>OX578279.1:78291185-79629269 GCA_951217055.1 Gerris lacustris
GCGGACTCTAGCGAAAAAAAAGTGTATGTACAAAATTAAACTACATTAAATTTTCTACAAAAAAGGTCCTTTAAACATTTTTTTAGTTCCAACCGTTTTTGAGTTGCAAGCGCTCAAAATTAGGTAATAAAAAATAAAGTAGGATTAGGGGGCAAAAGAACTCTTTTATAAGGGATTTCTGACCTTAAGCCACACTCTATTTATTTTTCCATTTGATTTTGGCTCCCCCTTCCAAATGATTACATAATTCCTCTATTTACCCCCCACCCCCTAGACTCCCCCCCCCCCCCCCCATTACTTCACCTTAAGAGCCCCTACCCCAATTTTCTACGTAATATGAAAAATGTTCAGTTGTTGCTTTATACCTCGTAAACTATGCGTAGTTCGATATTAATTTTTCTTTATAGTCTTTTAGTGCAATAAATGTAAAACAATTTAAGTCCAACGGCAACTCGTCCGTCCAATAGATCTCAAGATGTGGCACTTTAAAAATTGAATTTTTAAAAAAAAATTGAAATTTTAAGTATTGCTCTCGTTTCGGGGCAAATATCGGTGTATAACACTGTTAACCTACGAGAAAAGTCATAAGGAATGAGGTTGTAGTAAAGATAATTGGCATATATTTACGTTAAATTACAACTCTGTACGTCTAATAGTTACCGAGATATGACACTTCGAAAATTGGCAGCGTTTAATTAAAGATCTACTAATCGTTGAACTTATTTGACAGAATTAACAAATATAAACAAATTATTTTATTATTAAAACGTTTATTTATTAAATATTACTTATTTAACTATAATATATAATGTTATAAGATAGAGATAATAGTATAAACTTTCTTCCCAAAATAAGAGGTTATGATACGCAGTGGTAAACACTGTTACTTTCTCTGCCTAGGCAGGGAAATATTTTCCTGACTGTTTTAACTACTTTCCTGCCTGTTTTTAATATTTTATCTACTTGCGGCAGCAAAATGAGGCATTACTGAACCGATTTCGGGCAGAGAAATGTAATTTTACTGCCTAGGCGGTAAAAGTCAGGAAACATTTTATAGCCTAGGCAGTAAAATTTTTACTTTTATAATGTTGGCAATGACAGTTTATACTATTATCTCTATCTTATAACATCATATATTATAGTTTAATAAGTAATATTTAATAAATAAACGTTTTAATTATAAAATCATTTGTTTATATTTGTTCATTATGTTAAATAAGTTCAATGATTTGTAGATCTTTAATTAAAAAAATAGTAGAGTCACTGGCTATACTGCAGCGTCATGTTAACATTGAACATCCAAAGTATTTTACTACGTTTTTATTAGCTTGCATTCTTGTTTGTTTGTTTGTTTGTCCGGTACAAATCTGGCAATCGATGTCTAACTAACTTCCCGAATAGCTAGACATTTGAAACTTTTAGCATAGCTCAGAACACGATGACAATGCATTATTTTAATACCTACTTTTAGCCATCTTTCAGCAGAATTTAATTAGTTTAATCCGCAAGTTATTTTAATTGTTTTGACATATCCCATATTTACGCAATCTTCATTTTGACGGGTCTCAAATTTGTGATAGATAAACATTGAATGACAGCAAAACAGGAAATATCGATTATATTATTTATCGATTATATTATTTCAAATATATCGATGTCATGCTTTAGATTTGGTGTTGGGGAGATCCGTTGTACAAAGATTTATCCTTTTATAGGTTTAAGATCAGCTCTCTGGATGGTTGTCATTTATGTGAAGTAAATAAATTCGGAACTATTTTTTTTTTTCACTAACATATATTATATAACAATAACAATTATATTATCAACATTACATACGATTCAACAGAAAATTTAAAAACGTAGTACCTATATAAAAAGTTCTTTTTATCTTGAAATTATTTATTATTGAATTCATTCTAGATTAGACTAGCTACTTTTCTTGATTTATCCTAGTTACTTCTTTTCTTTTAAGTAATATAAGATATCTTTAATACTTTTAGTAATTTTTTAGTAAAAATATAAATAAATATTTTATATTGCGTACATTATTCATTCAGAAGTTATGTATGTTATAAAGGTGTGTTTTGTATTTAGTTGTTCTAGATTGAGTTTGCTTATCACTTATTGTTATTATTCCCAAGTTTCTTATTTGAACATTAATTTTAGTTAATACATATGTTATTATCTTTATTAATATGACACTTAGTTATTAACTATGTTATATTAATAAAGATAACATTTTAGCAGCTTCATTTTTCTGCCGCAAGTAGATAAAATATTGTATGCAACAAGGCAGCAAAGGAAACATTTCTGCCTCATTAATTCATTGCCTGCCTCGGCTTCGCCTCGGCAGTCAAATGGGTAAATTACCTGCCTCGGCTTCGCCTCGGCAGTTAATTATCATAGCCTGTCCTCGCCTTCGGCTCGGAGGCTAATCTAATCACTCGTCAGTAATTCCATTTTGCTGCCTAGTTACATAAATAACTATTAGAATATAAAATAAAAACTCCGGTCCGGAGTCGATACGACCAACCTTAGTAACCGAAACCCGTAAAAAAAGGAACGTACTAAAGAGTAAAATACTACCCCTAAACGTGTTTTTTACTTTCTCATATAAAGAGAAAGTATTGTGATGGCGCAAAAATTCGATTTTGATGGATTTACACGTTTTGAGTTCCCCTGAGTCCAAAAAGTGGTTTTTAAAAAATGTCGTCTGTCTGTGCAGACGCCTGGAGCCTAAACTATACTGGGTCGATTTTGACGAAATTTGGCATACATGTTCAGAAAAATCATACCCCGAGGCGAAACCGAGAAATAAATTTTAGCTTCAAATTTGGGGGTGCTTCCCCCCCCCCCCCCCAAAAAAACTGAAAAAACGTGAAAAAAAAAAATTCTCGTAAACGGTTCCGATGATTTTGATTAAAAAATTCTAAAATATTGCCCATTTAAATACGAATCTAATGATATATGCCGTTTTCCCGGGAAAAATCTAGTTCCGGAGAAAATAGTTTAAAACTCGGACGGAGAGAGCCCGGGTTCGATTCCCTGCCCGGGAGAAGTTATTTTTATGGTATAATTTGATGAAATGCTCAGTAAAAATTAAATGTACATACAAAAACTAAAAAAAGGGAAACACTGGGCCTAAGTGAATATGAACTCGTATATGAGAAAGTTTGTCTTAGTTTATTTTGTAAATCTCCTCGTTAGTTAAATAAGCCTCTTCTTTCTTCCTTTACTGGTTCCATATCCTTGAAAGAACAATCACAAGGGCTATCGTGGTTTTCTAACTTTTGTATTTGAGAAATAAAGAAATTTAAATCAATGACTCTTCTTCCACTTAAAACAAATTTTGCGCCATCAGCTTCTTTACAAGCTTCAATTACTAGATATTCGGACGAATCATGTTCATGATAGTCAAAAGAAGCTATATTTAGCTTATCAGAAGGCATTGTAACTGCATTTTCTGCGACAGCTACCTCTTTAGACATTGAATTTCCGTGTCTATTACTTCTTTACTGTTTTCCAGCTGATTGTGGGTGTATTCTGCCATTTATTTAAATTTTCGCTTTTATTCTTTTTGGCGGGTTGAGATAAATGCAGTCTTCCTTTTCTATTCGTGCGACCCATCTCCAAAACCACTCAGATATAATATATTTTAAGTATAAAAATAAAGAAAAAATAAAACTATATATCAAAAAACTAAAATGTTATAAATCCAATAGATGTATATTCGCCAATAAAATAGTAATATGTGAAATAATAAATAATACTCCACAACACCACTAAAAATTCTTACAGTTCGGCCATTCCTGTCAATGGTCGTCCTCGACCAATTAAACTATATATAAAAAAAAAAAAACACATTCACACTTGCCAGTTACAAATTATAAGTTAAAAACATTCATGCATAACAATCACACATATTAAAATTATACATAATCTCTTAAGTAACTAGGTCTCTTCTTTATGCGACGACTGGATCTAGAATCCTCATCCTCTTCAATATCGTCTTCCTCCTCAACTTGGTTGTAGTCATCTCCACTCTGGGCTCCATCCTGGGAATCACAATCTATTTCTCCTTCAGAGTGCTTAATATCTTCAGCATCATCCTGATTATCATCATCTTGTTGTCCAGTCCATAGTTTCAGTTGATTGACATGAGCATTGGTTGAGTATATTCTACCGTTCGATTCTCTCAGATCAGTCACTTTATAGGTATCGTTAGGTAACACTGCCGAAACTACCAGGGGTCCTCTATATTTCTCTAGGACTTTAGTCGGCATTCCAGTTAGTTCTGGAGCTCTCCGCATAAAGACTACTTCTCCTACACTGTATTTAGGTGCCTCCACACGCTTTCCATCAAAATATTTTTTATATAACATTTGGTTTTTCATGATCTCTTCTTTCATTTTATTTTGTAAATCTCTTGGGTGTTTGTACGGATGATTAATATCTACTGTAACTTTCCATCTACAAATCTTGGTTTATAACCGTAAACTGATTCAAAGGGTGATAATCCAGTGGTTTTATTCACAGCACTATTTAGGTCTCGTTCACATGTTCCCATGTTCTTGTCCCAATCTCTTGCTGTCTTCGTGTCAATTAGGCTTGAAGCAATCAGAGGAATAATAGTTTTGTTTACTCTTTCTACAAGACCGTTAGCTCTAGGGTGTCTGGTTGTAATTAACGTGTGATGGATCCCATTACTCTGGCAGAACTTCTCAAAGTTGTCACTGGTGAAGGCTGAACCTCGATCTGAAACTATCACTTTGGGCAGTCCTCTTTCATTAATAAACAGTTGTAAGCAGTCAATCACTTTCTTGGTCGTTGTGTCACGAGCAGGATAAAGTTTTACAAAGCGAGTTAATCCACAAGCTACAATAAGTAAATGCTTATTCTTTTTAGAACTCGTCGGAAAGGGTCCTAAATGATCTATATGTAATCGTTCAAATGGTCTGTTAGCAGGTGGGATCGGATGTAACAAGCCCTTATCTTTACCAGAAGGTACTTTGTTTAGTATACACTCCAGGCACATACTGATGTGTCTTCTTACATATCGTTTCATCCTGGGAAACCAATAGTATTCCCTAATTCTTGCTATTGTCCTGTCGATTCCAAAATGTCCTTGAAGATCATGTGATTTAGTGACTATACTTTTCCTACCGCTCCTAGGAATAACAAGTAATTTCTTCTCTCCGACTTTTCGATACACAAGACCGGTTTGCAAATAATAATGTTGAACTTTTCCTTTTTCTTCTGTCGACCTCTCTCCTTCACTCTTTTTTAAGATAATCTTTAACTCCTTCGGTTCTTCGTCACAAGTTTGCCACATAGCCACTTGGTCCTCTATTGTCAGACTAGTTAAAACGTCTAGTTGAGTGGTGCTCTCTGTTAAAATATCTTCTTCCGGGCAATTATCTCCATGGTTCCTACTGAGTGCATCGACATGGCCCATACTTGTGCCAGGACGATGTTTAATATCATAACCAAACTCCTGTAGCAAGTCATACCATCTTGCAATCTGTGGGTTTTGTGTACGCTTAGCATTCATCTGTACAATAGCTTGGCAGTCCGTAATAATGGTAAATTTAATAGGAAGTAAAAACTGTCTTAACCGAGACACTGCCCACACTACAGCCATCAGTTCTAGCCTAGTTGAATGATAGTGTTATTCTGCATGAGACAATCTTCTACTTACACAATATATGAGTTTTAGTTTATCTTCCTTATCTCTCTGCAGCAACATACCGGCTATGCCTAAACCACTTGCATCCGTGTGCAACTCCGTTTCGGCTTTGATACAATACAACCCTAATATTGGTTTACAGCACAACAAATTTTTCATTTCGTCAAAACGTTTCTGTCGTTCTTCGGTCCACTGAAAATCCACATTCTTTTTCAATAAGTCTGTTAAACATGCAACCTTTTCAGCAAACTTTGGTATAAATCTACGAAAAAAACTAGTCAGACCAATAAATTGTCTTACCTGGTGTACACTTTGTGGAACTGGAAAAGATTTGATAGACTCCACCTTTCTGGGTCCAGGTTTTATACCGTCACCGCTTATCACAAATCCAACATACTCTACCTCGTTCTTGCCAAAATAACACTTGGTTAGTTTAAGGGTCAGTCCCGCAGCTTTCAGTCTCTCAAGTACACGTGTCAGCTTCTCCATCATGTCATCCCAATCCCTAGCTGGTAAAAGTATATCGTCTACAACCCAAAAGACATCTTTGTTTTTCAAAGGACCTAACACCTTCTGCATTAGTCTAGCAAACTCATACGGGCTGTTGGTCAGACCAAACATCATTCTTTCTAACTGACCTGTCTCCTCTGACGTTATAAAGGCAGTTTTCTCCTTGGCTCGTTCTATCAAAGGAACTTGTAAAAAGCCACTTGCCATATCCAAGGTAGTAAATATAGAACAACCTGCCAAATTTTCAAGTTGGTAGTCCACATCGTGTATGGGATAATTTATCTTCTTTGTCTGTGCATTTAGTAGTCGGTAATCTATCACCACACGACCTTCTCCATTTTTCTTCGGCTCCAAAATTACTGGTGATGCATATGAAGATACAGTATCCTTGGCAATACCACAGTCTTTCCACTCACGTATCACTTTCGATATTTCTTCACTTTGATTTTTGGTCACTTTATAAGGTTTACTTCTGACAGGAATGTCATTGTCTTCTATGTCCATTTTGATCAGGGAAGTGCAGCCTATTTCACGAATGTTCAGAGCAAAACATGACCTGTATTGGTTCACCAAATCTGTTAATTTACACCACTGTTCATTAGATACAGATTCCCCGACATTTAACATCTCCTTTGTAATAGGTTCTTTCACGGGTTCACTGAAATCATTAGCAAAATCTGGTTTAATTGTCCCTATGATGTTACCGACATCTAGTTTTAAAATATTATTAGTTTTATTAACCACAGGTACTTCTAAATCATTGTCCAAAATTTTTACTTTAATAAAGTTCATAGACTGTTCTGGAATAACACACATTTCATTACACATAACTTTACATCTATTAGGAACATCTACAATTGGCAAATCCAAAGATTGAAATATTTCACTGTCATAGTTTCCAAAATAAAGTCTATCTCCTACCCTAGCATAAGCAATGTCTGGTTTTTCTGTAAATGGACGTCCTAATATAATGTCAACATTTTGAACAGTGTCTTTAACAATATACATATGGACAGGCACATCTACACCATCTAATTGAACATTAACGGCTACATATTTATGGCAAGTCACAGTTATCACCTTGATTTCCATAACTAAACAAATCCACTTTACCATTCAGCTCTTCCAAACGACATCGACTACTAACAACACTCTCTTTAATAGTGCACACTCCACTGCCACCGTCAATAAAACCTGTACACTCAAACATTCCATTGACTAAAATAACTTTGAAAAACCTTTCGATAGTTGTATCGCTCTTCGGCTCTGTGACCAAATTAACTTCCCGTTTAACTCTTGAAATGCTCTTGCCAAGTCTGCATTGATTTCTAACATGATCTAAGGAACCACACCCATAACATTTTCGCTGGCTCTTGGGATCAGGACAATCTCTCGCTAGATGCGATAGTTTTCCACAGTTGTAATACTTCACTTCAGGACAGTTACGCATAAAATTTCCAACGGCAGAACAGTTTCTGCAAACAATACCAGATTTTTCTGTTGTCGGAGAAGATTCAGGTAAAGGACAAGATTCAGTTTTTACCTTTCTATTGTTTTGATGTTCTAACCTGTTTCTTGGAGAGTTCCGTGTTTGGTGATCAGATGTTTTAAAGTGCTTTCGTCTATTTAGTATCATTTTCTCAAAATTTTTGATTTCCTGGAATAGTTCATTCACATCATACATGTGCACCGATAATAAATGTAGACTTAGGTCTCTAGACCGAAGACCTTCAGCAACCATATTTTTAATTTCACAAAACGGTAAATCCAACGCACGACAAAGTCTTATTTTGGCATGAAAATAATCATTTACATCTTCATCAGGTCCTTGCACACGCGAACTTAGAGCCCGCCATTTCTCAGATAAATTGGTAACGCCTATAAACGTGGATTTGAACTGTGTTTCAAAATCCGACCACGAACTAAAACTATATCCACTGAACCAATCTTTGGCTGCTCCAACCATGCTGGCACGGGCAGCTTCGACACGAAAATTATCTGGCCACGCATTAAGTCCCGCAACTCCATTTATAGACCGAAGCCAATCCTCCGCTCTATTCGACGTTTCCCGACCAGTAAAACTAGGTAAAGTCTTATTCAAATCGGGTACCGCGGTGTACCTGGTAGTAGCTGATTGTTGAGACATCATTTGCATCATCAATTGTTGACTTTGAACTAGCATTGTAAGTAATCGGTTAACACTAGCACTAACTATAATAAACCTGCACTAAATTAACAGTGATCTAAATAAATAAATAAATATTTAATAAAAAAAAAAAAAACAACAACAACAACACTGGGATAAACTAAACTAAATCTGAGCTAAGCAATAACAACGTAAAACAATAAATTTAAAATAAATGACGACAAATAATATATTATTTAATTAATTATAATTAAATGACACTAGAATAAATATAAAATAAGTGTGAAAATAGAAATAGCAAAGAGTAATTTGTTTTGGAATGATTTAGCAAGAATGCGCAAGAAGACCGACCTAGACAAGAGTTAGCGAGGGACTAGGGCCTAGGGAGTAGGTGAACAAATCTAGAAATTATAAAAAATTATATGTTAATAAATTGTTTCTAGCTTAAGAATGACCCAAGGAGGGGTCGAAATATCGCTAAAGAGTGCGTTTTCATTTGTTTCCTTAAGACCCAGCTACTAGTAAAGTGAACAAACAACTAAAGGAACCAACTCTCTACTTACTACTAGAAATTAGTTGACATTCTTTCACTAGATAGCCCTAGTAATCTAGATAAAGTACAACACTTCTACCCCCGCCCCCGCTCTAGTGACTGGACACATAGCTAAAGGTGGTGACACACCTGAGCATTCGCCCTGAATGAGCATGCGTTCAGCCCCGCATGAGTATCTGTTCGCCCTGAATTGCTTAAATATGGAGAGGGCAGTCGGCTGATGGCCAACATAGGAGGGCCAAAAGCAAGCAGGAGGCGACTCCTAATGGCAGTCACACACTCTAGCCTCTAATATGGGTGTGAGATATGGGCAGATTCTTTGAAGAAGGAAAAATACAGGAAAAAGATCTCCTCGATACAAAGAAGAGGAGCGCTCAGAGTAGCAAGCTCATATCATACAGTGTCAGAACCAGCGGTAATGGTCCTAGCAGGAGTGATTCCTATTGACCTCTTGGCATCAGAGAGGAAACATATCCATGAACGGAGAGCTGAACTTGAAGAAGCCAGACAAGAAGCGCGAAACCTCACCATGCGAAAATGGCAAGAACGTTGGGATAGAGAAAACAGAGGAAGATGGACTAAGAGGTTGATAGGGAATCTGGCAGAGTGGACAGGTCGTAGGTTTGGGGATATAAACTACTACCTGACACAGTTCCTATCTGGTCATGGATATTTCCAAGCCTTCCTCCATAGGATGGGAAAGAAAGATAGCCCGGCATGCCAATATGGCGACTCTGACATCGATGATGCACACCATACCTTCTTCGTTTGCACAAGATGGGCTGCAGAGAGAAGAAGACTTGAGATCGAGTTTGGGCAGCTAAATCCTGAGGATGTTGTTAAAAATATGCTCAGCAGCCAGGAACGATGGAAGAACATGGAGAACTTCGTCGAAGATATCTTGAGGCAGAAGAAATCGGAAGAGGAGATTGTTCTCTGAAAAAAGAGGAGGAAAAGGAAAAGGAAGACTGAGCCCCTACAGAGCTCAATACGAGGTCTCTACTCTGAAGTAATGCGAAAGCGGTTCCGGAGTGGTTTTCCAAGACCTGAATGGGAGGGAGGTTTTAGTGAGTAAGAGTCTCACACACCAGGGGACTACCGCAAGTCCTCTGACAGTGCATGCAGCATTTCCCCCTTCCAAAAAAAAAAAAAAAAAAAAAAAAAAAAAAGATATGGAGAGGGCGAGCCGAACGGAAACGCATGCTCATTCGGGGCGAATGCTCAAGTGTGTCTCCGCCTTTACATGCTGAAAGTTTTAGATGTTATTGTTACTTTACCTTCAAACCCACCCAGAAGACTGAAAAGAACATGGCCAAGAGATCTTCTTAGAATCAACTGAAGAAAATTATAATGTACACTATCTAAACAATGTATATGCAAATACATATGCATAATAATGTTACGGAGTGCCACCACTGGGTGAACACCCGATCATGTTAAATCAAAATGCTAATTGTATTTCTCTTAACAACACTTATTAAAACAAAAAAAAAAAAACTTTGTAGTTGAAGTGAACAATAAACTAAAAAAAAAAAAAAAAAATAGTTACTTTATGACTTTATTTATTTTTCTTTTTAGGTTTTTGCTTTCATGCCCAGGGTTCACATTTAGAGCATGTGGGCCCTTAGACCTAAGATGTGGTGCGGGCCCGACAATTGATACGAGAATATTACCCCTTTATTTTTATAAAGGCGTTTTCGGCACGACCTCTATAAATATGTAGGTTTTACCTCCTAGCTTACCGGTTAAGGTAACGGATACGTTTGGAGAAACGAAAAATAAAGTCTTCTTCCTTTGGGGTGCGGGCCCCTAGGCGGCAGCCTATGTCGCTCGTGCCTAAATCCGGCCCTGTTTATGCCTATAAATACTCTGCCAAGGATGGACTAAAAATGTTCATGCTATTACTTCTCCATACCTTCTACAAAGGTACAATAGACAATACGTTATTTAAACTTTCAAAGGCCACTGCTCAAAAATAAAAGTATAAAATATATGCATGTTACCATTGTAGCGCCCATTTAACCTTAAGAGTTAAATTAAATAAATTAATTAGTAATAAATAAATAAATCAGGTAGATTTTCTATTCGCTTACAAATTTAATTATTTTCAAATAATTATAACAAATAAAAATTACTAGATTATTATAACAATTTAAATGAGTAAATAATTTAATTAAATCGAATAATAAATAAAAAGAATAATAACCATTTATTATAACCTCAAAACAATATACATTCTTCTTCTTTTTTTTAAATAAAATGAAAACATTATATAAATGAAATAAATATAATGTATAATAGAAGAAAACAATATCTAAATAAAATTAAAAGGTAGACAAGTGTTATAATAGCATTATGTATTGAGATAGTGGAGGTATAAGGGGGTGTTTTATATCGCGATGTATATAAGTATGATAGGTGGAAGACTGACAAGCTTCTCCCTCAGAGTCTGGTTTACGACTGACTGTATCCCCACCCCTAAAGTCTCTAAACCCCTTCTCGGGCGGTAGGGCCTCAAGTAACATGATACATACACCTGTCACCATACACTGGGTCCAATCACCTTTTAAATAAATTTAATTTAGCTCAGCTAGGTGCAGAAGTGGCTCCTTAAGCTCTTAATATGTAAAAATGTGTAATAGATTTCTAACAATTAAATCTTTCATAACATAACAGCATTCACAGAATTAAAACAATTAACCAAAGGAATGCACATAATTATTTTAAGAGGTCCTATAAATATAATAAGTAAGGCACGCTTCACGTAAGTACGTGGGGCGATAATCACCGGTTTCTGTACATTAAAGTTAAAATTAGTAAGTGTAATTTAATTAGTGTGTACACTAATTTTAATATTAATATTCTTTTTCTACTCTTCAAGACCTTTAAATTGATGTATAACATGTTATGGTAACTAAAACAATGTTTTGTCACCCGCCATATTGGCCGCCATCTTGAAAATTTTAAGTGTAAAATTTAAATAATTGCATATTCTTTTTCTACACTTCAAGACCTTTAAATTGATGTATAACATGTCATGGTGACTAAACATTTTTTTTTTAGTCGCCCACCATATAGGCCGCCATCTTGAAAATATTAAGTGTGACATATCCAAAATGGGTCCAGTTCCCTCAAATGCCGAGATGCACCTGTGTGCCAAATTTCATGTTCCTAGCTATAGTAGTTTATAAATTGAAACAAGCAACGGACAGACACCAACGGACAGACAGAGCCGTTATATAAGGTTTCTTTTTGTACTTTGTACAGAAACCTAAAAGCAGAATGTAAAATTTATGATTTTACTTTAAAATAGAAGAAGAGAAAAAAATAATTACCAGGTGCATCATCCCCAAGGTCTAGCTCATCTACCAGCTCAGTGTCTTGCTCATCTACCAGCTCTTCTTCTGCTGCGTCCAAGGAGGGGATGTTTGACGTTACCCTAAACATATGCCATTAGGTTCAAAATAATGGAATAATATAAACTAAAGTTATTGTATAAACAAATAGTAATATTAAAATGCAGCAGATAATAAAAAGTAATTTTTTTTTATCTACGATTGATACGAAATATAAACATTGTATCTCTGTTTAGATGCGTAGAAAGTGATTCTTTACGTACTTGTATTCATTGCGCATGCGCGTCTCATAGTTCTGAAGAATTGCTCTTCTTTACCACCCTAGGGCGGTAAAGAAGAGGAATTCTTAAGCTTTACACACCATTAGCGAGTTTGTTTACATTTAACAAAACTAATTTGCTGTTCTTTTATTAAAGTAACTGTTTATATCGAGTTTTTAGTAAAAAACAATGAATGAATCAAGTGACTTTGACGAAAATGTGGAGAATAATACTCCTCCAGAAATAATTAATTCGGCAAAAAATAAAACTCAAGAATTAATGTCATCTTGATCAAGAGAGAGATACGAACTTACATACAGCAAGTTTATTTTTTTCTGTATTTATTATTTAAATCTAACAATCGCAGATAAAGTACGGTACGCAACTCGAGCGAAAACGGCATTTTGCATTGCTCGTGTAGTTTTACTACCCTCGCTATCGCTCGGGTGCAAACTCCGCACTCACATGCAAAATGCTACTTTCCTCACTCGACGTGCAATGTACTATTTTAACATAGCTACCAATACTTCCAATTTTGAGAGACTATTTACTTACGGCCCATATGCCACAGTATCGTTAATAAAATGGAGCTTATGGAGATGAACCCACGTTTTTCTCTTCACGACCCCACTCTCACTAGGTAATTTAGAGTTATTCAACTCCCGCACATATCTGTCCCTTAAGTTTCTGAATTTCTTTTTTACTTCTTCATCACTCAACACATCTGCAAAACAATATAACTTTGGTTAGCTACATAAATTCTTAACTATTTGAGGGGGGGGGGGGGGGCTTTGACACGTGTACCACTTAGGTAGACCCATAACAAACCCAAGTTAGCAACCAATCTCTTTACATTCGTGTTATAATGTGTACATAATGTGTTTGGTTATTAACTATGTCTCAAATCTAAATTTCATATCCAACCAAGAGTGTCGATCATGTCCAAACCAGGTGGAGCTACTCTTTCGAGCAGCTACCAATTTGTTTTAAACAATGCTGGCTGAACATTAAACAGGGATCAGCCCAGGAATAGAACTCAGAATTGAATAATCAGGTGGACACTAATCTAAGAACTGACCATGCCCATGAGCTTTACTAAGCAGATTGAAAGCCAAACCCTCTCAGATATAAACACTTACTTTTTCAAAGATTCAGAGAAAAAAATAAGTTATATCAATTAAGTTAATCTTACATAATAGCAATAAATAAAAAGAACAATATTAAGCCAAAATATAAGAAATTGCTTCATACTTCCCAACTCGGCAGCAACTTCCTGCCATAAAGTGGCTCTTTTATTTTTGTCACGTGCCCCCAGAGGAAGCCGGGAGTCCCATAATCCGGGTCTTGCTTCCACAGCAGTTATCAATTTATCGATGAAATCATTCATTCTACAACAAAAAAAAAAGAGGCTGTTGAAACACAAATTTTAAAAGCTGATTCATTAAGAAACTTGTAAGCTTATGGTCTACTACACATCTGTTTGGACAAAGGAATATAATTCCTCATATGCGCATTAAGTTGTAATATTTATAACCATTAACCAGTTGTAATATTGTAACCATTAACGCACTTAATAAACAATTGTTTAACAAACGGATGCTTCCCAGATTGTCTGAAAATAAGTAAAATTACTCCATTATTCAAAAAAGGAAATATTGATAACCCTGAAGACTACAGACCAGTAAGTATAACACCAGTGTTTGGCAAAATACTAGAGATAGCAGGAAGAGACCAACTTGTCAAATATCTAGAAGAAAATAACATACTTTCAGACTCTCAGTACGCATATAGGAAAGGCAGATCTGCTGTTCAAGCAGTATCCAAAATGATTGATCATACAATCGAAAGCTTTGAGAAAAGTAAACAAGTACTAATAACAAGCTGTGACCAATCAAAAGCCTTTGACAAAGTACCACCTCAAATACTTAGGGAAAAATGCAGAATAATTAATATACAAGGGAATGCCCTAAAGTGGATCGAGGAATTCACTACGGGAAGGAAACAGTTTGTTGTTTTTAACGGTCAGGTATCAAGAATGGAAGATGTTGAAGGAAGTTCAGTACAAGGATCAAATATAGGCGCAATACTTTATGCAATAGACAGTAATGATCTCAACTTGTATCGAAAAAAAGAAGCTGAACGAAAATGTGATGATGTTGAGCAAGATGAAATAGCTTACGCAGACGATGAAAATCTAGTACATATTCACAGAGATAGTCAAGTACTATATGATACAGCAAGAGCAAGCGTAATGAAGATTGAAAAATGGATGGAAGCAAACAATTTCACGTTGAATCAAGAAAAAACACAGCAATTAATGATGAGTTTGAAAAAACTACAAGAAAATGAAAGTATAAATTTACTAGGAATTAATATAGACTCAAAAATGTCATGGAAAAAACATGTTGAATCCGTTGAAAAAAAGTTATCCTCTCATATTTTTGCTTTTAGAAAGTTAAAAAAGTATTTACTAATAGAGGCTTTAATAATGGTATATCGTGCAATGGTAGAGAGCAGAATAAGATACGGCCTAATCATTTGGGGTCATGTTAATGTAGAAAATTTATTGATTCAACAGAAAAAAATATTAAGAATTATAACAGGAGCAGGTCAGAGAGACCACTGTAAAGATATATTTAAGAAATTACAAATAATGTCAATTGTAAATTTATATATATATGTAGTGTTAATTTATGTAAAAACAAATATTCATCTGTACAATGTAAGTGGGCATAAGTATGAAACTAAAAATAAGAATAGGTTATATGTACCGAAGCATAGATTAAACAAGTCTGTTGTTGGGAATAAAGTCTTAGGCATTAAGCTGTATAATAAACTTAAACTGAAACTAAAACAATAAATAAGTTTCACAAAGAAATTAAAATATTTTTAACAGAAAATGTATTTTACAACATAAACAAATATTTTGAACTTAAATTAAATTAACTTTAGTCTTTGTATTTAATAATTGACGAAAACAATATCACAGGATTGTGATTTCTGTATAATTTAATTCATTTAATCATTTAATAATTTATTCCTTCTTTTACTAAACATTAAAAGACGAAGGGGCATAATCTCTTTGAAATATCAATTCCAAGAGTTAACTGATCAAAACAGTGTATTGTGAGTTTGGCAACCTCATACGACTTTAGCCACGTTTTTATTCATTATATTATGAGCAGGGCCTATTTAACAAATGGGCCCGGTGGGCCCCGGCCCAGGGGCGCAGAGGTTTTGGGGCGCACGAGGTTAGGCCCAACAAAATCTATTTTCTCAGGAACTAAATTATTCCCGGGAAAACCGCTTATATCATTAGATTTGTTTTGACTACATTTTAGAATTTTCTAATCAAAATCGTCAGAACCGTTTTTAAGATTTTTTTTTCTTGTTTTTTCAGAGTTTTTGGGGGTAACGCCCCCAAATTCAAATTTGAAGCTAAAATTAATTTCTCGCCTCAGGGTATGATTCTTCTGAACATGTATGCCAAATTTCGTCAAAATCAGCCTAGTAGTTTAAGCCAAATCCATCAAAATCAAATTTTCTCTTTACATGAGACAAGACTAAACTAAACAATTTAATGGATCTTTTCATTGGGCATATTTTGAAGATATAATTATTGAATTTGCTATGAAAAAATCGGTCCGAGACAACTCAGACAAACTTTCTGATATACGAGTTCATAACACTTAGCCCAGTATTTTCCAATTGCTAACATTTCATGAAAATTTATCATAAAAATAACTCCTCCTCGGCGGGGAATCCGTCCGCGTTTTAAGCTATTTTCTCAGGTACTAGATTTTTCCCGTGAAAACTGCTTATGTCGTTAGGTTCGAATTTAAAAGTACTAATCTATTTTAGAAGTTTTTAATAAAAACCGTCGAAACCGTTTTTCAGGGCTAAAATGCATTTCTCGATTTAGCCTAGGGGTATGATTTTTCTGAACATGTATGCCAAATATCTTCAAAATCGGGGAGGGGGGGGGGTCAAGGGCGCAGGCGTCTCTTGGGCCCAGAGCGCATCACATGCTTACCGCGGGCCTGATTATGGGCTGATGAATCACTCAAATCAGTTAAAAAATAAACAAAACTGGGATAAAAAATCGGTCCGAGACAACTCAGACAAACTTTCTCATATAAAAGTTCATAAATACTTAGCCCAGTGTATTCCATTTATTAGTTTTCGTAAGTACGTTCAATTATTATTGAAAAATATATCAATATTTATCATAAAAATAACTTCCCCTGCGCGGGGAATCGAACCCGGGCTCTCTCCGTCCGCGTTTTAAGCTAATTTCTCAGGAACTAGATTTTTCCCGGGAAAACGGCTTATATCGTTGGATTCGTATTCAAATGGACTACATTTTAGAATTTTTTAATCAAAATCGTCGGAACCATTTTCGAGAAATAATTTTTTTTTCATGTTTTTTCAGAGTTTTTGGGGGGTAGCGCCCCCAAATTTTGAGCTAAAATTAATTTCTCGATTTCGCCTCGGGGTATGATTTTTGTGAACATGTATGCCAAATTTCGTCAAAATCGGCCCAGTAGTTTAGGCTCCAGGCGTCTGCACAGACGACAGACGACAGACGACAGACGACGGACAGACATTTTTTAAAAACCACTTTTTTGGACTCAGGGGACCTCAAAACGTGTAAATCCATATCAAAATCTCAAAATCGAATTTTCGCGCCATCACAATACTTTCTCTTTATATGAGAAAGTAAAAATAATTAATTCTATACCAAAATTATCACGATTCTTTCCCTTGGACGAAAAGTAGGAAATGACCCGAACAGTTATGAAAGTAGAAATATATTTTTCATACATTAAAAAAAAGTAACAATAAAGTTATTTATTTATTTAACATAATGTTACTATTAGATATACTAATAAAAATAAATTATTACAATACTTACTTCAGTTCTATAGTAACAAAAATTTTCCTCAAAGTAGAAGTTTTTGTAGAAAATAATATAAAAACACAAAACAAGATTCGCCAGTGGTTCAAAAAAACAAAATAAATATAAATAAAATTTAAAAAAGAAGATAGCAGGAGCAGGAAAAAATGAATGCGAAAACAGAAAAATGACAGAAAACAGACGAGAACGATTGGAAGGTTTCAAATAGGTTACACAACAAAAACAAACAAGCTGGGTTCACTGTTGATTTGAAATGAAACGAGAGGGAAAAGTATTTTTTATTTTTAAAAAACCTACTATTACTATTTTTATCATTTTTCAAATATTCTAATTAATGTGCATTGGTTGTGGTTAAAAATATTTCTTATCTTGTAGATAAAGGAAATCTTGTTACATAAAAGCTTGTTGATTTTAAAGTGGCGTTACCTTGTAGCGAACACTTGTTGCTTTAAGATAAATTAAGGTAAATATTATTTGCTTCGTATTTATATTTGGCTTGCTAGAATTTTTAACTAAGGTTGAGGTAAATGTACAACGTATTCTTTTGATACTGAAGGTAATCATTCAATTTACATCCATTTAATTCCATTTAACTTTATTTTTATCATCTTCTGTGCTAGAATCTTTGGGTAAGTCGATTTTTCTTATCAATAATAACACTTTATCTATACAAAATGTAGATTTATGTTAACTTACTATTGTTGCTAAAATGTGCAGATTTTGTGTAATATTGATTTCATAGTTAACATAAACATTTTGATGGAGTTTTCTTTTCTACCTATACTAGAATATATATATTTATGCGATGTCCCCTGGGATGGCCATCCCCCCCAAGGGCCCATGGCGTAAATTCTCTGAGTCAGAGAGAAACAAGCTCTTAATGTGAAAAAGTTTATTTCTTATTTTTAAAACTTTTCAAGGGTTTTCAAATGAGGTGATAGATAAAAAAAAGTCCTTATAACTTCCAGTAGATCTTTTTGAGATGTACAAAAGCCACTCAATAAACCATACTATTATTGTAAAAAGTTTTTGAAGAAAAACTACAAAAAAAACTCGCAATTTTCGACCGTATGTACTGTTGGACTAGATTTTGAACCTTTTCCAGTAATTTGTTTTTACAACGGAAGGCTCTGCCTCAGCTCCGTGGCGGATTTTAAACTATGTCGCCGAGTCACACCAGACCATCTGAGTTCCCCTACATGATGAGTTTTGGAGCAGCACGGGGCTATTTGGTCTTAACCAAACTTGCACAACTCGGACTATTTCCAATTTTTGACATTTTTATATTTAGGCTATGGAACATAAGTCAAAAACGTTACATTACTTTTAGCTTAAAAACTCAGAAAAGCATTTCAGGGAGTTAAAAAGCTATAGGAGGTGCGTAATCCAGTCTCCAGCTGTTGGGCCACCCTCCACCGCACGTCACAGGGCCAAAGAGAGTAAAAAAGATTTAAAAAAGACGTGTGACAGGGAGTTAGGAAAGTACAGGAGCTTGCCATCAACTCAGCCCTCTCGGCCTACCTAGTATGAAGGCATATTAACAATTCGTAGAGGTCGGGCCGGCGCCTTTGAATTCAGTCGTTTGTGATCAAGCCACGGCAGTGCCGGTGTGGAGATAAGAATAAAAATTATCTTCCATCTACTTTTATCAATTACTTGAATAAATTACCAATTTTATTTCATTTTATGTGGGTAGTTTACGCAGAGCGTATACATAAAAATGTCCCACTGTCTTGCGGACTCGTATGCAAGAAGTATTTTTTAAAGAAGTAATAAACAGTTAGCGATAAGAAATCGTTTTGGTCAAAATTAGATGATTCCATTTTTTTTTTTTTTTTTTTTTTTTTTTCCTTTCTTTTTTTGCTGTGGTGCCTTAAAAAGTAATAGTATATTATGTTACTAGGCTGTGAAGTGAGTTTTGTAAGAAAAAACACTTCACAGTCGCGTAGCATATGCTATTTTTTCCGAGGTAGCAGACAATGAAAAAACATTAAATATTAATCACTAATCAATATATAATAATAACAAATATTAGTACATACTTAAGACTTAAAAAAAGAAACCTTAAAAAGAGGTTACACTATAAGAAAAGATAAATAAAACGCATTGACATCTAGCGGATTTTAATCGTACTAGAAGCATTTCTACAAAGACTGCAGCGGTACTAACGGAAGTTTTGACAACTACCCGCCGGAAAATAAAAATCTTTTAGTTCCTAGGACGTAAAAGATTTTTTCTTTACAGCTAGCAGTAATGAAAAGATTTTTTAAGTCCACGTAATGAAAAATGGATTTTAGCTATGTTTTTTAGGCTCTGAAGTTACTATTTCACAGCCTACCACGGAAAAAATTAATTTCCCTTTTATAGGAGATTTTTATAAAGAGCCTCATTATAGTGTGAGAGAGGTAAGAAATGTGGCATTAGGAAGCTATTAGACTAAGTAACTACTCATTCTAAACTAAACTATCACATTCTAACTGAACGACTAACGATTCATTTAATTAAGCAATTTAATAAGATTTGTCAAAAAACAGATTTGTCAAAACATTTAAATTTTCAGTGGGAGCCACACTTAAATCAATAAAAAGCTGCATGTGGCTCCGAAAACCGCATTTGCCAACCCTTATAATAGACTAGCTTCTAAAGTAAATATTTACTATGCTCTTATTCAAAATAACTAGTGATTTAGGTGAAGACATTCTAGTAAATAGTTAGCAATTGTATCACTTGAAAACTTGGTTGAAAAAATTTTGCAGGATTTATAAAATCATTGTATACAAGTGTGTTTTTAGTAATTGTAATTATTATTTTACTATGCAGCTATGGAGTCACAAGCTGTTACAAACTTCAGGGAATACCTGAGAGTTAAGAGTGTTCAACCAAGTCCAGATTATCGTAAGTCAAATTAACTTTACTCTTTAAATAAGTTTAAAAATCCTTAAAAAAAAGAAGAAAAAAAAAAAATCTATCATAAATCCTTACCCCTTACCTTTTTTAAAACTATTTTGTTACAGGGGGATGTATTCAAGTTCTACGGAGACTGTACGGTGATCTTGGTTTAACTATATCTGAGATACATGTTGCTAAAGGCAAACCTGTACTTGTATTCACCAGACCTGGTACTGATCCATCTCTTCCATCTATACTACTGAACTCACATATGGACGTTGTACCAGTTACTGAGGTAAATTTATTTACTCTTTTTGGCCCATTTACCATATTCAACAGCAGAGGTTGATCTGGAACTTAACTGATATTTATTCTTTCAATCTTTAAGAGGTTGGACAAAGTGTACCCAGAATTTTAAGTTTACAAATATTAATTTCTAGGTTTGTAGTTGTTGACATCTTAAAAAATTACATGTCTCTCAGGTTTACTTTAAATCAAATACCATTTATCTCCAGTAGGGAGAAAAAGTAAGAGTAGGGCGAAAAAGTAAGGATTGACAGCTTAATTATTTTATAAATAGTAGAAAACAAGGAGATAATAGAACAAGAGATGATTGGCTATAGTAAACACATTATACTTTTTAACTCTGACAGCTTGGGAAAATCAAGAAAAAAAGTGGGAGGGGAGTGAATGTGAGCTTGAGATTTTGGCGGGTAATAGGTCATTGCCCGACCTATTACCCGCCAAAATCTCAAGCTCTCATACACTCTCCTCCCATTTTTTTTTCTCGATTTTCCTAAGCAGTCAGAGTTAAAAAGTATAATGTGTTTACTATAATGTAATGAAGTTTTGAAATCAGGTTGGTGACACTGCTTTTTCGACTTTGTTTATAATCTGCATCTAAATAACCTTCTATTTGAGTTTTTAATTCCAATTCTTATTTGTTTTTAATATTGAATCTTTTATATCTGCTATTAAAAGTGCTAATAATTATTGTTATTTATTAAAATAATAAATAAAAACTGTGCTCGTCCATTGAAAAATGTGTATTTTCTCCCTACTGGAGATGAAAAAATTGTATGTACCTCGTGACTAAAGTACCATTATTCCCCTCGGGATATTCCCTCGGCTGCGCCTCGGGATTTAGGGACCATGGTTCCTTCGGCTTCGCCTTAAGAACCAATTTTTTTGCTCAGGGAATAATGGCTTACTTTACTCCTTAGGTGCATAAATAACTATTGTATAATTGTTTATGTTGAATTTATATATTTTTTATTTATAACTTTTTGATGTTATTTCAGTCTAAGTGGACGTACAAACCATTCTCAGGACACAAGGATGACGGAAAGATATTTGGACGTGGATCACAGGACACTAAGTGTATTGGAATCCAAGCTTTGGAAGCTCTGCGTACACATCGCAATGCAACATTATTGCGTACTGTACATGTTTCTTTCGTACCAGATGAAGAGGTGAATACTAAATGAAAATTGAATACATTTTGAAGCAGTTACCTTTTTTGGCACTTTTTTACTTTAGCACCCCCCTATATCCCTTTGTGTTAATAGTTATTTAGAATAAGGAACATTATACAGAGTAGCATATATTGATTAGTCTAAATTACTATTCGAAGGGATATTTATTCCAATGTACCTTGGGACAAAAGAGTATCACTCTTGTGTATATAATTGTGATCATATCCCTTAGTTTAATCAACTATTAAGATAAAGGAATATTAAATATAAAACTGTTCCAGGAGTCTCAATGTCTTGGGGAGACTGACACACAAACCTTTGAGACTTTTGTCGGGCAGACTATTGTTTAGAACCCAGGGGGGTGCTAAAGTAAAAAAGTGCTTTTTTATCCATCTGGGTTCAAAAAGTACCTTACAAATTATTATTCTGTCCCAAAAGGGTTAAAGATTGGTTTCATAGACAGTTCCTTTATCAACTTGAGATAAGACAAGTATATACTTTACTTATATTAAAGGCATTATTTAATTTTATGTTCAGATAGGTGGTGCAGAGGGAATGGCTGCTTGGGTGAAGACTGAACATTTTAAGAAATTAAACATCGGCTTTGCTCTGGATGAAGGATGCCTTTTACCTCTTCCAATCTACATCCTATTCTTCACCGAAAGAACTATGTGGTGTTAGTTTCATTTTACTTATACCTATATTTGAATGCAGTAGGAACTACATTAATCAAAGTCAATGGGCCTGTGAAAAATGATAATGTAAAAATTATAATGTCTGAGAAAAATTATGATGATAAAAATTATAATGTAAAATTACAGAAACCAAAAAAAAGTCCATTCATAACTAATTATTAACGATATTCATTCTGTAACTTAATACATTCAAATTTTTACAAGTTTATAAGATCGAGTATCTACAAGCAATTCCTAGTTAATTAATGCATCACACATTTCAACAGTTTTGAAAATAATAGATTAAATTTTCCAATTGCTTGTTTAAAATGTTCAGTTTGATAAAATTGTATTTTGTAACCAACCAAGTTTTGATAACATAGTCCATTTGAGTTGAAGAATAATTCTTACAAGTTAGTACCTTTTATAACTTTGGATTACTTGTTTTTAGGATCATATCGGTGAGTAAAATTAACAATTAGTTAATTAAAAAAGGGTTATATTTCTCCCCTTACAGGCATCAGCAGACCTAAAATAAAAAAAATGTTTTACATTAATAAAGCTATAACCTTTTTTTTAATTTTACTCACCTATATGATCCTAAAAACAATTAATCCATAGTCTATAATTTGTTTTAGCGGTGGAAGTAACTGTGAAAGGTCAGTCTGGACACGGTTCACTATTCCACACTAACACAGCAGCTGAAAAACTTGCTAAACTACTAAATAAGGTTGAGGAATTCAGAAAAACTGAGGAAAATAAATATAAGGCAAATATGCTGAAAGACTGGCCTAATATAGCTACTAGCCTTAATCTTACCATGATTCATGTAATTATACTTTACTTACTTATTATATCCTGTTAATTTATTAGGTGAAACATAGGTCTGAAACAAGATTCTTTTATTCATATTTCCTGGGTATACTCTTTTGTCTTATTGCTCTGATCATCTTGACAGACCTCTTCCAGGTGACTCCAGGCTGCCAAGATTATTATACTTAAATATACAGGGTGGGCCCCTCTTTTGAACACTTATAGCTCAGCTTCTATAGTCGATAGAGATATGGGGTTTGCAGGGTCTGAAAACTACATTCTTCTACTTTAAATTTCATATCTATAACTTTAAAACGATTGGGTGAAAGCCATGTAATGGCGGTTTGAAATAAGGTCTTAAAAAAATTTGTCCGGGTAGTGATCTTGTCTGGTATTATAGTTTTGATACAATAAATTACCATATGGTGGAAGGGGTGTTCTATGTAGGTAAGTGAAAGGAGTCCCTCAGTGTTATAGTTATAATTAACATTGAAGATGGTTAAGCACAATGTTGCCTGAAATTAAAGATGAAATGCTAAATTACACGTTTATGCAAGATGTTACCCCGTCCCATCGCTCCTTGCAAACAATGCAATACTTGCAAGAGAATTGCCCAGACTTCAGGCAACATCTTCAATGTTTGTTATAACACTGAGGGACTCCTCCCACTTAACTGCAAAGAACTGATTCGCCAAAGGAGAAAAGCGGCTTGAATTTGTAATTTAAATTTTTTTATGAAATGTAGCAATATAATGTTTTTAAACATTTTTCAATAATTAACATTTTTAATAATTATTATTGAAAAATGTTTAAAAACATTAAACTTTTCAAGTGTTTTAAATTTATATTGGTAAACCATGGTTAGAAGTAGTACTAGGCCTTGGTTGACCATGGTTACAGTATACTTTTCACTTTGTTGATTGCTACTTTCATTTTATAACAAGTCAGCTACAGCTAAAGGCAGTATGTAATCAAGTGTAAAGGTTTTGAACATGTTAAACTGATGTTTTCTTGGCAATTCACTATTAAAAATATAGCACAAACATTAGAAGTAAAAATGATGTAAAAAATATCTTAAAACACATTTTCAGGAATCAAATTCCAAAAATATTTGCCGGGGGGGGGGAGGCCCCTGGCCTCCCAGTATGGCCCCTCCTGAAAGTCAACTCTGGAGCAGCCGCCCTTGCTTCATGGCCTATGTCTTTGGGCGTAAGCCCTCCAGATTAAAAAAAATAATGTAAAATATCAGTGAGGTATTACCCACCAAAATATTTTACAAATTATAGTTATAAGTTATTAACAATAAGTAAGCTGATACTAACTATTAAAGACTTTTTTTTTTATTCCAGGGTGGTACCCATCACAATGTATTACCTGATGAGATTAAGGTATCATTCGACTGCAGACTGGCACCTACACTAGATTTTGATGAGTTTAAAGATTGGTTTAAGGTAAGTGAACAATTCTTTTAGATGAATAGTTTACAATAGATTTTAACAAAACGTTGTTTTTAACACCTTTCTATTTTTAAATTATTATTTTAGTTGATGGATGGATTAGGTGTGATAATATTAACAATGATTAACTTTGCATCATCAGATGTTTGGACCCTTTATAGGGTCACCTTCTGCATCAGTTATTTATTCAGTTAATTAATTAATAAGATTAAATTAGCATTTTTAATTCAGTTCCTTTACAAAAATAATTTAAATAAGCAAAATCACAAATTGGTAATATTAAGCTCATTTTTTGCTAACGGAGAGTGACTATGTCCCTCCCATTTTGGTGGACAATGTGATTTTATTGATCCTGAGTACAAAATTAGCTAGTTGACCAAAATTCAAGATGATGTTAGTTTGGCACTTGACAGGTGACCACTATGGTTTGGAGTTATATTTGAATAACTAACTTGTCAAGTGGCAAATTAACATTAACAATTCATATTTTACGATTTTGGTAGTATTCATACTCTGGTAGTATTCTTCTCAGATTTGTGGAAAATTGAAAGCTTAAATTCGGGACAAGGTATCAATAACGTCAGAGAAAATCATTCTCCTGCGTAGCTTAGTTGGTTAGAGCGCTATACTAGAAATATAGAGGCCTGTGGTTCAAATCCCAGTGCTGGAGTGTATTTTTCTCTTTCTGTTTCCCGTAGTTAATAATAATTATAATTTGATTTAAATTAACATTAACTTGATTATTGGTCTACTAACTAATTTTTTACTCAGGATCATGAAAATCACATTGTCCAATAAAATGGCCGGGACATTGCCTCTCTCCTCAGGTTCTTTTTAGGGCCTGTAGGCAAAACCAAGGACTCATATATTTTCCTGCGTGTGTCTGTCCATCCGTCCGTCTGTCGCCTGCTCTCACGGCTACACCTGTTAATTTTTTAATGACTTTTGCCAAGCTATACCCTGCAGACGAACTTAGCCGACCACATATTCTTAGAAGGCACCAAAAGATTGTCATACACAAAATTCTAGCTTGATGTTAGTTAAATACTTTTTTTGGATGCTATCTCCTAGACTATTAGTGGTTTAATAGCAAGCGTTTTAGAATAACTTTTTCTTGAGAACCTGCACAAAAAAAAAAATTTCCTTTTTCCTACACTTTAGTGGGCGGCGACTGTATATTAACAGATTTTATAAAGGGATTACATTTCCTTCGACAAAATACCGGTAAACCTTGATCAGTTATTCTAAGGTTACTATCTGTGGCTTGGAACAACAACAATCAATGTCCATAATTCATAATTCCAGTTTTGATAAAAGTTGATCACAACCATGGATTGTCTGCAATCTGTGAGGACATTGGTTGGTTGTGATGTGTAAAATATAGCCTAGGGTTAGATTTAGCACATTAGTTGTTGTTGCAAACAAAACTTGACATAGTGAAGAGGTTGGATAACAAAAAAACTGACATGTCAAAACATGGACATTGGTTGTTGTTCCAAGCCACAGATATAATGCTTTTAATTCTAAGGTTAATATAATAATTTACTGATATTTTATTTATGTGTAATATTTGTCGTAGAAAATCTGTGAAGAGTCTGGTGAAGGAGTCACCGTTGATATTATAAAACAGGAACCAAAATGCCTGGAATCACCGATTGATGACTCTAATCCTTTTTGGGCTGCATTCAGTAAAACTACCGAGAAAATGTAATTTGTTTGCCTCTTATTTAGATTAGATTTTTACATATTGATCAGCACTTTAAGAGGTTAATGACAGAGGAATCAGCCATTTAACACATTGTCTCAATATGATCATCAGTGATTTACATGTCTCAATTCTCTGAGTTATGTTGATATTGAGACAGTGGTCTCACTTGGCTTTACTAATCCCTGCTAATATTGTTAATAGTTAAATTAGAACATTTCTTCAATTAATTCACATATTCCTATTAGAAACTAAAGCTAGGTTTTTACATTATGAGCTTTATCAGTATATGCTTGTAGATCAGATAAGGGTTGATTTCAAGGGTTACTAGTATAACATTCTAAACACCACATATATGAGTCTTGGTACTGGGTACAAGCAGTGAATACAGGGTCAAAGTAATGAATACCCTTCATGATGCATATTGTTAAAAGGCTCTTTAAGAGTACAGTAATTTTTGTTATGTACAGTTTTGTCATATTTTCATTTAGGAGTGGGGTAAAGTGGGAAAATATAGCTATATCTTTTATAAAAAGAAGAGTTTCTGTATGAGGGTATGTCTTTTATATAAATCTACAGTTTTATCCCAATTTGATGAATATTTATACACTTTTCCTTCAAAATAAGCTGATGAGATCTGCCTACATGAGATCAGAAATAAAAATTTTGGTACACAAGGGTACAAAGTAATGGATGCCCTTTATGATGCATATAATTGAAAAGCTCTTTAAGGGTACAGTAATTGTTGTTATGTACAGTTTTGGGGGGTAAATTTGGGATATTTGCAAATTATCTTATCAAAAAGGAGGGGGTATAGAAATAAGTGGGAGGGATAGAATCTAGATATTCTCACATAGTAAAATAATTTAAATGTCTCTTGATTGTAGTTTATAAACTTATCAAATTAAAATAACACTGTAGCTAGTACTGAATAATTTTCGGAGGTAAAAAATGTTTCTGTTGGGTCATTAGTGAATTTTTATTTGATTCCAGGGGTTTAACTGTGATGCCGATAACTTGTCCAGGAACTACGGATGCTCGGTATCTTAGGCAGGTATGATAAAACAACACATTACCGTACATAGTTACTTGTAAATATTCACTTGTTGCATGCGCATTTGAACATAATGTAAATGTATGTGCATTTGCAACGGCAATGTTAACGCTAAATGATTAAAGATACATTTAATTTAATATTTTTGTTTCTTGTATTAGGTTGGTATTCCAGCATATGGATTCACACCGATGAATAACACTCCCACCCTACTTCATGATCATGATGAATTTGTTTATGAACAAGAATTCATCAAAGGTATTGAAATATTTGAGGGCCTTATCGAAGCCTTGGCTTCCGTACCAGCAACTCAGTAAGGGAGATAATTGACAGTATTACAATACTATCAAATATTAAATAATGAGACAAAATAAAAAAAATATATGTTTATCACTATAGATATTATAATTTATGTACAATTAATAATTTTATTTTGTTATACTATATTTATTCATGTTATAACTGAAATGTTTATTTTTATATACAAATATTATTATATTATATATTTATAGAAACTCAAATACAATGATAATACCAATATTAAATAAACAAAGTTTTGATAATCATTGGCGCATCCTTTTATCAAAAGCTCGTGGTGATAGGAAGTATACAACTTGATGATTGTAATATTATCATTATCTCATTGAGACATTAGTGTCCTCGCCGTTAATTAGCTTTGACCATAAGAAGCCCTTTAGCGACAGTATCAAATTTCCTGTTTTAAAACAATAAAAATTATATTGGTTAGAACAATAAATACAAGAATTTTAAATACATTAAAATGTCATTCTTTTTAGGTCAGAAGTAGCTCTAACGCCATTTGGAGCTGCGATTTCTTTTCTGGCTAAATATTCTATCCTGCTAAATATCCTTGAAAGTATGAACCTCTACATAAAACTATCTTTTTGTTAATTTCATTTCTTCCTCTTTGACTGTAAGACTAGCCCTAAGCCTTTTTTACAGCATAACAAATAAACTTGTAATATTAAAGACAGAAATCTAAGATGGACCAACTATATATAATTTATAACGCTAAAGGCTGATTTACACATATTAAGTTAGTAATTAACTAAATTTTAAGTGAATTAATGAGTAGGGTAAAATAGACAAAGCAAAAACGATGGAGCCTGGAGCCGACCTTGAAATTACCTCTCCACCTACATCCCAAGGTCATCCACACTCTCTCCTAACATGCCAAAGTCCCCCCCCCCCCCCCCTACTATTAATTTAGTAATAAGTTGCAAGTTAAAGTTTAATTAATTTAGTAGGTGGGCGTGGCTAATCACTGGACATGCGCAAGTTAGTTAAATGCACAAGTTTGAAGGAGCCTCGCTTATAGATTAGTAGATCTTCGTTTATATATTATATAGAAACGTTTTATTGGGTTAGAAATGTTAAATTGGACAACATTTTGAAGCCAACTAAATAGCTTAACTAAATATTAAGTGGAAAATGTGTAAACGTTTACTAAAAATTAAGTCACTTAAAATTAAGTTAACTACTTAATTACTTAATACGTGTAAATCAGCCTTTAGACAAGATTATACTATGATTTAGAAAAGGCCTGACTTGAAGGGGGAGGAAAATATGGTGGAGGTCAAAAGAGGGGCCATGTTTTAGAGGTCTGTCAATAAGTCAGTTGGTCCAACTATGAGTATGTATGGATTAATCATGGCTTCGGCCCTACACTCAACCTCTCACATGGGCTGACAAACTTTGCTTCACTAATGCTGACTGTGTAATGTAGCAAATCCATTTTTTTTTTTTTTTTCTCAATATAGTGGAACCTTAATAACCTGACATTCAAGGGAATGTGTTATTACTTTGAGTTATCAAGATTAGAATATTAGTAATCTTGAATTAGCAAGAATCAATTTGACTTACCGAGAATTTCGAGGTACCGAGGCTCCACTGTATAAGAATAATAGAAATAATTTGTGGGTCCCACTACTTGGTTCCAGACTATTCATGTCATGAGTTCTTTCAAAGGCCTCCATATAATCAATATTAAGAGATATTATAATGTAATTAATTGCATACTTATCTAGTATAGGGTATTAAGCCTTGTTTGGACTTAGCTAGTAATTTAGAGTGGCGAGTAGATTAGTAACTAAAAGTGTCTGAACGGCATTTTAGTCAAGTAATTTAGTCACTTACTAAACTACTTGACTAAATACTCAATTCATTTCACTCTTATGTTTTCGGGCGAGTAGAAATATATATCCTTACACTGAATTTGTGACTGTACATTCATTAACAGAAAATTAAAACAATTTTCAGTCATTCTCAAAGTTCCGAGGTATTCTTTAGGATCTTCTAATGCTAATTCTTCGAGAAGAGAAGTATAACCTCCTAATTCATTCTCTCTCTGAATTCATTTTCATATCCAATAATTTCTTCTTCAAAAATAGACATTGACAGTGCAATAAGCTTTATTAGCTTATTTACTTTGTTGCGTTGCCTGTCCATCTTGCAAATACACTAGCTACTAATGTACTGGGCAGTTTAGTAAAGTGCAAGTGCAAACTATTTTTGTTAAGTTGCTACTTGCTCAGTTACTAAATTACTCGTCAAATGCGAACAAGGCTTTAAAGTTAAAATTATGGTTTTCTTAATATTTAAAGAGGATAAACAATAATTCGAATTTAAACGTACTTAGATGTGATAACATCTCCTGGAATGTAGAATGGATTGCAGATGACATCTGTGTAAGCCTGATGCAACTTTCTAAACATCTGCAAATGATTATACTATTAGTGTTATTATAAATCAGTAAAGTAAAACAGTAAAAAGACAAGTAGACCAACAATAAAAGCTGATCAAATTTAAAATATTTACTCTCGGAGAATGCTCTAAGCTCTGTACATCACATGTGATATAAGTTTCGCCTCAAAGCAGTAGTATATACAGTAAGAAGTGCGTTTATCCAGAGGCTCCAGTACTCCTTTAAAAGTGCGAAGGCAGACCACTTTGAGAGTTTAGGACTTTAGTGGTTGCTAGGCTTAGTTGATGGAGCAAATCAATGTGTGGAATAAGAGTAAAGATTTTCTTTATAAGGTAACTAATAAACTTAAAAATTCATGTTATCTTTAGAGGACAATTAAAATAAATTTGAATATAAAACCAACTATTAACTACTTACAGCTCTGATTTCATTATCTCTAAGAGAGGAGAGAGTGGCATCTATCACAATAACCAGCTTCACTTTAGTATTTGTCACATATCCATACCTGATTATAATATTAAATTAAGGAGAATATTAAAATAATAAACACTCTAAGAATAATATATAAATTTAATAGGATTTGAAGTCCAAAAAATTTCATGTGCAATGGTTGAATGAGTCACTTCATACAATAATCATTTTGATTACCGTAAAATCTCGCATACAATACGCACCCATGTATAATACACAGGCAAAAATTTGAGGAAAATTAAATATTCCTGTACAATAAGCACCCAACTTTTCCATCAAATTTTAGAAAAAAAAATCACTAATAATTTGTTTATAATACTCACTAAGCGGACCTCACACGGTCAATATATTGACTCAATATTTGATTTCTGTCAATATATTGACCGTGTGAGGGGTTCATTGAAGAAATATTTGTCGTTGTCAATATATTGACGGAGCTTCAATAAAAATCAAACTTGTTTGATTTTTATTGAAGCTCCGTCAATATTTGGTCGTATTGTAGAGCTGTCAGCGGCAACTCGTGAAAATGTTTTTCAAAACAAACCTTTAAGCGGACCTCACACGGTCAATATAATGAAGGAAATTATATTGACCGTGTGAGGTCCGCTTTAGTTAAAATAAATTAAATATTGTATATGTAATTTCAAATATTTATAGCCATATATTTTTTTATCAAAGAAAAGCTTTTTAACCGCTACTACAAGACAACTATCCTGGAACACGAAACTACAATAATTTCTTATAGTTATAAGTTTAAAAAACTTTGCAACACACTAACAGAAAACTAGATACTATTTTTAAGATACCTAATTATTCTTCTGGATTTTTATCAATACAAGGAATATGAAAATATAAAGACATTAACAATTCGTAAAAGGCGGCCTTTGAATTCAGTTGTTTGTAATCAAGCCGCGGCGGTGCCCATGTTTGGGATAAGAATAAAAATTATCTTCCATCTACTTTTATCAATTACCGAAATAAAATAACATAACTTTGATGATAACACGCATTTCTGACTAAAAAAAGTAGGTAACCAAAATAAATACATAAAATCATTTAAAAAAGAAAAGAAAAGTATAAATATACTCTTGTAATAGCTGTTTTTTTACTGGTCTTATATTACTTTGCTTTGTAAGTTTCATCGCACATTTCCGTTTCCCCAATTTTGAACCACTTCCCGTGATTCAATCTTCCCCAAATTTTGCACATAGATACAACTAAGGTGAAGAATATAGAAAAAAAACAAAAAAAACGTTGAAAATAAGACCAGTTTTGAAAAATTGCATTTTTATATTAATTATTTAATTATTGAGGTAAAATTTAAGTTGTAAAAAAAAGCTTATTTCTTTTTTTTTTGACTTGTGTATAATAAGCACCCCAATTTTGGATGGAAAAAAGTGAGTATTATACACGAGATTTTACGGTAATAATGTAGCTAGTGGATTTATTATCTCTCTGGGAAAAATCAAATCCAAATTTTAATTTGGTATTAGAACTTTGGTTATAAAGAATCAAAGTATTAACCTACATAATCACTAAGCTCACAAATCTTTATATTTTTAAAGCAAAGTACATCTTCAGACTAGTTCTTAAGGTAATTTCATTTTATTATAGTAAACACTTTACTGTTCTTTAGACTATAGATGTCAGTTTTTTTAAAAAAAAAAGCTTTTAGTTGAGTTAATACAATAAAGAATAATAAAACAAACCTATGTATTTAAAATGAAAACTAATAAAGAAACCTTAAGTTGTTAATAGAGCTCAATTATCTCATTTTATGAAATCATTTAAAAAAATCAGTGCGGTAATTTACAAGGTTGAAGGTATTTTTTTTTTTATTTATTTATTTTTTTTTTTTTTTAACTGGCTCTTAGCTCAATTAGTAAACGAGTCAAGCTAATAAAAGCATATCATTTTTATTTTATCCCAGCTAACACAGGCTACTGTGGCTATAAAAAGGTGTATTTTGTTCTGCTTAATTCTTACAAAATGATATAGGTACAAAAATGTTTGGAATAATATGAATGTATCTGATTCTAAAACATAAACATATTAGAGCAATCTTGACATCAACTTAACAGTTCAAATGAAAAGGATACACTCTGTGTTCTTCAGTAGCATAGAGCAAGCCAAGATAGAGTTCCCTCAGATCTGTGGCTTTACCCATAGCAGCCAACTTTTCCTCAATGACATCCAGACAAGTATGAACCTTGTAGTGAAACATCAACTCTTTATCTGGCTCGTTGCATTGGATATACTTAGGAGAATTCTGAAACAAAAACCAATGTATACAAAAATTAATAAACTCAAAGAGTAACACTGAAAAGTTTTAATTACAGATAAGAGCTTTCTTGACCCCAATGTACAGTGCATTCCAAGGAATAGACAGCTTTCCATACCTTGTGACAGTGACAATACTATAAGATAAAGTTTACAAGGAAGGGTACAAGCAGGAAACAAAGTGTACATTGCAAATTGCATCTACTTTTAAAAACCAAATAAATCTTAAGAACCTTGAAACTGAAGATATATTTGTCTCTTTATCTTCAAAATTAGGTAGGTCTAAATTCAATTAAAATATTAATCTACTGTCTCTCCACAATGGCTTTATAAAAGTGAAATCAGCTTTCAAATCATAAGCAGCACAGGAGAGATTGAGTCGGAGGAAACCAGGAGTCAATATATACAGGGTGGTCTAAAAATCCCCCCCCCCCACCTCTTAACTTTTGACAGGTTTGAGATTAATTAATGAAACTTGGGGATCTGTACCTACCATGTAAAGGGAAGCTTGTTTTCAGGCAATCACGCACTAGGGGCAACCATCCACTTTGCCCCCAGGCCACCCAACTTCAAAATTTCAAATTGGAGTGTATATTTTTGGTAGCATATTTGGATTCTACGGTGAAAAATAATGAAATTTTAGTAGACAATTTTTTTCCATCTCCAATATTTTGCCCCCTATATGGCAAAAGAATAAAAATGGTAGATGTCAGTGCCTGGGGGCAAATTGGGGGGTTGCTTCTAGTACGCGAGTGGATGAATACAAAAAATTGTGATCCTTGAAAAAAAAGAATTAACATTAGGTGTACTCTAATCCAAATAATCTGCAAAAATCACTATCAATTCGGTTGTTCTAGAGTCTGTCAAGCATAACAATTAATCAAAATTTTAATTTAAAAATATTATAATAAAAAAAAAAAAAAATAGATGAATGTATATTTTTCATGAGTTTTATCCTTTCAAATGAAAAGCTCCGAATTTCAGAGGAAAGCTATATTTTTATTTTTATAAGAGGCATGTGTTAACAGCGCATGCACTTCCTTGCATAGCTTTAACCCATTGAATGCGTAATCTAATTCATGAACCTACCTTAGTGACTGAATAGAATCTTTAAAAGTTAATTATAAATTAAAAAAAAAAAAAAAAAAAAATGTTTGAATGCACTGTGGATACAAACGTCAGCGGGCCTGACGGAGTCTTGCAAGATGGTTCTACTCGAGGCACGGAGAATAGAGCTACAGAGGGCTGAAAGGGAGGGCTTGGATCCACTGTGGATCCACCCGCCAGGCACGTTAGCACGGCATGGATCCACAGTGGATCCACCCGCATTGAATGGGTTAATTGACTCACATAGTACCAGTGGTATATTAATACTCTGATAGAGCCTTACAAACTTAGAGAAGAACCTACTAATTTTTTGCATGAGGCAAAGTCCTGTGAAGAATGTACAACCTTAGCATGGACCATAAGTATATGGCTTTAATGAAGAACTAGATAGTATTGGGCGAAAAAATAATGTGTGTTTCAGAAAAGCAATGACTTTCCCTGGTTAAGGCATGTGGAGAGAATTACCTTAGGGCATGAGTCCAAATAGAATGTTACATGAAAGCCTATTCAAGATGAGAATATGAAGGTATCCAAGGAATAGGAGGACCAGAGTCCTATGAAAACACCCCATAATCTAAAATAGCCTAGATGGAATGATCGTTACTGAATCAACTTCAGTAAATTCAAAAGTTACAACATATTTTGAGAGGAGCCAGCTATGGGGCTTAAGTTGAATATCCTATCTGCTTGGCCATTAATGAATTAAGGAGGAACCTATGGATCACTAATGACGCTACACTCGCTTCAGTGGTGTGATGTGAGAGGTGACTGGAACTCTCTACGAAGGGTTAGTAAAATGGGTCAATAAAGTTAAGTTGCCATTAGGCCTAGCAATAATGCTTATCTAGAACAAGTGATGGTAAGTATCGACAATAGCGCGCCCCTTCTCACTCCAACGTATTTTTTGACAAAGGGATATCAACTCTCCTATGAACAAACCATACATATATAATTATTTTATACATATATTATTATATACGAATGGAAGGGATGAATTGATATATCGAAGCCAACTGTACGACTTCGATTACACAGAAGGGTACACTATTGCCGAGTTTAGCCCAAGTGATTCCTCCCCATATAGTACAACTACACATAAAATCTTAAATGTTATGAAATGTTTGCCCACATCAAATTGGCTAATCTGAAGGAGGCGATACAATTAAAATCACTCGGCAGTATTCATACATTTGAGAGATAATGTCTCTTCGTCAAAACTGTACATTTTAATGAGGACCCACTCACTTTTGTAAGCCCTTCCCAAAAGTGGCTCTTTTTCTTCCGTTTTACTTCAATTTGCAGTAGTAATGTTCCTAATCCTTAAATAAATGTTACAATAAGTACAAAATATTTACCTCTTTTCCTATTACAGCAGCGCAGACAGCCATTTTAATCTTATTTGTACAGACAACACTAGTAAATCGTTTTAACTTAAATCTTCTTAAAAACACATACTGAAATTCAAGAGAGAGAGCGTAAATATCTAACAAACTTTAAAATAATAGTATATCTTTTTCGAAATTTACACAAAAAAATAACATAGAAAGATGGTAACACACAGGTTATCTCTGGACATCAAATCTAAATCTGCAATTAAACTTTTAAAAATGGTTCCTAGCAACCCTGACTTTTAAGCCAGCCCGCTCTATTATTTAATTTTGAAACAAATTTCATTTTTCAAAATTTAAATAATTTTAAGTTTGATTACTTAAAATATCGAGCTTTACCATATTTTGTCCGGTTCAAATGTAGGATATAACAGAAGGTGAATATGTTTAAATCTTTTACGAGATATGTTTAGAACAGAAAATGTTGATGAATTTAGGAAGTAGGTAACTCTATCAAATGTGAATGTTTCAATAAGATTTTTTAGCTACTATAATAATAGTAGCCTCATTATTATCTTTCCTATTGACAGGGCATTATATTGGTCCTTAACAGGCGGTAAGGGCCAATATAAAAAAATATAAGTAAAAATAATGTGTCATAAATTTAACTGGAGAGGGCTCCCGTTTTTAAGTTAGAGATATTTAGGATTTTTAAAAAATGTATTTTCTAAAATAAAGTTGAACTCTTAGTCTATAGAAGTTTGAAATGTGATTATCTAATCCTCTCATGTATTTTATTTATTTTTAGAACATCTTTTAAATTATTAAGATGATCGGGTTATTTTCCGCTTTTTTAATATTTCGTTGTAAACCCTGAGTGTATAAAATATTTAGGACATTTATTTCAACATAATCACAGTTGGTACCTCTGTTTCTTTTTCTTATCAATATCAAATGTCAAAATCGTATTGAATTTTTTTTTTAAATGTACGATTCTTTTTAAAATAATAGAAACAGAGTTCATCTTAAGTTTAAAACCATGATTTTTATTCATTAGGAAAGTTTGAAATGGCATTTAGTGGTTTCGTTGAGTTTTTTCAAAAGGGAAGAGTAAGTATTATCATATTACGGTGTATTGTGTTGACTAGATAAGGATAGTCAGAGGAAGTTGTGTTTGATTAATTCGTTCTCTGTTTATTTTGTAGACTTTCAGGCCGAATAAAAGATTTTCTCCTGGAACTCTACGATATTCTCTGCACAAGCAGGCTCAAGCATCGCTCAATTCCGGTATTAATTTGAGGTGTGTCGTACAACTTCCTGAAGGTGAAGAGCTCAACGATTGGATTGCAGTTCATGGTAAGCCGGATGTTACAATTTACATATTTTATAATGACAATATACTAAAGTTCCAATTACTTTTAGCTTTTAGGCGTGGAGATCTCCTTAGAGACTGATGCTTTTTTGTTTAAAATTTAATAAAGTTTTTCATATTTACCCTTATTAGTCTACAAATCAAATGTTGTCATTAAATTTGAAAAAGGTTAATATTAATTTATAGGTTGAAGCTGAAATCTAATAACTAAATTAATAATAATTTAATTTTTTCAACCATGTTTCTAACGTAATTACCTTACTATTGACTTTTTATACTTGTGCACATATTGTAAGTAATATAAAAATATAAATGCCACTTTACAAATTAAATGTTCAACTATAAAGCCACTTATTAGCCTTTTGCCTTTTGTCCATTATCATTGCTGGTTAAGTGTAAAGGAATGAAACTGTGTATGGGTTCTGTCCTTTTCTAGTTACTGGAATGCATGGTATCCAAGAGCCTGAAAGTTTGCTTGGAATTTAAAATGTCTTTATGTTTCAATAATAAATAGTCTTTATTGGGTTTATCTTAAATAACTTACTTACCTGAATTGCTGAGGATCTAAAGATTTGATTATGATTTCTTTTTACTGGATAATTTACTTTTTTACATAGTAATTAAAACTACGTTTTAGTTATACTACTATTACAATTAGTGTTAACTCTGACAGTGTGGGTAAACTGAAGGAAAGCCAATGAGAGCTCGGGATTTTGACATCTACAAGGTCATGTCACAATCTTGAGCTCAGATTGGCTTTTCTTCGGTTTTCCCTCATTGTCAGAGTGATCACTAATTGTAGTATTACAGTTTGCGTGTTATGAGTTGTGACTTTTGGTGGGGAGCCAATAAGAGGTGAGGATTTTGAATTCGAGAACGTTAGGCCAACTAGACAAACAAAAATGTCTCTGGTCCCACCCCTCCCACAGGCCTAGTGGGTTTATTTTTTTCCTGATTTAGGTTGGCCAATCTGAGTGTCTAAAGTCACAACTCGTAACACGCATACTGTAGTTTTGTTAGAGATGGCCAATCTGTGATCTTAGTCTTCACAATGCAAGAATTGAGGAATGAGATATTAAAGTATCAGTATGATAAAATAATTATGTAGGATAATTACAATAATTACGTAGGATTAGTACGTAAGATGTATCAGTACCCTAAAGACCACAGATTGAAAATCTATACATACTTTCTTACCGGGGCTTATAGTGAGTCACTAAAAGTCACTGAAAGTCATTTATTTTGAAGAGAGTCACTTTTTTGATAAAAAGTTACTGAAAGTCACTTATTCGGTCTTACTGGGATAACATTTTTAATTTTTTGTGGTTTTTTCTTTCTCATATAGAGAAAGTAATATGGTAGCGGGAAAATTCGATTTTGACGGATTTACACATTTTGAGGTCCCCTGAGTCCAAAAAAGTGTTTTTTTTTTGTTTTTTTTTTGTAATAAACAGTTTTTGGGGGTGCTGCCTCCAATAATTTTGAAAAAAACTTATCTAAAAAACGGTTCCTATGATTTTGATTGAAAAATTCTTAAATTTAGTCCATTTAAATACTAATGATATAAGCTGTTTTCCTGGGAAAAATCTAATTCCTGATAAAAAAAATATATGTGTGAGGCTCTCACGCATTAGAAGTGAAACTTAAGTTCTTGAATGCATTGCTCTCTTTCATTTTTTGACGAATTTATTATTTCAGGATTAAGAAATGGTTATGGGAAATTTAATTGAAAAAAAAATATATTGCTACGCTAAGGCAACCACATATATTCCAATAAAAATAAATGTTTGTTTTGATTGGCTGGTCTTTAAATAGATATAATATAATTAATCTGTAAAAATGTTACACTTGGACGAGTCTTGAATCGCAAACTTTGTTACACGATTTCACGATATGAAAAAATTCACTCTACCGCTGCCAAAGAAGTTTCACTTCAAAAAAAATATTCAATAATAATTAAATATTACTCAATCTTTAAGTTTATGGTGGTTTTCATACTACGGAAAGTTTAAATTTTAATTTAAATCAAATTATAATTATTATTTACTACAGAAAACAGACAGTGAAAAATACACTCCAGCGCCGGGATTTGAACTACGGGTCTCCTGTATTTCCAGTACAGGAGACCCGTGGTTCAAATCCCGGCGCTGGAGTGTATTTTTCACTGTCTGTTTCCCGTAGTAAATAATAATTATAATTTGATTTAAATTAAATAATACTCGAAAACTAATAAATAATGGAAAACATTTGGCCAAGTAATTATGAACTCGTATATGAGGAAGTTAGTCTGAGTGGTCTCGGACCGATTTTTTAATAAAAATCTACTGTCATTCAATAGGGATTTAACTTCAAGGCTAATTTTTTTAACCATATTTTTGTTCTGGTAAAAATTGAGAGTAAAGTAAAAAATGTTTAAAATAAGTATAGTAAAAAGTTGGGGGAAGATCTTTTTCTCTTCTTTTGTAATATTTTATCCCCAACTCCCTCCTAATAGTTAAAAATATATTTTTGTACAGTTACGGTACACAAAATCAAATTACAAAACACCATTGTAAAAATTTTTTAATTGACCTATGTTTAGCAGTCTGATGAACTACGAAACATAATTTGTTTACTTAAAATTAAGTCACTTAAAGTGACTTGTTTTGGGAAATCAGGTCACTTAAAAGTTACTCATTTTGAAAAACAGTGACTAAAGTCACTTTATTTAGAGAAAAATCTGCTACAAGCCCTGTCTTACTGTTATAAATTTTTTTTTGTAGTTGTTGATTTCTTCAATAGAATAAACTTAATCTATGGAACGATATCGGACTACTGCACAGAGGAGTCCTGCCCCACAATGTCAGGCGGGCCCAAGTTTGAATATCTGTGGGCGGACGGAGTTAAATTCAAGAAACCTACACCTCTCCCCGCACCTCTATATATCTCACATTTGATGGAGTGGATCGAAAAACAGATCAATAATGAAACCATGTTCCCTGTATCAACTGGTTCGTATTTCATTTTAACTCTTTCATTGCTATGAACCAATTAACACTTTTGCGCTGAGGATGTTTACGTTCTCATGTAGTGACACAATAGTACATTACACGTCTAGTGCGGAAAGTAGCATTTCGCATGCGAGTGTGGAGTTTGCACCCGAGCAATATCAAGGGTAGTAAAAGCACACAAGCAAAGCAAAATGGAGATTTTGCACGAGTTGCACACCGTACTTTATCTACTATTGTTATATTTTAATAATTAATACAGAAAAAAATATTTAATAAACTTCCTGTATGTAAGTTTGTATTTCTCTTTTGATAAAGATGACATTAATTTATTAGTTGTATTTTGTGCCAAATTAATTATTTCGGGAGGCGTATTATTCTCCTCATTTTCGTCATAATGATATAAATCAATCATTGTTTTTCACTAAAAACTCGATATAAACAGTTACTTTTATTAAACAAACAGCAAATTAGTTTTGTTAAATGTAAACAAACTCGCTAATCATGCATTAAGATGAATAATTCTTCTTTTTTACTGCACTAGGGGGGAAAAAGAGGAATTATGAAACAGGCTTGTGCAATGAATACAACTACGTAAAGAATCACTTTCTACTCACCTAAACAGAGAAAAAATGTTTATATTTCGTATCAATTGCAGATAAAATGTTTTTTAGGTTACCTGTCTTTGAATGACTCCCAAATTCACTTTAGTTTCTTGAGAAACATCAGAAAAAATAAGAATTGCTACTAATGTTAAATTTCTTCCTGTTCGATTTGTGATTTCATCCGTTTAAAATTGACAAATAATAATGTGTTTATGTCTGTTTTTGTTTCAGAGGTTCCGTTTCCCCGAACTTTTATTCCTCTCTGCAGGAAAATCCTGACACGCTTATTTAGAGTTTTCGTTCATGTTTATATTCATCATTTCGATAGAATTGTTTTTATTGGAGCTGTAAGTATTTATAAATGCTTTTAATTTAGATTAATTGAAAACTTAATTCAGTGTAATTTATATATAGTATTATTTTTCTCTATTATAACCATGGAGTATTTGAGATTGACAATTGGAGTATTGAGATTGGATTTTATAGATGGAAAAGAAATATATATATATTAATGTGATATTAATATTAGAAGATTTATATTCAAGATTATAGTCCAGGAGATATCGTGCAAAAAAGTTTCTGACTAACATCAAGCTAGAATTTTGTATACAAGTTAATCTTTTAGTGCCTTTTAAGAATATGTGGTCGCCTAAGTTCGTCTCCGGGATATAGCTTGGCAAAAGGTATTTGAAAAAAACAAACCGGTAGAGAGCGGCCATGTTCTACCCTTTTTGGTGGACAATGTGATTTTCATGATCCTGAGTACAAACTTAGTTAGTAGGTCAATAATCAAATTGATGGTAGTTTGTCACTTAATAGGTTGATTAGTCAAATTACTCCAAATCAAAGTGTTCCCCTATCAAGGGACAAACTACCATCAACTTGATTTTTGGTCTACTAGAGGTCGACCAAGAAGTCATGAACACGGGAAAAACGGAAAGCTTAACTTCGTTTAAAATCGGAACTTCCGAGTAGTGCCGAAGTCAGTACAGTCAGGTGCTAAGACAATACCCATTTCTAGTTTGTATGACATGCGCAGTTACGTCAAATCTCACGAATTACAACAACAAGAAGGTTTCCAATCTGTTAGGTTTCCTGTTTGTTTGTTTTTATACAATACGAATTATAGTCACAACTGTCACACAACAATTTTGATTTTGTACCATTCACCATGCGATGATGCAAATGCAAAGAACGCTACAAATAATGGGGTTGGAACAAACCTAATATTTATTTTTTTATTATAAAAATGATTGCTCTCCATGACAATTAATCAAAATAATAGTAGCGAATTTCTAGTTTGCTTTTCCCCATTATATTTTAAGGAAAACTTATCTTAGAATCTCATTATTTTTATAATTTCTTCCTAATTTTGAATTAGTGTTATTATCCATGTTTTTAATAATACCAGGAAATTTTAATTTACCAAAGAGAAAATTGCCAAAAACAATCCGAGAGAGGTAATAGTACAAATAATAATTCACAAAAAAGTAAGAACTAAAATCCAGAAATAAGGAAAGTAACAAATAAAACAGAAATAAAAAAGTAACAAATCAAACTCAGAAATAAAGAGGAAGAAAAAAATCGATTAAGATAGAAGAAAATTGATTTAGATTTGAAGAATATTATTGTAATAATCAATAAATAATAATATAAAGAAAGATATTATCGTATATTATTGTGATTTCTTATCAGGTACAGTGTTGCCTGTTGCAAAAAATATAGAAGTTATCAAAAATAAAATTATTAATAACGAAAGAACAACACTGTATTTTTTGACAGTGGTCTATTTTAATAAAAACTGACTGTACATGTCGACACTAGCGCACTCCTCACATTTCCATGACTTCTTGGTCGACCTCTAACAAAGTTCGTACTCAGGATCATGAAAATCACATTGTCTGCCAAAAAGGGTAGGTATAGCCGCTTTCCACTGGATTGTTTTTTTCAAATGTCTATCGCCATGCTATGTCCCGCAGGCGAACTTAGCCGACCATATATTCTTAAAAGGCACCAAAACATGTACTTATATATACAAAACTCTAGCTTGATGTTAGTTAGATTTTTTTTTTGCATGCTATCTCCTGGGCTATTAATTTCTGGATTTTGTTATTTTGTCCTTTGTTAATCTGAAAACTGAATGAATTAAGGAATCATCATTCCCTTTTAATATAAATTAGACATTTGTGACAGCTCTTAAATGTCTAATTTAAGTTTGAATGTATTATTTGTGTTTTAGGAACCACATGTGAATACTTGTTACAAGCATTTCTATTATTTTGTACGACACTTTGAGTTGGTTAGTCCTAAAGAGTTGGAACCTCTTAAAGAGATGACGGTAAGGATCTGTCGGGATCCTTCTCCACCCCCTCACAGTCAGCTTCATCGCTAGCATCATCATGGTAAGCTTAGTCTTCATCTGTAATCCATTATTTTCTAGTTCAGATTTTTATAGGTTCAATTTGTAGAATAAAGAAATACTTTTCTCAACCAAGGACTTTGATGAAAGTTCCAAGTGAACAGTAAATGCCAGTTAAGTAGCACAAGTTCAATAGAAATATAATTAAATACCTTGATATTTTTCAGGTAAATATTCAGAAGCGTGATTTAGTTGTAGAGTGAGGATTAGTAAGGTGAAGTCAGGAAGCAGGATGAGATTGGAAAGAATATCAGAGAGGTAGTTAATTATAAAATTAGGCGTTGTGTCAATGAGATAGTTGTGAATACAAAGATTATTGAGTACTAAACTTACATTGGTAGAGTAAAAGGGCAAGTTAGTACTCGCTCTTCTATTTGCCTAGTGTTGACAAAGGACGAGTCAAGTAGTTTTGGTTAGGAGACAGCCACTAACCTACTCTCCTTCCCCTGACACCTTTTTTGTACTTTCTCTCCTATTAGACCACTTATTGGCCCTGTGTGATCATGATCAGGTCATTTGAAAAACCGAGTACAGTATTGTCAGCTAGTCTCCTTGCTGTTTGCATAAGTGCTTGAGCTTATTTTATACCAACTTGTCACAATACTTTACCAATAAAAGTTAGACTGGGTCAAGTACTTGGCCTAGCTAACCCGGGCTTTGTGATTAAATTTCTATCTTTAGCCACGAGTGGATGAATCTACAGAAAAACTATGAACTTACTTGATTGATCTCTTATTTGAGAACTAGCTCAAGCTACAAGAATCAATAATGGTGCTGAGTTTTATATCTTAGTACAAATATAAATGAATGGTAAATAAATCCATAAGCAGTTACCTGGGGAGAAGTGAAGGATGTTTTCAGGGTGGCCACGTCTGAGATAGATTTTCTTTTGGATTGCAAGACTCAATTGGTTTCATAAGGAGCTTAAGCAACTTCTTGAGGACAACCAACCCGACGTTATGGTGTTTTTTTTCCCAGGATCAAACTGGGGTTGCCATAGCAGCATGATTAACACTCGTGTTTACATTGTTTATCATATGGGCCTACAGAGAGCTGAACGACACTCTTTTACCCAGGAAAATATTTAAATTTAAACAACCGTCAATAATTCTCATTCTGATATGAAACAATTCACCATAACTAATTTTGCTCACTCAAAGCAAGAAGGATGTTCTAAACACTCTATGAATTTGTAAATGAAAGCTTTAATGAGTGTCAGTGGATTCAATTATTTTAGTTTACAGTGGGCAGGGTGGATAATATGTTGTTCATCCATATATTTATTCATGTTAGTATTTTTTGTATATGTTAGTAGTTATATATTTTTATACCTCCACATCAACCCTACTTTTTGTACATCCTTGGTTTGCCCATTCTTTGCATTTATCCACTGTGTGCAGGATGGATTGAACTTCTAAACTGAGTATTGTGGCATTCTCGACTTGATCTCTATGTGTTTTGCCTGCTATTCACCTTAATACCTCGTCTATGTGGCTTAAATTTGGCTCTCAAATTTCTTTGTTTGAGCCTTTGATTCACAGCCGTAAGTAATAGTGGGGACATATACAGTTTTACTGCTTACTTATCCCTTACTTATAAAGCTTCTATTTATTTATTTACTTTACTTTCGCCGGCTCTACAGTCCTAGGTGGACCCTGGCCTCTTGAACCATTTCTCGCCATTTATCCCTATCCTCGACCACAGTTCTCCAAGCTACAACTCCGACGGTCTATAGGTCCTCCCTGACATCGTACAGCCATCTGCTTCTAGGTCTCCCCCTTCTTCTATTTATGGCGTGAAAAAGTCTGCTCGTGGCTGCTAATCTAGCTTCCAGCTCCACCGTAATTACCACTCCTAAGTACTAAAAGTATGGTGTTCTCCTTGGATATTTATGTGGTGCACTTTAAATGGATTTAAAGAGTTAAAAGGTTTTAGTTTTTTCCTTCCCCAAAAGTAAAATAATAGCCTTTGGCTGACTTTTAGTGATTTACATGATAGTCGAGAAGGGTTGAAGGTGTTAGTTGTAAACTAGAGAGCCGGCATAACCGTGTGGATTAAATTACTTACCACATCGGCCATCACTGAATCAAGGGCGGTACGAGGTGTGGGTTCGATCCCTCGCCGTGATACTCTGATTTATATGGCTCACTAATGATCACATTATACTCGCTTCGGTGGTACAATGTGCAGAGGTATGATGTGTGAAGTGGCTGCAACTCTCTACCACGGGGATAGTAAAATGAGCCTAAAAGATGGCCTTATTGCTAGGTTTGAGCAAGTGGTTCGTCCTACCCGTCTAGTACTAGTGCTAGCACCTTACTACTACTACTACTACTACAAGTTGTCAACTATTAACTCTAAAAGCAAGAATGAATTGATACTGAAAATTCAATTTGTTCTCTTAGTCCAGGAGATAGCATGTAAAAAAGTGTCTGACTAACATCAAGCTAGAATTTTGTATACAAGTTAATCTTTTAGTGACTTTTAAGAATATGTGGTCATCTGCGGGACATAGCTTGGCAATAGGCATTTGAAAAAAACAAAATGGTGGAGAGCGGCCATATTCCGCCAATTATGGTGGACAGTATGATTTTCATGATCCTGACTACATAATTAGTTAGTAGACTAAAAATCAAGTCGATGTTACTTTCACACTTGATAGGTTAGCTATTCAAATATTACTAAAAATCAACGTGGTCACCTGTCAAGGGACAGACTTAACATCAACTTGATTTTCGGTCTACTAACTAATTCTGTACTTAGGATCACGAAAATCACATTGTCCACCATAAGTGGTGAGACATGGCCACTCTCCACCGGTTTGTTTTTTTCTAACGCCTATTGCCAAGCTATGTCCCGCAGACGAACTTAGCCGACCACATATTCTTTAAAGGCGCTAAAAGATTGACTTGTATACAAAATTCTAGCTTGATGTTTGTCAGACACTTTTTTGCACGCTATCTCCTGGACTATAAAGAGTTAAAAAGTTTCAGTTTTTTCCTTCCACAAAAGGGAAATTATCCCCCTCAGCTGATTGATAGTGGGTTCCATGATAGTCGAAAAGGGTTGAAGGTGTTAGTTGTCAACACTTAACTCTAAACAAGGATGAATTGATACTGACAATTCACTACTCTGAAAAATCATAAATTGAATTGGCTCTCTGCTAAGTATCTAGATTTTACCAAAAAACCAAGAAAGTAAAGAAGCCGGTCATGGACATCTTCCTGGGGCCCGCTCTTAGACGTCCGTTCTTAGGGCTTTTTCGGGGGCGTGTATCTTTTTTCCTATTCACTTTAAAAAAAACAAAAAAAAAAACTATGTTTTCCCTTTTTTGTAGGTCTCGCGAAAAGGGAAAAAATATATATATATATATATATATTTTTTTTTTTTTAAAGTGAATAGGAAAAAAGATACACGCCCCCGAAAAAGCCTCTAAAACAGACGTCTAAGAGCGGGCCCCAGGAAGGTGTCCATGACCAAGAAGCCTACTAACCAAGTTTCTAATATAATCCTATCTTATCTGATCCTAGAATTCTCATCTGATCCTCTAATTCTAATATAATCATACCTTATCTGATCCTAGAATTCTCATCTGGTTCTCTAATTCTAATATAATCCTATCTTATCTGATCCTAGAATTCTCATCTGGTTTTCTAATTCTAATATAATCCTATCTTATCTGATCCTAGAATTCTCATCTGATCCTCTAATTCTAATATAATCATACCTTATCTGATCCTAGAATTCTCATCTGGTTCTCTAATTCTCATATAATCCTATCTTATCTGATCCTAGAATTCTCATCTGATCCTCTAATTCTCATATAATCCTATCATATCTGATCCTAGAATTCTCATCTGATCCTCTAATTCTCATATAATCCTATCTTATCTGATCCTAGAATTCTCATCTGGTTTTCTAATTCTAATATAATCCTATCTTATCTGATCCTAGAATTCTCATCTGATCCTCTAATTCTAATATAATCCTATCTTATCTGATCCTAGAATTCTCATCTGGTTCTCTAATTCTCATATAATCCTATCTTATCTGATCCTAGAATTCTCATCTGATCCTCTAATTCTCATATAATCCTATCATATCTGATCCTAGAATTCTCATCTGATCCTCTAATTCTCATATAATCCTATCTTATCTGATCCTAGAATTCTCATCTGATCCTCTAATTCTAATATAATCATACCTTATCTGATCCTAGAATTCTCATCTGATCCTCTAATTCTCATATAATCCTATCTTATCTGATCCTAGAATTCTCATCTGATCCTCTAATTCTCATATAATCCTATCTTATCTGATCCTAGAATTCTCATCTGATCCTCTAATTCTCATATAATCCTATCTTATCTGATCCTAGAATTCTCATTTGATCCTCTAATTCTAATATAATCATACCTTATCTGATCCTAGAATTCTCATCTGGTTTTCTAATTCTAATATAATCCTATCTTATCTGATCCTAGAATTCTCATTTGATCCTCTAATTCTAATATAATCATACCTTATCTAATCCTAGAATTCTCATCTGATCCTCTAATTCTCATATAATCCTATCTTATCTGATCCTAGAATTCTCATTTGATCCTCTAATTCTAATATAATCATACCTTATCTGATCCTAGAATTCTCATCTGGTTTTCTAATTCTAATATAATCCTATCTTATCTGATCCTAGAATTCTCATCTGATCCTCTAATTCTAATATAATCATACCTTATCTGATCCTAGAATTCTCATCTGGTTCTCTAATTCTAATATAATCCTATCTTATCTGATCCTAGAATTCTCATCTGATCCTCTAATTCTCATATAATCCTATCTTATCTGATCCTAGAATTCTCATCTGGTTTTCTAATTCTAATATAATCCTATCTTATCTGATCCTAGAATTCTCATCTGATCCTCTAATTCTAATATAATCATACCTTATCTGATCCTAGAATTCTCATCTGGTTCTCTAATTCTAATATAATCCTATCTTATCTGATCCTAGAATTCTCATCTGATCCTCTAATTCTCATATAATCCTATCTTATCTGATCCTAGAATTCTCATCTGGTTTTCTAATTCTAATATAATCCTATCTTATCTGATCCTAGAATTCTCATCTGATCCTCTAATTCTAATATAATCATACCTTATCTGATCCTAGAATTCTCATCTGGTTCTCTAATTCTAATATAATCCTATCTTATCTGATCCTAGAATTCTCATCTGATCCTCTAATTCTCATATAATCCTATCTTATCTGATCCTAGAATTCTCATCTGATCCTCTAATTCTCATATAATCCTATCTTATCTGATCCTAGAATTCTCATCTGATCCTCTAATTCTCATATAATCCTATCTTATCTGATCCTAGAATTCTCATCTGATCCTCTAATTCTAATATAATCATACCTTATCTGATCCTAGAATTCTCATCTGATCCTCTAATTCTAATATAATCCTATCTTATCTGATCCTAGAATTCTCATCTGGTTCTCTAATTCTAATATAATCCTATCTTATCTGATCCTAGAATTCTCATCTGATCCTCAACTTCTAATATAATCCTATCTTATCTGATCTAGAATTCTCATCTGATCCTCTAATTCTCATATAATCCTATCTTATCTGATCCTAGAATTCTCATCTGATCCTCTAATTCTCATATAATCCTATCTTATCTGATCCTAGAATTCTCATCTGATCCTCTAATTCTCATATAATCCTATCTTATCTGATCCTAGAATTCTCATTTGATCCTCTAATTCTAATATAATCCTATCTTATCTGATCCTAGAATTCTCATCTGATCCTCTAATTCTAATATAATCATACCTTATCTGATCCTAGAATTCTCATCTGGTTCTCTAATTCTAATATAATCCTATCTTATCTGATCCTAGAATTCTCATCTGATCCTCAACTTCTAATATAATCCTATCTTATCTGATCCTAGAATTCTCATCTGATCCTCTAATTCTCATATAATCCTATCTTATCTGATCCTAGAATTCTCATCTGATCCTCTAATTCTCATATAATCCTATCTTATCTGATCCTAGAATTCTCATTTGATCCTCTAATTCTAATATAATCCTATCTTATCTGATCCTAGAATTCTCATCTGATCCTCTAATTCTAATATATTCATACCTTATCTGATCCTAGAATTCTCATCTGGTTCTCTAATTCTAATATAATCCTATCTTATCTGATCCTAGAATTCTCATCTGATCCTCTAATTCTAATATAATCATACCTTATCTGATCCTAGAATTCTCATCTGATCCTCTAATTCTAATATAATCATACCTTATCTGATCCTAGAATTCTCATCTGATCCTCTAATTCTCATATAATCCTATCTTATCTGATCCTAGAATTCTCATCTGATCCTCAATTTCTAATATAATCCTATCTTATCTGATCCTAGAATTCTCATCTGATCCTCTAATTCTAATATAATCATACCTTATCTGATCCTAGAATTCTCATCTGGTTCTCTAATTCTCATATAATCCTATCTTATCTGATCCTAGAATTCTCATCTGATCCTCTAATTCTCATATAATCCTATCTTATCTGATCCTAGAATTCTCATCTGATCCTCAACTTCTAATATAATCCTATCTTATCTGATCCTAGAATTCTCATCTGATCCTCTAATTCTAATATAATCATACCTTATCTGATCCTAGAATTCTCATCTGGTTCTCTAATTCTAATATAATCCTATCTTATCTGATCCTAATATTCTCATCTGATCCTCTAATTCTCATATAATCCTATCTTATCTGATCCTAGAATTCTCAGATTACCCTTTGTATTCATTTCAGTCTTTCAACATACACAACATATTAAATTTTCTACTAAAAAAAAGTATATAAATTGTCCTAATAAACACAATATTTATTTATTTTCTTCTAAATCTTATTTCAGGTAATCATTTAAACAAAACATTGTTCATTTCAAAAATATCAACGAACGCAGGCTGAGTAAAATTAGTCCATCATATACTGGATTACTGGATCGGATTGATGATAAGGTTGCCTTCAAATAATAACAAGGCATTAATAAATTAAAATTTCTCCTTCATTTAAACACCTTCAAATATGTTAAAAGGATTTTAATAATAATTTTTGAGATTAAAAGAACTAAATATGAACTTAACTAAAGGAGAAATTTTAATGTGTATGTGTTGTGTAATGTATATTTTTTTTTTAAATTTATATTATTTGTTTTAATTTAGGGAATTATTATTATTGATCAAATTTAGTCCTTATTAATTAATTTGTTGTTATTTATTCATTATTGTAAATTTTATGTGAAATTATTATTTATATTTGCTAAATGGAAACTCTTCTATGTCATATATTAAAAATATAAATAGGTTAGCATTTTTTTTTTTATTGGTTGCTCATTTATATTTAGTTTTATTATATAATAAAGCCTATATTTTATTAATTATTTAAATATTTTAATTGATTTGTCTCTGATTTAGTCAGCAAGGTTAATAGAATAAATAATAGAGAAACAAGGAATAAATTATTTTTAATTAACCAATCAGCTTATGAATTTGATTTTATTGACCGTAATTTTTAAGGTAAATTCCTTATTTTGGTTGTGAAGTTGTGAGGGGATTAGATAAAACTAACACAGAATGTATCTTAAATCACTAAATTTCTTGCAACATAAATACGGTAGAGCCCTTCATATCCGTCACCTACGGGACCGGAGCATGGTCAGAACACAAAAAAGTTGGATAATCCGGGGGACAAAAAAAAGCAAATATTTCAGTGTAAAAATTAAATCTTTATTGTTAAATAGTATATTATGTTACAAGGCTGTGAAGTGAGTTTTTTCTTTACCGCGGCAATTACATTTACTGTCGAGCGAAGCGAGACAGTAAATATTGCCAAGGTAAAGAAAAAACACTTCAAAGTCGCGTAGCATATGCTATTTTTTCCGAGGTAGCAGACAATGAAAAAACATTAAATATTAATCACTAATCAATATATAATAATAACAAATATTAGTACATACTTAAGACTTAAAAAAAGAAACCTTAAAATGAGGTTACACTATAAGAAAAGATAAATAAAACGCATTGACATCTAGCGGATTTTTATCGTACTAGAAGCATTTCTACAAAGACTGCAGCACTACTAACGGAAGTTTTGACAACTACCCGCCGTAAAGAAAAAATCTTTTAGTGCCTAGGACGTAAAAGATTTTTTCTTTACAGCTAGGAGTAATGAAAAGATTTTTTAAGTCCACGTAATGATAAAATGGATTTTAGCTATGTTTTTTAGGCTCTAAAGTTACTATTTCACAGCCTACCACGGAAAAAATTAATTTACGTACTCTTAATCTATGTATGTATAATGAAATATGCTACACAATTTGTGTTGGTGAGAGACACCAAGGGATGTGCCACGCATGCGTGACACATAGGAACTGTTCCAACATCAGACATTACTTCACAAAGATGATGGCTCGGCATTACGCCATGTCCTGCATCGTTTCGTCGTGTCCGACTCATCAGGGGCCTTTTGAATAAAATATGCATACTAATCCTGTCAAGGAATACCCATCTAAGTCTTTCAGACCCTTTTTCCAATCTTAAATAATTGTCGTTACACCAACTCCTAATTCTGAAGCTAGTTTTAGAACGGAGTCACCTTTGTCTAGTCGTTAAAGAATATCTAAATTTTACAGTAAGGTACACTCAACCCATTTTTGTTTCAGTTGAGCCGCCATATTCACTAAAGATATAGCACAACACTGGGTTGTAAATATAGAATGACACACACGATAATAAGAAACCAAGTGTAGAGATCAGTATGATTATGATAGCAAAAAACCGACTGACTACTTTTATTGTTTTGTACTCAATATTCAGATAAGGATGAAGTTAGGTCGTGTCAGATTATTTTTACTTTCTCATACAAAGAGAAAGTATTGTGATGGCATGAAAATTCGATTTTGAGATTTTGATGGATTTACACGTTTTGAGGTCCCCCTGAGTCCAAAAAAGTGGTTTTTAAAAAATGTCTGTCCGTCGTCTGTGCAGACACCTGGAGCCTAAACTACTGGGCCGATTATGACGAAATTTGGCATACATGTTCAGAAAAATCATACCCCAAGGCAAAAAAGAAAAATTAATTTTAGCTCCAAAAAACTCTGAAAAAAACGTGAAAAAAAATTATTTCTCGAAAACGGTTCTGACGATTTTGATTAAAAAATTCTAATATATAGTCCATTTCAATACAAATGTAACGATGTAACCCGTTTTCCCAGGAATAATCTAGTTCCTGATAAAATAGCTTAAAACATGGACAGGGAGAGCCCAGGGTTCGATTCCTCGCCAATGAGAATTTATTTTTATGGTAAAATTTGATGAAATGTTCAATAATAATTAAATGTACTTACAAAAACTAATAAATGGAAAACACTTGGCTAAGTAAATGAACTCGTATATGAGAAAGTTTGCCTGAGTTGTCTCGGACCAGATATTCCGGTCAGATATTCCGAGGAGTCGGATATCCCGAGGTCCGTTATGAAGGGTTCTACTGTATTGGTCTTGTAAAACACTAACAGGTGTAGATTGACGTTCATTAATTTACCGTTTCTTCGTAGTTTAGACGGTAATTTATGTAATTTAAGTTTGTTATTATAATTAAATCCGTGGAATGGTGTTAGTTTCCGTCAGATTGCTGATAAAAAATAAAAATTAAACTCCACGTCTATCCAAACTCACCTAGTATCAGTGATCATAAAAGTACAATTAACGCTAAAGTAATAATAATATGATGCTTCAAAGTTACTCCTTGTTGAGAATAAACCTCTTGTTTTTGGGTTGATAAAATTATAAGATATAAACCCCTCATTCCACTCACTCCTTAAGACAATATACCAATAGAAGACGCTTTTATCCATCATTTATTAGATTACTCGATTGGATTCATCATTGTATTATTTGATTAATTACCTTAACTGGTCAACAATACATAAGCTGATGAAATTGATTAATGTTATCAAAAGTTGAACAAAATTTGTTGTATTTATTCTATTAATCTTGATATGAAGAAATTATTCATCAATGTTATTAATTTTTCTAGTTTATTATTTTATAGATAAAGGGTCTACGAATTTCCGATGCTCTTAATTTTTTTTTTTTTTTTTGTAATTTATTTTACTAGTTTCTTTGTTTCAAGTGATATAGTTATTACAAATTATTTTGTAGATGGTTAATCTTAATGTTTTATTATTAATTTTAGTGTAGTTGTAGAATTATTAATTAAAATTAAAAAGTATATATTTACTGCAATATTATACTTATTGTAGAAAAATGAATTAAATTGAAAATTAAGGCCATATTAAGTAATTAAACATAATTAATTTTAATTCTTTAAAAACCTCTTATTATTCGAATAAGCTCTCAAGAATAATTTAATGCTTATTATTATTTTGTTATTTTCAATAAAATTTGTCTTTATTTATTCAATTACAATGTCTAGTTAGTTTGTGGTCAACTAGTCTTTTTTTTAAAAAATATTTTCTATTACGTTGATTTGGGTTTTGTTAGTGACTATCTTGAACTTAAAGAGTTTAAAACTTGAAGTTTAGCTTCCAGTTCTAGAAGGATCATTTAACAGTGTTCAACAATGCATCTAGTCTAATAAGTTTCATAACTTGAACAACACTATGGTTCCTGCCACGGAAGCCAACTTTGGATTTTTTATAAAGAGGTTTTACTGTCAATTAAATTATTACTCTGCATAATATTCAAAAGATCAAATTAATATTTGCAAATATTACAGTTCTAGGTGTTCCGGTGGTGACCCCGTCATAGTGAATAATGTATCCGACATTTCCCCTCTTGTGCAAGAGGCATCTTCAGGGTAGAGCATGTTGTTCTGATGAGAGAAACAATGTGAACTGTAGGAAATGGTCGAGAGCTGGGGATTATATCCTTTTCCGAGGCCTCAGGTAATACCTGCTGTTTGTTGTATTAGGTATTACATCATCTGACCTGTGAGTTAGGTAGGTCTGGGGAGAGGGTTTATCTCCCAGGTGTTGATCCTTAGTTCTACCCATGGTTAAGCTGGAAATGACAGGTTTCAAGTTTTAGATAACTTGAAACCATTTTCTAGGTGTCTTTTCTATTTCTATGGCTTCTCTCAAATAATTCGGTTATAATGGCCAGGTACCGATGCCAAAATTTTGGAAACCTGTCATTTCCAGCTTAACCACGGGTAGAACCAAGGATCAGCACCTGGGAGATAACCCCTCTCCCCAGACCTACCTAACACACAGGTCGAATGATGTAATACCTAATGCAACAAACAGCAGGTATTACCTGAGGCCTCAGAAAAGGATATAACCCTCAACCCTCGACCATTTCCTATAATTCACGTTGTTTGTCTCATCAGAACAACATGCTCTACCCTGATGATGCCTCTAGCACAAGAGTCGAAATGATGGAAAAATCATCCACTAAGACGCGGTCACCAGCGGAAGACCTAGAAAACTCCATTATGAAACCAACTGGGGAAGCCTATGCACCAAGTTTGCAAATATTAATTTATTTATTAATAATATTATTAAAAAGGAAGATAGCAGAGACTTATACATAAATCCTGCCCCTGGAATGAACCTGCAGATCCCTCAAAGATAAGGACTCCCTCCAATCTTTCTATTCTCTCGGCAGACTGACTAACTCACAAAAAGTCAAAAGCACGTTCTGAGATAATTACTTTAACTCTCCTAAGGAAAACTATTAGCATTCCAAAATGTTGCCATTTAACCCTAAAATACTAACCATTTGTTAAAAAATTATAACGATCGTCTATTAAGAGTGTGACGTATCTTGGTTCTGTAAAACACAGACTCCCCACTCTTCAATAGTGCTTTATCTACATTCTTTTCATGCCTACAAGCTTACTTTAGTTGCGCCCAAAAATTCTTAATGTTATCTTTACGCCGTTTTTACTTTGAGCTACAACCTATTGCTCTGTTGGTGACGTCCCCATTTGTGGAGAACATTCTAAAAAAAAGAAAAAAAATTGTTTAAATTGTTAACTAACATTTCTTTCATATATTATATTTTATAAAAATAACAATACCAATTTTAAAATATATTACTTAAATTAATAAATCTAACAATACTCGCATGATGTTTTTAAATTCTTAGATTTCATTGACACTCAAACTATACTAGTTGATTGTGTATTCTTTATATTATGTAATGGAGTTTTTACGGCATAATGCTCTGCTATCATTAATAAATAAATAATAATAATATAAAAAAATTAAAATTTTAAACATAAGACATTTAAAAAGTAATAACAAAATGTTCTAATACAATCCTTGTAAAATGACGAAGGTTAGTATTAAGCGCCAACAAAATATGGTTAGTATTCTAGGGTTAAGATGTGCTAATACTGGGCACACCTTAGTGGAATTAGTAGGAGTTCTATTCTCTCCACACAACTGACAGGTTGATTGATATCTTATCTAATCAGGCATTGAGGGTGAATCATTTCTCCATCATAACCCTAGTTTGCACGGGTCTAATATTTTAGTATTAGTAGCCATGGTCAAGTAATTTAGTCAGTGTCGAGTATATAAATTTAATTTAAATCAAATTATAATTATCATTAACTACAGGAGACATACAGAGAAAAATAGACCCCAACACAGGGACTTGAACCACGGGCCTCCTATACATCCGTTACAGGCACTCTATCCAACTGAGCTATATTTGAGAATGATTTTCTCTGTCGTTACCGATACCATGTCCCGAATCCAAGCTTTCAATCTTTTCTACAAGTCTAACAAGCCAATATTCACGGCAATAGAACTAGACCGAGAACGTCAATAGTACTAGGTACAGGTACTAATTGAGTACTTTATAATTATAAGCATTAATTCTCGGTCTAGTTCTATTGCCGTGAATATTGGCTTGCTAGACTTGTAGAAAAGATTGAAAGCTTGGATTCGGGACTTTGTATCGGTAACGACAGAGAAAAATCATTCTCCAGTATAGCTCAGTTGGTAAGAGCGCCTGTAACGGATATATAGGAGGCCTGTGGTTCAAGTCCCGGTGCTGGGGTCTATTTTTCTCTGTATGTCTCCCGTAGTTAATGGTAATTATAATTTGATTTAAACTACTCTACTAAAATACTCGACCCGTGCAAACTAGGCTTTAGCTCAGTAGTTAGAGGAATTCTATGTAAACTCTGAGATGTGTGGTTCAATTCCTGATAGCAAGGTAGATTTTTATCTGTATTTCATTTTGTCTTTGTCAATTAGAATAAAAACTTATTTTATTCAGTAGGTATGGATTTTTATTGATTTAAATTTTCTTTTTTTTTTTGCTACCTAAAATGTGAAAAAATTCTTAGACCCTTTTTTAACTTATACCAATGCTAAATTATAAATTATTATAATATTTATTTCTATTCTAGTTATTTAAGTATGTAATTATTAAATATTTAATTATCGAATATACTCAATTAAGCACCAAATTATTATCTAATTAATTTATAATTAGAAAAATTAAGTTTTAAGCAATAAAATTATTAGGTAATGATATCGAGTGGTAATATATAAATAGTTAGCGTATAAGAGCAAGTGATGTGACTAATATTTCTTTTTTAATTAATAGATTATTATGGCTGTGAGATTGTCGCCTGAATGTCATTTAGTCTGATTGATTGCCTGTAACAAAAAAATAATAATAAAATAAAAGTTTTTGTCCCCCCCCGTTTTTAATCTATATTTTTTCCACGAGTGAATTTATATGAAAACAAATTGTGTGAACTATTTTGTAATCGTTCATACGAATATTTTGTATAAATATGGGTTTGATCCTATTTTTTGGATAAGGATTTTGGAATAAAAGAAAGAAAGGAATTATTTTTTTGAATATTAAATATAATAATAATGAAATGAAATAAATATTATGTGTTAGCTTTTCATATCATAAAATTACCTTGCTGAAATTAATAACTTAGATTGTTTTTGCTTTTTGTTTTTAATTTTTAAAATAAAAATGTAATAATAGAAAAAATGAAATAATCTGTGTTATTTTTGCAGTGGAAATAAGTACTTAAAATTTATTTTAATTTTAAATAATTGAGTTAAAGGATTTTCACCAGGTTTTTTATTCAGTAGGACCCCATTAATCCAGACGAATTCAGGCAGGGGGTCGTCCGGATTAGTGGGATTTCCGGTTTAGTGAGGTTTTTTTTTAAAAAAAAAAATCCTGTAAAACACTTTTATTAACAAATAGAGCACCAGCTATGTATGTATGAATAAATTAAATTTACAGCATGAATGAAATATGTAATTACATATGTATGTGAATGAACATTACATATGTACATTCCTATCAGTTGAGAATAGTTAGCTATACTGAACACAACATCTTTTAAATTTACACTTTTCAGTGCATTTTCCAAATTGTCATTTTGCACTAGAGGTGGGTCAAAAATAACAGAATAGTTCACAATAACATGTTATTGGAGAATAACAGTTCGTCCGATAACATGTTATTGAAAAAGTCCTGTTATCGAATAACAGTTCACATTATAACAGCTCAGATAACAAAACAGATTTTATAACAAAATAACAGGTCATCTGTTATTGTTTTTTTATAACAGAACGGAATCAATAACATTTTAAGTAACAAGAACAAGATGCTATGGACTGTTATTGTTATAGGATAACACTTCATTGCTGTTATTGTTATAGGATAACACTTCATTGCTGTTATTGTTATAGGATAACACTTCATTGCTGTTATTGTTATAAGATAACACTTCATTGCTGTTATTGTTATAGGATAACACTTTATTGCTGTTATTGTTATAGGATAACACTTCATTGCTGTTATTGTTATAGGATAACACTTCATTGCTGTTATTGTTATAGGATAACACTTCATTGCTGTTATTGTTATAGGATAACACTTCATTGCTGTTATTGTTATAGGATAACACTTCATTGCTGTTATTGTTATAGGATAACACTTCATTGCTGTTATTGTTATAGGATAACACTTCATTGCTGTTATTGTTATAGGATAACACTTTATTGCTGTTATTGTTATAGGATAACACTTCATTGCTGTTATTGTTATAGGATAACACTTCATTGCTGTTATTGTTAACATTTCGTTAATGTTATCCTGATTCTTTCTGTTCTCTGCCCTGTTTCTGTTATCAAAGTTTAAATGATTCTATTATAAACGGCAAAGATGTTGCTGTTGTAGGGTAGAGCTCGGTTCTAACTTGCATGGAACCCTTGTTCTGCTCCGAGTCCTAATGTCCCTTACCTTTAAGGCTTAGGGCTATTTATTACGTATATCTATCTGTGTTGCGTATTGTTAACGCTAATTCCTCTTTGCCTTACCTACCCAGAGAGTCTCGCCTCTCTTTGAGTCTTTCCGGGTATCTAATACACTCTATCTCCAGTTCTACCGATCCGATTTTCCTCGAATAACTTTCATTTTAATTATATTACACCTCTCTAAGACGTCGCATTTCTGCAACTGTATTTTTTGATGTATCATCAATTATTATTATCATAGACTCTTATCAGTTTCAAAAAGGGTATATCATTTTATTTTGCTTGTCGGTTCGCTCACGTTTTAAGTTTAAGGACCCCTATTGTATTATGAAATTATCCTTCAACAAATTACTAAAAACAATAATTCGTAATTCGCAATAATTTGTGGATTTATTTTTAAATACATAAATCCAATACATTCTAGGAGAAAACAGTGCAGATTCTAAGTCCCAGTATAAGCCCACACTCTCCCTTATCAATATCCCCTCTCAACCTTTGCTTCCTAATCCCCCCTAACCTGAAGTAAGTTAGTTATATAAATAGTTCTGTGATAACAAAACGTAAACAGATCCAAAGAATTGTCAATAAACAATCTCTGCAACACACAATAATATGCTACAATATTTTTTTTAAAAGAAAATTTTAATTATAAGTACAATTAAGCTAAACTCTAAATATCTTGTCCATTTGAGTGAACAATAATAATTTTCATTTTGATCCTTAAATTTCTATGAAATCTTTAAATCTTATTTCTAGTTTTAATTTATTTAATAATTATGTTAATTAATTTAATACAATTAAGTAATAAAAAATGATTTTAGCATTTAAAAATAGAATGGTGAAAATCCTTTTGTCTCTTTAGAATTTTGTACCTTGATTATCTAGTTTTTTAGCTTTTTATTAATTGTATTTAACGTAAAAAATGTATATGCCCTACGGCAGATCTACGACCTCCGCGGGCTTATATACCATGTAGTAGGATTCTATAACATAAAAATATATATATAAAAAAGATGAATTTGTATGGTTGTATGAGTAAATAAAAAATGAGATTATCCATCCTTCACATAGATAATATTATATGTAACTGCATATATGCATATTTTCATATTTATTCAATGCATTGCTTGATTCTATGTACTATTAAATGTATTTATGTATCTTTTTGTAAACTAATAATGTATCAATCGTAAGAGAAGCTGTACTTTGCATAATCCACTTTATTGCTATTATTATTTTTGCTTCTCTGTAGATATAAGAGTTGTAAAAATGCCTTTATATACACACTTGAAATATGTATTTTTTCAGTAATGGTTAAATGTATTTTCTTAAATTTGAAGAGTGCTGTCCAAATACAGTTAATATCTGCATATCTATAATATATTTTTTTTATGTCTTTACAGGATGGAGGGGTTAGCTACTTTACACATTTATTCGTTTGATTATTTGTAGTTTTGTTCAATCTAGAGTCAATATTGTTTTATACAGGTATCTTGATATTTGTGTTTAATGGTTTAAAAATCGACCATCGACTAAAATTGTATATGACTTTAAGATTTAAGCCCCTTTGCACACAGGTCAATTTTTTACTCGTCCCGAACTTGAAGCTTTATGTGCATCAAGGGCGAACTGCTTGTCACAAGCGGAATGGCCTGTTCACACAGGTCGATGTTTTTGCCAGGTCGCTGAGGTTTCCAACTGGAAAGGACAAAGAATTTCCAGTTTTTAGGTTTCTGTATGAAGTACGAAAAGAAACCTTATATAACGGCTCTGTCTGTCTGTTGCTTGTTTCAATTCATAAACTACTATAACTAGGAACAAGAAATTTGACACACAGGTGCATCTCGGCATTTGTGATAACTGTACACTTTTTGGAATTTTCACACTTAATATTTCCAAGATGGCGGCCAAAATAGCGTTTAGTTTTTAGTCTCCATGACATGTTATACATCAATTTAAAGGTCTTGAAGTGAAAGAATATGCAACTATTAAAATTTTATATTAATCGTACAGAAAGTGGCTATTACTGTCTCATGTACTTACGTGAAGGCGCCTTACTTGTTTCTTTGTATTATTCAAAGCATCTCAGGTGTCAAGGTCGATTTTTTTGTTCACTGCTGGTTGACAGGTCTGAGGAACAATAAGGATGTGCCACTTTGACTAGGCGGTAATTGCCAAATACCCTGTTGGATGACCCCCATTTACTTACATAGGAAGCTGTGTTGAAGGAGCATCGCTTCAAGTTCAAGACGACTATAAAACTACCTGCATGCGGACGGCTTTTCTAGAGAGAGATAACACATGCTGCATAGGATAAAACGAGTAAGGCGCGCTTCACCTAAGTACGTGAGGCGATAATCACCGGTTTCTGTACGATTAAATTAAAATTATTAAGTGTTACATTTTAATAGTCTTTTTTTCTACATTTTAAGACCTTTAAATTGATGTATAACATGTCATGGTGACTAAAAACATTTTTTTTTAGTCGCCCGCCATCTTTTTTTTTTTTTTTTTTTTTTTTTTTTTTTTTTTTTTTTTTTTTTTTTTTTAACGAAGGGGAACTGTGGGAATCTGCTACCAGACGAATGGGGGGAAGCGCACCCCCAGACAGTGTGGGGTTCAGCCTGACGACTGGGACCCACTAAACCCACAAACCCTTTTTTCCAAGGCAGGGCCCAGCACGGAACTGTTTTCACATTACTTCATGCTGGTGCCTAGATCTTAGCCTACACAGGCTCCCTTCCTTTTACTCTTAGGCCCCTTATTCTGCTGCTTCTTCTTCAGCTGCCTTTTTCTGCCGGAGGATGTTTTCCGCGTAGCAGCTAACGGCCTGCCAGTTTTCTGGGTCTTCTATCATTTTCCCGACGATGTTGTCTGGATTAAACATTCCTATTTTCTCTGTCAGTCGACTTCTTTCTTCCTGTCTCCTTGAGCAGTGGAAGAAGGTGTGCTCGGCGTCATCTTTCTCGTGGCCGCAGTGGAAGCATGATGGAGTGTCCACTTTTCCCATCTTATAAAGGTAGGCGCGAAAGCAGCCATGACCTGTCAGCATCTGGGTTAGAAAAAAGTTGGTCTCCCCGTGGTTTCTGTTGTACCACAGAGGGAGGTCCGTGATCATTCTGAAAGTCCATCTTCCTGTGGTCGCGTTCTGCCAGCGTTCTTCCCACTCCACCATGGACTCTTCACGGGCTTCGCGTCTCGCTGCTTTTTTAGCCTCCTTGTTGGTCTGTCCAATCTTTTTTCTTTCCTTTGCTAGTAGGTCTATCGGTACAACCCCTGCGATGACGAGGATCGCTGATTCGGACACCGTGCGGTAGGCGCATGCAGTCCTCAGTGCGCCTCTTCTCTGTGTGGACAGCAGCTTCTTTCTGTACTTCTCGTACCTCATTGCGTCTGCCCAGATCTCAGCCCCGTAGAGCATTATGGAGTGTGTGACAGACATCAGCAAACGGCGTTTTGATTGGGTGGGCCCACCAATATTTGCCATAAGCTTACTTAATCTGGCCGTAGCTATTGCTGCTTTATCAGAGGCAGTCCTTATTTGCTCCCAGAAGGAGGCCCTCTTGTCGATCAATACTCCTAGGTATTTAACTGATTTCCTGACCTGAATGATTGTGTCGCCGACCAGCATCACTGGGCTTACAGGAGGTCTTCTCCCTGTCAAAATGGCAATTTCCGTCTTGTTGGTAGCAAGCTCTAGACCGTGATCCTTTAGCCATGCCGTGATCCTCCTCATGGCCATGTTCAGCTTGATTTGAGCAAGCTCTTCATTTCTCTCCAGGATCACCACAATAACGTCGTCCGCATAACCTACTAAATGTGTGTTTTCCGGCATATTTATGCGCAGGATACCGTCGTAAAATGCGTTCCACAGGTCAGGGCCTAGTATAGAACCCTGTGCAGCGCCGGCAGTGATCGGTTTCTCCTTTAGGCCACTGGTTGTCTTATACAGGAGAACTCTGTCACGTAGGTAGCTTTTGATAATGTCGACGATGTACTTAGGAATTTTGAAGTCTTTTGTCAGAGCATTCAGTAATAAATCCCATCTCATGGAGTTAAACGCATTTTTTATGTCGAGGGTAGCCAGAACACAGATGGGTCGGGAAAAGTGATTTCCCCTTTTTACTCTATTAGCGTAATCCATCACCGTTCTGATTGCGTCAACAGTGCTTCTGCCTTCACGGAAGCCAAACTGCCTCTCAGAGAGACCTCCAGCTGCTTCAATTGCTGTCTGAAGGCGCCTTCTAATAAGTTTCTCTAAAAGTTTTCCGGCTGTATCCAGCATGCATAGGGGGCGGTATGCAGAAGGAGTACCTTCTTGGCCCTTTCCCTTACTTATCAAAACTAGGTTAGCTCTTTTCCAGTCTGAGTGAAAATATCTGGTTCTGAGGCAGGCGTTATACATGTTGAGCATTACGTCCGGCGCACACCTTACAGCCTCTATCAGCACTTCAGCCGGGATACTGTCTGGGCCAGGGCATTTTCGCTTTTTAAGGGAGCTGGCCGCTGCCTCTAATTCTTCCTTGGTGAAAAGGGGTACCTCTCCGTTGTTAAGGCGGCAATCATCCTCTTGAATCGCCTTCCAGCTATCAGGGTGTGGTGGGAAGAGGGCGGTCACTATGCGGTCCATAGTGGCTGGTTCAAGCGTCGCAGTCGAAGAGAGCTTGCTCAGTTTTCCTGTGACTATTTTATAACCCAGCCCCCATGGGTCTCCGTCGACTGCTTTGCGGAGTTCTTCCCAACTTCGGATCTGGCTTCTTCTGATCCCCCCCATCTTGGAAATATTAAGTGTGAAAACTCCAAAATGTGTAAAGTTTTCACAATGCCAAAATACACCTGTGTGCCGAATTTCCTGTTCCTAGCTAGAGTAGTTTATGAATTGAAACATGCAAACAGACGGACAGATAGACAGAGCCATTATATAAGGTTGTTTTTTTGTACTTCGTACAGAAACCTAAAATGAAGTATAAAATTTAGGGAAACCTGCTATGAATGTGATAGTTTTTAACATATCCTACCTCTCTTGATATTAAACAAAAAAGTCAGGTGGGTAAGGTTCATGGATGCCCTATACGCCAGCTACCATTTTGGATATTAAATCCAGGTTATGGATTGGCTTTTAATGAGAGCCTTAATAGATATGTAGCTAATTTCTCCATCCTGTAAAAAAAAAAAAATAGAAAAAAAAACTTTTTTTTTAATCTTATTCGTATATAGTGAAAATAAAAAATAAAGCTTTCTCTCTCTTATTTAATCTTCTTCCCAGGTCGACTAAAAAGTACTATTTTATAATTATTCTGATTTATTTTAAATTAAAAATGTATAATGCACAAAATATTATAAAGAATTTTAATTCTTAGCACAGGAAAGCCAAAGATATAATTTTACTTATCAATTATTGTAACCTGGGGGTAAGATGCATTGTTATTCAATTTGATTTTGAGATAGCTTTAGTACACCACTTATTTATAATGAAGTCAGTGTGTGTTATTTATTTATTTATTTTACGCAGGTTGTTTACTTATGACCTAACTAAACTAATAAATAAAAATGCATTTATCTATTATATTAATACAATAGAACCTCGCTTACATGACCCTCAATAGCACGACAACCTCAATTACAAGTGCAATTTTCAAATCCCCTTGAGATTGCCATAACACATAATGTTAAATTAACCTCTATAACGTGACTATTATTATCCAAATAACCTCAATATCACACATTTTTTCCAAATCACCACGTAACTCAGAACCTCTATAACAAGTTGTTTTGAGAAGTCAACCTCTATAACGCGACTCTATACAGGAATAAGTCGACCTTGAACAAGTCTAGACTTGAAACCTCCGCCCCACCCCCTCGATAACAAGACTGATAGCCAAAATAACCTTGATAACACAACCCTCAACAAAAAGAGCACCTCGATAACAAGCCTTTCCTTAATCCCCTTGAGACACTTCTTATCAAGGTTCTACTGTATATAGAAATAACATTATTGAATGAAGATATACTTACTGTTGATGCTTTCTCAAATATTCTTCTGCTGATGATGGCCTACAGCCAAAATCTGTCCAGTGATACCCAGATCGAACAAGTATCAACGGAAAGTATCTCAAATTTTTAAGTTTTTGGTAGTATTCATACTACGGAAAGATTAAGTTTTACTTTAAATCAAATTATAATTATCAATAACTACGGGAGACATATTTTTCTCTGTATGTCTTCCGTAGTTATTGATAATTATAATTTGATTTAAAGGAAAGTATATCTTTATATATCATAATTTACTAAGTTGCGGTAATAATCCTCAATTTGAGAAATAATATAGTTTGTACTATACTAAAAATACTTGACTGTATTTATGGCCAGACTTCTCATCCTTTAATAAACTATTTATATTTGTTTAAAGTCCTAGATTTTTATGTGAAATCTGCGTAATAATAATTTTTATTATCATTACAAAAAAAAAAAATTAATCACACTACTGACAAATATACATTAAAAAGGTGGAATTTATTGCTTATTATATTCAGCTTTCAATTTGTTAAACAAAATATAATCAATACTATCATATATTCATTGTTGTTATTATTTGTTTTTAATTTTTTATTTAAGTGTACCTTTTAGCTTGTGATGGTATATACTCACGAGAAACAAATAAATTATTGTTCATTTTGTATGTTTTGTTAAAAAAAAAATTGACTTTATGGACTGAAATTGGATTTTTTTGTATAAATTTGATATGTTATAGTTGTAGGAGTAGTATATTGACAAAATTAAAAAAATAAATTATTTTTAAGTCTTTTAATTTAATTTTGATCTAGTTCCGATTAATATTTTTTTATTAATGGCTCTTGAATTTATTATATACTCCATGATGAGACAAGAGATTAAAAAATATGTCTAACTTTTTTTTGTTTTTTCTTTAAATTTGTATAATTGTGTATAACTAACTCACACAGAATTAAAATTAACTTGTAAGAGTTAAACATGACAGTTTAAACCTCAATTGTAAATTTTAGCTGCTAATAGGGTGATGCCCAATTAAAATGGTTGAAACCCTTCAGTGTTAAAGCATTGTTATAGTCCAGAAGATAGCGTGCAAAAAAGTGTCTGACTAACATCAAGCTAGAATTTTGTGTATAACTTAATCTTTTGGTGCTTTCTATGAATATATGGTCGGCTAAGTTCGTCTGCAGGACATAGCTTGGCAATAGGCATTTGAAATAAACAAACCGGTGGAGAGCGGCCATGTCCCACCCTTTTTGGTAGACAATGTGATGTCAAGTTGATATTAGTATGTCACTTGATAGTTTAGTTAGTCAGATACTACTCCAAAGCAGAGTGTTCCCCTGTCAAGGGACAAACTATCATCAAACTATGAGACAACCCCTCTAAAATTATATATATTTTTAAATGTTATAAAAATGAATATGATGCTCAATAATTTTAAAAATTCTCTGTCTCTGCGTCATTTATTACTCAATTATTTTCTGAAATTTATTGGTGCAATATTTATTGGAAAAAACCCTAAATTGGCAGCAAAACAAGTAGGGGAAGGTGGGGCAAAGTGGCCATGCTAAGGTTTGCTGATCTTTTAAGCGAACTTATAATCGGCCTAGAGCTTTAAAACTTTGTGATTGTATACTTCAACTATCCTCTCATATCATGTATTTTTTTCATTTAATTTAAAATTATTTAAAGAAACCAAATTGATTAATTTTCAAATAGTATCCAAATGGCCACTTTGCCCCACACAAGAGGGCAAAGTGGTCACAACAATATGTTCGTAATATGTAGTTATTTAACTTCATCCACAGTAAATATCTATAAAAATAATAAATTAGCATACTTTAGGTGTGTAGAAAAAAAAAAAATAATAAAATAAAAGTAGCTATGGGGCAAAGATGCCAGGCATGGCATCTTTGCCCCGTTTGACGCCATGATACATAAGTTGTCATAACTCATTAACCAGACGGAACTATGTGACCTTTTAAAAATGGTTTTGTAGACAAGTTATCACTACATTTTAACACTTTTTTTTAAAATGATAAAGTTTATTACTATAATAATAATAAATAAACACTTAGCATACATCAGAGAGGTGTGAAAGTAGAAAACGAATAATAACTTCACAAAAAACACGTGGTTAAAAGTTTAAACCATGTTTGAAGACTGATATAGTTGTCTATGAAAGGTTGCTGTAATCTCTGATTAACAGCAGCACTTAACAGCCATAAAACTGAGGATGGCCACTTTACCCCCCCTGGCCACTTTGCCCCGCCTTCCCCTACTATTTAATTCAACTGTGTGATATTTATATAATAATATAGTCTAATTTTAATTTAAAAATGTGTTAAGCATTAGGCACATTTTAAATGTATTAACGTTGTATACAAGCAATTATTTTACATTAATTTCCTGAAATTTGATGTCTTAAGTCTACCTTGCTAATATGTTTGCTCAACATGAAATAGTCAACGCACAACCATATTTTTAATTAAAATGTATCTAAAACAAAGATTTGAAGATGAAATTATTTAAATTAAATTGAGCATTATGATTCATTTCAATGTAAGGATTTAGAAATATTTCCTTTTTATAACAAATGGCTTGATTAAATTTTTTTTTTTTTTTTTTTTTTTTTCGTTGTTATTTAATTTATCTGGTGTATATTATTGTGTATTGTTATTCTAGATCATATTGGTTGTTTATTACTTTTTTTCTAAATACATATTTAAAAAAAAAAAAAAGTTCATTTTATTTAATTCATGTCTATTTCCTAAGGGCTAATAATGTATGGCATTCTATTAAATAAAGAATGTATTTGACTCTAAAAATTCATTATAATAATTAATTTAAATTGAGCCCTTATCTTATAAAAAATTATTGACTAATTTACTCTCTCCCAAAAAAAAAGGGATGGACAAACGGATCCCTACACCCTTAGCATAACGGTTTTGAGAAGTCAAAACCCTAAAAAAAAAAATAATAATAATAATAATAATAATGAACAGGTAACAATAAAACAATAAAAAGGCTCAATTCCAAAGAGAAAAGTTTTAAAATATTTTATCTTTTCCTTTTGTCTTTTCCCAAAGAAATTATTTCTAGATTTGCTATTAGGATTAATTTATTATAATAACTTAAAAAAAACAAAAAAACAATAAAATAAATTTACATATCCGAGATATAAAGTTTATTACATAAATAAATACCGCGGTCTATTCATACGAGATTAAAATATACAAAAATATTTACATTGCATTTTTTTTTTTCTTTATAAATTTAATTTTTATCAGTGTTTGGGTCAGATCCACCATCAGCTGAAGGCAAAGATAGATCTTTTAGCGAAGCTTCAAACTCAACAGGGTCTATAAGTCTCTTCTTACCAAACAGGGGAGGACCAATCAGCTTCTCTACGTCGTCGTAGTTCAGAGTTTCTTTCTTCAACAGATTCTCGGATATCTAGTAACACAAGTTTAAAATAAAGTTAAATAATAAAGCACCTTTTAAGCATTTGTTTTTCTTTAAGTAATAACACTATGAAATAGAATTTGGAACACTATGGAATTTGTAAATACAGTAGAGCCTCGCTTACACGACCCTCAATAACACGACAACCTCAATTACAAGTGAAATTTTCAAATCCCCTTAAGATTGCCATAACACATAATGTTAAATTAACCTCTATAACACGACTATTATTATCCAAACAACCTCTATAACACAAATTTTTTCCAATTCACAACGTAACTCAGAACCTCTATAATAAGTCGTTTTCAGAAGTCAACTTCTATAATGGGAGTTTTTCCTCTATAAGGAATGGGTCGACCTTTTGAACAAGTCTAGACTGGAATAACCCGCCCATTAACCTTGATAACACGACTGATAGCCAAAATAACCTTGATAACACGTCCCTCAACAAAAAGAGCAACAAGACTATTTCCCTAATCCCCTTGAGACACTTCTTACCAAGGTTCTACTGTACATATAATTGATTGTTTTAACTGAGATTTTGTGGTAGCAATTCATGACTATGACTAGAGAGGTTAATGTAACACAACAATATTGTCACCACAATTTTATATAATTAAACATACGCTAACACTTACACTGGAGATGATATACCAAAAAAAACAAAAAAAAAAACAACGCACTTTTTTGAACACATTTGTAGCTCAGTTTCTGTAGTAGATAGAGATATGGGGTTGGTGGGGTCTGAAAAATTACATTCTTCTACTTTAAATTTCATATTTATAACTTTAAAAATGATTGGGTGAAAGCCACGCAATGACCGTTTGAAATAGGGTCTTAAAAAAAGTCGTCCGGGTAGTCATCTTGTCTGGTATTATTAGTTTTGATAGAATAAATTACCATATGGTGGAGGTAAGTGGGAGAAGTCCCTCAGTGTTATAACAAACATTGAAGATGGGTTAAGGACAATGTTGCCTGAAATTGAAGATCAAATGCTAAATTACACGTTTATACAAGATGTTACCCCGTCCCATCGCTCCTTGCAAACAATTCAATACTTGCAAGAGAATAGCCCAGACTTCAGGCAACATTGTGCTTAACACATCTTCAATGTTTGTTATAACACTGCGGGACTCCTCCCACTTAACTAAATTCAGTTCCAATACTTATTGAACAAACTATCGATGAATTTTTTCTCATAACAAATCCTTGCATCTTATCAGCATAATAAAATATATCATGTACTATTTTTTAGTTTAGAGATAACACCATTAAACAATGTTTTGTTGCAAGCCTTTGTGAAAGAAGAAATTGTAACAAGGACTGATTGAAACCTACCAACAGAATTTTGATGGAGGAAACCTAATAACAGAATTTTGAAGGAGGAAACCTAATATCAGAATTTTGAAGGACACCATTTTCCTAAATATACATTCAAGACAATGTTATGTGTAATATGATCATGATTGCCTTGATAAATTGAAATTTTCAAAATAATGGATCTTACCAATCTAAGTTTATCCAAGTTATCTCTGAGAAGTTGTTCTGTCTGTTTGTATGCATTACCGATGATCTGTTTAGCTTCTAAGTCTATAATGTTAGCCATTCTTCCACTGTAGGGTTTAACATTGCTATCATCCTCTCTGGGAAATGATACCAGACCGATTTGTGAACTCATGCCAAACTCTTTGACCTGTAACAACAAAAGAAACATTCATTTAAACAGCTGCTAATTTAACAAGAGTTATTTTAATAAAAGAATTAAATTATTAAAATCTAAAGATATAAACAACTAAGAACTACTCAAGTTATTGATGATACTTTATAATAAAAATAGTAATTGCAGGGATTATTAGTGATATAATTAACCCTTAGAGACACGGGCTGGCGCATTGAGTGTGACACGAGTAACAAAGTTTCTGTAAATCACAGATTCACGATGCGAGAATAATTATCCCTCACTCTACCCTACCACTAGAGACCCCTAAAACGGATGAAACCGTCTGCTTTGATTATTGCTTCGTTCTGCATTGTTTTGCCGTGTTTATTTGTCTTGGTGCACTGTATACACCTCCCGTGCCACCATGTGTTGTAGAAAAATTATGCCTTCCGATCAATATTTTTCGGTTTTGCATGAGTTGTCGGATTAGGATGATGGTTGTGAGGAGTTATCTTAGGACTTTGACAACTAATAATAATTAATTAAGGTTGAAAGCCCGATACTAAGTTAGAACGCTGAAGGAGTATTTACTGATTTTTTTTTTAGTAAGTTTTATTTTTATAATTAAAGATATCATTGAGAAATAAAAATGGTAGTTCAACATTTCCAAAATGCAATCTAGATAATCTGGATTTGACTTATTTATGGTTTGAAAAATGCATTGGCGCATAAAGTACGCCGCCCGAGCCTCATTGTTTGTCCACTATAGCCGTGCCACGAAGGGTTAAGCAGAGATAAGTATTTTAAAAATGCTAATTATCTGTGGATTTTCTGTTTGTTCAACCCTCCAGGATAGGCTCTTAATAGAACACAAGGACTCAGAAGAGTTAAGCTTTGCCTATATTGTTTCCTATTTTTGTTGAACTAACTACAATATTTATAGTCCAGGTGATAGCGTGCAAAAAAGTGTCTGACTAACATCAAGCTACAATTTTGTATACAAGTCAATCTTTTAGTGCCTTTTAAGAATATGTGGTCGGCTAAGTTTGTCTGCGGGACATAGCTTGGCAATAGGCATTTGAAAAAAACAAAATAGTGGAGAGCGGCCATATCCCGCCAATTATGGTGGACAATGCGATTTTCATGATACTGAGTACAGAATTAGTTGGTAGAACGAAAATCAAGCTGATGTTAATTTTTCACTTGATAGGTTAGTTATTCAAATATTACTCCAAATCGAAGTGGTCAACTATACAGGAAAAACTAACATCAACTTGATTTTTGGTCTACTAACTAAGTTTGTACTCAGGATCATGAAAATTGCATTGTCCACCATAATTGGTGGGACATGGCCGGTCTCCACCATTTTGTTTTCTTTAAATGCCTTTTTACCAAGCTATACATTCTTAATAGGCACTAAAAGATTAACTTGTTTACAAAATTCTAGCTTGATGTTAGTCAGACACTTTTTTGCATGCTATCTCCTAGACTAACCACTTTTTAATGAATAATGTAAGCTGTGCAGGTAATGGTCATCTGACTCATGTTATTAGAGTCATTACCAAATATTATTTTCTCTTCCAATGCTCCACTTTCTACTCTCTCATAATGCCGCTTCTACCATCGATTTGGATCTTTTCATTTGACTTGATAAAAAAAGTCCACAACGGAAGGGTTTTCAGAAGACTGCACTAAAAGGCATTCTTGTATTGAAGTAATGAGGTTGAAAAACAGTAATAAATTTGTATTTTAATCAGTAGACTTACCATAGAATAAGCAATTTTAGTAACTTTTTCAAGATCATTTTGAGCTCCAGTGGTGATCTTGTTGAATTCCAAAGCCTCGGCCACTCTTCCTCCCAGTGCCATACAGATTTTTCCATACAACTATAAAAGAGAATGGTTATTATTAAATACCTTCATTTGGTAATAACTACACTTTACAATGGTTACGGAATTAACAAACTAAATTGTTTCATTGTAAGCCTTTGTAAAGAAGAAATTGTGACTAGGACTGATAGAAACATACAAACAGAATTTTGAAGCAGGAAACCTAATAACATAATATTTGAAGGACATATTTTAAAAAACCCAACAAGGACAACATTTCATTATTAAGATAATTTAAGTAGAAAAACTTAATTACTTAAAAAAAAAAAAAAAAATAGCCAACCAATATAGAATGGGCAGAAGTCATTAAGGAGGCCAAGAGCCATGGACATCAGAGCTCAAGATATTCCACACCAACATGAATTTGGATTATAATTTATACAAAAGATTGATAGAAAATTCTGAAAAGTTCAGAAACATCTGACATTTTTATGGTTATGTTGAATAACATCAAGGAAAAGAGTAAGCTTAGAGGGGGGTCTGAGTAGCCCAGAGAGAGCTGCCTTTCGATCAGGCAAGTAAAGCAGCATCGGGCCTGGTCAGTTGTAGGATGGGTGTCCACTTGACCTTGAGCTCGGGGGTTCAACTCCTTGACTGGGCCCCCCACTCAATGTTCGCCCAGCATTGTTTAAATAAATGGGTAGCTGCTCCTAAGAGTAGCGCCACCAGGTTTCAGCCTGGAAACCATGGACTTCACTCTCGGTGCGATGCAAATCAAAGGAGAGTCATGGTTAACAACCAAACTCTTCTCACAATATATGGAGAGTTTGGTTCCTAACCCGGGTTTGTTCAATGGGTGCACCTAAGTGGCCTGCAACTCGGGTGTAAAAGCCCCCCGGAATAAAAAAAAAGCTCAGAGGACTACAAACAAAGAGTAATCAAATTTAATTCATGGTTACCTGTTCTTTAGTATAGAGTTTCCTGTCTGAAGGAGTGTATTGAGCAAAGCCCAAAGCTAGATTAGTCCTAGGCACTATAGTAACTTTAAGCAACACGTCTGTATCTGGAAGAAGCCAGCCTGTGAGAGCATGTCCAGCCTCGTGAGTCGCTACAACACGTTTCTCTTGAATAGAGAGTGTAGATGAACGTTTCTCTGAACCTCCTACCACTCTCTCTACAGCGTACTCCAGGTCACCTACGTCAACTTGCTTCTTCAACATCCTCGCTGCATGTAAAGCTGCTTCATTCACAACGTTAGCTATGTCAGCACCTGTAATAAACACATGTTAAGTATAACATTATAAACGTATAAATGAAAGAATAACTATGGGTCATTTTCAAAAAAAAATGTACCATTTCTGTCCCAAGATTTTACAATTTTTTTTTGTAACTAAAAAAAAATCATATTAATGAAAAATAAAAACCTTTTATTGATCAGACGTCTGTCTATTATTGTGTTAATCAGGGGCATTTTATGGTTTATACGGTGAAAATGTCTTGCTTCAAAAAATTTTGATATTTAAAATCGTAATGAGTGTTACGTCCCACAGTAGTTTTGATAACATGTAATGTGATTTTTATTCATTTTTTTCAAAAGTTTTTTTTTTTTATTATAATTCTTTTTTTAACCAATAAAATATCCAAAATACGGTTTTTATGATAATAACACTTAATACTCATTATGACAAAAATGTGTTTTTTAGGGTTTCGTTGGTAAAACCAAAAAAAGAAACCCTTATAGTTTCGTTCATGTGTCTGTCTGTATGGCTGCCTGTCTGTCTGTCTGTCACTCTGTATGGTTCCAATAACTTTTGAATAAAAAGAGATAAAAACATGAAACTTTCCAATATTAAAGATCGTTTTGACGCACACACAGGAAAAATATAGCGAACTCAAAATTACCAGCTGTTCAAATCCAAAATGGCGGATAACTCACGTCATGCGAAAAAAAAAAAATTAAATTTTGAGTGGGGTATCAAATGAAAGGTATTAAAGAGTAGATTACAAAAATATATACCACTTAGGGAAAGTATTTAATCTTCGGCGCCATTTTGTCAAAAAACATCGAAATTTTGCGTGTCCCCCCTTCCACTAAAATCGTATTTCCGCTGTTACTAAAGATATAGAAAAATATGCAAAATGTGCGGTCTTGTGGGCCATAAAAAAAATAAGATTAGCTATTTGATCTGATTTACTGGGAATCCAAGATGGCGGATAATTCATGTCACTCAAAAATAAATATTTTTTTAACATTTTGGATGGGTATCAAATGAAAGGTATTAAAGATTAGATTACAAAAATATAAAAACTTTTTTTTTTTTTAATTTTATTTTTTATTGTATTTATAAATCGAAATATACAAAAATACATATGTCCTCCACCTACTACCCTATAACGGCTATTCTTAAAATTTTGAAATATGCTTTTGCCAAAAAGCATCAACAATGAGACTTCACGAACAACTATTTATTTATGTATACGTTCATATATATGTAAATGAATTTGAAAACTGACAGTTCTTGAATTTAAATGTCATTCTAAGTCATTGATGTGTCAGAATAATCAATATTATTATGTCTAAGGCTTATTTCAATATTCTATAATAAAGTAGCCAAATTGATTTCCCTAAAGGTACATTTTATTTGAAAATTACCCCTATACTTAAATAAAATATTATAAAAATCCACGAGAGAGTTACCACTAAAGCCTGGAGTGAGATAAGCAAGTCTCCTAGCGTACTTATTGGGTGGTTCTTGTAATGTAATACTTTTAAGATGGTACTCAAATATTTCCGATCTCTCATCCATACCAGGCAGGTCTATTAGAATATGTCTGTCAAACCTTCCCGGACGAAGGAGAGCCTAATAAAATAAACAATTAATTAAATAGAATAGAATTTAAATTACGAGGTGCTACCCAAAAGTTCCCGAACTAATTTTTTTTAAAAAAAACTGTATTTATTAAAACTTCAAATCAACAAAATATCTCCTTCAAAATAATCCCCACCTACAGTTATACACTTGTCCCATCTTCTTTTCAACTGTTCAAAACACCTTTTGTAGTCATTTTTTTCAATAGCGCTTAGGACCTACTGCGATATAGTTTGAATCTCCTCAACAGTCTCAAATCTCTTACCTTTCAGCTAGGGTTTCATTTTAGAAACCCTAGCTGTAGCCGGGGGTTGTGCGATGCACAACCCCCTTACAGTTGAAAAAAACAATTAACATGGATGTCAATGATTTTAGTTGAAGGACGTCCAGAGCGCTCATCGTCTTCCACACTCGTCCTTCCATTCTTGAACCTCTTAAACCATTCAAAGGCTAGGGTTTTTCCCATGACTTCATAAAAAAAAACGGCCAATTGCTTCACGAAGCATTTGGTGATTATCGGTCGCCTTTTTTCAGAGCTAGGAAACAAAGTTTGATACAAATGCGTTGCTCTTTCAAATCGCTTATCTCGCTATCGCAGAACACAACAAACAGTATCACAGATATCACCACACTGATAAGACAAAAGAACACAAAATGTTGTGATAACGAAAGGAAGGGTTTGGGAGATGTCCTACTGCTGAGATCTGGCGGCAAATCAATGTACTACAGTAGTTTGAAGAGTTACATACAGAGTTCGGGAACTTTTGGGTAGCACCTCGTATAGCTCAGCTATACTGCTGTTAGAACATTTAACAAAGATAGTAATAATAATAATTAAATAAGTGTTAACTTGCGAACCTTGTCAAGAACTTCTGCCCTATTGGTAGAGGCCAGGAGAAGAACACCCTCTTTAGACGTCATTCCGTCCATCTCTACGAGAAGTTGGTTTAAGGTTTGCTCCTCTTCTCCGGCAGCACCATCGAAAGCATTACTTCCTGAACTTCTTTTTCTTCCCAAAGCATCTATCTCGTCAATATAAATTATACATGGTGTTCTTCTTCTACCCTCTTTAAACAGGTCCCTATAATAATATAATTAACAAAGTGTTTAATAACTTTTTTGTTGAATTTTCACCAGCTCAACTATTGATGGGCCGGGTGCTACGGTCAAAACTTCCCGCCCCTTATGATAGGTTGACAGTGAGGACAGTTCCAAACAAAGCTAGAGCTGACACAGACAAAAACAGCAAATACCAAAAGAAAACATAATGATAGAAATTCAAAAAGACATGAAACAAGTTTTCTACCGGGACAAACAATATACATACAAAATGTTAGAACTAAATACTGGGAACCCGGGGTTATACTTAATACAGTAGGGGCTCTAAGATCTTTTGTTTTTTTTGTTTTTTTGTTTTTTGAAGGGGGAATTGCTGCATTGCACCTTCAGAGAACTTACGGTAGTCCCCTGGTGTGTGAGACTCTTACTCACTAAAACCTCCCTCCCATTCAGGCCTTGAAGTCCACTCTGGAACCGCTTTCACATTACTTCAGAGTGGAGGCCTCGTATTGAACTCTGTAGGCTTTTCTTCTTTTTGTATTCCCTCCTGTACTAATTATTATTATATATATATATATTTTTTTTTTTTCCTTAGGAGACAATCTCCTCTTCAGATTGTTTCTGTCTCAGAATTTCTTTGACGAAGGTCTCTACGTTTCTCCATCGTTCCTGGCTGCTGAGCATATGCTCTAAGATCTTAGGGTACGTCCAGAGTGCATGCGGGTTCCGAATCAGGTTCAGGCTCCGAAAACAGGCTTGTGATAATATGTCAGCTTGAGGAAAGCAGGGTATGGCCACAGTGGAGGCAGGTAGAAATACTCGCTGACATAATGTAACGTAAACAAAACAAAAACAAGGAGTTGTCGTATGAAGTTATAGCGTGTTTTTTATGGCCACAGAGAGTTAATTTGAAATTAAAATGTAGAAGAATTTTAATGAAATTATTACTAAGTTAAAGAGTGCATATGGGGAATACCACCGCTTATTTGAGCAGTTAACTAATTGTAGAGACCATGAAACGTTTCTTCCTACAATATAGAATGGAAGTGGAGGCATTCTACTATTTGATTTTTTTAAAAAAATAAGAAATACTTTCGTGATAAGCGTTTCTTTCTTTATTATATTAACATTAAAAAAATAAATTGAAACGAAGAAAATCAAAGAAGAATCAAAAGACGAGAACTAAGAAGTAATTATTTTTATAAAAACAAGAAAAAGGTTTCATAAACAACTACAAATGCCAAAAAATAAATAGTAGTTTGTAGTTAGAGTACAGTCTGTGGGCGCTGATAGCAGCCGAAATCTGAAACAAGAATAACCTAAACATTCCAGTAAAGCCTCTGACTCCGAACGCTGCGGGCGCAACCAGTTGCCTGCTTCCACTATGGCCACCCTGCTGCAATACCACTGTTTATTTCTCGCACTTGTTTACTGAGTCTGAACCTGATTCGGAACCAGCGTGCACTGTGGCCGTACCCTTATCTTGTGAAGACTGACTCAGGACTAACGTACAGACGGAACTCTCATTTCATCAGACCTAGGATAGTATGTGTCTAAAGGGGAAGATGTTTAATAACTTGTTGTTTACTTTATATAATTTAAAGGGATTATTTTCAATTGTGACATTTGTACATTTAATGAAAAATACAAAGAAATATATAGTTCGTTAAAGTTCAAACTATACAAGGATTTCTTATTTAAAACACAAAGATCATTATACCTTTCATAATTTAATCACAAAATATATATTTTTCCTTATGTTGCATTGGATGGTTTAATTGACTAATTTGCCTTTTAAGAATATGTGGTCGGCTAAGTTCGTCTGCGGGACATAGCTTGGCAATAGGCGTTTGAAAAAAACAAACCGGTGGAGAGCGGCCATGTCTCACCATGTATGGTGGACAATGTGATTTTCATGATCCTGAGAATAGAATTAGTTAGTAGTCCAAAAATCATGTCGATGTAATTTTAACCCTTGATAGGTTAGTTATTCAAATATTACTAAAAATCGACGTAGTCACCTGTCAAAGGACAAACTAACATCAACTTGATTGGTGAGACATGGCCGCTCTCCACCGGTTTGTTTTATTCAAATGCCTATTGCCAAGCTATGTCCCACAGACGAACTTAGCCGACCATATATTCTTAAAAGGCACTAAAAGATTAACTTGACACAAAATTCTAGCTTGATGTTAGTCAGACACTTTTTTGCACGCTATCTCCTAGACTATTCATAATAAGATTCATTTAAAATATTGATAAATAATATTTAAAATAATAATTGATTACGTACCTTACTCGAGCAGCACCCAAACCACCGATCATTTCAACAAATTCTGATCCATTCATTGAGAGAAAAGGAACTTCAGCTTCTGTAGCCACGGCTTTAGCAAGCAGTGTCTTACCACATCCCGGAGGACCAAGTAACAGTACTCCGTGAGGCACCTTCAAATAAATTTTAACTATTAAGTACCATTAATCTACTAGTAGTAGTAAGGTCCCAGTACTAGTACTAGACGGGTAGGATGAACCACTTGTTGGAAGCTAGCAATTAGGCCATCTATTAGGCCCATATACTAGTCCCGTGGTACAGAGTTGCAGCCACTTCACACATGATACCTCTGTACATTGTACTGCCGAAGCGAGTATGATGTGTTCATTGGTAAGCCATATAAATCAGAGCATCACGGCTAGGAATTGAACCCACGGCCTCGTTACCGTCCTTGATTCGGTGATGGCCGTGCAGATGTGGTACGTAATTTAATCCACACGGCCACACCGGCTCTCACCATTAATGTAAATCTAAATAGTAAAACAATTAATTATTTAAATGTACCTTTGCACCAAGATTTTTGTAGTGTTGAGGCCTCTTTAAATAATCAACTACTTCCATGACTTCAATTTTAGCTTCCTTCAAGCCAGCTACGTCAGAGAATCTCACACCCTTGCCTACTCCAGTCAGAGGGTCAACCAGAGTGAATTTAGCTTGACCTAATTGTTTCTAGATGTTTTTCAAACAAAAAATATAAGAGTAAAATAATTAAACCTAGAAATGCATAAAAATTAATTCAGTATTTATTATTTGCAAATCAATAATTAAAAAAAAAGAAGACTTACAAATTTGTCCATTGTAATAGGACTTTTACCCATCCTTGCTCGTGAAAATAGTGAAAGAACAATGGCAGCAATGATTAGAGAGACCAAAAGTCTTCCAGCTGCATCCGCATCACGTTCATAAACTACCTGAATACCACCACCTGATGGAACGCCCAGCGCTTGTTCAGCTGCACGTAGCTTCTCTTCAAACTTATTAACATCCACTATATTCATGTGAAATGTATTCACATCCATCTGTAACAAGTAAATAAATATTTTATGACTGTTGTCATAAATCTTATGACTGTTGTCATAAATCTTATGACTGTTGTCATAAATCTTATGACTGTTGTCATAAATCTTATGACTGTTGTCATAAATCTTATGACTGTTGTCATAAATCTTATGACTGTTGTCATAAATCTTATGACTGTAGTCATAAATCTTATGACTGTTGTCATAAATCTTATGACTGTTGTCATAAATCTTATGACTGTTGTCATAAATCTTATGACTGTTGTCAGCATTTTATGACTGTTGTCATAAACCCCATAGTCCCCTCGGCCTCCTCCACCCGATATCTGGCAGTGATTATTGATAATCATCTTAGACGGGAGAATCATGTCAATTTATTGTGTTTTAAAATTAGGCGAACTACAGTAGAACCTCAATAAGAAGTGTCTCAAGGAGATTAGGGAAACAGTCTTGTTATTGAGGTGCTCTTTTTGTTGAAGGTCGTGTTATCAAGGTTATTTTGGCTATCTGTCGTGTTATCGAGGTTAATGGAAACACTAAATCCTTTTATAACGAGTGAATTATAGAGCGACCCTTGCTAACAAGTTTGGCATTCCTGTATAGAGTCGTGTTATCGAAGTTGACTTCTCAAAACGACTTGTTATAGAGGTTTTGAGTTACGTTGTGAATTGGAAAAAAATCCGTGTTATTGAGGTTGTTTGGATAATAATAGTCGTGTTATAGAGGTTAATTTAACATTATGTGTTATGGCAATTTCAAGAGGATTTGAAAATTGCACTTGTAAGGACCTAATTGTTTCTAGATGTTTTCCAAACAAAAAATATAAGAGACAAATAATTAAACATAGACATCCACAAAACACCTTCTTGAGGATGTCATGTTATTGAAGGGCGTGTAAGCGAGGTTCATTTTATTTTATTTTTTTTGTAGTTTTGTGTGTGTGTGTGTGTGTGTCTATTATCGTTTGTTTTATCACTACCACAAAAGGAGTCACTCCCGTTGACAAGCTTAGCTTATTGGGAGTGCACCTTTTCTTTGCTTGTTTACCTACTTATTTTTATGTTATTATTTTTATTTTAATACTGTTTTAAAAATAATAATAATCAATATTGTATTGTATTAAGGTGGAATATATTTTATTTTAAATTTAAATCAGACAAACATTAAGTTTATCATTTACTCCTTTTTAAAGCTAGCATTTTACGAGTTCTTCAAAATTAATAAATAATTAACTTTAAAACAGACCTTTTTTCCTTTGATAACAGCACCCTCATGAAGAATAATGGTAACTATATCTATGTCTGGCCTAACAATTATTTCTTTAACTTCGCCCTTAGCAAGCATGTGATGCAAAAATTCATTCCAAGACACGTATCTGATTAGCTAAAACAGATCAAAAAAAATATACTTATATAATTAATACTCTCAGCATTATTTTGCTTCCGAGCTTACCGAAGGTAACGGAAGTATTGTGTTCACTTTTGAGAACGAAAAACTTTTATGCCTCCGATTTCAAAAATTCCAAGACAGAAATCCGTTTCAGACATCAGGGAACATTTTTGGTCTCGTGTCTGTCTGTCTGTCTGTCTCTCTGTCTGTCTGTCTGTCGGTCTGTGTGTCCGCGAATTATGAAACGTTCGACGATAACTTGAGTAAATGTCGACCGATTTTGATGAAATTTGGTAGAAATGTTCATTTTACCAATGCCCAGGACGAGTTCGTTGGACAACTTTATCCGTCCAAGCGTTCACGAGCAACACTCGCGTAAACGTGAACTTTAAATTTAAAATTGGAATTTTAGGTTGCGAAAAAAATCTAACTTTATTTATTCAACGAGACAAACATTTTTTTTCAAATACAATTTTTTAGTAAAACCAACACCAACACCGCTATGAAGTGTTAAAGATCGCTAAAACTATTAATAGTTTTTACAAAATAAACAATATAACAATATAATAATAGTAATATAACAATAATTGTTATAGTACATGATAGGATGTGAGGAAGCTATGTGCCACACTAATTGGCAGTCTATTTTTTCATATTTTAGAGCTAGAAGGCTTTTGTTTGAAATTCATCCTGATAAATAATGACATCAAAAATCTTACACAGTTAAAATAGGTCACTTATTTCTGTGGTTTAACAGCATATTATTCATATTTAAGATTTAGGTAGTATTCATACTACGGAAAGTTAAAATTTTAATTTAAATCAAATTATAATTATTATTAACAAAGGGAGACATACAGAGAAAAATAGACTAAAGCACCGGCACTTGAACCACGGGCCTCTATATATAGACTAAAAATATAGAGGCCCGTGGTTCTAGTCCCAGCAGTGGAGTCTTTAATTTAAATATGAAATTTCTTATTGATTGTACAAGGTACAGGTACTAAATGGGTACTTTATAATTATAAGCGATACTTCTCTAGTTCTATTGTCATTAATGTTGACTTCTATACTTGTAGAAAATTGAAAGCTTAATTCGGGACTAGGTATCGTTACTGAGAGAGGAAATTATTCTCCAGTGTAGCTCAGTTGGTAGAGCGCTATACTGGAAATATAGAGGCCCGTGGTTCAAGTCCTATTTTTCTCAGTCTGTCTCCCTTTGTTAATAATAATTATAATTTGATTCAGCATATTATTGTAAATATATATTAACAAATAAACATTTCAGGCTGTACATACCTCTTGCTGACTACTACTCGGAAACAATATTGAAAGGAGGGCAACAGTAAAATAAGCGGTAAGTAACCACAAGAAAGCTTTTGCAACTAGAGTGGGCATTTTTTCATCTTCGTCGTTTTTATTATCATCCGGTTTGTTTTCCTTGCCATCATCTGACTTAGGAGGTGGGGGAGGTGGCTTCTTCGCTTCAGAAGCTGATGAGCTCGTTCGAAACATTCTTCGTATAATATCATTCTGATAATCGTAACTTAAACCGGATCTTTTAAAAAGTGATCTGAGAGCACAGTACTCCCTCTTCAATATCTGTAAATCACAAAAAGTATCTAAATGAAACCTTGTAAATTAGTGATGTAATATATTTAATACATTGAGTAAAGACTCGGATAATAAAGATAATATAATAAAGGACCCTTACATTAAATTTGGCAGTGGTTAACTTAGGAGAAAATCCATGAAATGATCTAGCTCCGAGAAACGGCTCAGAAATTTTCAAAGACGAACTCAACAAGGCACTTTCGTTTATAAGCCGAAGTTTCCAAATATTCTGCTTCGAACTCAATAAAAGAGCATTCCAAACCATACTTAAGATATCGATTCGATTATTATTAATGTAATAACAATTTTACTCGGAAATACCAATTAACATTCATAAAAATTTCATAATAGTTAAATTTTCAACGTTTTTTCTACAATAATAAAACCGAATACGAATAACAAAACCAATTCAAATAAAACCTCCTTCTCGGGTTTACGAAATCAGCTGATCGTATCTTTTTTTTATTTTTAGGGATTTTTTGTCGGGAAGTGGCTAACCTGCTTGTCGAAGTTTGTGGAGGTTTTTCTAGTTTTCTCCACGCCGATCCTTTTCCGTTCTTGAATATTTGTGTTTAATCTAGCCATGGCTGTCGGTAAAAATAAGGGACTTTCAAAAGGAGGCAAGAAGGGAGTTAAGAAGAAGATGTAAGTTTATTTTAATTAGTATCTATTCTATCAAATTATAATATTATAAAAGCCAAAATATTTAGGATGTATTTGATATAACCGGATTTAGGACATGTTTGAGGTCTTATGTATGTCTGTTATTTTCACCTCTAAGATATGTTCTCATGAATATTATTCTATTAATTTGTTGTTAATTAAATAATATCACTGTATATTTTATTAATTAATGTTGTGGTGTCGAATTTGAATTGTAATTTTTGCCTGTCTTGTTATAGTGTCGACCCCTTCACCAGGAAAGAGTGGTATGATGTTAAAGTACCCTCTCTATTTAATACTAGGCAAATTGGAAAGACTCTTGTCAATCGTACCCAGGGAACAAGTGAGTACACTTCCTATACTGTTGTTTATTATGTATTTTCTCATGTAATTTTGTAGTCTTTATTTTATACACGTCTATGTTATTATTATTTGTGGTCGGCTCAGTCGTTTCGTACTGGTAAATTTTAAAAGTGCAGATATTCAATTGAACTAATAAGCTAAGTGTTGATATCTCATAATTATTCTGTGCTTAAAACAAATCAAGACAGTGAAGGTGCATGTGCTTCTGTTAAGAGGTGCTTTACATGTTACATATTTACTCTTCTTAGCTTTTCCAGTAATAATATGAGGGCAATTTAGTTGTAAGTGTGTAACTACTATTCTCTCAAGTCAGTCAATCAAAGAACAATCACAGTATAAATATAAACAACAAAATTGGAAAATCTGAATAATAACCTGGTTAAGTGTAACCTCTTCATAGTATATTGGACGGTAAATCTGCACTATTTGGCCCACTAACTTCTTACTTGCAATTTTTTATAAACTGTTCCTTTTTACATATTAAAAACAATTCCGGTTGTACCATCTCGGTAAATTCAATGGTTTTTTTTTTTTGTAAAAAAAAACAACGTAAAAGTGAAATGTTCAGTGCTGTTTACAGAAACAAAGTATTTTTAACGACCGCTTCGCGGTGCTCTGCTCATTTTCTGAAGAAAAACAACCCTGCTGCATATAGACCAGGTAGATGTCCAAATCGAAGTACATAATTCGCTAAATTATCACCTTATCTTTAGCCCCAAAAAATACGTAAAATGTCTGTTCCTAAGATAAACAAGGGAAGGTTATGGTTTGTTTAGGTTAAGATTTGTACTTTTCGCCATAGCCTTCCTCATATCCCTAAGAATGTGACACTTTAACGTATTGTTTTACAAAAAAAAGAACTATTGAATTTACCGAGATGGTACAACCGGAATCGTTTTTACAATGTAAAAAGGAACAGTTTAAAAAAAATTGCAAGTAAATCAGACTATTAGAAGTTAGTGGGCTAAATAATGCAGATTTACCGAACTGAAACTTCAATGTTTCCACGAGTGTAAGTGCTTATTGAATCCGGTTTTGGGAGTGAACAAGCTAGGTGGGTGAAACTGCAGTAATCCATCCACATTGGAGAGAGAGTTAGAAAAGTGGGGGGGGGGGGGTCACTCAAATGTATTGTTTGACAAAAGGAATTATCTCTCAAATATAATATAAATATTACAATTCTACTATATTGTGTGTATAAATCAAGCAAAATTACTCCACCAAGAGGTTCTCAGCTGTATGGATCACTGCAGCCTAGCGTCATAGTTAATCATATTTTGTTAGTGAATGATACCATGTTCATAAACATTTAAGTGGTGTGTAAGTTTTTGCATACCCCACACTTAATAAATTTAAGTGTTATGGCTTAATTTAAGATGGTGTCAGCTCACATTTGACTTGTTGAATTTTTAATTAGTTGAGATTCAGTTGGCTACAAATTATAACATGGTAGCCAAGTCTGCAGCAACCTGTTTTGACTAGATAACTCTTCCATATTTATATAGGTATATTGAAGAGATTATGGCCTTTCAACTTTGAAGTTTATTAATCAAAGGGATATGATAGCATAATCACACGAGTGATCATGTCCCTTTGTCACAATAGAGATAAAAATGGAATTAAATTGTGTGTTGCGGACTAGACACCTATTCTTAAGCTGTTCCGAGTTTGCCCCTTTGTCCTGTTAGGTTAACAAAGGGATATTGTAGTTTATAATAATTTTTATGCTCAACGAGTCTTTATATCACTTTGTTACACTACTGGATGAGAGCCAGTGTGGGTTAAACCACGTCTGCTCGGCCATCACTGCATCATGAGTGGAACGAGATGGGGTTCGATTCCTCGCCGTGATGCTCTGATTTATATGGCTCACTATTGATCACATCATACTCGCTTCAGCGGTACAATGTACAGAGGTATGAAGTGGCTGGAACTCTCTACCGCGGGGTGTAAAAAGGGCCTAAGTGATGGCCTAATTGCAAGGTTCGAACAAGTGGTTCGTCCTACCTGTTTTAGTAGAGAGTATTAGACTACTACTACTACTACTACACTAGTGAAAAGAAAAAAGTAAATTAAAATAGTGTGATGTGGGCTTGGGAACTGTGTTCTATCATGTTTTCTTAATATCTGTAGAACATATTTAATTCTTTATAAATCAGCAACCGTTCCAAGCACCTTAATCCCTTATGGTGGCCATACACAATGAGGAAATCCTCAAGAAAAAAGCCTCTGGGATTTCCTAAGGTATGTACTCTACTGAACCCTCACCTTTCCGAACGCAAATTCTAAAATCCTTGAGGCCTACTGTTGTCAACTCATTTACACACCACATCTGCCTCAAGGGGGGGGGGGGGGATTCTTTGGGTTTTTGAGGGCTGCGGTCCACAGATGCCTCTACACATGTACAGGAATTCCTCCTGGTCTGGATTGTTCAGGCCAAACGTCAAAGAATTCCTCTTCGTGTTCGACCGCCTTCAAGGGGAGGTCACCAAAAAGATAATGAAACAAAAAAAAAACTTAATTTTAAAGATCCATATTGCATTTCAATATTTATATTTTAATACTCTATAGTTTTATCATTTTGAAACTGTTTCCCTCTTGTCATAAATACTTAGACATTTTTAGGACATAACAAAAGATTTACTTAGACATTTTTAGGACATAACAAAAGATTTACTTAGACATTTTTAGGACATAACAAAAGATTTACTTAGACATTTTTAGGACATAACAAAAGATTTACTTAGACATTTTTAGGACATAACAAAAGATTTACTTAGACATTTTTAGGACATAACAAAAGATTTACTTAGACATTTTTAGGACATAACAAAAGATTTACTTAGACATTTTTAGGACATAACAAAAGATTTACTTAGACATTTTTAGGACATAACAAAAGATTTACTTAGACATTTTTAGGACATAACAAAAGATTTACTTAGACATTTTTAGGACATAACAAAAGATTTACTTAGACATTTTTAGGACATAACAAAAGATTTGAGTTTTAGGAAGTGTACTTTTGACAAATATGCTTAGAGCTATTGGCTACGAGATGCTAATTATTTTCATATGTCAGAAAATTATGGTTTCAGTCAGTTGTTAAATTTGGGCTCTCTATTTGAGTTTGACTTGGCGGTGCAGCTCTGTGGTGTTTCATTGTTGGCAAAGCTTTTAAATTAACTGTTCAGACAAAGGGATAACACTTTATATACAGTTGGATGATGTTTCTTTGTCTTACTGCTCTTTAGATGTAGGGCATAACACCATATTTGCTAATTGTTATTTGTTTTTTTAGGGAATAACTCTTTAACAGTTTTACAAAAATTGAATTAATTGTTGTTTTTTTAATTAAACAATATATGTAATAACAATAATTTGACTGAAGTAATAACTGTGTTGTTCGATTGTTTTGTTTAGAAATTGCCTCTGAGGGTCTGAAGGGTCGTGTGTTTGAAGTGTCGCTGGCTGATTTGCAAGCTGATACTGATGGAGAGAGATCTTTCCGTAAGTTCAGGCTTATCGCTGAGGATGTTCAGGGTAAATATGTCCTTACCAACTTCCACGGTATGGATCTCACCACAGACAAACTTAGGAGTATGGTCAAGAAGTGGCAGGTCAGTTTCTTATTATCTTATATGTTGTTTTTGTAGATTTTGATTTTGGTAGAAGTGAATTGAACGGTGCTGTTTACAGAATCAAAGTACAAAATTAATTTTTTGGCCATAGAATTTTCAATGTTTTCTAAAGAAAAACAACCCTGCTACATATAGACCCTAGCTACATATAGGTAGAAGTCCAAAATTAAGTACAATTCACTTTAGCCTTGATTTTATTTAAATTAAATCAATTTTAGGATATCAAGGATTGGTTAAAAGAAAATAAACATGGTTTTGTTTAACAAAGTTTCTGAAAATATATATATCCTAAAATTTATTAATTTACATTATTACTTATTTTAATTAGGGGTTATCAATTACTACAGAAATATCTCGTGAGTTGTCTCAGACTGATTGTTTACTTGTTCAGAATGCTATTAACTTACTATTTCAGATTTTACGATTTTAGTAGTATTCATACTACGGAACGATTAAATTTTAATTTAAATCAAATTATAATTATTATTAACTACGGGAAACAGACTGAGAAAAATGGACTCCAGCGCGGGGATTTTTCTCTGTCTGTTTCCCGTAGTTAATAATAATTATAATTTGATTTAAATTACTATTTCAGTTCAAAGCTCCACCCTGGAGGTTTTGATATAGGAATAAAACACCAGGATAGCAGCCAGTGACAGTTACTAGTGAAACTTTTTTCAAGTTCAAGATGGTGTGTGCACTAAAAATCAACTAAAATTAGACAATTATTAATGATAATTTGTTTATCCAGACCTTTTGTGTGTAACCATTCAATTTTAAAAAAAATAATAATTACAAAGTTTTTATAAATAACCATATTCATCAATTCATCAGTTAACTTTTAAACATCCGAAATTATAAGCCTGGATACTCTTCAGAGCTCTTAGTAATATGGTTGTGAGTGGCATAATTTTTAAAGGATATCTTTGTCTTGGTAATACACATGCCTGTAGCATGAATAAAAACATGCCAGCTACTTGCACGGGCAAGCTACTTGCACGTGGATATGTTAAATGGCATGCCTGTAGCTGGCAAGCAGATAAAAACAAAAAATCCTTGGTATGCCAGTTACTGGCTAATACCCTCTTTTGGCATGCAAGCTACTTCCCTAATATGACGGCATGTGAATCTTCACCTTATTAGTGTTAGTTGTGTGTGCCAATTATGTGGTATATAGTGTTACATAATAACCACTAAATTATTTATAATTATATAAATAATAATAAATTATTTGAACATATTCAATGTAATTTTAATTTTATTTGTTTTAGACGCTGATTGAAGCTAACGTAGATGTCAAAACCACAGATGGTTACCTGTTGAGGGTATTCTGCATTGGATTCACAAACAAGGACAACCTTTCACAGCGTAAAACATGCTACGCTAAACATACCCAGGTAACAACAAGTTTATAATGTGTTTTTACAATTTGCTCATTATTTGTTGCATGTTAGGGAAATCTATATAATCAATAGGTAAGAGCTCACAACACAATACAGTTGAGTCTCCATAGTCTGACACTCTGCCAGTCCGGCATCTCCAGTAATTCGGCACTGAGGCTGAGGCCCCCTTCTCTTGCTTAGGGTGGCCATATTATAAAGTTTAAAATCCAAAATGGGATATTGGGAGAAGAGGGGGACTAGCTTTTTCAGAGGAACATTGGGGAGGGGGGGTCCTTTGGGCCTTTAGAATATGTTGGGATTTTTAAGGGAAAAAATGCATTCTTAAGGTAAAATTTTCTCTTTTGATATCAACTGGTAAACCTGCACAAATCTGCTCTGCTTACTTCGTTTTTTTTCCTTTTTACTGGATCTGTAAATTGTAAAGATGATTCTGGTTGTAGCACCTCGATAAAGTCAATAGTTTTTTTTGTTTGTTTTTTTAAATGCTTAGAGTGTCATGTTTTAAGGTAAATGATGGAAGTTTATGGATTTTGTTAGGTCAAAAAGCACTAACCTTAATCTAACCATCCATCATTTTCCCTGAAATTAAAAAAAAAAAAAAAAATAAATAAGATTTAATTTATTGAGATTCTAAAATTGAAATAGATTTTTTAATGTAAAAAGGAAGAGTTTAAATAAAAAACCAAAGTAAATCGATGGGGCATATAGTGTCCTCACAATTAATACCATATTCGTCATCTTTTTGAAAAGGCATTCTTGTTGTGTTCTTTATGGTTGCTATTGTTGTTTTCTTTACTTCTATATCCTGAGTTTTTGAGAGTGGTGTGTTTACATTATCATATGCATTTACTTCAAGCAACTCAGGTATATCAAATTCAAGTCTGTTTATTCTTCCTTAATAAATAATTTAAGGATACTGAATGTGTTTGAAACAGAGTTTTTTTTATAATTTTATTTGTTTATTTATTGTTTTGTATATTTTTTTTTTTTTTAATTATGAAATATCCTGAAAAAAAGGTGTAGTCCTTCTGACACAGTAGAGATTCATTATTTTAGGAAACTCTCAGCATTTGTGTGATTTAAGTTTTTTTGTGTGTAAAATTTGGATGTTTAGTCTTCTCATTGAGTTGATAAAAATAGAATTTCTTTCATCACTGTTAAATTTTCATCTTCTTTGCCTTGGAAGTTCACTATGGAGAATTGTCTTATATAGTAGGAAGCAATTCTTTAAAATCAAGCTTATTTGTAGAAAATATGATCTTCAGTAGCGTCTTAGGAATTATTTCTTAAATAAGATGTTTGATTGAATTATTTTCTGTTTTTCAATTATTAATATTGAGTATTTTAACCTTTTTGATAATATTTATGTACATATTTGATAGTTGAACCATTAAACCATTAAATATAAGGTTTGTTCCAACCCTCCTATGTGTACTGTCCTTTGTATCGTCCCAAGGATTGTTCTAGAATCGTGTAGGACAGGTTTTATAAGCATGCGCCCACATTGTACTGTAATAAAATAATATCGGGTTGGAACGGGTTTAAAACTATAATCCGCACTGTATTAAAAACATTATGAAAACCTAACAGTTAGGAAACCTTCCTGTTGATATTTGTGACTATTGATATAACTGCGCATGTCACACAAACCACTACACAGTATCGACAGAGGATCATTGGGACTGTTCAGTGAATGGTTTGCAAACGATCCCTTCGTGGGTTGGAACAATTTGGAGAAGGGTATGAAACACTGTCACAAATCGGCTTGGAACGGCTTTTCGACGATCCTGCGGACGGAACAATACTTGGTTGGAACAAACCTATTTTGATATTGTTACCATTAAATATTTTAATAGTGTTACTATTAAATATTTTGATAGTCGTACCATTAAATATTGTATGTTATTCAGTGGTATTTCTATGTTGGTTTAGGTGCGAGCTATTAGGAAGAAGATGGTTGACATCATCACTACCAATGTATCTGCTACTGATTTGAAAGGAGTAGTAGTCAAGCTTCTTCCTGACTCCATCGCCAAAGATATTGAGAAGGCTTGTCAGAACATCTACCCACTTCATGATGTTTACATTAGGAAGGTGTGTATATGAGCAAAATATAGTCATTTTAATTTCTGTTTTTCTAATAGCACGATGTTGTAGTTTTCTTGTAAAAGAAATTATTAAAAAGTAACTTGAGGTAGGGGTATATGTTTTGGTGGTATGACAAATGTAGGTAGAAATTGGATCTATGTAATTATTACATATCTTATTCAGGTCGCTTCAGGATACATTGTGTCTCTTAAGGTCATTAGAATTGTTGGCACTTTTTTGGATTGTTACTCCCCTTATAAGAAACACAGAGGTGAATAATAAGCTAAAGAAGGTGTACTTTTTTAGATTGTTACTCCCCTTATAAGAAAAACAACAATCTAAAGAAGATGTAAGGAATGTTCTTCTTTAGACTGTTACTCCCCTTATAAAAACAAAAGTATGATATTCCTTTGTACAAAAGTACATTGAACTAAACATTCTTTTTTCTTTATAGTTATATAGTCAAAGTCATTTATATTCTAAAACAACATAGGGGAGTAACAATCTAAAGAAGTACCAAATTATTAATAATTGATTGAGAAATATTAGCTGATTTACAATTCACTATTGGGCAGTGTCCCTGATTTAATTATTTGATTTCTTATTTTATAATAATTGTAACGAGCCATGGCCGTATATCTCACGAGGGGCCAAGGTCTACCTGACAGCTCTTCTTTAATAATAGTGGAGTTGGTTCAACTTCCTCTTGTTAAATTAATCATATAATTAAAGAAGCAAAGGAGAAAAAACATAAAAATGTACTGTGCCATCTAAATGGGATCCCAGATTCTTGTTATGAATATTTTTACATCAACATGGCTTGCTATCAGAAATTTTGTATTAGATCCAGTCCCATCTAAATGTGTTTCACACAAAGGTATAAATAGTTATTTATGCACCTAGGGAGTAAAGGAAGCCATTATTCCCTGAGCAAAAAAAGTTGGTTCTTGAGGCGAAGCCGAAGGAACCATGGTCCCTAAATCCCGAGGCGAAGCTGAGGGAATAACTCTAATTAGCTCCCGAGGCGCTCCCGAGGGAGATAATTATCACGAGGGGAATAATGGCACTTTACTCACGAGGTACATACAATATTTTATCTCCAGTAGGAAGAAAATACACATTTTCGTCCATAGCACAGTTTTTATTTATTATTTTAATAAATAACAATAATTATTAGAACTTTTAATAGCAGATATAAGAGATTCAATATTAAAAACAAATAAGAATTGGAATTAAACTCAAATAGAAGGTTATTTAGATGCAGGTTATAATGTTGTAAACAAAGATAAACATGGTCAATAAAGCGCAGTGCCGCCAACCTGATTTCAACAACTTCATTACATTAGCCATACATTTTCTACTATTTATAAAATAATTAAGTTGCAATCTTTACTTTTTCGCCCTACTTTACTTTTTCGCCCTACTTTTACTTTTTCTCCCTACTTTTTGAGTTCAGGGATGAAAAGACCTGTTTTAGTCCCTCTAAACTAATTCAAAATCATAATTTTTTTCCCCTACTTGAGATAAAACCCTTTTACTTTTACAAGGCATTTGCTACATGTGACATTAAAGTTTAAGGAGTTTAAAAAACCACAAGTTACTTTATTGATTATGTCTAAATGTATTCTAAACTTAAAAAATTAAAATGCTTAGTAATATATTATTGCTACGTCCTGAGATTTTGAGAGTTGTGCACTTTGATACCATATGCATCTACTTCAAGCAACTCAGGTATATTATACTCAAATGTGTTTATTTCTTTTTGATTAAGTAATCAAGAATCATGAATATGTTTGAAACAACTTATTATTAGTATATTATGATATGAACAAATCTCTGACAATTTTCTTTGGAAAAATAGTTATTTATGCACCTAGGGAATAATGTAAGATATTATTTCCCGCGTGACAGAGTTGATTCCTGAGGCAAAGCCGAAGTAATCAAGGCAACTGAATCCTGAGGCGAAGCCGAGGGTATTAGGTATCTTAATTCCCTAGGCGAAGCCGAGGGATTAATGCTAATTATAACAAGGGAATAATTAATGCATTATTCTCAAGGTACATACAAAATTTTATCTCCAGAAAAAGCGCTATATACGATTTATTCAACAAAGAAAACCTTTGTATTTCTTTAATAAGCGAATTTAATACAGAAATTAAATGATATAAATTATTTAAATGGTTTAAAACAATTAATAATCACTTTTAAAGTAAAAGAAAAAATAAAGTTCAACGAAAGCTAAGCAAAAGTAAACAAAACATCGTAGACTGACTCGCAATACAGCTGGGAGTTTAAAAGCAGTGATGCCAACCTGATTTCAACCAATTCACTACATTTGCTATTCATTCTCTACTATTTACAAAATAATTAGGTTGGCGAACGTGGATTATAATCCTGTTTTTACATTATTTCCCTGTTTTCACATTATTTCCCTGTTTTTAAGAACAGGGATGAAAAGACCAACATTATTACCTATAAATTAGGCCTGAAAAGTTACATTTCGTCCCTACTGGAGATAAAAAAAATTATATTTATTGTTTTTAATTCTACAATCATCTGTTTAGATTCATGCTAATATTTGAGAATTTATTTTTGAAAGAAAGAGGCTTGTTTAATTATTTAAGCCACCAGCGAATTCTTTATCCTGTGAGAACTTAAAAGTCTTGTTCCAACATTAACAATAATTAGGGTTTGATTTCCCTATTAGCAATAATACTTAAACTAAACTTTACAAGTGGTTTTAATGGACTACAATGAGGACATCAGGATCATTTTGTTAGTGGTTTATTAAAGCTAGTCAAAGGAACAAAGCCCCAAGAAGAATTCCTTGGAAAACATTAGTACAAAAATGTATTAGAAGGTTATTTGTTCGTAGGAGGGGAAATAAAAGTGGTTTATGTCTCCATATTGTTACTACCTCATACTGCTACGATGTTAAAATACAATGAACTTTATATTAGAAATTGTTCAAGAGAACATCCCAGGCTTATATTATCTTTCTTTATTATTTTAGATGTAATGTAAAATAATTTTTATTAATTTATTCTTTGAATCATACAAATAGTTTGACTCGAATAATTGATGATTTGGGTATTGTTTCAGGTGAAAGTATTAAAGAAGCCAAGGTTCGAGCTTAGTAAACTTCTTGAACTTCACGGAGAAGGAAAGGGAGGGTCAGACGAGCCTGGTGCTAAAGTAGACAGGCCAGACACCTATGAACCACCAGTTCAACAAGCTGTCTAAACCCTGTTCTTTATTATTTTTTAATTTTAATAAAACAACTATAAAATCCTATCTACCTACCTTGTTCTTCTTCTTGTGTTTATACCCCTTTCTTACCGTACCATTTTTAAAAAACTGATTTATTTAAACTAGTCCTTGACTTAGTGTATAGACTTCCGTGGGTTGGATCGTAATCAAAAACTTGGTTTTCCCGTAAAATCCGTGTCACGAAGGGGTTGAAGTAAGATATACTGAATATATCTTGTGTCTGCTTCGAGTAAACACGATGTACCATACCCCTGAAGATGCTTCCAGTAGTGGAAGCAAAACGTCGGGCTTCATCCCCTTCGTGACACGGATTTTACCGGAAAACCAAGTTTTTGATTTTAGTTCTTGTCACTGGTTCTTTAGAAATAGCTAGGCTAAATAAGAAATTAATAGCACAATGGGACACTGTACCCTAGAGACTGCAAAATGTTCAACATTCTAAATACATAGTTAAATATTACAATGTGGTTAAAAAAAAAAAAAAAAAAAAGAAGATTATTTGAGTACTATAATAATGTTTCATTTAGTTATTTAAATTTATTTACCATCAATTCCTGATTTCTTTAAGCATACTTAACCCTTAGAGACACGGGCTGGCGCATGGAGTGCGCCACGAGTAAAAAAGTTTCTGCTAATCACAGATTCACGATGCGAGAATAATAAAACCTCAATTTACCCTACCACTAGAGACCCCTAAAACAGATGAAACAGTCTGCTTTGACTATTGCTTCGTTCTGTATTGTTTTGCCGTGTTTATTTGTCTTGGTGCACTGTATGCGCCGCCCATTCGGAAATATTAAGCCATCCGATCAGTTATCTTAGGGCTTTGACAACTAATAATAATAAATAGGGTTGATAATTAAGGTTGAAAGCCCGATACTAAGTCAGAACGCTGAAGGAGTAATTACTGATTTTTTTTTTTATAATTAAAGATATCATTGAGAAATAAATAATATGTAATATATCAATTGACTTTTTAGTTCAACATTTCCAAAACGCAATCTAGATAATCTGGATTTAACCAATTTATGGTTTGAAAAATGCATTGGCGCATAAAGTGCGCCGCCCATGCTTCTTTGTTTGTCCACTATAGCTGTGCCACGAAGGGTTAAGACTTATTGACTGTCTATGCTGGTCTTAAGACAGAAATATTCCAGTGCCATGCTACATTTGACATTTAGTTAACACAGAGCTACATTCTTATCTTCTACCATGAAAAGAATAGTATAGTAGAATAGTATTAAAGAATAGTATATTATGTTACTAGGCTGTGAAGTGAGTTTTTTCTTTACCGCGGTAATTACATGTACTGTCGAGCGAAGCGAGACAGTAAATATTGCCAAGGTAAAGAAAAAACACTTCACAGTCGCGTAGCATATGCTATTTTTTCCGAGGTAGCAGACAATGAAAAAACATTAAATATTAATCACTAATCAATATATAATAATAACAAATATTAGTACATACTTAAGACTTAAAAAAAGAAACCTTAAAAAGAGATTACAGTATAAGAAAAGATAAATAAAACGCATTGACATCTAGCGGATTTTAATCGTACTAGAAGCATTTCTACAAAGACTGCAGCGGTACTAACAGAAGTTTTGACAACTACCCGCCGGACATAAAAAATCTTTTAGTTCCTAGGACGTAAAAGATTTTTTCTTTACAGCTAGGAGTAATGAAAAGATTTTTTAAGTCCACGTAATGAAAAAATGGATTTTAGCTATGTCTTTTAGGCTCTAAAGTTACTATTTCACAGCCTACTACGGAAAAAAAATATTTTTACCTAAACATCAATTCCTCTTTTGTTATACAGTGATATTACTGACTAATATGGGCTAAGGGTTGTTTATTATAATGAACGTCTGGTATATTTCAATTAATTACGACAATGAAAGAAAAAGTGTTCATCATTCATCAAATAAGAGATAGCTTTAAGCCTATCGATGTCTAAGAAGTGATTCCTCGTATCTTCAAAATGTCAGGTTTACAGGAGGAACATAAAACAATTTAAAAAAATAAATTTACTATAACTGACTAAATGTTTAACGTGTTCTATAAATTTGTATAACATGTAGCTCTTTTGAAACATTGGTAACTTTCAAATTATATCAGTTCATATAATAATTTAGTTACGAGCTCTCACTATGTCACTTCCTTAATAAAGTGAACACATTCGAGATCTCACTTACAAATTAGGATCACAGTTATGAGGTGTCACAACTAACCTTCACCAGAAACACATTCAAGGTGTCACTACACCTGTCTATCGTAGTTACAAGCTATCACATAAATAATTTGCAAATCTGATACGAGATGTCACAACTGCCCATCTTCTTACGAGGTGTACTTGCAGACAAGTCTCCCAAGGCCAATAAAATGAAAACCTCAAAATCACCATTTAGGTAGATACGAGATATCACTTCTTAGCCATCGCTATGTTTAATTAGCAATATTTTACAGATTTTTACTGTTAAAATGTTGGCAATAGCAATAACAGTTGATATATTAATATATTTATCTATGATTGATACGAAATATAAACATTATATCTTTGTTTAGATGCGTAGAAAGTGATTATTTACGTACTTGTATTCATTGCGCATGCGCGTCTCATAGTTCTGAATAATTCCTCTTCTTTACCACACTAGTGAGGTAAAGAAGAGGAATTCTTCAGCTTTACGCACGATTAGCCAGTTTGTTTACATTTAACAAAACTAATTTGGTGTCCTTTTATTAAAGTAACTGTTTATATCGAGTTTTTAGTGAAAAACAATGACTGAATCAAGTGACTTTGACGAAAATGTGGAGAATAATAATCCTCCAGAAATAATTAATTCGGCAAAAAATACAACTAATGAATTAATGCCATCTTTATCAAGAGAGAGATACGAACTTATATACAGCAAGTTTATTTGTTTCTGTATTTATTATTTAAATCTAACAATCGTAGATAAAGTACGGTACGCAACACGTGTGAAAACGGCATTTTGCATTGCTCGTGTGGTTTTACCACCCTCGCTATCGCTCGGGTGCAAACCCCACACTCGCATGCAAAATGCTACTTTCCGCACTCGACGCATAATGTACTATTATTTAAACCTATCTTAGAAAAAAATGGAGTTTCTTCATTAATTTAATGAAGAAATTTTAAATCTTTTATTTATTTATTTATTTATTATAATGTTAACGGGAAGATCTCCCATAAATAACATAGTCAAAAAAAGAAAAGCAAAAAACAGAAGAACACAGAAATTACTAAACATACAGCATATAAATCTACAAATAAAAAACTAAATAAAATAAAAAACTACAAATAAATTACAGGGATCTTTAAAATAACAAATTCAGAAAATTATAATCATAAATATATAAAAATACTTAGAAGATCAACAAATAAAATTAACGTGTTTTTAAAATTTAAACTTTTTTTAAATGAAAAAAGAGACATGTTGAAGGGGTCAATATCTTCGAGGAAATCATTAAATATTGACATGGCCTGCGACATAGTGCTGGATTGTCCATACTTCGTGCGGTGATAGTTGACATGAAATATATGCTTATTCCTGGTAAAGTGAGGAGGGACTCTAAAATTACACTTTTCAAGTAATAATGGTACATCATATATTCCTGTAATGAGTTTAAAAACAAAGATAACCAGTGCTTCCATTCTTCTTTCTGCTAAGGATATCATTTCCAATTTTGCTAGTCTTCGTGATATGAGAGGGGAGACGAACCATTATTCTTAAAGTTTAATAGATAATTCGTAAATCTTCTTAAGACCCTTTCAACTGATAAAATTTGCTTTTTATTAGTAGGTGCCCACACGACACTACAATATTCTAGTATGCTTCTAACTATGGCATTAAACAATAAAACCATAGATGATGGGTGCATGATTTCTTGAGAAATCCTTATTACAAATCCCAGGTTCTTGTAAGCTTTCATACAAACATAATTGATGTGGGGATTAAATGAAAGAGTACGGTCAAATATAACACCTAGATCCTTAATAGTTTCAACTTCTTCGAGAACAATACCGTTAACTGTGTAATTACATCGGGCAGGGTAGCTCTTTCTCGAGAAACATATAGCTTTGCATTTTAATGGATTGAGCCGCAACTTATTTCGAGAACACCAATCACTAAGTAGATCCAAATCCTGTTGTAAGATGTCAATATCATGTAGAGATTTTATGATTCGTATAATCTTCCAATCATCCGCAAAGAACAAACTTAAACTTTTTAATAACTTGCTTGCATCATTAACAAAAATAGCGAATAAGAGAGGTCCTATATGGGAACCCTGAGGTACCCCGGAAGTGACTGAAAAATATTCAGAAATATTATTTTTTATGTTCACTGCTTGTTTTCTACCAGAGAGGAAGGACTTTATCCAGTTTAGGAGTTTACCATGAATACCTAATGCCAATAGTTTATCAAATAAAATATCATGGCATAGCTCATCAAATGCTTTTGAACAATCTGTGTTTATGGAGTGAACACAGAAACCTCCTTCGAGACCACTTAAAATAAATTCCTTATAAACAACTAAGTTTGTCGCTGTAGATCTCCCTTTCATGAAACCATGCTGATCAAATGTTATATAAAGGGGCCCACACACTTACAGTTTAACTGCAGGCCGTTATCGTATACGATTATCGTAAGGCCAAAATCTCAGACCACCACACATTACCCGTCCACCACCTGCAGGCAATCGTAAAGAACTACAGATCTGTGCCTGTATGCACCATACACTGTGCGATGAATGCCTGCAGGCCGACATCTGTCGATTTTTAACTGCAGTCCGACGAAGGGAAATAAACAAAATAAAGACGAATCACTCTACACGCCTGTAGGCCGACTGATAGTGTAGGGCGGCTTTGATCTTGAGGCACAGGCCGGACAGTCCACGGACTGTCGTCTCTCCTTCCATCCGATCCTCGCCTCTACCCTCCACACACCTACAGTCTACCTCCGACTGCAGTCCGTCATCTTAAGGAAAACTGACGAGTGTGTGGCCAAGCTCCGTAGACGGACAGATCATTATCTTCAGTTAAACTGTTAGTGTGTGGGCCGCTTAAGGTTTAATTTTTTTTAATAATAAGTCTGTTACAATGGATTCAAAAAGCTTAGGTATGCACGACTGTATACTGACAGGCCTGTAATTCTTGGGGTCTGTCTTTTTCCCAGATTTAAATATTGGGATCACAAAAGAAAGTTTCCATTCCACCGGAACTAAACCTTACTAGATCCTTAATAGTTTCAACTTCTTCTGAGTAGTAATCTTTTGAAACATTACATATACATTTAATGAAATCCATGCAATCTATGATATCTATGATGAAGGAGATTTACATCTAGAAACACTATCAGTTTCAATTCAAGATCATCTATCGGAGCTAATAAATAGTTTTAAAGACTGCTTTCTTGATATTCCTTCAAATAATATGTGGATTAAAGATCCTTTTTCTATCAAAATTGAAAAGGAAGATATGTTAAATCTTAGTGAACAACAAGTTGATAATGTAATTGAAATTTTATGCGCAACTGATCAGAAGTGATTGAAACTGTACCACTAATTAATTTTTGGTTGGGCTGTCAAGGCGTATCCAAGGGTATGCGAAAAAGTGATACAATTTTTAATGCCTTTTCTCACTACTTAGACATGTGAAGCTGTGTTCTCAACCTTGGTGTACTTAAAAAATAAATATCAAAGCATATTGGATGTCGAATAAAATTAACATCATTATCTCCTAATTTGAAATTGTTATGTGATGACAAACATCATCCTTCACACTAAGGACAAAATATGTGGAAAGCAAAGCTTACTTCATTTACTAAAGTTTTAAATGAATATAATTGTTATTTTTTTAATTACTTATATAATTATTTTTGAGTATGAATAAACAAATAAATAACTTGATTTTTATTATTTTTTTTTTTTTTTGAAAATACATAAATACATTTTTTTTCAAGGTGGGTCACGCAAAAAAATTTAAAAATCTCGCACCGGGCCGCGGTCTAAAAAGTTTGAGAAATGCTGATCTAGACCTATATAGTTTTATAACTTTATACATACATGTTTTGATAAATGTTGTATATATAAATATTATAAGCTTTTATCTAAATAAATGTTTTGCTTCCGAGCTTACCGAAGGTAACGGAAGCATTGTGTTCACTTTTAAGAACGAAAAACTTTTATGCCTCCGATTTTAAAAATTCCAAGACAGAAATCCGTTTCAGACATCAGGGAACATTTTTGGTCTCGTGTCTGTCTGTCTGTCGGTCTGTGTGTCCGCGAATTATGAAACGTGCGACGATAACTTGAGTAAATGTCGACCGATTTTGATGAAATTTGGTAGACATGTTCATTTTACCAATGCCCAGGACGAGTTCGTTGGACAACGTTATCCGTTCAAGCGTTCACGAGCAACGCTTGCGTAAACGTGAACTTCAAATTTAAAACTGGAATTTTAGGTCGGGAAAAAAATCTAACATCATCTATTCAATGAGACAAACATTTTTTTCAAATACAATTTTATAGTTAAGCCAACAGCGACACCGCTATGAAGTGTTAAAGATCACTAAAACTGTTAATAGTTTTTACACAATAAACAATATAACAATTAAGTTATTTAACAATAATTTTAATGTTAATATAACAATAACGTACATGATATGATGCGAGGAAGCTATGTGCCACACTAATTGGCAGTCTATTTTTGTTTTTATTTAAATAATAGAACATATAATTTTAGGTAAGTACTTGAATTGTACATTCCTATAATTTTGGATAGTTACTGAGATGGGAAGTCCAAAAACGGTTAGCATGGTCCAGAGGGTGCTGCTGAAAGGGAACTGCGCATCCAGCAAAAAGTTATCTTGTTACATCATGTGACCTCACTCTTGAGAATAACCGGAGGAAATGTTGGGATTGTTAGACGTTGGCATACCATAACTGAAGGGCTTGGCACACTCAGAAAAATAGTTGTGGTAGTAGTTAAGTAGAACGACAGGGATGAGGGACTACAGCCCCCTCCCAACAATATTTGCCAAGCAATACCAATATAATTTGGATATAAAATATTGTTAAAGACTAACTTTTTAATTATTCATATATTTACAAACTAATGTTTAGAAAAAGATACATAATAATTAATAAAATTGAAAAAAAAACACTATTTACAGAATATTACAAGAAATATCTAAGCTACTTATACAGGGATAGGAATATCTTTGGCAACTAAGGTTAAAATATGTTCTGTTGAGAGTTTCCAGTTCCTGATATCTTTAGAAATTTTACACCAGAATTCACCGTGATGAGGTTCCGCTCCAATACAGCGCTTCTTAACATCTTCTTGAGTTTCTTCTGTTCCGTTTAACAGTTCAAACTTGAAGAAGCAAGCCCAAGCGTCTCCAAGATCCGGTTCGATCTTGACTGTTCTATTAAACCAGTCACGGGTTTTCTGATGCTTCCTTTCAGACCAGAAGAGTTTGGACACAGCAAGGAGGACATGAGGATCATGCTCGCAGCGCTTTAATGCATCTACGCTCTTAGTCTTTCTTTGTGGTCTCGGTTCTAAGAAGATGGCTTCGGCCCAAAGTATTCCTGATGTGGGACACTCTTGAAGAGCTTTTGCCATCTGGTTGTTGGCTATATCCCTGAGATTGGCTCTGAATTCTACTCTAACCGCTTCGAGCCAAAGATTTTCATTAGCGGAGTTCTTCAAACGACCTTTCTCTAAAATCGATCTTGCTTTTGTAAGCTGACTCCTTTTCTCCTCTAAGCGACTCATCATGATCCATAGAGGTACAGAGGAACTACATTTTTTCACAGCGGTAGAATACGTTTGCAGAGCTTTGTCTAATTGACTCTGTTGTTCTTCTATCTGTCCTTTCATCATCCAGAGTTTTGGAAAATCCGGAAATACTTTTAACGCCTCTTCAAGGAGTTTCAGAGCCATTTCAAGATTATTTAAACACCATTCTAATTTGGCCGATTTCATCAATACTCTCGGTGTCGGGGCGGAAGCCCTAGCTTTAGCTAAAAGCCTACGAGCTCTTTCGTATTCATTATTCTCAGATTCTAACTTAACAGCGGCCAACCAAATCTCTTCTGAATTGGGGTTGGCCTGGAAAGCAAGAGTCAAAATACCTCTAGCAGCGGGGACGTCTCCTGCCATCCATTTGGACTTAGCTCCCATCAGCCACAGCACCTCAGATTTAGGACAGTGAGCCACTGCTTTCTGAAGAAGTGATTCCAAAGATTCTCTTGTTCCATGACTTTTTTCAAAGTATGCTGCTCTCAACCAAATAGATTTCTTGCTAGGGAAAGTTTGCAAAGCTTGAGCGTATACTGCTCTCGCACATTCAAAAGCTCCTTGAGAGGCACAGTTTTCAGCATCCTCCATCCAAGTGTGTTTCCTATCCTCTTCTTCAACACCATGTCCCATAATACTCTTGATGAGTATCTGACAAGTACGCACTGATCCTGCTTTTTCAGCCTCGATGGCTTCTTTGAACCAATGCTCTCGATTAATTTCAACCCCGTTAGCTTTAAGTGAGGAAATGGCTCTGTCAATAATCCTTTCTACCATATGGGTGTTTCCATTAGCCTCTTCCAGTTTAGCAGCAGTGACCCAGATCTGCCGATCGGTAGGGATGTTCTCTCTAGCTTTATTCAATACTTTCCGGGCATTCTCATAAGATTCCAGACGAGCCAGGGCTAACCATAACTCTACACTTGTAGGACAACACTCGACCGCTCGACTCAGCAGAATACGTGCATCTTCAGGGTCTTCCAACTCCACTGCGGATTTCCACAGTCTTACAGAGTTAGGGATTTGTTCCAGAGCCTTCCTGTAAACCTTCCTCGTTGCTTTAGTTTCAATTTCCAAATCTGCTGCTTTAATCCATATTCTCACTGAAGTAGGGATGAGCCGGACAGCTTGAGCTATGACACTCTTAGCAGTGTCTGGGGGCTGAAGTCTAGCTGCTTCGAGCCATAGATCCTCTGACTTTTGATTTTCTTCACATCCCTTCATGATTAAATTCCGTGCGGCCTGAATTTTACCCGTCACTTCCTCTAACCTAGCAGAAGCTATCCAAGCGGGTGGATGATTTGGATTTGTCTCTCTAACAGATTTGAGTAGTAAACGAGCTTTCTTTATATCATTGATGTCACCACCATAAGTAGGAATCATACTTTGCAAATCAGTCAAATAGCCTTTAGGATCAACAACCGTCTGGCCTTCCACAGAATCAGAAATTTGGCTCAACTTGACATTCATTAGATTGTTTCTGGCCTGACCCATTTTCCTAAGATCCAGGTCACCGGTAGGAGTGAGCATACCGTGAGCCGAACTGGCTGTCCCAGGAAGGGCGCTCATTAATCCACTGGTAGGGTCGATGGAAGTCGAGGACTCACCGCCGAGATTTCTAGACAACACAGAATCAGGTAAAGGAGTGAACCTTTCAGCCCTAGGATTTCTAATTTTCCTGTTTCTGGCATCCCCTACTTCAGGGATATTCCTCCAGTCGTCCTCACTTACCGTAACTAAACCTCTCTTCAAATCGCTGAACTGCTGCTGAATTTTGGGCCTTTCTTGTCGATACCTCTCCAGTTCTTCTTTGAGTCTTTTCTCACGATACTCTTTCCTCTTCTCGTCCATTCTTTTGTCGATTTCTTCGTAAATCCTATCCGCTTCTTCATCGTCCTTGTCATAAGGGTCTTTACTGAACAAAGACCCGCCGTAGCCGGAAAACTCATCGTAATTAGAATCATTGAGATCTTCGTCGTCGTCTTCTTCCTCCTCCTTTTTCTTACGTTTGTTAGGAGGTGCATGACGGTCGTCCGAAACGTCGTTGGCATCTCGAGCCGGACCGATATCAGATCTGGTAGTGAAACCCGTGGCACCTCGACCTACACCGGCCACATAGCCTAATGGAGCCGGTAAGCCCATAAAATGTTTTTTGTTTCGATTCACTAAAGCCGCCGGAGGAGCCGTCATTTTTTAATATTACTTCAGGCCAAACTGTTGCACGACAATAAATAAAAAGCACAAGCACAGACAAAAACACAACAAATTATAATATAACCTGAGACTTTGACAGACAAACCTAAATTAAGGTTACCTTTTTAAAAATATACTCAATTTTTGAAATACATATTTAATTATTTTAAAATTATCTTTGACTTTTTCTCAGAAGTATTTTGTTTTTGTTTTTTTAATTTTTATAATTAATAAAACATAAATAACGAAATGCTTCGTAATATCATATTTTCTAGACAAAGATCTACAAAGAAAGGTCTAGTTTTTAGAGTTTTAATAAGGTTTTAATCTTAATTTTTCAATCATTTAACAGTTTATTTGATTTTCAAAATAATTTTTATTAATTATATGTTTTAGAACGAGTATTTGTTTATCTACGTAGTAGTTGCTAGTTGGGGGCATAGTTCACCAGCGGTGAGGTTGGCAGGTGAGTTTTCCCTCGCTGTCTTTCAGCTCTGTTCCCCGGATTTGCGGCTCCTGGCCCTGGCTGTTCTTTGTTCCTCGGCCATTCCCTCCCTTCAGCCGCTCACGCAGACTTCTGTATCCGAAGCCGCCGGCAAATCAGAGGCATCCATATTGAAATCGCCGCTCATATATTCACTCCGGATTTGCGTCTTAAATGTAAGTATTGATTATACATGTCTTTCTTTACTCGTACATTGTTTTACAGATGTTAGTTCGTAGTATAATACTTTATTCTTTGTTATTTTCTTCTGTTAATTCATAGTGGAAGCTAGTTCCGTTAGGTATTCGCCTAGCAGCATGAGATGGGTTATGATTAGCACCCAGTATTTACACGAAGTATAGTTTAATTTGCCTGTTACAACTCTATCTCGTGTTTACTGGAGTTTTATTTAACATTGGACTACGTTTGTTACGTCAAAATTTTGACACTGCAACTGAAGTTCGGGTTGATTTCGTTGTTGAATCGGTGATCAGCTGTAAGCATGCGTTTCTTTTGTTTCTTGTTTCAGTTTCGATTGATTCGTTCTCAGGTTATGACCACCTCTAGCAATGGTTGTAACTATTGTAACAATACTTGTTCATGCTAGTCTATGTACTTCTGCTACTTCGTTTCAATGCTCCTTCGTATCCCTACAGTTAGTATGCCGCTCATTATGCAAGCTTCATAATGAACAGCTTTAATAGCAATTAGCAAATATCATTAACTTGATTTTTCTTCGTTAACTTATAAAATTTCTATTTTTTGTCATGTAAACCCTAGTAACAGTGCTAATCTTATGGCTATCTTTATATAACATAGAAAACCTCTAGTACAAACCTTAACCAGCTTAAATTAGCATCTGATCTTTTATACTGTTTACTTAATTTGTGTATTTTTCTATTAAATCTATTGTATTATCAAATAGATTAGTCTAAGAGCTTCTATTTAGTCTAACACCACATTTATTAATTATTCTAATAAGTTTTGATTTCAATGATACAATTATTAACACACATCCTATAATTATTAACTTAGTATGTATGCAACAGCTCTTAAAAGCAGACAACAAGCTTAGTACGTACTAGGATTACCATATTTAATTTAATATCAATAAGTATTTGAATATGCAAGAGCTGTATCACTGATAATGTAATTTGTTTTAAATACAGTTCATCTCTAGATATGCAATTTGGTGGATACAACATTATACCTTCCACCTTGCTTTAATAATTCGCAATTTTGTTTAATATAACTTATTTGTAATTCCTTCAGGAGAGAGTAAATTATAATTTAATTTCAAGTGTATAAGACGTAAGCTGTCCAACACCCAGCATAACAAATCAAGTTTAGACTGTACTGAGTGGGATGGAGCGATCATAACTAAGACTAAGTGATCAAGTTAGATATTCCTTCTTCCCTAAGTGCATCAACTAAGTATTGCTTCATCTTAATAGTTATGGGGACAAAGGTATTTAAACTCCTGCATAATAAACTGAAACAGCACTGGAACTGGGAACAGCACCATCCCCTATCAGTACCAGTTTCTTCAGTTTTACCAAAATAAATAAACCATGTTACTTTAACCAATGAAGGTTGCGGAAGCCAAAAGTTCTTAAGTCCGAAAGTTCTGAAGAACGAAAGTTTTTTATTCCTCTGATTTTAAAAATCCAAGACAGACATCCATTTTAGACATTAGGGAACACTTTTGGTTCCATGTCTTCTGTCACTCAATTTTTGCAAACATATCTTAAAAATTACTCTTATGATTTTATTGAAATTTTGATTGGAGCTCATAATTAGCCCATTGTTGGTCCCATTTAAGTTTCAACCTTATGCCCCCATTTGTTTCTCTTCCACATGCGCACAAACACTCATTTATTTACACCTAGATCTTCAAAAGTACTCATCTGATATTTATGAAATTGGATGGTTTGTCGAAAGTAGCCTGCAGATAGCCAGAGATTAATTTCAACGGTCTACTCTCCTTTTTTTCTAAATTGATACTTTGATTAATTAAAAAACGTGGGCAAAATTAAATAAATTGGATAATATTGGTTTTAAAAGCATAAAATCATTAAATTTTACAAAATAGAACTCAAGGAAGGGTGCTATGTGCAGGGGTGTGTGTGGGTGCTAGGGTGTGGCTTAAATTTGATGCATATCTATAATTTTTTTTTTTTTTTTTCAATTTTAAATGTTAAAGGTCGACCAAGAAGTCATGAACATGGGAGAAACTGAAAGCTTAGCTTCGTTTAAAGTCGGAACTTCCGAGTATTGCCGAAGTCAGTACAGTCACGGGTGCTGAGACAATACCCATTTCTAGTTTGTATGACATGCGCAGTTATGTCAAATCTCACAAATAACAACAGGAAGGTTTCCAATCTGTTAGGTTTCCTGTTTTGTTTGTTTTTATACAGTACGAATCATAGTCACAACTATCCTAAACAATTTTACGATCCAAAAATCCACGGGATGATGCAAATGCAAAGGACGCTACAAATAACGGGGTTGGAACAAACCTAATATGTATTTGTTATTATAAAAATGATTGCTCTCCATGACAATTAATATCTGTATGGATAGGTACTTCTGTTGTTGAACTGCCACTCCCGCCAATGTTGTTGTGTTTAAAATACAAATACACATTGTAAACGTCGATTTCATGACCTTGACTGTGAAGAGTAATCTTCCTAATTTTGAATTCATGTTATTATCCATGTTTTTATTAATACCAGGAAATTTAATTTTCCAAAGAGAAAATTGCCAAAAACCATCTGAAAGAGGTAATAGTACAAAAATAATTTACAAAAAAGTAACAACAAAAATTCTGTAATAAAAAAATTAATAAATAAAATAAAAACAAATCAAACTCAGAAATAAAGAGGAAGAAAAAAATAGATTAAAAAAGAAGAAAATCTATTTAAATTTAAGGAATATTATTATGAATAATCAATAAATAATAATATGAAGATATTATCGCATATTATTAGTGGATTTCTTATCAGGTACAGTGTTGCCTGTTGCACAAAATATTAAAAAATATAGAAGTTATCCAAAATAAAATTATTAATAACAAATGAACAACACTGTTTTTAGACAGTGGTCTATTTTATTAAAAAGTGACTATACATGACACCAAATCAATGACACTAGTGCGCTCCTCAGATTTCCATGACTTCTTGGTCGACCTCTAAAACCTATTTGTGGCTTCATTTTGAGATTTTCTTGTATTTAAAATAATATGGTAACTAAATTTCTACTGTGTAAAGTAGAGTCCCGTTTTAATTTGAACAAGAAAATAGTAAGAAAGTGTGTGTTATGGTAAAATTATAATTTAAATTAAATGATAAGAATTTGTTATCACTAGATGATGAATTAGGGATTGGCTTATTAACAAGTTGTCGGTGGACCATGTTCTGGGAATGTGCTCTCCCAACTACACATCTTTCTATTTTCTAATACTTCTTTTTTTTCCTTTCCGGGGGGCTTTTACACCCGAAGACTCAGGCCACTTAGGTGGGCCCATCGAACAAACCCGGGTAGGGACCGAAATCTTCATACTATTGTGAAGATGTGGTCGGTAACCATGACTCCCCTCCTGGTTGTATTACAACCAGGAGTGTCAACATTATGGTTTCCAGGCCGAAACCTGGTGGCGCCACTCTTTCGAGGAGCTTCCCATATATTTAAACAATTCTAATACTTAGGCCCATGGTTGGGATTTTATCTTATTAGTTAGCCCTGTAGAGCGCATCTGTCATCTGTATGGTTCTATACATACTTTCCGCTCTTCTAGCTTTTTTTGATATTTAAAGTTTATTTTTTTGTTTTATTTCCCAGGCACTGCGATGTGTCAAGCAATTGTTTGTCTGCTGTCAACGTGTTGTTTAATTTTTGTAATAAATAGTTTTCTCCTACAATTTTTATTGAATTTGAGTGAAAATTATTCGAAAAATCTCGGGCACTTAATGTTTTGTGACATTAGATTTCCTTTATTATTGAAAACAAAAGGATTTAAATAATTTGATTTTAATATATACAAAGATTATTTTATAAAAATAGTTAGATATTTTTGATTGTATGATGTTTATAAAATTAATTGGGGGGCAATGTTTGTTTGTTATACCTCCCCCATTCCTCATGTTTTTACTTTAGCTTACAAAAGCATTAGAAATTTAAACTAATATATTTTGTTCAGTGGCCAATGTTCAATACAGATTGTTTTCGATCACTGGAATCCTTCAGATATCGCACTGTATAGATCAGTGGCTCTCTTAACTTTTTTTGAGTAATATAATAAATTTGATGATGAAAATTTTGTGGAACAGTCATATTATTCATTATATTTAAAATAAAAAAAACTATTTTTACTTTAATTTGTTCTTTTAGTAACTCCTCTATAACAATACATTTCTTTAGCAAGTTTGCTGAATGTTTGATCTTGTCAGCTATTGCTTAAGCTGACAATTGCTATGTATTTAGCCTAATATTTGATGAAGCCACCCTAATTTTATAACGTTTCCTCGACACTCATTTTTGTAACTATTTCTTCTTTGACATAATTCAATCTCTCCCATTTATTTCTTATACTGTTAAATGTCGAAAAACCACACAAATATGACAATTAAAATTGTTGTGGCAATTTTCAACTAAAGGTTTTATATTTTAAAGGTTTACTTTTTAAAAATTGCAGATAATATGTTGTGTCAATAGTGTTTGTTACCCATCCAGTAATGTGCTCTAAATGATTTATGTTACTTCTAGGAATGTACCAATAGGTTTTGAACACTTTAATCGTGTTGAATTTATTAGAAAGCTCCCAAAAAGTACTATTTTCAAAGTTTTCTGCATTAAGTAATGCAGAAAACTTTTTAAAAAGATCTGGCTTTAATACAGTAAATACTTTTGTACAGCCAAACCTACTATGACACCTAGTTGTTGTCCCACCTCAACTGCACAGTTGTTATTCTAGGATAAGACTGTTATTTTGTTTACCTTCTTTTTTTTTTTTAGTAAATCATGGAAATGCTTCCCCCCCCCCCCCCCCCCCGTTTGTTTTGTGCTTTTTATAGCACAAATATTAGTGTATTCTGCTTTTGCTGTAATTTCATCAATCTGAATCCAGTCACGTTGAGGCTGTAGAATGTCACCATTTTTTTTCTCTTGGCCCATGTATCGACAGAGCCAAGACGGAATACACAGGGCTTGTAGTGAGTCACTGAAAGTCACTAAAAGTCACTTATTTTGACGAGGGTCACTTTTTTGTCACTTATTTAAAAAAAAGTCACTTATTTGGGCTTACAAGGATAAAAAAAAAAAAAAAATGTTCTGTAGTTTTATAAATCCAAAACATATATTTTAACTGTTTTTCAAAAGGGATTTTGTAAGCTAAAGACTTTTCTTAACTATGAATTTTATATTAGGCCTACTTTGAACTGTGATGAATGATAAAGTTTGTAACAGTTGCACTAGATTCAGCTGGCGTGTGTTGTGTTTTATCGTCAATATTAAGATGGATGAAAAAAATTAGAATAAAATAAAGATGAAAAGAATATTTTATTCCGAACTCCCTCCTGATTTCTCACAACCTATAGTAGGAGTTCTTTTAAGTTCTTTTCCTCACAACCTATAGTAGGAAAAGTATTGTTTCATCAAAAACTTTTTTTTTTTTTCGAGATTTCAACGGAATTATCCGTTTTGGGTGTTTTTAAGACCTCCTGAGAGGTGTTCAGCATGACGTCTGCATTTATGTATGTGTGTGTGTATGTTATCATCGTAGCGCCCTAGGTATTTAACCTATAGAGAGTTGAAACTTGACAGAAAATTAGTCTTTACCTGTAGTTGTGCCTCCCGGAAAATCAACTTTTTCCGCCATCTTGAACGCTGAGTGAGCAAAAATTGGCACGGATGTATCTCCCTGCACGACGAACAAGCCCACCAAATTCCATTTTGATATTGGCCGCCATTTTGATGTTATCAATATTTGAATTATAAACTTTGACAGTTAATAATAATTCCGAAAGTATAAATACGTTTTTGACTTATAGCATATCGTTGGAACCGGAAAAAATTAAGGAACAGATATAAAAAAAAACGATGAAATTCTATTAATTAGTTTAAAAGTTATAAGCGAATATAATTATTTATTAGTGCGATAATTTTGGTGACGTCAAAGTTTGTTTACATCTGTCAAAATACCGCCAAACTTCAATTTTTTTTTTTGTAGTTACGGTACCTACACAAAATCAAATTAACAAAAAACTGTTCTAAAATTTTTATAATTGCATTGGTTTAACAGTGCTAAACAACAAAAAGTAACTAAAATAATTTTTTTTTACTTAAAATTAAGTCACTTAAAGTCACTTATCTGGGGAAAACAGGTCACTTAAAAGTCACTTATTTTGAAAAAAATAGTCACTAAAGTCACTTAATTTTGAGGAAAATCTGCTACAAGCCCTGAATACACCCTCTGTGGTCTGTATTGGGAGATTCCATCTAGAGGCCATGTAAAGAACTCAGTAATGCCATTAAAATTAGGATCACTGTGGTTTTCTACTAGAATATAGGAATGTCCTTGGCACTCGCGTTGCCATTTTAATCAACAAAAAATACTATAACTTGATATCTCGTCACTGAGGGCATTTGTCATGGTGGTAACTCTGTATTCATATGTATTTAACTCTTCAATAGTAGCAAATGGGTTTGATATGGTAAATGGATTTTTACAGTTGATGATCTGAGTTAAATCTAAGAATATTTGTATACACCGATTTTACTAACATGGGAATAAATTTATGTTGATTCCATAAAAGGTACTATAAGGGTAAAGTATTTTACCTACTAAATTTACTATTTATCTTGTTCTATATTTTGACTTCTCAATTGTTATTTTTATTTTTTTTTAATATTAAAAATATAAATAAATTGGCTTAATAATCAAACATCATGATAGATGCTTAGTTAATCAACTTTTCAAAAAAGTTCTAAAATGGTGTAGGTAGGTCCTGACATTTTGCAAGATTAGATGTTATAACTGCATGTAATCCTTTCTAAATACACTTATGAAGATTTGGTCACCACTAGAAGACCTAGAGCTTTATCCTCTCAAAATACTCTCATGAAGATTTGGTCACCTCCAGAAGACCTAGAGTTTAATACTCTCATGCAGATTTGGTCACCACTAGAAGACCTAGAGCTTTATCCTCTCAAAATACTCTCATGAAGATTTGGTCACCACTAGAAGACCTAGAGCTTAATACTCTCATGCAGATTTGGTCACCTCTAGAAGACCTAGAGCTTTATCCTCTCAAAATACTCTCATGAAGATTTGGTCACCACTAGAAGACCTAGAGCTTAATACTCTCATGCAGATTTGGTCACCTCTAGAAGACCTAGAGCTTTATCCTCTCAAAATACTCTCATGAAGATTTGGTCACCACTAGAAGACCAGAGCTTTATCCTCTCAAAATACTCTCATGAAGATTTGGTCACCACTAGAAGACCTAGAGCTTTATCCTCTCAAAATACTCTCATGAAGATTTGGTCACCACTAGAAGACCTAGAGCTTTATCCTCTCAAAATACTCTCATGCAGATTTGGTCACCTCTAGAAGACCTAGAGCTTTATCCTCTCAAAATACTCTCATGAAGATTTGGTCACCACTAGAAGACCTAGAGCTTTATCCTCTCAAAATACTCTCATGCAGATTTGGTCACCTCTAGAAGACCTAGAGCTTTATCCTCTCAAAATACTCTCATGAAGATTTGGTCACCACTAGAAGACCTAGAGCTTAATACTCTCATGCAGATTTGGTCACCTCTAGAAGACCTAGAGCTTTATCCTCTCAAAATACTCTCATGAAGATTTGGTCACCACTAGAAGACCAGAGCTTTATCCTCTCAAAATACTCTCATGAAGATTTGGTCACCACTAGAAGACCTAGAGCTTTATCCTCTCAAAATACTCTCATGAAGATTTGGTCACCACTAGAAGACCTAGAGCTTTATCCTCTCAAAATACTCTCATTAAGATTTGGTCACTACCACAAGACCTTTATCCTCTCAAAATACACATTAATGAAGATTTGGCCACCACTAGAAGACCTAGAGCTTTATCCTCTCAAAATACTCTCATGAAGATTTGGTCACCACTAGAAGACCTAGAGCTTTATCCTCTCAAAATACTCTCATTAAGATTTGGTCACTACCACAAGACCTTTATCCTCTCAAAATACACATTAATGAAGATTTGGCCACCACTAGAAGACCTAGAGCTTTATCCTCTCAAAATACTCTCATGAAGATTTGGTCACCACTAGAAGACCTAGAGCTTTATCCTCTCAAAATACTCTCATTAAGATTTGGTCACTACCACAAGACCTTTATCCTCTCAAAATACACATTAATGAAGATTTGGCCACCACTAGAAGACCTAGAGCTTTATCCTCTCAAAATACTCTCATGAAGATTTGGTCACCACTAGAAGACCTAGAGCTTTATCCTCTCAAAATACTCTCATTAAGATTTGGTCACTACCACAAGACCTTTATCCTCTCAAAATACACATTAATGAAGATTTGGCCACCACTAGAAGACCTAGAGCTTTATCCTCTCAAAATACTCTCATGAAGATTTGGTCACCACTAGAAGACCTAGAGCTTTATCCTCTCAAAATACTCTCATGAAGATTTGGTCACCACTAGAAGACCTAGAGCTTTATCCTCTCAAAATACTCTCATTAAGATTTGGTCACTACCACAAGACCTTTATCCTCTCAAAATACACATTAATGAAGATTTGGCCACCACTAGAAGACCAGAGCTTTATTACGAGGCTTACCTTGGAAGTTGAAACAGGACACTGTAACATTATAGAATTGGAAATTCTAGTTCCGATTAACAGTAGAAGTAACTGTGAAACAGCTGTCTCTGATGTGGTTGTTCAACCTAGGAGTGTAACTATCTCGTACTTTGGATAACCAACATCAAGTTTAATCAGCCAACCTCTTGATGTTGCCTCTGAGTTTATTTATGTACTTTTAGTAGTGAGATTGTTTTAAAGACTCCATGGAAGGTAAACCAAATTTGAATTAGGATTAAGATTGAATTTAAAAAAGAAAAGTTTGCATACACTCTTTTTACATCACTCTTTTACATTACATTAGTATATTTATATTTTTTTTTTTTCACACAAATCTTTACTTTTGATTATAAATATTAATAATAACAATAATATATGTATTTAATTTTATTTGGTCTATTTGTATAATACTTTATGTCAAAGTACCTTATAATTCCTTGCCAAGAGTAATGAGAAATAGTTTACAATTTTTCTTCTACAATGTGTACATTTGACGATTTACATGAAGTTAAGAAATTCAATCGTTTACAGTAAGATTTACTAAAGTTTTGACTTTTGACACTCAGATTGGCCAACCTAAATGATGAAAAAAATAATGCCCCTAGGCCTGTAGGAGGGGTGGGGCCGGTGACATTTTGGTTTGCCTAGTTGGCCCGACCTTCTAAAATTCAAAATCCTGACTACTCATTGGATTTTCCCGCGCTGTCAAAAGTCAAAACTTTAGTAAATCTTACTGTAAGTGACAAAATGTAAATTAATTTTTGTATTATTCACTAAGCAAAGCACTTAATGTGGCCCCAATTTTTTTCTATCGCACTTTAATAAAATATTTTGTCATTTATTTAATTTAATGTAATATAAGTATATCCCTGTGGTGTTTTGAAATTTTTGAAAACCTTTTTGTATTTCAATATTTGTTAGTGTTTAGCTCTTTCAATGCTTACGTTGGGTCAAGGATGTAAGCTCACCACGATCTAACAGTTCTTTTTTCTAATTTATATTTTCTGTACTTGTGGCACCACTATAAACATAAAATAAAATAATTAAAATAAATACATGCCTATGTATATATTCGTTCTTAGTACCAACTTCCTCCACCAAATAAATTATCTCTAGCTCCCATAATGTATCATCGCTAAATGAGTTAACTCGTCTATAATAATGAGAGATCCTACATTTTCTGAAAAACCAAATACAGTTGAACCTCGATAAGAAGTGTCTCAAGGGGATTAGGGAAACAGTCTTGTTATCGAGGTGCTCTTTTTGTTGAGGGTCGTGTTATCAAGGTTATTTTGGCTATCAGTCGTGCTATAGAGGTTAAGGGCGGGGTTTTGGAGTCTAGGCTTGTTCAAGATCGACCCATTCCTGTATAGAGTCGCGTTATAGAGGTTGACTTATCAAAACGACTTGTTATAGAGGTTCTGAGTTACGTTGTGAATTGGAAAAAATCTGTGTTATAGAGGTTGTTTGGATAATAATAGTTGTGTTATAGAGGTTAATTTAACATTATGTGTTATGGCAATCTCAAGGGGATTTGAAAATAGCACTTGTAATTGAGGTTGTCGTGTTATTGAGGGTTGTGTAAGCGAGGTTCTACTGTATTTGGAAACATACAAAATCATCAATTCCATTGAGATACTATGATTGCATTAACTTAAGGCTCAACCTGCGGAAAGTGTTCAGTCGAGGTTACAAGTGATCTGTTGTTCTTTGGGGCAGTCTGCGATGTAGGAATGTCCGCAGGGCGTGATACCTTTGTGTGAGGGGTGTGACAAATCACTCACTGTGCTCATGACTGACACTGTGTTGTGGAGAAATCTGTAATTGTGGTCAATCAGACCGCTTTTCGCCTTGCCAGACACCTTACCATCGCAATAGACGACCCTCTGTGTGGCGGAATGGATGCAATCCTGTGTACACTATAACTGTACCACTTCATTCAGGTGTCACTTATTGTTATGACAGACCACAGTCTAACACTATAACTGTACCACTTCATTCAGGTGTCACTTATTGTTATGACAGACCACAGTCTAACACTATAACTGTACCACTTCATTCAGGTGTCACTTATTGTTATGACAGACCACAGTCTAACACTATAACTGTACCACTTCATTCAGGTGTCACTTATTGTTATGACAGACCACAGTCTAACACTATAACTGTACCACTTCATTCAGGTGTCACTTATTGTTATGACAGACCACAGTCTAACACTATAACTGTACCACTTCATTCAGGTGTCACTTATTGTTATGACAGACCACAGTCTAACACTATTACTGTACCACTTCATTCAGGTGTCACTTATTGTTATGACAGACCATAGTCTGTCTGCCAAGCCTTAAGTGGTTTAGGTATAAAAATCATCTTTCATAACTAGTCATCTTACTCCATTGTCCATTTATTTATTTGTTTTGTGTTTTATTAATTTTTTTTTCTAATCCAAAATTTATTTTGTTTTCTGTTTTAGTCCTGGACGCACGAGAATTTGATTTTTAGCAGCTTTGTTCGATACAAGCTTCAATTAGAATTTGCACTTTTTGAGTCTCACATCTGTATTTATTCAGGTGAGTAAGGAATAATGGAATGTTTGATGTGAATGGGATAGTATGTGTTTGCCTAGTGGCTTTCTATTTGAGTATATTTATTGTATGAATGAAAAAAAGAAATATACATATCACAGTTGACATTTATTTTATTCAAATATCTTTTGTTAAAAATATCAATGAAAATGTTTATAAGGGCAACAACCTTGGTTCAAGGTTATTCTTAGATATTAGGGTATCTATCCTGTAATAAATCCTGTAGTCTCTGTCTGGTTTAAATATTGATGCTCCAATAATATTAAAATTATCTATAGTTTGATAACGTTACGTTGTCTAACTATATCCGTAGTTGGATGTCAAAAAACCACAAATGCTGATGTTATTTTACTATGATGTTTTTTGACAATGAACGAATTAATTTTCCTCTCTAAGTATAATTCAAGATTTATTTCAGTAGTTTAATGTATTCATAGTTAGTGTTGTAAAATCAATTTTATTTAGAAAATAAATCAATATTTACCAATAGACGAATAATAATTGTATGTTTAATGATACCTTTCCTTTTTGTTTGCTGCCGTTCTAATAATATAGTTCAATATTGATACGTTTCTATATATCTGTAGCTTGGTGCTAAAACAACCAATGTCAATTTTTGGCGAAAATGAGTTAATTGTATTATTGTGACTCTTAAGGTTTATGCTCATTCAAGTATAAACTTGCTCACTGTGCTTTATTTGACAGTATCTCGCTAACATACCCTCTCAATATTTACTTAACTTTATGCCAACTCTACAGTCCTAGGTAGTCAATGGCTTCTCAAATCTTTGCCTGCCTGTTGTCTCTACCCTGGGTCATAGTCTCCCAGTTAATGGCAGATCCTTCTCAGCTTCTTCGTGCTCTTTATATTGAACATCCATGATTTTTCTTACATTTTTGCTCTTATATTATAATCTTTATTTCCAGCCCCCTGTATGCTTTTAATGAACTTAACCCTTTGACTGCGGGACCTTTCCCTTAGGGTCTATCCAGGGGCTGAAGTGTTGCGGGTCTGCAAAAAAAAAAAGAGGTCTGCAAACCAGCATAGCAGGAGTAAACGAGTGAAATGATGTTGGGTCTATCTCTGAGGCGGCCGCACAAATAAAGAACCCGTTTGAAGAATTATTATCAAGAAGAATCATTATCATCCCCTCTCTCGAATAACGCACGCCTTTCCAAACCATGTGGTAACACCAAGTGATACCTCCCGCCACTCAGTTGAAAATGCTAGATATCACCTGGTGATACCTCCGCAGTCAAAGGGTTAAGACATCTATCTAATTACATCTATTCATTATAAATGAATTCATTAATTTTTCTATAATTCTATTTCTATCCATTATTGATTCTTAACTAAAATCGGTACTTCATTAGATTATTGTTACTCCCCTTTGTGTTTTTAGGATATAAATGACATTAACTAAATAACTATTAAGACAAAGTGATGTTTAGTCCAATGTACTTTGGGACTAAGGAATATCACACTTCTGTTTTTATAAGGGGAGTAACAATTTAAAGAAAAACATTCCATACACCTTTAGATTGTTACTCCCCTCTGTTTTCCTTTTAAGGGGAGTAGCAATCTAAAGAATTGCCCAAAAATCTTATGATTATTCTTTTTTCAACCACATATACTTTATGTGTCCCTAGCCAGTGACACCCTAGTTTCATCGCCACTTATCAAACTACTGGTCTGATAAGTATCTTGTATACTAACATCTTTGATGTTTTTGTGAAGGAACTTGTGTTAGCATTTTAAGCGTGTCTTCCAGCAAATAATCTTTGGTTTTATTTTTATTCTTCTCCTTAGGAAGTTGTAATCACTGAGAACCATATTTTGTAGAGGTTGGTGTGTGGTAACCATTTTTTTTACTTTTCCATTTTAGTTCATTCTTCATTTAACTGAAGGCCTACTTCTTTAAGCTTTTACTGATCATATCCCCTCGTTATGCCTGATCATATCTCTCTTAGATGCCCCTCATATGCCTGATCATAAACCTCGTTATCAGTATCAGCTTAAAATATTAACTTAACCTGCTTAACTTATTTTTGTTACTGACTATTATTGATAAGGAATTGGGATGAGAAATGTAAATGAATAAAAACATTTAGACAATATTATTCTTATTAAATTTTGTTTTTCTTTTTTACTTCTTGAATACATATTGTTGTTTATTTATTTAAATATTTCTGTACAACCTATAAAAAGAAGGATTTAACTATTCCAGCTCATTCTATTTTTTTATACAATTTTTATAATATGCATTTAATAAAAAATATTCCCTATGAATTTATTATAATAAATACTTGCAGTTTTTATAAGATCATAATTCGAGATATTGTCAATCTATTTTTTTTATTTTCTTTTTAAATTTAATTTTATTAAAGATGATTATTATTATTATTTTTTTTTTTTTTGTATATTCTATATTAATTTTAAATATGTAATTTAATTTGGCATTTATTTTTATACATGATCATCTAAACAACAATGCATACTCTAATATTTTTTTGAAAATAGTAGATTGTTGGAAATTTGGTACAACAATTATTTATTGGATTTTTTTTGGGGGGGGGGGGGAGGAAGCATCTAGTTACATTATTTAAGGGTAGGAAGGCCTTGCCAAGAATATTACTGTTAAAAGGTATTGTACTATTATTTCATCTAAGTATATACTTTTTAGAAAATATTCTATGTGCTCAAAAATGCTATCAATAGAAGGTAGTGTGTTTTATAGTTTTAAACATAATTTTAACCCTTGGAGATTTAAAGCTCAAATCTCCAGGTCCTAAGCCCTTGAAATTTAACATTTCTTGCGCCAAAAAGCAAATGTTCAGTGAAAAGTAGCTTAGCTCTTAATCCTGGATAACATTTCACAGTATTGACAGTATTTTTGAACACAATTTTTTTTTTTAAATCAGCTTTTTGCCAATATTCTTTATACATATATTGTATTAAATTGTATAATTTCGTTTATAGAAAAACTCATACTTTGAAATTTACTTTTCATTATCATTCATATTTTATTTTCATTTCTTGTCAAGTGAAGAGTGAATTTCTAGTTGTGTTATCTACGTCATTCATGACTTTTATCAAAATATATATAATATTATTTTTCAAGAGAAATTTAATATTTTCTTTTTTTAATTTCCATAATATATAATTTTTTTTAAAGTGTCTGTGAAAAAATTTGTTTTTGACTTAAATTTAGCTTCCCTTGAACATTAACATAGTTTTAAATTTGAAAGTTGGGTGCAGTTGTTTTGTGTGTCTCAGAGTGTGTCCAAGGGAGTGTAGTCGTGAAGGTGTAGTTAGAGAAGTGTTGTTAACGGATTGTATCTCATTACTTTAGCAAGGAGGATCCAAAGTGCGCTGGCGAAGGCACATGTGACTACCGCGGCCCAACCTAGATCAAGGCTCCATCCTGTCGTCACCATTCTTCCACTGTAGAGAATCTGTAAAGGAAAAATGTTGATTAATTTGGGCGTACAGTAATGTGCATTCGACTTAGGGCATTGCAGTACAGTTTTTTTCAATCGCAGATGTATAAGAAACTTTAGGAATCGAGACGCAGAGCAAGACAGTACTAAACCACACTTGGCCTTCCCGACGCTAGTGGATTTGGCTTCTTAATTCAAAAGGTGTCGTATATTTCTAGTAGAGGTGGGTCGAAAATAACAGAACAGCTCACAATAACATGTTATTGGAGAATAACAGTTTGTCCGATAACATGTTATTGAAAAAGTCCTGTTATTGAATAACAGTTCACATTATAACAGTTCAGATAACAGAACAGATTTTTATAACAATAACAAATCATCTTTCTGTTATTGTTTTTTTTTTGTAACAGAACGGAATCAATAACATTTCAAGTTAAGTAACAAGAACAAGATGCAGTGAACTGTTATTGTTATAGGATAACACTTTGTTGCTGTTAATGTTATCATGATTCTTTCTGTTCTCTGTCCTGTTTCTGTTATTAAAGTTTAAATAATTTTATTATAAACGGCAAAGATTTTGCTGTTGTAGGGTAGAGCTCGGTTCTAACTTGCATGGGACCCTTGTTCTGTTCCGAGTCCCAATGTCCCTTACCTTAAGGCTTAGGGCTATTTATTACCTATATCTATATGTTTTGCGTTAGTGTTAACTCTAACTCCTCTTTGCCTTACCTATCCAGAGAGTCTCGCCTCTCTTTGAGGCGGCCCACCTTTCCGGGTATCTTAATACACTCTATCTCCAGTTCTACTGAACCGATTTTCCTCAAACAACTTTCATTATAATTATATTTCACCTCTCTACGACGTCACATTGCTGCAACTATTTTTGACGTATCATCAATTATTATTATCATAGACTTTTATCGGTTTCAAAAAAGGTATTTAATTTTATTTTGCTTGTCGGTTCGTTCACGTTTTAAGTTTAAGGACCCCTGTTGTATTATGAAATTATTTCTTATGTAGAGTTATATTTCGCCTTCACCCTTGGCCTTCAATAAATTACTAAAAACAATAATTCGTAATTCACAATAATAACACACATAATTTGTGGATTTGTTTTAAATACCTACTGCTGCCCTACCCTGCATCACCTGCATCTTAATTTAATGTTCACCTGGGCTTACAATTGAAAATTTCATCCAAAACTTTTCTTTTAACATCAAATCAATGGGATAAATTTATGCTACAAGGTGATCAATAAAATTATTGAAACAATTGGTTTTATGTGAAGGGGCATGTTCTCTATAATAATTCTATTTTTTTTTTTGTAACCAAATTTCCATCTGAAATAGGAAAAAAATATTGCTGATTGTTTGGCTTGTTCACATTCTATATTCTTGTTTGATAACTTGTTAATATTCAGAATGGTATCTCTTATTTTTGCTCCCCGGAAGCTGTGTGATCGTTTTGAAGAACAAAAATATTCCATTTCTCAGATTTCAAAAATTCCAAGACAGAAATCCGTTTCAGACATCAGGGAACATTTTTGGTTCCGTGTCTGTCTGTCAGTCTGTCGCTCTATTTTTGTGAACTAACATATCTTAAAAACTACACGTCTGATTGTAAGGAAATTTGGATGGTAGATCATAATTAGCTCATTGTTGGTCCCATATAAAGGGCCGATTAGACGAGCCGATCTGGTCTCCCTAAGTTGGGGCCACGCCCCCTCGGCCCTAAAACCCGGTCGTGTAATTTGAGTTCCTGGTTCCGTTAAGGGGTTAAAACCAGACAGGGCATGGATATTCCATCCGACGTAGGGTAGAAAAGTGGGGGAACTATAGGCCCCCACTACTTTACCCTGCGAACAGACAGTTACTTCCCTATCTCCTTAAGAAAAAGTGGCTAGATGGAACTGGGTTGGGCCGTGTAAATGCATCGCTCTGTCTAGTGGTGGGGAGACCGAAGGTAAGGGAACTCGGAACGGGACCAAGATCAGACGTCAGGGAACCAGTTGTCTAATTGCCCTTTAAGTTTCAACCTTCTGCGCCTATTTGTTTCTCTTCCACATCCGCACAAACATTTATTTACACCTATAGCTTCAAAAGTACTTATCTGATTTGTATGAAACTTTTATAGTTTATCGAAAGTAACTCGCAGATAGCCCTAGATTAATTTGAACCGTCTGCGTTCTTTAGCTTTTGCTAAATTGATACTTTAATGCATGTTAAAAATCAAAAACAATTTTGACAGATTAAAAAAAAAGGGGGAAACAATTAAACAAAATAGACAAAAATGGTATGTAAAAGCATAGAATCATTAAAGTACGTGATAGGAAGGATGCGAGGAAACTATGTGCCACACCAATTGGCAGTCTATTTTTTGTTCGACTCACAGGTCTACGTAATATCTAAAGAACATTATTTTGGCCATAAATGTCCCTTTTCAGTCTGTATGTACAACATTATATAGCTCTGCAAAGCACCAGAGCTATTTGGATGGGTTGAGAATTAGCTCAAATAGACCATCATGTTTTTAAGTTTCAACCTTTATATAGCTTGTCTTCCTTGTATTTATGAAACTAATCTGAAGGATTTTTCATCAATTAAAAAACTGTACTTACCTGCCAGCTCTCGTGATGATCTGCCTGCATGGGTACGAGTCCGTCAGCTATATGGCCCTGTCCAATATCACAGTCTCTTTTATGTCTTTTAAAATGAATAATCATTAGTGTGAATAAAGCGAATGTTGCTAAAACAAACCAAGATCAGTTAATTGTATAGAATAATTACTCTAAGTATACATACTAAGATAAATTCTAATAAGTAAGTAATATACTAATAGTGCTGCAAGACAGACCGGCAAAATGTCTTAAAATTGTTTTGAACAATAAATTAATTGCTATAAATTATACTATTATTACAATTAGTATTGAATTTTGACAGCGCAGGAAAATAGGAAATATGTGAATGTGATTGAATGAGAGCATTGGATTCTGAATTTCAGTTTTTAAAAATTAGTTAATAATCAATCAGAACTGTCATTCTTTTCACCAACAGAATGCTAGGGGAGATTAGCTTCATTAGTTTAAACTATTTTGTACATTAGATTGGTTTTCAATGTACAGTAGAGTCTTGCTAATCCGGGTTTGACGGGACCGGACCCAGTCCGGATTACCGAAAGTCCGGATTAAACGGAATTAGTTTTAAAATATAATATAAAACAAGTTTTAGTTAAGAAAAACTATTAAAATCGATGTTATTATCGTAAAAGTTACTTCTACTAGTCTCAAAAACATGCTTGTACAACGTATGTTCACTATTTTAGGACTGTTCTGTCACCAGTCCTAATATCAAATGAATTAAAATAAAATTACAATCTACTAAGCAGGTCCAGGTATAGAAGGGACTTCCTGAGAAACAAGCTGTGTTCCGATATGAAATTCGAGCAATGGCTAATCATTTCACAAAAAGTTGAGACATTAGACATTGGCGGCTTGGCGAAATTTCACGGAACTGCGTTGAGCCCCCGCTACGTGTTTCTTAAAACTCTCACCATCTTACTCATATTTTATTGTATTTCCTGGAATACACTACCTTTATATCTTCTGCCCTACATTTCTATGGAACCAAAAGAGATTTGTCGATGTTCTTACTTATTCTAAATCTGTTATTTTTTAACAGAAATACCGGGTATTCCTCGTGTCGGAACGTTGGAATGTACACTGTAAACTATTCTAGGAACAATTTTATATCAATTTTAAAAGACAATAAAAGCAGAAACTTCGATAATCTTAACAATTCATAAATCTGAATTAGCCCTGGTTCCAATTTGTACATAGTTTTTAGCCTGTCCGGATTATACGGATGTCCGGACTAGCGGGGTCCGGATAAGCGAGACTCTACTGTATTAAACTATTAAGTTAAACCCCTTTTGGAAATACTCAGGATGATTACGTGTTTGCTACCTTTCATTAATGTCAATAAATTATAATTTATAAAACTATATTGTTAGGTTTATTTGAGTTACCTGCAAGTAAGTACATGACACCGGTTACTAACACAGCACTGATTTGATGTTTAAGAATTCCAAAAGCTCCGACAAGTGCTGAAGAGCCTAAGATTATAAGACAAACAAGTGCACAGGATATTGATAAGTTCTGCATCCCTGAAACAGACAAAATAAAACTTTAATTATGTTGACTTACACTGTTAGTCCAGGAGATAGCTAATAGGTCATCTCTTTGATTTGGAGTAATATTTTTGACTAACTAACCTATCAAATGACTAACTACCATCAACTTGATTTTTGGTCAACTAACTAAGTTTGTACTTCATATCATGAAAATAACATTGTCCACCAAAAAGGGTGAGACATGGCCGCTCTCCACCGGTTTGGTTTTTTCAAATACCTATTGCCAAGCTATGTCCCTTAGACAAACTTAGCCGACCACATAATCTTAAAAGGCAGCAAAACATGTACTTATACACAAAATTCTAGCTTGATGTTAGTCAGACACTTTTTTGCACGCTAACTCCAGGGCTATGTTAATAGTGGAGGGTGTGTCTTTTTATAATTGATTTATTTCATTATCAGCAACAATTCCATTAAAAAAAAAAAAAACCCTAAGGTCAAGTCCCAGAGATATTGACTACCATCGGGTCCTTTGAGTCTACCTATATTGTAGAAAATGTTTTCTCTCTTTATATCTTCTGCTCCACCATCTTCTACTCCCCTAACAGGTTTATTCCTTAGCAAAATTCCATCAGTCTGTCGGTGAGTATTCTTATTAGTTCTCTTGTCAGAGCTGCTGACATTCCAAAGATCAGCCATCTATGATTTAGCAGCCCAGGGCATTGACAAATCAGATGTAAAGGAGTTTTCTCCTCCTCACCACACATCGTACATATTGATTCGTTGACCAATCCTAGTAGCCTTGACCAATTAAGTAGCTCCCTTTGTAAACATTTTGGATTTCCTTAACCTTGAAGATTTTCCCAGGTTTCCTGAAATTCTCTGATGAAAATTCTTCAATGTTGTCTTAATAATATAATCTGCAATGCCCACTATGGGCTCTGGTGCAGAGGGAATTGTGCTGGAACCTTGTCTTGCAAGAAGGTCTGCCCGTTCATACCTCAATTCCTTTGTGTCCTGGAACCTAAAGCAGTTGCACCTCATTTATTTCAGAAAGAACCTCCAGTGTTTGCTAGCATTCTGAAACTATTTCGGGTGAAGTCAGTGATTTTAATGGCTGCCTGACTAAAGAATAGATATATATCTGTCTTTTTTAGCTGTGTGCCTTAAGCCTAGTCCACACCAGTAGACATGTTGCGCAACGTGTCTATAGACATCTGCTGAGACCGTCTATTGTCTAGGTCTAGCGTCCACACTTGTAGACACGTTGCGCAACATGCCTAATGTTGCACCGTGTCTACCATTTAGAATGGAAAACCATAGACATGCGATTTTTGGTCTAGCAACGAGACCGTAGACGCCGTTTGTCTAGCCAATGTCTATAGACAAATCACTAGACATTGTCTCTGAGACCAAAATCGCGCAACATGTCTACTAGTGTGGACAAGGCTTTACTCAATATAGTTTTGGTACAGGTAAGGATAGCATATATCTCAGCTTGAAAAACAGATGTTTTTCCCTTTACTAATGTTAATCTTATATCTAGGGTCTGCACAGTAGACTCTAATTCCTGACAGTTTGTCTATTCCTTAAGGTCTTCTTTAAAGGTATCACCACAGTTTTTTCTGGATTTATGCATAGCCTATTTCCCTCGCACCATTTTTCTATGGTGCGCAAAGCTCTCTGAGCTAAATCAAATACGGTGCTAATGATTTTTCCACTTACTAGTACTGCTGGACATTTAGTTCATGTGTTAGTATAATAATTGGAGAGCCGTATTAAAAGTAATTAAATTACTTACCACGTCTGCTCAGCCTAAATCAAGCCCTGTCAATCTGGCCCTTCTAAATCAAGGGTGGTATGGGGTCGTGGGTTCGATCCCTCGCTGTGATGCTCTGATTTATATGGTTCACTAATGATCACATTATACTCGCTTCGGCAGTACAATGTACAGAGGTATGATGTGTGAAGTGGCTGCAACTCTCTACAACGGGGATAGTAAAATGGGTCTAAAAGATGGACTAATTGCTAGGTTCCAACAAGTGGTTCGTCCTACCCGTCTAGTACTAGTACTAGCACCTTACTACTACTACTACTACTAGTGTAATAATTAGTTCTTTTTTCCTAATGTTTTGAGCTTTCAAACCACTTAGCAGTTAAGTCTTAAACTCATAAAATATGAAGTATTCCTTCAGATTTACTTTTTTGCGGAAAATTTTTATTTAGTTTGATAAAGAAGTTTGGATTCTGTTGTTGTATTTCTCAATGCACAGGTCCATTTTTATTAATGAATCCTGTTAGAAGAGGAAAAGTGCTCTGTTCATATTTAATAAGGTTTCTAGGTTCAGTTGTATTTCCTCTCTACCAATCTCTCCTTATGTTTCACAGCACCTCGCATCTCCTAGATTTTTCTTCTTTTCTTTTCAGATAGTTTTTTCTTTTCTTCTTGTCTATTTTCTTTTCCCCATTTGTTAAAAGATTTGTTCTTATCGACTTGTTTTAGAATCTTGTTTTCTTCCATTATCACTAATTTATTTATTATTTGCCATGTATTCATTTATTTATTTCCTTTGTTTATGATAAAAGTAAAAAAAACACTCTAAACTGAATTTAATTTTAACAATGCTCTAGAATCTAGAACAATAGTTCTTTCTTTGAGCACTTTATTGAGGATAAGATAGAAACCTTTCTTGATTTTTGACAAATTAAAGTATAAAAAATGTAAGTACATAAAAAGATAAATTGGAAGTAAATACCAGATAACTCTTTTTAAATAATAAAATGTATATCTATTACTGGTAGTTTAGCTGGAGAAATTAAAAAATGAAAGAATAACATTTATCCATCTTATATTAACATAAGTTGTTATAGATTGACAATTAGGTGAATTTGAAAAACCAATTTAAAAACTACGCTCTTACATAAGGTAGGGCAGATGAATTGGCCATTGTCAATAAATTAAAAATTACGCTGCCATCCTTGCGGCCAGGCACTTCTTTAGATTGTTACTACCCTTATAAATAAACAGAGGGGAGTAAAAACTAAGGAATGTGTATGGAATGTTCTTCTTTAGACTGTTACTCCCCTTATAAAAACAAAAGTGTGATATTGCTTGGTCACAATGTACATTGGACTAAACATCCCTTTATCTTAATAGTTATTTAGTAAAAGTCATTTATATTCTGTAAAAACAGAGGGGAGTAACAATCTAAAGATGGTTTACGGAATATTCTTCTTTAGATTGTTACTCTCCTTATAAAAACAGAAGTATGATATTCCTTTGTCCCAAAGTACATTGGACTTAACATCCCTTTGTCTTAAGAGTTATTTAGTCAAAGTTATTTATATTCTAAAAAATCACAGGGGAGTGACAATCTAAAGAAGGTCTACGGAAAGTTCTTATTTTGACTGTTACTCCCCTTATAAAAACAGAAATGTGATATTCCTTTGGTCCCAGTGTACATTGGACTATACATCCCTTTATCTTAATAGTTATTTATTAAAAGTCATTTATATTCTGAAAAAAACCTAAGGGAGTAACAATCTAAAGAAGTACCTAATGTCACTAGAGATGTTTGAGGCTATTTTAACTGTGAGTCAATTGTGTATTACTCTGATAAGGGAAACCAATTATTTAAAAATTTAGATTATTGAATTTGTTTTTTAATTAATAAAAAATTAAGTGTATAATTAACCCATTCAATGCGGGGTGGATCCATGCCCTCCCTTTCAGCCCTCAGTAGCTCTATTCTCCGTGCCTCGAGTAGAATCGTCTTGCAAGGCTCTGTCAGGCCCGCTGACGTTTGTAGCCACAGGGAATCAAATTTTTTTTTTAATTAACTTTTAAAGATTCTATTCAGTCACTAAGGTAGGTTCATGAATTAGATTACGCATTCAATGGGTTAACCAATATACCGTAGAAAGACTAGAATTGGTAGTATTAAATTTAAAGTAGTTTTAACTGTTAACATAATAACAGCGTAATAACTAATGTATCAGTTACTGAAATGAGGTAAATGATGAACTGATAATATCTTAAATCGAATCATTTATCTCATTTCAGTAACTGATACGATTTAAGATATTATCAGTTAACTACTGTCAACCAAGTAAAGTGTTTGAAACTAGTCTCTATTTAATATTAGCTGTTTTCCTTTTAGCTAATTTACAAAAATTGATTTATCCCAAGGTAGTTAGTGTAATATTTTCAAATAATTAGTTGTTTTGACTGAGATTTTGTGGTACCACTTCATAATTATCACTAGAGAGGTTAGTAGAAAGTTACACAACAATATTGTCACCACAATTTTTATTACACATAAACTCACAAACGCGTTTCGACAAATAACATCATCTTCAGTGTGTGTTAACTTAGTAAGGGTTAATTCTGTACTAAGCTATCTATTTTACAAACATGTATTATGAACTAACAGTACAAGGTGGGGGTGGACTAGGGTCATGTGGGTAGAGGGATTACTACGAAAGGAACGAGGTAAGGGATATGGAGTTGAGATCTAAGTCGGAAAAACAATTAAAGGTAAAAGGTTCAGGTAACATTTGGTTTTTCAACTGCTAAAATAATACTTTCTTATATGCTATGACTAAAATATCTTACAACTACTACATTATTTAAAAAAATACATTTTTTATAGGTTTTACAAGAGCTTTTTCCGACTTAGATCTCAACTCCATATCCCTTACCTCGTTCCTTTCGTAGTAATCCCCCTACCCACATGGCCCTAGTCCACCCCCACCTTGTACTGTTAGTTTATAATACATGTTTGTAAAATAGTTAGCTTAGTACAGAATTAACCCTTACTAAGTTAACACACACTCAAGATGATGTTATTTGTCGAAACGCGTTTATGAGTTTATGTGTAATAAAAATTGTGGTGACAATATTGTTGTGTAACTTTCTACCAACCTCTCTAGCCATAATTATGTAATATTTTCATAAATAATAAACTAACTATTGAAAAATTAGTATTTGTAATATTTAGTTAAAGTTTGACTTACTGTGTTGCCACCCAGGTTTAGGTTCTTCTGATCTGATAGTTGGAGCCAGGTAGTTAAAACACGGGATAGCCGGGTATCCGATTAAACTTAGCTCTCTTGTTTGCTCCTCTGTAAAAAATCAAATGATAAATTATTATCAACTGAAATTATTTCATTCATTGACTATAATCTCCTTTTCATTTCAAAATCTTCTAAATTGTTTGTATTATTTTAAGACGATGACAGACTTCTTGCAAAACATAATATTTACATTATTATATTAATCTTAAATATATATAAGATTGGAGTGGTGTCTGTACATTTACCCGATTGGGTTCAAATTTAGTATATCCACATTTAGTAGTCCTGATAACGAATTTAAGTTTAGAAAATTTTATGTCTGTTTGTCTGTGCGTCAATCTTGTCCAAACGGCTGAACAGATTTTGTTGATTTTTGGGTACAATGTTAAGCTCTATTCTTGAGATTTTCCCGGACAAAAGGTCGGGCCAACTAGGCAAAGATAAATGTCTCTAGTGGAGGGGAGAGGCCCTCTGGATAACAGTGTAAGGAGGCTTCGTAGTGGCTTTATTTTTTCCCCCAGAGAGGTTGGCCAGTCTGTGTGTCACTCAATTTCCCGCGCTGTCAACACGTCGATTCTAATTGTGCGAAGACTGTAAGTTGTAGAAAAAGCTACATGTCGCTGGTCTGGAAGAAGACTGTCATAAGTGCTGAATGGTCAACTTTACAGGACAAGCATTTGAAGTTTTTAAAAAAATTGATTTGCTCATAACGACTCCGCTTTTAATACTAGACAGCTAATATTTTGCTACCATCACAATGGTGTTGTGCACTGTTTAGACATATATATTTTATTTGTATTATGTTGGAAAAACCCTAGAAAATCATGGTTAGTATTTTTCTTTCTCAGAGAAAACTGTCCTGAAAACGAGAATTTTTTTGTTCAAAAAAGACACATTTCATTTATATTTGTTGTCTTTTGGATCAACAACCTTTTCAGACCATAAAAAAATGTACAAAACGTATCAAATTAACTAAGATTCTACCAAATACAGTCCAGAGGAGTCTTATTCTAGATTATACAAATGGAAATCTTACTTTAAAAAAAAAAAAAAAAAAAAAAAAAAAAAATTGCAAAATTAAAAGTTTGAAGCAAAACAGAATTTAAAATTGAGTAGAACGCCAAACAATTGTCTAATTTGTAAACAAAAAATTTTAAAAAACGAATAGTAAATAAAATCCACTTTACCCCTTTATGATAAAATTTATTCATACATTACTATAATCACATTAATTTCACTAACATATTTATTTATTTATTATCATTATTTTTAAAACAATTTTTAGGATGAAAAATATATTTTTTTAAATACAAAAATTTTCAATGGGAACAAATTTTTCTTAAAAAGTAAAAACAAGTTTTATAGTAGTGTTTCTATACAATGCTATAATCACATTAATATCACGAACAAATTTATTAATTTACTATCATAATTTTAAAATAATTTTTTAGAAAGAAAAATCAGATAAAAAGCTTTTTTTAAAAAAATAAAATTATTTTTATTAGGAACAATCTTTTTTAAAAACTAGCAAAAATAAAAATTTTAAGAAAAAACACTCCTCTAATAATTAGGAAACAAAAAATAAAATTTCTCCCTACATTGTCATAATAACATTAATATCACCCTTAGTTTTTTTTTATTTTTAAAAATAGATCATTTTTCTTTGGAGTAAATAATTTAAAAGAAAGAACAAATTTCTCACGTTTATAAACGAATAGTAAAAAAAAAAACTAATTAACGAATAGTAAAAAAATGCTTATAAACAAATAGTACGTCAAATTAGCACTATGCCTTTACAATTTTTTAATGATCACTAAATAATAATATCACTAATATTTTATAAAATATACCTGCATTTAAAAAACTAAACACAATAACAAAAAATAAAATAAAATAACTGTAACCAATTAGTTTTCTATTATAAATAATGTTCAAAGATTTTCATAAAATTGCTGGTAACAATGAGGAATCAAATTTTTTTGTACTAAGGTAAGTAACCCCTTTTATTGGCTGCCGAGACTTGCTGCTTTCCGCTGTAGGCTATTTTTGAAGTTATCACATTTTTCTCAGAGGAGCACGGCTGCTTTCGGGATCGCGTTGTTACTGGCTCAGGTTTTGAAACTTGAATGTGGAGTATCTTTTTTAAACTGTAGGATATGAATTTTAGAAATGTTTACTTCCTTTCCATCTGTGTTTATCAGTTTTCCATCTAAGGACATCTGACTACAAAGATTTTTAAATTCATAAAAATCTGCATGATCTAGCTCTTTTACACAGTATGGTTTTCCACTTTCCTTAGCCATTCGCAATAAGTATTGCTCCGGAATATAAATCGGTCCTTTTGATTTGCTGTTCTATCACAGAGTGGACATTATTGCCTTTATTTTGGGTGTGTTATTTATTACAACACAATCACACATTACACGAAATAACAACAAGTCTTTTTAAGGAAAAAAGTCACAACTTCCTATTATGTCTTTTTGGCCCGGCTTTGTGTGACGATAAAATCTGAGGAAAATAGTCCTAATGAACTTTAGTACAACATAATCATATATTATACGAAATAACAACAGAGTCTTTTTAAGGAAAAAAGTCACAATGAACTTTATGTGATTTCAGTCCTAGGAAAATAATAGTAATATTTTGATATAAAGAGGAACAAATACCTTTAATACAATAACCATCATAAAAATCAACTTTCCTTATAGACAAGAAAGATTCAATGGACGATGTGACACTTTTTAAAAAAAAACCAATAACCGCCTGCTTAGGAAGTCAAATCACAACTGACAATCAGACGGTCTTTCACAGAAGAAGGAGAAAGATCCCCAATAAAGGAAAAAAGACACTAATTCTATATAGCGGGTTCTGAGTGAGATATCGTTTTAGTCGATCTTGCTGATAAAAGGTAGTAATATTTAGAGTCATTTAGAACAATAATCCGAAAATCGAATTTTTTGCACTTATGACGGTCTTCTTCCAAACCAGCGATGTATTTGATCGATATGATTACAAAAATATATAATTTTTGGTTATAAGCTTTGATAGGGCGAGCATAGGCGAGTTTTAAGTGGGTGTGAACCGTCCCCGTCCCCCTCTATCTCGCTTATGTTAAGTGCAAAAAATCCTGAATATTCTTAGACCAAAAGTAAAGATACCACCCTTTTTGGAAATTTTGAAAAAAAAAATATATATATATATATTTATACATTTTTTTTTATAATTATGCTCTTTTTGATGTATTTATTATGTTTATAGTCCGGTTCAGTGGCAAAAAATACTTAATCAGAAGTTTTTTTTTGTGTTTTGAGAATATCAGACCCATAAGATAGTTCAAAGTCAAAGTAGGTTTTTTAGCATTTTAAAAAACACCATCAATAGGGTACTACTTAAACAATACAGTGTTGCCTACAGACCCTCGCTGTGTGCTGACTAGCACACACTTGACCCTGGTTATTTATATTTTTTTTTTTTGCCTTATTACTCATACTTTCTACTCTTCATTAACTATGTTTTTTTTTTTATTGTTTTGTAGATTAAAAGAATGCCTGAAGTGGTACAAGATGAGACTGTTGCCGAGACCAACCCTGTCAAAGCCGAGAAGTTAAATGGATCTGCTGAAACTGAACAATTGAAAGAAAACGGCTCTTCCACCAATGAGAAAGTAGCGAAGAATGGGCACGCTAATGCTGTCAAGGATTCTAACGTGGAGCAAGTCAGTAAGGGAGATTCACCAGTTCCGTCACAAGTTGACTCTACTCCTGGAGCTCCTGACAAAGCTGGAGATTCTGCTGGCGTAAAGAAGCAAGAAGCCTCTGCCACCGAATCTGACAAGAAAGAAGATACTAAGAAGGTTGAAGACGAAAAGAAAGTCGATACCACCGACAAGGTCGACAGTTCTGATAAAGTCGATTCTACTCAAGATGTTAAAAGTAAAGAGGCAAATGAAAAGGATGCGGTTAAATCGACTGAGAGTAACGCTGGCAATGTTGATTCGACAGGAGAGGTGAATACAGATAAAGCCAATGCTTCTGAAACAGCCGATTCCACAGAACAGGATAAAACTAGTTCTAGTGGGAAAGTAGATTCAACAGATCCTGGTAAAAAAGATGAAACAGTTACGAATGAAGTAGTCGATTCAACCGATGAAGTTTCTGCCTCTGAAAAAGTTGAGTCGACTGACAAAGTTGAATCGTCTGCCAAAGTTGAATCGACTGAAAAAGTTGAATCAACTGACAAGGTTGAATCAACTGACAAGGTTGAATCATCTGACAAAGTTGAATCATCTAATAAAGTCGAATCACCTGACAAAGTCGACTCCACTGGAGATGTCGAAATGACTGACAAAGCTAAGGTTACCGAAAAAGTGACTGACACAGTTAATAAGACTGAGAAGGTTGAAACTACCGATAAAACTGAATCTAAACAAGAATCTATGGAGACTGAAGTGGTCAGTGAATCTGACAAGAGCGGTGATGTTTCGTCTAATACGAAAAGTGAAGATGGTGCTACCAAGACGGATAGCCCTGCTCAAACTGAAGAGAAGAAAGATGAAGTTTCAGCTAGTAGTAATGAAAAAGTTGAAGCGGAGGCAAAACCCGAAGATAAATCCGATACTGGTGCTGAGAATAAATCTGAGGACATAGCCGATCCTGGTGCTGAGGAAAAAGCTGACGGTGGTGCTGAGGCGAAAGCCGATGAAAAAAGCAAAACTGGTGCTGAGGAAGAAGTTAAGGGAAAAGCTGATACTGGTGCTGAGACAAAAATGGAGGATTCTGTAACAGAAAAACCCACCGAAACTGAAAAGAAGTCTGACGAAGTTAAAGAAAAAGAAAGTTCCAAGGTTGCCGAATCCAATGAAATGGAGGTTGATTCTACAGGGGACGTCAAAGAAAAACCTAAAGAGTCTAATGATACCGATGTGGCAAAATCAGGTGGGACTGAAGACAAGAAGGATTCTCCCTCTGAACCGTCCGCCGGGGGTTCTAAAGACAAGGGTACTAAAATGCCAGAAGATATAGACACGATGATTACCGAAGGTCGGGCTTGTATGGCCAAAAATAATTACAACGGTGCCGCCGATCTTTTAGGTCAAGCTTGTGAAAAACTGAGAGAACTTTACGGGGAATTGGACGACAGGTGCGCCAATTGTTATTACTACTACGGTTCGGCCATGTTGGAATGTGCCAAGACGGAGAATTCCGTCCTGGGAGAAGCTGTAAACAAGGAGGAGAGCGAGAGTGAAGATGAGGAGATACCTGTGGTCAAAGAAAAGGACAGTTGCACGGAAGGTGAAGAGAAGGGTAAGGAAGACGCTTCCGAAGATAAGGAAGAAAAGAAAGAAACTCCTGAAGTAAAGGAAACGTCTGAAGATAAAGAGAAGGAAACTGCCAAAGAAGAAGTTAACGGAGATGCATCTGAAGAAGCAGGACCTACTGAAGACGAGCCCATGGAAACGGATGAAAAAGAAGAATCCGAAGTCGAAACGAAAGAAGAAAATACGGATATCACTCTCAACAAAGAAGAAGAGGAGGAAGAGGATACCACTCTCAAGGCCGCTTGGGAAACTTTAGAATTAGCTAAATTCATTTTTGAAAGGCAAAACAACGTTAAAATGTTAGCGGATACTTACATGAAGTTAGGTGAAGTAGCCGTTGAATCCGGTCACAAAACTGGATTTGACGACATGAAAAAATGTCTAGAATTAAGGGCTAAATTTTACGGAGGGGATCACAGGGCTATTCCCGAAACCCATTTTAATATCGGTCTTTCTTATTCACTTTTCGAGATGTTCGACGAAGCTATAGAACAGTTCGAAGCGTCCAAAAAACTTTTAGGCGCCAGAATAGAACTTCTCGAAAAAAAAGAAGAGAGCGAGGCGAAAAATGAAGTAACGGAAATCAAAGGCTTACTGCCTGACATCGACGAGAAAATCAAAGATATGAAAGAATCCAAAGAGGAGAAGGCGAAAGCGGAAGATACGTTAAAGAAGAAGGAAGAAGCAGGAGGCAGCAGCGGAACCAGCGAAAAAGCCGTCACTAACTTGAACCATCTTGTCAAACGTAAAAGGAAAATAGAAGAAGTAGCCGAAGGACTTCCAGAGAAAGAAGCGAAGCAACCATGTGTCGACAAAGAATCTTCGTAAAACAATTCCCCCGAACCCGTCCTTTCTTTTAATAACTTCCATATTTTAATTATGTATGCATTTTAGTTTGAATTTACTCTTGTTTCCTGGCGAGTAAAGAACGACATCGGTGATAAAATATTCGGCAATTTTTAGGGGCTTAAGAAATTATTTCTTTACTAAGAAATTTCATTTTTTTTTTTATAATTTTTTTATTTTATTTTTTTGATTCTCCTAAATATTTCTTTGTTACCCTTCTTCTCAGTCATATATGTATGTACTTATGTTATTAAGAAATCGAGAGAGAGAGAGAGAGATAAAAATTTGGTTTAAAACGAACGCCAGTTTTTAATTTAGAATTGTAAGACATTTTTGTTAAGTGGAAGTTTTTTTTTTTTTTTTCATCCTGGTGACTTTTTTTGTCTTAATTGTGATATTTTTGAAAGTATTTCCAAACTTTTTTCTCTATAGGTAAATATTTTTGTGGGGGGGGGGGGATAATAATAATCATCACGTTGTTTAATTTTATTTTGTTTGGTATTATTATTTTTATTTATTTATTTTTCTTCTATTTTTTTTTTTTTTCTTTCCATTCCACTGTTAATTTATTGCTATTATTATTATATTTTTTTAAAAAAACAACTTTTGTAATCTGATAGGTTAATTTCCATTTATTTATTATTATTTTATTTATTCAATTATTTTATTTGTATTTTTTATTAATTAAAAAAAAGTTAAACGATTTTTATAGGAAAAAAAAAAATATTTGCTTTAACTTTTTTTCCCCTAACAATTGATGTTAATTATTATTATTTTTGATAGGATAATTATACATTTTAAACATTTTAGGGTATTAAAAAAAAAGTGAAAATAAGAATAAAAAAAATGATATTGTTAAAATTAAGACTGCCTACTGTATATTTAATAACTCTTTAAGAGACACGTGTATTTCTTGTTTGTACACGTGTCTAATTATCCGTGTTCCTTTTATATAACGTGTAACGATATGTCAAATCGACTGTTCTTCTGTAAGTTAATTGTTAGGTATAAGTGTTTTGTATGTTCTTCCTTTGACTTTTTTTATACTCTAGTTCTTTTTTACATATATATTAGGTAAATAAATATAAATAAATAATTGAAACTATGAATAAAGCCTTTTTTTATATATATATTTTATTATATTCCCTAATTAACTTGTTCACTACAAATACCCCATATGATGGTTTTTAATGGTGGCTGGACACACTGTATTTAGGTTTTTGGATCAGACAAATGGTCATTATTCCTACCATAGCTTTATACTTACTCCTTTAAGGCGGACCTCACAGGGTCAATATATTGACTCAATATTTGATTTCTGTCAATATATTGACCGTGTGAGGGGTTTATTGAAGAAATATTTGTCGTTGTCAATATATTGACGGACCTTCAATATTTGGTCACATCGTAGCGCTGTCAGTGGCAACTCGTGAAAACTTTTTCCAAAACAAGCCTTTAAAACCTTCAAAATTGAAACCTTCTATTCTGTGTTCAATTTTGTCTCGTTATTTTTTTAAACATTTTATTATATATAAATATAATTATATATATGCCCATGAGTCGGCCGCCTTTCCAGCCAGGACTTTACCCAAACTTTTCTTTTCCCTTGCTGTCTTTTTCTTTTTTTCTTTTTGATAGCCACTGCTAAACCTAATAATACTACATCAAAATCACCCGCAATAAAATTAAACACAAACTCGAAAAAATATACCTACACAAAATACTCAGTCTTCACAGTGCGAGGTTTGCCAAGCGACTGACATAATTTTATTGGTTCAATATATTGACGTGGTGTGAGGGGCACTGTCAATATAATTTCCTTCAATATATTGAAGGAAATTATATTGACCGTGTGATGTCCACTTAATGTAACTGTTGTAAGGACCACCTATAGAAATATGAGGAGCCTAGTATCAAAGACGGACATTCAACATTTTTTTTCCGAATTTCAGTTATCAATTATTTCTTATAGATTTTTGGCCGCTGCATCAGGATTCTGCTCAAAAACATTTTCATCAAAAACGACCAGAAAAGGGGTAAAAATGCAATAATTTTTGTAATTTTGTTTCAAATATGGACAAGTCAACATGCGTTTTGCTTCAAAAGTGGACATAATATAAACAGCCAATCAGGAGGCTGCATTTTACTAACTCGTTCCCATGATGCACTGCGGCCTTTAACATCTGAATACCTACTCCTTCCATATTTGGCATAAATGTTTAGAGAAATGATACCCTGAGGGGAAATCGAGAAATTAATTTTAGCTCTAAATTTGAGGGCACTACCCCCTAAAAACTCTGAAAAACGTGAAATAAAATTATTTCTCCAATATTATTATTCTAACAATTATATTTTACGTCGTTTTGCTTCAAAAACGGACCAAACCTAGTTTTTGTTTCAAAAGCGGACAACTCCACTTTTTAACTCCATTTTGCAGCTAATATATCAAACAAATTCACGTTTTCAGAACTTCTAACTAGTTTTGAGTCTATTAAGAATGTACAGAAAAAAAATCATAGCTCTAGCACCTGTAGAATTTGAGCTACAGTTTTTCGGCTCTCCTGTAAAATTTTAAAATGTGCTCTTGTCCGTCTTTGATACTAAGCTCCTCACATGTTCACTGCTAATACCCCACATGATGGTTTTTAATGGTTGCCAGAGGACACTGCCTAAATACACTGTATTTAGGTTTTCGCATCAGACAAATGGTCATTATTTCTACCATAGCTTTATACTTATTTAATAAAACTGTTGTAACCAGTAACTTCGAACAGGTTTCTAGTCATTTCTAGAAACCTATAGAAATATGTCTGTTTACATAACATAATATAATAATATGTCTGTTTAATAATATATTTTTACTTTTTCATATAAAGAGAAAGTATTGTGATAGCGTGAAAATTCAATTTTGATGGATTTACACGTTTTGAGGTCTCCTGAGTCTAAAAACGTTTTTTTAAAAAAAAATGTCTGTCTGTCGTCTGTGCAGATGTGTAGGTGGTCTGCGCTTAAACTACTGGGCCGATTTTGACGATATTTGGCATACTATTTCAGAAAAATCATACCCCGAGGTAGGGTCGCCAGATTTCTGATTGTAAAAACCGGGACATCCCCCGGAAAATTTTGAAAATATGACCTCGTAAACAGCGGATTTTATGAATTTCTGAGGTGACAATTGATTTTAATACTTTGTAATTTGTCATAAAAGTAAACTTATGGTGTAGTTCGTTGGCAAAAAAGTATTAACATAAGTACACATTTTTCTTTTAATATAAAATTTAAAAAAATAGTAATTGTAATACAATAAAAGTTGTGCACCTAATCATTGTAGATTAAATAGATCGTCAATAGCCATTATGCAATATTATTTAAAATCTATAATAAACTGTCATTCTATGATAATAGTTCTGCGTTGTTGCCCCAAACTCAGATATTGGGGGGGGGGGGGGGGGTGGCGACGTCGCCCGTGCTGTAAGTTTTAACTTATCATATTATAATATATGGATCCTCAATACAGTACAATATCGGTATCATATAAAAAAAATAGATTTATAAAATACTTCTTATCTATAAAACTATTGAACCTTTGCTTTCTAAAACTACGCATTTAGGAATTATTTTAAAACATAAATTATCAGCTTTTTCTTGGACCTAAATTATTATTATATTATGTGTCCAGGAAAAACCGGGACATTTTGGGATCCCGAAAAGTGTCTTCGCTTAGAAAACCGGAACGTCTGGAACCCTACCCCGAGGGGAAATCGAGAAATGAATTTTAGCTCCAAATTTGGGGCCACTCCCCCAAAAACTTTTTAAAAAAGTGCTAAAGAAATTATTTTTTTGAAAACAGTGCTGACGATTTTGATCTAAAAATTCTATAATGTAGTCCATTTAAATATGAATCCAACAATATAAGATGTTTTCCTAGGGAAAATCTAGTTCCTGTGAAAATAGCTTTGAACGTGAATGGTTAGAGGAGGGTTTGATTCCCACCTGAGAAGTTATTTTTATGATAAATTTTGATAAAATGTCCAATAATAATTAAACGTACCTATGAAAACTAATAAATAGAAAACACTGGGCTAGGTAAGTATTATGAACTCGTTTATGAGAAAGTTTGTCTGAGTTGTCTCGGACCAATTTTTATTTATAGAAAATACAGTAGAGTCTTGCTAATTGGAATTTCATGGGAAACGTCACTGTCCTAATCTCTGAAAGTCTGTGTTAAACAGAATCAATTTTAAAATGTCAGAAAAACTTTTAAAATTAATGCTTTTATCACAAAAAATATGATTTGTCTCAACGTAGGTCCACTTTTTAAACCTACAAATTGATTTAGGTTACAAAACTTACCTCCTATTGATATAAATTCATAGTTTATTTATTGTACATTATTAGAAAATGATTGAGGTCCTTCTGAATTAGCTTGAACCTAATGTACTGCAGGTTGTCACGGAAATTTTCATAAAAATATAAAGATGAATACAAACACGAACATTTATGACATGTTTAGAGTTAGAGGAAAGTGAATATCTCTAAGTGAGTCTATATTGAAGAGAGCCAAGTTTTTAATGGAGAAATATTTTGAATTTTTAGGGTTTTGTAGATACATACTTTCCAAAACCCTTATGCTGAGGGTGATGTGTTTGTCCGTCCATCGCTCTTTGGTCCATAAGGCCTGAACCGCTTAAGCTAAGGTGCTGAAATTTGAAACACTGGTGTAACTTTTTGACCCAACCACAGGAAAATTATACAGAAGTTAAAAATTAAATATTCGCAATTCCCAAAAATGTGGTAAACTCAAAAATTTAAATTTTTGTGTGGGGTATCAAATGAAAGCTGCTGAATAGTAGGTTACAAATATATATATATGCTTTTTTAAATTTTGCATTCCTTATTGGTTAAATAAATTGAAATATGCCCCCCCCCCCACAACTATATCACGGCTGGTGCTAAAATTTCGAAACTGTTCATGCTATTATCATAATATGACTCTGCAGTTATTACAATTCAAAACAAATAAAAAAATCTAAATTAATTCCAAAAAAATTATAACCTATTACTAAAAATAGATTTATATCTAAAGTTTATTCTTAATATTTAACACTAATATAGCCATCATATCTGTGGTGTTTTCGTTAGTTAAGTAGAAGTAAATAATAGTTTGTTTATGCACTTTTCTCCTGTGATCTTTTATGAATAGCTTAAGGTTAATTTATCCCTTTTTGGGATTGGTGGTTTGCCTGGCAAACAACCCCCTTTTGCTCCGAATGGCGCACTACTGTTATTTTCTAATTTCTAAAACTAGAGTTGCAAATCTTATCTGTGGGATCAAGAATGGCCCCAGAAAATTATTTTTGAGAAAATTCTAGCCCCCCTCCCATAAAAAAAATCAATGTTTTTAGGTGGTTTATAGGAGATGCCACCAATCAATTAGGGATTTGTACTTCTGATGACCTTGACAAAAATTATATTGCCTGTAAGGTTTGGTGGTTTACATCCTTTACCACCTTAAAGTAGGTGGTTAATGGAATGAACCACCAAACCTCTAAGACAACGTAATTTATTACATTTTCACAACTCAAGCTAAAAATCTGCAAATAACTCGAGAGCGCTAATTATTTATTATAAAAACTCAATATCAATCCACAGTAAATTTTTTTTTTTTTTTGCCTGATCCTTAAAGGGTTAGGCATGTAAATTAATTGCAAATTATTTCTATAAACATCGATAATTCCGATAATCGATAATCTATTAAATTAATTGAAAGGATTTGAATCGTCATTATGGTATTTTTCATAAAAGATTGGCCCGGTCTACAAACGTTGATCAACATTATACACCCGTATTAGCTTTACTAAAGACTTTTAGAACTCGGTAAAAGACAAATAACATTATATTTTATCGGTTCAGCTTTAGAAACATCTACCAGTACAGTCTATAAACTTGAATACCTACTACCGCTTCACCATTCGGTATTTTCACATAAGCTGAAAAGCTAACCTAGATTTATTTGCTTCTACAGACATTATAGTTAAATGAACTTTATCTTTTACTATTTTATTGCTTTGTACTTCACATGTAACTGTTTCTTTTGATCGATTTGCCTTTAAAATCCTCGTTACTTACCGCTAACCTCCAAAACCGTTCAAATTGTTCCGTATTTTGTATTTTCAACATAACCTTACTCAGTTTTGTTTACTTCTACCAATATTTCATATGTTTATACTATCTTTACTTTCTTAAAAAAGTTTTAGCCTACTTTTATACAAAATATTATTAAGTTTTAGAGTTTTAGAAATGATTCATAACTTGTTAATAATCTTCCAAAACCGATCGGTTTACCATTCGATATTTCTACTTTTTTACTACGTTTTTATTAGCTTGCTTTCTTGTTTGTTTGTCCGGTACAAATCTGGCAATCGATTTCTAACTAACTTCCCGAATAGCTAGACATTTGAAACTTTTAGCATAGCTCAGAACACGATGACAATGCATTTTTTTTTTAAATTTGTTTACTTTTATCAATTTGTTAAATAAACCTAGATTGAAAACTTTTAGCGAATTTTCGAAGAAAATGAAGCTATTGCAATGGCTTCAAAATTTTTGTAATGCGAATGGAAATCCGTTTTAGACCATTCTTAATCGATTCCTGAAATTTTACACTTTCTTATGTATGTATGTATATGTGTATGTATATATGTATGTGTCACTCCAGAAGATATCTCACGCTGGGATGAAAAATCCACTTAAAAAATCCAAACAATTACCATATTAAAACAATTACTGTACTCTTAAAGAGCTTTCCAACGACATGCATCTTGAAGGGTATCGGGTATATACTATTTAGACTTTTGTACCCCGTACGCCTGTGTACCAAATTTTTTTCACCCATCCAAATTCTAAACCAACATTTTCCTATAATATAAGCCAATAATACGCAGATTTCTATGAAAATTCGCTCATTATGTCAGGGTGCATAACTGGTCTTTTTACTTTCTCATATAAAGAGAAAGTATTGTGATGGCGCGAAAATTCTATTTTGAGATTTTGATGGATTTACACGTTTTGAGGTCCCCTGAGTCCAAAAAAGTGGTTTTTAAAAAATGTCTGTCTGTCGTCTGTGCAGACGCCTGGAGCCTAAACTACTGGGCCGATTTGGCCGAAATTTGGCATAAATGTTCAGAAAAATCATACCCCGAGGCGAAATCGAGAAATGAATTTTAGCACCATATTTGGGGGCGCTACCCCTCAAAAACTCTGAAAAAACGTGAAAAAAATTATTTCTCGAAAAAGGTTCCGATGATTTTGATTAAAAAATTCTTAAATGTAGTCCATTTTAATACAAATCTAACGATATAAGCCGTTTTCCCGGGAAAAATCTAGTTCCTGAGAAAATAGCTTTAAACGCGGTGGGAGAGAGGCCGGATTCGATTCCTCACCGTGGAGAAGCTATTTTTATGATATATTTTGATAAAATGTTTAATTATAATTAAATGTATCAACGAAAACTAATGAATGGAAAACATTGGGCCAAGTAATTATGAATTTGTATATGAGAAAGTTTGTCTGAGTTGTCTCGGACCGATTTTTTATTTGTTGTTAACATAGCAAATTACACGGTATAAATCTATCGTATCCGACCTAACGTTTGTGTGTTTATTATAACAATTTAATCATTTATAACAGACATTTTCTTTGCTTCCTTTAATATATCGGTGAATCAATGATACTGCACACATTGTTTCAGTAGGCAATTAGATCCTTAGACTATAGATATCCCCGACATTATGACCCCGAGTATTATGACCCCAAGTATTATGACCCGTCATTACCCTCACCAGTCATGACTTTACTTTTAACGTTCCGGCCCCCCAGAAACAAAAATCTTTGGTGCGCCTCTAATCAGTAAAGTATCTTTATTTCTTAACATTTCGGTCATTGTGAGTGTAAAAACATATAAAAAAAGTAGATACTATAAAAAAATTGCTTGCATACGAGTCTGCAAGACAGTGAGACATTTTCATGTAACTTTTTTTGGTGTCGTTTTTTGGTAACGCTTTTCGAGTTTATGTGCCTAAGTAAAGACATGAAAATGTCTTACTTAGGCATAGGGGGGGGGGGGGGGGGGGGGGCGCCACTGGGAGAGAGAAGAAGTCGGGCGTAGAGCCAGTTACCGAACCCTCTAGACTAGACTAGACTATACTATGCAACTAGGAACTACCTCCTGCTACTGTCAATTTTCCTGGTAGCAGTGGAACTTTTTTCGGCCCTACGAATCGCGGTAGGGGAAGGCCCTACAGCTGGAGACTGGACTGCACACCTCCTATATCTTTCTAACACCCTGTTACACACGGTAACGTTTTTGGCTTAGACTTTTAGTAACGCTTTTCGAGTTCATGAGCCATAGCCGAGACATGAAAATGACAATTTGTTTATTTTGTGCCAGGCCTGAGTTCGTCTTATTTGTCTGTTACATCACTACACCACTGTTGTCAACATTTCTACAATCATGTATATTCACTTTTTTGAAATTTTCATGTCTTGACTTTGGCACATAAACTCGAAAACGTTACAAAAAAAAGACACCAAAAAGCGTTACACACGTAATAGTAGACCAGGCGTTACACACGTAATAGGAGACTAGGTGTTACATAAGTAATAGGAGCTAGGAGGTTGTACTTGTACGTAGTGAATGTAGTATTGTCTAGAGTAGAGGTTGAAGATGTAGAGAGAGCCTTCCCTTGGGGGGCTCGCCATCGTACACTTTCACTAACTAATAACTGGCTCTGCGCCTCGACTCCCCTTCGCTTCTCGCTACCACTCCAGCAGTCTCTCGCGCGCCCCCGCCCTCCCCCCCCCCTCAACTAAAATTTCTGTTCTACTGCTCCGATTTGCACCGGACAAACGCCACAACCCTTAGAATTTTATTCTAAGAAATTTTTTTAACTTAATATTAATTAATTTATTATTTAGTTCCTTACAAAAAAGTATATTAGATGAGCTGGATGAATAACAAAGAAGGACGAAAAGTATAATGAAAGAGGTTTTCGTTCTTTTCAATGCGTTATGGTAGAGGATTTGTCTTTAAATTTGATTGTACATTTTTCATCCATTGTTATGTACCTATTTTTTTTACAAACCAAAATCCTTTTTTGGGTCCCTAAGATAAGGGATTAATCATTTCATTACCCTGAATAGATAAGAAATCCCAATTATTAATCCTAAATTCCTTTCAACCAGTTAATATTGTTTTAACTTAATTCAAAGCAATTTTACCATACAGTAATTAATCATTGTAAAGGTTAATAAGGTTTGAATAATTAACACATGATTGATGTTAATCTTCTAAGACGATGAAGGGACTCTTCCACAGGGAACAGTTTCCTGCTGTATAACAAAGGTGTTTACCACCTTTACCTTCATTTCATTAAGACAGGTGAGGGCATGTTGCTTAATATTATACCTTATTTTCTCTTTTAAATAAAAAAAAAAATGGGAAATTTTTATTTTTTAATTTCAATAATGTTGCATGAAAGCATACATGTGTGGGTAGATTCTTAGTAATCAAATGTAAGAGAATGAGTTATTAGTAAAGAGTAATTATCTCTCTAAACCTCTTTTTGTGTTCATATGAAATATGTACGCTACCTGAGTTCGGTATAGGATTTTTTGAACGGACGATATTTCTGACAATGTAACTCTTGAAAAATCTAATCATAACAAATTATCTTGTGGGCTTGAAGTGACGCAGATATAGGTTTTTTTTTTTGTTCCGACCTCGTCAGCGCCCTCTAGTGGCAAAAAAGTGTTTTTGATAGTGTGCCCTGTTATCACAAGTACTTTTTTTACGTGAAGGCCAAATCGAATAAAAAGTATATGTTATATATAAGTATTAGGTATAAGTTATATACCTAACTTATATAAATAACCTTTATAAATAACTTATATAAATAACTTATATAAATAACTTATATAAATAACCTTATATAAATAACTTATATAAATAACCTAACTTATATATATAAGCTATATATTATACTATAAGTTTTATATATACAGGGTGTCCCAGCTAATATGGAACAGCCAAATATCTCCGGAACTATGATAGATAGAAAGATTCGGTTTTCAGGGCTTGTTAATGGCTTTAAATACGCTTCCAGAACAAATGCTGAACCTTTTTCTGTTCTTTTCAGCAAAAGTGTATGCAGGTTACATAATTAAAAAAAATAAATAAAAAACAGGAAGCCATATTTTTTAGACTAGAATTGGATTCTATGGCTAAAAATAAGAATCTTTTATTCTCGGAAATTTTTTGCTCCGAGCATTAGTCTGCCATCTGGAGAGCACAGACCTGCTAAAAATTTAAAGTCCATTTTACAGCTAAACTAATGGAGTTCGGAAAAAAATTCAAAATGTTCTTATTTTTTTTGCCGAAAGATCTAAATCCGTACCAAATAAATGATGTACCTTTAAAATAATGACGTTAAAAAAAAAAATCTCTAGACTAGAGTAGACGATTTCCTATATTATTCTACAATCTATTTATTAATTTCAATGTTTAAAAGAGATAATTTAAGCGATACATAAAAATATATGTAAAAATATATGTGCATTTTATAAAAGTTTCTTATTGATGTTTTATGCATGATTATGTCCCAGAATGGAACGAAATATAGCCATTTCAAACCATGAACCATGATAAATTTGGAATAAAAGTACTTTAAGTAACTTCTAAATCGACCTATAATAATAATAATAATAATTTGGCTTTATTTAAATAATATAAAATACAGTAGAAAACATTTTTCTTTGAGCCTACTCCAGGGTAGGTCTATCCACCGTTAGGAGGAGGTTTCTTTTTCTTATTTTACATATAAGTAATAGATCCTAATTTAAATAAAAATTGATCTGTGTTTTTTATTTTGTTTATTTATAATTATTTAGTAGAGATTTATAAACACACATATATATATTTTTTATGCTTTTGTGGTAGAGGCAACCAAATTTGTTATTTTTATTTTCTTAATGTCTGAGTATGCAATCTAAGATTCCTAGATTCTCAATCCAAGAATTTCAGATTACAGACTCCCCTACATAACACCAACAACTCCATACATACTTATTAAATAACCATGCAAATACTTTGGCAGTGGCAAGATCTTGAAAAAGGACAGGCTAAAACAGAGATAGAGAAGTAAAAAGGTATAGGGGTTGGAAGGGGAGGTAGTCCTTACAATAAAATACTTATAATATTTAGTTGATAGTTAAATAAAACACGCACTGATGTAATAAATTCGTTAATATGAATCAAGACAAGACTAGACTCATATCTGTCATTTAAGAGTAAACAAAGCTAAAACGCTAGCGCGACCTAGTAGAGGTGGCCCGAACTAATAGATAATTAATCCCATAAATTGGTGGAGCTTTCAAGGGGTGAGCAGGGTCACTACAGGATTAAGTATTATATTGACTGATAAGGAATGATCTATAATTAAGAGCTGATCTATAAATCGACCTATATTAAAAAGAAAATTTTGTATAAAGTAAAAATATAAAGTTTGTTTATTAAATATTTATCGGTAGATAAAATTTCAGAAAAGCTCTTTTCTGGAGATAAAATCATGTTGGTTTAGAATTGAGAGTGTAAACAAGTATATAAATAAGGTAGTGGAGGGGGGGGGGGAAGGGGGGGTGAGGTTTAGTTAAGGCAACACTAGTATTGAACTAATAGTGTAGCAACCCTGTCCTTCTAGCTGAGAAGAACACAATATGCCTGGGAGGAGGTCGTGCCTGCCGAACTAGCCTCTAACTAATATATCATAAAGGGTGACATCGGGGGCTGGAAAAAATATCTTGGAAAAACTTGATTCAACGAAAGGAGGGTCAGGCACCGTGTCTTAGAACCACCGGGCCTTGACACCGTAGTCACGGAAATTTCTAACTCTGCCTTGGCACAACAGCCTCTCGTGAAATACCAAACTTCGTCCACCTTAGATAAATCATCTCTTATATAAACCTACCTGATACTTCGTTATAACGCTATATAGCACCCTGACAAATCTATAACATGATTTTCTTTGTCAAAACCTCGTGTATTTCACCTCAATTTTTCTTCTTTTTATGAATCATGAATCATTGACCCAAAAAAGAACCCTTTCAATGCACTAGCAAAATGGAATCATGTTAGCTGATTTTTGGAATCCATTAGTTTAATTTATTTTATTACTTACTTTAGATCAAACAATGGAGTTATTTGTAAACTTAGCTATTCTTAATCCACTTTTAGAAGTATATAATGCAAGTGTGATACTTGACTAAGTCATTTTTATACATGGAGAAAGGTAGGAATGATTAAGAAAGAGGAATATTGATAAAATATTGGTTTTGGAAAACAAAAATATAAAACAAATTAGCAACTTCAAATAGATTATAGATTACCGTGTTCTATTTTGTGCACACGTGGAGGGACTACTATACTACTAAAACGATTATGATGGAATTTGGTTTTTCCGTTCAGAAAAATATTTTCGCGAGGAAAAATATTATTATAATAGGTTATAATGCAGGAAGAAGTAATTAATTATATTTATTTTAAGTTTTCTTGGGATTGTGTCGGACAGATTCTTCTTTCCGAGCTTACCAAAGGCAACAGAAGCGTATGTGATCGTTCTGAAGAACGAACATTTTTTATGTCTCCGATTTCAAAAATTCCAAGACAGAAATCCGATTCAGATATCAGGGAACATTTTTGGTTTCGTGTCTGTCTATCGTTGAATTTTTGAGAACCTACTATGTTATCTTGAAAACTACACGTCCAATTTTAATGAAATGTGGATGATACTTGTCCTTCTTCTTCCTAAGGTTTCGAGCTATTAAATACCTAGTTCGTGGGCCTAGCCTGACACCTTGTCGATGTGACCATTAGTATGAAACATGTTTAACCTTTCTAGGAATTGAACCCTGATTATTGTTATATATGGATTTTAACTCCAATACTCACTCGTACGATGATCCTGGCAGTATTAGAGGCAGCTTTGCCTGAAGGCCCGACCTAACAACCTTTGGCCCTTGCAAGATAACAGATTGAATTTCCAAAAATAGATTATTCCTGTATAATATGACATCCTTCTCTGGTAAATTCATATTGTACGTGCCAGGCCGAGATTTAGCCACCTCTAACCATCTTTGACCACCTCTAACCATCTCTGTCCACCTCTAACCATCTTTGACCACCTCTAACCATCTTTGACAACCTCTAACCATCTCTGACCACCTCTAACCACCCTTTAGGAAATTTCTCTGGCACGTACAATATGAATTAGCCTTCTTCTCTTTCCTACGGGTTTGAACTATTAAGTACCTCGTGCGTGAGCCTAGCGTGACATCTGAGTGAATTAGTTTTATAGCTTAAGTTGTAAGCTCGAAAAAGAGGATACCATATGCGTTTATGTGAGTTATATTTAAGTAAAAAGTCAAACTTTATGAGCTGAGACAGGAACTGTTTGGAATACTTACTACTACAAACTTTTAATCCGCCTCCGGGTAATGATTTTTAACTACGTAAAAATAATTTTGAATTTGTTTTACCTCTAAGTATTCTTTGATATAATTTCCCTAAAAGAAGAAACATGCAATTGTATAAAATATTATATAAAATACCTATTCCCACGCTGATGTTAGACATAACTAAAATAGAAAATACCTGTTTATAATTTAAGAATCTCAACGAATTCATTTAAGAAACATACCTACTCAATATCCTTTTTTGTATTGTACATTTCTTTTTAAATTAATGATATTGAAAATTGTCCCGGAGATAGCGTGCAAAAAAGTGTCTGACTAACATCAAGCTAGAATTTTGTGTATAAGATAATCTTTTGGTGACTTTCAAGAATATGTGGTCGGCTAACTTCGTCTGCGGGACATAGCTTGGTAAAAATGCATTTAAAGAAAACAAAATGGTGGAGACCGGCCATGTCCCACCAATTATGGTGGACAATGCAATTTTCATGATCCTGAGTACAAACTTAGTTAGTAGACCAAAAATCAAGTTGATGGTAGTTTGTCCTGGATAGTTGACCACTTTGATTTGGAGTAATATTTGAATAACTAACCTATTAAGTAAAAAATTAACATCAGCTTGATTTTCGTTCTACCAACTAATTTTGTACTCAGTATCATGAAAATCGCATTGTCCACCATAATTGGTGAGGCACGGCCGCTCTCCACCAGTTTGTTTTTTTCAAATGCCTTTTGCCCAGCTATGTCCTGTAGATGAACTTAGCTGACCACACATTCTTGATAGGCACTAAAAGATAAACTTGTATACAAAATTCTAGCTTGATGTTAGTCAGACACTTTTTTTTTTTACAAGTTTATCTTTTAGGGCCTATCAAGAATGTGTGGTCAGCTAAGTTCAACTAAGGGACATAGCTTGGTAATACGCATTTGAAAAAAAAAAAAAAAAAAAAAAAAAAAAATCCGGTGGGGCAGCCATGTCCCGCCAATTATGGTGGACAATGTGATTTTCATGATCCTAAGTACAAAATTAGTTAGTAGACTAAAACTCCAGTTGAAGTTAGTCTGTCCCTCGATAGGTGACCACTTTGATTTAGAGTAATATTTGAATAACCATCCCATCAAGTGACAAATTAAAATCAACTTGATTTTTGGTGTACTAACTAATTTTGTACTCAGAATCATGAAAATCACTATTATTTATTGCCCACTAAAATGGGCGGGACATGGCCGCTCTCCACTGGTTTGTTTTTTTCAAACGCCCGCAGACGAACTTAACCGACCACATATTCTTAAAAGGCACCAAAACATTTACTTATATTCAAAATTCTAGCTTGATGTTAGTCAGACACTGTTTGCACGCTATCTCCTGGACTATAATAAGATTTATAATAGATTTTTGCGTTGATTTGTTAAAAAATAGAGGGGAGGGGGAAGGGACACGAAAAACGCAATTTTCAAATACACATGGCGCAAAGAGTAATTTATATATTCGTATTGAATTACCCTTTAATCTAATTTATTCTTCAGTCTTCCTTAGGTCTATAGGGCATTAATAAAGTTTATTACTACTCCATGTCTGGCTATATTTCACCTCCTTTGAGGCATCCTCAGGCCTTTATTAATTCTTCTATTATATTATCATATACATTTTTCTTTGAAAATCTAACAGCCAGTTATTAAACCGTGCGTCAAACGTCTACACATTTCCTCTTTTCATATCCACTGTTCTTTATTTAATGTAATTTTTAATTATAAAATTATTAATTTTCTCATAGAGAAAATACGTCTTGAGTGTATTTATGATAAGACTCAAGAGTCTTATCATAAATACACTCAAGACGTATTTTCTCTATGAGAAAATTAATAATTTTATAATTAAAAATTACATTAAATAAAGAACAGTGGATATGAAAAGAGGAAATGTGTAGACGTTTGACGCACGGTTTAATAACTGGCTGTTAGATTTTCAAAGAAAAATGTATATGATAATATAATAGAAGAATTAATAAAGGCCTGAGGATGCCTCAAAGGAGGTGAAATATAGCCAGACATGGAGTAGTAATAAACTTTATTAATGCCCTATAGACCTAAGGAAGACTGAAGAATAAAATAAAGTAATTTATATAAAATCGATTCCAAATAATATTTTATTTATACTCATGGTGTCCTCTTGCTTCATTTAACAGCCAGTACATGATGCATTTCCCCAATAAAATAATGATTTGTATAAAAAATATGAATTATGCGTTAATAAAAAAATGCTTTATAGAAAATCGTTTGTATGGACTGAATATAATAAATAAAAAGACCCTTAGAATTTAATTTTTTCGGTTCCGATTCCTCTTAAGAAAGAATATTTATTTTTTTATCTTTATAAAACATCTCATAACTGTGAAGGGTTTCATGAAGATGAATATTTGAGGTTCAAAGCCAGGTTTTATGCAATTAAATTACATTTCGTTTATTTTTTATTTTTATTTGTAAAGAGATATGTTTTCTTTTGAATTGATATATTTTAGTCACTTTTTACTACCTCATATAAAGAGAAAGTATTGTGATGGCGCGAGAATTTAATTTTGTGATTTTGATGGATTTACACGTTTTGAGGTCCCCTGAGTCCAAACAAGTGGGTTTTAAAAGTCTGTCTGTGCAGACACGTGAAGCCTAAACTACTGGACCGATTTAGACGAAATTTAACATACATGTTAAATAATTAAAATTGAAATAAATTAAAAAAATAATTTTAGCTCCAAATTTGGGGGCGCTACCTCCCCCCCCCCCAAAAAAACTCTGAAAAAACGTAAAAAAAGAATTATTTCTCGTAAATGGTTCCGACGATTTTGATAAAAAAAATTCTAATATGTTGACTATTTAAATACGAATCAAACGATATAAGCCGCTTTTCCGAGTTCCTGAGAAAATAGCTTAAAACGCAGACTGAGAGAGACCGGGTTCGATTCCCCGCCTAGGAGAAGTAATTTTAATGATACATTTTGATGAAATGTTCAATAATAATTAAAGGTACATACGAAAACAAATAAATCAAAAACACTGGCCTAAGTAATTATGAACTCGTATATGAGAAAGTTTGTCTGAGTTGTCTTTCCCCGACTTTAAAGACCATACAAATTGGTTTAAGGTGCGAATTCTCTGGTGCGTGACTTCCCGGAAGTTGACGCTCGACGTGACTTTTATTCGGCGACGCGACGGTCTGAACGCACGACTATCGAGAGGTAGGGGTGTCACTTCTGCTGCGGCTGCGGTTCCAACTTCCACCGTCACTTTTATTTCAGCTTGATTGATTCTGGATATTAATGCGTTGTTTAATTGTTTTAGGAAGATAAATGCATAATATAGTCAATATAATCACCATATATCCATATAACGCTAAAACCGAATTAAATAAGATACATTTTTGTTGTAATATAAACCTCGATCGTCCTAAATTTTAGATTATCATATATTTCTACAAAAATAAAAAAAAATAGCTTCATAACTGCATTTTGTGAATGTAGTAATATAAATCGAAATGAATTAGTAAATGCGTATAAATGAAAAGTAATTAATTCAAAAATAATAATTCATGTGTGGTAGTGTTTTTGGCCTGTCTATGTTCATTTCGCCAAATCACAATACTTTTTAATATGAATGTAGTATATGAGTAAGTATAAAAGTAAGGTGGGACGTCCCGACCCCTGGAAATTAAACCACAACTGATCGGAGGACGTGACTTCTGCACCCCACGACCGTCGGGCGGTCGGGACGTACCAGAGAAGACGGCTCCTGTCATTTTACCTATGTTTTGACTGGGCAGCGTCAGGTTTGATTCGGGGTATATGAATAAAAGTCACGATTAAAAGTCACTGCTTTCCTCAAGCCCACACAACACCTTCCTGTTAAACACAACACCTGCCTGTTACAGTAGAGTCTCGTTTATCCGGACCCCGCTAGTCCGGACATCCGTATAATCCGGACGGGCCAAAACCTATGTACAAACGAAATAAGGGCCTGTTAAGATTTATTAATTGTTAAGATAATTGGAGTTTCTGCTTTAATTGTCTATTAAAATGTATAAAATTGTTCCTAGTATAGTTTATAGATGTATATTCAAACAGTCTAACACGAGGAATACCCGGTATTTTGTTAAAAATTAACAGATTTAAGAATAAGTAAGAACATCGATAAATCTGTTTCGGTTCCATAGAAATGTAGGGCGGAAGATATAAAAGGAAGTGTATTCCAGGAAGTACAATTATATGTGACTGAGATGGGGAAGGGTATTAAAAAACATGTAGCGGCGGCTCAACCCAGTTCCATGAAATTTTGCCAAGCCAGCAATGTCTAATGTCTTAATTTTTTGAGAAATGATTATCGCTCCTCGAATTTCATATCGGAACTCTGCCTGTTTCTCAGGAAGTCCCTTCTATACCTGCCACCTGCGTAATAGATTGTCATTTTATTTTAATTCATTGATATTTGACATGACTGGTGACAGAACAGCTCTTAACTTAATTAGTGGACCTACGTTGTACAAGCATGTTTTGGAGACTATAATAGAAGTAATTTTTACGATAAAAACCTCGATTTTAATAGTTTTACTCTACTAAAGCTTGTTCTACAGACACATTAAAACTGATTCTGTTTAATAAAAAAATAAACTTTCGGTAATCCGGACTGGGTTCGGTCCCGTTAAACCCGGATTAGCGAGACTACTGTAAACACAACACCTGCCTGTTAAACACAACACCTGCCTGTTAAACACAACACCTGCCTGTTAAACCAACACCTGCCTGATAAACACAACACCTGCCTTTTAAACACAACACCTGCCTGTTAAACACAACACCTGCCTGTTAAACACAACACCTGCCTGTTAAACACAACACCTGCCTGTTAAACACAAAACCTGCCTGTTAAACCAACACCTGCCTGATAAACACAACACCTGCCTGTTAAACACAACACCTGCCTGTTAAACACAACACCTGCCTGATAAACACAACACCTGCCTTTTAAACACAACACCTGCCTGATAAACACAACACCTGCCTTTTAAACACAACACCTGCCTTTTAAACACAACACCTGCCTGTTAAACACAACACCTGGCTGTTAAACACAACACCTGCCTGTTAAACACAACACCTGCCATCCGGTTTTTATGACACTTTCAGTGACACATAGCATCATACTAAATAATGTCAAAGCTAAATGTAAAAAAAATGTGAATATCGCTAGTTTTTAAATAAAGTCAGACTTGACTTACCTGATAGAGCAGGGCAGAGTGTCCAGATTCCTCCGTGCATTGGTATGAGATAAGCAACGCCTACTTGAGTGAACTCATGCGGACTTCTTCTTGCTTTATGAAGTAATTTTACTTTTCCAACCTGTCCGTCTTCATACCATTCCACTGTCATCTTCTCCGACTGAAAAAATCACAAAAAAAAATCAATTTCGTCAACCATTTTCTTACTATTGTAGAAAAATCTCTGAAAAACATTCTCTTTATATCCTTTTCACATTTTCCTGAAGATTTGTTCCTTACTATCTCTGACACTAGATTTTTCCTGGAAATGTAATTTATATGGCTTTATTGAATTTTTTTCTAATTTAATGCCAATGAAACCATATAAGTCACCGTAATTTGATTTTTGATTCGGCTTCAAGGTAAAAACTCAACTAAATATGTATACCAAATATAGAAACAGTATAGTAGCAACATTTTGATGATTTTTTGACAAAATCGTTTGGAAAATTCAACAATTTCCACGAGTGTTATATATTTTTGTAATCTATTCTATATACCTTTCATTTAATAACCTAAGAGAGTAGAAAAACGCGTGTAATTTTTGGACAGCTTGATAATTTTGAGTTCCCTATATTTTTCCTCTGCGCGCATCAAATAGTTATTTATGCACCTAGGGAGTAAAGTAAGCCATTATTCCCTGAGCGAAAAAATTGGTTCTTGAGGCGAAGCCGAAGGGACCATGGTCCCTAAATCCCGAGGCGAAGCCGAGGGAATTAGACTCTTTAATTCCCGAGGCGCAGCCGAGGGAATAGCTCTAATTAGCTCCCGAGGCGAAGCCGAGGGAGATAATTATCGCGAGGTGAATAATGGCACTTTACTCACGAGGTACATACAATATTTTATCTCCAGTAGGAAGAAAATACACATTTTCGTCCATAGCACAGTTTTTATTTATTATTTTAATAAATAACAATAATTATTAGAACTTTTAATAGCAGATATAAGAGATTCAATAGGTTTGTTCCAACCCCGCTATTTGTACCGTCCTTTGTATCGTCCCGCGGATCGTTCAGGAATCGTTTAGGACAGGTTTTATACGCATGCGCTAACACTGTACTGTAATAAAATAATGTCAGGTTGGAACGAGTTTAGGACTATTATTCGCACTGTATTAAAAACATTAAGGAAACCTAACAGTTAGGAAACCTTCCTGTTGATATTTGTAATTATTGACATAACTGCGCATGTCATACAAACCAGTACATGGTATTGTCAGAGGATCGTTGGGACCGTACAGTGAACGGTTCGCAAACGATCCCTGCCGGGGTTGGAACAGTTTCGTGTACGGTACGAAACACTGTCCCAAGTCAGCTTGGAACGGCTTTTATCTACTGCGCATGCCGGTGACGATCCCGCGGACGGTACAATGCTCGGTTGGAACAAACCTAATATTAAAAACAAATAAGAATTGGAATTAAACTCAAATAGAAGGTTATTTAGATGCAGGTTAGAAACAAAGATAAACATGGTCAAAAAAGCGCAGAGCCGCCAACCTGATTTCAACAACTTCATTACATTAGCCATTCATTTTCTACTATTTATAAAATAATTAAGTTGCAATCTTTACTTTTTTGCTCTACTTTACTTTTTCGCCCTACTTTTACTTTTTCTCCCTACTTTTTGAGTTCAGGGATGAAAAGACCTGTTTTAGTCCCTCTAAACTAATTCAAAATCATAACTTTTTTTCCCTACTGGAGATAAAAGATCTTTAATACTGAAAAGTTTCATGTTGTTATTTATCTCTTTTGATACAAAAGTTACTGGAACCCATCAGAGAGACATATAGACAGACACAGTAACGAAACTATAAGGGTTTCTTTCTTTTTATTTTACCAACCCCTAAAAAGTGTATATAAATGCAAAAAAGGGCGGGGGGAGAGAGGGAGAGAGAGTGAAAGAGACATAAAATAAAATAAATGGTAGGATAGAAAGAATTTAATGCAGAGAGAATCAGGAGAAGGGATAGGGAATATATTATAGGATAGAATGTCAACATAATATTTTTAATGTTGAAACATGGCTATGTAAACATACTGGGATTTACAGTAAAGTGGAGAGTAAATAATCTTGAGGAAATAATCTTTTAGAGCAAATATTATATATCTACTTCCTTATAGAATAAAACAGCTTTATATCTTCTTCTTTAGGAACAATTTTGGACTACAATATTTATTTATCATGACCCCCTCGACCCCTCGTGACAGCTTAAGGTGATTACTGGACGGTAGGGGTAGCTATTTTACAATACATTGAACGATCAGTTGTGGGAAAACAAATTAGTCCTCTTGTACACATATCTCGTATGTATATGTTATATACATATATGTTATACATATTCAATATAAGTAATATTTAAATATATATTAAATATATTTTCATGTTGTTTTCAGAGCTAGAAAAAGATTAGGAAAAGATTAAATTTGGTTATGTGTCTGAGCCTAACGCTTCTTTTAAGAATGTTATAATTTGTTGTCTCCTATAATTCCTGAAGCGTTTTTGTTATTTTTTAATGTATTTTTATGATTTAATAGGTTTCAACTACCGTCAATAAATATTAAGCTTTAAACCCCCCCCCCCCTTCCCCCCCCATGGATCAGATAATAACACTGGTCTTCAAAAAAATGGGCCGATTTTTACGAAATTTGACATAACATGTTTAGAAAAATAATACCCCAAGGCGTAATCGAGAAATTAATTTTAGCTACAAATTTGGGGGCGCAACTCCTCTAAAAAATGATTTCTAAAAACGGTTCCGACGATTTTGAATACAAATCTAACGATATAAGCCGTTTTCCCGGCGGGAAAAGTGTAGTTCCTGAGAAAATAGCCTGTAAAAAATCCTGTAGATACGACAATATTTCGCTTAGCACGGCAGTATACTCTCTCAGCGTATAACTGTTTCTATTTTGGCTTAAAGAATGACTTTGTTTTATGATTGGTTAAATATGGTTTTAAGGCGCTCGCTATTCCGACAGCCAGGTAGTGCATTATGTGAAATTGATCCCACTCCTACGACGTAATTCTAGAACAAACAGAAATGAAAACAATAAATACCACTTTGGACTGGAACACTATGTTTTATAAGATTTGTAACCTTTAAATTGTGGCCTAAATTTAGTACAGAAGCATTTTTGGTTTCCAGTTGCCATGAAGCAGAATATTAGAAGTAAAATAATGGAACACATTGCTAAAGATTTAAAAAAGAACAGCTTAATCCCAACAAAAACACTAGTGAAAAAAAATAAGTCTCCCACTGTCCGAGTAAGTTCTACTAGGTCTAATTTATCCAGTGCAAGTACATGATGTTTGTCTGTCCCTCTCTCTATTCTCTTTCCCAAATCACTCTACGCGTTTAAATTTTAAAACATATTCTGACTTGGCAAGTACACACCACAAACTTAAATCAAATAAGAAATAGTATTTTTGACATTTTCATGTTTAGGTTATGGCACATAACTCAAAAAGCGTTATTGTTACTAAAAGTAACGCTTAAAAACTCAGAAAAGTGTGACAGGGAGTTAGAAAGCTATTGGAGGTGTGCAATCCAGTCTACAGCTGAAGGACCTTACCCTACCGCGGACTCGAAGGTAACCGAGGACGCGACGTGTAGTTCGGCTACTTTCGGGTCTCCCCCACTCTATAGCCTGTAGCCACTCTATAGTGTAACCTGTAGCCCAGCGCTCTTCTACTACACTTAGTAAAGTCTAGTCTAGAGGGTTGTAGAGAGAGCCTTCAGCATACTCCCCGCGGGTTCGCCATCTTAGGTGCTACATTTTCACCTTACGCGGTAACTAGCTCTACGCCCCGACTTCTTCTCTACCCCAGCGGCGTTACATGAAAATGTCTCACTGTCTTGCAGACTCGTATGCAAGCAATTTTTTTTCATTTGAGCGTCACAGCACAAGGATACAAATTTGTATACGACACTGCATTTAATTTTAGTCTCTTTGTGGTGTGCATTTGCCAAGTCAGAAAATGTTTTTGCGGATTTTTTAACTTTTCCTTTATTTAAACAATAAACTCTACCTATATACAAAATTTCTATATACAAAGTTTCTAGGATTGTTAGAAGTGCCTTAGAATTATGATGAGTGAGTGAGTCAGTGACGAAATAATAAAACTGTAGGCTCATATATCTTATGAACTACTATGGGTAGAAGTGTGACATTTTTATTTCTGGTTCAGTTTGTCATGATATTTAAATTAAAATTAGTTTTATAAATCTAAGTATGTTCAATAGGATAATAAAGGGGGATCCAAATTGCCGTGAGTTGGTTCCAGTAAAAAAGTATGGTACTGCTGTGCTCGACTTGGCGACTTGGCAGATAAGCTAGTTTACGATAGTAAATTTTACAAAATTAGTTAGTAGACCAAAATTCAAGTTGATGTTAGCTTATCACATGATAGGTAACCACTTTGATTTGGAGTAATATTTGATAATACTATTTCCCGAAGCTTATTGTTGATAATACTATTTCCCGAAGCTTATTGAATAACTAACATATCAAGTGAAAGACTAACATCAACTTGAATTTTGGTCTACTGACTAATTTGGTACTCAGGATCATGAAAATCACATTGTCCACCAAAATAGGCGTGACATGGCCGCTCTCCACCGGTGTCTTTTTTTTTTCAAATGTCTATTATTGCCAAGCTATGTCCCGCAGACCAACTGAGGCGACCACATATCCTTTATTCTTAAAAAGCACCAAAATATTAACTTGTACACAATATTTTAGCTTGATATTGGTCAGTCACTTTTTTACGCGCTATCTCCTAGACTAGATGTGTATACAATGTATTGAATGAATATACAGGGTGACTGGCGTTATATGTGAAAAAATGAAGTAGGTTGTTCTACGCCCCAGGGGCTACAGAAAACGCTATATAAACCATGGGTCAAATATTAACCATTCTCCCACAAGGTCAAATTTTTTTTTTAAGATCGCATACTTTGCTCATAATAGTACATTACGCGTCGAGTGCGGAAAGTAGCATTTTGTATGCGAGTGTGGAGTTTGCACCCGAGCGATAGCGAGGGTAGTAAAACCACACGAGAAATGCAAAATGCCGTTTTCGAACGAGTTGCGTACCGTACTTTATCTACGATTGTTAGATTTAAATAATAAATACAGAAAAAATAAACTTGCTGAATGTAAGTTCGTATCTCTCTCTTGATAAAGATGGCATTAATTCTTGAGTTGTATTTTTTGCCGAATTAATTATTTCTGGAGGAGTATTATTCTCCACATTTTCGTCAAAGTCACTTGATTCACTCATTGTTTTTCAATAAAAACTCGATATAAACAGTTACTTTAATAAAAGAACAGCAAATTAGTTTTGTTAAATGTAAACAAACTCGCTAATCGTGCGTAAAGCTGAAGAATTCCTCTTCTTTACCACGCTAGCGTGGTAAAGAAGAGGAATTCTTCAGAACTATGAGACGCGCATGCGCAATGAATACAAGTACGTAAAGAATCACTTTCTACGCATCTAAACAAAGATACAATGTTTATATTTCGTATCAATCGTAGATAAAAACACTTATTGCTCCAAAAGTATAAAAGCTAGAACAACATTTTTGGTTTCGTTGTATAGCTGATAAAATTTTCTACAATAAAAGTGTAATTTTAATTTTCAAGCACTCAAATTTCATTACGAAAAATGTATACAAATTTTATTTTTAAGAAAAAATAAAAAAAATCCATTTTCTTTGTGCTTCCATAAGCTCAGTAACGAACTGAGCTTAAACTTTTCGGACTTCAGGTAAAAACTTCCTTATTTGCTATCGTTTCAATAAATATTAATATTATTACCTATTCATTAGGCGGACTTTTTAGTAAACTTCGCTGAAAGTAAAAAAGAAACATGTTTATTGTTGTTATTATTGACAGGGGTGAGTATACTAAACCAATCTTACTTGTTTGTAAATATGCTTTTGATTATTTACTCACCTGTAAGTCAAATAATTTCAAGATAAAAAGAACTTTTTATATACTACGTTTTTAAATTTTATGTTCAATCGTATGTAATGTTGATAATATAATTGTTATTGTTATATAATATATAATGTTAGTGAAAAAAAAAAAAAAAAATTCCAAATTTATTTACTTCACATAAATGACAACCATCCAGAGAGCTGATCTTAAACCTATAAAAGGATAAATCTTTGTACAACGGATCTCCCCAACACCAAATCTAAAGCATGCCATCGATATATTTGAAATAATATAATCGATAAATAATATAATCGATATTTCCTGTTTAGCTGTCATTCAATGTTTACCTATCACAAATTTGAGACCCGTCAAAATGAAGATAGCGTAAATATTGGATATGGCAAAACAAATAAAATAACTTGCGGATTTTTTCCGAACTAACTTTCCGCACAGCAAAATTTACTGAAAACTAATTAAATTTTGCTGAAAGATGGCTAAAAGTATTAAAATAATGCATTGTCATCGTGTTCTGAGCTATGCTAAAAGTTTCAAATGTCTAGCTATTAGGGAAGTTAGTTAGAAATCGATTGCCAGATTTGTACCGGACAAACAAACAAACAATAATGCAAGCTAATAAAAACGTAGTAAAATAGCAACAATAAACATGTTTCTTTTTTGCTTTCAGCGAAGTTTACAAAAGATTCCGCCTTATGAATGGGTAATAATATTAATATTGATCGAGACATTAGTAAAGAAGGAAGTTTTTCCTTAAGTCTGAAAAGTTTAAGATCGGTTCTTTACTAAGTTATGGACATACAAGAATATTGTTTTTTAAATTGTTTTCTTAAAAAATAAAATTTGTATACATTTTTAGTCATGTAATTTAATGGTATGAAAATGAATAGTTATTTATGCACCTAGGGAGTAAAGTAAGCCATTATTCCCTCAGCGAAAAAGTTGACCATGGTCCCTAAATCCCGAGGCGAAGCCGAGGGAATTAGACTCTTTAATTCCCTCGGCTGTGCCTCGGCAATAACTCTATCGCGAGAGGATTAATGGCACTTTACTCACGAGGTACATACAATATTTTATCTCCAGTAGGAAGAAAATACACATTTTCGTCCATTGCATAGTTTTTATTTATTATTTTAATAAATAACAATAATTATTAGCACTTTTAATAGCAGATATAAGAGATTCAATATTAAAAACAAATAAGAATTGGTATTAAACTCAAATAGTAGGTTATTTAGATGCAGGTTATAAACAATGAATCTATGATAAACATGGTCAAAAAAGTGCAGTGCCTCCAACCTGATTTCAACAACTTCATTACATTAGCCATTCATTTTCTACTATTTATAAAATAATTAAGTTGCAATCTTTACTTTTTTGCCCTACTTTACTTTTTCGCCCTACTTTTACTTTTTCTCCCTACTTTTTGAGTTCAGGGATGAAAAGACCTGTTTTATTCCCTCTAAACTAATTCAAAATCATAACTTTTGGTCCCTACTGGAGATAAAATTACATTTTCTTGTAGGAAATTTGGTCAGTTTGACAACGAAACCAAAAATTTTGTTCTAGCTTTTATAACTTTTGGATCAATAAGTGCTTTTATGAGCAAAGTTATGTGATCTTAAAAAAATCATTAAATTTAACCTTGTGGGAGAACGGTTAATATTTGACCCATGGTTTATATAGCGTTTTTTGTAGCCCCTGAGACGTAAAAAACAACCTACTTCTTTTTTTCACATATATCGCCAGTCACCCTGTATATGTATTGTATACATATTATATTGGATCATATAAAATCTAATAATGAAAAGGTAGGATAAGTAAAGTTCAGATAAATAAAAAGAGGAGAATATAAGAAAAGGTTGAGATGCCAGATATGTTATAATTTAACGAAAACCTGAATTAAAACTGTCACTTAACACAGGTTCTTACTTGATTAAGATTTAAGATTAATTGTTTATTTCTACGAAAAACTTTAAGCTATATTTTTCCATTTGTTTCCAATCCTGCCTCTGTTTTAAAGCTCACCATGTAAAAAGAAGAAAGATAAATGATACAGTTTCCCCAGGTTTAATTAAAATATTGTTTAGTTTCAAGAAAACGGATGAAGGTAAAACTTCGAAGTAAATTACTTATATTTGTACAAAGAGTTTGATTTAGAACAGGAGATTATATCAACTTTTGATTACAATATAAAGACGTAAACAGGGAAACTGCTTAGTGCTTCAAATTAAACTTTTTTAATTGATTAAAATTATTTTAATTAATTGTTTAACAAACTTATAATCTCATTTTTATTAGTTAGACACTTTTTTGGACGCAATCTCCTGGACTATTATGGCCCAATCTTTTTTTCAAGATTATATAGTGCTCCTGTCCACCCCTTGATATTTAACTATAAACCAGTAAAATTAAGTTTTTCCAACTCACTTTTGTATTAGTACACGTTTGTACTAACTCACTTTTGTATTAGTACAAGTTTATAATAACACATTAGTACAAGTTTGTAATAACACATTAGTACAAGTTTAGTTTGTAATAAAACATTAGTACAAGTTTGTAATAACACATTAGTACAAGTTTGTAATAATACATTAGTACAAGTTTGTAATAACACAATAGTACAAGTTTGTAATAACACAATAGTACAAGTTTGTAAAAATGCATTAGTACAAGTTTGTAATAAAACATTAGTACGAGTTTGTAATAATACATTAGTACAAGTTTGTAATAAAACATTAGTACAAATTTGTAATAAAACAGTAGTACAAGTTTGTAATAAAAAATTAGTACAAGTTTGTAATAAAACAGTAGTACAAGTTTGTAATAAAACATTAGTACAAGTTTGTAATAACACAATAGTACAAGTTTGTAAAAATGCATTAGTACAAGTTTGTAATAAAACATTAGTACGAGTTTGTAATAATACATTAGTACAAGTTTGTAATAAAACATTAGTACAAATTTGTAATAAAACAGTAGTACAAGTTTGTAATAAAAAATTAGTACAAGTTTGTAATAAAACAGTAGTACAAGTTTGTAATAAAACATTAGTACAAGTTTGTAATAACACATTAGTACAAGTTTGTAATAACACATTAATACAAGTTTGTAATGATACAAAAATAATTTAAAAAAAATTGTTATTATAAAATTGAATACTTTTGCATATTAATTTTTCGGGTGAGTTAAATTTCTATATTTTTGTATTTTGCTTCTTTTCTGCTTCAAGTGTCTGAGAAATTTAATATTTGCTTATATAGGGTGTCCCAAAATTAACGCAAGATTTGAATTTGCCGCCATGTGTGCTGTAAATAGTTGGCAACATTGAAAAAAACCAATTCGACAGCTGAGAGTTTAGGGTTAGTAAAAATGGAGCGTTACACGATACAGCAACGTGTTTTTATTATTGATCGTGATTTAACACGATAAATTTATTTAATTTAACCCGCTAGATCGTGTGATTTAACACCATTAGATTTCTTTTTATGGGTTTATTTGAAGTCAAAGGTCTGTGTCAATAAGCCCATAACCACCCGTGCATTACAGGAGGAAATAGAACGCTGCATCAACGAAATTCAGCCACAAGAGAAGTGCATATGTGCCAGCAAAGTTGCCCACAAAAGGGAGACCATTTGCCCGATGTGTTATTCCATAAATAACCCTATCCTATGTACTTCATGATTCAATAAAAATATAACAATCTAAAAACTAAATAGACTGCCAATTGGTGTGGCACATAGCTTCCTTACATTCTATCACGTACTTAATTGAGTTTATGCTTTTACAAGCCATTACTGTCTAATTTGTTTATTTCCCCTGTTTTTGTAATCTGTCAAAATTGTTTTGATTTTTTTACATGAATAGTATCAATTTAGCAAAAGTTAAAGAGTGCAGACTGTTCAAATTAATCTGGGGCTATCTGCGGGTTACTTTCTATAAAATATAAAAGTTTCATACAAATCAGATAAGTACTTATGAAGCGGACAGAGGGTACACCGGGGGGGGGGGGGGGGGGGGTCTGGAGAGAAAATAGCAAAGAAAGATATGTATAATATCCCTATAACATTTTTTGTGAAATTAGGAAAATAAATAAGTTACAAATATATAATTATGTTATATATTTATTAATATAATATTTATTTATTAATATCATATACAACTTTTGCTAGTCTCCCAGGGATGGGTTCTTCATTAGTTCTTGCTTCATACTTTTCAGATGAACTAATTTTCCTTAGAAAAGGCTTGACATGTGTCATTTTTGATTTTGTCGTGGAGTTCTGAGCATGTCATAATAGAATTTTCTTTAATATTAAGAAGCACTTTTACAACTGACAGAGATAATCTTCCTCTTTCAGGGGTCCAAATAGACACCATCATTGCTTTTGCTGCATTCTCCGTTTGTCTTAGTAAAATCCGGACATTTCTCAAATCCGGACGCAAAACCGGACAGATGTTTGAAATCCGGACGTATGGTAACCCTTGCCATAGGTGTAAATAAATGTATGTATGTGTGTATATGAAAGAGAAACAAATTAGCGCAGGAGGTTGAAACTTATATGAGACCAACAATGGGCTAATCAAGATCTACAATCCAAATTTCATTAAAATCGGACTTGTAGTTTTTAAGATATATTGACAGACACGGAACCAAAAATGATCCCTGATGTCTGAAACGGATTTCTGTCTTAGAATTTTTTAAATCGGAGACATAAAAATTTTTTTTCTTCAGAACGATCACGTAGCTTCCGTTACTTTCGGTAAGCTCGGAAGCAAAACTGTGTTTTCTATTTAATTCAAATTTTGCGTTAATTTTGGGACACTTTTTACAAATAAAAGTGACCGGGAATGGAATCAGTTCCAAATCAGTGGGACGTGAGGAAGATATGTGCCATACAAATTGGCACACTAATTTCAACCCTATTCATTTCTTACACAATCGCTTCTTTATTATTTTTTCTTTAAAACAATTAAAACAATAAATAAATAAGACGGGAAATAAAGTGTCTTAATGGGCTACTTAAAGAAATGGAGCCCATTAAGATCCCCTAGTAATTATGTGAAGCGAAAAAATGCGGAACGAAAAAACTTTATTCCTTGAGTGGCTTAGTTACGCCAGTTTTTCTTCTTTTAACTGCCTAAATCTCAAAGGGAGAATTTTATATTAAAACTCCACAATACCTTCTCTATTAAAGAAAAATGTTTATATGATTACTGACATAAAGTTATAATAATCAAAATGTGAAAGTTTATGCTGCACAAACGGTCTGCTAATGAGTTATTCGCTTAGAAATAATTAAACCGCTTGCGGTTTAATTATTTCAAAAGGAGTTTGCAGTAAAGCTTTGAAGGCAGGGTAAGAGCAGTAAAGCTTTGGAGGCAGGGTGAGAGCAGTAAAGCTTTGAAGGCAGGTTATCATTGTGTTAATATTAAGTTCAATCTTTAATAAAGGTATAAGTTGCTCACTAAAAATAAAAATACGAATTGCTTTGTTTGGAAACACAAGATCTAGAAAGCAATAGAAGGTACTAGAAAACGTTTGTATACCACTTTTTTTTCCGGGGGGCTTTTACACCCGAAGACTCAGGCCACTTAGGTGGGCCCATCGAACAAACCCGGGTTAGGGACCGAAATTCTCACACTTTTTACTTTCTCATATAAAGAGAAAGTATTGTGATGGCACGAAAATTCGATTTTGAGATTTTGATGGATTTACACGTTTTGAGGTCCTCTGTGTCCAAAAAAGTGGTTTTTAAAAAATGTCTGTCTGTCTGTCGTCTGTCATCTGTCGTCTGTCGTCTGTCGTCTGTGCAGACGCCTGGAGCCTAAACTACTGGGCCGATTTTGAAGAAATTTGGCATACATGTTCAGAAAAATCATACCCCGAGGCGAAATCGAGAAATGAATTTTAGCTCCAAATTTAGGGACGCTACCCCTCAAAAACTCTGAAAAAACGTGAAAAAAAAATATTTCTTGAAAACGGTTCAGACGATTTTGATTAAAAAATTCTAAAATATAGTCCATTTAAATACGAATCCAACGATGTAAGCCGTTTTCCCGGGAAAAATCTAGTTCCTGAGAAAAAAGCTTAAAACGCGGACCGAGAGAGCCCGAGTTCGATTCCCCGCCCGGGAGAAGTTATTTTTATGATAAATTTTAATGAAATGCACAATAATAATTAAATTTACATACGAAAACTAATAAATGGAAAACACTGGGCTAAATAATTATGAACTCGTATATGAGAAAATTTGTCTAAGTTGTCTCGGACCGATTTTTTGAAGATGTGGTCAGTAACCATGACTCCCCTCGGATTCTATCATCATGGTTTCGCCTGGTGGCGCCACTCTTTCGAGGAGCTTCCCATTTATTTAAACAATGCTGGGTTGACAATGAGCGGGGGGCCCGGTCCGGGAATCGAACCCAGAGCTGTGGTCAGAAGCGTTCACCCATCCATCTACTGACCCGACTCGAGGCTGCTTAATTTGCGTTATCACACGGCAAGCGCGCTAACCTCTGAGCCACCCAGGCCCCCTCTGTATACCACTATATTATTAAGGATCATAATACACAACTAAACTAAAATGATATAAGAGTATTACTGTAGTTTTTAGGAGTCTGTCACTTATTTTTTTGTGAACCACCATATCTTAGAAACTATCCGTCTGATTTGATTAAAATTTGGATGGTAGACCCTAATTAGCCCTAGGTTGGACCTCATATAAGTTTCAAATACTAAATCAGTAAGCTCTCATTGTAACATTGGTGGCTTAGTGTACAATTTAGAAACTAATAAAATATTTATGTGAAAGAGTGCATAATCCAATGGTTAGGTTAGAGGTGGTCAGAGGTGGTTAGAGGCGGTTAGAGGTGGTTAGAGGTGGTTAGAGGTGATTAGAGGTGGTTAGAGGTGATTAGAGGTGGTTAGAGGTGGTTAGAGATGGTTAGAGGTGGTTAGACGTGGTTAGAGGTGGTTGGAGGTGGTAAGAGATGGTTAGAGATGTTTAGAGGTGGGTAGAGGTGGGTAGAGGTGGTTAGAGGTGGTTGGAGGTGGTTAGAGGTGGTTGGAGGTGGTTAGAGGTGGTTGGAGGTGGTTAGAGGTGGTTGGAGGTGGTTAGAGGTGCTTAGAGGTGCTTAGAGGTGGGTAGAGGTGGTTAGTGGTGTTCTAGTATGAAGTTTAAAGAGAAAATTGTGGAGGGGTTTATAAATGCTAAGCATGTGAGAGTGCCTCGTCGTGATGGTTTATTTATCAGATCCCAGTGATGGCGCTGTGAAGTCCCTTAACCACACGCCATCACACCGACCTATTTTCCATTAATTACCCAGATAATTAGTATAATAAACATCAGATATGCTTTCAAGAGTTTCTAGTTTTATCTTTACTATTAACGCTTTAGTTGATATACCGTCTTGTTATCTTCATTGCCTCTTTACTGTTAATATATTGCCTTCTAAGTCCTCTTTAACCTAAAGACTTTATAAAGTATTTTCAACTTATATATGATGAAAACATCACTTTTTTGAAGAGCTTAAAGAGGTTTTAATTGAGCAAGAGAAAATTTATCAAAGAAGATATATAAGGTTTACTAGGATCAAATGCTTAATTAGACCGAGAAAATAGCAAAAAAAACCTACTTCTGTAATTAATTGGCCACTTATAAATAATTATTTACTTCTCATTCACGTTAAATTATTAAATTATTAAGTTATGAAATTATAGAAATACATATTCTTTTAAATTTTAAATTAAAATGTATTATATATTTACTTGACTAATTAAAATTAATATAAATCGAAGAAAAAGTCTTAAGTATTTAAAAATTTAAATGCTTTATTTAAAAAAATATTCTAAACGTTTAAAAGCACTCTGCTAAAAATATTTCCAGACCTTCTTTTGTCCAAAAGAAACGAGTCGTTTAAATATTTCAGAGTTGCCCTTAAGGGTTTAGGTATCCGTTTAACAAGGCAGGGGCAACAAATCCTTTGTTTACATTCATCAAAAAGGAAAATTTATAAAAATAACTAAAAGTAAATAATTTAAAATAACAAATAAAATAAAGTAATTGAAACAAATAGATGTTAAACAGAATATAAATTATTTTTTAAAAAAGAAAATTATACAAAATAGTTAATGTTACTATAACTATACAAAAATAACATGCTTTTTTTCCTTTGTAATGCTAATAGCTTTGGAATAATTCTCTCTTGTAATTTTTAAGCTCTAGGAATATAATAATGGTTTTTTTTAACTTGAAAACACTTTCTTTTTTAGGGTCCGTAGGCAAAACCAAGGACCCTTATATTTTCCTGCGTCGGCTACACCTTTCGTCCGATCACTTTGAAATTTGGCATGTATGTGTCTTGTACCTGCCCACATATTTTAAAAATATAGCGACTTAAAAAAAATATATTTCAAAAACATTAGGGTAAAAAAACTTAAGGGTTAAAATTTTTTTATTTTTTTTCGACACCGTGAGGGGTATCATATGAAAGGGTACGTCGAGCTGATTACAAAAATATATAATTCTTTGGTTATAACTTTGATTGGGCGAGCGTAGGCGAGTTTGATGCGGGTTTGAAACGTGTCCCCCCCCCCCCTCTATCTCGCTTATGTGAAGTGCAAAAAATCTGAAAAAATTCCTGAACATTCTTCGACCAAAAGTAAAGATACCACTTTTTGGAAATTTCGAAAAAAATATTATTTTATTTTTTATTGACAAAATAGTTTTTTTTTATAATTATGGTCTTTTCGATGTATTTATATGGTTGTAGTCCGGTTCAGTGGCAAAAAAATACTTTATCAGAGTGTGATTTGAGAATATCAGACCCTTAGAATGGTTCAAAGTAAGCCTTTACCATTTTAAAAAAACACTGTTTATACACTTTACAGTTAAACACTATATAGTGTGGCCTACGGACCCTCGCTGTGTGCTGACTAGCACACACTTGACCTGTTTATTTTTTTAAAAAAACTCAGTAAAAATAAATACCATTAAATTGTATTAAATATGGGAATAGTAATTATATTCTATTATCCTACATTATATTCTATTATCGTAATTACCCTTCTATTATCTTATTAAAGATATTTTGACATGTACAATTAATTTTAAGTTAGAGTTCATTACAAACTGAACCAGAAATAAACATTTCACACCTCTACCCATATTAGTTCATAAGATATATGAGCCTAAAGTTTTGTTATCATATCACTGATCTATGGACTCATCATAATTCTAAGGCACTTCTAGCAATTCTAGAAACTTGAAATTTTGTATATAGGTACAGTTTAATGTACAAATAAAGGTAAAATGACAAAATCCGAAAAAAATCTAGTTCTTTGCCCCCTCTGAACACTCTCAAGGCTAATAGAAAAATCGGCTCTGCAAAATTAATAAAAAATTTAAAAAAAAATATAACTTGCGCTACTAGCTCTTTCTGACTAGAATTTTATATTGGAGATTTTTTAAACTAAGGTATTATTTTACTCTCATTAATAGAATTTTATATTGGAATAAAAGTGATTGATCTTTATTGAGTACTGAGCTCGAAGATTGTAAACATACACTTTCCGCTCGTCCTCACTCGTACACCAGATAATTGATGTGTTCAATTGGAACACCCTGCGCATTACATACTTTGCCACATTGTCTTTTCGTTTCAAACCCCTTCTTCTAACTAAACAATGATAATTATTTTCTGTTTCTATTTATTTCTTATTATGTCCTTTCCTTATCTTTTCTATATCTTCTTACATTCAACAAACTATGCATCTTGTCTGTCTGTCTGTCTGTCTGTCTGTCAGTCTGTCTGTCTGTCAGTAACGTTCACGCGTGTGACGATAACTTGAGTAAAAGTTGACCGATTTAGTTGAAATTTGGTATACATGATCCTCTTACTAATACTCAGGCTAAGTTCGTTGGATAGCGTCCAAGAGTTCGTTCGCAATGCTCGCGTAAACGTGAGCTTCAAATTTAAAATTGGAATTTTAGGACGGGGAAAGATTCTGTCATCACCTATTTGATGAGACGAACATTTTTTTCAAATATCATTTTTTAATAAAACCAACAGCGACACCGCTATGAAAAATAAAGATAGCTAAAACTATTAAAGCGGACATAAACGTTTAAAATAGAAAAAACAACCTTTTTTACTGATATCTTACGTTCTAACGTAACGATTTTAATGAAACTTCATAGACACCATCTAATGCACAATTGAGAAAGGCATGCAAAATTTTAATTTGATACATGCAGTAGTTTGTTTGTAGCAAAGAGATACATTTTATAATAATTGAAAAAGAGATGTGTGGTTAGAGGAATAGTAAGAATGCGGGGTGCCCTTACTACTAGCCGCTGCACTACTACCAGACCCATTATCTATCAACTCATCATGATTCACGATAATCTATTTTTATTTCAATATTCAATAAATATTTATTACTATACGCTCGCTTCAATGATAGAGCCACGCGATGCCTAGTATATTATGTGTTCGAAAAGAATAAGAAACGAAAAATTACTTATAAAAAGAAGTTAAATCCCAACAAAATCACTTGTGTCATAGAAATAAGCCAAGTCTCGCGTAAAATGTCAGATCATTGGCTATACCAAGTCTACCCCTGTCTAAGTAACTATAGTGCCTATGGGGCTTATGGCCTAAACCTGGGACCAGCGGCCTGGGGCAATGGACAATGGACCTGAGTGTTCGTGGCCCTAGAAAGGTAAGTTTTTCCACCTCAGGCGTGTTAATGCAGGACTTATGCAGGCTATCAATAAGGTGAGAAGGGGTTTCATCTTTCATCCTCTTCCTCGCACAGCTGCACACTGGACTTTTAGCTAGACCAAGCAGATGTAGATGTCGATTTAGTCTACAGTGTCCAGTAAGAAATCCTGTCAAAAGATGACAGGATTGTTTTTTGAGCGAGAGCAGGCAAGCGGAATTGTTATTTATTTGATTTTGCTTCCGAGCTTACCGAAGGTAACGGATGCATTGTCTTCACTTTTGAGAACGAAAAACTTTTATGCCTCCGATTTTATAAATTCCAAGACAGAAATCCGTTTCAGACATCAGGGAACATTTTTGGTCTCGTGTGTGTCCGCGAATTATGAAACGTGTGACGATAACTTGAGCAAATGTCGACCGATTTTGATGAAATTTGGTAGCAATGTTCATTTTAACAATGCCCAGGACGTGTTCGTTGGACCACATTATTCGTTCAAGCGTTCACGCGCAACGTTTGCTTAAACGTGAACTTCAAATTTAAAATTGGAATTTTAGGTTGGGAAAAAAACATACTTCATCTATTTAATGAGACAAACACTTTTTTCAAGTACAATTTTTTAAAAAATAATTAGTAGTTTTGACTGAGATTTTGTGGTACCACTTCATAATTATGACTAGAGAGGTTGGTAGAAAGTTACACAACAATATTGTCACCACAATTTTTATTACACTAAACTCACAAACGCGTTTCGACAAATAACATCATCTTCAGTGTGTGTTAACTTAGTAAGGGTTAATTCTGTACTAAGCTAACTATTTTACAAACATGTATTATAAACTAACAGTACAAGGTGGGGGTGGACTAGGGTCATGTGGGTAGAGGGATTACTACGAAAGGAACGAGGTAAGGGATATGGAGTTGAGATCTAAGTCGGAAAAACAATTAAAGGTAAAAGGTTCAGGTAACATTTGGTTTTTCAACTGCTAAAATAAAACTTTCTTATTATTACTTATATCTTATTATTTAAACCGAAGAAGTAGGAAGAGAGAAAGATAAACTACAGAGGAACAAATTGAAGAATCTCATCAGAGAAAATCACCAGCCAATCTACAACAGGACCACCGACCACATAGGACACCAGAGACACACCGGAAGGACCATAACAGATACTAACCTACTGGGAGAAACAGAGGACAACACTCCCACAAGCTTTAACAACCCACCAGAAGCACAAGTTAAGTCACCAACACCTACAATACCAACTAACTCAAGTACTCTGTCACAAATAGATTTAGAACCTAGAAGTAGTAACCATTTAGACGATAATATTGTAAAGATTAATAGCTCTTTGAATACTTATAATAATAATAATGAAAATAAACATGTAACAAATGACAAAATAAATCCAATTAATTATGAACATGATAATGATGCAAACAGTGTATTATCTATAAATAACAACAACGACATACAAAATACTTCGAACTTAGACAATAGAGATATTGGCCATATCAATAGTTTTCAAAGTAAGTTAAATGACAATAACATAATAAATAACACAATTCATGTAAATAGTAACATAAATAATCAAGTAAATATTAACTATAACTATAAAACAATTAGCAATAAAAATAACATAAATATTTATAACAATAGGTTAAACTTAGAAATTAATAACCCTAGTTCTAGTCATTATTCAAATTCAAATGATAATTCAGATTCAGATAGTACAAGTTATAATAGGATTAATGGAGATAATAGAAATAATAATGAATACAATCATATCATTAACACTAGTAACAACGAAGGAGGCACTAACACATTCGCTGACAGAGTGGTCAATCTTAGTTATCTAATTTTAAATGAAAAATAAATCAAATTATTAGCAAAAGGTCTTAAACATAGCCCACATTACAACTTGAAAAGAAAATATTTAGAGATACTAGCTTTAAATAGTGGTAGACGGAAAAAATGCCCACGGAAAAAAAGCCCAGGAAAAAATGCCCACGGAAAAAATACCCACGGAAAAAATGCCCACGAAAAAAATTCCAATGTCCAAAATAATTAAACTTTAATGTTTAATGGTAGATAAAACTCGTTGTATTAAAATGGCGCCTGAACTATTTATCATAGGAAGTTGCAATAGGGCTCAAATTGTGCAGAATTGAAATTAGGAATGAAGCCTGTGATTAGATTTTTGATATCTTGCTTAGAACCAGAATAATTTTAATTTTACATTTTTTCCTAACCTCAAAGAGCGGTAGATCCTTAAGGTCTATAGGGTATATAATAAAGTAATCAACCTTGCTATTCTATATGATTCAAATAGCAATGTTGATTACTATAAATATTATATACCCTATAGACTATTGACCTTATATTATAATATACAAGTAAGTTGAAAAAGAAAGTTATTAATTTAAAAAAGTTCCGAGGTGCCCCGTACTCGATTTTTTTAATTCGAAGACATAAAAAATATCTCTCTTCAGAACGATCATAATGCTTCCAAGTTTACTGAATGTAAGGTACGGTAAGTAAGAAAAAACTGTGACATGGAGCTGCAATGCAAAGGCTCCTAAAAATCTAATTCTACTGCAAAGGATAACTACATTAGACTGTAAAGCTAGGATCGTATACACTAATGTTGGTTCAAATGATTTTTGGCTTGAAAGATCCTTATACTAATATGTTAAAACATATTATAGGTATATGTTGTTGAATAATAATTTTGATAAACACAATTAGTGGTTTGATCCATTCTGTGCTTGCCCTGATGCCCTCCATTACGGTAAACAACTTTTTTGAGTTTAATAAAATGTGAACACAGACTCAAAACAGTACTAGTTCTAACATGGATAAATGATTTTATACAAAAGACAAAAGAATGCTATGTTAAACTTAGGCTTATATTTAAATATAAATTTTACTAAAAATTATATTGGTTTAGTATTTCCTTGAAGCATTTATACTTTCCTAAAGATTAAGCATCAATGAAACCGTGTAAGTCAAAAGATAAGTTTAAACATAATAACAGACTAAGGACAATCAGGACATTTCCCCAGAGGGGTCATAAACCGTGGATTACCACAGGTACTAAAGGGTTATGTCCATCAGTATACCGACAAAGTTCAGGTGCAACAGTAGGATTACGATTTGTTCGCCCACTCCCGTCTAGATAACCATAAATATTCAGGATTAGGCTAGTTTAATCTAGTGTTCAGTTTAACAGTGAATAGAGAGTAAAACCTATTTTAGAACAAATAATTCTAAAAACTTAAAACATCATTTACTAAAAAACATTTCTCAAGAAAAAAATCGTAGGCATTATGAATTTTAACTTTCATTATCTTACTAACTAAGGAGTAAAATTATATGATCTATTTTCGGTAAATTTCAATAGAAATATACGAGAATATAATAATATATAGCCTTTATAGAGATTTGTATGGCAATCATCATTCTAATAAGCTAGCATATATTTTAAAATATTAAACACAAAACTAACTACACCTTCTAATTAATTTCTTTTGAAATAAAATCTCTACCAAGATTTGTAAATCCAAAAAAAGTCAAAACTAAAGTTAGGATGGTACAGATATTTTGGAAGAAAAATCAATGAGCACAGACGGTTGAAACTTATAGACTAATTAGGTCTATGACCTACCCTCCAAATTTCATTAAACAAATGCCCACGGAGGAAAAGTCTTTATAAAAAAAAAAATCTAGCAACATTTTTTCCTTTTCAAGAGAATCAGTCCCTGTTTGACATCGTACGTGGTTATACTTCAATTCTGTGCCCATATTGTCCAGACAGAGGACCCGCGCCACTTTCACTTAAATTTTGGTATTACGCAAATTTTAGTGAAATATATAAATATAATACAAAATAAATTAATATTGTACCTGAATTTAAAAATATACTATTAAAAAATTGAAAATGATAATTGAGACTGACTCATTTTGTGCTTGTAAACGATGAGACTAAACAACGTTATTTTATAAATTAAAAAAATTATAAAATCAATTTTAATATGTTTTATAATATTTTGCTAAAAATATTTCATTCAAAATTATATTTTGAATGAAATTTCAAAATTATGACATAAATTATGACATAATTATGACATAAAATATGACATAATTATGACATATCAAAATTATATTTTGGACATTTCTTTAGTGGAAATTTATTTCGTGGGCATTTTTTCCGTGGGCATTTTTTCCGTGGGTATTTTTTCCGTTGGCATTTTTTCCTGGGTTTTTTTTCCTTGGGCATTTTTTCCGTGGGCATTTTTTCCGTGATTCTCCACCCCCACCTTGTACTGTTAGTTTATAATACATGTTTGTAAAATAGTTAGCCTAGTACAGAATTAACCCTTACTAAGTTAACACACTCTGAAGATGATGTTATTTGTCGAAACGCGTTTGTGAGTTTATGTGTAATAAAAATTGTGGTGACAATATTGTTGTGTAACTTTCTACCAACCTCTCTAGTCATAATTATACAATTTTTTAGTGAAACCAACAGCGACACCGGTATGAAGTTTTAAAGATCGCTAAAACTAATAGTTTTTACATTATAATAAACAATATAACAATAAAGTAATGTTAATATAACAATAAAGTACATAATAGGATGCGAGGAAGCTATGTGCCACACTAATTGGCAGTCTATTTTGCTTTTGACTGCGAAAGCCATGTGCTTCGAGGTTATTAGAGACTTTAGTTATTAATAAGAGGCATTTAATTTTAAATTTAAGGTGGCTTAGACAACGTATCTATTTTTTCTTTGTTGAAGATGACTAAGCACCCTTAGACACACTTAAGAAATAACTATAAATCAAAGCAATTATATTTTGCCTTGAATTATAATAGTCTATTTTTAAACATTTCTAACTTAATAGTCTTAGCTGCGAATACCCTCTTGTTTCTTAATAACTATTAATTTGATGATTTTAATTAAATTAAAATGAAGTAAATTGTCAATCGAAGCATTTTGATGGAAGAAGCTGGGCTGGGCCTGTATGGAATTGCTAATTTAATTTTCTCTTAATTGAGAGTTCAGATGTTGAGAGGTTAGAGGTTTATTACTGTTTGACACTGCAATCCTTTATTGAAAAACATTAAATTAGCTCGTTCAGTTTCTATATTGTCAGTCGCTTCTAATACTAATAAAAAATATATTGTTTCCCTATTTTTTTTTAATAACACTAAAGAATAAAAAGGCGACAATACTATATTTAGTATTTATTATAAATTCCCTAAATATAATGTTTTAGTAACAACTGCCATTTTAATTTTGATGTGATTTGTAGAGGAGACTAAAGCTATGGACACGGGATAGAAAACTAGCTGATGATCTGAGCGAAGCAAAGCTCTTATACTACACTTGGCATTTTGTTGGACGCGTACTCCTTCTGAACGGCTGAACCGATCCGCACAAAATTCGGCACGGTCAATGTGACCAACCGCAGGAATGTATAAATCTGAAATGGTCCAAATTGGTACACAGGGGTGCGGGGTACGGGGTGCAAAAGTTAAAATAGTATATGCCCTTCATGATGCATGTCGTTGGAAAGCTCTTTAAGAGTATAGTTATTGTTGTTATGTTCACTTTTGTAATATTTTTATTTAAGAGGAGGTAAAATAGAAAAACAAGAAAAAATGCTGTTTAATTAAAAATTAGAAATACATATTACTATTTCGGATCCGATTTCAGCTGTTTATAAATTAAAATGTTTATTGTTTAAGATTAAAATGCACAATAAGATCAATATTGCAAGCAGATAACTACATTGCACACCTAGTTAAAGTAACTGTTTTTTTCTGTTTATTATTATAATCCAACAATCGTAGATAAAGTACGGTACGTAACTCTTGCGGAAAACTGCATTTTGCTTTGCTCGTGTGGTTACTAAACTCCACACTCGCATGCAAAATGCTACTTTCCTGACTCGTAATGTACTATAATTTATTACTATAATTATTACCATTATCTTATTGTCAATAAAATTTAGTGATAAAGAGTATCAAGCTCTCAGTCTATTGTTATAAATATGTTTAAAAAATTGTAAGAATAGATTAAAAATAAAGAGAAAAAAGTTTGTAGGGAGCTCAGCTTATCTTTTTTTTTTTTTTTATTATATATCTTTTATAAAAGTCAATGATTGGAAAGTAAGTGGAAATAAGCTTAATATTCTTTAGAAATGCTAAAAACTTTTAATAAGGAACTGAGAGCAATCTTTTTCTTTTTACTTGTATTGCTCCTTTCATTGAAAATTAATCGTACTCAGACTAAGAAAGAGTGTATTTTTAAACAGATACCTTCCAGCCTCCCAAGGAATAAATCCTGAGAATTTCTAATCGGGGGAAATCCTACAAAGAAGAAAAGAAGATAAGTGAAAACATCAAGAGAGAAAATTTCAAACGGAACCCAAAGAAAATGTAAAAGGAAAAGCAAGTTTGTTTTTGACTTGGCGGTGTTGTTTCTAAGAAGAGGAAATGTGTTTTGGGTGACGCCTCTGTGAGACTTGCTGGTCGGAAATGGGATTTCATTAAATATAGAGAGAAACAGGAACAAGGGTCCGAGGGGCTCTTTTTAATATTGGAACAGGTGTCGTTCTTCTAATACCTTGACATTTCCAAACTCTTTGTTGTTTCCTTTATATTTATACTTCCCCTTAAGAGGAATCACTAAGTAACATCATCTCCTGACTTAGCTTCCTTCATCCTATAAACAGCGAGCCGTTAGGGTGCTCTCACACTGGATTCGACTGCTGCGACTTTTAGTCGTGCGTAGTCGTACGAGTATGGACAAACTATCCCGACCTTAGCAATGTTATCAGCGCTCTCACACTACATCCGACTTAGTCGTCCGACTAGGTGCGTTTACCTCCGACTTGCGACTCGATCCCACCAGTCTCGGATTTTCGTCCGACCAACGGAACAAAACTACATACCTATTGCTGTTTTTTTGACATTTTCATGTTTAGGCTATGGGACACAAGTCGAAAACGTTATGTTACGTTTTAGTTTAAAAACTCAGAAAAGTATAACAGGGAGTTAGAAATGCATAGGAGGTTTGTAATATAGTCTCCAGCTGAAGTGCCTTCCCCTACCGCGCTTCGTAGGGCCGAAGAAAGTCGAAAAGAGTTCCACGCCTTGCAGGGAACTAGGCCGTTGCAGGAGGTAGTTCGCACTTGCATAGTCTAGTCTTGTTTAATCTCGAGTTTGTACCGTCCTTATAGGCATGTTAGCTTGGCCTTGGACAGGTTGGTTCCCTTCGCGCCTTGTTCCCCGACCTTGGACTCACTCTTCTCCCCTCTTATGTATGTAATACCTTGTATTGAATCTTAAGTAAGAGTAAGCCTCAGTCAGGCCATGTCTATTCTATTGTATGTCACGATTCTTCAAGTACACTACATTTTTAAATTCTCGTTTTTATATTTTACACGCCCTTAATCATTACTTCAGTTCACTAATTCACTTAATCGTTTAATCAAGTCTAGATCAGTGGTTTCTTTACCTTTTGGTAACTACGGCCCCCTTAAAATTTCCAAATGTAATAAATACAGTACCTAAATACCTTTCGAGGTCTTTACTTAGACACATAAACGCGAAAAGCTTTACATGAAAATGTCTCACTGTCTTGCAGACTCGTATGCAAGCATTTTTTTTAAGCTTTAAAATACGTCGAAGAGTAAACTACCCTTATTTTTTTTTAAATTTAAAAGTTTTAAGTTGTATTATACAGGTTTTTTTAATTTTCCTGTTTTTTTATGTTTTATTAAAATCGTTACGTTAGAATGTAAGATATCGGTAAAAACGTTGTTTTCTCAATTTTAAACGTTTAAATCCCCTTTAATAGTTATTAACGATCTTTATTACTTCATAGTCGCTGTTGGTTTACTAAAAAATATTATTTTAAAAAAATGTTCGACTCATCGAATAAGTAATGATAGAATTCTATTTCCCGTTCTGAAATTCCAATTTTAAATTTGAAGCTCACGTTTACGCGAGCGTTGCGCGCGAACTCTTGGACGGATAACGCTGTCCAACGAACTTAGCCTGAGCATTATTAAAAGGCACATGTATACCAAAGTTCAACTAAATCGGTCAATTTTTATTCAAGTTATCGTGGGACACGTAAACGTTACTGACAGACAGACAGACAAACAGAAGGCATCTCCAGTAGAAAGAAAATACACATTTTCGTCCATTGCACAGTTTTTATTTATTATTTTAATAAATAACAATAATTATTAGCACTTTTAATAGCAGATATAAGAGATTCAATATTAAAAACAAATAAGAATTGGAATTAAACTCAAATAGAAGGTTATTTAGATGCAGGTTATAAACAAAGATAAACATGGTCGAAAAACTCAGTGCCGCCAACATGATTGCAACAACTTCATTACATTAGCCATTCATTTTCTACTATTTATCAAATAATTAAGTTGCAATCTTTACTTTTTTGCCCTACTTTACTTTTTCTCCCTACTTTTTGTGTTCAGGGATGAAAAAACTTACTTTAGTCTCTCTAAACTAATTCAAAATCATAACTTTTTCTCCCTACTGGAGATAAAATATATTTAAAATGCAGTTGGAAAATAAATTTAATTCTGCAGGTGGTCGTTTATTTGTTGGTTTTGATTTCCAACAAAAACAGATTAATTTTTATCCATGCCTCGGAAACTAGACTTTTTTTCCCGGGAAATCGATTAAATCATTAGACGAATTAGATGGATTTAAATTGAATATACATTTTTGAATTAAAATGATCGAAACAATTTTCAAGAAATTCATTTTAGCTCCAAATTTAAGGGGGGGGGGGGGGGGGGGGGGAATAGCGCCAATAAATTTGGAGCAAAAAATAATATAGCGATTTCGCCTAGGGGTATCATTTTTATAACATGCAAGCCAAATTTCATAGTAATCGGGCCATTAATTTAGGCTTCATGCGCCTGCTATAATTATGGACTCATTTATTTTTAAATACTTTAGTTTTATAACAAAATTACTTTATCGTTTCAATCTTTATTTATGTTAAAATAAAAAATGTAATATGTTTTTAATGAAATAATAATTTTGCTGCTTAAAACTAAATTAAAAGGGACACTATTATATAAAACTATAATTAAAAAATAATAAAAAGATGCATTAACTTTTTAAACATGAAAATGGTTATCACTGTGCTATAACTAATATAGGAAGGGATTTGAAGATAAGGCCTCAAACCAAAAGGGCTAAAATAAAAATATATAAAGATGAAAAATATTTTCAATATAAAAGGTCTTATAGAAGGAAATGTGTAATATAGTAAAAAAAAATCTCTAAAACCCTGGATGTTACGGGTATAATGAAAAAGAGAGAAGGAATGGATAATTAAATAACTTCTATTTTTATTTTATTTAAGGTAATATTTATTTTTATTAATAATAATATTTTAGACCTCTCTAATTTTTATTCAGTTCAATTTTTTAAGAGCAAAAATCAACAAAGAAAATTATTGGGTTAAAAACAAGTTCCAAATTGTCTGGTATCTCGTAAGCTCTCATTCGATAAGCGTTGTTACAGTGAATTAATTGTGAACTTTAAACTTGTTTACTGCGTAGGCTTTTGTGACTTAAGTCTGAATTATTTACATATTACGGAGGAGATCGCGTTTGAAATTAATTAAAGCAAGTGTAAGCGAGCTTCTTACATTCAACAAACTTTGCATTCTGTCTGTCTGTCTGTAACGTTTACGTGTCAGTGTGTGATAACTTAAGTAAAAGGTGACCGATTTAGTTGAAATTTGGTATACATGTTCCTTTTACTAATGCTCAGGTTAAGTTCATTGGACAGCGTTATCCGTCCTAGAGTTCGCGCGCAACGTTCGCGTAAACGTGAGCTTCAAATGTAAAATTGGAATTTCAGGACGGGAAAAGATTCTCTCATCACCTATTCGATAAGACGAACATTTTTTTTTCAAATAAATGTTTTTAGTAAAACCAATAGCGACACCGTTATGTATCAATAAAGATCGTTAAAACTATTATAGTGGTCCTAAACGTTTAAAGTAGAGAAGACAACGTTTTTACCGATATCTTACGTTCTAACATTCTAACGTAACGATTTTAATAAAACTTCATATTTGTACATCGTCTAAAGTACAATTGAAACAGGCATGTAAAATTTCAACTTGATACAAGGCAGAAGTTTTTGAGCAGTGAAGTGATACATTTATAATAATAGTTTAAAAGCTACTGCGGGTGGTTAAGATTCTTATAGGTGTGTAGTTGTATAGGGCTATCCAGGAAGGTGAGCTTTGTACCAAGTACCCCCATTCTACCCTCTTCCACTTGTCTTCAACTATGACATTCATCATGATTAATAAATTTCTTAATATTCAGTATTTTATTGCAATACGCTCGCTTGAATGATTGAGCCACGCGATGCCTAGTTAAATATAAAGTTCCTAGGCTTCCACCGTAAGAAATAAAACGAGGTTGCGTCCTCCATTGGCGACCGCGTCTCGAAGGCTGTGCGCGTCCCGACGTTTCGATCATTCCTATGCTAAAAGCATCTTCAGAGGGTGTTCATGGTATCCGTAGTTTAGACAGTTGTGAATGGACACCATGAGCACCTCTAAAAGATCCTCCTATTATTAGGAGGAAAACTTCGGGAGGTACACTCTTCGAGACAAGGTCTTTGCATGAGATGTAAGCTATAATGACACGTTGTGTAAAATAAACCCAAAGATAATACTGTAACAACCAAGTTTTATTGGTTGATATTTTGTAGTATCTTTCGATCTATCCGGTTTATTGCTTGTAGGAAGCAACACGGTTTAGATCTAAGAGTTTATCTGTTTTGTTTATTTTGAAGGTTCTAGTTATGTAAAATTCTTTCTGTTAATTTATTGTAGATATGAATGTTTTTATTGTTATGAGAGTGTGTGTGTGTATGTGTGAGAGTGTATGAGTATTAGAACTACTGTTTTGTTTGGTTCCGAGGTCCAGGGAACTAAGAAGAACCCATAAGGAGGGGGCACTAGGATGGTCAGTCTGGGCGAGGCTCTAGGACGAGCGTGAGTGAGTTGTAACGACCGTGGTCGGATTACTACGCATCTCTACCGGACTTACCCGATAATTACGGACGGTCACCCTAATCATTTGGGATAAACCTCAGAGATTACGTTTCGGTGCGGTACCCGGCACAACTTCTGCGGAACTGAGAATAACTTCCGGTGGAAGTAGTCCTGAGCCAGCGATCAAGACCAGGGATCTAGGGATCGCACCGGAAATTAAATCAACTCAACCGAGCCATTTTCACAACCCGTCTATAGACACCGGGAAAAGCTACGCATAGTTAGTGAACCAGGTATTTAAGTTTTTTGTAACCTCTGCCCCACCCCATTTGGAGTTCACCACGGGAGTCACCACCAACTGAAGCCGCCGGTCTCCCTATTTCTCTTCTCTTTTTTATTATTATTTTTATTGATTTAAAAATGTATAAATTAATTAATTTGATTTCAAGGCCTTGACAGTAATTTTCTTTTATTTTGTTATAAATACTTATATGGAGAATATACTTTCAAACCCATTTTTTTAAATGGGATGTAATTATATCTTGGAGTTAGTTTCATAAGGTAATCCCCGTCAGGGATAATCCCAATAACCTCTGTCCCCCGTCCCGTTAATCCCTTTTTCCTACCTTCTATCCTATATCCTACCAGGGATCCCTCGTCATCCCTGGAAACCCCTAATTCCTATAAATCCTAGGCGAGGTGGCGCTTTCCTAAATTCCTATTATTTTTTATCCCAAGTAGCAGAACTCACCCTACCTCCGGCTCGAGCAGCGGCACATAAAACCAAACTGTTACAATACATTAGAAGAAGAGTTAGGACAGGTGGATGGGCATTAAGGAAGGTTATACGAAGTGAATAGCTGTTCATAACTAAGCGTGGAGTTTGCTTACATCTAAGTCTAAACTTAACCATTTAAAGGATGTAGTAGAGAAATAAATTGGAGTAAAGGTTGATACGTGTCAGAAGATTTTATTTTATTTGTATTTAAAAGAAGCAATAGGTATGTTTTCTTAAAAGATTTATTTCATTTGTTTATGTTTGATGATCTTATAAAAAAAAAAAAAAAAAAAAAGAATTAACCATATATAGTTTATGGTTTGTTGTTGTTGAGTGAGTAGATATTGCGCTTTCTTTATATGACTCGTCTCAGGCTTTGTTTATCTTTTATCGCAGTTTTGTTTATGGGATTAGGTAGATAAGCTTGGCTAAACCAAGGGGGGTCCCCGTTTCTTGTGGAGGGAGTCAGTCGTGGCCAGGTAGGCTGTGGAGCAACGTAAAGGGACGTCACGCATTTGCGGATCACCGACGGATTTACGTAGTAGCTGCCACCTACACCTGATAGACCGTTGGCCGACTCCAAGCTGACTCACACTGGATGTTGCGGAGAACTCGCCGCCGACACCCGGACGCTAAGCTAAGCCCTAGTTTTAGTTTAATTTTAGTATAAATTTGGACTTTTAATAAAACTTGGAATAACCTAGGAAATTATAATAAAGAAAATAATATCATAGCTACTAATAATAAATATAACTTTAATTTAATTTTAATTTAGAATAAGAACTTAGCGTCCGAAGGGATTATAGCGTTCCTCTTCGATAAAAGGAGCGCACCGGTGTTTGAACGCGGAGTTCCAGACACCGCTTGAAATATTTTTACATATTTATCATTTAAATTTTTGAACTACCCCAGAGCGTACTGCGGGTTGCCTACCCATACAGTTGTGGTCATCCCTACTCACTACTCACCTCATCTACGTCCGACTAGATGAATTTACCTTGTTTCACCGACACCTCTATTTCTTTCCACTCTGAGCTGCCTTCTTATATAATTTTCTTAATTAATTTAATTGATTAATAATTTTTCTTCAAGTCATTTCCTTATTAATATATATATATATATTAATATATGTTATAATTTTCTTATACTATCTAAGTAGTTTATATTTTTGTTTTGTTTATTTTTTTTTTTTTTTGACATTTAGGGGACTTTATATTTTTTGTCATTTTAATTAAGGTCAATACCTTATAACCTTTTATTATTTAACTCAGGGGATGTCTTTTTACTTTTAGTTTTTTTCTCTCTCACTTTAAACATGTATTTTGTTTAAATATGTAATCATGTGATTTTCATTTATTTTTTTTTTTCTTTCTCTTTAAAGTATTTACTTGTAGGTTTTTTTTGTTATTACTATTATTTAGGGGTGGAGATTATCCAGAGAGTATTGTTGTTACTCGGATTAGACTCTCCCACACTCTAGATTTTGTAATTTCTGAGGCTTGTTATATAAGTACGCGAATTATATTCAGTTTTCTATTATTTAATTTTTTTTTTTATTATTATTATGGTTAATTCCTTTTTTTTCTAAACTTCTTCGCACCCCACTCCCTTACTGACCTAGCTGGCAAAACTCACTGTAACAATTTGACGCCCAACGTTTAGGCGAAGTTAAGTTTATTTTTAACGTAATTTGTCTTGTCGATTAATTTAAATTTTTATGATTTGTTAACCTTAAGGGTTATATTTTTTATTTTATTTTCTGTAACTGACAGTGATTTCCTTTTTTATTTTAGAAATACATTCTATTTTTATTTTTATTTCATATTTAAAATCAGCATAATTAATATTTTATTCGGAGAAAGATGGAGAATTTAAGAAGGTATTTAAATAGGCTAGACCGAGATGAAGTGGAGCACGAACTTAAGATAAGAGCGGTGACGGTTGAAGAATCTATGAGTGTAGATAGGTTGAGGAAATTTCTTCGACTAGCTCTGAAACCTGAAGGTATTGATACTACGGTAGAAATAAGTTCACCGAAAGATGAATTACAAACCTGCAGTGTTAAACTGCAACTTTTAAAAGCCGGTGTAGCTGAGTACACTGGTAAAGGAGGAAGAGATAAAGGGGCGTACCCAAAACTGGTTGTTAAGGGTAGTCACATTTTATTACGTCTTCAGCGGATCGCGGTGACTGAAGACGAGTTAATTGAAACCAAAGATCGCCTAATAAGTTCCGTAAATGAGGCTTTAGATACTCTAGAAAACAAAGTAGAGGTCACTTCTCATACTACAAGTGAGGAGGATGGTTCTTGTGATACGGAAGGCTCGGGAAACAAATTTATGACCGAGGAAGAAGATAGGAACACCAGACCTCAAACGAGTACAAAACAAATAAAATCAACGAGCGTGGTTAAGTCTTCGGAACATAAAAAATCTTTGAGAAAACACCACCATAGGGAACCACGTCATACGAGGCGGAGATCACCTTCTTCATCCTCTAGTGACACGATGAGTCAAATATCCCAGCAGTATGACGATCGCTTCAGATCAAAGGATAGATATCCTAGATTAAAACGAGTTCCTGTGTCTGCATGGAAGTTAACCTTTTCGGGAGATAATCCTAACCTCAGCATCGGGTCCTTTTTAGCATCGGTTCGCGACAAAATGGAATCTAATATGATGACTGAAAGGGATTTATTTAGATCGGCAGCAGAACTATTCACTGGATCTGCTCAAGCGGTTTACAGAGCAGCTCGAAGTAGGCTATCGACTTGGAAAGAATTAGAGATCAAAATGCGCAAGGCTTTCCAAGATCCCGACTATGACAAAAGGTTGTTGAGGGAAATTATGAACCGTAGACAAGGAGCAGATGAATCTATTATAGTGTATCTATCAAAAATGGATAATTTATTTAATCGCCTCTCGGATAGACCTTCAGAAAGAACGCGACTGGATATCATCGAAGATAATTTGTTAGGAGTCTATCAGTCACATTTGAGTCTACAACATTATTCTACTGTCGAGGAATTGGAGGATATTGTGTATAAATTAGAGCGAGGACGTTGTAGGGCTCTACGATTAAAGGAAACACCGAAGACGCAGCTGATGGAACCGGAACTTGCGTATAAGAAGGAGGGTTTTCGGAAGGAAGAGTTAAGATTATCGGAAGTAAGAGAGACCCCTGCTGCAAAAGGTTGTTCAAGTAAGGATCGGAGATCTGAGATTACCTGCTGGCGGTGTAACCAGACCGGTCATTACAGGTCAGATTGTCCTCAAGTAAGAAGATACGATCGAGACCAACGACCTTTTAGATCATCTAATTATCCTACAAGGGTGTTTCAGTCAGAGGGATCTACGGGAAAACGTTCTGAGGGAAACGAGGAAGCGAAGCGAATGTCTGCCGGCCCTCGCTTCGCACAGAGGCAGTAAAGGTTCAAAGACCGGCCAAACATTGTGATGTCATAAGTTCAATACTATACCATGTCCCGGGTGACAGCAGGCCTTATATAAAAGTTAATATAATGGGAGCGTGCTTAATTGGACTTCTGGATTCGGGTTCTTCTCGAACCTTAGTTGGTTTAGAAGGGAAAAGGAAGCTTCTGGAATTGGGATTACGAAGTAGGAAGACGGATAATCACGAAGTGTATGTGGCTGACGGTAGTCCACAGAAGATTGAAGGCATAATTGACACCATGATTGAAGTTGAAGGTAGGAGCAGGTATCTGGAGGTGCTGGTGGTGCCAGGAATAAAAAATCAGTTAATCTTGGGATTGGATTTTTGGCAAAAACTGGGCATTGTTCCTAATCTTTCGAATGGAACGTGGTCTTTCTATCAAAAAGATCCTATAGAGATCTGTGCGACCAATATTGAACCTATCTTAAATGGCCAAGAAAACTTGACTAGGGAGCAATTCTCCCGACTTCATGAGGTGATATCAGAGCACATGCCTAAGGAGGGAGAAAAGCTTGGATATACCTCGTTGGTGCAGCATAAAATCGACACAGGTAATGCAGAACCAATTAAACAGAGATATTATCCAGTTTCTCCGGTAATGCAAAAGCATATCGACGATGAACTGGAGCAAATGCTAAAGGATGAGATTATTGAACCCTCAGTAAGCCCTTGGAGTTCACCAATACTCCTAGTGCCTAAGAAAGGGGGAGGATACAGATTTTGCGTGGACTATCGTAAAGTAAACTCAGTTACTAAGAGAGATGCGTACCCTCTTCCGTATATAGACCAGATTCTAGACCGGTTGAGGGATGCTAAGTACCTGAGCTCTATTGATTTAAAGTCGGCCTATTGGCAAGTTCGACTTGAAGATTCAAGTAAAGAGAAAACAGCTTTTGTGGTACCTCGGCGTGGGCTATTTCAATTTCGTCGTATGCCTTTCGGGTTGCACAACGCACCTGCAACTTGGCAGAGGTTAGTTGACCGCATCCTGGGACCGGAGTTGGAACCTTATGTTTTCGTCTATTTAGACGATGTTATTCTAGTAACCTCTAGTTTTGAGGAACACTTAAGGTTGCTAAAAGAGATTTTCAGGAGATTGCGCGCTGCCGGCCTCACGGTCAATCGAGAAAAATGTGAATTATGTCGGTCGACATTAAGATACTTGGGATACGTCGTTGATGAGAAAGGTTTACGCGTAGATCCGGAGAAAGTCACGGCAATCCTCAATCTAGCTGCTCCGACATCGAAAAAAGAAGTTCGCCGGATAATAGGCATGGCTTCCTGGTACAGGAGATTTATCCCTAAATTTTCCTCCAGGATAGCACCGTTAACAGCACTGACAAAGAAATTAAACTCTTTCAAGTGGACAAATGAAGCGGAAGACGCTTTTAGAGATATAAAAAAGTGCCTGATAGAAGCACCTGTCTTGTGTCGTCCAAACTTCGATTTGCCATTTGAATTGCATACCGACGCTTCTGCCTATGGGATTGGTGCTGTACTCAGTCAGAGAGACGAGGAAGGCGAAAAGGTAATCGCATATGCGTCAAAAATGCTTTCTCAGGCAGAGCGAAACTATTCCGTCATTGAAAGGGAATGTTTAGCGGTGTTGTGGGGCATAGAAAAATTTCGGCCTTATTTGGAAGGAACGCAATTCATTGTCTTCACCGATCATTATAGTTTGGTATGGCTGCAAAACCTTAAAGATCCTCAAGGGAGACTAGCCCGCTGGGCAGTCCGTATGCAGCAATACGATTTTAAGATCGTTCATCGGAAAGGAAAGGACAATGTAGTTGCCGACTTTCTCTCAAGGACTCCAGTAGCTAATACTGATGGAATAGAGGTTGCTCCTATAGAAATGTCTAGCAATGTGACTGATACTTGGTACACTAAAATTCGCGACGGAAGTATGAATAATCCGGAGAGGTATCCTTTCTACAAAGTTGTAGATGGAAAACTTTATCGTCTGGTATTGGAAGCAAGATTTGGAGAAGTGGAAGATACCTGGAAGTTAGTAGTTCCTAAAGAAATGAGGCAAGATGTCCTTCATGAAAGTCATGATGATTCAACAGCCGGACACCTCGGAATTTTCAAAACTCAACATCGAGTGAAGAAACTTTACTATTGGCCAAAAATGAATAGAGACATTGCTAAATATGTTTCCCGTTGCCAAGTGTGCCAACGTATTAAAAGTGACCAACATGCTCCAGCTGGACTCATGGGCAAGAATAGAAACGCAGATCAGCCATGGGATACAATTGCAACTGATGTTATGGGACCATTTCCAAGATCGACGAAAGGTTATAAGTACCTACTAGTGATAGTAGATACCTTTTCAAAATATACTCTAATGTATCCTATGCGAGCCGTTAATGGGGCCAGTGTTGCGAAACACTTAGAAGAGACCTTTCTGGTTTATGGTGTTCCACGAATCCTGATTTGTGATAACGGTCCTGAATTTATTTCAGCTACCGTAAAGAACCTTTTAAAAGAATATGGTTGTAGGACATTCTACAACTCCAAACGACACCCGCAAGCGAACCCAACCGAAAGGTACAATCGGACGATTTTGTCAATGATACGAGCGTACATAAAGGACTCCCACAAAAAATGGGACTCTGAACTTCCTAAATTGGGCTTCGCCTTACGGACTGCCGTCAATGAGGTAACGGGCTACTCCCCAAGTTTTCTAATGTTTGGGAGAGATATCCAGATTCGCGACAACGACCCTAATAATCAGTTGAAACATAAACCGAAATTCGACCCACCTAAGCGTGCCTTAGAGTTAAAAATGGTTTATGCCGACGTAAAGAAAAGACTTGACCGGGCTTACCAGGCTAGTGCCCAACGGTATAATTTGCGTCGTCGAAATATAGAATTCTACCCTGGAGAAGAGGTTTTAAAGCGAGACTTCACCCTCTCTCAGCAGGCAGAAAATATTTCCGCAAAATTGTCTCCGAGATACCATGAGCCATTTTTGATCGCGAAGAAATTTTCACCGATTAATTATGAGTTGAAGAGGCATACAGGAGAATCCATAGGCACATGGCATATAAAAGATCTAAAGCCATACCAAGAAGACTAATTTTAATTTCATAGAAAATTTCCGACTGAAATTTTCTTTAGGAGGAAAGGGTGGAATTGATACGTGTCAGAAGATTTTATTTTATTTGTATTTAAAAGAAGCAATAGGTATGTTTTCTTAAAATATTTATTTCATTTGTTTATGTTTGATGATCTTATAAAAAAAAAAAAAAAAAAAGAATTAACCATATATAGTTTATGGTTTGTTGTTGTTGAGTGAGTAGATATTGCGCTTTCTTTATATGACTCGTCTCAGGCTTTGTTTATCTTTTATCGCAGTTTTGTTTATGGGATTAGGTAGATAAGCTTGGCTAAACCAAGGGGGGTCCCCGTTTCTTGTGGAGGGAGTCAGTCGTGGCCAGGTAGGCTGTGGAGCAACGTAAAGGGACGTCACGCATTTGCGGATCACCGACGGATTTACGTAGTAGCTGCCACCTACACCTGATAGACCGTTGGCCGACTCCAAGCTGACTCACACTGGATGTTGCGGAGAACTCGCCGCCGACACCCGGACGCTAAGCTAAGCCCTAGTTTTAGTTTAATTTTAGTATAAATTTGGACTTTTAATAAAACTTGGAATAACCTAGGAAATTATAATAAAGAAAATAATATCATAGCTACTAATAATAAATATAACTTTAATTTAATTTTAATTTAGAATAAGAACTTAGCGTCCGAAGGGATTATAGCGTTCCTCTTCGATAAAAGGAGCGCACCGGTGTTTGAACGCGGAGTTCCAGACACCGCTTGAAATATTTTTACATATTTATCATTTAAATTTTTGAACTACCCCAGAGCGTACTGCGGGTTGCCTACCCATACAGTTGTGGTCATCCCTACTCACTACTCACCTCATCTACGTCCGACTAGATGAATTTACCTTGTTTCACCGACACCTCTATTTCTTTCCACTCTGAGCTGCCTTCTTATATAATTTTCTTAATTAATTTAATTGATTAATAATTTTTCTTCAAGTCATTTCCTTATTAATATATATATATATATTAATATATGTTATAATTTTCTTATACTATCTAAGTAGTTTATATTTTTGTTTTGTTTATTTTTTTTTTTTTTTTGACATTTAGGGGACTTTATATTTTTTGTCATTTTAATTAAGGTCAATACCTTATAACCTTTTATTATTTAACTCAGGGGATGTCTTTTTACTTTTAGTTTTTTTCTCTCTCACTTTAAACATGTATTTTGTTTAAATATGTAATCATGTGATTTTCATTTATTTTTTTTTTTCTTTCTCTTTAAAGTATTTACTTGTAGGTTTTTTTTGTTATTACTATTATTTAGGGGTGGAGATTATCCAGAGAGTATTGTTGTTACTCGGATTAGATTCTCCCACACTCTAGATTTTGTAATTTCTGAGGCTTGTTATATAAGTACGCGAATTATATTCAGTTTTCTATTATTTAATTTTTTTTTTTTATTATTATTATGGTTAATTCCTTTTTTTTCTAAACTTCTTCGCACCCCACTCCCTTACTGACCTAGCTGGCAAAACTCACTGTAACAAGGTCTCAAGACTTTGAGTATTCTGAAGTTCCTTGTTGTTTTTGAAGTACCTCGGTTCTTTGATTAAAGAGATAACAGGCAGGACAAACATCAAAGCAACAATAACTCCTGAAACCTTACATCTAAATTGGAACTTTATTCTTCTAAAATTTCAATTTTAATCAAAATATTTTAATACATACATACATACATTTTAATTTAAATATTACATTTTAATAGACGAAGCATTTGAAAAATTACTAAAAAAATCGGTCCGAGACAGATCAGACAAACTTTCTCATATATGAGTTCATAATTACTTAGTGTTTTCAATTTATTAGCTTTCGTATGTACATTTAATTATTATTGAACATTTTATCAGAATTTATCACAAAAATAACTTCTTCTCGGCGGGGAATCGAACCCGGGCTCTGTCCGTCCGTGTTTTAAGCTATTTTCTCAGGAACTAGATTTTTCCCGAGAAAACGGCTTATATCATTAGATTCGTATTTAAATGGACTACATTTAAGAATTTTTTAATCAAAATCGTCGGAATCGTTTTCGAGAATTTTTTTTTCACGTTTTTTCTGAGTTTTTTGGGGGGTAGCACCTCCAAATTTAGAGCTAAAATTAATTTATCGATTTCGCCTCGGGGTGTGATTTTTCTGAACATGTATGGCAAATTGCGTCAAAATCGGCTAGTTAGTTATCGGCCTGGTAGTTTTGGCTTCAGGCGTCTGCACCACAGACAGAAAGACATTTTTTAATAACCACTTTTTTGGACTCAGAGGACCACCAAAACGTGTGAATCCATCAAAATCTCAAAATTGTATTTTTGCACCATCACAATACTTTCTCTTTATTTGAGAAAGTAAAAAAGGATATAAAATCACGGTAGATCTAGTAGTATTGTGGAATTCAGCAAGCAGCAGAATTCAGTTGAGAACTATTTATAATAGAGAACATAATAGCTACTTTTACATGGTGAATTGAAATCGATCTGAATACGGTATCTTTTTATGTAAATGCACTGTATTTAATCTACTTCATCTCAAGGTCATTACACCAAAAGTCTGTACTGTATCATAATGTTAATGAACACACCGTTAGTTACGTATAAAAACCTAGTAGATCGCGTAGTGAGATCATATAAGGGCATGCGCAGTTTCATGTTTCTTTCCTGGGTAACCTGACACACCGATCGTACTAAAATAAACTTCTTTCACAGCCATAATAATTCTCACGTGTCAAAATCAGCTGTTTTCTAATGTCTTCAGGACTGGATCCAAATATTTTCAAATACCAACTCAAAATTCAGTCTTGGTAAACAGACATCAGTCGAAAACTATAACCGTAATAAAATCGTTTATAATGGCTGTATAAACGTACCTATTGCATGAAAAGTGTAGAAGTTAAACAAATTGATAAAATTGAAATTGAATTTAAATTGTGGTGAAGTTTTAAATAATAATATGAGTTGAAAAATCTAATAACACTAACAAAGGTAATTTTCTCTTAACTACGAGTATTGGGACAGACTTCATTGTATACATTAGCAAAGGAATCGTATGGTAATTTGCATGAAATGCAGTGTTTTTACGAACTAAATATCGATTATTACCGGGTAAAACCACGGGGCGTTGGCATACTGCTTATTAGAATTACGAGGGACGTTCGGAAAGTAACCTCCGATTGGCCACTGTGCAGGAAGTAATGGGAGTAGCGACACCATTGTTGTTGCACTGACGTACACGGCAGGTATGTCTGCCTCAAATGAATTTCTGGTCAAATGAATGTCTGGTCAAATGAATGTCGTAGGAGCACTAGTTTGGGTTTTATAGCGTCTTAAAAAGTGAGCTCCAAAAAAAACTTCCCTTCAAATGCAAAGTGCGAGCTTTTATAAGGTTTCTTTTATGGCAAAGCAGTATTCGGCAGCAGCAATTCATCAAGAACTTTGTGCAGTGTATGGACCAAGTCTTATAAGTGAAGGAGTTGAACATGAATGGGTTCGTTTATTTAAAAGTGGACGAAAAAACAATCATGATGAAGAGAGAAGTAGTAGGCCATCATTAGTCTCACACTCGTTCAGAAAATTGATGGAAAAGTTCGTGAAAATTTCAACATTTCGGAGCTGTCTAATGAATTTCCACAGATTTCTAGGACTGTGTTGTACGAGGTAGTGACAGAGAGGCGTTACCGGATGTTTTGTGATTGATGGGTGCCAAAAAGTTTTACCTAGCACCAAAAAACTGGCACTTCGCATTTGGAGGGAAGTTCTTTTGGAGCGCACATTTAAACAGATTCTATGATTAATGATATAAATAAGCTTTCCAACCCACAAAATATAAATATAAATATAAACATTTTATCCCTGTTTAGATGCATAGAAAGTGATTCTTTTCGTAGTTATATTCATTGTGCTTGAGCGTTTCATAATTCTTCACCTTATCGCACGATTAGCGTGTTTGTCTACATTTAACAAAACTAATTTGCTGTTTGTTTAATTAAAGTAACTGTTTTTTTTTCTGTATTTATTATTAAAATCCAACTATCGTAGATAAAGTACGGTACGCATCTCGTGCGAAAACTGCATTTTACTTTGCTCGTGTGGTTTTACTACCCTCGTTGTCACTCGAGTGCAAACTCCACACTCGCATGTAAAATGCTACTTTCTGCACTAGAAGCGTAATGTACTATTAACTGCAACTCACTCTAATACATAAATACATATATATTATATATTAAATTTGTAATACGTACTTACCTGGATATATGTATGCATATAATATATATATTTCACATTTTATTAACAAGTGTTATAACAATCTATATTTTTCTAACTTCACATTATATTGAAAGTATCATTTTTTCTACGTGAAGTTAAATTATTCATTTTCCTTTATATACTTGTAAAGGTTGAAATATAATAAATTTAACAAAACTCATATTTCACAAACTCACCCTAGAAATAAACAACTAAGGTTTTTTCTCTTTATTTCCTTTATCTATCTTTATATTTGCACAGTCACACACACATACATACATATATATATATATATATATATATATATATATATATATATATATATATATATATATATATAATATAAACATGTATATGTGTGTGTTAAAGAAACAAACAACGTAAAGGGATATGAAATATAAACTCGGAATAGAATTCGTTTGATTTCCTGCTTCACATGTTTCATTTTTGCCTCTTCTTCAATCCTGTTAGTTGTTTAGGTTTTATTTATATTTATTTAGAAGTTTCTTTGTGCAGTGAAACACGTTAATACTGTTGACGTCTAAAGAAAATATAAGGGATTAACATTGAGGTTCTTTTATGGTTATAAAGGTTGTGAAATATTTGTACGTAGTTGTCCTAACCCTTGTATTCTTGTTGTTACCTTACTCTGTCTTCATGCAATTCTTTGCCCTCTCATAAATAAAGGTTTGTAAGGTTTAGATATGTGAAGATGAGAATTGGAGGGATAATCCACTAGGGATGGAAAATAAAGATTTATATGAAAAAATGGTCCTCAGGGTAAAAGTCTGTAGATCACACTGACTCTGTGAATCACAATTCTATATTCCCCTTCAGCCCTTCAAATATTTTATGCTATGGAAAGCTAGAAAAACATCTCCAAAGGTTTCTTCGGTATAAAACAGTTTTCCCTGGACTTGGTCCAACAAGAACTAGCCATCCCACTACGACTCGACGCACTCTGTCTACCAGCTTGTGTATAAAGTTCAAAAACCTATAAATAATACGGGCGACGACAAACCGGCTAATACCCAGCCACGCTAGAATAATAACGTAAGAATTAATCAAACCAAGTGGGTACTTTTATAGATATATTACGATGTATTTTTATGACTGTACCAGACATTATTTCCCAGACTACATATTAAACTATTTATGACTGTTGAACTTACACATTTTTTCTTTAAAAGAAAATAACTTTAGATACTACTAAATAGTTTTTACTGGGTGATAATAAAGGTAACCAGGTCGATTAATGTGATTTTTCTTAGCCGATAACATTTTTTGAACTTCTCAATAATTTTGGGGGGCTTAGGCCCCCCAAGCCCATACCTTCGGCCGCCTATGTCGGAAGTTAGTTTATATGTTTTGAGAATATCAGACCCATAGGATAGTTCAAAGTAAGCTTTTTAGCATTTTAAAAATCACCTTCAATAGGGTACTACTTAAACTATACAGTGTTGCCTACTGACCCTCGCTGTGTGCTGACTAGCACACTCTTGACCTGTTTATTTAATAAAACCAACAGTGACACCGCTATGAGATGTTAAAGATGGCTAAAACTATTATTAGTTATTTTTTAGAGAAGGTGGGGAGGGAGATAGACGAGGGGGATAGAAGGTGGCTTGGTTCCCCCACCTCTCTATTTGACCTACCTCTTCAATAGTTTAGCGAGCTTAGGGACCTCGAGTTTAGGAGACCTGGCTTCATTCGTGGGGAAATTAAATAAATTAGAGAATAATGGATTTTAAAAGCCTAAATTGGCAGTGTATTTTTTATTATTTTTTTTATAGTTTAACAATATTGAATTTTAATATTTAAATAAAACATGAACAAAAAGGTTTTGTTTTATTGTCTGTTTATTATAAACAGACGTTTTAAGGGGAAAAGAAATAACGTTGAAAAGGGTTTACATTTGATTTGTATTCTATTAAATAGCTAACAAGGGTTGACTTGCAGACGTTTTGGATTATAAATTACCATGTTTACATCTGACAAAAGCGTTTATCTGTAACAGCAGACTTGTTTAACGTTGCTCTATCGCTTTGCAGTTTCTCTCACAGAATTATTATCAGAGATCTGGTTCAGAAGATAGTGATGATAACAGAATTGAGAGGAAAAGTAAAGTAATATATTTCAATCTTGACGTGTGCCTTTTATAATATGATCGTTGAATATCTCGCTGAAAAGAGAGAAAAAGGATGGGCACTGGAAACAGAGTGGGTCGCCTTAACGGAATATTTATAAGCTTGTTTTTTAGCTTAAGACTCCGAAACGAGGTAAAAGGAGTTTTATGGTAGGAAGGGGGGGGGGGGGGGCGTGTACAAGCTAAAACTAAAATAGCGTAGTAGGATAAAGCGAGCTCTAAAATAGTGTTTTTGAATTTGTATATAAGGTTCTAATTACAAGAGCTTCCTAGACAACAGCCTTAGCTTTTCATGCAGTCCGGATAGTAAGACATTAGCCCAAATAATTGTAAGGGAGATTTACCCCCTTTACCTCACACCCTCTCAACCCTTAACATTACCCCAATAATAAATCAAGACCCTTTTGATTCCCTAATGAACCCCGAAAAAGAACCTCTTTCCGTCGTCCCTTCATCATTTTCACCAAGACCCTTAATTTTTCACATCCCACTTTCTAATAAACGACCCAACGACACAATATTAATTACTGTTTGATTTACTATATTTTTAAAACAAAGAAACCATAAGTTTTGAAAAACAAGAAAATATAATATACTTGAATAATAATATAACATAAAGTGCTTAATTAATTTTAAGTTTTGTTTTTTTATTCGAAGTAATTTATTTTTATTTTAGCAACGATTGTAATTACACGTATAATTAATGTTAGTAATTAATTAAAAAGATAATTTAAACAATTTAAAATTATATTTGTTTTCCCACTTTATTCTGTTGTGATAAAACAGAAAAAATATGTTTTAAAATATTTATACTCGTAGATTCTCACGTTTTTAAGATCCCCTAAATTCTTTCCCCTGAATCCTTTTTTTCTCCACCTTTTCTGCTATAATTTATATATTTAATTACTCTGTCCTTCCGAGTTAATTATTATCATTTAATTTTCAACCACTTTCTACATTTCTTGTTCATTGTTCATTGTTTGTTTAATAGTATAAGTCTTATGAAAATACACAATTAAATAAGGCCTTGAAAGTTAGCTTAACTTAAGATGACGAGTTTGTATAGGAGTTAGGTTTGACCCTTCTTTAAATCTTCGTATTTATGAAGGTCGATCAAGTGTAATGATAAAAATTCAACTAAGGTGAATCATTCTTAAACTTGGCAATATTTCACCCCTCTCCGAGGCATATTCATGCCTAAAAACATAGAAAAATATAATTACAATATGTATGTTCTTTAAATATCTGGATACATAAACTCACAAAATAATAAAAATATTACATAAATAAAGGCAACGAATCATTTCTTACCTTATCGTAAGAAGTTTGGAACGTTATATTATATATATACTTAAACAATTTTAAAAAGAAACAAAAATGTTAGACCACATTGTGGTTTCAACATTTTTTTTTGTGGTCGAAACATTTTTTAAAAGTTGTATTTAACAAATATAAAATTTAACAAAAGGACGAAACAAATAAAAATTAACAAATTGGTAACATTTTTGACTAGAGGTAACCTGAGGTAATCTTTCGTTTTATCAACGAAATAAAAAGGAAGAAATTAATATTATTTTTATTTGTTTAAAAAAAGGAAGAAATTTATATTATTTTTATTTGTTTAAAAAAAGGAAGAAATTTATATTATGTTTATTTGTTTAAAAAAAGGAAGAAATTTATATTATTTTTATTTGTTTAAAAAAAGGAAGAAATTTATATTATTTTTATTTGTTTAAAAAAAGGAAGAAATTTATATTATTTTTATTTGTTTAATAAGTTCTTTAGTTAAGTATTATTGCTAAAAAATATTGTATAAATGTTTATTTTAATTATTATAAGGGTTTGCAGTTTATTATAACTTTGATATAAATGTATACTGAGGAATGATTAGAGCATAAATAATTTGGCGGGATATTTGATTTGTAATTACTATTTCAAATTTAACAAGGCTGAATAATATTTGTTATATCTTTAGCGTCGGTTTTTTAATTGATAGTATTTTCTGTCATGACTATGAAATGTTGCTTCTAGATATTTTCTTTTTGATCAATTTTTTCTGTACCTATAGTATTTTAACATTACGTTTGTGCATTCGGTGGTTTTCATCATAGGTGATCTCCTTTACCTGGAGTAATATTCGAATAACTGACCTATTAAGTGCCAAACTACTATTAACTTGATGATTGGTCTACTAACAAATTTGGTACTCAGGATCATAAAAATCTCATTGTCCACCAAAACGGGTGGGACATAGCCGCTCTCCATCGGTTTGTTTTATTCAAATGCTTATTGCTAAGCTATGTCCCGCAGACGAATTTAGCCGACCACATATTCTTAAAAGTCACCGAAAGATTTACTTATACACAAAATTCTAGCTTGATGTTCGACACTTTTTTGCACGCAATCTCCTGGACTATTAGCAGTATGATTGGCAAAAGCAGTTTTCCCATTTTTTGATTGTGTCATACATAAGATGGCGAGATTTTGTATAGTTCTGAGTAGATTTCCTAGTAAGTTTGAATCAGTTTTATTTTAGCTCATTTATTAAAACGCCTTAAAACATCTGAAATTGTTTTGAAAGTACATAAATTATAAAAGTGTCTTTTTGGAAACAAGAATGAGATTATAAGTTTGTTAAACAATTAGTTGAAACAACTTTTAAAAAAGTTTAATGTGAAGCACTAAGCAGTTTTCCTGTTTACGTCTTTATATTATAATCAGATGTTGATATAATTTCCTGACCTAAATCAACTCTTCGTACAAATACAAGTTATTAACTTCTAAGTTTTACCTTCATCCGTTTTCTTGAAACTAAACTGTATTTTAATTAAACCTGGGAAACTGTATAATTTATCTTTCTTCTTTTTACATGGTGAGTTTTAAAACAGAGGCAGGATTGGAAACAAGTAATAAATATAGTTTAAAGTTTTTCGTAGAAATAAACAATTAATCTTAAATCTTAATCAAGTTGGAACCTGTGTTAAGTGACAGTTTTAATTCAGGTTTCATCAAATTATAACATATCTGGCATCTCAACCTTTTCTTATATTCTCCTCTTTTCATTTATTTGAATTTTTCTGATCCCACCTTTTAATTATTAGATTTTAGCTGATACACTATATTTTTATTTTCTCATGTAGGGTAGGTCGGGGCAAAGGTCCGCATGGGGTAAATGTACAAACTGTTTTAAAAATGGGAGGGAAACTACTTTTTGAAATGGGACTGGCAACACTGATTCCTTACGTTGAGGCTTTACTCCTGTAAGGTTATCTTGTTTAGTTTGGACTTATTGCCAAGAAACATGAGGTAAGTTTATTTTTTTTATGTTTCAATCTAACTTTTATAGAATTTTGGCAGTTTATTATTAATTATTATAAATCAATATTCGTATTTTTGATGAAGTTGTACCAAAATGGTGCTAGAGTAGTGTAGAAATAGACACTTGTTTCACCTTCATATGTAGTTACCTTCGATAGGTTACAATATTTTTTATGATTTGATAAAATGGAGCAAAGATCCGCACACTGAATGGGGACGCTGGACAAAAAAGTTCCTATAAACATGGATCTGGAACGGGTTCGTTTTCGAGGTATTCCCAAAAAACATTTAAAAAACATCAATTGTAGGCGTTTATCCTTACAATTCTTAAATTCTACGCTTTTTACCATAATAATATGTGTAATATATTTGTCTTTAATCCAGTTAAAAGTTCTTAACTTTGAAAATAAACCCCCGTTGCTCTAGAATACAGAGAAATTGAAAGAAAAAGTATTTTAAATAAATGTGTAGCGTGCAGCTGATTTTCTTTTTATGCGAAAATTCCACAAGAAATTAAAATGCGACTATGTTAATGTGCTTGTACACAATTTAGCCGAGTAAATTGTCTTGCTTTACAAAAACAATTTACAGTTTTTAACTGTGTTATAAAACTACATAAATTTTAATTGAAATATTTTCCAAGCGAACGAATTTGGATCAAATTGAATTTTTGATATATTTAGATTATATATTAACTTTAAAATAGTATTATGTATACGATGATATAATGCTTTAATAGTGACGTTATAATTTCCTTACTTACTATTTGAAATAGGATTACTCGGGAATAGACGAATGTATTGATATATTTGTATATTTATATTGTTGATAGACGAAGCAGTATAGAATCCTATGGGTAATATATTATAATACGTCTAAATATTCAATATGGTATTTTGACTTTGTTTTCAGCTAGAATCACAGAAAATTTAACTATAAACCGGTAAAATTAAGTTACTACGAACATACAAATAAATTGTAATATAAACCCTTTTTGTAAAAAAAATACAGGGTGGAGCGCGGCAGACGTATGAATTTGAAGAGGGGATTGCTTCCTTCCTATTGGTCCTAGACGGTTGAGAGTAGGGTTGTTTGAAAGAGGGGGACGGGAAGTTTATGTTCCACGTTTCAGCAGGACGGGGCCACAGCCCACACAGCAAGGGTTTGCGTAAACTTTTTGCAAGACAGATTTCCCGGGCTTCTCATCTCTTTAAGAGGCGATTTAAACTGGCCAGCAAGATTGCCTGATTTGGCTCCTTGTGATTTTTTCTGTGGGGATACCTTAAATCCTTGGTGTACAGCGATCGTCCCCGAACCCTGAAAGCCCTCAAGAACAACATTCGAGCCAAAATTGCCGAAATTCCTGTGGAAATGCTCGAAAGAGTGCACAAAAACTTCGAAAAAAGGCTTAATCAGTGTTTGGAGTGAGAGGGGAACTTATCCATACTTCCACTTATCCGATACTTTGTTTAAATCTAGGTAAATTTAAATTTCCCATGTTATTAAATCAGGAAAAAATTAAAAAAAAAATTATTTTGTAACATTCTGTGTTTTATTACATTTTCAAATTCATACGTCTGCCGCGCTCCACCCTGTATAATTCAATATTTTTCATTTTAATGATGCTGGAGTTTGTATGAAATCCTTCTTTTGTACTTTCCTTAAAGAAATAGAAGATGAATGCATTTTTATTTAACTTAGAGGAGATATTAGTAGTAGTAGTAAGGTGCTAGTACTAGTACTAGACGGGCCAGACGAACCCCTTGTTGGAACCTAGCAATAAGGCCATCTTTTAGGCACATTTTACTATCCCCGTGGTAGAGAGTTGCAGCTACTTCACACATCATACCTCTGTACATTATACCGCCGAAGCAAATATGATATGATCATTAGTGAGCCATATAAATCAGAGCATTACAGCGAGGAATCGAACCCACGACCTCGTACCACCCTTGATTCAGTGATGGCCGAGCTGACGTGGTAATTTAATCCTCACGGCCACGCTGGCTCTCAAAATAAGAGGAGATATTACTCTGAATACATTCATGCTTACCGAAGGTTAAGGAAGTATTTCGATTATTTAAAAAAAAAAAAAAAAGTGTTCAAATTTAAAAATTACTTGCCAGAAATCTGTTTCATACGTCAGGGTATATTTCTGGTCGGTCTTTCATTTAACATTTTTGGCGAACCATAGTATAATTTAGCACATTGCTTTTTCATCCGCTTATACAACAATTTTACCTATTACAACAATTACCTATTTGACTGCCGAGGCAGGCAATGAATAAAGGGGCAGAAATGTTTCTTTTGCTGCCTTAACACTAAACCACTGAATGAATAATGCACGCAATATAAAATAAAGGGAGTAACAATCTAAAGAAGGTGTACGAAATGTTCTTCTTCAGGTTGTTACTCCCCTTATAAAAAACAGAAGTGTGATATTTATTTCTGTTTATAAGGAGAGTAACAGTCTGAAGAAGAACATTTCGTACACCTTCAATGTATATTTGACTAAATATCCCATTGTCTTATATTAGGCCAAGAGCGTTAGCTCAAAAAAGGCCCCTAACGGGAAAAAATTCGGGGAATGCTGAATTTTTTGTTTATGGCTTTATTTTGGTCCCCTGATGATCATACTAAGTTTTCCCCCTCGAGGGAGGTCGGCGTTGGCCGCCATTTTGAAAAAAGGGACCAAAATTCGGTTTTTGGCAAATAATTTCGTTCTCATCGATGATACCACAAAAATAGTTATTATCAAATTTGTAGGGCTTTAAATTGTCTAGAAAAAAGGTTCGATGTCATTATACGCTAAAGTCAATAGTTTCAAAGCTATAGCGCTGTATTTTGTCTCTCAGATACAATAAATAATATGACAAGCAAAACCGGTAGGGGTAAAAATACGTATATATACGCTAAAAGTATCGCAGTTCGCGGCGCTATAGCTTCGAAACTATTGACTTTAGAGTATAATAACATCGAACCTTTTTTCTAGACAATTTAAAGCCCTACAAATTTGATAATAACTATTTTTGTCGTATCATCGATGAGAACGAAGTTATTTGCCAAAAACAGAATTTTTTTTTTTTTTTCAAAATGGCGGCCAACGCCGACCTCCCTCGAGGGGGAAATCTTAGTATGTTCATCAGGGGACCAAAATAAAGCCATAAACCAAAATTAAGCTTTCCCCCAATTTTTTCTCGTTCAAAGTCTTTGGCGCTTGGCCTATATAGTTATTTAGTCAAAGTAATTAATTTTCTAAAAAAATATGGGAGTTACAATCTAAAGAAGTACCCAGCAGACTAAGCTCCATACTTACTTCTGAATCACCTTCAACTTCTGCACGAAGTTTTACTTTCTCATATAAAGAGAAAGTATTGTGATGGCGTGAAAATTCGATTTTGAGGTTTTGATGGATTTACACGTTTTGAGGTCCCCTGAGTCCAAAAAAGTGGTTTTTAAAAAATGTCTGTCTGTCGTCTGTCTGTCTTCTGTCTGTCGTCTGTCTGTCGTCTGTCTGTCGTCTGTGCAGACGCCTGGAGCCTAAACTACTGGGCCGATTTTGACGAAATTTGGCATACATGTTCAGAAAAATCCTACCCCGAGGCGAAATCGAGAAATGAATTTTAGCTCTAAATTTGGGGGCGCTACCCCCCAAAAACTCTGAAAAAACATGAAAAAAAATTATTTCTCGAAAACGGTTCCGACGATTTTGATTAAAAAATTCTAAAATGTAGTCCATTTGAATACGAATCCAACGATATAAGCCGTTTTCCCGGGAAAAATCTAGTTCCTGAGATATTAGCTTAAAACGCGGACGGAGAGAGCCCGGGTTCGATTCCCCGCCCAGGAAAAGTTATTTTTATGATAAATTTTGATGAAATGTTCAATAATATTTAAATGTACATTTGAAAACTAATAAATGTAAACACTGGGCTAAGTAATTATAAACTCGTATATGAGAAAGTTTGTCTGAGTTGTCTCGGACCGATTTTTACTTTCTCATATAAAGAGAAAGTATTGTGATGGCGCGAAAATTCGATTTTGAGATTTTGATGGATTTACACGTTTTGAGGTCCCCTGAGTCCAAAAAAGTGGTTTTTAAAAAATGTCTGTCTGTCGTCTGTCGTCTGTCTGTCGTCTGTCTGTCGTCTGTGCAGACGCCTGGAGCCCAAACTACTGGGCCGATTTTGACGAAATTTGGCATACATGTTCAGAAAAATCATACCCCGAGGCGAAATCGAGAAATGAATTTTAGCTCTAAATTTGGAGGCGCTACCCCCCAAAAACTCTGAAAAAACATGAAAAAAAATTATTTCTCGAAAACGGTTCCGACGATTTTGATTAAAAAATTCTATAATGTAGTCCATTTGAATACGAATCCAACGATATAAGCCGTTTTCCCGGGAAAAATCTAGTTCCTGAGATATTAGCTTAAAACGCGGACGGAGAGAGCCCGGGTTCGATTCCCCGACCAGGAGAAGTTATTTTTATGATAAATTTTGATGAAATGTTCAATAATATTTAAATGTACATTTGAAAACTAATAAATGGAAACACTGGGCTAAGTAATTATAAACTCATATATGAGAAAGTTTGTCTGAGTTGTCTCGGACCGATTTTTTGTTTTTGTAAAGCACACCATAAATTAGGACTGTCAACATGAAAAAATATAAATATTTCATAACTTTTCTAAATTATAATAGTAGCACTATATAATATTATAATAATAATTTTCTCTTGCTTATATTTTATACTATTTTTGATTCATTTGTTCTTTTATTTATTCTATTAGTTAGATCAATACGGTCTTGATACTATTTATTATTAGTATTTTCTAAGATTGTCTAAAATACTGCAGTATCGTGACGGTCTAACACCAGTAAGGTCTTTCTTATTTCTGTTCGTCTAACTGATATTATTACCATATTAGACCAATTCCTCATTCTTCACAAATAAAAATAAACGTCTTAGTAAGAGACTACAATTAACAGACTAAAAATACTGTAATTTATTGACTTTTATCATTCCTAGGTTTTTGGTCGGGGGGATTATTTCTATAAAGTGTTTTAAAGAAGGGGTGCTACTTATTTAATAAATTGCTTGCACTTTACTTACGATTACTGAGAACTAATAAACTTAAATTTGAGAAAAATATGGTTTAAAGAAACGAAGAAAATAAGTTTGAAAACTTTATTTATTGTTTTAAAAACTCAATAAATCAATGATATTTTTTTGTTTGTTATTGATATAGATAACTATTTATCAAATTAAAATGCCAGATCATATTAATCTAATTTCCGATGTACATATGAGTATACTTTATACACAATAACTATTTAGATTAACTTGAGAGAATTGGTATGACGTCTTGGAAGAAAACAACTTCAGATGAAATAATATAGCCGCAACTCTTTTACTATTACTTAATCGACATCTTTGATAAATTATTGTCTAATTCAAGAGAAACAAATGAGCGCAGAAGATTGAAACTTATATAGGACCAACAATGGGCTGATTATGACCAACCATACAAATTTCATTAAAATCAGACGTGTAGTTTTCAAGATATGTTGGTTCGCAAAAATTGAGCGACCGACAGACCGTCTGACAGACATGTAACCAAAAATGTTCAGTGACGTCTAAAACGGATTTCTGTCTTGGAATTTTTGAAATCGGAGACTTAACAATTTTTTGTTCTTCGGAACGATCACATAGCTTGATTTAACCTTCGGTAAGCTCGGAAGCAAAAATTAAAACAATTTTGACAGATTAAAAAATAAGTGTGGTGTCGCGGGACACCCGGTAATTAAATATAAATTATAAAATCACACTGCTAAGGACGTATACATTGCTACCTACTTATACATGGTGGAGTTAGAAAAGAGACAAAATTAAAAGTAACCAACTGTTTGTACCTAGCAGAATTAAGGAAAAATTAAAAGAAAATCATTATTAGTATCATTAAAGCAAGTGTTTTGCTATAAATATATATTGAATATAAGAAAAAAGTTGATCATGATGTGTTTATAGTTAAAAAGTACGTTTGTTAAAGGATGTTGGATTGAAATAGGACTGTTTTCTACCTACCCAGCCTATTAATTTAAAATATTACAAAATATATCTCTTCCCTACTCTAAAGCTTCTGCTTGAATCCGGTTGAAACTTTAGACAATATGTAAGAAGTTTTATTAAAATCGTTATACGTTAGAACGGAAGATATCGGTAAAAACGTTGTTTTCTTTATTTTAAACGTTTGTGGCCACTTTAATAAATTTAGCGATCTTTATCACTTCATAACAGTGTCGGTGTTCGTTTTACTAAAAAAAAACATTTAAAAAAGGTGTTTGTCTCATAAAATTTGATGAAGTTGGAATTTTTTCTTGGGTTAAATACGCAGTATTATAATAATATACCTAATATATTGAAATAAGCGTCAGCACAGATCAATTTTACTTTTAACAAGACCGTGATATTTTCGATATTTATACAAAACCCAGTGACATTTTGACATATAACAAAAATTAACAAGTCAAGTAACAGGCTTCCATAATAAAATTCTTTCCCGTCTTTTTGAAGCTTACGTTTACGCGAGCATTGCGCGTGAACGCTTCGGCGGATAACGTTTTCAAACGAACTTAGCCTGGGCATTGGTAAAATAAACGTGTGAACCAAATTTCAATTAACTCGGTGATCTTTTACTCAAGTTATCGTCATCGGTAGATTTCGTGACGGTTTTTGCATGACGGTGATTTTGGTAGTTTTTTTTGGATTCACTCCCGGGCTCCAGAACGTGCCATAAGGAACTTCGTTCCAAAAAACTAATTAAACAAATTAGACAATAATGGCTTGTAAAAGTATAATGTCAATAAAGTACGTGATAGGATGCAAGGAAGCTATGTGCCACACCAATAGGCAGTCTATTTTTACAAAACCGCTTTGAAAAGTTAATGTTCGTAGGCCTAACTTAACTAATGTCAAAGTAGTATAATAGGTAGGCACACATGAAGGGGATTTTTAAAAGATTTGGCAGGTAAAATCCCTCACCGATCAAATCCCTCACTCCTTATCGTTACGTTAGTGCCGACCGACGGGATGGATCCGTTAAAGATCAGGCCTCTTGACAGTTTTGACGCGGGAAAACTTTTTAAAGTTTGTTTATTTAGTTAAAAATTATTCATAAAAGATTTATTGAAAATAAAATACCATGTTATTGGAAATTTTTTGACAAAAGTTATTTTAAATAAACCTTAAACGCGAAGCGTTTTAGGAAAAATTTAAAATTTTATAAATGCCTTTAGAATAGACTTGCTATAGATGGAGAGTCAATGTGGCAAGAGCTGTACGACTAGAGTCGCTTCTTCAACTTTCAATCCTGCGACTCTGTATAACTTAAATCTGTTCCCAGTAGCTTCGGTAACGTTATGGAGGAAAAAATCGATGTTTTTATCGTCTCTTTTTGAAGAAGTGTTACACAAATTGTACTGCTACAGCAGTTAAAGAGAAGTAACCTAATCCGATGTACTCGTTGAGAGACATGGAGGGATTTCAAAACATCCTCATACAGATAAATGTATTTGAGAATGAATCTGTGCTTAGACATTTCACTTATTTCGTTTCTCGACGCGTAGTTCTCGAAGTAAAGGCATATGCCCAAATTTTGTTCCCTCCTGAACCCAATTTTGAATCCATTTTAATGTATATTTTACATTTTTGCTCTTTTCCACCATCTCCAGCAAACATAGGTGCAAACATGCCACATTTTTTATTTTATTTTTTTTTATTTTTTTATTTGCTTCTGACGTCGTTTTATAAAAGAACTCTCATCAGGATTTTATTGGACTATAAAATATCTCACCCGCATATCCGTCACGTTAAAATGTGACATATTTTGCCATTAACTAAGCGAATTGTCCCTTGACACATCAAATATTTCAGAAAAGCGAGAGATGACATGTTTACGTTTGTGGGCATTAACAGATCTGGTCTGCGGCAGGCCAGATCGGCGGGAGAGGAATGACATATCCGGACGGCGGCACAGATCGTTTGCAAATCCCCTACGTGTGTGGCCACCTATTTAAACTAAAACAAATTGGAAGCATTTTTTTTACTCTTGAAATACTTTTAAATTGAAGCGAGCGTAGCGAGCTTCCTACATTCAACGAAATATGCTCCGTGTCTGTCTGTCTGTCTGTCTGTCTGCCAGTAACGTTCACGCGTGTGACGATAACTTGAGTAAAAGTTGACCGATTTAGTTGAAATTTGATATACATGTTCCTCTTACTAATACTCAGGCTAAGTTCGTTGGACAGCGTGATCCGTCCATGAGTTCGCGCGCAACGCTCGCGTAAACGAGAGGTACAAAAATTAAATTGGAATTTCAGGACGGGAAAAGATTCTATCATCATCTATTCGATGAGACGAACATTTTTTTTCAAATAAAATTTTTTACTAAAACCAAAAGCGACACCGCTATGACTTAATAAAGATCGCTAAAACTATTAAAGCGGACCTAAAAGTTTATAATAGAGAAAACAACCTTTTTACCGATATCTTACGTTCTAAAGAAACGATTTTAATAAAACTTCATATACACCATCTAATGCACAATTGAAACAGGTATGCAAAATTTCAACTTGATACAAGCAAAACTCTTTGCGTAGTGACGAGATACATTTATAATAATTGTTTAAAAGCTACCGCGGGTGGTGAAGATTGTTATAGTCGTATAGTGTATAGGTTTGTTTAGGAAGTAAAGCTTTGTATCGAGTACCCCCACTCTTCCCTACACTACCCTCTTTCACTTATCTTCAACTATGACATTCATCATGATTAATAAATTTCAATATTCAGTATTTCATTGCAATACGCTCGCTTCAATGATAGAGCCACGCGATGCCTAGTTTAGTTTTACGTTCTATATAATATGTGGTTAGGTTTTAAAAAATAGGCTTAATTGAAGCGAGCGTAGCGAGCTTCCTACATTCGACGATATATGCTCCGTGTCTGTCTATCTCTCTCTCTGTGTGTGTCTGAAACGTACGACGATAACTTGAGTAAAAGTGGACCGATTTTGATGAAATTTGGTACACATTTTCATTTTACCAATACTCGGGACGAGTTTGTTGGACAACGTTGCTGCCCAAGCGTTCGCGCGCAACGCTATCGTAAACGTGCGCTTCAAAACTAAAATTTGAATTTCAGGACGTGAAAAAATTATAACTTAATCTATTCGAAGAGATGAACATTTTTTTTTAGTAAAAACAACAGCAACACCGCTTTGAATTAATAAAGATTGAAAGAGAATAAAGGAAACTATTAAAGTGGACATAAATGTTTAAAATAGAGAAAACAATTTTTTACCGATATCTTACGTTCTAACGTAACGATATTAATAAAACTTCATATGCATCGTCTAATGCACAATTGAAACAGGCTTGTAAAATTTCAACTTGATACATGCAGTAGTTTTTTGCGTAGCGAAGTGATACATTTGATAATAATTGAAGTGGAATGGCCGGGACTTGTTGAAGAGTTAAGGCTCTTCCACCCTTTGAGGTTTGAAAAATCATTCAAATTAAAATTTTATTGGTTCGAAGCAAGATATCAAAAATCTAAGTACAGGCTTCATTCCTAATTTTAATTCTGCACAATTTGAGCCCTCTTTAAATTCCCTACTACAATAAATACTACAACTATTTCAATACAATGAGTTTTATCGTTGTATTGAAATGGTGCCTGTACTATTTATCATAGGAAGTTGAAATAGGGCTCAAATTATGCAGAATTAAAATTGGGAGTGAAACCTGTACTTAGATTTTTGATATCTTACTTAGAACTAATATAAAATTTTAATTTTACTGTTTTTTCTAACCTCAAAGGGTGGTAGAGCCTTAAGGAATAGGAGAATAACCCTTCTCCTCCACTACACGGCTCTATTACTAGCATATTATTTAAATATCAAATCATGATTAACTATAATATTTATTCCATTACAATAATAGAGCCACGCGATGCCTAGTATAGGTTTAATATAATAAAACCATTAAAGTATACAAAATAGAATGTGAGGAAGCAATGTGCCACACTAATTGACAGAGTATTTACCTTGGTTGTTATCAGATTTTCTCAGAATTTAAGGCGAGCTCCATAAGTCAAGTAAAAGTAAGTTTTTTTTTTGTTTTTTTTAAACTATAGTTAAAAATATTAGCTGCTATTTCACGACTGATAGTGTAAAATACGTCTATCTTTATGTTCCTGAATATTCCTTTATTGTTTCTTTCCAATGTCGATTTTGTTCTAGCTATGAACTCTGAACCAATTATTTCAAATCATTATAGGGAAGAGGACCTCGATATCTGTTTCTACTTTTTCCTTATTTCATCTTTTGACAGTGTTTCGCTACCCTTCGCTACCTTTATGTTTTATCAAGTACTCATTAAAACTTTTGAGAGTTGGGTTAACATTCCCCTATTTTCTCTTCTACAGCTTGTTAGTAGTTTCGTATTCCTCTACATTTTCAGTGAGTATTGTTTCACTGAGTTACAGATTTAGAACACTCATTTATTAATTTCCTACATTTTTTATTGTTCAGTGACATTTTCAACCAAGATTGAACATTTAAAATCTTTGTTCAAAGTTTTTCGTTTATTATTTAACCCTAGAACGCTAACCATATTTTTTAACCTCTTAAGACTAACCTTGAGTCATATTGACTCCCAAATCTATTATACCTAGTTTTATTAAAATATAAAGGCCTAAAATGTACAATATTTTTTTAACACGTTTTAGTGCTAGTTGAAGAGACACTTGGGTGCTTTGTTTCCCATAAAAAAACAATTTTTTCCTTTAAATTCTGGTTTTTCAATCTGGACTACTATTACATATCCGGTATTGTTATCTACCGGAGTGGTTTTATTTACTTTTCCTACTAGCGGCAGCAAAATAACGCATTATTGAACTGTTTTTAGGCATGAAAGTTTAATTTCTCTGAGGTTTCAAGAAAACTTTACAATACGCAGCAAAATACGATTTTGCTGCCTAGGCGGCAAAATCGTATTTTGCTGAGGATTTTTCCACGCTAAGCCACGCCCACATTCCCCGCTACAAATAAATAAACAAACAACCTTTTCTTTTATATTATCTATAACCTAAATTATTTGAACAATTTACCTTAAAAATGTTTCGAATTTATAAAAAAAAAAGTTTATAAATACTTATTATAGATTATTATTATAAAATAGAATGGAGTAAAAAGATAAAAAATATTACACAAAAATAGTAGGTCTTACATTAATCATAAATAATTAAATTAGTGGCAACATTGCAGCTCGTCTATTATCATCATTTTGTTTTGTTTTTACTGTATTTCTGTCAATTCATTTTTTATAATTGTAACATTTGATATTGTTGCTTGTTTTTTTTTTTAATTTGAATAGCTCAATAATAGTATTTAATAAGTAAGTAAGTATTATGAAATGAATATTATTTATAGGAAACATTTTTCTGCCGCCAGTAGGAAAAATATTGTATGCAACAAGGCAGCAAAGGAAACATTTCTGCCTCATATTGATATATTGCCTGCCTCGGCTTCGCCTCGGCAGTCAATCTAATAAATTACCTGCCTCGGCTTCGCCTCGGCAGTTAATTTCCATAGCCTCACCTCGCCTCCGGCTCGGAGGCTAATTTAATCATTCGTCAGAAAAATTCCATTTTGCTGCCTAGTTACATAAATAACTATTTTTTTATGTAACTTTTTTCTTTCCTTTCCTTTGGTTTTTTTATTTCGTAAATTGTTTCAATTAATTTATCATTTTCCTCATCATCGCTGATGGGATCAAAAAAGGCATTTTCTATTTTCAAATCAGGGTCCAAATCACAACCGTCACCATTATTGTCGAATACGCTCTTTTTCATTATCGGTATCTGAATCGGTCATTTCCTTCATCAAGTGATAAATGTCGTTTAGATCATTGTATTTTTTCTCCATTATTTGACTATATTCATATTCTATTAACTTTATATAATTTAGACATATATAACGACAAAAAAAAATATAACAATTTATACTTATAAATGAATAAATTACAATTATATTACCTTTAATTTGAAATAATTATTGAATTAAAAGTTATATAATATTTAATTTATAAGATTTAAAATGCCAAAATAAACAATACCACGACATACTATTCTACGTCAAAATGACCTACAAAATATTTACGTGTAAGCCTAAACAGGAGTCAAAATGACTCCGTGACTGCAGAAAAACAAACGATATGTCCTCTTTAGAATCTGAATGTGAAACTGATAGAAGTGTAGAAGGGTCATTCAAGGGTGGGAGATAGCATAGTTAAGATGTGGGAGTTCTGTGTTTTACAGACACCGTGCATTCGTATAGTTGAAAAAAAATGGTAGTCATTTTGACTCCAGGTTAGCTTTCTAGGGTTAAATGTGTGACATCATTTCTCACTATCTCTAATCGTCCTAAAGTAATCAACTAGAATTGTATTAGTATATAGACCTATTTTGGTTAATAATAACCACTAGAATTGTATATTGTATAAGTATAACGACCTATTTTGGTTAATAATAACCACTAGAATTGTATATTGTATAAGTATAACGACCTATTTTGGTTAATAATAACCACTAGAATTGTATATTGTATAAGTATAACGACCTATTTTGGTTAATAATAACCACTAGAATTGTATATTGTATAAGTATAACGACCTATTTTGGTTAATAATAAAGCTCTCTTATAAAATATGAAGATAAGGATATATTTATTTTTATAATCTTAAGAATTTATTCACTAGATTTTCTCTTTGGTAGCGTCAATTACGTTAAGGATTTACTATACATGTTTGAAAGTAACAATCAGACGGTCGTTTGAGTCTTTAGACTACTTTATATAGACTGTGATATGACACAGGTTACAGGTTTAATAAGTATAAAAGATAATATGAGATATGAGAGGAGGTCTATTGAGATATTAGTGCGAGGGAGCTCACAGGCTTAACCCTGGAATGCTAATGGTAATTGGATGGCTGGTCTTACTAAACCTTCGTCAATTCGACTAACATAATATGCAGAAAATAAATTTATTGGGTTGAAACTACACTTTTATAAAGAGAAAACTATTAAGAACTCATTATTAAATCTTTTAAGTGAGATATACAAACAGTTGATGACAAAAAAGTTAGTAGGAACATCAGAATTACTGAATTTAAGTGAATATTAATGAACCAGGTCCCATGCCCCAAGCCAAAAGCCCTAGGCCCTTTGCCCCAGGTTACCGGCCACTGGTCTCTGACCCAAGGCCAATTCTAGGCCCATTGTCCCAGGCTAAAGGCTCATTTGACGGCCAATTAATTACCTACGTTTATTACTAAACGTTAGTCGAATCGACGAAGTAGCTTTGACGGGAATTTACCAGAAAACGTGTGTATGCTCAAAAGAACTACTGTGTGTTACTAACCAGTGCAAGCACTGCAGAAGGATGGGGTACCCATCACTATCCCATACGAGTGTAAAAGGTTAAGGTTCAAACTGTGCTCGTCGATTCAACTACAATTAGCATTCCAGGGTTAAGGGTGTATATTAAGAACCTGGGAGGTACAATTACCTGTGTGTAGGGTTCATTAAGGAATGCACATGAAATAAACTAAAGATAAAAACAAACTAGGAACTAACGAAAACAAAACGTACTGACATCACACGACGATACAAGTTACTGCTTGGTCTTATTCATTGTAGGTCTAAGATTTCTCTTAACTACAAGATTCTTATTTAGAATGTACATAATTCTAAAACCAGCTTGGATCTACGGTCTAGAAGTGTGGGGCAGCACCAAACCTTCCAACAGTGGCGGATCTAGATCTTGCGGGGCCCTGGGCGAGACAAAATGGCGGGGCCCCCTAGGATAGAGCGGGGATTGCTGATAAAAAACAATAAAGAAACATAATAATAAACCACTTATAACTTGATCCTATTTTACGGCTAATTCCCTTCACTAAGGGCCGGGCAGTCAAACATTTTTGCTCTCAAAATAATTCAAAACTTTTAAAATAATTACAATTCTGCTCATGATTTTAATCTAACCTATTATTTGGACATAAACCCCCTCAAATTATATTGTTTTCAACTAATCATTTTCATTGCAAACGTAATCGAAAAGAAACATTTTTATTGTAATAATTAAGCTCTGTTATACTTCTTCATGATATTTTGGGTTTTATGGTTAAATTATTATTGTGAATAAAAAGTTAAGCTGTGTTATTTGTGATAGGTCCTATAATTTGAAATCTACACTTTAAATTTACTCCCAGAATTCATATTCTCAGCATATAACTTTCCATTTTAGTGCCGAGTTTTTAGTTTAATGTTCAAAGACACATTTTAAGGGGGGTCCGGGGGTCCTCCCCCGGAAAATTTTATAAATATGACCTCTCAAAACAGCGTTTTTATGCATCTCTCAGGTGAAGTTTCTCTTTGACATCAATTGGTAAAACTGCACTAATTGGCCCAATTATTTCGTACTGTCCGATATACTTAGTTTCTTTTACTATTCCTTTTTACAGGATTTGTCTTTTTTACATATCTCTGTAAACGATTAAGGTTATGTAGAATCTCGATAAATTCAGTGTTTTATTTATTTGTTTTAAAAAAAATACACGAAATGTCACGTTTTATAGGGTAATGATAGAAGGTTATTGTTATGTTAGGTCAAAAAGTACTAAACTCAACCTAAACCTGCCATAACCTTCCATACTTTTCACTAAAATTAAAAAAAAACTAATATATCGAGATGCTACAACCGAAATCGTTTTTGTAATGTAAAAAGGAACAGTTTGAAAAAACCGTTTGAAAAACTTAATAATAAAAAAAGTAATCTATATATATTTTATAACTTATTTATTTGACTTTTTTATAGTGAGGGGCCCCGCGAAAAGGTAGTTAGGTATTAGGCTCTACCATGTAAACTAAATTCGACTGAATTTAATAATTCTAATATTTCATGTTTTGTACATGGCACCCCCGTGCCATGTACCATCCCCCGCGGACAATCTTGACTATGAACTATAAATTTGCCTGTAAAGTATAAGTATTTTATTTTAATTTTCTAAGGCGCGGGGCCCTCCAAAGCGCGGGGCCCTGGGCGGTCGCCCCCATCGCCCCCCCCTGGATCCGCCCCTGCCTTCCAATTCCCGTCGTCTCCAAATCCTACAGTCAAAAATTAGTTAGCATTTACAGTCTGCATATGCATAATGATTACCACACTGCAGCTCATTTCTGTTAAGACAGTCTTTACTGTATGTTCATTTCTGCACAAAAATTGATTTAAAATTAGTTCCTCCTTCTCCAGACGATGTACTGAACATTACTTCTTGTTTCATTGAAACAGAAGAATTAGTTCAGTAGCTTTTGCTGCAAGCCGTCCAAAATAAAAGAGAGCTAAATGCTCAAGTTAAAGAGTATGAAAGCAAAGAATCATTAGCACTTAGTTCCACGATAGTCTGCCGGCACGGCGTTGTCCCGTATCGATTCCATAACAAAGAAGATATTGAATTCCATTAAAGAGCTTCTTCTAGTTTTCACAGAAAATAACTTTCCCAATCATTTTAGCCTAGATTCTTTCATTTCCTAAAAATATCTTTTGTCTGATATTTTCTCCTATCCAATTCTTTTGTTATTTGACATTTTTCACTTGTATAAAGTCATTTCGAGATGAGTTTGTTGACATCGCTTTTCTTTTATTTCCTCTTATTCTTCTTAACATGTCTCGTTGCATATGAAATTCATTTACTATTATTATATGTTCAAGAACAACAACAACAAAGTATATGTAGATAAGACTTCAAACTAGTGTGTTCTTCAAGGTTCAATGCTCTGCAGTGTTTATAAAGTTGGAACTACTCTCTTTACAGACTATTTGTTGGAAATAAATACTTCAAGTTGCTTTTAGCAACTTTTATAAAAATTGCTTTAGGATATTCCAACAAGAACTCACAACTATTATACAATATTATAGTAGTTTTTGTGATTACTCTTTGTCGTGTGTTCCAATAGCCAACTGAGTTTATCTGAATTAAATTCAATTTATCATTAGTTCATTGTCTTTATAGTTATGAACTAAAATGCCACAGAAGACACATTTGTGACATCAATACAAGTACATAGTTACTATTGTCACTTCGTATATTATAGCTTACATATTTAAATTAGACCTACGAGTAAAGTAATATTCCTTTTTAACATTCTCACATACGTTGTATATACAGGGTGATCCAAAAGTTCGGCAACGGCTTAATATCTCCGGTTATAATTGAGATATTAAGTTCCCGGATCTTAATCATTTGTCAAAAACTACTTTTTTGGTGGGTATTCATTTTTTCAGCCATATTGGTTGCTACCATATTGGATTCAACTTTGTAATTTTAAATTGGACCACCCATAAAGTGATACATTTTTGGAATGCCCTTTAAAAAAGAAAACATTTGCCGCAAACCCGAGCTTTCTATCTACTCCCGTTCCAAAATGGTGGACACTCAAAGTTTAAAAAATGATATTTTTTTTTATTTTCAATAGTTTAGTTAGATATAAAAAAATCGGTCCGAGGCAACTCAGACAAACTTTCTCATATAATCTCGGCCCCAGATCCCAGGAAACATGAATATAAAATTAAATATTTATTGCATTAAGCTCGCTTCAATGATAAACCTACGTGATGCTTAGTTAATTTATTATTATTTAAAATGTGTTCAACAGGTGGTTGTTTACTTATTGTTTTTAATTTTCAACCAAATGAGATTTATAACGGAAACTATGACTTGATAACGAACTAGGTTTTTTTGGGATCTGGGACAGAGATTATATTAGAAATTTAGTCTGAGTTGTCTCGGACCGATTTTTTTATTTCTAACTAAACTATTGAGGATAAGAAAAAAAGAGTGAATTTTTTAACTTTGAGTGTCCGCCATTTTGAAACGGAAGTAGATAGAAAGCTCGGGTTTGCGGTAAATGTTTTCTTTTTTCAAGACCTTTCCAAAAATGTATCACTTTATGGGTGTTCCAATTTAAAATTTCAAAGTTGAATCCAATATGGCGGTAACCAATATGGCTGAAAAAATGAATACCCATCAAAAAAGTAGTTTTTGACAAATGATTAAGATACCCGCAAACGGGAACTTCATATCTCAATTATAACCGGAGATACTAAGCCGTTGCCGAACTTTTGGATCACCTTGTATGTTTCTAAGTACTGTGATAACACGAAAATTCGATTTTGATTTACACGTTTCGAGGTTCTCTGAGCCCAATTTTTTTTAAAAAAAGGTCTGTCGTCTGTGCAGACACGTGATGATTAAACTACCGGGCCGATTTTGATGAAATTTTGAAAACTTAGAAAAATTATACTCCGAGATTTAATCGAGAAATTATTTTTACCTCTGCTACCCCTAAAAACAGTAAAAAATAGACTGCCAATTGGTGTGGCACATAGCTTTCTCGCATCCTATCACGTACTTGATTTTATGCTTTTACAAGCCATTAATGTCTAATTTGTTTAATTGTTTCACCTGTTTTTTTAATCTTTAAAAATTGTTTTGATTTTTTACATGAATGAAAGTATCAATTTAGAAAAATTTAAAGAGCCCAGACGGTTCAAATTTATCTGAGGATATCGGCGGGTTATGACTGTTTGGTCTTTCAGATGACTCTTTGGTCTTTCCAGATGACTCTTTGGTCTTTCCAGATGACTCTTTGGTCTTTCCAGATGACTCTTTGGTCTTTCAGTTTTCAGATGACTGTTTGGTCTTTCAGATGACTCTTTGGTCTTTCAGATGACTCTTTGGTTTTTCCAGATGACTCTTTTGTCTATCCAGATGACTCTTTGGTCTTTCCCGATGACACGGGTTCTGCTATAGATAACTGTAAAACTACTAATTTATGTTGTCCCATCCAACTTAAAATCACCAAAAGAGAAATGTGGTAAACTGTAGAGCGGTAAATCTGTAGTGACCTATTGGAGAAATGAGGTAAATCAGTAGAAACCTTAACTTACCTAAATTACTAACCCAAAACTAACCATATTAGGAGTAGACCCCGGTCTCTACAGATTAGCCAAGAAATGCTATTGAATAATCTCGATGATCTTATAAAAAAACTATTTAATGTTTATAAAATGAAATTAAGGAAATAACAGAAGTACAGTAAACTTAACAATTCCCAGTTATAAATGTATTATACAACTGTTTGATTAGGATGTAAGAAGTGGAGGAAGCATCCAACATTAAAGCTTGATAAGAGATAACTCGGATAGAAACTAATAAAGTCATTAATTTCAACAGGATTATAAGAAAAGGGATTAGACTGGTTAATGGATGCAGAGGATAAGTTGATTATTCGGTTCACATGAGCTGCTTGTTGCTGTGCTTAACTATGTTTATTAGTGTTGTAGATTGGAGGTTAAGTTCCGTGACTCGAGGCACTTTCTTAACAAGGCTCGAGGGTGAGGAGGATTAAAGCCTTGACTAACTGTCTCCTCCGCTTTATTAAACCTGTGAATAGTTAATCATGCGTTTACCTTGCAGTTCTCCTTTATAAACTTCTCTTCGTAACAAACTTCTCAACAGACTTAAACAATGCTAAACTTGCACAACTTAATTTCTTACTAAAAGAACAAAAGTCTTTAATCAATCAAAATGAACAATTACCTATAAACCTATACATTGAACAAATACAACTAATTAATAAATTAACTAAACTAAATTTATAATGTTAATTACTTTCAAATTGTGATAAGAAATTAACCATATTAGAAATTTGTAGAAATTGCCAAGTTTTCCATTCTAACTATCGTTTTAAGTTTCATCATAATTACATTATAGTACTTTACGCGTCTAGTGCGGAAAGTAGTATTTTGCATGCGAGTGTGGAGTTTGCACCCGAGCGATAGCGAGGGTAGTAAAACCACACGAGCAATGCAAAATGCAGTTTTCACACGAGTTGTGTACCGTACTTTATCTACGATTGTTGGATTTTAATAATAAATACAGAAAAAAAATTAATAAAGTTCCTGTATGTAAGTACGTATTTCTCTTTTGATTAAGATGAAATTAATTCATTAGTTGTATTTTGTGGTAAATTAATTATTTCGGAAGGCGTATAATTCTCCTCATTTTACTACGTTTTTATTAGCTTGCTTTCTTGTTTGTTTGTTTGTTTGACCGGTACAAATCTAGCAATCGGTTTCTAACTAACTTGCCGAATAGCTAGACATTTGAAACTTTTAGCATATCTCAGAACACGATGACAATGCATTATTTTAATACTTTTAGCCATCTTTCAGCAGAATTTAATTGGTTTTCAGCAAATTTTGCTGTATGGAAAGTTAGTTCGGAAAAAATCCACAAGTTATTTTATTTGTTTTGCCATATCTCATATTTACGTAATCTTCATTTTGACGGGTTTCAAATTTGTGAATTTTATAAATAAGAAATTAACATTGAATGACAGAAAAAAACAGGAAATATATCGATTATATTATTTATCCATTATATTATTTCAAATAATACACTTACTTAGGGCCCTCATCAATAATTTTTATATTTATGTATTATTTCTGTTTGTTTGTTCTTTGTATGGTGGAAATGTATATTATTATTATATTATTATTATTATTATTATCAAATCTATCGATGGCACGGTTTAGATTTGGTGTTGGGGAGATCCGTTGTACAAAGATTTGTCCTTTTATAGGTTTAAGATCAGCTCTCTAGATGGTTGTCATTTATTGAAGTAAATAAATTTAGAACTTTTTTTTTTTTTTTTTTTTTTTTTTTCACTAACATTATATATTATATAACAATAACAATTATATTATCAACCTTACATACGATTCAACAGAAAATTTAAAAACGTAGTATATAAAAAGTTCTTTTTATCTTGAAATTTTTCTTCATAATCTCTTAAATAACTCATTGTTTATCTAAAAACTCGATATAAACAGTTACTTTAATTAAACAAACAGCAAATTAGAATGTAAACGAACTCGCTAATCGTGCGTTAAGGTGAAAAATTCCTCTTTTTCCCTACCTAGGGTGGAAAAAAAGCGGAATTCTTCACCTCATTATGAATGCTCAAATGCTCATTCCCAATACATACAGCTACGAAAAGAATCACTTTCTATGCATCTAAACAAAGATAATATCTTTGTAATATTAATAATTTTTATATTTCGTATCAATCGTAGATAGTATTTATTGAATAATATCATACAACAAGTAATGCTGAGATAATCTTGCAATTGCTCAATTTTCTCCATACATAACCGAGCTACATCACTACTTAATTCGACTGAATCGTAGGCATATCTAGTTTTTCAGAGAACTCCATAGATATCCCACGCTGTTATACAGTTTAGAACAAGCGCTACCTGTGTTTCGTTCATTGCACACGTAATAATACATTTGCAAGCGCGTCCTTCTTTTTCCATTTATTATCAGGTGTTTTATCTTGTTTCAGTTCTACTCAGACCTGATTCAAATAGTACATTACGCATCGAGTGCGGAAAGTTGCATTTTGCATGCGAGTGTGGAATTTGCAACCGAGCGAAAGCGAGGGTAGTAAAACCACACGAGCAATGCAAAATGCCGTTTTCGCACGAGTTGCGTACCGTACTTTATCTACGATTGTTAGATTTAAATAATAAATACAGAAATAAATATTCTTCTTTTTTACCACCCTAGGGCGGTAAAAAAGAGGAATTCTTCAGAATTATGAGACGCGCATGCGCAATGAATACAAGTACGTAAAGAATCACTTTCTACGAATCTAAACAGAGATACAATGTTTATATTTCGTATCAATCGTAGATAAAGTTCTTTACAAGACGCACTAAATTCTGAACTTCTTCATAAAGGTGTCGATGTTAGTTTTAATAAAACAATTTCTCGGTATAAATATTGTCTCATCAAATAGATAAAAGTAGAATATTTTCCCGTCCTTAAATTATAATTTGAAATGTGAAGTATTATTTACAATATTATATTATACTTGACATCATGACCTGGTGTCTAAACTATTACTTATTCATAAAATAATTTCAAAAATTAATCCAAAAATATAAAAAACGTAAATGAGATAAAATCATGTTTTTGCTATAATATATCTTTTAATAAATCTACTTTTAGTTGAGCAGTCCATTAGAAATTGTCTTTAAATGCTGAAATATGTATTTCTCTTGAAAAATAAACTTCTTTATAAATCCTTTTTCAACTTGAAAGAATTATATATATTTATATATATATATATATATATATATATATATATATATATATATATATATATATATATATATATATATATATATATATATATATAAATAGTGTCTCAGATATTATCTTCTCTTTTTCAATCTTCTTTAAATGAATTCGTATAGCTGGTCATCATCTTAAAGAAATAAGGAAAAACCATATAAAGAATTTTTCTTAGAGTTCCTTAGACATAATCTTAGAAATTTAAAATAAATAAAAAAAGTGAATAAAGAATGAATTATTTAGTGGATAAATTCAAGATGTTCTTAAATCTACAAGAATGGGTTTTTACAGCTCCCCAGGAAAACGTTAGTAAGATCGGGAATTTATTTTTACGACTTTAATTCACTCACTTTTTATGAAGGGGATGACCTTATTTAAATTCATATTTTTATTTAAGATTAAGAATCTCCTAACTTAACCAAGCTACTGTGTAATAAAGACGTTTTGGAACTATTGATTTATATTAGCTAAAATGTTATTTTTCTGCTTGATTATGGTCTACTAGATTAGTGATTATTAAATGTCGTATGTATCTTTTTTGTTGTATTTATATTTTAGTATATTTTTGAGGCTGAAACCGGTCTGATTTATAATAAATTCAAATTGTGGTATAGACCAATAAACTTAATTTATAATAATTATAAACTTAGGTTATAATTACAGTGTTTTATTTCTTTGAACAAGTAATATAAACGATTCAATATATCTCTTTTGTGTTTATACATTACAGAAAAATAAATACAGCTCGTATAGAGCTTTATTTTATTATTTAATGGCAAATATGGGGACGCGTAGTTGTGAAGTTAGAGCACTCACTATAAATTTCGCTATAAGCCGAAATTTATAGTGAGTGCGCTAACTTCAAAGGTCATTTTATTAAAATCCATGCGGCGATAGTTCGAATCCCAGGAAGGTAAGACATGTTTCACACTAATAGCCATACCAAGTGAATGAAAGAAGTAGCCTCCAGGTTTGCTCACTTTGGGTGCAACCGGCTAAAAAAAAAAAAAAAAAAAAAAAATACATAAGGTGTCGCGGGACAGCCTTTAGGATCGAAGTTGTTTACGCTTTTCATTAAATATAAATTATAAAATCACACTGCTAAGTTATACGATACTAACTACTTATACATGGTGGAGTTATAAAAGAGATAACATTAAAAGTAACTAACAATTTGTACTTAGCAAAGTTAAGGGAAAATTAAAAAAAAAACTTTTTTCATCATTGAAGCGAGCGTCTTGCAATAAATAATGTATTGTATATTGAGAAGAAAGTTAATCATGTGTAACATAGGGCTTTTAGGTTCTATAGAAAAATATAACCAGTTAGGTTAAATTATTGTTTATATAATTAAATGTAATATAAAAGAGGTGGTTAGAGATGGTTTGGGGTGGTTAGAGGTGGTTAGAGGTGGTTAGAGGTGGTTAGAGGTGGTTAGAGGTGATTAGAGGTGGTTTGGGGTGGTTAGAGGTGGTTAGAGATGGTTAGAGGTGGTTTGGGGTGGTTAGAGGTGGTTAGAGGTGGTTAGAGGTGATTAGAGGTGGTTAGAGGTGGTTTGGGGTGGTTAGAGGTGGTTAGAGATGTTTAGAGATGGTTAGAGGTGGTTTGGGGTGGTTAGAGGTGGTTAGTGGTGTTCTAGTATGAAGTTTAAAGAGAAAGAAACTTGCCCCCTGTGCCCCCCCCCCCTAGAGACGCCACTGATGTCTTTCGTTGACCGATGAATGAGCCGAGAGATGATCACTAGCTGGTTGAGTTGGTTTCAATGAATTGATTCGCCTTGGCGATATACACAGGTGTCATTTTTATACTAGATTTTCTAATAATAGGAAACGTGTGGTAAGGGGAGCTCACTATTGGAGGCTCGGGCCCAATCTGTCCATCCTCCGTTATCGGGTTCAGTAATATTCTGATTATCTATGTAAACACAGATAATCTTCTTAATTAAACTATAACCCTACTCTTAAAATACAGGTGGAATATTTTATCTTTGTCTCTCCCCTGCTTACCTTTGTTCCGTTATACATGATGAGTTTATAGTTAAAGCAGATGGTTGTAGTGACGGAACACGACTGTTCCCTCAGACTTCGCCCTCATATTTCTCCATTTAAAATATTATAAAATATATCACTTAACTACATAAAAACTTCTGCTTGAACAAGGTTGAAATTTTACGTTAGAACGAAAGATATCGATAAAAACGTTGTTTTCTCTATTTTAAAGGTTTAGGCCCGCTTTAATAAATTTAGCGATCTTTAACACTTCATAGCGTTATCGGTGTTGGTTTTACTTCCACAGTTAGTTTCTTCAATGGAGTTGTAGATCTTCCGGTGGTGACGCGTCATAGTGGATAATGTTTCCGACTTTTTTTTGCCTCTTAACAAATTTTGTACATATTCAGTTTGTGTAAATATTTTGTCACCAAGCTATAGCAATAAATCCAGTTTAATTAATTTGAACCAGGGTTTTAAAATTTAATTATAAGCTTGAAGTTTGCTTTTTTGTAATGAATAATTAAGTTTTTATGGCCTCTAAAAAATTACAGGTTCAAAAACAACTCTTTCTACAAATTATCCTTGTGATTTATTACATTTTAATTAGATATATTCATTATATATTTTTTTAAATTAAGCACTAATATTAACAGTGCTGCAACTATAAGCGTTTTTATAACTTAAAATTGAAGAAAAAGGTTCACAACCACAAAACTATATTCTTGCACAAACAGTGTTGCTATTTTTTGTTGCTGTTTTATTTTTTAAAAAAGACTTTAAAAAAAAGTACTATTGAAAATCAATATTGTTTTGCAAAAAAGTCTTTTAATCGCCAATTTTTCTTGGCTGAATGCCCGTAACCTAATACAGTCCCCTCCGCCTCCCCCCCCCCCCCCCCCCCCATTCTTCTATTGTTAAAAAAATATATATTTCAAATGCAGGATGTGTTTTTACGTTGGTAGGGAACAATTATTTATGTTTTACTTTTTTGTCCCTATCGACCCCAATTTAACAGGATTGGTTATTATTGGTCCAGAAGATTAGCATTTGTGCTAATCTATTAATTTCACATTACATTTATGTATGGATCTTGACTCACCCATTATTGTCTTTGCATTTGTTCTAAGGAAAGCTTCTAAGTGGATTCCGGTCATGATTAAAGAAGAGACCCTCATAATGTCTACTATCACCTGGGTCAGTAGTTTTTTTTTTTGCATCAGTTTGTAAATATATATGTATGTGTACCCCATCAATAATATTTGAAAAATAGAAAAAATAAAACTTTTAATACACAATTTGAGCTTGCTCAAATTAGTAACAAATCTTATCTTATTAAACTCATATATTTAATATATAAACAATTTCAAGAATTGCAATTAAACTCAAAAAGAAGGTTATTTAGATGCAGGTTTAAGCAATGATAAGTGCAAATTACAAATAAGGTCGAAAAAGCAGTGTCGCCAACCTGATTTTAACAACATCACTACATAAGACATTAATCCTCTACTATTTATAAAATAATTAAGTTGGCAATCCTTCTTTTTCTCCCTACTTTTTGAGTTCAGGGAAGAAAGGACTTACTTTAATCCCACTAAACTATTCCAAAATAATAACCTTTTCTTTCTACTGGAGATAAAAGTAAAAAAGCTTGTAAAAAGAACTTTTTTTTATACTACGTTTTTAAATTTTCTGTTGAATCATTAGTAATGATGATAATCTAATTGTCATTGTTATATAATGTTAGTGAAAAAAAATACATAGTTCCGAATTTGATCTCACCAACACCTAATCTAAACCGTGCCATTGATATGCCCCTGTGTAGGGACAGTAAGAGAAGAAAAATATGTACAAGTAAAGAAGTATAGGTGCAGAGAAATTAAACCTATACCTAGGATACAAGTGTGAACTAACCTGGGTGTCACACGTCAATTTATTTCTATGTTTACTTTTCGCTGTCATTCAATGTTTACCTCTTAATAAAAAATCACAAATTTGAAACCCGTCAAAATGAAGATTGTAAATACTATGGGATATGTTCGGATTTTTTCCGAACTAACTTTCCGCACAGCAAAATTTGCTTAAAACTAATTAAAATCTGGTGAAAGATGGCTTAAAGTATTAAAATAATGCATTGTCATAGTGTTCTGAGCTATTCTAAAAGTTTCAAATGTTTAGCTACTTGGGATGTTAGTTAAAAATCGATTGCAAGATTACAAACAAACAAACAAACCAACAAGAAAGCAACCTAATAAAAACGTAGTAATAAATATTCACGTTTCAAGGTCTCTTGTGTCCAGTGTAGTATTTTTCTTTCCCAAAATCTTTTAGTAGTAAAATGTCTGATGTTGTTTAAGGTTTGTCCAGATGAATGAAGCATAAACTACTAATCCAATTTAAAATAAAAATTTGATGTATTATGTATTACGTTACATCCTGAAGTGAAATAGAGAAGGAGCCAGTTTTGTGTCTCTCATGTGACTCAAAGTCTGGTTTTTCTTTTACCTTTTACCGGCACTGATGATCCTAGAGACCGAGACCTGGTTTTGAAAATGAAGCTTTTTATTTGGTGGAGAGGTTTTTCGTTTTTTACTTTCTCATATAAAGAAAAAATTAATGTGATGGCGCAAAAATTCGACTTTGAGATTTTGATGGATTTCCACGGTTTTGAAGTCCAAAAAATTTTTTAATAAATTTCTGTCTGTGCAGAGCCGTTTAGCCCAAACTACTGGGTCGATTTTGACTATATTTGGCATAACATGTTCTGAAAAATCACACCCCAAGGCGTAATCGAGAAATTAATTTTAGCTCCAAATTTGGGGGTCCTCATAAAATTATTTCTCGAAAACGGTTGCGACGATTTTTATTACAAAACTAACGATATAAGCAGTTTTCCCGGCGGGAAAAAGTTTAGTTCCTGAGAAAATAGCTTTAAACGCAAACGGAGAGGCCAGGTTCGATTCCCCGTCGAGAAGTTATTTTCATGATCTATTTTGATAAAATGTTCAATATCTAAGATAACTTGTTCAAGATCGCTTGAACACTGTTTTACAGAAGCAGCTTAACACCTCTACCTACACTCTACCGAACCAGCTCTACAGAGTACCCAGTTTCATTTAGATGGACTGGCCCTGCTATTATATGAAGGCCCCCCCCCCATGACTTTATTTAGACATTCTGATCTTCCTCCACTGGCAAAACTTCCCCAAATTTAAAATATTCGAATATTTAACTGCCCGAATTTGGAGGGAAAACAAGATTTTGAGTCTAGCCCTCTATGTGGACAGTGGCCATTTTTCCTTCTAAGTATTTTTATACGTTATTTATCTGGATAAATCCTTGGCATCCATGATTTATCTAGTTTCCAGAAAACAATCCTTTACTTCACCGTGGTATCCAGGTAAGTAAATTATTGACATTTTTTATGTTTTGGCTATGGCACATTAACCTTGAAAAGCGTTACCGTTACACGAGTGGGGAAGATATAGGATTAGGGTATTAGGAAGGTATAGGAGGTGTTCAATTAAGTCTGTCCGCTCTTGGTAGGGATAGTGTCTCCCACTACCGTTCTTGTTACCGCTGACGCTAAGGCGTCCCAAGCGATTCTAAAACGCTGTACACTGTACTAGGAGAATAGAAAAATGTTGGAGCTAACTGAACTCGTTTACATCGCTGCTTAGAGGTCGGCTGAGTTATGATTGTGAATGATTGGTTCGTTCAAGGACACCCCCTCCTCCATCCCTATCACACTCCGTCCATCATTCCGTCTGGCCCTTAGCAGTTTAGTACTCTTAATAATATTCTACTAACCCCCCCCCCCCCTCAACTACAATTTCTGTTCAACTGCTCTGATTTGCATCGGACTAACGCCATAACTCTTAGAATTTTATTCTTAAAAAACTAATTAATTTTTTATAATATATTCATAACATTTATTTTTTGCTACGACACCAAAAAGTGTTATACAAGCATTACCAAAAAGCGTTCCATGAACACCAGCTTCTCAATATAACACCACAGCACCACACTTCACCTCACCTCTCCATCAGATAATTACTTTTATATTAGGCCATTCTTATATCGATATTTAATATTTGTACATTTTCTGTACATAATAATGCTAAGTATAACCTAAAGTCCACTTAATAGTAAATTACGCGTCGAGTGCGGAAAGTAGCATTTTGCATGCAAGTGCGGAGTTTGCACCCGAGCAACAGCGAAGGTAGTAAAACCACACGAGCAATGCAAAATGCCGTTTTCCCACGAGTTGCGTACCGTACTTTATATACGATTGTTGGATTTTAATAATAAATACAGAAAAAAATAAACTTGCTGTATGTAAGTTCGTATTTCTCTTTAGATAAAGATGAAATTAATTCATTAGTTGTATTTTGTGCCGAATTAATTATTTGGGGAGGCGTATTATTCTCCTCATATTCGTCATAATCACTTAAATCACTCAGTGATTTTCACAAGAAAACTCGATATAAACAGTTACTTTTATTAAAAAAAACAGCAAATTAGTTTTGTTAAATGTAAACAAACTCGCTAATCGTGCGTAAGGGTGAAGAATTCTTCTTTTTTAGGAATTCTTCAGAATTATGAGACGCGCATGCTCAATGAATACAAGTACGTAAAGAATCACTTTCTACGCATCTAAACAGAGATACAATGTTTAAATTTTGTAACAATCGTAGATAAAAGTTTTTACATTTAATCTTTATTTATTCTTATTCACAATTTCGTGGCCAGGCTAGATAACCTCCCCCTGGTGCGAACAAAACTAATAAATAGAAAACACTGGGCTAAGTAATTATGGACACGTTTATGAGAAAGTTTGTCTGAGTTGTCCCGATCCATTTTTTTATGGTTCTATTAACATCAAATCCACTAGCGCTCTTATTCTTTATAAAATTGAAAACATATTTCAGGAAGATTTTATATGATGGAATATAAATTATTTCATTTGATATATTTTATCTACTTGTATTTTTACTTACATTTCTATGCTCTATTTATAAGTATGTAGGAGGAAGAAATGAGATAAGAATAGAAGTGAATTTATCATTCTCTCTGCTTCACTGTTTTTCGTTTATTTTTTTTTATGAAAAGGAAGTAAGACGGAAAAGAAGATACAGTATGTAAGCTTGTTTCTTTTCATGTAGCTAAAAAACCCCAACAAAGTGACACTAAGTTGATTACATGGTAACATTCTAACACTCAAGCCACCATGTCTGTATATATTGAGGCTAATGTTCTGCTGCCAAAACGTGTCGGAACTTACACTTATGTAGGATTTTTTATCTGTAAACGTATAGAATGTAGCTAAAGATAAACGTAGTGACATTTTACACGACTAGGTTGGGTGTTATTTTTAAACTTGGAAGGTCGTGAGAAGGTGTGGACGTGGTAGTGTTTAGCCCTTATCACTAACTTGAGATGTTAGTGTGGTGGTAGAGGAAAGCAGAGTTAGGCACTGCCAGGTACACAGGTGCTCTCTTACCCCCTCCCCCGGGGGGAGGGGGCTCTTACTCTTAACTCACTCTTAGGGAAATTAAAATTGATTTCCAAAACAAGGATAAAATAATTCTACTAACACACTCCAAAAATACTACAGAGCCTAATGGATTTTTTTATATCGTTGTGAACGACATATTTAGGAGAATAGCCTACATCTTTATAACATTTATGAAAATTGCGGTTGAAGACATTTAGGGACTAAAATGTCACCTATATTGTTCAGCCACAATACATAATAACCACGAGTATATGATAATAATCTGCTAAGATTATTTTATACTATAATTTTTATTTCATTTTTAAGTTTTTATGTAGTGTTCATACTACGGAAAAATTTAAATTTAAAAAAACTTTCCGTAGAATGAATACTACATAAAAACTTAAAAATGAAATTTCTAATTGATTGTACGAAGGTACAGGTACTAAATGGGTACTTTCTAATTATATGCGATACTTCTCGGTCTATTTCTATTGTCGTTAATGTTGACATATAGACTTGTGGAAAATTTAAAGCTTAATTCGGGACTAGGTATCGTTACTGACAGAAGAAATTATTCTCCAGTGTAGCTTAGTTGGTAGAGCGCTATACTGGAAATATAGAGGCCCGTGGTTCAAGTCCCGGTGCTGGAGTCTATTTTTCTCTGTCTGTCTCCCTTTGTTAATAATAATTATAATTTGATTTAAATTTAAATTAAAATTTAAAATTTTTATGTTAGATTAATTTCAGGTTAAAACTTAACAGAAATATATATTAATAGTTTTAAAGAGGGTTTAGCAAAGAAATATTTAACTTACCTTAGATAGAGCTATAGGACTGTGGAACGGGATACATATTAGCTAGAAAACATAATACTTTGGTGATCTATTAAAGTCAATCATCAAGTTATTTATAAAGGATTTTGTTATTTTTCAGTATTGAAATTTACGAAATAGGTTCAAATAGTGGCAAAACTACTGGAAAAAATACAGCATTATGGTGTATATACATTTTTTTTCGAAAGTACTCAGATAAAAAACAAGGCGGGCTTCATTTAAGTACGTGAGGTGATAATCGCCGGTTTCTGTACGATTATGTTAAAATTATTAAGTGACAAATTTTAACAGTTGCATATTTTATTTCTACACTTCAAGACCTTTAAATTTATGTATAACATGTCATGGTGACTAAAAAAATTTTTTTAATATTGGCCGCCATCTTGAAAATATTAAGTGTTAAAAATCAAAAAGTGAATAGTTGTCACAAATGCCGAGATGCACCTGTGTGCCGAATTTCATGTTCCTAGCTATAGTAGTTTAAGAATTGAAACATGCCAACGGACAGACAGACAGACAGAGCCGTTATGTAAGGTTTCTTATTGTACTTCGTACAGAAACCTAAAACTAGTAATTAAAATTATTCGTGTCAGTAAATATTAGTTTATTAGGAAATCTGATATGTTGCAGTTATTGTAAATACATACTGCATGTTAAGGGATAGCAGAAGTTGATTAACTTATAAAATATTCAAATTTCGAAACTGCTATTATGTATTCATGATCCAATCACTCAATTGATTTGTAAGCACTCAGATAGATAATTTCTTGGGTTGACTGAATGTTCTATTTTCTGGTAACATAAAGCCCAGTGCCACTCCACTGTGTGAGGTCCGGATTTTTCAGTTTTGATTTTTTGAATATTTGTACCAAATTTAAATAAAATCAGTTCCCAATAGCTCCATGCATCTGCATAGACTCCAGATAAAAAATGTGTGAGCGCTTTTGTTTGTACTTGGGGGACCCTAAACATTTTATTTTGCCCCTCGTATTATTTTTTCTAGACAATTTAGCTATAAAAGAAAAAAAATTGGGTATGGGGTCCTCTGAACTTTTTCTCATGTAAGAGGCCACTAAACTGGCCTCTCCTGCTGCTTTGCAGCATTAGGAAGCAGCATTGGGCGTGGCCAGTACTTGGATGGGTCGTTCTGAACTAATTGATTTCATCATTCTTATAAAGAAACCTTATTTTTACTACGTTTTTATTAGCTTGCTTTCTTGTTTGTTTGTTTGTTTGTCCGGTACAAATCTGGCAATCGATTTCTAACTAACTTCCCGAATAGCTAGACATTTGAGACTTTTAGCATAGCTCAGAACACGATGACAATGCATTATTTTAATTCTTTTAGCCATCTTTCAGCAGAATTTAATTGGTTTTCAGCAAATTTTGCTGTATGGAAAATTAGTTCGGAAAAAATCCTCAAGTTATTTTATTGGTTTTTCCATGTCCCATATTTACGCAATCTTTATTTTGACGGGTTTCAGAAATATATCAATTATATTATTTATATTATTACAAATATATCGATGGTACGGTTTAGATTTAGTGTTGGGGAGATCTGTTGTACAAAGATTTGTCCTTTTATAGGTTTAAAATCAGCTCTCTAGATGGTTGTCATTTATGTAAAGTAAATAAATTCGGAACTATTTTTTTTTCACTAATATTATATATTATATAATTTTTTTTTAAATTTTTGCTGACACAGCAAACTGGGTTCAAGATGGAGGAAAAAGTTGCTTTTCCGGGTGGCACCACTATAGGTAAGGACTGATTTTTCTGCCAAGTTTTAACTCTTTAGGTTAAATACATTGGGTGCTACGATGATAACACACATACATACATACAGACGTTATGCTGAAAACCACTCAGGAGATCTTAAAAACACCCAAAACGGATAATTCGGTTCGAAAAATAATTTTTTGTGAAAATAATACTTTTCCTACAATAGGTAGTGAGGAAAAGTAAAAAAAGAAACCATATAGGTTACACAAAATAATTAAAATGGTATCAAATCCAGGAGATCTGATAACCTGGAGTTTTGTTTTTCCAATTAATGCTGCCTTCAATGTTGTAGGTGTGGATGTAGGTTAGAATTTGGTTTGAAGCCGATATAAAAATGTATTCGAAATAATTTCGACAAAATATCTATGGTTCTCATATTCTCCCATTCTCTTATAAAAGTTAGTCATTATCTCGGAAATTTGAAATTTTTTTTTTGAAATAACTTTTTTTACGCTTTTATTATTATTTTTAAAATCAGTATCATTTAAACCGATTTTGATAAAAATGTATTTTCATCCAGAAGGGAGAAAACATTAACTCTCCACCCTAATTTATAGGGAGGAAAGGATCCCATACCGTAAGAGTGGGCCGTTTGGGGTGTCCACCGCCCCAAACATATCGCTCTGCGGGGACGTTGAAAAGAAAATGGCCCACTCATATCGGTGGCCACCTTTACCACTGTTTTTTAAATAATTTAATTAAACGATCCTGTGAAAATCAAAACTTTATCTATCTCTTTTCAATGTTCCCGCAGAAGGGCAAGTTTGGCATGTCAACAAAAAAGAAATGGCCCAGCGCCCAGTTGCCATATACCCAATTCATCGGTGGACAAGGCATAAATAAGCGATTCCATAAGGTAAGAAAACTTTATCAATCAGCGACTCACTTCTTATGGTGGCCTGTGGACTATACACCAAAGAAAGCCGAAAAAAACTCGGGAGATCTTAAAACGTGTATCGATATTTGCGTCATCAGAATGCATTCCCCTTACTTCCGGAGGCGTTGAATATGCACTTACACGTCTATCAAGTCTCATCTGTTTGGATTATTGACTCACATAAGTGTTGTTGGGAAAAAGCTTTAAGCCACTCAATTTTATTTTCATCCCCATAAAAATAAAAACAACAATGAAACATTAGGATAAAACAGGAAGGGGCAACGTCCGCTTTTTATATCTACTGATACGACCATCAGAGAAAAAATCGGTCCAAGACAACTCAGACAAACTTTCCCACATACGAGTTCATAATTACTTAGCCTAGTGTTTTCAATTTATTAAATTTTGAGTTTTTGTAGGTTCATTTAATTATTATTGAACATTTTAACAAAATTTGTCATAAAAATAACTACTCCTCGGCTGAAATTGAACCCGGCCACTTTCCGTCCGTGTTTAAAGCTATACTTTCTCAGGAACTAGATTTTTCCCAGGAAAACGGCTTATATCGTTAGATTCGTATTTAAATGGACTATATTTCAGATTTTTTTTTTTTAAATCAAAATCGTCGAAACCATTTTAGAGACATTTTTTTCACGTTTCTTCATTGTTTGTATGCCAAATTTCATCAAAGTCGGGGGTCAGTAGTTTAGGCTCCACGAGTTTCTGCAGAAGACAGATGAGAGACGACAGACAGACATTTTTTAACAACCCCTTTTTTGGACTTAGGCGACCTCAAAACGTGTAACTCCATCAAAATCTGAAAATAGAATTTTCACGCAATCACAATACTTTCTCTTTATTGGAGAAAGTAAAAACTTGTCATTTCTAAGATTTGAACCATTATCAGAATTGTCGGTGTTTGAAATTGGGTCTCAGTCAAGATTTTAGTAAGTCCAACACTTAATTACGCTGGTTCATTTAAAGAACTGTGGAATTCTGATCTCTTGATAACAATTGTAAATTAAATGACGTGGTTATCACGTAAAAACTACTATATTATCTTTTTTTATTGGAGAAGACAATTGTGTTTAGTAAATGCTAGACAACAAATATTCTAGCTAAAATAGAAACTGTTGACTAAATAATTAGAACATCTATAAACGTGTTCGGATGAGGTCAAGTGCTGAAGTATTGTGTGCGGTGCACTTGACCTGCGGTTGAACCAACCGAGTAGCGATAGACCACTCCCTCCTCTTGTCTATTTATCATGAATAGACCCACTGCTGGTTTGGACAACATTAAACATTTATAAAACAGAACACAATTATTAATTCCAAAATATTTAATTTTCAACTCAGTTGTTATATAAATGTTTATATTTTTATTTTGTTGTGTTCAATTTTGTTTCGTAGTACTTAATAAATAAGTTTAGTTGAACAGGGGAGGATTTCAAAAATAAACTTTCTATTGGATAATATATTACGTGCTTCTTGCTCGCTACCGAAGGTAGCGGTAGCTATGTGATCATTATGAAGAACGAACATTTTCTAAAAAATTCTAAAAATTCTAATACAGAAATCTGTTTCAGACGTCAGGGAACATTTTTGGTTCCGTGTCTGTTTGTCGGGCAGTCTGTCACTCAATTTTTGCGAACCAACATATCCTAAAAAAAATACTTATCCAATTTTAATTAAATTTAAATTGTAGGTCATAATTTGCCCATTGTTGGTCCCATATAAGTTTTAACCTTATGCGCCCGAACATACATTTATTTACTCCTACATTTTCAAAATTACTTATCTGTTTTTTATGAAATTTGGATGGTTTGTCGAAAGTAGCTCGCAGGTGGCCCTAGATTAATTTCAATAGCCTGCGATCTTTAAAGTTTGCTTAATCGATGCTTTATAAAATGAAAACAATTTTGATAGATTTAAAAAACGTGGGAAAAATGTTTAAATTTTGCTAAATTGATACTTTAATATATGTAAAAAATGAAAACAATTTTGATAGATTTAAAATCGGGAGAAAAAAAAAAAAAATTAAAACAAGCTTTTACCTTGGGCCATCCGCCGTATTGGATTTAGAGTAAAGCATTTTAGTTTTCGTATTCTTCTCAGCAAACCCTTTCATTTGATACCCATATCATGGGCATTGTTAAAAATAACTAGTCCACCATCTTGGGCTGCCCACCATATTGGATTTTGAATGATATTTTTGACGTCACTTAGCTAATCATGCATTGTCTTCCAAACGTGTATGCAAAATTTCAATTGAATAACTGGATAACTGCTTTAAAATTCAGTTGCAAGATTTGACCCGAACATACATACATACATTGCAAGTTAAATAAAAGCTTTTAAAATGAAATAAATTGGATAATAATAGTTTTTAAATGCAAGAAATAATTAACGCATACGAAATGGAACGCGAGAAACTATATGTCACACAAATTGGCAGACTATTTTTTTTTTTCTTTTTCATGTACTTAGTACATAATATTATGAAGTGGAAGTATTGTGATGGCAATTATTTGATTTGAAAATTTCATAGGATTTACACGAGTGAATGTCCTTGAGTCCAAATTTAGAAATTAAGTCGCTTTCCCGGGAAAAGTCTAATTTTCAAGAAAATACCAAATACCCGAAAGTTCCTGGTGGATAGATCAGAGGTTGATTCCCGTTTAATCAGACAGGATTATTTTTATTGCAACTTTTGATGATAATGAATGAAACATATTTTAGTAAGAGTAATCTGTACGACATGATTTTTAATCATGTAACTTCACTGCTACAAAATAACAATTAACCTTTAGATTGCGATTAACCTTCAAAAGCAATTAGATTATAATGATTATCAAATATTTGAATAAATGCAATTTTCTTCATTACATGCTGGACAAATTATATGATGGTCTTTACACGCTATATTACTATTACACGTATAAGAAAAGGAAGAAGACTCTAGACCCCTCTTGCAGTGTGAAAGATTTTCAAAGTATTTGAGACTCGTAAGAAGTATGGCATGGGTACTAGTGTTTATAAACATTTGTAAAGAAAAAATGGGTCCGAGACAATTCAGACAAACTTTCTCATATACGAGTTCTTAATTATTTAGCCCAGTGATTTCCATTTATTAGTTTTCGTATGTAAATTTAATTATTATTGTGCATTTCATTAAAATTTATCATAAAAATAACTTCTCCTGGGCGGGGAATCGAACCCGGGCTCTCTCCGTCCGCGTTTTAAGCTTATTTCTCAGGAACTAGATTTTTCCCGGGAAAACGGCTTATATCGTTGGATCCGTATTTAAATGGACTACATTTAAGAATTTTTTAATCAAAATCGTCGGAACCGTTTTCGAGAAATATTTTTTTTTCACGTTTTTTCAGGGTTTTTGGGGGGTAGCGCCCCTAAATGTGGAGCTAAAATTCATTTCTCGATTTCGCCTCGGGGTATGATTTTTCTGAACATGTATGCCAAATTTCGTCAAAATCGGCCCAGTAGTTTAGGCTCCAGGCGTTTGCACAGACGACAGACGACAGACGACGGACAGACATTTTTTAAAAACCACTTTTTTGGACTCAGGGGACCTCAAAACGTGTAAATCCATCAAAATCTCAAAATCGAATTTTCGCGCAATCACAATACTTTCTCTTTATATGAGAAAGTAAAAAAAAGAAAAAAAAAGAGAAGAAGCTTTCCCCCATATTGCTCCAATTTCAATAAATGAACTTGGCCTAATGTTTTCTATAAGGCTCGTTTCATGGAATGGTGAAATAAGCCATCCGAGAAACCATCATCGCGGATAATTCTGAGGGAAATGTATAATAAGATGGTAATTTTTTTCCAGAAGCTCACCTGTGTTTGCTTCGGTGACCATATACCTGATACTATTTTTCATACAAAGTTTTCAATTATTTATTGTTTATCGATTTTTTAAAAATGAAATAGAGTATCTTACTCAATCTGTTGGCATTCTTTTTTTTTCTGTTGACCCCTTTACTATTGTATATTTTTACTCAGTTCAATAATGTACTTTAATATATTGTCTAGACTTTTCTCTGTTAGGACAAAACTAATGCATTATCTCCAGAGAAGAAAAGGGATATAGAATTGTAGGTTCAAAACACGTGATAGGGTCAAAAAGGGACACATAACAACATTACTTCTGTTTCCTCCAATAGATACCTCCAACTATTCTTTTATATATATATATATATATATATATATATATATATATATATATATATATATATATATATATATATATATATATATATATATATATATATATATATATATATATATATATATATATATACAGTATGTCCCAGGATCGACTTGACGATACGTGAAGTGACCTAAAAATTTCATTTTTCGACAAAAAGTCATTCTTGATCATCCCTCCTGCATGTCTTCAAATGAAGATTTATCGCATTAAAAATTTTGCTACATATAACCTGTTCCTAAAAATAACGATTTCTTAAAATCGCACAAGAGGGAACTGGTCTAAATTTTAATTTTGTGAAAAAATGTCATTCGTTATAAAAAATTATATATTTCAAAATAAGAAAGAATATACAAAAAAGTAATCATCGTATTTCACCCCCCCCCCTCTCCCGCTTACCCCACTTTAAATAAAAAGAAAAATATAAATTAATAAAAAAAAATTAGGAATCGTTTTGAGTACAACAATGATTGTTGAATAGGCATTTTTAGAATTAACATTTTTATTATTAATAGTAAAGTAAGCGGGGGGGGGGGGGGGGGGGGAGGTGAAATACGATGGTTATTTTTTTGTATTTTCTTTCTTATTTTGAAAAATATAATTTTTTATAACGAATGACATTTTTTCATAAAATTAAAATTTAGACCAGTTCCCTCTTGTGCCACTTTAAGAAATTGGAATTTTTAGGAACAGGTTACATGGGACAACATTTTAAATGCGATAAATCTTCATTTGAAGACATGCAGGAGGGATGATCAAGAATGACTTTTTGTCAAAAAATGAAATTTTTAGGTCACTTCACGTATCGTCAAGTCGATCCTGGGACATACTGTATATATATATATATATTTAGTAGAGAGCGTGTAATGGCATGAGAGCCAATAGTTCTCCTTTTGCTTGTCGTACAATGCCCTTATAATAGTGGATTGGTAATAATATTGATGCAGTGGTCTATTCCTTCTTTACTCTGGGTGTAGATCGTCATTGTTCAAAAAACACACTGTGTACAAAATGTATAAATTTATATTACTGAAATGAAAACCTTTAAGTACACATAAGCTAAATAATTTTAGTGATAGAGCCCTCTAGTTTTGAATTCATGAATTAAAATAAAATAAAATTAATTCAGTTTCTTTTAAGACCTGATTAAAATCACATTAAATCATTGGAGGACGCTAAATCTGTTTTATTTCGCTCCTCTGTCACGTCTTTTCATTTTTTATTTTATTATTGTTTCCGAGCTTACCGAAGGTAACGGAAGCATTGTGTTCACTTTTGGGAACGAAAAACTTTTATGTCTCTGATTTTAAAAATTCCAAGACAGAAATCGGTTTCAGACATCAGGGGACATTTTTGGTCTCGTGTCGGTCTGTGTGTCCGCAAATTATGAAACGTGTGACGATAAATTGAGTAAATGTCGACCGAGTTTGATGAAATTTGGTAAACATGTTCATTTTACCAATGCTCAGGACGAGTTCGTTGGACAACATTATCCGTCCAAGGGTTCACGCGCAACGCTCGCGTAAACGTGAACTTCAAATTTAAATTTGGAATTTTAGGTCGGGGAAAAAAAATATGAAATAACCAGGAAATCAGTAATTTTTGAAAAACAACAAGTAACACCATTAATATTTATTCTTTATTTCATGTAGGTAAACATTGATATTTCAACCCCTCTTTTGCATGGAAACCATTCGACTTACAAAAAAATGGTAAAGAAATAATTTGTAGGTTATTTTCTCCTCTTTATTTTACTACTCCTTCATTTTTTGCGTAAATAGCTTGCTTTGTAAGTTATAAGGCGAAATCCACTAAAAAAATAAAAGTAAAAAGTGGTTTTATGATGATTTCTCATATTTTCGTGTTACATTTTTGTTGGATAACTTTAGATTCGTGTTCAGCACACCCAAAAACATAAAATTAACTGTCAGCGCAGTCTGGCCACCAACCGTTTACCCTTCAGCCTGTACCCTCCACCCGCCACCTCTTCCCAATATTTCAACTCCCATTTGCGTGAAAACCATACGACGTACAAATAAATGTTATAGACATAAATTGTAGATTATTTTCTCCTTTTTATTTTACTACTTGACCACTTTTTGCGTGAGTCGATTGCTTTGCAAGTTATAAGCTGAAAACCAATAAAAAACTTTTTTTTTTGTAGTTTTTCGATGATTTCTCATATTTGCCGAGGGAAATTTTGTTGGACAACTTCAGATTCGTGTTCAGCACCCCAAAAAACATAAAGTAAGCCACTAACAACAATTACACCAGAACTTTCCACTTCAAACTACCATTTAACTGGACTATAAACAATATAACAATAAAGTAATATAACAATAATGTTAATGTTAATATAACAATAAAGTACATGATAGGATGCGAGGAAGCTCCTAGCTTTTATTGGACAACAAAACTACAAATTTAATTTGTCAAAAACTGATAATGATAAAACATAGGTTATGTGGCGGGAAAGACAAGAAGAAGAAATAGTCCAGTGACTACACTTCCTTAGCAGTAAATATATTAAAATAATTATGATACAAGATAACTAGTAATATTAAAATAATGAATAAGCGGAATGACATTACTTATTATAAAAGTTTAGAAATAGACAATAATAATTTATTTAAAAAAAAATCAAATAATAATAATAATCAAAATGAGGTAATATAATTTAAGGGAAAAAGACATTTTAAGATAAGAGATCTCTAGGCCATCCCCTCTTCAAACGTCTTGGTGGGTTGCTTGGGATAAACTAAAAGGACAGGAGTTGTACAAGAGGATTAGGATGGTAGGATATGGATTCATGGAATTTTCTATATCGGGATACAGTTAGATCTCGGACAAAGGATTCATTCAAATCTTCATGGAGAGTTAGGTTAGAAACATAGAAAGGAGCATTGGTTATTTTTCTAAGCATTTTTGACTGCAGGATTTGGAGACGACGGGAATTGGAAGGCTTGGTGCTACCCCACACTTCTAGACCGTAGGTTCCACCTGGTTTTAGAACTAAATTATAAATACGAAGCTTGTTAAATTTTTCGTATTAAATTTCGAATCAGCTATGGTTTGACCCAAAGGTAGTTTTAGTCGAATGGGTTAACTACGCCGTTCCCCCAAAATTAATATCAATTTTTGTTCTACCTAGATATCTAACTGGGAATATAAAGCCTAGAAACTAGTTAATTAAAATTATTCGTGTCAGTCAATATTAGTTTATTAGGAAATCTGATATGTTGCAGTTATAGTAAATACATACTGCATTGTTAATGGATAGCAGAATTTGATTAACTGATAAAATATTCAAATTTCAAATCTCCTATTACGAATTCATGATACAATTACTATAGTTAACTCAATATCTGTCATATATAGTATTTCAGATTTAAGAAATACTACATAATCTGCTATTTACTGTTAAAAATATTATACCAAAATGTTTATACGTATCGATTCATCGTCTATTTAATAATAATTATAATTTGAGATCAAAATCAGCCTGAAATACAAATTTTCAATTATAATTTCTCTGTTATAAAACTGACATATCTCTGAAATTTAAATGATATGTATTTATTTTCTAGCTGAATATCCATACAAAGTAATATCAATGGTTAAAATCTCGTCAATATCATAAAGTCACGAAGGTAGGCTTCCTATCAAGTTTAATGGCCCAACCATAATTTGCGTTAGCGAGTGAGTTTGTTTCGCACTTTACATCTCGTGTTTATCGTGTTTTAACAATGTTTTAGTTCTATTTGTTAGGAAAAATAGTTATATCTACGATTGATACGAAATATAAACATTGTATCTCTTTTTAGATGCGTAGAAAGTTATTCTTTACGTACTTGTATTCATTGCGCATGCGCATTTTATAATTCCTCTTTTTTCCATCCTAGTGCGGTAAAAAAGAAAAAAAATTTCACCTTAACGCATGATAACCGAGTTTGTTTACATTTAACAAAACTAATTTGCTGTTTGTTTAACCCTTAACTGCCCGAATTATTTTTTTTGGGCATTGTTTGGTTTTTTCTGGGGATTTTGTCTGTTAAGAGGTCCCTTAATATGTAAAAAAATGTTTAAAAAAATTGGAAAAAATTCCTTACCCCAAATTTGGGCTGTTGCCATATGGCAACGCTAGGACATTAGCCCTACAGTTTTTTTTCTCAGTAAATGTTTTAATAATTTCTTTTACAAAATGTATGTAATATAAATTTTAGGTTAAAAAAGAACAAATAATGCTAACAAAATACTAAATTGATTTAAAAGAACATAAAAGTAAATGTAATTTTTTTTCTTTTTTTGTATTATGTATCATGTTGTTTATCTGTAAAATTAAGTTAATTATTTCTTTATTTTTTGTTTTATGCATGTGTTTTTGTTATTACCTTTAAAAATATATATGTATTATTCAATTGTAATAAAAAAATATAGATATTATTATATACATATTATTTTTAAATGAATAGCCCAATAATATTTGTTACTAATTATACTTGTTCAACAAAAATAATTACATGATTTAGAGACTAATTGAGAAATATTTAGAAAATAATTAATAAAAAATGAACATTAGGCAAAAACCATCAAAACTTTGTATATAAATATGACTGAATAAAATTACGACTTGGAAAAAAAACTGTAAGGCTAATGTCCTAGCGTTGCCATATGGCAACTTTCAAATTGGCGCTCAATTTAGGGCAGAAAAATTAAATTTTGTGAAACTGCAATCATTTTATATTTTTAATCACTCTTTATTCTAATAGTTTCATTACCAATGATAAAATTATTTAATTTATTCATTAAAAAAATTAAAATTCTTTCCGTGTCACAAATATGGAATAACACTTTTTTTAAACCTGTCTTGTCGCATACGTGTTGCACCAAACAAATAAATCTAATGATGAAAAATTAATTTAGTCCTTCTTTTGACATAATATTAACATTTAAAAAGTTCAATATTAACTGGGACCTCTCCAAACAATAATAAAGGGAGGGGATTTTGCTGTTGCCAATTTTGCTGTTGTAGGTTATTAAGGGTAATAAGGGTAACTGTTTGTATCGAGTTTTTTTGTGAAAATCAATGAGTGATTTAAATGATTATGACGAATATGAGGAGAATAATACGCCTCCCGAAATAATTAATCCGGGACAAAATACAACTAATGAATTAATGTTATCTTTATCAAAAGAGAAATACGAACTTGCATACAAGAAGTTTATTTTTGTCCGTATTTATTATTAAAATCTAACAATCGTAGATAAAGTACGGTACGCAACTCGTGCGAAAACTGCATTTTGCATTGCTCGTGTGGTTTAACTACCCTAGCTCCCCGGGTGCAAACTCCACACTCGCATGCAAAATGCTACTTTCTGCACTAGACGCGTAATGTACTATTTCCATTATTTAATGGTTTCACACTACACTCTTAATTAATTAATTATTAGTGTCCATAAGCATTATTTTTACTAACGGAATAAGTTAATGTGTGGGGACAATCTTTATTCCGAACTGACATTACACATAATTAATTTTTGAAAAATAAGCTTTGATATATTTTTAAATTATCAGGCAGTACCCAACAAATATTTTTAAATCTTGATGACTTGCTTTCCTTTTAAAAAAATATGATTATATTTATGTTCATGTTTTTCTTCTTCAAGTTTATTAAACTTTGACTGTCTGTTTTTCTTATCTGTTCTTTTTTATTATTATTTTTTTTAATATTACAAGGTTTTTTTTTATTTCATTATCTCAGGAGTTATTTCTTTTAGATTGCTTCGTTCAAACTTTATCTTCCCTTTTTTTTAGATCTGAAACTAGTTTTTTATTCTTTAGAAATAACAAAGCTTTACAAAACTTTTATTTTTATTTTTTTATAATATTATAATATGTATATATATTTTCATTTAGTGTGTTAAAATTATAAAATAAATTCAAGTTTTCATTTTTGAAATAATATACATTTTTTTTTTTTTAATAATAAAAGTTTTAATTAATGTCAATTCGTGTTTAAGAGATTCAAATTTTTAATTATTAAAATCATTAATATAATTTAAAAAGGAAGTGAGAAATTACAATAAAAAAAAATCATCCTTCTTCCGGAAATTTAACCACTGATCCCTTAAGAAGTATATTTGAAGGACTAAATAATAATGAAAAAAATAGGCATTCAAATGATTATAATTAGAGGTATCACAAAAAACGGTTAAATGTAATTACTAAAACATGGGAAATAAATTAATAGTAAATAGTATATTATGTTACTAGGCTGTGAAGTGAGCAATATTTACTGTCTCGCTCCGCTCAACAGCAAATGTAATTGCCGCGGTAAAGAAAAAACACTTCACAGTCGTGTAGCATATGCTATTTTTTCCGTGGTAGCAGACAATGAAAAACATTAAATATTAATCACTAATCAATATAATAATAAAAACATACTTAAGAAAGAACATACTTACTTAAAGAAAAGAAACCTTAAAAAGAGGTTACACTATAACAAAAGATAAATAAAATGCATTGACATCTAGCGGATTTTAAGCGTACTAACAAGCATATCCACAAAGATTGCAGCGCTAAAACGGAAGTTTTGATAACTACCAGCACGAAAGATAAACATTTTTACGTCCTAGGACGTAAAAAATTGAAATGATTTTTTAAGTCCGCGTAATGAAAAAATGGATTTTAGCTATGTTTTATAGGCTCTAAAATTACTATTTCACAGCCTACCACGGAAAAAAAACATTTTTAAAGATGTTAGGATTTGACCCAAACTTACTTACTTACATAAAAACATTGCAAGTTAAGTATAAGCTTGTAAAAAAAAGAAAAGGTCTAACAAAAAAAAAAAAATAAAAAAATAAAAAAAAATATATAAAAAAAAGTCTGTCAATATTTTGGCCATAGCTTCCCCGCATCCCACCTCGTTTTATATTGATGTTATCTTTTTAATACCCAATATTGTCTAATTTATGGAATTGCTCCCACTTTTTATTTAAAAAAAAAAAAAAAAAATCAGACAAAATTATTTTGTTTTATTACACGAACAGAACTATCAATTTAGCACCTTTTTTTTTTACAATTCTACCACCAAATTCCGGAGCTATCTTCTCTTAATCGAGGGATATTTGAAGTATGGCGAATGCAGGAAAAACTTTTCTAAATCAAAATCATTTAGGAATTAGAGATTAGTTGATGGTGGGTCTCAATGGATTGACAAATAAAGTAACAGGGACGTAGAACTTGAAAAATGAAATTAACGAAATTTCGCACCTGAATATAAGGTGTTTGTTGTGCAGAACTGGGATTGATATCATTAAAAAAAAAAAATAGAATCTCCACAAGGAGATTTATCGTAAGAAGCGTAGTATTAGAGAATTTTAAGTGTAACTGTCCAAAAATGATGGTTTTTAAAATATTTTTTGCGGATATCTCGGAAATGAAGCTGTTCCGGATCCATCTTGATAGATACTTTTTTGTTCAACGTCAAATTTCCTATAAAAACCTGAAGTATTGTGGGTTCGCGAAACCTTTTTAGCATTTGTACAAGAATTGGTTGGGATCCTGTCCGAAAAATTTCACGCCTGGTAACATTCAATCCACCATAATTAAAATAGACTGCCAATTAGTGTGGCACATAGCTTCCTCGCATCCTATCATGTACTTTATTGTCATATTAACATTAAAATTATCGTTATATTACTTTATTGTTATATTGCAGTAGCGTACACAGAAAATTTTTTCGGGGGGGGCCCAACATAATTTAACTTATATGCGGGTTTAGCATACCCCATAATTTATTATAATTATAATTTCTCCCCCTTTTCAACACTCTAATTTCAATTTTTAACCTCATATTTAATTAAATTAAAATCCTATGAGGTAACACCTCACTATGTGATGTGATCGTTCTAAAGAACGATTATGTCTCCGATTCCAATAATTCAAAGACAGAAATCTGTTCCAGTTATCAGACATTTTTGATCCCGTTTCTGGCTGTTAGTCTGTCTCTCGCTCAATCATTGCGAACAATTCTTAAAAACTACTCTTTCGATTTTAATGAAATTCGGATGGCAGTTAATTAGCATATAAAAAGTCCATTGTTGGTCCTATATAAGGTCCAATCTTCTGGTCCCATTTCCCTCCACCACATTTCTCCACCTGCCACCATTTCTCTTCCACATGTGCACACACATACATTTATTTACACCTTATCTTCAAAAATATTTATCTGATTTTATAAAACTTATCTGATAGAAGCTCACAGATTAATTTTAACTGTCTGCGCTGTTTAATTTTGGTAAATTGGTCCTTTAAATCATGTAAAAATCAAACCAATTTTGACTAATTTAAAAAAGGAGGGAAAATTGAGATGAAATTATTCTTGGATAACTGCGGTCTACTTTAAACAAACCATTAATATTTCATAAAAATCAGATGAGTACTTTTGAAGATATAGGTGTAAATAAATGTATGTCTGTGCGAATGTGGAAGAGAAATAAATAGGTGCAGAAGATTGAAACTTATACGGGATCAGCAATGTTATAACCTGGCAAAATATGACCTACCATCAAAATTTCAACAAAATTGGACGAATAGCTTTTAAGATATGTTGGTTCGCAAAAATTGAAGGACAGGCGGACACGGGACCCAAACTGTACCCTGATGTTGAACAGATTTCTGTCTTGGAATTTGTAAAATCGGAGACATAAAAATTGTTCGTTCTTCAGAACTGTCACATATCTTCCCTTTCCTTTGGTAAGCTCGGAAGCAAAACGTGATCCATACTGCAAAAGCAAACGTGGATTTGGAGCACATACGAATTTCAAATTTTTATCTAGAAGAGAATTTTTCTCTAAGAAAATTAAATACCTATTGCAAAACAAAAGAATCATTCGCTGGGTAATTACATGGGACATTTAACATCAAATGTTTTCTGAACGCTTTTTGAGTTTTTAGATTTAAATTTACTATTACTATGTAATATATGAATCAGTTTTTTCACAATATGATAAACCGATTTATTTATATAGCCTCTGTTTTCCCACTACATATCGACGAACACTAGTCTGCCTGAGTCAGCAAGAGGGGAATGCCTCATAGACAAGAGGACCCACGTAGCGTTTTACACACAATCCTGGTCCAAAACAAAAATTTGCTACTGAAATCCACAACCATCATTTTCCCGTTTAAGCCAGTCTAGTGTGCATATTTTAATTCAATTAATTTAATTCCATCGGCAAGAGTTAGAGTTGACTTGGGCCTCATTTAATTTAATGTGCTTAACACCTAGGCCGAGCCGGCAATCGGGTCTATTATTGAACGCATCCCAATTTATTTTGATGCATAATTTCCATCGACAAAATCGGGCCTACTAGCAATCAGGCCGATTCATTGTACTCATCCTAATCAATTCAATGCACTTAATTCTATAGTAAAAATCCGGGCCTAGCTGTCAATCGGAGCAGTCTATTTTTACGAATCCAAATTCAATTCATTGCATTAGGATTCGTAAAGAATTGAAGCTGTCCTATAATGCAACCTATGCTATTGAACTGGACTAAAACCACAAAAAAATCATTGAATTCAATTGGCGAAAAATCGGGCCCAGCCGAATTCGGGTCGATCAAGTTAAATGTTTTTAGTTCCACTGGCAAAAATCAAGGCCTAGTCGGCAAATGAGCCGATTTATTTCATGTATCCTAATTTAATTCAATGAATCTAATTCCATCAGCAAAAATCTCGGTCCAGCCAAAATCGGGCCCCTATAGTGTTTAATAGTTTTAGTTTCATCGACAAAAATCCGGGCCCAGCCGACAGTCGGGCCGGTATAGTGTTTAATAAATTCAATTCCATCGGCAAAATCCGGGCCCAGCCGACAGTCGGGCCGGTATAGTGTTTAATAAATTTAATTCCATCGGCAAAATCCGGGCCCAGCCGACAGTCGGGCCGGTATAGTGTTTAATAAATTTAATTCCACTGGCAAAATCCGGGCCCAGCCGACAGTCGGGCCGGTATAGTGTTTAATAAATTTAATTTCATCGGCAAAATCCGGGCCCAGCCGACAGACGGGCCGGCATAGTGTTGAATGAATTTAATTCTATCGGCAAATCCGGGCCGAGCTTATTTGGGGTGATTAAGTGTAGTCACACCATAAGATAATACTTAATTAATTCCTTTTATTGGAAAATATTTACAGCCAATTCGAATGCATCTGTCATTACTGTGTTTTTTTAGTTTTAAGTGTATGGCGGGTCTTAGGTATGTAATCATTTCGGGGGGGGGCCAGGGCCCCTTGGGCCCCCCCCTGTGTACGCCACTGTTATATTGTTTATTGTGTAAAAACTATTAATAGTTTTAGAGATCTTAATACTTCATAGCGGTGTCGCTGTTGGATTTACTAAAAAGTTGTATTAAAAATAATGTTTCTCTCATTGAATAGATGAAGTTTAAGATTTTTTTGCCCGACCTAAAACTCCAATTTTAAATTTGAAGTTAACGTTTACGCCAGCGTTGCTCATGAACGCTTCGACGGATAACGTTGTGCAACAAACTCGTCCTGGGCATTGGTAAAATAAACATGTCTACCAAATTTCATCAAAATTGGTAGACATTTACTCAAGTTATCGTCCCATGTTTCATAAATCGCTGACACATAGACCGACAGACAGACAGACAGATAGACACGACACCAAAAATGTTCCCTGATGTCTGAAACGGATTTTTGTCTTGGAATTTTTAAAATCGGAGGCATAAAAGCTTTCGTTCTCAAAAGTGAACACAATGCTTCCGTTACCTTCGGTAAATTCGGAAGCAAAACCTAATGATCTAAAACTCTACTAATTTCATTCAAATGCTTATGAAGAGCAGAAGTTTCTCCTGAATTTGCCACACTTCAGAAAGATCTTAAATTTCGTAGTCAAGTTTTAAAAAATCAATATCTTTAAATGTAACAGGACTTAAAATATAATTAGCAGCTGATAATTTGAAAATCAATTAATGATTCTGAAAGGTTTTATTTTATGTTCTTTAAAATCCTTCCTCAGCCAAAATTCTCTGTCATTTAGTTTTTGAGATATTAAGCATTGTTAAGAAATTTTCGTGAAACATTGAAAAGAAGTAATCAATTGATTTCTCGAAAACTATTGAGAAATGGGCATAAGCTTACTCGACATTTTTTTTATTTATTTGACCCATAGAATCCACCAGTTTCGTTATGACATTTTATCGAGGGTAACCCTTTATATTCTGTTATTTATATCGCACACTTATTAAATAAAACAAAAGTTCGATTATAATCATCTTTACAATTTTAAATTATAAAACGGAAATCTAGCCGGGTTGAATGTGTAGTTAGATATAGACTGGAAAATATAGAATATTGGCTCTACTGACTAATTGGTCGTTCCATGTAACTGAGACTGCAGCACTAACTTAATTAGATATCGATTAGCTGCTCTATACTATCTATGTATATTAATTTAAGACATATATATGTATGTCGGTTTCCTATCTATTCTCTAACCTCATATGAGCAAAGACTAATTTACTCAGGGTATATCCACATCAAAGTTAAAATTGATATAACTTCTATGTAGGTACTCAATAACTTCATAGCTTCTATTAACTTACCAAAGTTGAAATTGTTGAGAAACTTCAAGATAAATACAGAACTTTTAATGTTTACACTTGGCTTTTCATTCGCCATACTTTTTGGATCAATAATACATTTTGTAGAAATGCTTCAAATTACTGCTCGATTCGTCTCATGTATTTAATAATAATTTACAAAATTTAACATTGAATCTTTTACATTGAAATACCACTAAATTCTGGAAAATTTATTATATTTTTTCTAATATTTCATAACTCGTATTTTGAAAAATACCATATTAAGATCTAAAGAAAACACTTTACTCTCGTAAATAATTTATTATCGTGTATGTCATAAGTAACACGTGTGCCATTTCTCATTAACGGTTGTTTATCGGGAATTAATAAATTTCAAATTTATGTTAGACGCCAAGTTTGTTTCACCTACTGATTTTAAGGCAAAAATGTAAACCAAATGTGGAAGATCTTTGTAATACACCTCATTTATTGGGGGTAATTAATTTAATCAAAATCTAATCTAAAGATTAGCTAGTGTCTTTATGATTAAAAATGTTTTGTAACATCATCGTTTATTGACGATACACAATTATATACATTAATTTTTAACCTATCTGCTCTATATACACATACATAAATTACATCCAAGTATTGGAAACATTTATTTCATATTTGCATACTAGATGATATAGCGTCATATATACATATATATATATATATATATATATATATATATATATATATATATATATATTTGTGTGTGTTGAATATATATATTTGTGAATGTAAGATGAAATACAAATTAATCGGTCAAAAAACCCCCATTAATTGTTAGTGTTACCTATTATACTGTTAACTTTTAACGTTTTTTTTTTAGTTCATGAATTAAATATAAAGGTCTAAGGGCAGTCTGTGACCTCAAAAACCAAAGCCCCAAACTTTAAGTTGGGTGCTGTCGAGCTCACGCCTGTTCATAAAGCAAACTGAAGATAGGGAGCCAACCCCCCTCCACGCACCCCCTCTCGGCCCCATTCCGCATGAATTATTTACCGGTTTAGTACGATGTTCTCAAATGAACAGCTCCTCTTTTAATAAGGTCATATTGTTCCTTAACCGGAATTTAACATGTTAAAATATTCATTGAATTGTATGCTTCCCACAATCTATATTTTTAGCCTTTTACTCTTCAGTTAGCAAATGGATATTTAGTTGTTTCATACAAAGTGCAATAAATAAGATAAACATTAAGTTTAGAGTTTTTAATAAATTAATGAAAATTTTTGTTTGAATTCATCGTTGTTAGGTTCATTCTATTTTATTTATATGATTAAGCATTGACCTAAGAATTAAATATGCTCTGGGCTTAAAGAAACATTATGCTTGGCAATAAAATTATGTAGTTATATATTAAGTCTCATACTTAGTTAAATGATAACGAATATATTGTTTTTGTTTTTGCTATTTTTTAATTTATTGTTCGTGACTATCTAGAATTTCACGATCCTTCCTATAAATTTTATAGTGACAATGTTCGCAAACAAATATTTAGGAATTAATATAGGCAGGGAGTTAATAAAAAAAAAAAAAAAAAAAAAAAAAAATTTTGGTGTTGTGGAACACCCGTTGGGCACGAAGTTCCTTACGCTTTTCATTAAATATAAATTATAATATCACAGTGGTAAGTTATACGATACTAACAACATATACATTTATACATTATTTAGAAAAGAGACAAAATTAAAAGTAAATTACTATTTGTACTAAGAGGGGTGACACACTTCGCCACCCGGGTAGCGCCACCTGGGTGGCGCCCACCTGGTTGATGCCACTTGCTCCCGCCACCTGACTTGTGTCACCCACTTATATGAGGGATGCAGTCAGCCCCTGATTTGATTTCCCCTAGATTTGATTGAAGGAGTAGGGGCTGAGTGGCGTGACTTGGGTGGCGACTTGTGACAGGCTCAATTGAAAACAATGGGTTGACCGGGTGGCGCCACCTGTGGGTGGTGGCTAGACCGTCGGACGGTCGACCGTTTAGTACCACCCGGCAGGTGGCGCTACCTCGTGTGACAGGTTCCATCTATTCTCATAGACGACCGGGTAGCGCTAATAATAGACCCAGGTGGCGCTACCCGGGTGGCGAAGTGTATCACCCCCCTTATTAACGGAGTTAAGGCAACATTAAAAGTAAAGCATTTTTTATCATTGGAGAAAGCGTCTTGCAATAAATATATATTGAATATTGAGAAAAAAAGTTAATCATGTTTGTAGTTACAGCAGATGCTTGTAGTATCGAAACACGACTGTTTCCTCAGACTCCGGCGGCATATTATTACTCCCTTTAAAATATTATAAAATATATCACTTTCCTACACAAAAACTGCTGCTTGTATCAGGTTGAAATTTTACATGCCTGTTTCAATTGTACTTTAGACGATGTGTATGAGTTTTTATTAAAATCGTTGCGTTAGAACGTAAGATATCGGTAAAAACGTTGTTTTTTCTATTTTAAAAGTTTAGGCGCACGCTTTAATAAATTTATTGATCATTAACACTTTGTAGCGGTGTCGGTGTTGGTTTTACTAAACAATGTATTTAAAAAATATGTTTATCAACTCACGGCAGCAAAATTAAGTATTGTTGTACTGTTTTCAGTCTGCAAAATGTCATTTTTCTTGATTCTTTTGAATAAAGTGTCAGCAAAATATCAAAGTGTCAGCAAAAGTTCAAAGTGTCAGTAAAAGTTCAAAGTGTCAGCAAAATAACAAACAGGCTGTCACATTGTAAGAACATTTTACTAAAAAAAGGTTACTTCATCGCAGGTTATAAACACTACCACATTGTTTATTTTTATATATTTAAGCGTAATATTCTGCTAAATAGTTATATCTTTTTTGAAAATAACTTAAATAATTATAGTGACAAACAAATTTCACTATTTTACAATGATTATTTTTAAAAAATCACTAAAAATTGAGATAAAAAACAGATGTTAGTAAAAAAAGTGGCAACCCTGAATTGTTTTGCCTTTGTTTTGATTTCTTGATGACTTTAACTTTCGTTTTTTTACAAATTTAATTTCTTCAAATCTTTTATATATTAAAAAGGGAATTTAATAATTAGTGTAATTTTTCTGCCGTTAATAGATAAAATATTGTATGTAACTATGCAGCAAAGGAAACATACCTGACTAGTTTAAAGATTACCTGCTTCGGTTACACCTCAGCAGGTAATTAACATTTGCCTGCCTCGGCTTCGCCTCTGCTGTAAATTTGTTTAGCCTATCCTCGCCTTCGGCTCGGAACTAAAACTTCAAAAAACTTGTCAGCAAAATTCCATTTTGCTGCCTAGTGACATAAATAACTATTGTCTCATTGAATAGATGAAGTAAGAATTTTTTCCCGTCCTAAAATTCCAATTTTACATTTGAAGTTCACGCGAGCGTTGCGAGGGAATGCGTTGGGTGGATAAAGTTGTCCAACGAACTCATATTGGGCATTGGTAAAATGAACATGTGTACCCAATTTCAACTAAATCGGTTAACTTTTATTCAAGTTATCGTGTCGGTCGTTTTTTTCGTATCTCTCCCTGGTTCCAGGCGCCTTAACCATAAAGTTAAGGTGCCATAAGGAACTTCGTCCCAATAAAGGGCAAGACCGATTTCAACTTGTTATTTATTTGCGAAAGATTTTTCCGAGTAGTAAAAACAAAATTACGGACTTTCTCACATCCTTTTAAATGAGATCTTGCTTTTCTCTTCTCTTTCTTCATTGGGCAATCAAGTAAAGGAAACAATTTTGTTTCACTTTAAAACAGAATAAAGAATGTTAAAATTTAATTAAAATAAAAGAAAGAGAAGGATATAAGGAAAGGTTGAGATGCTTTCAGGTAAATTTCATGCAAACCTGAATTAAAACTGTCACTCGACACAGGTTCGAGCCCGATTAAGATTAATTGTTTTCTCAACGAAAAACTTTAAGCGAGATTTGTCACTTTTTTCGTCTCTCGCTTCTGGATTTTTCAAAAACTCACTGTTTAAAAAAACCAAGATAAATGATACTGTTTTCCAGTTTTAATTAAAATATTGTTAGTTTTAAGGAAACAGCTGAAGGACGTTTGAAGTGAAGTTCTACATAATGAGTTGATTTTAGAACAGGATATTGTACAATCAACTTCTCATTATAACCATTAAATTTGGTCATTAATTAGAAAAGAAACTGCTGAATTTTAAAATAAAACATTTTCATCTAGCTTGATGAATAAATTGGCGTAAAACATGCCATTTTAAAATGTTTAGCTTTTTAGTCTTATCTATGAGAAATAATGATTTCATTACCGAGTAATATACTAAAAATTTGTCAAGAATGATATATGGGTGATTCTAATTTAAAATGCAATTTTCATGTCCTAGATGAATAACTGGAGCGTTTTTCACATAATTGACAGGATTTTTCTTCATGGTAACTCAATTAAGCTTAGAGAACTACAACCAAGCAAAATAATATTGCGCCGTTTAATTTTAACCGCTACAAAAATTTTCAAAAGGCGATTTTGTAACAACCGTGGCTGTCCTAAAGTCAGTTGTTCTTATTCACTTCACTGTAGCTCGTACATTAATCATGTTATTCAAAAACTTATTAGATAATTTTGAAGTGGGATCCTACCAGAATTAAAATATGTGTTAGTTATTAAAAATAAAAAAAATATTACTAAATGGAACTTCAAGTTAAAGTTTGTCCTTTAAAAAAATATAATTACCATGGCATTATATAAATGTGTCCCTACTCTGGTTGTGGCAGGGAGATTTTAAGTATGGCGACGGATTTTCGCAATGCCGCAACACTGGTTTTCTAGCAATAGTTGATAGGGGATGACCTGAACCCTTTAGTTGAGAGCTAGCGCTAATTCCGATTGTTCTTCCAGTTGCGAACTCTTTTAAACGTAATTACCGTGCATGTTATTTAAGTCTATTTTCAAAGACTTTTTAGGTTAAGTTATAGTTCATTGTTTAGGCTTTTAAGAGTGCTATTTAATGGTGTATTAAAATTGGGTTTTTATTTTAAACTACTGACCAAAATATTTTCTTAAAGTGTGAAATGTAAACAACCGTGCACGAAAAAGTGTAATTCACATGCCTATATTACCATGCTTTAAATAAACTTAATTACAAAGTAATAAACTTAAACAAATTTGTAAAGTTATTTCCCATCTGTCCCGCATGGTGCAATATATCTGAAATTAGTCCGAGAACATTCCATAATTTTTCCTGAATTTTTTTAAAAAGTCAACATTTTCAGTCTAAGTCCAATTTTAGCTTCCAAAATAGCACTTTAAATTAGAACCACCCATATAAGAAATACGATATCTTTGGAACTAATTACACTAGAACTTTTAGGTATAAAAAAATTCACTTCCTTGAAGTGTAAGTGTGTAAGTGTGCGGGCGAACGGGACCTGTGTTTGTTTACAATCTTCGAGCTCAATCTTCTTTATAAGTAAAAATGAATGTTTGTCTGTCTATCTGTCTGTCTTTCTGTCTGTCTGTTATGCCTGCCTAAACCGTTCTTCCGGTTGCGATAAAACTTTGGGGAATGGTTGGACGCATGCCCGGGAACATTTCTGAGTAAGTTAACTATTTGTTTAAATTTTGGTACACAGGGGTACGGGGTACAAAAATGTCAAAATAATGAAAACCTATGCACCATTATAGTCGTTGAAAATCTTTTTAAGAGTACAGTAATTGTTGTTATCTACATTTTTGTCATATTTTTAATAAGGAGGGGGGTAAAATGGAAAATACAGGAAAAATATTATATGCTATGTCTGTATATAAATAAAGAAGTAAGGCGCGCTTCACGTAAGTACGTGGGGCGATAATCGCCGGTTTCTGTACATTAAAGTTAAAATTATTAAGTGTAATATAATTACACTAATTTTAATAGTAATATCCTATTTCTACTCTTCAAGACCTTTAAATTGATGTATAACATGTTATGGTAACTAAAACAATGTTAGTCACCCGCCATATTGAAAATTTTAATAATTGCATATTCTTTATCTACATTTCAAGTCCTTTAAATTGATGTATAACATGTCATAGTTATTAAAAACTTTTTTTAGTCACTCGCCATATTGCCCGCCATCTTAAAAATATTACATGTGAAATTTTAATAGTTGCATATTCTTTTTCTTCATTTCAAGACCTTGAAATTGATATAAAACATGTCATGGTGACTAAAAACCTGTTTTTATTCACCCGCCATATTGGCCGCCATCTTGAAACTTTCATGTGTAAAATTTTAATAATTGCATATTCTTTTTCTTCATTTTAAGACCTTTAAATTGATATATAACATACCATGGTGACTAAAAACTTATTTTTAGTCGCCCGCCATCTTGAAAATATTAAGTGTGAAAAGTGTCCAGTTAAGTCCGTGAAAAGTGTCCATTAAGTCCGAAAAGTGTCCAGTTGTCTCAAATGCCGAGATGCACCTGAGTGCCGAATTTCATGTTCATAGCTGTAGTAGTTTATGAATTGAAACAAGCAACGGACAGACACCCAACGGACAGACAGACAGAGCCGTTTTATAAGGTTTCTTTTTGTACTTTGTACACAAAACCTAAAATGAATGTTTGATTATCTGTATGACTCTTATGGCAATATTGTATATTGTACATGTATATCTTGCAAATTGTAATATAAATGTTTATATAAGGCAACATTATTTATCTAAATAAACTATTTAGATAAACCCTTTTGTAGGGGTTTTCAAAGGTAGCAGCTATATATTTCTTATGTTATTAATGTTAATTTAGGCGGTACTAAGTTCGCCGGGTCAGCTAGTATTCTAATAAAACTAAACCTTATATTATAATAAAACTAAACCTTATATTCTAAAAGAACTAAACCTTACATTCTAATAGAACTAAACCTTATATTCTAAAAGTACTAAACCTTATATTCTAATAGTACTAAACCTTATATTCTAATAAAACTAAACCTTATATTCTAATAGTACTAAACCTTATATTCTAATAGTACTAAACCTTATATTCTAAAAGTACTAAACCTTATATTCTAATAGTACTAAACCTTATATTCTAAAAGTACTAAACCTTATATTCTAATAGTACTAAACCTTATATTCTAATAGTACTAAACCTTATATTCTAATAGTACTAAACCTTATATTCTAATAGAACTAAACCTTATATTCTAATAGAACTAAACCTTATATTCTAATAGTACTAAACCTTATATTCTAATAGTACTAAACCTTATATTCTAATAGTACTAAACCTTATATTCTAATAGTACTAAACCTTATATTCTAATAGAACTAAACCTTATATTCTAATAGAACTAAACCTTATATTCTAATAGTACTAAACCTTATATTCTAATAGTACTAAACCTTATATTCTAATAGTACTAAACCTTATATTCTAAAAGTACTAAACCTTATATTCTAATAGTACTAAACCTTATATTCTAATAAAACTAAACCTTATATTCTAATTGAACTAAATGATATATTTTTATTTTTTTTAATTTAATAGTTTTAATTACTTAGTTAAAGTACTGTGAAGGGTCTCTTGACAACAAGGTCCTCTTGTTAAGATGTGTTTTCCAGTATTCTTCAGTTAAAGTTATGACCTTATTTCATGTTTTATAATTTCCCTCCCCATTATATTCCACGCTCTTCAAGAGTGCAATTTGTGGAATTCATTTTAATTAATTTTAAAAACGACATAAAATTCATTTAATTTACAACTTGAGGGGTTTTTTCCAAAATGAAAATCAATATATACCTAGTTATATTTCAAAGGACATTTTAACGTATTATGAAACATTTTTAGATAATAAAAATGTTGATATATTAAGCGTGTCTGAAAAAAAAAACCAAGAAATATTAACTAATGTCACGTTATAAAACTACACGTACGTTAAAAGAAACCTCTCGCGCGTTGGTACAAAGTGTAAATTGGCACAAATAAAATATACTTTGTTTAAATATTTTGTGTATTTTTAGGTTTTTGTACGAAGTACGAAAAGAAACCTTATACAACGGCTCTGTCTGTCTGTCAATATGTCGGGTGACTAAAAAAATGTTTTTAGTCACCATGACATGTTATACATCAATTTAAAGGTCTTGAAGTGTTGAAAAAGAATATGCAACTATTAAAATTTCACTCTTAATAATTTTACCTTATTGTACAGAAACCAGCGATTATTGCCTCACGTACTTACGTGAAGCTCGCCTTACTTGTTTTATTTTAGTCTTTTTATACTTCTTATCTGATTTTGAGATGTTATTTTTTATTTATTTTTTTTTTAACAAATTATAAAATAATATAAATATAGTTATTTTATTTTAATTCATTAGGTTTGTTACAACCACTCTTCAAACTGGTTTGGAACTGTACGACGCATGCGCATTTGGAAAAAAGAGTTCCAACGAGCCCAAACTCAAACTCTGACTGACTCCGACTGTTAATCGGCTGTTCCAACCACGCTCTGATTAAATCACGGATTAGTTTGGAACCAGTCAGAGCAGTCAGCGATCGGCGGCAGGGACTAGTAGTTTGGGATTGAGTTTGGGTGAACAGAAACGTAACCTTCCGCTCCGCTTCATTGTTTTTGTTTTGATTTCGCTCGCCTATTATAATTATTCTCCTTTCTTGCGAATCAACTCTTCTTTTTAAAATGTTTTTGTAGGAATGAGACAATAAATTTTTGTGCATATAATGGCATTTTCTAGATATTTCTGAAAAAAATAAAAATTGGACCTATTTTCCAAGATGGACTTTTGATACTTATTCCATTTTCAAACAAATATCGAAAGAATCCGAATTATTTACGCAATATTTCATTCGTTAACTGGACTAAGATTAATATTTGTTTTTTAAAACAAAAGAGCATTTAGGATTATATCAATAAAAATACGAGCGTGCCGTGAGTCTACTAAAACTGGCTCACCTCAGTAAGCCCGAAAATTGTGAATTGCGTAAATCGAAATGAAATCGTGAATTCATGTAATAAATAAACATTTCTAAAATGTGTGCATGTATTTTCGTCATATCCTCAATGAGTATGTAGGTTTTAATTCCAACTTTCGAGCTTAATTAGCATTAGAAAATGAAACTTTTGTGGTGTGGCGCCCCCTTGTTGTGCGAGCCCCTAGGTGGCCTAAATCAGGCCCTGATTTAAGCGACTGGCACTTATCTTCATTAACTATTGACTTATCCATCATCCATATCTTTAATATTAATAAGTTCAGGTATTTTTGATAGCACAGGAACGCAAAATCACATAAACGATCAACTCAAAAAGTTGTTCTGATAACAGTGCTAAAACCTACCACAGCAAACAGTTTGGTTTGAGAAAGGAGCGTTCCAACAAAAACGAAATCACAAATCAATTCCCAACGGTCAGTGATCGCGCATGCGCATTACGTCAATCACGGACTAATCCGAAACTGATTCGGAACTGGTGGTTGGAACAAACCTAATATCTTTGTTTAGATGCGTAGAAAGTGATTCTTTACGTACTTGTATTCATTGCCCATGCGCGTCTCATAGTTCTGAATAATTCCTCTTCTTTACCACACTAGTGCGGTAAAGAAGAGGAATTCTTTAGCTTTACGCACGATTAGCAAGTTTGTTGTCAAAACTAATTTGCTTTTATTAAAGTAACTATTTATATCGAGTTTTTAGTGAAAAATAATGAGTGAATCAAGTGACTTTGACGAAACTGTGGAGAATAATAAGTTGGAACACTGGAGCGCGGAAAAGTAAAATCAGTGCGGGAAAGTAAATGCAGGAATTTGCTGTTTTGCATACTATTTTGAGTACTATAATATCCATTTAATTGAGCAACAGTATAGGAAAAATTATGTTTAATTTTCAAATGAACGAGTGACTATAAGGCAATTTCAGACTACAATTAGATAATAACATTCAGTTCCAAACCAGTTTGAAGAGTGGTTGGAACAAACCTATTATGTTTATATTTCGTATCAATCGTAGATAAATGTTTTTATGTACGATTGATACGAAATATAAACATTTTATCTTTGTTTAGATGCGTAGAATGTGATTCTTTTAAGTTGTTGTATTCGTTGCGCATGCGGGTTTCATAATTATTTTTTATTTCCGCACTAGTGCGGAAATATAAAATAAAAGAATAATTTTTTAATAAAGGAAAATTCTTCACCTTATCACACGATTAGCGTGTTTGTTTACATTTAACAAAACTAATTGGCTGTTTGTTTAATTAAAGTAACTGTTTTCATCAAGTCATGAATGATGCATACCCATATCTTTTAATAATTTTTATCTACGATTGATACGAAATATAAACATTATATATCTGTTTAGATGCGTAGAAAGTGATTATTTACGTACTTGTATTCATTGCGCATGCGCGTCTCATAGTTCTTAATAATTCCTCTTCATTACCACGCTAGCGCGGTAAAGAAGAGGAATTCTTCAGCTTTACGCACGATTAGCGAGTTTGTTTACGTTTAACAAATCTAATTTGCTATTATTTTATTAAAGTAACTGTTTATATCGAGTTTTTAGTGAAAAACAATGAATGAATCAAGTGGCCTTGACGAAAATGTAGAGAATAATACTCCTCCAGAAATAATTAATTCGGCAAAAAATACAACTCAAGATTAATGCCATCTTTATCAAGAGAAGAGCTACGAACTTACATACAGCAAGTTTATTTTTTTCTGTATTTATTATTTAAATCTAACAATCGTAGATAAAGTACGGTACGCAACTCGTGCGAAAACGGCATTTTGCATTGCTCGTGTGGTTTTACTACCCTCGCTATCGCTCGGGTGCAAACTCCACACTCGCATGCAAAAATGCTACTTTCCGCACTAGAAGCGTAATGTACTATTCCTGTACACCAGTGTTATAACTTTCGGACACAAATAATATGCCTCTAATAGCCAGGAAACATCGCATAAGCTAGAAGTTAGCAACGCTGGCTATAAGTAGAACAGCTGGTGGTAGTTGTTATTGCTATCGAGTGTCAGTGGTTGTTGATTGTACTTTTATATTTTATCAAAGATAAAATATAACTACATAATTAGGAAACATTTTATGTGCAAATCGAGCTTTGCTGCATTGGAGAAACCATGCTGCTCGTGCGTAAACATTTCTCTCGAGTGCAGCAAAGTGCTATTTTGAGCACTAAGTTGCACAAATAAACATTATGTGCGGGAGGTAAACATTATGAGTGCTATGGAATAGATACGAACCAGTTTCTACTTCTCAACTGGATTTAATAAATTTATTTAAGTAGTTTCTTTCTTTCCTCGTCAATAACTACTTTCTTCCCATTATTGACCTTATTTATTCAATCTCGTTTTTTTAAAAACACTTTTTTACATAATTAAGTGCGTAATATATCATTAATAAGTAAAGATTCAAGATATAAGGATATAATTAGGTAGTATAAGAAAATCCTGGAAAAGTTTGCGTGTTGAATTTTCTCAATGACCTTTTCCCTATAATTTATTTCTGTCTAATTGCTGCAGGAGGTTTAACTGCATCAACTACAAAGGAAGTAGTTGTTATTTAAATAAACAACTTTTCTGAATCGATTTAGTAATTTCCACTATGGAAAATTCAATGTATGTATATACATACAGTAAGTCCGTCCCCAGTTCGAGCTGCCTATAAGGTGTATATGACAAAAAAAAAAAAAAAAAAAAAAAAAAAAAAATTGGAGAAAAAGATACTCCTTATAAAAATGTATGCTTGTTCTAAAACGAACATTAATCGTACAAAAAAATGTTGTACCATGTACTCTGTACCCAAAAAGTACAAATCTCTAAATTTATCCAAGACATAAGTGTAATTATATATAACTTTTTAAGAAAAAAGTTATTCTTTATCATTTTTTCTGTCTTGTCTATAATGGAGAGTTACCTAGTTAAATAATTGTACCATGTACTCTGTACCTAAAAACAACAACATTATTTTTTACAACAAAAAAGAAGTTTTGTTTACATAAATTAAAAAAACTTTTCAACAAATTTTGAAATAAAATTTGTACTTTTTAGGTACAGGGTACATGGTACAATTATTTTAACTAGATAATTCTTCATTTTAGACAAGACAGAATAACTTTTTAGGGTCCGTAGGCAAAACCAAGGACCCTTATATTTTCCTGCGTGTGTCTGTCCGTCCGTCCTCTCGCGTGCTCTCACGGCTACACCTTTCGTCTGATCACTTTGAAATTTGGCATGTATGTGTCTTGTACCTGCCCACATATTTTAAAAATATTTTTCAAAAAAATTAGGGTAAAAAAACTTAAGGGTTAACATTTTTTTATTTTTTTTTCGACACCGTGAGGGGTATCATATGAAAGGGTACGTCGAGCTGATTACAAAAGTATATAATTCTTTGGTTATAACTTTGATAAGGCGAGCGTAGGCGAGTTTGAAGCGGGTTTGAAACGTGTCCCCCCCCCCTCTATCTCGCTTATGTAAAGTGCAAAATATCTGAAAAAAGTCCTGAACATTCTTCGACCAAAAGTAAAGATACCACTTTTTGGAAATTTCGAAAAAAATATTATTTTATTTTTTATTGATAAAATACGTTTTTTTTTTTTATAATTATGGTCTTTTCGATGTATTTATATGGTTGTAGTCCGGTTCAGTGGCAAAAAAATACTTTATCAGAGTGTGTTTTGAGAATATCAGACCCTTTGAATGGTTCAAAGTAAGCTTTTTAGCATTTTAAAAAAACACTGTTTATTTTATACACTTTACAGTTAAACACTATATAGTGTGGCCTACGGACCCTCGCTGTGTGCTGACTAGCACACACTTGACCTGTTTATTTCTTAAAAAGTTAAAAATAATTACACTTATGTCTTGGATAAATTTAGTGATTTTTACTTTTTGGGTACAGAGTACATGGTACAACACTTTTTGTACGATTAATCTTTGTTTTACAACAATAAATTTTTATAAAGAGTAACTTTTCCTCGAAAAATGAAATTTTTTGGAATTTACACGTATAGGCAACCCGAACTGAGGACAGTAGTGAGGGGGTAATTTCTGACATACTTTTTTTTTATTACATAAACTACCTTAGGATATTAAATAAACAATTTTATAAAGAGTAAAATTTCTTCGAAAAATCAATAATAACCCCACTTTACTCTAAGTAATATTTTTGAAAATTGTAATTTTTGGGTGCGGTTTACATAGCATGTAATTTTTAATATGATAGTTCTTTATTTCAAAACAATCAAAAATGATTATAAAGAATAACTTTTTCTCGAAAAGTTTTACCATTTACACCTAAAGGCTACTCGAACTGGAGACATACAGTATATATTCTTTTATCTACGATTGATACGAAATATAAACATTGTATCTCTGTTTAGATGCGTAGAAAGTGATTCTTTAAGCACATGAATTCACTGCGCATGCACGTCTGAGAATAGAGCTGAAGAATTCCTCTTCTTTACCACCCTAGAGCGGTAAAGAAGAGGAATTCTTCAGCCTTACGCACGATTAGCGAGTTTGTTTACATTTAACAAAAAATAATTTGCTGTTCTTTTATTAAAGTAACTGTTTATATCATATCGAATTTTTAGTGAAAAACAATGAGTGAATCAAGTGACTTTGACGAAAATGTGGAGAATAATAATCCTCCAGAAATAATTAATTCGGCAAAAAATACAACTCAAGAATTAATGCCATCATTATCAAGAGAGAGATACGAACTTACATACAGCAAGTTTATTTTTTTCTGTGTTTATTATTTAAATCTAACAATCGTAGATAAAGTACGGTACGCAACTCGAGGGAAAACGGCATTTTGCATTGCTCGTGGGGTTTTACTACCCTCGCTATCGCTAGGGTACAAACTCCACACTCGCATGCAAAATGCTACTTTCCGCACTCGACGCGTAATGTACTATTCCGTTTCAGCAATTATTAACAAATGATTCTAATACTTTATTACGAGCTAAAATGGAGAAATTTAGTGGTTGTTTCACAATATTTATTCTTTATTTTTCGGTTGTCAATCAAACTTTTTTTAATCCATTTTTTTAGTGTGCGTTGGCAAACCTGACGAATTGACGAACCTTATATTTCACTGCGTGTTTAGTAGTAAGTCACTAACACACTTGTATCTCGGAAAATATCAAACTCAAGAAATTTTAAACTTAGCAGTTATTTAATCTGTAATAAACCCAACGAAGGAAAAATACAGGGAAGACTAAAAAAAATCATCCCTCAAAAACAAGAGATTTATTTCATTGCGTTTAACGATACAAATTTAATTTATATAGTTTTTGGTAGAATTCTTACTACGGAAATGTCTCCCAGTGTTAATAATAATTATAATTTTATTTAAATTAAAATTTAAACTTTCCGTAGTATGAATACTACCAAAAACTAAAAAATTTGAATTTCTAATTGATTGTACAAGGTACAGGTACTAATTGAGTACTTTATAATTATAAGCGTTAATTCCCGGTCTAGTTCTAATGTCATAAATATTGACTTGCTAAACTTGTAGAAATATTGAAAGCTTGGATTCGGGACTAGTTATCGGTTACGGCAGAGAAAAATTCTTCTGCGTAGCTTAGTTGGAAAGAGCACTACACTGGAAATGTAGAGGCCCGCAGATCAAGTCCCGGCGCAGGAGTCTATTTTTATCTGTCTGTCTCCCAGTGTTAATAATAATAATTAATTTGATTTAAATTTAAGATACACATTTATTCCAAGAAGTTGTATTCCCATCAAGATAATATTATCGGGGATAAACGGTTAGCTACAACTTATAGATAAAACAAACTTTTAAATGGCCGCCATATTGAAATGCTTTTCATTGTAATGTAATTACACACGAGTAAAATTACACCTTTAAAAAATACATTAAATTTTCTTTTGTTTATTACAGAACCTTTGTGTGAGCGAAAGCACATAGAACTTGCCAACTTTACTTTACCTTTTTTTTATTATTATTTTATATGAATATAAATTTTCTTTTATAACTAATTGTTTTTTATTCTTTGCATGTTAAACTATTTTTTTATTTCTGATTTTTTCTCCAATTTTTTTTTCTTGTCATTATAATTAGTTTATATTTTTTATTTTAATTTATTTTGTAAAATGAAAATAATTGGATCCTACAATTACGACAAATATAAAAAATTTCACAAAATTTCGAAACATTTCGTTAGTGAGAAAAAACAATTTATTTTCTTACCTTTTCTTAAATTGATTGTTGTTACGTTACATGGTGAAATGTAATAACAAATATAACGATTGAACAGAGTCAAGTTGTTTCGGTGCAATAGAACTACGTATTTCGAGTATTTCTAAGTAAGCAATTTTTCAGCAATGTTTTCCATACAAATTATTACTGCTTCCGAGCTTACAACCGATCGCTTTAAAGAACAAAATATTTTTTATCTACCTGCGGCAGCAAAATAAGGCATTATTGAACTGATTTTGGGCAGAGAAATGTGATTTTACTGCCTAGGTGGTAAATTAGAAAAAGTTTTGCTGCCTAGGCAGCAGACTTTTTATTGATATAATGTTGGAAATAACAGTTTATACTATTATCTCTATCTTATAACATTATATATTATTATAGCTCAATAAGTAATATATTAATATATATATATATATATATATATATATATATATATATATATATATATATATATATACATATATATATATATATATATATATATATATATATATATATATATATATATATATATATATATGTATATATATATATATATATATATATATATATATATATATATATATATATATATATATATATATATATATTAATTAATATATATATTAATTTGAACCTTCCATGCACATTAAATATAGAATAAAATAACTATGACCCTACTGGGAATAGAAACAACTTTGTTTTATTAATACCTGTACATATCATTAAAGTTTAGAATTCGAAGACATTTGGGTGGCTTGTTGAACGTAGCCAACAAATAGTCCAACAAACTGCGCAGATTTAACATCGCTTTTAAATAAGTGTGACCTCAATGGGAATCGAAACCATGATCCAAATATCATTCGAGGATTCGACCAATAATAGGAGGCGAGGAAGCTATGTGCTACAATAATTGGCAGACTATTTTTAAACACCAACATAGCCGTAATGACTATAAATAATTTTTTAAAGGTTAGTAACAATATAATTTGGGTAATTCCTATTGTGCGTGTCAGAGAAATTTCCTAAAGGGTGGTTAGAGGTATTAGGTGGTGGTTAGAGGTAGTTATAAGTGGTTAGAGGTAGTTAGAGGTGGTTAGAGGTGGTTAGCGGTGGTTAGAGGTGGTTAGCGGTGGTTAGAGGTGTTTGGTGGTGGTTAGAGGTGTTTGGTGGTGGTTAGAGGTGTTTGGTGGTGGTTAGAGGTGGTTGGAAGGTGGTTAGAGGTAGTTAGAAGTGGTTAGAGGTGGCTTGAGGTGACTCTAAATCTTGGCTTCGCACATACAATACGAATTTACCTATAATTTATTAAATTTATATTCATGAATAAAAGATATTTTATGAAATAATATTTCATTTCCTTAAAAATATATATATATTTATAAAAGTCCTTTTCCTAAGTTTGAATTTTTCATTATTTTAATAATATTACTGAATACCAAAGATCCTTTCCCCCTAAAATTGAATTAATTCAATTTTGAATAGGAATTGTTTTTGTATTTTCTCAATATCCTACTGACTTGAAATGTAATCATGTTTTGGCTGGACCACGGTATCTATACAGGAATAAGACCGATAATACTAGATGGGATGAGCTGGAACTGAACCGAGGGTCCAACAATCCGGATCATAACCATAATAGAATAGTGTGGAATAATGGAATAAGAGCCAGTAGACCGATACCAACGTGGTTTTGACCAGTTATATTGGATCCACTACATTGAATTAAGTAGAGACCTGGATTTCAAGCATTGTTATACCATGTAATGTTTTCTCTTCGATTACATAAACTTCGCATAACATATCTAAAACACAATATCTGATTTCTAATTTCGTTTTTACCTTATAAAGAAATGTTTTTTTTCCAAATAATTATTATGGACAATATCTTTTACATTAATTTAAATATAATCCTTTATTAAAGAATTCGCTAACTTTTTTCTAGACTAAATATTGCTTCCACTTAATTGTTTCCACAAATAACGACAAAATTCTGTTGGATTTTCAGTGCTATTAGTTGTGTTTTGAGAATTTTTTTTTGTAAATATTATACTTCTTCAATTATCCGATATTGGCTATTAATTTTGATTACTCTCTTTTTTATAACTCTTTCGTACCCTCTTTAATAAGGTGTCTAGGTATCTATTTACGCAGACCTACTTAAGTATATAAAAACATACGTGTGGTGTCACGGGACACCCGGTAGGAACGAAGTTCCTTACGCTTTGCATTAAATATAAATTATAAAATCACACTGCTTTAGTATACGATGCTAACTACTTATTCATGGCGGAGTTAGAAAAGGGACAAAATTAAAAGTAACTAACTGTCTATACCTAGTGGAGTTAAGGCAAAATTAAAAGAAAATCATTATTTGTATCATTGAAGCAAGCGTCTAACAATAAATATGTATTGCATATTGAGAAAAAAATTAATCATGATGAGTTTATAGTCAAAGAGTATGGTTGTAGTAGCTAGGAAATAAGATGTTATCTACCTACCCGGCCTACTAATTTAAAATATTATAAAATATATCAATTCCCTAGACAAAAACTTCTGCTTGAAATTTTACATATCTTTTTCGATTGTTCTTTAGACGATGTGTTTATTGAAGTCATTACGTTAAAACGTAATATATCGATAAAAACGTTATTTTCTCTATTTTAAAGGTTTTGGTCCTCTTTAATAAATTTAGCGATCATTATCATTATCATTTTAGCGAAAAGTTATTTATAAAAGTTGTTTGTCTCATTTGGTAGACGAAGTTGGAATTTTTTCCCGTCCTAAAATTCCAATTATACAATTTGAAGTTTACGTTTACGCGAGCGTTGCGCGCGAACGCTAGGGCGGATAGTGTTGTCCAACGAACTCATCCTGGGCATTGGTAAAATGAACATGTGTACCAAATTTTAACTAACCCGGTCATCTTTGACTTAAGTTATCGCATCGGTCGATTTCGAGGTTACGGTCGGTTTTGTGACGGTGGTTTTTTTCGGATTTTTTATTTTTTTTTATTCTAAATACGCATTTTCTTCGCGATGCTTTTAACACCGACTTTCTCCCTCGTACGCCCAAGAAAGTAGATCTAATACATGCTGTAAAAGTAGAGACATCCGTTTTCTAGGTACTGCAATTCCTAAAAAGAGGTCAACAACTGTCCGTTTCTGGCGCCTGCTTACATTGGAAGAGAGCATGAACTGCTAAACAGTTGTTGTCAATCAAATTTTGTATACTGCTCATGCAGTGCATTAAGAAATCATGTAAAAAAAATTGTTCTTAAATAGGCCGTATTTGTTTTCAATGTCACTCGAGGAAAAACTTACTTACTCTTAATCTACCTGAAAAGAGCTTTAAAATTGTATGTTACATACTATATATGTATTAAATTGCTTCCGAGCTTACAGAAGGTGACGGAAGCTATGGGATCGTTTTGAAAGACGAAAATACTGTGTCTTCGATTTCAAAAATTTCAAGCTAAATTCGTCTCAGACATCAAGGAATATTTTTGGTTCCGTGTCAGTCTGTCGGTCTGCCTCTCAATTTTTGTGAACAACATATCTTAAAAACTACAAGAAGAAGATCATAATCAGCCCAATGTTTCATCCAAACTAAACGCGCATGCAAAATTTCAATTCAATCGGTTGAGGTTAACTGCTTCAAAATTCAGTTGCAAGATTTGACACGAACATTCATGCATACATACAAACATTACAAGTTAAATAAAAGCTTGTAAAAATCAATAAAGTACGTAAAAGGATGCGAGGAGGCTATGTGCCACACCAATTGGCAGTCTATTTTTTTTTTAATATCCAAATTTCGGGAATATAAATTTTTTAATTGTCGGCAATAAATGGAAATTTCAAAATGCCGGCAATAAATGGAAATGTAATAATAGTTACATATTATATTCCTACTCTTCAAGACATTCAACACGATATATACAACATGTCATGCTTACTTAAAACCTTCTGTTTAGTTGTGCGCCATATTGGCCGTCTGAAAATATTTAATGTTGAATTTCCAAAAAATTATACAGTTGTCACAAATTATGAGATGCACATTTGTGCAAAATTTCGTTCATATCGATCTACTTTTACGCCAGTTATCGTTAAACAAACAAACACCTAAACTTTTCAAAGCACCAAGTCTCTGAAATGAAGAACTCATTACGCTCGTTCAAATATTTAATCTTGAAAGATATTATTAGGTTTTTGAAAGGGGAAGCAGAGAAAATGTTTTTTGATGAGAGTTAGTGAAAATAAGCAATATCACAGTGAATATGGGTTAAAGGAAATGGAAGGCAGGAGAGTGGAGACATGCTAGAGATATCTAAGTGGAAGTCTCTAGATCTGATACTGGTCACATTATCTCCAGGAAGTCTAAACACATAAATTTTAACCTCCTTACACCTCACCCACATCTAATCTCTAATGAGATTTTGATAGCAACCTTTGATTCTCTACTATTTTGACCCTAAATGCTTTATATATGGTTTTTTTCAGTTGGGTAGTGGTTAAAATATATAGTGTTGGTGACACATTCTTATCATTTAAATGTATTTTTCAATCCTTCTCGACGTTTTTTTTATGTTTACTGACATTCAGATTGAAAAGTCAAAAGCTAGATTTCAAAAGTCAAAATTACATTTTTGAAAGATGTTCTTACCTTGTTCTATAAAATCACTCACTATTCCTAAAATTATTTAAAATAGAACAATGTTTTTGGAGTCACTGAAAAGAAGAGTCTATTAGAAGTACCAATTAATGAGAAAAAAAGTGTGGTAAAAATTTACACAAATAAATAAAATAAAATAAAATAAAATCTTGAAATCTATTGAGGCAGTATAATTTTAAGGGGAAGGATTTAGAACCGCCAAGCAAAGCTGTGATGCGGGTTGGGTGTTCAAATTGAACTAATCAACTATGTGGTGTAAGTGTGCAGGCGAACGGGACCTGTGTTTGTTTACAATCTTCGAGCTCAATACTCAATAAAGCTCAACCACACAAATTCCAATATACAATATAATTAATGAGAGTAAAATAATATTTTAATTTTTACGTTTTCTGCGAGGTAACGCTAGTTATATATATATATTTTTAAATATTTTGAATAGGTGGTTTTTTTATTAGCCTTGAGAGGGACAAAGAACCAGCTTTTTCCGGATTTTTTAATTTTTTTTTACATTATACTCGACCTTCGATTTCAAGTTTCAAGGATTGCTAGAAGTGCCTTAAGCCGAGTTTACACGATCCAAGTATATTTGGACCAAGTCAGTTTTGACTCTACTTTGACGCTACTTGGATCGTGTAGTGTAAACAGTGTATCAAAGTCAACTTGGACATCCAAGTTTAGTTGGATGGATTCCATCAGCGATCATAGAATCCTTAAACGGAAAGATTACTAACTCCCCTCTTTATCTACCTGTGTTAGACTACTAGAGCTCCACGGGAATTGGCGGTTAATATTGTAACCAAATCTTTTACACCATTCAAAAGATTTCGAGCTTCTTAATTCAAAGAAATAAATTTGTCAGTTTTTCTAGATTCGAACCCGGGAGCTTTCGCATTCGGAGCAATCGCGCATCTCACACAGCCACCGAGGCTGGTATTTTTTATTATTTTGTTTATTTACAAAATAGTACAAATGACTGAAAAGCAGTATTTGTTTATATTTTTGAATTCGAGGAATGTCAAAAGATCATAAGTAGTTTACAATTTTAACCGCCATCTGCCCGACCAGCGCTAGTGGTCTTACACCTCTAGAATACTGGAGTTGGATACCCCTGGGTTCCATCAAAGTAGACTTTGATAAAAAAACAAAAATGGCGCCTACCTGACAAATTATGAGAACGAGCTGTCAAAATATGACAGATGTGAGGTTGAGCTGGGTTTTGTTAACCAGAAGATGATATATTTCCACTGTTTTAAAACTTAATAAGTACAATTTAACTGGTAAGTTCTAGAGGGAAAAACATTTCACACAATCTATCTTAACCTCTATTTTATAGTGTATCAAAGTTCCACTTGAACCAAGTGCGGATTTGATCAAAGTGACTTGGACCAAGTATACTTGGATCGTGTACACCAGGCTTTAGAATTATGTTGAGTTAGTCATTGTCAAAAGCTTATACAGGGTGGTCCAAAAGTCTCCCCCCCCCCTCTTAACTTTTGAACGGTTTGAGATAAATTAATGAAACTTGGGGGATCTCTACCATGCAAAGGGAAGTTTGTTTTTATGCAATCACCCACTAGGGGCAACCACCCACTTTGCCCCCAGGCCACCCAACTTCAAAATTTCAAATTGGAGCGTATATTTTTGATAGCATATTTGGATTCTACGGTGAAAAATAATAAACTTTTACTTGAAACTATTTTTTCTATCTCCAATATTTTGCCCCCTACAGGGGAGCAAAGATAGCAAAATAACCCTTCCGAAATAGTAAAAAAATAACACTTAGATCGTTATAAAATCTAAATGGTTTGAAATAAAGTAATGGAACTTAGGGGATCTGTACCATGTAAAGGGAAGTGTTTAATCATCCACTCTCGTACTAGGGGCAACCTCCATTTTGCCCCCAGGAGCTGAAATCTACGATTTTTAAACCTTTGCCCCCCCTACAGGGGGCAAAATATTAGAGATAGAAAAAAAAGTTTGAAGTAAAATATTTTTATTTTTTGCCGTAGAATCTAAATCTGTTATCAAAAATATACATTCTAGGACAACATTTTGAAGTTAGGTGCTCTGGGGGCAAAATGGGAGGTTGCCCCTACAGCGCGGTTGCATGAAAACAAACTTCCCTTTACATGGTACGGATCCCCTAAGTTTCATTAATTTATCTCTAACCGTTTAGATTTTACAACGAATTATCGGTAGGGTAAATTTGCTATCTTTACCCACCTATAGGGGGCAAAATATTGGAATTAGAAAAAATAGTTTCAAGTAAAAGTTTATTATTTTTCACCGTAGAATCCAAATATGCTATCAAAAATATTCGCTCCAATTTGAAATTTTGAAGTTGGGTGGCCTGGGGGCGAAGTGGGTGGTTGCCCCTAGTGGGTGATTGCATGAAAACAAACTTCTCTTTGCATGGTAGAGATCCCCCAAGTTTCATTAATTTATCTCAAACCGTTCATATGTTAAGAGGGGGGGGGGGGGGGGGGAGACTTTTGGACCACCCTGTATAGGAAGAGGTGTATTTTTTTATTTTTGGATAAGTTTTTAATGAACTCGAATATAAAATTAATTTTTTATAGATTATCTAAGTATCTTTAATAGGATAATAGAGGTGGATCCAAAGTGCCTTGAGTCGGTTCAATTAAAAGATGATGAGAAATATTTTTCTTTATGTCCTTATAAATTTATTATTCACACAGACTAATGCTCTCTTGAATTATTTTATTAGTGTTTGCTATATTATGGATAAGATAAATTAAACTGGATTCGTTCCTACCCAACACCAGGATGAAGGTAGAATTTTAGAGTTTTTCAAGTCCGGATTTTACACTTACTGAAATTATTTGCTTCATCCTAAAAACATATTATGGTTCTCAGCGTTAATGCGTATAATAAGCTATAGGTAATGCACAATCCATTATCATTAATAGGTAAACATAATGGGTAATATATTATCCATAGGTGTAAACTAAAGGGATGCCATCAGTTTAACCTAAATAGACAAATCTGATGGGTGCACCAAGTTATGGTCTAATTAATTTACCATCTCATTACCTCCAATGGGAATACCTGTTGAATTTGATACCTAATTAGTGTCCTAAGGTAATCCTTGATTTGCTATCTTAATATCTAACAAGTTAAATGATGGGTTGATTATCTTATCAACCAATAGTAAACCAGGTAATAGTTATATTTATGATACTAGGCAGCAAAATAGAAGTTTGCTGAACAAGTTTTTTAAGTTCTTGTTCCAAGCCGAAGGCGAGGATAGGCTTAACAAATTTACTGCGGAGGAAAAGCCGAGACAATAAATTTACTATTTTACTGAAGAAGAAAATGTTAATTACCTGCTAAGGTATAACCGAAGCAGACAATCTTTAAACGAGTCAGGAATGTTTCCTTTGCTGCATAGTTACATACAATATTTTATCAACTAACGGCAGAAAAAATACACTAATTATTATATCGCTTTTTTAATAGATAAAATATTTAAAGAAATGAAAGTTGTAAAAATACGAAAGTTTGGGTCATCAAGATAAAACAAAACAAAGGCAAAATGAATTCAGTGTTGCCACTTCTTTTTCTGACCAGCTGTTTTTTATCAATTTTTTTGTAATAATCACTTTAAAAAAATAAAATTTGTTTAATTATTATTAAAGGTATTTTCAAAAAAGATATAAACATTTAGCAGAATATTACGCTTAAATATATAAAAATGAACCATGTGGGAGAGTTCATAACCTGCGATGTAGTAACCTTTTCTTAAAATTTTGCTACCTGTTTGTTATTTTGCTGACACTTTGAGCTTTTGCTGACACTTTGATATTTTGCTGCGTGTTCTTTTTGACATGTTAACAAAAGAATCAAGAAAAATGACATTTTTGCAGATTCAAAGAAATGCTTAATTTTTCTGCCGAGAGTAGATAAAATTATTTATTTCCGAAATGACTTTAGTTGACATCAAATCTTGAAGACTATGTCTTAACCATCTACTAATCATCAAATTTACAAAATGAACTAAACAATAAATGACAAAAAACATGTTAACTTACCTTATTTGTAGAATTAACAGCAGATGCAATCTTATCTCTATCCCAAGATATATGTTCCCAATGTTCCGTCATAACCGCACCACATAACATACCGGTAGCGATAGCGGTCCCTATGAGCGTTATCAGAAGGAACATTGCGTTGGGTTGGATACAACCCCCACCTTCACGTCCCCCTCTCTCCATCCTAACCCCTACCTTAGAGCTAACTAACTTAGTTGTTAAATTAATTGTTGTTTAATTTATATAAACAATTTTTTAAAAAGAATAATTAATAATTTTAATTTATATTAAAATAGTTTAATAAGTAAGGCAATATAGTTTCTTAATATTATGTTCTTTCACCATTTTTAAATTTTATTATTTACTACAACTTTAAATGATAATTAAATATGGTTATTAGTTCATAAATTTCTTCAATATATTTATATATTTTCAAAATATAATTAAAATTGGATTAATAAACATTATTAATTGTATTATATATATATATTTTAATTATATAAACAATTCTTATTATCTTATATAATTTTCTGATCCCAATACATTTTGGTAATACAATACATTTAATTAAGAAAAATTTATAAAAAACGAAGCAATTAATAAAACTTTACTAAAGAATAATTAAACACTATATGATCCTCAATTACTTTTGCAGATTTTATACTAATTGACCAAAGAAGATTTTTTTTTTTTTAATTTTAAAGAAGCGCTTAATTGAAAAAAACCTCAGTAAAGAAACTTGATTAAACTGTCGTATTTTTCAAGCACAATAAATAGTCAAATCTATTAAATAATTTAACAACTAACATTAATTTAGATCTCCCTTTCCGAATTCAGATATAATTTATAATGATAAAGCTATTAAAAGATTATTTATATCCTTAATTGGTTCTACAATGTTATTTTTAATTTAGACTTTCAACGCCTTATATTGAATCAAAAATTAACAATTCAAAGATTAATTAAAAAATAAATTAATTAATAATTTATTGTCTCGTTTTTACCTATTTGAAATTACTCTATATTTTATTTTTAATGATTCATACATATATTTATAAATACTATTATGTATTATATTTTGAATTAAGATTTTTGTTTTAGTCTAATAAATAATTTTTATTTTATTATTTATATTTTTTTCTCTATTTTATTTATATATTTAATTTCTATATTTTTTAGTTTGTTATAAATTTTATATGCCTGATTCTAATTACAGTAGTTACTCTATTATAAAAACATTTTTTTAGAAATTACGTTATTTTTTTTTTTTTTTTTTTCAGTTATGTATTTAGTTACCCTATATTGTCCAACTATATTTAATCTGTGTCTATATTATGTATGCTGCTACATACATAATTCTATTTAATTATGTATATTATTTTCAAATTAAGATATCCTTTGTAATGATGCTTTTTATTATATTTAATAAAATATTATATAATTTAATTTATACTTAAATAATAAATGTATTTATGTCAACAATAAAAAAAAATATTTATTACAAATAATAATTTATTTTTAAATTTATAATTGTAATAGTAGCTATATCACAGATTAAACATAGATTTTTTTTTATTTATATAATTTCCATTAAAGTATTTACTAATAAATTAACATAAGATCACTAATAATACAATTTTATTTATTTAATAAATTAGATTATTTTTTAGATAACTAAAAATCAAGCTGAAGTTTCGAAGAAATATTCTTATAACTAAAAATAATTTGGAATTTTATGTTTCAAATTTTTGTATGAGATCGGGAATTAAAAATTTATAAAAAAACAAAATTTTAAGAATATTTAATATATTTTTGGCGCAAGAACAAAATATCTATTTAATTTTTTATGAATATGGTAACTATAATATATATATAAATAAATTTAAATAATTAAATTGCTATTTTACCTTTTAATTAAATGGAAGCAATATTAGGTTACATTTTAAAATTATTATTATATTGTTGATTGTAAAGTAGAATAATTGATAAAATAATCAGTCTTTAAAATTTTTTTTGGAGAGAGGGAATTTGCTATTTGGTTTTACTTAAAAAAATGCGGGAAAGCATGTTTGCACGAAGTGAATAACGAAATGTCGAACTGTTTTGTTGTTTTGCTAAGCGAAATGTTGTGCGCGGTGTTCTATTAGGGACCTTGTCAGGCCAACGACTGAGGACAGCTGGCGCCCAGTCTTTCTCCAGACTCCCGCTAGAATGCATTTCAAATCGAAACACCCCCTAGGGGAAGAAAAAGCACGTTGGTAGTCGAAGCACCGAGCGTAATTTTGCTCCTTGTTCAATATCGGATAGACCTCTGCTTAGTATATCCCCCCCCTTAGTTCCTAGTAACCTAGAACCCTTGTTTATCTCTAGTATCCACCCCCCCCCCCCCCTGTCTGAAATCTAAATTACTCTATGGACCAATACACAGTCAGCTGGCAAACCTTGGCATCTGGTAGATAAGTTCAAAGTTCACTCTACACAAGTTTGCCATTTTGCCATATCTAACTTCTAAGTTTCAGTAAAGTTCCAACTTTGTATAAGCCAGAAGCTAATTCTCCCATTACTCACCTCCCTCATCCGATTCTAAACGAAATCAATTAGTATTTCATCCACTTATTTAAAAAATTCAATAACATCTTTTTGTAATTTTATTTTACTTGTAATATTAAATAATAAAATTGGACAACAAACAAAACAAACTTTATCACATTACATATATGGATACAGATAGTCTCCATTCTCTTATATATTTGTGCTTAATTATCTCTAAAATTAGACTTTTCCCTTGAAAGCAACTTACCCATGGTTGAAATTGGTACTTAAATGGATTTAAAATTAAAATAAATTCAAGATAAAAAGAACTTTTTATATACTACGTTTTTAAATTTTCTGTTGAATCGTATGTAATGTTGATGATATAATTGTTATTATTATATAATAATATATAATGTTAGTGAAAAAAAAAATAGTTCCGAATTTATTTACTTCACATAAATGACAACCAATCTAGAGAGCTGATCTTAAACCTATAAAAGGACAAATCTTTGTACAACGGATCTCCCCAACACCAAATCTAAAGCGTGCCATCAATAAATTTGAAATAATATAATCGATAAAATATATCATCGATATTTCCTGTTTTGCTGTCATTCAATGTTTATCTATCACAAATTTGAGACCCGTCAAAATTAAGATTGCGTAAATATGGGACATGGCAAAACAAATAAAATAACTTGCGGATTTTTTCCGAACTAACTTTCCGTACAGCAAAATTTGCTGAAAACCAATTAAATTCTGCTGAAAGATGGCTAAAAGTATTAAAATAATGCATTGTCATCGTGTTCTGAGCTATGCTAAAAGTTTCAAATGTATAGATATTCGGGAAGTTAGTTAGAAATCAATTGCCAGATTTGTACCGGACAAACAAACAAACAAACAAGAAAGCAAGACAATAAAAACGTAGTAAAATATATCTTTTTTTAAAGAAAAATAGAACATGTTGTTTCTTTTTACCTCCTCACATACGCAGTATATTAGGTTTTGTGATGGCACAAAGACCTCTGGATCAAAAAAAGTATGTAAATACAAATCAGAGTGTAGAAGGAGAAAAACTGTTTTATTTTTTCTGAACAGTTACATCGTTACTTGGCTGGTAGCTCGTTGGTTAACGATGCATGGGGTTAGCAAAGTGAAGTCATTCTAAATCCAATATGGCGGACAGCCCAAGATGGGGGACTAGTTGTTTTTTTAGCACGCCCATGATATGGGAATCAAATGAAAAGGTTTGCTGAAAAGAATACAAAAAATAAAATGTCTTCACTCTAAAACCATTATGGCGAATGGTTCAAGATAAAAGCCTGTTTTTAGATATGTTTTTTAACTATTAATTTATATTATCTTCGATTGATACGAAATATAAACATTGTATCTCTGTTTAGATGCGTAGAAAGTGAATCTTTACGTACTTGTATTCATTGCGCATGCGCGTTTCATAATTCCTCTTTTTTCCACCCTAGTGTGGTAAATAAGATGAATTCTTCACTATAACGCACGATTAGCGAGTTTGTTTACATTTAACAAAACTAATTTGCTGTTTGTTTAATTAAGTAAGTTTAATATATCGAGTTTTTAGTGAAAAAACAATAAGTGATTTATGTCATTATGACGAAAATAATGAGAATAATACACCTCCCGAAATAATTAATTCGGCACAAAATATAACTAATGAATTAATGTTGTAACGGGGAAGCCAAGTCCAGAATATTCTAGGGAAACAGTGTAGACCATAGGCTAGCGAAGGCTCGAATTTCTGTCTAGTGGTGCTTTCCCCCACCAAGAATCTATCAGACTAAGCCCTAGCATAGAGTCACACGGGGAGTCCGATCTGAGCTCTGGAGGTGTACACATCACACATCATACAACTACCACACATACACATTCATATACAAATAAATATATATATCAAACATTTATTATCTACTTTATTCCACTCACTAAATCCCCGTTACAATGTCATCTTTAAAAAGAGAAATACGAACTTAAATACAGGAAGTTTATTAAATATTTTTTTCTGTATTTATTATTAAAATCCAACAATCGTAGATAAAGTATGGTACGCAACTCGTGCGAAAACTGCATATTGCTTTGCTCTTGTGGTTTTACTATCCTTGCTGTCGCTCGGGTGCAAACTCCACACTCGCATGCAAAATGCTACTTTCCGCACTCGACGCGTAATGTACTATTATTCTATCATGCTACCAAATTTCGGGTGGTTACTCAAACATCTGTTAATTAAGACTTTTAGATTAGCTATAGTCACAACGGTCCCATCTCATGTCTCGTACCCATATGAGAGAACCAAATTTACATTTGTTTTTAAGAAACTCCTCTCGAAGATAAAATATAGTCCAGGAGATAGCGTAAAAAAGTGTCTGACTAACATCAAGCTAGAATTTTGTTTACAAGTTAATCTTTTGGTGCCTTTTGAAAATATGTAGTCGGCTAAGTTCGTTTGCGAGACATAGCTTGGCAATGGCAAAAAAACAAACCGGCATTCGAAAAAAACAATCCGTTGGACGGCGGCCATGACCCGCCCATTATGGTGGACAATGTGATTTTCATGTTCCTGAATACCAAATTAGTTAGTAGACCAAATATCAAGTTGATATTAGTCTGCCACTTGATACGGGAATACTTTGATTTAGAGTAACATTTGAATTACTAACCTATCAAGCTAACATTAACTTGATTTTTGGTCTGCTAACTAATTTGGTAATCACGATCATTAAAATATTATTTTCAACTAAAATGGGCAGGACATGACCGCTCTCCACCGGTTTGTTTTTTTCAAATGCCTATTGCCAAGCTATGTCCAGCAGACGAACTTAGCCGACCACATATTCTTAAAAGGCACTAAAAGATTGACTTGTACACAAAATTCTAGCTTTATGTTAGTCAGACACTTTTTTGCAAGCTATCTCCTGGACTATAATACTAGCATGTTTAGTGGAGCAGCTTTTGGCCTTTATCAAGACATTATCAGTTGATACGAACTGACATTTGTCTTGGATTAGAACGAAATTGATCTTAATATGAATGCGGTTTTATTGATTATTCCAATTCTTAATATTTAAATAGTTATATTGAGTTCTGAGAAATATCTGTGAAAAACTTACATTTTCCAATACTTATATTGATAGTAAGAAACTAAGTTGGGAGAGAATAGATAGAAAGTTTCTTCCTACATGAGTGAGATTCAATGTATTCTTCTAAAAGCTTTTTATATATCTCTCAATATTATAACTTTAGGGCTTAAGTTAACTATAATATACTTACTCTGTCCATCAATCTATTCTAAGAACTTTCATTTTATATTTGCTTCCGAACTTACTGAAGCTATGTGATCGTTCTGAAGAACAAAAAATCGGTCCGAGACAACTCAGACAAACTTTCTCATATACGAGTTTATAATTACTTAACCCAGTATTTTCCATTTATTAGTTTTCAAATGTACATTCAAATATTATTGAACATTTCATCAAAATTTATCATAAAAATAACTTCTCCTGGGCGGGGAATCGAACCCGGGCTCTCTCCGTCCGCGTTTTAATCTAATTTCTCAGGAACTAGATTTTTCCCGGGAAACCGGCTTATATCGTTGGATTCGTATTCAAATGGACTACATTTTAGAATTTTTTAATCAAAATCGTCGGAACCGTTTTCGAGAAATAATTTTTTTTCATGTTTTTTCAGAGTTTTTGGGGGGTAGCGCCCCCAAATTTAGAGCTAAAATTCATTTTTCGATTTCCCTCGGGGTATGATTTTTCTGAACATGTATGCCAAATTTCGTCAAAATCGGCGCAGTAGTTTAGGCTCCAGGCGTCTGCACAGACGACAGACGACAGACGACAGACGACAGACAGACGACAGACAGACATTTTTTAAAAACCACTTTTTTGGACTCAGGGGACCTCAAAACGTGTAAATCCATCAAAATCTCAAAATCGAATTTTCGCGCCATCACAATACTTTCTCTTTATATGAGAAAGTAAAAAATGTAGTTCTCCGATTTCAAACATTCCAAGACAGAAATCCGTTTCAGACATCAGGGAACATTTTTTGGTTCCGTTTGTCGGTCTGTCGGTTTGTCTGTCAATTTTTGCGAACCAAAGTATCTTAAAACATAAACGTCCAATTTTAATGAAATTTGGATGGTAGGTCATAATTAGCCCATTGTTGGTTCCATATAAGTTTCAACCTCCTGCACCTATTTGTTTCTCTTCCACATGCACACAAACATACATTCATTTACACTTATGTCTTCAAAAGTACTTATCTGGTTTGTATGAAACTTTCATAGTTTATCGAAATTAATCCGCAGATAGCCTTAGATCAATTTGAACCATCTGCACTCTTTAACTTTTGCTAAATTGATACTTTAATTCGTGTAATAAATCAGAACAATTTTGACAGATTAAAAAAGAACGGGGGAAACAATTAAACCAATTAACATTCTGCGCCTATTTGTTTCTCTTCCACTAGCATGAACATACATTTAATTACATCATTTGTGAGAGACACCAAGGGATGTGCCACGCAAGCGTGACACATAGGAACGTGTCCAACATCAGACATTAAGGCATTAAGATGTTGGCTCGGCATTACGCTATGTCCTGCATCGTTTCGTCGCGTCCGACTCACAAATTGTGTAGCCTATTGCAGTGTGCAAACACGGTATTTCATTGCTGATATACATTTATTACATCTATAGCTTCAAAAGTACAGTCACACAGACCGACCTACAGACAGACAGACAGACAGACAGACACGAGACCAAAAATGTTCCCTGATGTCTGAAACGGATTTCTGTCCTGGAATTTTAAAAATCGGAGGCATAAAAGTTTTTCGTTCTCAAAAGTGAACACTATGCTTCCGTTACCTTCGGTAAGCTCGGAAGCAAAAATGAACTTTTTATATACATACTACGTTTTTAAATTTTCTGTCATAAATTATAAATTTGAAAACCGTGAAAATAAAGGTTGCAAATATGGGATATGTCAAAACAAATAAAATAATTTGCGGATTGTTTCCGAACTAACTTTCCATACAGCAAAATTTGCTGGACACCAATTAAATTCTGCTGAAAGATGGCTAAAAGTATTAAAATAATGCATTGTCATCGTGTTCTGAGCTATGCTAAAAGTTTCAAATGTCTAGCTATTCGGGAATTTAGTTAGAAATCGATTGCCAGATTTGCACCGGACAAACAAACAAACAAACAAACAAGAAAGTAAGCTAATAAAAACGTAGTAAACATAAATACATAGGCAAATAAATGTATGTTATTGGGGAAAATGTCAAACAGAGTTTACCATGAGTCAGGTTAGACGTCAGAAAATAATAGAAATTCAGCAGATGAATATGAAAATCTCTTTATATTCATCATGAGTTTATCATTGAACGAATACCAATATAATAAATTATGCACTATAATTTAAACAGATTGAAATAAAATGATTGATTGCCTGTTATTAAAGTATGATGAATTCAATCCTCAAATAGAATTCAATTCATAAAGTAGATATGGTAATGTTTGTATTCAAATCGACCTGGTTGGTAGATTATTTGATGTTGCTTCAGGACTGAAGCTTCCTCTTATATTGAGCACTCTGCATGCATACTTAGTATTTGACTTATTGAATCTTCCTTAATATACAGCATCTTCAAGAAACCAACGTTATAAATCTTTTTTGTCTTTCTCTATAAGAAGTAAAAAAAAATAGACTGCCAATTGGTGTGGCACATAGCTTCCTCACATCCTATCATGTGCTTTATTGATTTTATGCTTTTATAAGCCATTATTATTTAATTGGTTTAATTGTTTCCCCCGTTCTTTTTTAATCTGTCAAAATTGTTTTGATTTATTACACGAATTAATATCAATTTAGCAAAAGTTAAAGAGCGCAGATGGTTCAAATTAATCTGGGGCTATCAGCGGGTTACATTCGATAAACTATAAAAATTTCATTTTAATCAGATAAGTACTTTAGAAGCTACAGGTGTAAATAAATGTATGTTTCGCATGTGCGGATGAGAAAAAAATAGGTGCAGAAGGTTGAAACTTATATGGGACCAACAATGGGCTAATTTTGACCTACCACCTAAAATTCATTAAAATTGGACGTGTAGTGTTTAAGATATGTTGGTTCGCAAAAATTGAACGACAGACCGACGGATAGACCGAAAGACAGACTGACAGACAGCCAGACAGACCGTCAGACAGACACGGAACCAAAAATGTTCCCTAATGTCTGAAATAGATATCTGTCTTGGAATTTTTGAATTCGGAGACATAATTTTCGTTCTTCAGAACGACCACACAGCTTCCATTACCATTGGTAAGCTCGGAAGCCAAATCAAAACTATTTTGGCTTATTAAAAAAAGCGGAAAACAATTGAAGAAATTAGACACTAATAGCTTGTAAAAGCATAAAATCAATAAGGAAAGTAATAGAAGGCGAGGAAGCTATGTGCCACACTAATTGGCAGTCTACTTTCTTAAAGAATGGAAACCAAAACCTGCGTGTGCTTATTTTCTGTCTGATGTCTGTCTGTATTTCTGCTTCAGCACATTGAAGTCTTGTGAAATAAATGTGTTACAGTGGCTTTTTGGAGTCATTACAATAACCTAAGTTTTCCGCATTATTTTCTAAAAAGTTGTAATGTTTTATTTGATATAATTTAATTTTTTATATTACACTAATATAATTAGTGTAGTTCTAAAATATAACAAAAAATCCATACGTAAATTATAATTTTCAATTTATTTTTAATTAATTCATTTATAATTAGAAAAATAATAACTTTATTTTTTAAATTGGTTTAAAAAAAATAAAAGATATGGAAAAAAGGTAGAGCTGGAGAATTATAAAATTTAAAGGTTGGACGGACGTGGACGGAATTTATAGTAGGAACGCTTGATAAAGCCCGGGTCTTTTTAATTTGAAGCAATCGAGCGGTAAAGCAAGTTTCCCCCGGCTTCATACAGTACTAAGCGAGTTCCAACCTTCCAAAGGGGGGGGGGGGGGGGGGGGGCTTCCTCGAAAACAAGGAAAAACCTTTACAGAGATTCCACATGTAAAGTTCCACACACTCACACACTCGTGTCGTTTCAACCAACTCAGTCATCCACTGGATAATAATTATATTTAATCTTTATATAAAATCTATTCTAAGAACTTTTATGTTATTTTTGCTTCCAAGCTTACCGAAAGTAACGGAAGCTATGTAATCGTTCTGAAGAACGAAATATTTTTTTCCTTCTAGCGGCAGCAAAATTACGCATTATTGCATTTTGATATAATTACGCATTTCTACATAATCTGTATTCAATAATATTAATGCAGGCTCGCTACGCTCGCCTGTTATAAAAGTATTTGTCCATAATCTTTATTTAATAATATTATTGTAGGCTCACTACGCTCGCTTGTTGTAAAAGTATTTGTACATAATAATTATACAATGAAAAAATCGGTCCGAGACAACTCAGACAAACTTTCTCATATACGAGTTCATAATTACTTAGCCCAGTGTTTCCATTTATTAGTTTTCAAATGTACATTTAAATATTATTGAACACTTCATCAAAATTTATCATAAAAATAACTTAAAATAACGCTCGCTCCGTCCGCGTTTTAAGCTAATTTCTCAGGAACTAGATTTTTCCCGGGAAAACGGCTTATATCGTTGGATTCGTATTAAAATGGACTACATTTAAGAATTTTTAATCAAAATCGTCGGAACCGTTTTCGAGAAATATTTTTTTTTCAGGTTTTTTTCAGAGTTTTTGGGGGCTAGCGCCCCCAAATTTAGAGCTAAAATTCATTTCTCGATTTTGCCTCGGGGTATGATTTTTCTGAACATGTATGCCGAATTTCGTAATGTAATGTAATGTCTGTCGTCGTGCACAGACGACAGACAGACATTATTTAAAAACCACTTTTTTGGACTCAGGGGACCTTAAAACGTGTAAATCTATCAAAATCTCAAAATCGAATTTTCGCGCCATCACTTTCTCTTTATATGAGAAAGTAATAAATGCAGGCTCGCCTGTTTATACAGCATTTGTAGTAAATATTTTATTTAATAAAATGAATGCAGACTCACCGTGCTTGCCTTTTTGAACAGTATTTGTAGCCATAAATATTTAGCCTTTAAAATACCTTTAAACGATTTATAACATGTAATGCAGATAAAACTTTTTTAGGTTTTCTTTATATTGGCCGCCATTTTGAAAATATTATGTGTGAATTTAATAGTTAGATATTCCTTTTCTAGACTTCAAGAGCTTTAAATTTATGTATAACATGTCATACTGACTAAAAACTGTTTGTTTAGGCGCCCGCCATATTGACCGCCATCTTGAAAATATTAAGTGTAAAATTTCGGCCATGGACACCTTAGTGTGGGCCCGCTCTTTGACGTCCATTTTAGAGGCTTTTTCGGGGGCGTGAATCTTTTTTTTTATTCACTTAAAAAAAACATAAAAACTATTTTTTCCCTTTATGCAAGGCCTACAAAAAAGGTCCTTTGCGTCGGACCGCTGCGGTCGACCGTATTCAAGTTATGCGGAAAAAACTGTTTCTTTTCCCCCGAAAAACCTTTTTTTTCCGCATAACTCGATTACGGTCGACCGCAGCGGTCCGACGCAAAGGATATTTTTTGTAGGACTTGCGTAAAGGGGGGATTTTTTTTTTTTTTTTTTTTTTTTTTTTTTAAAAGTGAATAGGAAAAAAGATACACGGCCCCGAGAAAGCCTCTAAAACGGACGTCTAAGAGCGGGCCACGCTAAGGTGTCCATGACCAAAATTTCATTAGTTACATATTCTTTTCCTTCTCTTAAATGCATTTAAAACTACGTATAACAGATTATGCTGACTAAAACTTTTTTTTTTAGTCGTCCGCCATATTGGCCGCCATCTTGAAAATATTTAGTGTGTAATTTCTAAAACTATACAGGTGTCAAAAATGCCGAGATGCATATAATATGTGCCAAATTTCGTTAAAATTGATCAATTTTTACTCCAGTTATCGTTAGACAAAGAAACAAACTTTTCAAATCTCAAGTCTCACCCATCCAAGCACAGACCACGCCCAATGCTGCTTCCTCCTGCTGCGAAGCAGCAGGAAAGGCCACTTTAGTGGCCTTAAAAGTGAGGAAACGTTTCGAGGAAAAACGCACTATACTAGACACCTGTTGCTTATAACAACAGGTAAATTGCATTCGCTTAACACAATTTTTAGATATTACTAGAATAAAATATGCTATAACAGTAGGGGGGTGAAACAAATACGGGTGTTGTGAGAGATATTATCTCCTTCCTTTTGTTATACATACGTTATATTAACACTCTCATGGACTTCTTACCTTTAACGGGGGAAGGATTTCTTTTCTACCTCCTACTGAAATTGATATAGCGTAAATCTACCCTTCTACTTTTTATTCGCTGGACTGGTTTGTTTTTTGTTTACAAAGCTTTTTTTAGGGTTTCGTAGATCATCCTCGATACCCTTATGCCGAGGGTGATGTGTCTGTCTGTCCGTCGTACTTTGGTTCATATCCCCCGAACCGTTCACGATAGAGATGTGACATTAGAAATACTGACGTAACTTATTGACCCACACATAGGAAAAATATTTATTGAGAAGTTAAACATTTAATATGCGCAAAAATGTGCATTGATCGATTTTTATTTTTAATTAGCTGACCCGGCGAACTTGGTACCGCCTGATAAACATTGATAGCATAAGAAATGTAGCTGCTACCTTTGAAAAACCTTATTGAAGCGAGCGTAGCGAGCTTCCTACATTCAACGAAATATGCTCCGTGTCTGTCTGTCTGTCAGTAACGTTCACGCGTGTGACGATAACTTGAGTAAAAGTAGACCGATTTAGTTGAAATTTGGTATACATGATCCTCTTACTAATACTCAGGCTAAGTTCGTTGGACAGCGTGATCCGTCCAAGAGTTCGCGCGCAACGCTCGCGTAAACGAGAGGTACAAAAATTAAATTGGAATTTCAGGACGGGAAAAGATTCTTTCATAATCTATTCGATGAGACGAACATTTTTTTGAAATAACATTTTTTAGAAAAACCAACAGCGACACCGCTATGACTTAATAAAGATCGCTAAAACTATTAAAGCGGACCTAAACGTTTAAATTAGAGAAAACAACCTTTTTACCGATATCTTACGTTCTAACGTAACGATTTTAATAAAACTTCATATACACCATCTAATGCACAGTTGAAACAGGTATGCAAAATTTCAACTCGATACAAGCAAAATTCTTTGCGTAGTGACGAGATACATTTATAATAATTGTTTAAAAGCTACCGCGGGTGGTGAAGATTGTTATAGTCGTATAGTGCAGTGATTCTTAACCGGGGGGCCGCGGCCCCCCAGGGGGTCTCGAAAGGTATTTTGGTACTATATATATTATATTTGGAGATTTTAAGGGGGCCGTGGTTACCAAAAGGTTAAGAACCACTGGTATAGTGTATAGGTTTGTTTAGGAAGTAAAGCTTTGTACCGAGTACCCCCACTCTTCCCCACACTACCCTCTTCCACTTACCTTCAACTATGACATTCATCATGATTAATACATTTCAATATTCAGTATTTCATTGCAATACGCTCGCTTCAATGATAGAGCCACGCGATGCCTAGTAAATAGTTTATTTAGTTAAATAATGTTGCCTTATATGAAACATTTATACTACGATTTGCAATATATACTTGTACAATATTGCTATATTGGCATAAGAGACATACAGACAAACAAACATTCATTTTTATTTATATAGATATAGATTATAGAAACATTTTTCGTGTGTTTTTGCATTTTTTCCCCCCCTTCCTAAATGAAAATATGACAAAAATGTACCTAACAACAATTACTGCACTCTTGAAGAGCTTTTCAACGATATGCATCATTAAAGGTATTCATTACTTTGAAATTTGTACCCTGTACCCTTTGTACCAAAATTTAAACATAGTTTCACTAACTTAGAAACCTTCCCGGGCATGCGTCCAACCATTCCCCAAAGTTTCATCGTAATCAAAAATGATGGATATAGATTATAGACATATTTTTCGTGTACTTTGCATTTTACCCCCTCCTAAATGAAAATATGACCATATATACACAACAACAATAACTGCACTCTTAAAGAGCTCTTCAACGATATGCATCATGAAGGGTTTTTAGGGTCCGTAGGCAAGACCAAGGACCCTTATATTTTCCTGCGTGTGTCTGTCCGTCCGTCCTCTCGCGTGCTCTCACGGCTACACCTTTCGTCCGATCACTTTGAAATTTGGCATGTATGTGTCTTGTACCTGCCCACATATTTTAAAAATATAGCGACTAAAAAAAATATTTTTAAAAAAAATTAGGGTAAAAAAACTTTTTTTTTTTTCGACACCGTGAGGGGTATCATATGAAAGGGTACGTCGAGCTGATTAAAAAAATATATAATTCTTTGGTTATAACTTTGATAGGGCGAGCGTAGGCAAGTTTAAAGTGAATGTAAAACGTGTCCTCCCCCCCCCCCCCCTCTATCTCGCTTATGTGAAGTACAAAAAATCTGAAAAAATTCCTGAACATTCTTCGACCAAAAATAAAGATACAACTTTTTGGAAATTTCGAAAAAAATATAATTTAATTTTTCATTGAAAAAATAGTTTTTTTTTTATAATTATGGTCTTTTCGATGTATTTATATGGTTGTAGTCCGATTCAGTGGCAAACAAATACTTTATCAGAGTGTGTTTTGAGAATATCAGACCCTTAGAATGGTTCAAAGTAAGCTTTTTAGCATTTTAAAAAAACACTGTTTATACACTTTACAGTTAAACACTATATAGTGTGGCCTACGGACCCTTGCTGTGTGCTGACTAGCACACACTTGACCTGTTTATTATTACTTAGACATTTGTACCCCGTACCCCTGTTTACCAAAATCAGAATATAGTTTTACTTACCCAGAAACCTTCCCGGGAATGCGTTCAATCATTCTCCAAAGTTTCATCGCAATCGGATGAACGGTTTTGGCAGGCATAAGGGACAGACAGACATACAGACAAACATTAATTTTTATTTATATAGATAATATCGAAAGATAGATAAGCATATATTTATATAGATTATTTTCAAATTAAATCTAACAATATTTCACCAATTGATTTTGCTGGAGTTTCACAAGGATTTACTTTGTCCATTAATTCTTTGAAATCACTAAAATTGAAAAAGTAACTGATATCTTTTTTAAACCAGGAAAATTGATTTGTTAAATCCACACTTTCAACTGCTGAATCGTCTAAGGCTGATGTAGAATTACCCAGATTGAATTCCGTATCGTTCCACGTCATAAAACAGCTTGAATCGTTTAAATAAAGCGAATAAGTCAATTTTGTAGAGTTATTATCAAAAATGAAATTCGTTGTTATAAAATCTTTTGATACAACCTTTTCAATTTTATAAGTTAAATTATTCAAACCTATTTCAAAATTCAATTTAATCGGTTTATCATCAGATGTTTTATCATCACCAATATTGAAAAAGGATGTTAAACTACTCAATAAAGTATAAATTGAATTTTGATCACCAATTGCTTTATCACTTGACATATCATCAGACGAGTCCATAAAATCTATAATTGAATTTAACGCTCTTAATTTAAAATCAATTAAATTGTTTAAACCGTCGAAAAAGTCTGCGAAACACACACCGATCGAAATAATTAGAATTAAAACTTTCATTTCTTTTTTTAATGTAGTTATCACATAAAAAAAAAAAATATATATCCACAATCACAGTAACTTACAATTCACCTTTGCAATGTTTCTGGGCATTAACTAAAATAATGTAATGCGACGAATAAAAATTTGTCAATCTCTTGGGTAAATATGTATATATTATACATTTATATGAATAATATGTGAATCGTTGTTTTTACAATAAAAAGCAAAATTGTTTATTTTAAATTTACATGCAGTACGTTTTTTTTAACATGTTTGTTATATAGAGAAATTTCCATTTGAACAAATAAAATGTTAATGTTACCATATTAAACTAATACAGGTAGTATATTATGAATATTTAAGAATTCGTAGGAATAATCCTATGTTATATTTTAACCCTGATTATATTTTTGTAATTATTATTTCAGTGCTATATTTGAATAAATAAACTACGAGGTTTTTAAAATCATATTATAATTTTTTATAGGTTTGTTCCAACCAAGCAGTGTATGGTCCGCGGGATCATCACGGGCATGCGCAATAGAAAGAAGCCGTTCCAACCTGACTTGTGATCATGTCTACCATCCTCCAGTGGCGTATCCAGCGGCTAGGTCTGGGGGGGGGCACATTATAAGTAAGTTTTGATTGGGGGGGGGGGGGGGGGGGAATTTGTAGTGGAAACAAGAGAACTACTTATTCAACAATGCAGCTGCCCCCCCCTCAAAAAAAAATTAAATCTCCTCGCCCAAGTAACAATAACTGTTTTAGAACGTATTCGTCAGAAAATGTTATGCTGATGCTTACTGTAAGTCATGGGGGATCCATGGCGGGGGGTCCGGGGTTTATTCATATTCGAATAGTTTCTATGCAAAAGAGGGGTTTAAATAACCGGGAAATCAGTAATTTTTGAAAAACAACAAGTAACACCATTAATATTTATTCTTTATTTCATGTAGGTAAACATTGTTATTGGATATGCATAGAAACCATTCGACTTACAAAAAAATGGTAAAGAAATAATTTGTAGGTTATTTTCTCCTCTTTATTTTACTACTCTTCCACTTTTTGCGTAAATATCTTGCTTTGTAAGTTATAAGGCGAAATCCACTAAAAAAATAAAAGTAAATAGTGGTTTTATGATGATTTCTCATATTTGCGTGTAAAATTTTTGTTGGACAACTTTAGATTCGTGTTCAGCACACCCAAAAACATAAAATTAACTGCCAGCGCAGTCTGGCTACCAACCGTTTAACCTTCAGCCTGTACCCTCCTCCCGCCACCTCTTCCCAATATTTCAACTCCCATTTGCGCGAAAACCATACGACGTACAAATAAATGTTATAGACATAAATTGTAGATTATTTTACTACTAGACCACTTTTTGCGTGATTAGATTGCTTTGCAAGTTATAAGCTGAAAATCAATAAAAACATTTTTTTTTGTAGTTTTTCAATGATTTCTCATATTTGCCGAGGGAAATTTTGTTGGACAACTTCAGATTCGTGTTCAGCACCCCAAAAAACATTTAGTAAGCCACTAACAACAATTACACCAGAACTTTCCACTTTGAACTCTTTTCATGCACCATTTGACTGGACTATATAATTCTTAAAGGTATTTTCAAATAATATATAAATATTTAGCAGAATATTACGCTTAAATATATAAAAATGAACAATGTGGGAGAGTTCATAACCTACGATGTAGTAACCCTTTCATATAATTTTGCTGCCTGTTTGTTATTTTGCTGACCCTTTATTATTTTTCTGTGTGTTTTTTCGACATGTTACAATAGAATCAAGAAATATGACATTTCGCAGATTAAGTACAGTACAACCATGCTTAATTTTGCTTCCGTGAGTAGGTAAACTATTTTTCATCTATTTTGCTCCATCCAATAATGATTAATAATCAATCATTATAATATAATAATCAATTAAGGAAATAAGATTATAACAAAAGATTACAAATATTATAATATGTTATAAGTAAAGAATCTTTTTCTTTTTCGTATTTTTTTAAAAAAAAATACGAAAGGACAAAGTGTCAAATTTACGAGGGTTTATATTAAATTGAAAGCCGTCAGGATTTTATGAAAGTTGATGTAGAACAGGATTGGGGGGAAGTACAGGTAAAGTAGATGAGTGTAGACCTTTCAGTAGCATCTGGCAGGTGAAATTACTTTTGTTCGTGTCACATAGCTCCACGTGTATAAGTAGTGCTCCAGTCCTAACTGTCCTACTAAATTCTTCAACATGTCTCCTCCAGGTCCTTGAGAGCTTGCAGTATAAAGTATATCTCATATCCAGAGCACGCCTCCGTTTTAGTAACATCACCTTATTATTAATACTAAAGCTTTTCTTCCGTTATGAACAACAAGACCCTGTTTAACCTAAATAAACAAGTGAGCAAGTCTCCATTGTTCCTTGTTTGCTAGGGGGAGAGGGGGAGGGGGGGGGGGGGGGGGGTGACTAATCAAAAATGAAAATAATAAAGAAAGATATCCTAACGACAAATGTAGTTAGAGCGTTGTTCACATTCAAGAGTAGAAATACCGTTTTCCGAATATTTAACATTTTAATATGAGAACTTTTCATGAGAAAATGAAAGGCTTTAATAAATACTCTACCAATTAGTGTGGCACATAGCTTCCTCACGTTCTATTTTCTATGCTTTAATGGGTACTTCTTTAGATTGTTACTCCCCTGTTCTTTTTAGAATATAAATGAGTTCGACGAAACAACTATTAGGACAAAGGGATGTTTTGGACCAATGTACTTTGGGACAAAGGAATATCACACTTCTGTTTTTATAAGGAGAGTAACAGTCTAAAGAAGAACATTCCCTACACCTTCTTCAGATTGTTACTCCCCTCTTATTTTTTTATACAGGGAGTGACAATCTAAAGAAGTGCCCTTTAATGATTTAATTCTAATAAAACCTATTATTGTAAAATATATTTTATTCCCCTGTTTTTAAATTTTTTTTTCATTAATTTAAGTATCAATTTACCAAAATGTATGGAGCGTAGATGGTTGAAATTAATTTGGGGCCATCTGCTACTTTCAATAAACCATCCAAATTTCATAAATATAAGTTAAGTGCTTTTGATGATATAGGTGTAAATAAATGTCAGGTCTAATAAATAGGGTGTAAATAAATGGGGGGTGTAAGTAAAATAGTGGTCAAATTTATACAATTTAGGGTCAAAAATAGCATAAAAACGTGTTTTTTTCCTTTTTACCCCCCTTTTATATGAAAATATGATAAAAGTGTACATAACAACAATTACTGTACTCTTATAGAGCTTTCTAACGACATGCATCTTGAAGGTTAAATACAATTTTAACTTTTGTATCCCGTACCCCCGTGCACCTCATTTTTTTTTTCACCCATCCAAATTCTAATTCAAAGTGTTCCTTTATTATCATAAGACAATAATACACAGTTTTTTTTGTTTTTTTTTGAAAATTCACTCATTAAGTCATGGTGCATGATTGAACTTTTTTTTTTTAAATAGTTTTGATTTTTAACATTAATTAAAGTATCAATTTACCAAAATTTATGGAACGCAGATGGTTGAAATTAATCTTGGGCCATCTGCAGGTTACTTTCGACAAACCATCCAAATTTCATAAATATCAGATAAGTACTTTTGATTATACAGGTGTAAATAAATGTATGTTTGTGCGCATGTGGAAGAGAAACAAATGGGTGTAGAAGGTTGAAACTTATATGGGACCAACAGTGGGCTAATTATGAACTTCTATCAAAATTTCAATAAAATCAGATGAGTAGTTTTCAACAGCCAGATACGTTCAAACAGACACGGAACCACAAATGTTCCCTGATGTCCGAAACGGATTTCTGTCTTGGAATTTTTGAAATCGGAGACCTAAAAAAATGTTCGTTTTTCAGAACAATCCCATAGCTTCCGATACTTTCGATAAGCTCGGAAGCAATATATAAATAATTGGGTCCGACAAAAATTCATTACATACATATAGATGAACTGAATTTGCGAATTACATAAAATCTCATTTATTTGTTTGAAAACATATTTAAATAGTGTTCAATAGATAGGTGGTTGTTTATATTTCGTTTACGACTTTCTTCGCTAATTCAGATTTATTATTAATATCGCGGGAAAACGACATACTTATTGTTAAATTTACATTTATATGGACTACATTTTAATTGTGTAAACCGAGGCAAACTACTGGATTTTCCTCTTGATTATTTTTGGGAAAAGAGTATTCCCTAGGTAGAGTGGTTGACTCACAAAACGTTTACTGCTTACTTAGAGGTAATACCGTAAACTCTTATTTAAAAGGAACTATTGGTATCCTAAAAGTTTGTCCTAAGGCGAGCCAATGCTATGTAGGCAACTTAGGAGATGAGATTGTAGCACTCCAAAGAGATTGTAAAAATTACAAGATAAAAAGAACTTTTTATATACTACTTTAAATTTTCTGTTGAATCATATATGTAATGTTGATAATATATTTGTCATTGTTATAATATGTATAATATTAGTGAAAAAAAAATAGTTCCGAATTTATTTACTTCACATAAATGACAACCATCTAGAGAACTGATCTTAAACCTATAAAAGGACAAATCTTTGTACAATGGATCTCCCCAACACCGAATCTAAACCGTGCCATTGATATGCCCCCGTGTAGGGGACGGTAAGAGAAGAAAAAGAAAAATGTGTACAAGTAAAGGAGTACAAATGCAGAAAAATTAAACCGATACCTAGGACACAAGTGTAAACAAACCTGGTTGTCGCACGTCAATTAATTTATTTCTTTGATTACTTTTCCTTTTTCGCTGTCATTCAATATTAATCTCTTAATAAAAAAACACAAATTTGAAACCCGTCAAAATGAAGATTGTAAATATGGGACTTGTCAAAACAAATAAAATAATTTGCAGATTTTTTCCGAACTAGCTTTCCATACAGCAAAATTTGCTGAAAACGAATTAAATTCTGCTGAAAGATGGCTAAAAGTATTAAAATATTGCATTGTCATTGTGTTCTGAGCTATTCTAAAAGTTTCAAATGTCTAGCTACTCGGGAAGTTAGTTAAAAATCGATTGCAAGATTTGTACTGGACAAACAAGTAAACAAGAAAGCAAGCTAATAAATCGTAGTAAAAATAAATGTTCCCCCAAAATCTTAAAAATATATTTTTAACCTCAAAATGTGTAAATCCATCAAAATCTCAAAATCGAATTTTCGCCTCCTCACAATACTTTCTCTTTATATGAGAAAGTAAAAATAAAGATAACTTTAACGGAAAATACTAATCCACATTTAATTAACAAGACTTCACTATTATATGTATATGCTTATATGTAGAATACAAACCAAATAAACAAGACTGCCAACATCGTCTGTTTGATATTATAATATAACACCATATTGTGTCCAATTCTACATTTCCGTTCGGTTGGCAAGAGTCCACGGTTTTGCAGATAAAACGATTGCGTCTCTTACATTTTTTAGAAGTCTCTCTTAGATAGCTTCCTAAAGAAATAGAAATAGAGGTAATTTTATCTCTTATCAGACTCGCATAGTATTTAAAATAATATATAAGATATAATGTTTAAATTTCTTTTTTCTCATTTTAGCTAATAGAAAAATAGGACTGGCGACAGCGGCCAGTGAGTAGGCGCCTGTCCTCTACATAAGTCAATAATGAAATCTCCTTTAAAATTTGCAATTGCTTATTTCAAATTTAAAATTACACTAGTTCAGTGTAGTTACACGTCTTCACACTACAACTTTGGATAATGACATAATAATGGCAAACAGCACAAAAGGTGATTTATGGTGGAGAGACCCTTTCTATATTTTTCTTTGCTTATAAAATAAACTCTCACGATTAACCCTTAAGCCCCGTTTACACGATGATAGTTCTCACACGATAGAGCTATCATGTCAGTCAACGTCATAGAACTATCGCGGATGTGTGCAGTCTACTCGGCGAGAGTTAATATATATTATGTCGAAACTTGTTGTCTTGTACTCAAAGTTATATTCATATCCTACATTTCTGACTTGGATACAGCAATAGAGCAGTAAATATATTATAATACATATTATATTATAATACTTATACAGCAAACGGAATATTCATATTGTCAAAAACAACAAAATCTGATATCAAATATGAAGCAAGTTATGCTTATTCTATTCTGGTCTATAGGGTATAAAAACAACTCTCAGATCATCTCTATTCGGCAATATTTCGCCTCCTTTGAGGCATCTTCAGGCCTTTAACAATTCCTCTTAACAAACCTAGAGAAAAACAGGTCTTATTAGACCTGTTTTTCTCTACGAGAAAATAAAGTATTTTAAATTTAAATGAAATAAGTTATTGATATTGATAGATTTTAATGAATACTGACAATGTCAAAGTGACCTTATAGAGAGAATAAATAGAAATAGACGCACAGGTGGATGGCCTGGAGAAGTTTTAATAAAGAAAAATAAATAAAGTTATGTTTGTTAAGAGGAATTGTTAAAGGCCTGAAGATGCCTCAAAGGAGGCGAAATATTGCCGAATAGAGATGATGGGAAAGTTTTTTTTTATACCCTATAGACCAGAATAGAATAAGCATATTAAAAAAGCGAGGGGTAATACACTACGAATAAAGCCTTGTTCGCACTTGGCAAGTAATTTAGTCGAGTGGCGAGTAATTTAGTAACCGAGCTAGTAGCAACTTACCAAAATCGTTTGCAGTTGGCGAGTAATTTAGTCGAGTGGCGAGTAGATTAGTAAATAAACGTATCCGAACGGCAAGATTTTAGTAAAGTAATTTAGTCACTCACTAAACTACTTGACTAAATAGCCAATTCATTTTACTCTATTTTTTCGGGCGAGTAGAGCCTCTACCCACCCAGCATACTATCCACTAAGGAAGTGCGAAGTTGTAAAATTAGTTTATTTCATAAGTTTATATCTGTAGTACAACAAATATGTCACGATGGAATGAAGAGACAACGTTGAAGTTTGTTACGAACTACTTGCAACACGAGTGCCTGTGGGACTTTAAATCTCCGCTTTATAAAAATTAACAAATCAAGCAATCTGCTTTTGTTAATATTGAAAAAGAAATGAATATACCTGGATTTGGTGAGAAGGAGATAAAATCAAAAACATCAGGTAAGAGTTAACTGTTTTTATTAATATATAATAATTATAAATTCAATTTTTAAGTTTTTGGTAGTATTCATACTACGGAAAGTTTAAATTTTAATTTAAATCAAATTATAATTATTATTAACACTGGGAGACAGACAGAGAAAAATAGACTCTAGCGCCGGGACTTGAATCACGGGCCTCTACACTGAAATGTAATAATTTAATTTGATTTAAAATAATAATTATGTAGTTACTACAAAAAAAGCATATTCATTTCTTCTTCAACTTCTTCTAAAATAGACATTGCAATAAGCATTATTAGCTTATTTAATTTTTTGCGTTGCCTGTCCATGTTGCAAATACACTAGCTACTAAATGTACTAGACAGCTTAGTAAAGTGCAAGAGCGAACGATTTTTGGCGAGTTGCTACTAGCTCAGTTTCTAATCTACTCGGCACTCGACTTAATTACTCGCCAACTGCGAACGATTTTTGGTGAGTTTTCTAGCTCGGTTACTAAATTACTCGCCACTCGACTAACTTACTCGCCACTCGACTTAATTACTCGCCACTCGACTAAATTACTCGCCACTCGACTAAATTACTTGCCTAGTGCAAACAAGGCTTAAGAAGCAAGTTATCATATTTGCTGCCTTTTAGATTTGTTATCATGTGATACAAAAGTATAAACAAACAATAAGCCAATCAGCATCTAGTATCTAGCGTGATAGTTCTTAAATCTGCCACGTGAGTACTCTGACTGCTGTGATAGAACACTCTACTATCTCGTCAGATGAGATAGTGTGGTGGTTGATAGTTTTATCGCGACAGAATCTATCGTGCAGTCTACACGGTGATTAGTTGAAGCGATAGTTGCTATCGTGACCACAGCTATCGCGTCATTGATCATCTTGTAAACGGGGCTTTATTAACATCATTAATTTGTTGAGTTAATTAAAAGTTATAAAGAATACTTAAAATCATTCGGTGGCGGTGAATATCTTGAAACTGGTGCATATTTCCTTTTCGTTGACTCTAGTTCTTGCAAGACTCTGGTCAGTTAAACATATGGCTACCGTTTTTACTACTCTTATAGTCTAGTCTGCATATCCTATTTTTTTTTTTTTTTTTTTTTAAATGGTTGATCGTTGAATATTTTTAAGTCCTTTGATCAAATTTTTAAATCAGAGCGCTGTGCCCAATACGCTTAATCACTTCTAATTTTTAGTTCTCCCTATGGGTTCATTCGCTTCCAAGCTATTGATCAAAAAAGTTTCGGGTTCGATTACAACCCGAAACTCAAAATACATGTATTTTATAAGTATTTTGTATGTGTAGATTTATACACATTAAAAAAAACTCGTTGTTTGAAACTTCATGGTAACAACTATAATATGACAGTGAACGTGATATAACTAGTTTTGTAGATGACGGATGACAAGAGAAACACCATTACACTATCACTAATTTGAAATGACTCGGCTTATACCTTTAGAATTCTATTTGCTTTTAGCTGGCTTTGTCATACTTATGGAAACAAATGTATCCCGCTACTGCAAGCAATGATTTAGATGTGTTAAAATCAGCTGACGCTCTCACTACAGTATGAGCGTGTTCCCGCTACTGCAAGCAATGATTTAGATGTGTTAAAATCAGCTGTCGCTCTCACTACAGTATGAGCGTTACGACTTGTGACTATTAACACTCAGATTGGCCAACCTAAATGAGGAAAAAAATAAAGCAACTAGGTCTTTGGGAGAGATGGAGCTAGTGAAATTTTTTTTTTTTGACTAGTTGGCCCGACCTTCTAGAATTCAAAATCCTGATCGCTCATTAGCTCCCCACCCTCATTTTGACTAATTAGATTGAACTAATGGATTTTGTCATTTTTTTGTTACATAAATGTGATGTTCCTTTGTCCCAAAATACATTTGACTAAATGTCCCTTTGTCTTGTTTGATTGTTAGGCTAACAGATATTGCCACTTTCAATTACAGAAGTGTGATATTCCTTTGTACCGAAGTACATTTCACAAAATAATTTTACTTACGATGGAACCATTGAAAAGAGGTTGAAAGGACTGATTGGTGCAATTTACATATTTTGACCTACCTCGTTCGTTGAGAAGTAGTGGTGCAATTTACACTATTTCCCTTACCTCGTTTTGAGAAGTAGTGGTGCAATTTACACTATTTTGCTTACCTTGTTTTGAGAAGTAGTGGTGCAATTTACACTATTTTCCTTACCTTGTTTTGAGAAGTAGTGGTGCAATTTACACTATTTTCCTTACCTCGTTTTGAGAGGTAGTGGTGCAATTTACACTATTTTCCTTACCTCGTTTTGAGAGGTAGTGGTGCAATTTACACTGTTTTCCTTACCTCGTTTTGAGAAGTAGTGGTGCAATTTACACTATTTCCCTTACCTCGTTTTGAGAAGTAGTGGTGCAATTTACACTATTTTGCTTACCTTGTTTTGAGAAGTAGTGGTGCAATTTACACTATTTTCCTTACCTTGTTTTGAGAAGTAGTGGTGCAATTTACACTATTTTCCTTACCTCGTTTTGAGAGGTAGTGGTGCAATTTACACTATTTTCCTTACCTCGTTTTGAGAGGTAGTGGTGCAATTTACACTGATTTTCTTACTTCGTAAAACATTCTTTTTTTTGCTAAAACATGGCGCTATTTACATATACCCTGGTGAACGTGTGTGCGACTATAGTTACTAACACCAGTCGGAAGACCGCAGCAGTGGAAAGTGTGTCCACTGTACACCAATCTCGCATACAAAAAAAATTTAAAATCCTGATCGCACATTGGCTCCCTACCCTAATTTTGACTAATTAGATTGAACTAATGGATTTTGTCATTTTTTGTTACATAAATGTGATGTTCCTTTGTCCCAAAATATATTTGACTAAATGTCCCTTTGCCTTATTTGATTGTTAGGCTAACAGATATTGTCACTTTCAATTACAGAAGTGTGATATTCCTTTGTACCAAAGTACATTTCACAAAATAATTTTACTTGCGATGGAACCATTGAAAAGAGGTTAAAGGAATTGGTGTAATTTACATAGTTTGACCTACCTCTTTCTGGAAGGCAGTGGTGTAATTTACACTACTTACCTTACCTCTTTTTGAGAAGTAGTGGTGCAATTTACACTGATTTTCTTACTTCGTAAAACATTCTTTTTTTCTGCTAAAAAAATGGTGCATATTACATATACCCTGGTGAACGTGTGTGCGACTATAGTTACTAACACCAGCTGGAAGAACAGCTTTATCTTCAGCTGGAACTGCACGTGGGAAGACCGTGGAATGTGTGTCCACTGTACACCAATCTCGCTTACAAAACATCCATTTACTTTATATTTTCCAGTATATAGATAGCATAACCACGAGGCCAAAATATTTCTCTGGCCCCATTTGACAACAGCTTACTGGGCCTAAAAAGCTCCCCTGGGATAAGAATGAATCTGTAGATTGATTGATTCCTGAAGTAGACAGAAAGATGATAAGCAGGTCGTGTAGAACCTCGTTAATCCGGACGAATTCAGACATAGGGTCGTCCGAATTAGTGATGTTTTTAAGAAATAATGTATAACACTTATTTAAAAATTGTATGTATATGTATACTCGTAAGTACTCTATTTAAATTAACATATATGTATGGATAAATTAAATATTCAGCATATTGATAAGTAATGAACATACATTGTACATTCCTATCAGTTTCTAACAAATAGCTATACTGAACATAACATATTTAAAAATTTAATTTTTGTAAATTTATTACTGCATTATCCAAATTGTCATTGAGAACAGGGACAGCGAGAATATTCGTAAAAAGGGATTTGCGATATAATATTCGTTGTTGAAGGCTTGCATTCTTCGTGGAGGAATATCCGAATTACCGGGTGTCCGGATTAATGGGATCCTACTGTACTGCTGGTACATATTAGGGTATATTCAAAGCAATTAAGTCAGGACTTACATTGCCTAATGGATTTATTACGATGTGTGACCAGAAGATATCTTCAGATTTTTAATTTTTTAAATTGTTTTTCTTCTTAATATCGGAGGGAACTTTTCCGCACTACCGTAGTTAGAAAAAAAAGTGTTTTTCTTTTTACCCACCTTAGGAACCTAAGCGCAGTCAATCTAATTCCTCCTTATAAGGGTAATCACTAATAGGGGGAAGGGTGAACCACGAATAGGGATTCCACAAGATGTGTACATCATCTGCACCAGAAACATTGTTAGAGAATGTAGAAAATAAAAAAAAATGTTTATCTACGATTGATCCGATACTATAAAGATTTTATCTCTGTTTAGATGCCTAGAAAGTGATTTTTTTCGTAGTTGTATTCATTGCGCATGCGCGTTCAGAATTCTTCACCTTAACGCACGAATAGCATCTTTTTTTAATTAAAGTAACTGTTTATATCGAGTTTTTAGTGAAAAACAATGAGTGATTTAAGTGATTATGACGGAAATGGGGAGAATAATACACCTCCCGAAATAATTAATTCGGCACAAAATACAACTAATGAATTAATCTCATCTTTATCACAAGAGAAATACGAACTTTACGTACAGGAAGTTAATTCATTTTTTTCTGTATTTATTATTAAAATCCAACAATCGTAGATAAAGTACGGTACGCAACTCGTGGGAAAGCTGCATTTTGCTTTGCTCGTGTGGTTTTACTAACCTCGCTATCGCTCGGGTGCAAACTCCACACTTGCATGCAAAATACTACTTTCCGCACTCGACGCGTAATGTACTATTTCATTCTCTCTGTGTGAACTTCTGTAATTTAAATATCTCGACTCGTATCCTTTAAAATAAATATCTTCTACGAATTATATAATAATTCTTGTATTATTATATAAGACAAATCAACGGCCATTCAATCAAACCCATAATCAATTAATCCCACAATCAATCAAACCCACAATCAATTAAAACCACAATCAATTAATCCCACAATCAATCAAACCCACAATCAATTAAACTCACAATCAATTAAACTCACAATCAATCAAACCCACAATCAATTAATCCCACAATCAATCAAACCCACAATCAATTAAACCCACAATCAATCAAACCCACAATCAATTAATCCCACAATCAATCAAACCCACAATCAATTAATCCCACAATCAATCAAACCCACAATCAATTAAACCCACAATCAATCAAACCCACAATCAATCAAACCCACAATCAATCAAACCCACAATCAATCAAAGGTTAGAAGGAAAATAAATAAATATAAACTCATATTATAAATGTTTTTCCTTTAAAACCAGCCCCATTTATTCTGGTATTTTTTTTTTCAATCTAAAATCAATATAAATTACAACACCTTTGCCTGAAGGAAAAAAAATCAATTGATTTACAAATTAAAATAATAAAAAAAGTTATATGTACAACAAAATTTAATATGCCTATAAAAAAATAAAATAAAACTCAATATTGGTTTTAATAATAAAAAAAATCATATGTATAATAAAGCTATAATGAAAGGAGACAAACAAAAGTAATAAATCGATATTTTTTTTATTTTGATATAAAGTCTTATGTCTTTAAAATAACATAACAAAAACATCTCTCATTAATTACAAACTAAATAATAAAAAAAATTGAATAATTACAATAAATAAAAAATAATAAAAAAATAAAAATGTTAAAGCCATTTGCCACTTAATCAACTAATTAAAAATTATTTAACAAAAAAAATATTGTTGGTTTCTATTAAGTTGTTTCGTAAATAAGATTTGTGTCTTTGAATAAATCGAAGTGATTTAATTATTATTAATTTTATTATTTATAATTATCATTAAATATTAATTTAGAAATTTTCACTAACTTTTTTTTTAAAATTTAAAGATTGTCATAAGAGAGAGGACTTAAAACCTTTTATTGTACCAAATATTATATTTAATTTTAAATTATATACTTGTATGTATTTAATAATCATTAAAAGTAAGATATAAAAAATTATTTGTTATTAACTTTAATATCACGCATTCCCCACAAAAAATCTTATATCTCAATGACTCAATTATAGAACTTATACTTTAAGAAATTATTTTCAAATAATCATTATTTTTATAAAAGGTTTTGTTGATAAGAATAACTTTATTTAAAAGATCGTTGTAGCAATAAAATATTTTATAACTTTTTTTAAAAAAAATGAAACACATTCAGAGAGCATTGATAAAAAAAATAGAAGAAACTTAATTTAAATTTAATATAATTTGGAGAACTGTTAAAATTAAATCTAAACTATTTAAGGAAAGGACTGAAACCATTTATAGTTTAAATTTAAGCATTTTCCTTTCCTTTCATTATGTTTATAGTAAATATTTAGTTTAATGTTTCCTCTAAATGCTTACTGATCTGTTAGGACTGTAAATATTTAGTTTAATGTTTCCTCTAAATGCTTACTGTTCTGTTAGGACTGTAAATATTTAGTTAAATGTTTCCTCACAATGTTTACTTTTCTGTTAGGACTAAATATTTAGTTTAATGTTTCCTCTAAATGCTTACTTCTTTGTTAGGACTGTAAATATTTATTTTAATGTTTTGTCTAAATGCTTACTGTTCTGTTAGGACTGTAAATATTTAGTTTAATGTTTCCTCACAATGTTTACTTTTCTGTTAGGACTAAATATTTAGTTTAATGTTTCCTCTAAATGCTTACTGATCTGTTAGGACTGTAAATGTTCAGTTTAATGTTTTCTCTAAATGCTTACTGTTCTGTTAGGACTATAAATGTTTAGTTTTTTCTAAATGCTTTCAGCACTGTTTAGGACTGTAAAAAATTATTTACAGATAAGACAGTAAACATTGTAGAACATTTTTCTAAATATCTACTGTATGTTAGAACTATTATCATTTATTCAATTGAACAGCTAGGTCAGTAAACATTTTTCGTTCGACGCAACTACTTTTTCCGTCATAAAAAAACTTTAATTTACACCTTAAAATCCTAATCGTGTACAAAAATTCAGTGTCATAAACTTTTTAGAAATTAAAATAGATTTTTTTTTTTTTTTAGAAATATAAATGATTTATTTTAATTTATCTGTTATAATAGATAAGGAATGAACTTTTCTAAAACAAGTAAGTCTTTAGTCCCTCTTTAATAGAAGGGGGTTTAAAATCCCTGAAAGCTCTTTAATCCTATTAAGTTTAAAGATTCTAGACAGGGTTTAACAGTTTAGACCTTTTTAAACCCACTTAGACCTTCTTAATCCTTCTCAACGATCTTCAATTATCCAAAAGACACAACCTCACTAAAAACAACTAAAAAAGTGAAACCAAAAATAAAATAAAATATATAATTAACTAAATCGTTTTGTCATTTTTTTTTCCATATTTGTCTTGATTAAAAGAAAAAATTAAATCAATTCCTTTATTAGGCCTAAGTTTTGAACTTATATTTAAAGCATGGAATGTGCACATCACGATCATTTATTTATTTTTTTTACCATTTTTTTTTCTACGTACTTTTATTCGGTACACAGTCCACATAAATGCATAATTTATTTTTTCCATTTTTTTTTCTTGATAAAGCATCAATACAACGAATTAAAACTTTTATCGAATATTCCAATTTTTTTTTTCTTGAATTTAAAAATTAACAATAAATAAAATTCATTTATTTAAAAGTAATTATAACAATTTAAAAAATAATAATAAAACACTCTAGGAGCATTAAGAAAACTTAAAAGCTAATACAAATGAAATAAAAATAAATGATAATATTCACTGTTCTTTTGAACTCCTTGGGAGCACGGCAGTGAAAAAATACATGATAAGAATTATTAATACTTATGAAAATTTGATGTCATCTAATAGATATACAAAGGCATTTATTTTTGTAGAAGCTTAACCCATGCCTGCCTTTATTTTATTCTTTTTTTTTTTTTAGAAGAACATGTGCTTTAGAAGCGGTTTTTTCATTGTAATTCTCTAATTTGTACATACTATACATTAAAAAAAGTCTGTTTTACACTTATAAGTTAAACATTTTTAAATATTGAAACAAAATTACATTTCTTTTTTTTTTTTTTTTAAAAAAGAAGAAAAAAATATATAAATAACATTTGAAATAAATTTACTAACAAATAAAGAAAAGATTTCTTTTAATAATGTTTTAACAGATGTGATTGAAAATAACGTGGCTTTATACTACTTGAGAAAAAAAAAAAAAAAAAAAAAAAAAAAAAAAAAAAAAAAATCTACATCTTCTTGTTGGTTATCATATGCATGGTATTATCTTGGTATAATTAATGAAGCCTGTATTAATATTGATTTTTGCAAGAAAGTATGTGCATCTTGCTAATATAGTATCTTTTGATCATAAATAAATCTTGTGTTAGTACATCTATTTATTTGAGAATACGTGAATCTTGCTATAAAAATAACTTGTTTTTAGTACGTCTTATTTCATTTCAAAAAGTACATTTTACCATAATCTATGTATAAGTCATGAAACTTGCTTTAATACATATTTTGATTGATAAAATATGAATAATTATACAGGAGTAATTCTTCACCTTCTTTATAAAACAGTATGCATCTTAATGAAAGTCATCCCTAAAAGCTTTATTTAATTAAATATATTTTGAGTTTTTTTTTTTTAGCAGTTTATATATATTACATTATGATGATAATTTTGCACAACAAGAAGATATAGTACGAAATAATCCCTGATACAGTTTTTATTTTTATTTTTTTAAATTAAGTATAAAACAAATATAGTTGCTTGTTTATCAACAATAATGTAGAATATTTTATTGATTGTCTAAACTGATATTCGAATTAGATACCATTGCCTATCTAGTTATAAAGATGAATATATACTCGTTATAGAAAATTGAATAAAGATTATGTACAAAGAATAGTACAATAATACGATTAAACAAGTTAACAAATTAACCAGATTAAAAAAAATAAGATACATAAATAATAACCACATTATTTTGTATTAAAAAAATGAAAAAGAATTGAACTCATTATGTAAGATAGGTATTGAATGAAGGCAACAAGTTTTTCTATTTAGTAGAATATTACCTATAATTATCACTTTGACACAAATCGAATTAAAATTTAAAATTAAAATCTATACTTACTTAATATTGCTTTGAAAATATTAACCAAATCTTACATTTTATGAGATTCAATTATTAACGCCACGTTAAATAAATCAATCTGTAGAAAGAAAAAACAATATTTTGATTTGACATATGAAAGAAAGTTTTTTTTTAGACATGCACACATTTTTTACATTGCAATTTTAATAAAAAAAGTACAAAATTATTTTTGAAAATTAAAAAAAACTACAATATAAGGACCCAATTGAAAATAAAACTTAAGAAATGAGTAGTATGTAAACCGGGAGTTCTGGAGATTGGTGCTAAACCCGCAACACTTTCTTGTGTTGCGGGATCGCGGTTTCAATTTAGCATTAATATCCAGAACTCCCTGTTTATATACTACTGAAATGAAACCTTTTTTAAAAAAAACAACATTAATTTGTTTTATTTGCTTTAAAAAATCCACATATAAAAGTTGGCTAAACTGATTGTGGTTTTTGTACTATAAGATTGCATTGGGAACTACTACAATATTGTTTTACAATTGCAACTATACCTCAAAAAAGATTTCTTTATATATAATTTTTTGAAATAACATTTATTCAAAAATTGGAAAAATTTCCGAATGTTGTCCACTTATAAATGTGAGTTCAGATTTACAATAATTTAAATAAAAATATATTATAGAGAAAATAATTTCTTCTATTTATTCATTTGATTTTCATTATTTATCTATGCATGAACTATTTTCACTAGCTAAAGTATAAGGAGATGATATATTTATAAGTATTATAAAATATTCGCATAAATATGACAGAAATGCATCTTTTTAGTTATTATGTTCTAATGATCTGTTAAAGGGAATAGTGAAATAGGTTTACGAATGAATAAAAAAAAATGAAATATGAAAATAATAATAATATTGAACGACCTATTTTTGAAGATGTGATAAAATCAAAATTAATAATATTAAAAATAAAAAATAATATTTCTTATAAATGGACAACAAACGTCAAAATTATATCCAATTTTTTTTTTTTTAATTTAAATAAAGGAAAAAATATTTTAGTGAAAAAGACAACAGTCAATACAATAGGCAATATGTGAATCACATGTATAATAAGTATTATATTTATATATAATTATATAACAAGGTTTTTTTATCTTATTATTATTGTAAAAACAATATTCTAAAACACAGCAAATTCACTATTTATTTTGCAAAAGAAATAAAAATTGTCTCAGGAGACGAAATTTGGTTTTAATTCACAAAAAAATTGAATAATAAGTTTAATTATTACTTAATAAAAAATTGTTTACAATATTTAACATAATTATTATTTGCATCGTATTGCCTCCATTATTAGTTTATATATATTTTTTTTTATTTGGCACATTTTTTTTTTACCTAAAACCTACTAGAAGTGCTTTCTGGACCAGTCTTGATTCGTTTTTTTTGTTTTCTTGTTTGTTTTTTCTTAACGTGAAAGGTTAATTATACGGGTTTTTGTTGTTTTTTTATTTGTTTATTGTTGTGGCACGGATGTTGTTAATTTTTCTTCGATGCTACTGCACGTATACGAGATATATATTTGATTTGAAACACAATTAATTCTTTTAAAAAAAATTAAATAGATATATAAATAATTCCTTTTTTCTTTAAACAAAAAAATCTGTCTTGATGTACTGAGTGATTCAGAATGGCGAAATTGTGAGTTTCAGTTGATTTTAATTATTAATCAAATCAAATTAATGAAACTAACAACTGTTTTTTTTTATAACCATTTTTGTTTTCAAAGACAATACTTAAGTTTTAAGTATTATGAATTTATTACCCACTTAGATGTTTTATGAGTAATATCCTCTTATTTTCAGTATAGAATTCAATAATAATTAAATTAATTAATAAATTTTAAACTTTCTTATCTAGGTCTATAGGGTATAAATAAAGTAGTCCACCTAGCTTTTTATATGCTTTATTTCGCCTCCTCTTGAGGCATCTTCAGGCCTTAAATTTGCTTTCTTGTTTTGTTATTATATAGTTTATTCTTATGATATTTATTTTTTATTTTATATATTTTAACAAAACAACGTCTCTATCTAGCTGTGCAATACACATTGTCATGAAATTATTATTAATATATGTCACAAAACACTAAAAACTATTTAATTTTGCATTTTCTCGATAAGAAAATAAGTTCTTTACAAATATTGATAAGGGAATGAGTCCCTTCAGTCCCTTATCAATATTTGCAAAGAACTTATGCAAATAATAAAATGCAAAATTAAATAGTTTTTAGTTGTTTGTGACATATATTAATAATAATTTCATGTCAATGTTTTGTTAAAATATATAAAATAAAAAATAAATATCATAAGGATAAACTATATAATAACTAAACAAGAAAGCAAATTTAAGGCCTGAAGATGCCTCAAGAAGAGGCGAAATATTGCATATAAAAAGCTAGGTGGACTACTTTATTTATACCCTATAGATCTAGATAAGAAAGAATAACTTATAGGCTTAAATTTTGTATGTTACATATACATATCTGAATCACTCTGTATGTATATAGTACTCCTAAGAAAGACCTATATAATAAAATAAGACTTCAGAGCTACTGATAAGATTATTCGAGCAAACAGCAGAGAATACATTTAATTAATAAAGATTTATCAAAATTACTTTTATTTAAAAAGCACTCTTAAAAACTCCTGCACCTTAATTACATAAATTTAACCTTTTTTTAAAAAAAGAAATTACATGCCTTTATCCCCTTCACAGACTTTAAATTCCATTAAACCTTGTACACATTCTACATAATAATAAAAACAATTCTATTAGCACTTAACTTTCTTATAGCTCCTAGCTCTTAACTATAACAAGTTCTTCTATTAAATAGTATCTACATATTTTACCAGCTTTTAGTTTTCCATCAATTTTCTAGTTCATATTCTGATAGCACTTAACTGTTCATCCATTAATTAGTACCCCTTATACTAGCTCTTAACTTTTAATCCATTAATTAGTAAACCTTCTACTAGCTCTTAACTTTTCATCCATTAATTAATACCCCTTCTACTAGCTCTTAACTTTTCATCCATTAATCAGTACCCATTCTACTAGCTCTTAACTTTTCATCCATTAATCAGTACCCATTCTACTAGCTCTTAACTTTTCATCTAATAATTAGCACATATTCTACTAGCTCTCAACTTTCCATTTATTTACTAGTAAAAATTCTACTAGCACTTGTTTATTTATTTATTCATTTACTAATTCAGCCATTCCTAGTAGCATTCTAAATAAATTATGGTATACTTTGGACTATTTTATACTACACTTATGCTATCACTAATAATAAAAATAATGATTATCATAGCTTGTCTTATTTATTACATAGGTCTTTAATATTCATATTATTCACAAAAATAGTAATATAATATCAATAAATGTTATATGACATTCAAAACAGTACATAATTTAGTTAATTTATTTAGCAGCTAAGAGACAATTTAAAAAATTAAATAAAAATCGGACCACAATATTATTTTTTAAATTAGCATTACTAATCTAAAGAGTACTGCAATTTTTAAAAGTGATTTTATATACATTTTTTATATTTTTTTCTAAAAACTGATTTTTTAAATTTAATTTTGCTTCTTTTTTATCAGCATCGAGACATTTTTTCTTTTAATAATACATCATTCCCTTTTTTTTTTAATTTGAAGTGTCTAAAATTTCTTACAATTCTTTTTATATTTGATTTATTATTTATTTTTACAAAAGTTTAATTTTTTTTATCTTTTTAGACTGGTTTTTAAAAATTATTATCTTTTAGAATTTTTCTTTTCTATGACAGGGTCAGCATAATGTTAAATGATTTTTTTTATCCTTTCTTAAATTATTTTTTTTTTCTGAGATTCTACAGAAATTTATCACAAGCTACTTTCAATCCTGTATAAATTTTAATAATTTTGTTGTTCTGTTTAGTTTTAGCTATACCTTTAATCCTGCTATATCCTAGTCCTTTAAATTCTGACAAATTTTAAACTTTTAATAAACAACCTTTTACTTTAAGTTTGTCAAATGTTGAATCCTATTTCTTTAAATTCTATAAAACTTAAAAACTTTTAAGTACATCCAAACTTTAAATTTTTTAATCCATCTTAAACGGTTAATAATTTTGGAAGCTAGCCATATTTCAATAAACAGAAATGGTTAATATAAAGATATTTAAGTTATAACATTTTTACATCATCTGGCACTGACCCTGATCATTTTTATTATTATATATATATATAAAAAAATAATAATAACAATTAAATAAAATGATTAGATAAAAACCAATTTTTTTAAAAAAAGAATCCTAATAATACATATATACTTTTTTAATTTTTGCTGGGGCTTTTGTTATGCAAAAAATAAAATTGCATGTGTGAGTTAAAGTGTGTATTTTTTTTACTTCATATATATTTGAAACAATCAGGATAAAGAGGGACAGGGGGGTAATATTTTTTTGACAATTTTTTTTTTTTTTTTTTTTTTTTTTTTTTTTACGTGAGAACATTCAATATAGTTTTTAAAAACACTGATTATTATTATTATTATTTTAATAAATGTGATATAACCTATCAAGATATATTATTAATTAAAAAGACAACACTGATAAAAAACATTGAAAATAGATTTGGAAAAAATTGGTTAATTTTTATTTATTTTTTTTAGAAATTTGAGAAATATCAGTTATTTTTTTATCAATTAAAAATATTTATACACTTTTATCTGATAATAAAAAAAAATAAGACAAAAAGGTAACATTTAATAAATATTTTTTTAATAAGGCCTGTTCTTAGGATTAATTTAAATTAATTACAGAAAATTTTAGAATATGGGATATAAATTTATTTTATTAAAAATAACTGTACGATTAAAAGTACAATCATTTTAAAAAACTTTTTAATTTTTAATTTTTTTTAAATTGAATGAAGTAAATAATTTTGTTAAGACGAGAAGATATATATGTAATTGTCAGTCTGAAATGATAATTATAACATAGATAACTTATGTTATTTGTCGTAGAAAACATCCGTAAGAAAATATGTAAACCTCTTAAGGGGTTTTTTCCAAAACAAATGTAAACCAAATAAGTTATTTTCTATAGTTATGAAATTATTTACATACCAATTGATATAAATATTTAAGAAATATAAACAACCTTCATTTTTTGTGTGGTTGATTGATTTTGTTTTTCGACGAAAGTAAACCATTTGAAGTTATATTCACATTTAACAGTATATATGAAGCAGTATATATCTCAGAATATATGAAAACACCATAGATATTTTGCATGCAAAATAAAATACAAATAAGATATTTGTAATATATTTCATGATTGTCTCCATTCGTAAGAAATGTAAACATCCATTTTTTTAAGTTGCCATGGTTATACAATTAGAAAAAAAAAAAAAAAAAAAAATCAAATAACAAGTTATGATAATATTGCAATTCAATAAATGCAACTCCAGAGGGTTTGCATCCGAAATGTAAATATCAATTGAATTTGGATACAGTTACACTTAGATTTGTATACAAAAATGTATTTATTGATTGTCTCTTTTCTAAGTTGTTGCATAGCAGCATTAAAAAAATTGCTTTAAATGACAAAAGTAGTATGAAAAATTAGAAACCAAAAAATAGTTTTGCTTAATTTACCTGAAATATATTAATTAATAAATTAGACGATGAATTTAAAAGTTTTATATATTATAACCTTATCATTGCACAATGGTTATCACATTATATAACCGTATCTTTTTCAACATTAAACAATTTAAAATAGTTATAACCATATCTGGTATCAAGAATTTGAAGTGGTTATTATATATTCATTGCTAGTGGAACCTTTGAAGTCATTATAGTGGTTATCATACAACGATAGCTACTATCAACATTCCTTAGTCCTAAAGTTATTATATAAACCTTAAATATTATTATATTCATTTGTAGTATTAAAACAATAAAACATAATTTTTATAATAAACACAACCATTGTAAAAAAAATCTCTTAAAGAAATATAAAAAAAAAAATAAACAATCAACAATATTTTTCGTATTACCACATAACCATTATGAAGATCGTTTGGACATTTATTTGGTTATTATATAACCATAGTTTTCATAATAAAAGATACATTTTGTTAAAAAAAATTTCCTTAATCGGTTATTCGTTTACATATATAAATTTTAAATAGATCAAAGTATAAGGAAATTAATAAATTTTTTTCACAAAAACAGGCCTTTTAATTGTGAAAGATCTATACACACCATTTAGAAGAAAATTATTTATAAAATATTACATTTAATTCTTAGAGAACAAGTGATTTTTTTTTTTTTTGTAATATTCAAGTAAATTTATCATTCAAAATATTTATTTTTTAAAATAAAAAAATCGACATAGATAGGAGATAGTTATTTCTTTAAAAAATTCAGAATGATTCTTTATAATATTTATATATATATTTTTTTTTAGTTTTATACAGATAGGAAAGTGAAGAAGAATTTTATTTAAAAACAACACCTTTAAAGAGATAACATTTGATTCGTTAAAAGGAATTATTTTGTTTATTTAAGGAGGTACAACGAGTATCACATTAAGACTTATTTTTCAATTTTATAAAACTGGGCTCCAGAAATCACGATTGTATTAATTCATTTAATATTTCTTATAGTTTTCCTTAAATTTCCAAAAAAAAAACAACATTTAACTCTAGTCAGTATTCTATACGACGGAATAAAAGTGCGATTAATAATAATTAATATAATTATAAGTTTAAAAAAAAAAAAAAAAATATTATTATTATTTCTTTAAGGGTTTTTTTGATTTTAACTGAATTTTCTCCTAGAATTATTTTTTTTCAAGATAGGTAAAAACAGCTTTAGATAGTTTTTTTTAAATTTAAATTTAATATATTATTCATACAATAGATTAGGGTTCTTACTACAGTCAAAACCTGCTAAATTGTTTTAGGCAGCTGAGTGCAATTTTGGATTGTTATCACATTTAGTAAAATACATTGGGAAAAGTAAGTGCTTATCGTTGTTATTTACTGAATCTAGAAATGATTAAGACTGTATTTTATTTGGAGTAACTTCTTTACTGAGCTGATAAAGTTTTCAAGTGTAAACTTTGTGAAACACCCAAAGTTAAGTATTTACGAGGGTCGTTCGGAGAGTAACCTCCGATTGGCCACTGTGCGGGAAGTAGTGGGAGTAGCGATGTCATTGTTATGAGCACTAGTTTGATTTTTATAGCATCTTGAAATTTGCGCTCCAAAAAATATATTCCCTCCAAATGAGAAGTGTGAGCTGTTATAAGGTTTTTTTTAAGGCAAAACAATATTTGGCAGCAGCAATTCATGGAGAACTTTGTGCAGTGTATGGACCAAGTCTTATGAGTGAAGGAGATGTACGTGAATGAGTTCGTTTATTTAAAAATGGACGAAAAAACATTCATGATGAAGAGAGAAGTGGTAGGCCATCATTAGTCACCACAGATGAACTCGTTCAGAAAATTGATGAAAAAAAAAATCTCTCGTTCATCTTACTAATAAGGGTAATTTTAAAAATTAAGACAGTGTCTTCGTAGTAACGTGTAAGGTTTTCTGTACGCCATTTGACGGTCGGTTTTTTTTTTTTTTTTTTTTTCAAAAACTCAATCATAGCTCAAATGTACTTCTTGCATACGAGTCCGCAAGGCAGTGAGACATTTTCATGTTTTCGCTCTGGGTAAACTACCAACATAAAATGTCCCCAGGTTCGCTTCGCGGTGTTGGAGTTGGTTAAATGGTTCCCGCGTGAGATTCGACTTCCTTCGGCCTTACAAAGCGAAGTAGGGGGAGACCGCGAGGTAGGCCGAGAGGGCTGAGAGTTGATGGCAACCTCCTGTACTTTCCTAACTCCCTGTCACACATATAAATCTTTTCGTCTTTCTTCGGCCCTATGACATGTGGTGGAGGGAGGCCCAACAGCTGGAGACAGACTGTGCACACCTCCTATACCTTTCTAACTTGATACACTGGGTAACGTTTTTCAGTAACGCTTTTCGAGTTATGTAACACAGCCTAAACATGAAAATGCCAAAAGATCGTGATCATGTCGATAAATGTCGATACATTTCACAATTTTGGAGCTGTTTAATGAATTTCCACAGATTTCTAAGACTGTGTTATACAAGGTAGTGACATAAAGGTTAGGTTAGAGGAAGTTCTGTGCTTCACAGGTGCAAAAAAGTTGTACCGAACACCACAAAACTCGTACTACTCATTTGGTGGGGAGTTTTTTTTGGAGGAGCACATTTCAAGGTGCTATAAAAATCAAACTAGTGCTCGTAAGACATTCACTCGACCACGGCTTGATGCAGACTGATCTGCCGTATATGTCAGTGCAACAATGGTGCTGCTATTACCACTACTTTGCTCACAGTGGCCAATCGGAGGTTACTTTCCGAACAGTCCTCGTAAATCAAGTATCAGTAAATTTTAGATAAAAAGCTTTTCTACATTTTATATTGTGTACAGTCTACAGTTTAGGTATTGCGATATACTCAGGTCAATGTATCTAAGATTGTCATTGTTATAATTACAGAAGATTCTAAATTGTGCAGATGTAGTGAGGTTTTTATCTCTTATCATAAAATATTTCCTAAATTATTTGAAACATTGATTTTTTTTTTTTAGTGATTTTTTTTTTATTTTTTGTTAAATTTAATGATAAAAGATTGCCATAAAGTGTTCATGTATTTTAACATGAATTGCCTAAGAGGTATTCTTTTAGTGAGGTTTCTAAAAAATATTTAGAGGTCCTCTTATGACATTCATAATGATAATGTTTTTTTATTTGTTAATTAGATTATGTCCAAAAAAAAATCTAGGAGTCCACACAAAATATTTGATTTTTCCTAAGGGTTCTGCAATTTTAAATTTTAAAAAAGTTGTGATATTAGTCTAGGAACGATTACATCTTGGATATTTTTCTGGTTATAAATTTTGATATATATTTGACCTTTCACCTTATTACTAACCTACTAAACTATTTCACCATACCTTATAAATTTTTCCTTTTTTTTTTTAGTCGTTGTCTAAGTTATGTTTTCATTATTTCCTATTATAAAGGAGATATGTATTTCCCTTGTCTTTAGGCATGAGATAATAAAAGGATTGTCTTATCATTTATAGACTTATAGGAGGTGAGGATTCCGTTATTCCCTTCAGACTGAAGAGATATGAATTTACTAATCTTCATAAAAATAGGAGATAAGGGATCTCTTATTATTCTGAAGACATAGGATTTTAGGATATAGTATTTCCTCTTTCCTATAGAAAAACTGAGATAAGTATTTAATTATTTTTTTATATGAAGGAGGTAAAGACTTCCTTATACCCTTTACATACAGGATATAATATGTATATCCTTATCTACTACAAAAGTCAAATAATATATATTTCCTTATCCTTAACAGTTTACAGATATAAGAAATACAAATTTATTTATCTTTCACACACAAATGAGATACATATGTATTTCTCTATTTATATATTGAAATATATTTTTTTTTATAGAAATAATTTTTATTAATTATTAATAAACACTTATTTGGATTTTAACAAATATCAATTTTTGATCAAGTACGCATGAATGATGTGTAACTTATTTGTGTTATAATATCAATAATATTTATTTATAAAGTTGTAAGTATTATTAAGTGACTTCTTTAGATTGGTACTCCCCTATGAATTTTTGGAATATAAATGACTGACTAAATAAATATTAAGACAAAGGAATGTTTAGTCCAATTTACTTTGGAACAAAGGAATACACTTCTGTTTTTTATAAGGGGAGTAACAGTCTAAAGATGAACCTTCCGTACACCTTCTTTAAATTGTTACTCCCCTCAGTTTTTTTTTATAAGGGAGTAACAATTTATATAAGTGCCTATTATTATTATATTATTCCAGTTTTGACCATAGTTTTTATTATCCAATACAAACTACACTTTTCCACCAAATTTGTATTTTAAAAATTGTTATAAATTTTAGTTTTTAAGAATAAAAACATTTGAATACCTTTCTAAAACTGTTTTGTTCTTTCAATTATTATTATTAATAATCTGTGTAGCCGTTTAAATTTTTCTTTTTATATAATTATATTCCATGTTTTTTTAAAATATAGATTTGTTTTAATATAAAAAGTATACAATATTAGGAAACAAAGAGCTTAATATCAGTTTGATTTAATTGCTAATTAAGACTAAATAATTTTATTTAAAAAAAAAATTATTTTGTTGGGCATAACATATTGTGTTTTTCGTTTATGGTTTTCGTCTTTTATTTTTTTCTTTTAAAAGAATTGCCCTAAATTTGACGAAAATCATCACAACCTAACTCGTGAGCCATGCGATAATTAAAAAATACAAAAAAAAAGAATCGCACTTTTTTTTTAAATCATTAATTCATTATTTTTATTTTTTTTTATGTTTTTATTTATTTCTTCATACTTATTCCATTACATCATACTTTTTTTTAAATACTAAATATTCGATACACATAAAAATTAAAAAATAAAAGAAACCATTTATATATTTTCGTTTGTTTCTTTTTATTTTTAATTTTGAACACATTTGCGTGAAAGAAAAAGGATACAATAGTTTTATTTTATTTTTTATTTATTTATTAATAATTAAACTATTAATTTCTCATTTATTTCCTTTTTTTTAAAATTAAAATTGCTTTGATATGAGTCAATTTTGGTCTAAGCGAAGTTATAACCCGATTAGCCCAGCTTCAAATCCTTAGAAATAAGTAGAATTAATATAAACAATGAATTATTTTATTTTTATTTTTATTTTTTTTTTTAGAAAAATTACAATAAGTAGAAATATAATATAAAACTTTTATAATTTTTATTATATTATAATTTTATTTTTTATAAAATAATAAAAAGAATAATAACAACAAAAATGTAAAAGAAAATTGATTACAATTGATTTTCAGTAATCGATAAAATTTTTAAGTAAACAACAAATATAATTATTTAAAAAAAAAAAAAATTGAATTTATTTTATTTCAAAATGATTTTTATTTATTTTAATTATTATATACATTATAAAATATAATTAATTATACTCGTTTATTTATTTAATTTTTTTTTTACTTTTAAGACAAACAAGAAAATCAAAAAATAACGAAGAATAGAAAGAAATTTTTATTTTTTTTTAAAAAAAATTAACAGTTCCTAAATTGTAATGATATGTATAAGTTGGGAGTGTTTATTACTTTCTTCCTTTTTTTAAAACAAGTGAGAATTTATTTAATTTATCTTAAAATTTAAATTTATTATTAATAGTATTTTTTTTTTTTTTTTAAATATTATTTACTTTTTTTATTTTCTTGTCTTTTTTTATTAATATGTCGAATGAGATCAAGCCGACATTTTGTTTTTTTCATTTTTGTTTTGAAAACTCGATGCTACCCCAAGAAGAGAGATAAGAGAGAGAAAGAGAGAGAGCGATAGGTAGAAGATATTTAGAGGGTGATTTGAGCAAAGAGAGATTACAGGTTTGGGCGGGGTACTCCTCCTTTTTTTAAAAATTTAAATTTTGTTTTTCTCCTAACCAGCCTTTAGTTCATTTCATTCTATGCACCTGAAACATAATTTAAATAAAACAAATTAATTTTAATTGTTTAATGTGACACTTTAATGTTTTTGGGGTAGGGACAGAAAAAATTGCTAACACGCAAAAAACTGAGCATGCATGTCATACAAAGCAGTACTTGGTATTGTTAGATGATCATTTGACGATAGAGTAAACGATCCCTGGTTAGTAAACGAACGTAGGTTGGAACAGTTTAAGTTGTTGGAACACTGTTACAAATCAGGTTGAAACGGCGTATATCTATTGCGCATGCCCGGGCTTTTATTCATTGCGCATGCCCGGGCTTTTATTCATTGCGCATGCCCGGGCTTTTAATCATTGCGCATGCCCATGACAATCCTGCAAACGGTGCGCGTAGGAAAAATATTTAATATCACTAAAATTTAGAGAAATAAAATAAAAGCAACAACTCTGAATAACACATTTGAAAATATTATAGAATAAATATAATGAAATTACCGATATTTAGCTATTTTACTGGAGATCTTCTTCAGACTTGGGTATATCGAATATCTCGGCGAAGAGAGGAGGTAACCTGAGCCTGTTCCAGTTGAGCCTGAACCAGTCCAGGAGTAGGCTGTGTTTGGCACCTAGGTTTCTCAGTTCAGGCAGCTTCACTATCAGTGTTGATACTAGCTCTCCGTCATCGTTACCATGGGTTAGACCCACCTAGAAATCAAGAAGAAGAAAAACTTAACATAAATAACCATGACATTATAAAGTTTAGTTAATCTGTGAAAGTTAAAGTTGCTATAATAAGTGCTATTTTTTTTTTTTTTTTTTTTTTTTTTTTTTTTAACTGCTTCGACTGCACGTGGGTCATTAGCGGTAATATAAGATAAGTGCTATTGATACGTTTAAAGGTTGCAATTTAAGTTGCATATTAATAATATGCTACTAGAGGGATTAACATATTTCGCACTGTTTAAATGCTTATTTTGAGGTTTTTAAGTGCTTATTATTTCGAACTCTACGTATTATATTTAGAACTGAAAACAACAAATTATGTTTATCTACTCACGGCAGCAAAATTAAGCATTACTTAACTGTTTTTAGGCTGGAAAGTACTCTTTCGCTGACAGTTATTTTAATAAGAAACAACTTAAAATATGTTATTTTTAATTTATTTCTTCCTTTGTGTATCATTATTTTATTTAGGTAATTTATTAAATCATAGTCGTAATTTAATTATTTATATTTTATTATTTGACTTCTAATATTATTATAGGCATTCAAATACCAAGGTCATTTACATTATTATCTATAACTTTAAGGGTATAGAGTATAGAGTCTTTAAGGGTACAGAGTATATAGAGTCTTTAAGGGTATAGAGTATAGAGACTTTAAGGGTATAGAGTATAGAGTCTTTAAGGGTATAGAGTATAGAGTCTTAAAGGGTATAGAGTGTCTTCTACAACTATGTATATAGATTAATCGTTTATAGCAATACAATCATCTTTTGTAATTTTCCGATATTTCACACCTTCTGATTATATAATAAACCAATACTCGAATGTTATTACTTTTTTGTCACTTTTTAAGTTCCATCTATATTCCAAAATATTGAATAATCTGATTTGTCTACACTCATGTTATTACTCTTTTGTCAGTTATAAATGTCTGTCAGTATTCCAAAACTTGATGATAATAATTAAGCCAATAGTTATACAGCATTTATGCACTCTTTTGCTTTAATATACAGCACTAAACACCAACTTGTGATAAACCATATTTATAAACTTTTAATAATAGTTTAAGACAACCACATAATTAAAACTTTTAAATAATCTAAAAGGTGATTATGTCATAACATTAATCACTCTTAGCCAATATTTCTATTTTATGCACAGTTTTACTATTTCACTTATGAAGATTACTTCTCTATTTCTTGAAGGTAACTTCCATTCATCTATCAAAATAGAGTAGAAAGTTAAAGTATCTATAAAATAAAACTTTAAGCCGTTTCTTCTGACTAACTTAGGGTGAGAAAACGTTGCACTAAGTTTTAATGAGAAAATGTGAACCATAGTTAAGGATTTACCTTGAAAAGTTTGAAATATGTTACTTTGCCTAAAGGATAATGTTGGCATTTATGATCTTGACAACTTTTCTTACAATAAATCACCGGAAAATTCATAGTTTCATAAAACCACTTGAGTTTTTAATTACGTTATTCTTGAGCTACTTAATGCACTATATTACTTAAATCGATATAAATCAGCAAAATTAAATATAAGAAGTGTGGTACATTACGCTTTCTTTTTCAAACCACAAATAAAGGTACTTCTAATAAATTTAATAAATAGAGTAATAAATAATTTTTATCATAAGAACAATAACGTGTAATTATATTTCATATTTTATAGTTATAAATGGGAAATAACTCAATATATAATTATTAAATATATTTAAAAATTTAGCTGCTGTTTGAACAATATTATGTAAATAATATTTTATCTCCAGTAGGGAAAAAAAGTTATGATTTTGAATTATGTTAGAGGGACTAAAACAGGTCTTTTCATCCCTAACTCAAAAAGTAGGGAGAAAAAGTAAAAGTAGGGCGAAAAAGTAAAGTAGGGCAAAAAAGTAAAGATTGCAACTTAATTATTTCATAAATAGTAGAAAATGTATGGCTAATGTAATGAAGTTGTCGAAATCAGGTTGGCGGCACTGCGCTTTTTTGACCATGTTTATCTTTGTTTACAACATTATAACCTGCATCTAAATAACCTTCTATTTGAGTTTAATTCCAATTCTTCTTTGTTTTTAATATTGAATCTCTTATATCTGCTATTAAAAGTGCTAATAATTATTGTTATTTATTAAAATATTAAATAAAAACTGTGCAATGGACGAAAATGTGAATCTTTTTTCTACTGGAGATAAAATATTGTATGTACCTCGTGAGTAAAGTGTCATTATTCCCCTCGCGATAATTATTTTTAATTATAAGCTAATTAGAGTTATTCCCTCGGCTGCGCCTCGGGAATTAAAAATTCTAATTCCCTCGGCTTCGCCTCGGGATTTAGGGACCATGGTTCCTTCGGCTTCGCCTCAAGAACCAACTTTTTCGCTCAGGGAATAATGGCTTACTTTACTCCCTAGGTGCATAAATAACTATTATATGTTATAGTATACTTTTAAATGGGTAATACCCAATATAAGTTTTTAATAGGTCATTACGTGTCTAGTGCGGAAAGTAGCATTTTGCATGCGAGTGTGGAGTTTGCACCCGAGCGACAGTGAGGGTAATAATAATAATAATAATAATAATAATAATAATAATAATAATAATAATAATAATAATATCTTTATTTTTCATAATGTTTTACAAGCCATAAAACTTTAGAATATTGTCAACACTTTTTATAAAAACAATGCTTAAAATATCACTTGGGAATACATAAATTATAAAATATTAATTAATAATAAAACTAAAATAAATAAATAATAACAATATGAATAGACAAAATAATAGTCTATTAAAATATTAAATAAATAATTAAAATAAAACTAATCCTACTTTAAGTCCATTGCATCGTAATCAATACTCAAAACAATGTCAATTTGCTCTATTGAGAAACTCTTGGTGAGTGTAGTAAGGGTTCTCAGAAAGAAAACCCTTAATATACTTTTTAAAAGCTTTCTCAGGTAGCTCCTGAACACTTCTTTCTAGAGAATTGAAATACTTGAGGGTAGTAAAACCACACGAGCAAAGAAAAATGCAGTTTTCCCACGAGTTGTGTACCGTACTTTATCTACGTACTTTATCTACGATTGTTGGATTTTAATAATAATTTTACTTTTGATAAAGATGACATTAATTCATTAGTTGTATTTTGTGCCAAATTAATGTTTTCTGGAGGAGTATAATTCTCCTCATTTTCGTCATAATGACATAAATCAATCATTGTCACTAAAAACTCGATATAAACAGTTACTTTAATTAAACAAACAGCATACATGTAAACAAACTCACTTATCGTGCGTTAGGGTGAATAATTCTTCTTTTTTACCGCACTAGGGAGGAATTATGAAACGCGCATGAATACAATCAATGAATACAAGTACGTAAAGAATTACTTTCTACGCATCTAAACAGAGATACAATGTTTCTATTTCGTATCAATCGTAGATAAATATATTTACACTTATTGAGAACTTACGTTTTACTACGCTCTAAAGTACTTCTTGGTCGGAAGAATTTGAAGAAGCAATAAACTAAACTGGATACTTATAATTATTAGTTGCTTGAGGCCAGTAATAAGTCTATGTTTGTAATTTCTACAAATGAACAACAAGTTAAAAATAATTTTGAATTTATATCAAAGCAAAATGACGAACTTGAGTTATGGTTTTCTACGAAAAATACCGGAAGATTGTTGTTATACTAATTGGCAATTAGTGACTTTATTGGGTATCCTTCGCTAAATTCAAGTATAGATTAGAAAACATAATCTGCTTTAATAATGAAGAATTCATTTTATAATTAATCTAGATTCTACGTGTAATAACATAATCAGCATTTTGGTATGCAGTAGATGTAGATGTTCGATATTACTGGTTTTAGCGAAAATCTAATCATAGAGCATGTACAATGTCAACGACGCGAAGTATTTTTAAGGCCCTTTTACACCCTGATAGTTGACGCGATAGTTGCGGTCATGATAGCAAGTATCACCGTGTAGACTACGTGATAGATTTTGTCGCGATAGAACTATCAGCCATCACACTATCTCGTCTGACGAGATAGTTGAGTGTTCTATCACAGCAGTCAGAGTACTCACACGGTAGATTTAAGAACTACCACTCTGGATACAAGACGCTGATAGGCATATTGTTTGTTTATACTTTTATATCACGTGATAACAGATCTAAAAGGCAGCAAATAATATGATAGCTAGCTTCACATTTGTTAACAGATTTTAAATACAAATACATATCAAAATACATATCAAATACAGACATGTATTTGATATGTATTTTGTTGTTTTTGACAATATGAACATTCCTTTTGCTGTATATTATGAATTATAATTTAACATTATAATATATTTAACCCTTTAAGGATTGGTGGTTTGCCTGGCAAACTACCCCCTTTTGCTCCGAATGGCGAACTACTGTTTTTTTCTAATTTCTAAAATTTGAGTTGCAAATCTTATCTGTGGGATCAAGAATGGCCCCAGAAAATTATTTTTGAGAAAATTCTAGCCCCCCTCCAATAAAAAAAAAAAAAAAATGTTTTTAGGTGGTTTCTAGGAGATGCCATCAATTAGGGATTTGTATTTCTGATGACCTTGACAAAAATTATATTGTGTGTAAGGTTTGGTGGTTTACATCCTTTACCATCTTAAAGTAGGTGGTTAACGGAATGAACCACCAAACCTTTAAGACAACGTAATTTATTACATTTTCACAACTCAAGCTAAAAATATGCAAATAACTCGAGAGCGCTAATTATTTATTATAAAAACTCAATATTAAATCAAAACTGGTAGTATAATGAGTATTTTGACAAAAATCCGCCCAAAGAAATTGCTTCTATGAGCCACAATAAAAAAAACCCGGAGACTTGTCATCCAAAACACACGTGTAGAGATGGTCAGGTGGTAAACCGCCGACACCACCAATCCACAGTAATTTTTTTATTTTTTTTTGCCTGATCCTTAAAGGGTTTGCTTTATTTCCGCATCCAAGTAAAAAATGTAGGATACTGATGTAACTTTGACTACAAGGCAACAAGTTTTGACTTATGTTAACTGTACACCTCCTCGATAGTTCTATCGTGGCAGAACTATCACAGTGTAAACGAGGCTTTAGTTTGTAAATATCTGTTGTAATATTAGTTCGGAGTACTTTTAACTGAATTCGAAGAACTTTTAACTGAATTAAAAGTACTTTTACCTCCAGCGGGAAGAAAAAGTGAACTTTCCTCCCTAGTTTACAGGGAGGAAAGTAGCTCATTCCACCCGGTCTGGCTCAACAGGGAGTAATGAGAAAGGAGGGAATCATGAACTCTCATGATTCCCTCCAGTGTTGCCCAAGTGATAAGCACAAGTAAATAAGCTTGGTGCTAATACACATTTTATTTATTAACTATTGTTTAATGTCTAAATCTATAATGTCATCTTCACACATAACCTTCACGACGTTTGTCATGATGACTCATCAGTAAAACAAACTAAAAGTTAAAAGAGAAATCATTATTTCTAAATGTAGATCTACTCATATGGATAATTGTACGTTAGTTGTCAATACCATTCAATACACGACTCAGCTACCAGCTGATCTCCCATTTAATTTTAGTGTTGAAATTCAAATAATTACTATCTATAATTTAAAATTTTAACATGATTAAGCTTATCTGATGAATTATTATTAGTATATATCATTTTTTTGAAATATAAAAATGTTTACTTTTTTAACATAAAATACTTTAAAATTAAAATCTTATTCAATTATTTTTTTCTCCCTTCTGGAGGTAAAATCTTGTATGTACCTCGGGAGTAAAAATCACTTGCACCCTCGCGATAATTAACTCCCTCGGGAGTGAACGCTATCGGCGAAGCCGAGGGAACCAACTTCATCGCTCAGGGTGCAATCACTTACTTTCCTCCCTTGGTGCGTAAATAACTATTACGATGTATACAAGAAGTTAGATGGCAAAATAGATTATTTAAAGTGATTTACCTGTAATTTCAAAGCCTCTATAAGCTTGTCCTGATGTGCTTGTACCGCCTTCACATCGGTGACTCCAGGCCGATCAGCTGATAATAAGACTATGGCAGAAAACAGTGCTAACTCTGTATCGTTGAGTAAAAGCGCATTGAACGAACTGGTAAAGTGGAAAATCGATGTTACAAACTCGTACTGCAAAAGACAAACACGTAATTAATACAAATCAAATAGTCATCAGTATAATTTAATTAATAATGATTATTGAGAATTTAATTATCAGTCAAATTCAATCATTAGCTTATTGCGTTTGATTGAATTTCGGATTAAACAGTTTCATATGCGTTATGAATCAAAATATTTCAATTTCGTCGAACTCGGAGGCGAAATGTTAAAATTAATTCACTGTTAATATATTAACATTATAATTTCAAACACTGAATAGTAAGTTTGTTTGGAGAACTTATCTAAACTGACTTTGCATATCAACATTTTCCAAATGCAAACACATGTGACAGTAAATCGTATAATTTATAAAAGCGTAGGATATTATTCAGTACTCTTTATAAAGCAGAATATCACTGGCAACAAACACTGTGTCTAATCTTCTAAAGATAGAACGAGGAAAATCTAAAAGATTCTTTTCTCGAATCAAGAATAAGCTTACACTGTTCTGAAAAAAAAAGTTTCAGAATATAACTGTCCTTTTCTGAAGAATTTTTGTGTGCTGAATCCGAATCTGAATTTAAAATTTCTCCAAATATGTAGTTTTCCTGGAAAATGCACCTAAAAATCGGAATAATTGTGTTTTTGCGGGTATTCGACCCAATTTTTCGCCCAAAAAATGTTTGTTAAATATATATATATATATATATATATATATATATATATATATATATATATATATATATATATATATATATATATATATATATATATATGTATATATATTGGGCGTTTGAATATTTTCAAAGCATGAAGAACCATGATTATTTTGAATCTAAAGTAAAAAAAAATCTGGTGACCTTACTTTTTTAAGAAAATTGAAGTTATATAAAAAATGTTTTGGGACTTGTTTTGATTTCTACTGACATTATTCTAGATTACAATTTATGTGACCGAGGGGAGAGTGCACAAAAGAAACATGGGGGGGGGGATGTTATATTTTAGCATATCATATTTAATTGAAAAAAGTACATACAAGTTGTGGTTTTGTTTTAATTTAAATCAAATTATAATTATATTATTAACTACGGGAAACAGACAGAAAAAAATACACTCCAGCGCTGGGATTTGAACCACAGGCCTCTATATTGTTGTTTTGCCAAATTTTTTCAATATCCCCCCCGGTCACATATATTAAATTTCACTATTATAATGTCAGAAAAAAGTGACAAAACATTTGTTACCTATAAAACTGAAAATGTAATAGACTCAATATGAGGAAATAAACAGGTCAAGTGTGTGCTAGTCAGCACACAGCGAGGGTCTGTAGGCCACACTGTATAGTTTAAGTAGTACCCTATTGATGGTGTTTTTTAAAATGCTAAAAAGCTTACTTTGAACTATCCTATGGGTCTGATATTCTCAAAACACATAAACAAACTTCTGATAAAGTATTTTTTTGCCACTGAACCGGACTACAACCATATAAATACATTGAAAAGACCATAGTTATAAAGAAACGTATTTTTTCAATAAAAAATTAAATAATATTTTTTTTCGAAATTTCCAAAAAGTGGTATCTTTACTTTTGGTCGAAGAATGTTCAGGAATTTTTTCAGATTTTTTGCACTTCACATAAGCGAGATAGAAGGGGGGGGGGGACACGTTTCACACCCATTTCAAACTTGCCTACGCTCGCCCTATCAAATTTATAACCAAATAATTATATATTTTTGTAATCAGCTCGACGTACCCTTTCATATGATACCCATCACGGCATGGGCGTAGCCAGGGGGGGGCAGGGGAGGGCCATGGCCCCCCCCTAGGCCGGCTCAACTCTCAAAAAAAATACGATTATTATACATATACAGGTTAAAATAAAAAATAAATAGTAAAAATAATGCTGTATAATAATAATAATAATAATATATATATATTATTATTATTATTATACAAATTTATTTTATGGCTAGGGGGTCTTCAGGTAAAAAAATGTAAATCTCGTTTTAGTTGTCAAGTTACTACAGCTGTGGCGTGGCTGCACTGGTTTGGTTAGCATTGCTTTGATAAAAAAGATGTCTATGATAAGAAAAGAAGCTGGACAATAATTATGTTTTCCTTCTCTCAGCCAGTGGCGTACCCAGAGGGGGGGTGTGCCTCCCCCAAAGCTAAAGCCCTGAAATTTAAGCAATTGCAGTTTCACAGCAGATTTTAAAGTAATAGCGTTGTGATAGTAAAAAAAAAAATATATATATAATAAGTAATTATATACCTAGTTTTGCCCGACATATATATATATATATTTTTTTTGGCGTTAAAAAAGAAGATGAAGAAGAAGAATTGAAGTAAGTAGTCCTTAATCAGTTTAGGTTAAGTATCTAAAATAGGGATGGAGCACTAAGTTACATATATCTCCTGGGTAAAAATATGTCGTCTATATAGTCTATAGTCTATAGAACTTGGAAAAAAAATCTACATAAAATTACGACTGTGCATGGTCAGAACTTTTTAGTGGGACGAATTTCTTCCCGACTATTATTATCCATTGCTTATTTTGAATGAAAGGTTACAATATAAAATTTTTAGATCAAGTTTTTAATTAAATATTTTCTTATTTTAATCTACAGTTTTACTTTAATATATTAATTAAATTTAATTAAAAATAGTTCGTAGCAGTCATTAGAATAGTTTTTAATTATTGAATAATTAATATTAATTAATTTGGAAACTGGTTCAATTGTAGAATAAGATTTTAAAAATTGCAGATACCCGACCTTTCGCAAGGAAGACTATTTTTTGTATTTATTGACTGGACTGTTAGATACCCTACTATTTTTATTTGGTTATGGTTTTGCATAAAACTCAGTATGAGTATGGTTCTGCATATTTGATTCTTAAAAAACGATTAATTACTATTTATTTAAAATTTAAAATTAGAGATGCAGTAGTTCAGACAATATCTCATTGGAAGCGCTAACGTCGCTTCAAATACTCTCTGTCCAATCTTAATGTGAACTATTTTACATTAAGAGTAGATTTATAAATTTAAACAGCAAGTTTTCCTTAAAAAAATCTATTTCAAATAAACAATTTTTTCCCCTATAATTAATAGTTCTATTGAGTTTTTTTTTTTTAATTAAAATAAATCCTTTTGAAAATATTAATAATGGAACTGTCAGACTCTTGGCATTTTTAAGGAAAACACTTTTTTGGTTTTACATACACCACACCACACACACACACATATATATGTGTGTATATGTGTATATATACAGGGCTCGATTTGAGGCGGAACGGCGTTCCGGGACCTCTCTCTCTGATAAATAAAAAAAAAAAAATCGGCACTAAGAGTGTGGGTTTATGTCTAAAACTGTTAAAATTTCAAGATGAAAAGAACTTTTTATAAACTACGTTTTTAAATTTTCTATTGAATCGTATGTAATGTTGATATGTAATATAATTGTTATTGTTATATAGTATATAATGTTACTGAAAAAAAAAAAAAAATAGTTCCGAATTTATTTACTTCACATAAATGACAACCATCTAGATAGCTGATCTTAAACCTATAAAAGGACAAATCTTTGTACAACGGGTCTCCCCAACACCAAATCTAAAGCGTGCCATCGATATATTTGAAATAATATAAATATAATCGATAAATAATATAATCGATATTTCTTGTTTTGCAGTCATTCAATGTTTATCTATCACAAATTTGAGACCCGTCAAAATGAAGATTACGTAAATATGGGACATGGCAAAACAAATAAAATAACTTGCGGATTTTTTCCGAACTAACTTTCCGTACAGCAAAATTTGCTGAAAACCAATAAAATTCTGCTGAAAGATGGCTAAAAGTATTAAAATAATGCATTGTCATCGTGTTCTGAGCTATGCTAAAAGTTCCAAATGTCTAGCTATTCGGGAAGTTAGTTAGAAATCGAAATAAAAACGTAGTAAAAATGCTGTTTTTGAACGTTTATTTTTCAAATTTTTCCCGGGGGGGACCCCCGGACCCCCCTTCTATAGGGGGGGGGGGGCAGAGTATAGGTTGTTATTTAGGCACCTATATATATATATATATATATATATATATATATATATATATATATATATATATATCCAAAAAAATTAGCCCCCCCCTAAAGGCAACCCTGGCTACGCCCATGCATCACGGTGTCGAAAAAAAATAAATAAAGTTTTTTTACCCTAATTTTTTTGAAAAATATTTTTTTTAAGTCGCTATATTTTTAAAATATGTGGGCAGGTACAAGACACATACATGCGAAATTTCAAAGTGATCGGACGAAAGGTGTAGCCGTGATAGCATGCGACAGGACGGACGGACAGACACACGCAGGAAAATATAAGGGTCCTTGGCTTTGCCTACGGACCTAAATACAATTTTTTTTGTTTCTTATTTTTCACTTCTCTTGAAAAAGTAAGGGAAGGAGATTTTTTTTTTTACTTAAGATTCGTGTTATCGTGGTTTGAAGATATTCAAACACCCAATATATATATTTTTTTTTTCCAAATTTTTTTGGCCGAAAAATTGGGTCGAAAATCTCAGAGAATTTTGAGAAATTTGACTTCAGATTCGGATTCAGCAACCTCGAAAACATAAAGTTCAGATACATTTTTATTGAAGCCGACATTTGTTTTAGAACAGTGATTATTGTAAGCTACTATCTTCAACACGATGTTTGAACAAATTTGGTTGAAATATTGAGTACTTACGTCATACATGAGCTCCAGCTGTTGCCGAGTCACGAATGTTCCGTCTGAGAAAGTGAAGGAGGTGTCAGTAGCCAGCCTCGAGATATGACTTAGCCACAGCTCAAAGAACCCTATCTTGATAAGGATCAGCTGATCATCTTGACTCAGTTCACAGAAACCTAAACAATAAAATGACAAGGTAAAAAGAACTTTTTATATACTACATTTTTTAATTTTCTTTTGAATCATATTATGTGATGTTGATAATATAATTTTTATTGTTATATAAAATGTTAGTAAAATATAAATAGTTCCAAATTTTTTTACTCCACACAAATGACAACCATCTAGAGAGCTGATCTTAAACCTATAAAAGGACAAATCTTTGTACAACGGATCTCCCCAACACCAAATCTAAACCGTGGCCATTGATATGGCCCCGTGTAGGGGAGGTTAAGAGAAAAAAAATAGGTACAAGTAAAGAAGTACAGATGTAGAAAGTACAAACCGATATCTAGTACACAAGTGTAGAGAAACCTGGTTGTCATACGTCAGTTAATTTATTTCTTGGTTTACTTATTACTTTTTTGCTGTCATTCAATGTTTACCTCTTAATAAAAAATCACCAATTTCCCCCCACAAAAACCAATCATAATTGAAGATCGTAAAATATGGGATACGTCAAAACAAATAAACTAACTTTCCATACAGCAAAATTTGCTGACTACCAATTAAATTCTGCTGAAAGATGGCTAAAAGTATTAAAATAATGCATTGTCATCGTGTTCTAAGCTATGATAAAAGTTTCAAATGTCTGCTACTCGGGAAATTAGTTAGAAATCGATTGCCAGATTTGTACCGGACAAACAAACAAACAAGAAAACAAGCTAATAAAAACGTAGTAAAATACAGGTTATCTTGATAAGGTTTGTTGCTAATAAAAAGTATTACTAGAAATATATAATTATTGGAGTTACCCATTATAATTGGCTTCCTACATACACATACATAACTGTATTAGGCCTTTAGTAGGTCTACACTCTCCACGACTTATAGCGCAACGGATTATTATTATTAATGAAAGAAGTGCCAAATTATTCGTATTTTCCACATGAATAACACTGTTCTGTACCAAAAAACCCGTCAACTATTTCACAAACGACAGAAATATACTGGGTGGGCAAAATAGAACAGCACTTTTTTGAACACTCATAGCTCAGCTTCTGTAATAGATAGAGATATGGGGTTTGCGGGGTCTGAAAACTACATTCTTCTACTTTACATTTCATATCTATAACTTTAAAAACTATTGGGTGAAAGCCATGCAATGACGGTTTGAAGTAGGGTCTTAAAAAAAGTCGTTGTCCGGGTAGTAATCGTTGTTTGGTAGGTATTATAGTTTTGGTAGAATAAATTACCATAAAGAGGTGGAGGGGGGGGGGGGTCTTTGTAGGTAAGAGGAGTCCTTTAGTGTTATAACAAACATTGAAGATGTGTTAAGCATATTGTTGCCTGAAATTGAAGATCAAATGCTAAATTACACGTTTATGCAAGATATTACCCCGTCCCATCGCTCCATGCAAACAATTCAATACTTGCGAGAGAATTGCCCAGACTTCAGGCAACATTGTGCTTAACACAATTTCAATTACTACGTTCACACATCGTTTTGAAAACGATCCGCTAGTTCAAAACGCTGTACGAACAGAGATCGACGGATCGTATCGGGTTAGATCTGCTCCACCAAAAATACGTGATCGGAACGGGGAATCGAATTCAAAACACTCGTGTGAACAGGTCGTGGAGGGGATCGAGATATCAGGTTATTTTACTCTTTTCCACTTTTTAAGTTCTTTGTTTTCGTGAGCTTCCGTTTGTTTTTGTTTTTTTTTTAAACTGCAAAAACGTTTTTAAACAAAAGTTAATACTATAAAGAACCTGTAAAAACTTTTAATAACTTGTAAAAATTCGCGGACATATTAGTTAACAAGAAAGAAGGTTTTACTCGTGACGTCACCGTTTTGAAATATCGAAAACAAATATTTCGATCACCTGAATTTTTTGTTGTATGAACGCGAAACGTTTTGAAAACGAATTGAATCCGAAAGGCTTTCAAAACAATGTGTGAACGAAGTATATGTTTGTTATATTATAACACTGAGGGACTCCTACCACTTACCTACAAAGACCCCCCCCCCCCCCCCCCCCCTTCAACCATATTACGATTACCACCCGGACAACGACTTTTTTAAGGCCCTATTTCAAACCGTCATTGCATGGCTTTCACCCAATAGTTTTTAAAGTTCTAGATATGAAATTTAAAGTCGAAGGATCTAGGTTTCAGACTCCACAAACCACATATCTCTGTATATTACAGAAGAAGAAAAGTGTGATTTTCCTTGGTGAGATTAACACAAATCTGAAAACCAAATTTCTCTTCCAGACACATTTTTCACGGAAAATACACATACATGGGGGCGCTACCCCCAAAAACTTTGAAAAAACGTGATAAAAAAATGGTTCCGACGATTTTCATTGAAAAATTCTAACATGTATAGTGTATTTAAATACAAATATTATAAGTAAACCTACTCAATACGGGAAAGTTGTTTGTTTTGTATTTTTTTTAAAAAAAAAGTATGGTCGGCTTTATATTCGGTTTATGCATGGGGTTTGAAGAGATCTATATAAATGACCAATAAATTATATTTGGAATGCAATTTTTTTAGCGAAAACTTAGGCCAATAAACTTCAAAATTGCAATTTTTCCAACTTTTAAGCACATTTTCCGGTAAAACTGCCCGATAAACTAATTTTTAGTGTTCTTTAGATTCGTGTTTAGCACTCTCGAAAACATAAAGTTTAGGTAAAATTATCTATGAGCCTGATTTTTATTTTTTTATTTATTTCTTTTTGCAGAACAGTTTAATCGACCGAATGGAAGTTATTCATTACCATTTTGAAATATGAAAATATATTACTTGAAATTTTCGGCACCTCACAAAATTTACAGTCTTGTCTTTATAACTTATAAATCGTATTTCACCAAGTTGAAAACATTTTCAGCTTGTATATTAAATATTACTTTTAACTTTACTAAAAACCTTGTTGCACAAATTCTAACCTATAACTTTGTATTCACTGTAAATAATTTTTATTTTCCTTTTAATTCAATCTAAATTTTTAAAGTTTGTTTAAAAAAAAAGGAAGAGAAATGGAATTTTCCCGTTTTTCATCTCACATCCGGGTTTTATAGTAAAGTTTACCAAGATGAAAAGTTTTAATCCGGATCTCTATCCGGTTTAATTTTCTACAATCCTATTAACTTAAGTCAAAATATAAACTTCCTTCCCATTTTCTCTGAGTTTTTAAACTTTTCTTTCTTTCTTATTTGAAAAATTACTAGAAAACTGAATGAATGGAATTTTAACATGAAAATATTTTTCCCTTTAACATTTCTTGGAGAATTCGTTTAATTATTAAATGCTTTCCATTTATCTTGGACCGTAAAAACCTTTATTATTTATATAACCCATTAACCATTATTTTGGTATTATTACTTAAAATAGTGATTTCTCATGATTAATTTCGTAGAATTTGCTGAACATCATAGTCAGGGAACAAAATTATGATTTTGAATTTACACTCAACGATATTTTAAAAGACAAATATTCCCTATTGACTAATTGAACATAAAACATATTTTTAAGGTAATAAATAATGATACTATAAATTTTATCATTTTAAAAAATAAAAGTTTTTAGGCGATTGGTAATGACTGTTCTATTATTGTTTAATGGCCACTTTTCGAACTTACACAATACGGAAACATCTATCAAGAAATTTTTCAAGATAATATGCCTACTTTACACATGTATAATTGAAGCGAGCGTATGCAAGCTTCTTGAATTCAACTAAAGATGCATTTTGTCTGTCTGTCTATAACGTTTACACGTCCGACTATAACTTGAGTAAAAGTTAAACAAATTAGTTGAAATTTGGTATTCGTGTACCTTTCACTAATTACTAATTAATGCTCAGATTAAGTTCGTTGGACAGCGTGATCTGTACAAGAGCAAAGCTCGTAACGCTCGCGTAAACGAGCGGTTAAAATGTAAAATTGGAATTTCAGGACGGGAAAAGATCTTATCATCATCTATTCGATGAGACGAACATTATTTTCAAATAAAATATTTTAGTAAGACCAACAGCGACACCACTATGAAGTGATAAAGATCGTTTAAACTATTGAAGTGGACCTAAACGTTTAAAGTAGAGAAATCAACTTTTTTATGATATCTTACGTTCTAACCCAAGGATTTTAATAAAACTTCATAAACATCGTCTAAAGTACAATTGAAACAGGCATGTAAAATTTCAATTTGATACAAGCAGAGGTTTTTGAGTAGTGGAGTGATCCATTTATAAAAATAATTTAAAGCTACTGGGAGTGGTTAAGATTCTTATAGTCGTGTAGTTTATAGGTTTGTTTAGTAAGTAAAGCTTTGTACCGAGTACCCCCACTCTACCCTCTTCCACTTATCTTCAACTATGACATTCATCAAGATTAATAAATTTCTTAACATTCAGTATTTTATTGCAATACGCTCGCTTCAATGATAGAGCCACGCGATGCCTAGTTTTTAACAAATTGTTATTTAGTTGTCAGATATTATTAATAAAACAGTATTTTGTTATTTGGAAAATAAACCTTTGGTCAAACTCCCAATATGGTGGCAGTTGAAAATACTATTATTTTTTTCTTTATTCATGGGTTAAAACTGTTCTTAAATGCAGTACTATTGCATAGTTATAGGATATTAGGTTGTGAATGATATGAATTATCTTACCTGGGACTCTCTTAGCGAATTCGACGACTCTCTGAACACTAGGTGTGATGTGAGATGCAAATTGCTGCCACAGCCAGATTCTTTGGCTTTCCAAACTCTCCGCTGTTGAAGAGGCTACGTCAGGCTTACTCCCTGTCGATGGCTGAAACAATAATTCATGATAGTTAATAATGGTTAGTTACTTTGTTGAGTGGTTAAATTATTTAAATGTTGACAATCAGCATCGTGTCAACATCAGTATCATTTGTCGTTGAGGTTGATGATCAGAACTCCAGCAATTGTAGCACAAACGAAGTTAGGGTGACACTCATAGTCACTGCACAAACGAAGTTAGGGTGACACTCATAGTCACTGCACAAACGAAGTTAGGGTGACACTCATAGTCACTGCACAAACGAAGTTAGGGTGACACTCATAGTCACTGCACAAACGAAGTTAGGGTGACACTCATAGTCACTGCACAAACGAAGTTAGGGTGACACTCATAGTCACTGCACAAACGAAGTTAGGGTGACACTCATAGTCACTGCACAAACGAAGTTAGGGTGACACTCATAGTCACTGCACAAACGAAGTTAGGGTGACACTCATAGTCACTGCACAAACGAAGTTAGGGTGACACTCATAGTCACTGCACAAACGAAGTTAGGGTGACACTCATAGTCACTGCACAAACGAAGTTAGGGTGACACTCATAGTCACTGCACAAACGAAGTTAGGGTGACACTCATAGTCACTGCACAAACGAAGTTAGGGTGACACTCATAGTCACTGCACAAACGAAGTTAGGGTGACACTCATAGTCACTGCACAAACGAAGTTAGGGTGACACTCATAGTCACTGTATTCTTTGCAACAGGTTTACCACTGTTTATACCATTTTCTAACATCAAATTCCTTGTGCTTAACTATTTTAGTACGTATTTATTAGCATGCTTTCTTTTTTGTTAGTTTGTGTGTCCAGTACAAATCTTGCAATCGCGATTTTTAACTAACTTCCCGAGTAGCTAGACATTGGAAACTTTTAGAATAGCTCTGAACACGCTGAAAATGCATTATTATAATACTTTTAGCAATCTTTCAGCACAATTTAATTAGTTTTTAGTAAATGTTGCTTTATGGAAAGTTAGTTCGGAAAAAAATCCGCAAGTTATTTTATTTGATTTGACATGACCCATATTTATGCTGTCTAATTGGTTGTCATTTATATGATGTATTATATATAACAATAACAATTATATTTATTATCAACTACATATGATTCAACAGAAAATTTAAAAACGTAGTAGGTATATAAAAAGTTATTTTTATCTTGTAATTATTGCATGTTTCTACTATGATTAATGATAGGAGATAAGAAAGCATTGTCACTTATGATCTAGCTCATTTAATTAAAATGAGGTATTAACGTTGATGAAGAAGTTAAAGCAACATTTGTTTTGTGAGTTTTTCAAATTCCTATAGTAAAATACAGTCCACTATATTTCTCAGATCTATAGAAGCGTTGATGATTCTTGTTAATTAATGATAAGCTGATACTAACCGGTGGAGTGATAGGTGGGCGGACTATAGAACGGGTGCTCTCCTCAGTGTAATCATGATAAGCTGAAATTAACCGGTGGAGTCAGTGGCGTACACAGGGGGGGGCCCAAGGGGCCCTGGCCCCCCCCGAAATGATTACATACCTAAGACCCGCCATACACTTAAAACCAAAAAAACACAGTAATGACAGATGCATTCGAATTGGCTGTAAATATTTTCCAATAAAAGGAATTAATTAAGTATTATCTTATGGTGTGTATACACTTAATCACCCCAAATAAGCTCGGCCCGGATTTGCCGATAGAATTAATTTCATTCAACACTATACCGGCCCGAATGTCGGCTGGGCCCGGATTTTGCCGATGGAATTGAATTTATTAAACACTATACCGGCCCGACTGTCGGCTGGGCCCGGATTTTGCCAATGGAATTAAATTTATAAAACACTATACCGGCCCGATTTTCGGCTGGGCCCGGATTTTGCCGATGGAATTAAATTTATTAAACACTATACCGGCCCGACTGTCGGCTGGGCCCGGATTTTGCTGATGGAATTAAATTTATTAAACACTATACCGGCCCGACTGTCGGCTGGGCCCGGATTTTGGCCGATGGAATTAAATTTATTAAACACTATACCGGCCCGACTGTCGGCTGGGCCCGGATTTTTGTCGATGAAACTAAAACTATTAAACACTATAGCGGCCCGATTTTGGCTGGACCGAGATTTTTGCTGATGGAATTAGATTCATTGAATTAAATTAGGATGTATGAAATAAATCGGCTCATTTGCCGACTAGGCCTTGATTTTTGCCAGTGGAACTAAACTCATTAAACTTGATTGACCCGATTTTGGCTGGGCCCGATTTTTCGCCAATTAAATTCAATGATTTTTTTGTGGTTTTAGTCCAGTTCAATAGCATAGGTTGCATTATAGGACAGCTTCAATTCATTACGAATCCTAATGCAATGAATTGAATTTGGATTCGTAAAAATAGACTGCTCCGATTGACAGCTAGGCCCGGATTTTTTGCTATAGAATTAAGTGCATTGAATTGATTAGAATGAGTACAATGAATCGGCCTGATTGCTAGTAGGCCCGATTTTGTCGATGGAAATTATGCATCAAAATAAATTGGGATGCGTTCAATAATAGACCCGATTGCCGGCTCGGCCTAGGTGTTAAGCACATTAAATTAAATGAGGCCCGAGTCAACTCGAACTTTTGTCGATGGAATTAAATTAATTGAATTAAAATATGCACACTAGACTGGCTCAACCATCAACCATCATGATGGTTTGATGGCTTGGACTGGAAAATGATGGTTGTGGACTTCAGTAGCAAATTTTTGTTTTGGACCAGGATTGTGTGTAGAACGCTACGTGGGTCCTCTTGTCTATGCGGCATTCCCCTCTTGCTGACTCAGGTCGGACTAGTGTTCGTCGACAGGTAGTGGGAAAACTGAGGCAATATAAATAAATCGGTTTATCATTTTGTGAAAAAAATTATTCATATTACATAGTAATAGTAAATTTAAATCTAAAAACTCAAAAAGCGTTCAAAAAACATTTGATGTTAAATGTCCCATGTAATTACCCAGCGAATGATTCTTTTGTTTTGCAATAGGTATTTAATTTTCTTAGAGAAGAATTCTCTTCTAGATAAAAATTTGAAATTCGTATGTGCTCCAAATCCACGTTTGCTTTTGCAGTATGGATCACGTTTTGCTTCCGAGCTTACCAAAGGAAACGGAAGATATGTGACAGTTCTGAAGAACGAACAATTTTTATGTCTCCGATTTCAAAAATTCCAAGACAGAAATCTGTTCAACATCAGGGTACAGTTTGGGTCCCAGTTCCGCCTGTCCTTCAATTTTTGCGAACCAACATATCTTAAAAGCTATTCGTCCAATTTTATTGACATTTTTATGGTAGGTCATAATTAGCCAGGTTATAACATTGCTGATCCCGTATAAGTTTCAATCTTCTGCACCTATTTATTTCTCTTCCACATTCGCACAGACATACATTTATTTACACCTATATCTTCAAAAGTACTCATCTGATTTTTATGAAATTTTAATGGTTTGTTTAAAGTAGCCCGCAGATAACCCAAGAATAATTTCAACCGTCTGCGCTCTTAAAATATTGCTATATTGATACTTTATTCATGTTAAATTTACTCAATTTTCCCTCCTTTTTTAAATTAGTCAAAATTGGTTTGATTTTTACATGATTTAAAGTATCAATTTACCAAAATTTAAACAGCGCAGACAGTTAAAATTAATCTGTGAGCTTCTATCAGATAAGTTTTATAAAATCAGATGAATATTTTTGAAGATAAGGTGTAAATAAATGTACGAGTATGTGTGTGCACCTGTGGAAGAGAAATGGTGGCAGGTGGAGAAATGTGGTGGAGGGAAATGGGACCAGAAGATTGGACCTTAAATAGGACCAACAATGGACTATATGCTAATTAACTGCCATCCGAATTTCATTAAAATCGAAAGAGTAGTTTTTAAGAATTGTTCGCAATGATTGAGCGAGAGACAGACTAACAGCCAGAAACGGGATCAAAAATGTCTGATAACTGAAACAGATTTCTGTCTTGGAATTATTGGAATCGGAGACATAATCGTTCTTTAGAACGATCACATCACATAGTGAGGTGTTACCTCATAGGATTTTAATTTAATTAAATATGAGGTTAGAAATTGAAATTAGAGTGTTGAAAAGGGGGAGAAATTACCATTATAATAAATTATGGGGTATGCTAAACCCGCATATAAGTTAAATTAGGTTGGGCCCCCCCCGAAAAAATTTTCTGTGTACGCTACTGGGTGGAGTGATAGGTGAGCGGACTATAGAACGGGTGCTCTCCTCAGTGTAATCATGATAAGCTGAAATTAACCGGTGGAGTGATAGGTGAGCGGACTATAGAACGGGTGCTCTCCTCAGTGTAATCATGATAAGCTGAAACTAACCGGTGGAGTGATAGGTGAGCGGACTATAGAACGGGTGCTCTCCTCAGTGTAATCATGATAAGCTGAAATTAACCGGTGGAGTGATAGGTGGGCGGACTAGAGAACGGGTGCTCTCCTCAGTGTAATCATGATAAGCTGAAATTAACCGGTGGAGTGATAGGTGGGCGGACTAGAGAACGGGTGCTCTCCTCAGTGTAATCATGATAAGCTGAAATTAACCGGTGGAGTGATAGGTGAGCGGACTATAGAACGGGTGCTCTCCTCAGTGTAATCATGATAAGGTGATACTAACCGGTGGAGTGATAGGTGAGCGGACTATAGAACGGGTGCTCTCCTCAGTGTAATCATGATAAGGTGATACTAACCGGTGGAGTGATAGGTGAGCGGACTATAGAACGGGTGCTCTCCTCAGTGTAATCATGATAAGCTGATACTAACCGGTGGAGTGATAGGTGAGCGGACTATAGAACGGGTGCTCTCCTCAGTGTAATCATGATAAGCTGAAATTAACCGGTGGAGTGATAGGTGAGCGGACTATAGAACGGGTGCTCTCCTCAGTGTAATCATGATAAGCTGATACTAACCGGTGGAGTGATAGGTGAGCGGACTATAGAACGGGTGCTCTCCTCAGTGTAATCATGATAAGCTGAAACTAACCGGTGGAGTGATAGGTGAGCGGACTATAGAACGGGTGCTCTCCTCAGTGTAATCATGATAAGCTGATACTAACCGGTGGAGTGATAGGTGAGCGGACTATAGAACGGGTGCTCTCCTCAGTGTAATCATGATAAGCTGATACTAACCGGTGGAGTGATAGGTGAGCGGACTATAGAACGGGTGCTCTCCTCAGTGTAATCATGATAAGCTGAAATTAACCGGTGGAGTGATAGGTGAGCGGACTATAGAACGGGTGCTCTCCTCAGTGTAATCATGATAAGGTGATACTAACCGGTGGAGTGATAGGTGAGCGGACTATAGAACGGGTGCTCTCCTCAGTGTAATCATGATAAGCTGATACTAACCGGTGGAGTGATAGGTGAGCGGACTATAGAACGGGTGCTCTCCTCAGTGTAATCATGATAAGCTGAAATTAACCGGTGGAGTGATAGGTGGGCGGACTATAGAACGTGTGCTCTCCTCAGTGTAATCATGATAAGCTGAAATTAACCGGTGGAGTGATAGGTGAGCGGACTATAGAACGGGTGCTCTCCTCAGTGTAATCATGATAAGGTGATACTAACCGGTGGAGTGATAGGTGAGCGGACTATAGAACGGGTGCTCTCCTCAGTGTAATCATGATATGCTGATACTAACCGGTGGAGTGATAGGTGAGCGGACTATAGAACGGGTGCTCTCCTCAGTGTAATCATGATAAGCTGATACTAACCGGTGGAGTGATAGGTGAGCGGACTATAGAACGGGTGCTCTCCTCAGTGTAATCATGATAAGCTGATACTAACCGGTGGAGTGATAGGTGAGCGGACTATAGAACGGGTGCTCTCCTCAGTGTAATCATGATAAGCTGAAATTAACCGGTGGAGTGATAGGTGGGCGGACTATAGAACGGGTGCTCTCCTCAGTGTAATCATGATAAGCTGAAATTAACCGGTGGAGTGATAGGTGAGCGGACTATAGAACGGGTGCTCTCCTCAGTGTAATCATGATAAGCTGAAATTAACCGGTGGAGTGATAGGTGAGCGGACTATAGAACGGGTGCTCTCCTCAGTGTAATCATGATAAGCTGATACTAACCGGGGGAGTGATAGGTGAGCGGACTATAGAACGGGTGCTCTCCTCAGTGTAATCATGATAAGCTGATACTAACCGGTGGAGTGATAGGTGAGCGGACTATAGAACGGGTGCTCTCCTCAGTGTAATCATGATAAGCTGAAACTAACCGGTGGAGTGATAGGTGAGCGGACTATAGAACGGGTGCTCTCCTCAGTGTAATCATGATAAGCTGAAATTAACCGGTGGAGTGATAGGTGGGCGGACTATAGAACGGGTGCTCTCCTCAGTGAAATCATGATAAGCTGAAATTAACCGGTGGAGTGATAGGTGAGCGGACTATAGAACGGGTGCTCTCCTCAGTGTAATCATGATAAGGTGATACTAACCGGTGGAGTGATAGGTGAGCGGACTATAGAACGGGTGCTCTCCTCAGTGTAATCATGATAAGCTGATACTAACCGGTGGAGTGATAGGTGAGCGGACTATAGAACGGGTGCTCTCCTCAGTGTAATCATGATAAGCTGATACTAACCGGTGGAGTGATAGGTGAGCGGACTATAGAACGGGTGCTCTCCTCAGTGTAATCATGATATGCTGATACTAACCGGTGGAGTGATAGGTGAGCGGACTATAGAACGGGTGCTCTCCTCAGTGTAATCATGATAAGCTAATACTAACCGGTGGAGTGATAGGTGAGCGGACTATAGAACGGGTGCTCTCCTCAGTGTAATCATGATAAGTTGATACTAACCGGTGGAGTGATAGGTGAGCGGACTATAGAACGGGTGCTCTCCTCAGTGTAATCATGATAAGCTGATACTAACCGGTGGAGTGATAGGTGAGCGGACTATAGAACGGGTGCTCTCCTCAGTGTAATCATGATAAGCTGATACTAACCGGTGGAGTGATAGGTGAGCGGACTATAGAACGGGTGCTCTCCTCAGTGTAATCACAGTTAGCCAGGTGTGCCTGGGTGACGGCCAGTGCTAAATCTAAAGCCTGAGCTAGTGATCCTTGAGGTTCAGATGTATCCTCTCCCTGGGATGACGGGCTTCCAGGTTCTCCAGCCTGACACTCCTCTCTTTCTCTTGATCTCTTTGGTACGCGACCGTAACGAACAGCTGAAACAATTTAACACATTCAGTTTAGTAAACCAATTAATATATATATTAATTATTATACTATAATTAGTATAATTTCATTCAACGTATTAAGGCATAGATCTAAAATTCTATTTAATATTATATTTATTTCTTTGATTACATTAAACTTCTTTTTAATTCGAGTATTTAATAAACCAATTCTTTTACTTATTACCACTGAACAAAAATAATAAAATAATAAATATCCTGTTATTTAATCGAGAATGGTTGACAGGAAAAAATAACACCTAATTCAGAAAGGAACTAACTTTAATTTACTGGACTCAAATTAAACTGAAATTGCTCTACTCGGACTTCTTAGGTTCTGTATTTAGGTTCAGCAGTGCGAAGTAGTTTCGCTTCCAGTGTCTCTAGCAGTTTGAGAGATCAATTTAAGTCCGAGGAATAAATTAAAGTTGAATTCATTCGGAGAAAATTGATTTGAATCCAGGCAAGTTTTGTGGGAGGGTATCAGTTTTAAACCGAGAATTCCACGGGGTTCGAGATAATTAGGTTTTAGAATTAGATTGTTTGCAATAGTAGGGATTCAAGCCCACACTTTTATAATCCAATATTGAAAATTGTTTCTAGCCACGATTATACCGCTGAAACAGTTATTACTTTATTCATTTTGAATTATTTAAGGAAATTGGAAAATTAAATCCGCTATTTTTATAGAACTCAATATACCGAGAAGGTTAATAGATCTTATTACACCTTTCTTTTTTACACACACACACACATAAATATACATATATTGTATTTGTTTAAATGTATTGAAAACTAGAAGAGAGAAGAGAATAACATAAAACTGAATAACATCCAATACTAAACTCAATACAAAAATATTTAAATATAAATATGAACAAAAATTTTTAGATATCTAGTTTTTTACAATCCTATATAAAGGTGTCCAGTCCTAATTATTATATGTATGTTCTTAGTTTTGCTTCTATGCAACCAAAGTTAGCGGAAGCTATGTGATCGATCCGAAGAAAGAATACTTATTATGCACCTAGAGAGTAAAGTAAGCCATTATTCCCAGAGCGAATATAAGTTGGTTTTTGAGAACCATGGTCATGGTCCCTAAATCCCGAGGCGCAGCCGAGGGAATAACGCTATTTAGCTCCCGAGGCGCAGCCGAGGGAGATAATTATCGCGAGGGGGGATTATACCACTTAACTCCCGAGGTACATACAAATAAAATATTGTATATTCTCCAGTAGGGCGAAAATACACATTTTCATCCATTGCACACTTTTTATGAATTATTTAATAAATAACAATAATTGTTACCACTTTTGATATAAGAGATTCGATATTAAAAACAAATAAGAATTGGAATTAAACTCAAATTGAAGGTTATTTAGATGCAGGTTATAAACAAAGATAAACATGGTCGAAAAAGCAGTGTAGCCAACCAGATTTCAACAACTTCATTACATTAGCCATTCATTCTCTTCAATTTATATAATATAAGTTAGCAATCCTTCTTTTTCTCCCTGGTTTGACTTTTTCTCCTACTTTATTTTTCTCCCTACTCTTTGAGTTCAGGGAAGAAAATACTTAATTTTGTTCCTCTAAACTAATCCAAAATCATAACTTTTTCTCCCTAATGGATCAAAGTTCTTTTAATCTTGTAATTTTATATAATTGTTGCTTCGATTAACAACGGTACAAATTTTCCTCAAGAGCTAAAGTTTTGAAAGAAGTAAAGTTAGAAAAGAAAATAAAGAGTTATGTTATACACAACTTACAGTCCCTTGACATGCCGACGGCGAGGCATTTCTTGAAGCGGCAGTACTGGCAGCGGTTCCGATTGAGCCTGATGACCAAACACTTGCCGTCTCGCAGGCACCGGTACTCTATCTGCTTCTGAATGCTTCTTCGGAAGAATCCCTGCCAAACAGAAAAAAACAATACCTTAGTCTATTAGATGAGGAACGAAAATTAAGTTAAAGTGAAGTACCATTACAAGAATTAAACAATCCTTACATTTACTACGTTCACACATCGTTTTGAAAGCGTTTCGGATCCAATTCGTTTTCAAAACGATTCCCGTTCACACAACAAAAAATACAGGTGATCAAAATATTTGTTTTCGAAATCTCGTAACGGTGACGTCACGAGTAAAACCTTCTTTCTTGTTACCTAATATGACCGCGAATTTTTACTTTTTATTTACAAGTTATTAAAAGTTTTTACAGGTTCTTTATAGTATTAACTTTTGTTTAAAAACGTTTTTGCAGTTTAAAAAAAAGAAACGAAAGCTCACGAAAACTTAAAAGCATCAAGAACTTAAAAAGTGGAAAAGAGTAAAATAACCTGATATCTCTATCCCCTCCACGACCTGTTCATACGAGCGTTTTGAATTTCGATTCCCCGATCCGATCACGTATTTTTGGTGGAGCGGATCTAACCCGATACGATCCGTCGATCTCCGTTCGTACAGCGTTTTGAACTCGCGGATCGGTTTCCAAAACGATGTGTGAACGTAGTAATATACAACTAAGATTATCTAAAGTTTTGACTTTTGACAGCGCGGGAAAATCCGTGGGGATCCAATGAGAAGTCAGGATTTTGAATTCTAGAAGGTCGGGCCAACTATAGGCAAACAAAAATGTCACTAGCTCCATCCCTCCCACAGGCCTAGTGGCTTTATTTTTTTCCTCATTTAGGTTGGTCAATCTGAGTTTCAAAAGTCAAAACTTTAGATAATCTTACTGTACTATACGTTTCCATGTGTTTAAATACGGATTGAATCCTGATTTGGGATTTAACAACCTAGGTGTTTTATAAGAGTAGTATTGAATCCGTGATCAATACGAAATAAAAAACAAACTTTTTCATATATTTACTTTTGGTAAAGGTTATAAATAATTTTGTAACCTTCACCTTTTATAACCACGTTTTTAATTACGTATTTTGACAGATTTGACTACAGTTTCTACAGAAAAACGCTAGGTGCGCTCATATACACACTCTGCGCATGTCAGGATCGAGTTCAGATGTTTCCATGCAACTCGATCCAGATACGATCCCAGAATTTAGTGTATTCTACGTTTCCATGTGTTAAAAATAGGATTGAATCCTGATCTGGGATTTAAAAAGTTAGGTGTTTCCAAGAGTGGTAATAAATCCGTGATCAATACGAAATAAAAAAACAAATTTTTTCATATTTACTTTTGGTAAAGGATATAAATAATTTTGTAACCTTCACCATTTATAACCTTGCTTTTTATTACGTATTTTGACAGATTTGACTTAGGTTTCTACAGAATTACGCTAGGTGCGCTCACACCCACGCTCTGCGCATGTCAGGATCGAGTTCAGGTGTTTCCATGCAACTCTATCCAGATACGATCCCAGAATTTAGTGTATTGTATCGGGATTGGTATCGTATTCAATCCGTATTGAATCTAGGATTCCATGGACACTTTGGATCCAAAAGCTGTATTCAATCCGTATTTAAACATTATGGAAACGTAGATATTATGTATATACAATACATATTTGAAAAAAATAATTTTGGAAGGCACAAGTTGTCTATAGACTTTCGTACCATGGATTATTAATTAAAACTACCTAGTTCAATATATTTATCATTAATAATTATATGATTGCCTTACTTTTTACAGATATCAGATGAAATGTAGCAAACAATTCGATTAAATACATTTCCTATTTAAAATATTAAAAGATTTTAATGAAAAACAATTTTATTTGGTTTTCTTCAATGAATCTATAAATTAAGTTATTAGATAAATAAAAATTTTGAAATAATGTTATAAATATGAACCTTAACACATAAAGCTAAATCAGTTATTCACTTTTAAGATTTGAGATTCCATTATGAGATAAGATAGTTTTATATTAATAGATATGTGCTTTGCGAAACAGCCAGCCTCGGTAGCGCAGTAGGCAGCGCGTAAGTCTCATAATCTTAAGGTCGTGAGTTCGATCCTCACCCGGGGCATTACTTTTTTTTCTCCCTTGTATTGCATTTACATAATTTTTTACTTGATATTTCCTACATAATCTGTGTGCACCCATAATTCAATTATATAAATATATATTTATTACAGTTTATATAACAATTTTATCTTAAATAGTCTTCTCCATTTTTGCTTCCGAATGTTCCTTGCCCTATTTAATATATCCCAAAATTGAAATGTTTCACTAAAATCAGGGAACATTTCTAGTCTCGTGCCGGTCTACAACATTTTCTCAAAGCACCATTTCTTGAAACTACTCGTCCGATTTTGATGAAATTCTGCGCCCATTGGTTTCTCTTTCACATACGCTCAAAATTCAGTTTATTGACGTCAGTATCTTTAAAAGAACACATCCGATTTTGAAGAGATGTGAATGGTTTTGTCGAAAGTACTCCATAGATAGGCCCATATTAATTTTAATTGTCTGCGCAAATGTGATGTTTAAAAACAAGTGTGACTCCTCTGGGAATCGAAACAGATCTAAATTTCATTTGATCATTGGTTCAATAATACGAGGCTATGTACCACACTATAATTGGTAGACATTTTTCTAATCATAAAATTTTTAAAGCTATATGCGCGTCTTAATGTAATTTTAGTAACAAAAAACTATTAAATACAAGCATTTTTTCCCAAAACCGGTGAGACGATATTGATCAAAAATATGTCGTCCATTTATTAACCAATGAAAAATTCACGAGGAATTTAGAGAGATAATGTTTTTTATAATTATATTTTATTTATATTTTTTTTATTGAGTTATTAGTATTTATTTAAAAAAATAAACATATTTATTTGGGTATATGAAAATTGCACCATTTTTTTTTTAGCAGAAATAAAAAAGAATGTTTTACGAAGTAAGAAAAACAGTGTAAATTGCACCACTACTTCTCAAAACGAGGTAAGGAAAATAGTGTAAATTGCACCACTACTTCTCAAAACGAGGTAAGGAAAATAGTGTAAATTGCACCACTACTTCTCAAAACGAGGTAAGGAAAATAGGGTAAATTGCACCACTACTTCTCAAAACGTGGTAAGGAAAATAGTGTAAATTGCACCACTACTTCTCAAAACGAGGTAAGGAAAATAGGGTAAATTGCACCACTACTTCTCAAAACGAGGTAAGGAAAATAGTGTAAATTGCACCAATTCCTTTCAACCTCTTTTCAATGGTTCCATCGTAAGTATAATTATTTTGTACAATGTACATTGGGACAACGGAATATAACACTTCTGTAATTGGCAGTGATAATATCTGTTAGCCTTTAGCCAAACAATCAAATAAGACAAAGGGACATTTAGACCAATGTAATATGGGACAAAGGAACATTACACTTATGTAACAAAAAGTCCAAAAAGTACTATTAGTCTAATCAGTAAGTTAGACAAAGGGACATTTAGTGGTGCAATTTACACTATTTAACTTACTTCGTTTTAAATTGGAGTGGTGCAATTTGCATAGTTTGATCTAATTCGTTTTAAACAGGAGTGGTGCAATTTACATACTTTGATTTACTTCGTTTTAAACAGAGTGGTGCAATTTACATACTTTGGTATACTTCGTTTTAAACAGGAGTGGTGCAATTTACATACTTTGGTATACTTCGTTTTAAACAGGAGTGGTGCAATTAACATAGTTTGATCTACTTCGTTTTAAACAGGAGTGGTGCAATTTACATAGTTTGATCTACTTCGTTTTAAACAGGTGTGGTGCAATTTACATAGTTTGATCTACTTCGTTTTAAACAGGAGTGGTGCAATTTACACCCTTTGATCTACTTCGTTTTAAACAGGAGTGGTGCAATTTACATACTTTGATTTACTTCGTTAAAAAAAATGGTGCAATTTACAATTCCCCATTTATTTCTGTATCAAGTGGAATTAGTTTATAATAATGTTTTGCTTTTTTCCTCTCTCAGTAAAAATAATATTATTATTTTTAATAATTCAATTGAGATTAATATTTAATGTCAAATAGGAGGTACCTATATATATTTTTTTTAATTTTTTTTTTTATTTTCAATTTGGTAAAACCATCTTTTAGTAGGAATAAATAGGATTAAGGTCTTAACATTTATTTATTAAATCCTACCTCCTTTTTTGGGATGATTCTTAGGCTTTAAAAAGCCTGTTCTGTCTCATTCTGAAGCTTCTAGTTTTCCATAATAAGCATATTTTCTTTTTTTTTAAAACTTAACTTTTATCCAGTGGCTTTTTTTGCGGTCAATAAGTCAGAATAAGTTATATATATCTTGAGCTGTTTTATAAAACGTAGGCAAGAGGATAACGCTTTTGTTAAATTCACTTTTTTCGTAAACCAAGTATTTCATCTTATTCAATTTTTTATACATTTTGAAAGGGATAAAGGGGGGGGGGATAAAGTTTTTTATCATTTTAGGTGGGATAAAGTTCTTTGGGAGGTTTTAGTGGTTGAGGGAACTGGAATGGAAGAAAAGTAGGAAGAGTCTTTATCATGTATTTTCATAATTCATTGCATGTAAAAATATCTTTGTAAGACCAACTTCTAAAAAAAAACCTTTGCCTTTACCTCTTCTATATCTCTCCTTCAACTTTTCTTTCTAGTTTTTTCTTATTTTATTTTATGTCACTTTTCTTTAAGCTAGCCCTTTTGTCTACATGTTTCTTTGTTTCTTAAAACAAAAATAAGAATAATGAAACGAAGACTACATAAAAACAACTAAGATACCGAAATGAAAATTTTAGTAATAAAATTAAGAAAAATTAAACATTGAAATAATACTTTTAAAAAAAAACTTAGATAAGAAAAAGTTGAGTTTCAGAAAAATTAGATAAAATAAATATGACGGAAAAATAAAAAGGTAAAACTTTGTTAAGAACCAAAAGAAATAAATAAGTGAAATGTAAGAAATGGGAAAAGGATTCGAAAAAGAAGAATAAGTGAGATGATAAGGATGTGAAAAAGAAGAATAAGTGAGATGATAAGGATGTGAAAAAGAAGAATAAGTGAGATGTAAGAAAAGGGTTCAGGATTTAAAAAATTAGAATAAGTGAGATGTAAGAATAGGGTTAAAGATTTGAGTTAGGAAAGGAAAAGTAGTTCTGTTAACAAAAAAGATAAGGTATAAGATAAAGGAAGGAATAGTTAGGTAAGGAAAAGCAGTTATAGTTAACTAAAATGATAACGTATAAGATAAAGGAAGGAATAGTTAGGAAAGGAACAGTAGTTATATTTAACTAAAAAGATAACTAAAAAGATAACGTATAAGATAAAGGAAGGAATAGTTAGGAAAGGAACAGTAGTTATATTTAACTAAAAATATAACTAAAAAGATAACATATAAGATAAAGGAAGGAATAGTTAGGAAAGGAACAGTAGTTATATTTAACTAAAAAGATAACTAAAAAGATAACGTATAAGATAAAGGAAGGAATAGTTAGGAAAGGAATAGTAGTTAAGTTAACAAAACAATTACCGTTTAAAGGGAAACTTTTGTTAATAAATGAGAAAGTAAGAAAATTCTAGGTTTAATATATTTTTTAACAAACGGTAGATAAGATGTAGGAGACAGGATCAAATTATCTTTAAGAAGGTGATAATAATTTAAAAAGATTGGCTTAAGGATGAAAAGAAAGAAGTAAAATATGTTATGAATAAATAGGATGGAAAAACTCGTTACTCTCTGGAAGGTAGCAAACGTGGTAAAAGTGAGGCATAGGAAGTGCCAAATTATCCAGATAAAGGGAATGAGACGTTGGAGAAAACTAAACATGATGGTCTCTTATACGAGGAAGAGTAGGACTTAATGCTTAACTAACTTAGACCACAAGTACCCTAAACCATGTGGGTGCATGTTATTAATAATTTCATTGAAATAGCTGTTTCCGAAATCTCATTTAAAATATATCTTCCGTAACCTAGCCAGGAGAAGAGTTAGTTCTAAGACAGGAAATACGGTATAGATTGTTACCCTTATTATCTAGACTCTAGACATTTACGAAATAGTACATTACGCGTCTAGTGCGGAAAGTAGCATTTTGCATAAGAGTATGAAGTTTGCACCTGAGCTACAGCGAGGGTAGTAAAACCATACGAGAGATGTATTCGCACGAGTGTTTGCGCACGAGTTGCGTACCGTACTTTATCTACGATTGTTGGATTTTAATAATAAATACAGAAACAAACAGTTACTTTAATTAAATAAACATAAAATTAGTTTTTTTTTAAATGTAAACAAACACATTGATCGTGCTATAAGGTGAAAAATTCTGAACGCGAATGAATATTAACTACGGAAGAATCACTTTCTACGCATCTAAACAGAGATAAAATATTTATATTTTTTATCAATCGTAGATAAACATTGATTTTTTATTCTCCTTCGAAAGCCAAGGACCTCGTACGCTCTTGCACTCAATAAACGTAGCACATCGTGTTTCAGAAGAAGAAATAGAATAATTGTTAGGAAAATGATGCATGCAAAATAACATGGGGTTAGTATAGTACTTGATCAGGAATAGACGTATAGACAGGAATAGACGTATAGACAGGAATAGACGTATTGACAGGAATAGACGTATAGACAGGAATAGACGTATAGACAGGAATAGACGTATAGACAGGAATAGACGTATAGACAGGAATAGACGTATTGACAGGAATAGACGTATAGACAGGAATAAACGTATTGACAGGAATATACGTATTAACAGGAATAGACGTATTGAAAGGAATAGACTTATTGACAGGAATAGACGTATTGACAGGAATAGACGTTTCGACAGGAATAGACGCATTGACAGAAATAGACGTATATAAACCTTACTATTGACATACGAAACCAGTTAGGAGCCGCTTAACATAAGCAGCTACCCATTTTTTATAGCGATTCTGGGCGAACATATGGGGCCCCTTGCCGGAGTCGGGAATCGAATCCGGAACCTCTTGCATAAGAAGCGAACGCGGTTGCACTGAGCTACCATTGACCCCCTTATTTATATGAGACAATGAAAGTGCCATGTAAAATTTACCTTTATAAAACCAACAAAAGGAAAGAAAATATTAAATAATAATAAAGAAATAAAAATGAACGCCAGAGGAAAAATCAAATCGAAATGGAATGAGGCAAGTGATAAGTTAAATTGATGATAAGTCGAAATTACCAAGAAATTATATATATATATATATATATATATATATATATATATATATATATATATATATATATATGAAAGGAAAGAAATTGAGACAGAAAAATAAAAATAAAAAATAAGATAAAAAAACGAGTAGAAATGGAAGAATAAATTTATGACTAAAAAATAGAGGGGAAAAGGAAATGAAGGGGAAAACATTAACTAAATATTTAAATAGCCGTAGAAACGTGAGCAATATACAACTTTATTTTACGATGTCTTTCGACTAGTTTATTATTTAACTGTCGTTTAAAAGTATTAGGATGTTAGATCAGTTCGGTATTGCATTATTTAATCATTGATTCCTCTTTTTAAACACATTTAGTTTTATTTAAAATTACTTTTTTCTTTTTTTTTTTTAAACTATTACATTCTAAAACTATATTATACGGGCAACTTTAAAACAATTTATATAATCATAATGCTTGATTTGAATAATTCATGATGTATTGATTCTCTAATCATGAATAATTTATGTGTATTATCTTAAATATTGTAAACTAAACGTTTATTTTTCATATAATTTATAATATAGAATTATTTTTTCCTCATACATTTTATTAAATGTAGAGAGAATAGCACAATAGTACATTAAGCGTCTAGTGCGGAAAGTAGCATTTTGCATGCGAGTGTGGAGTTTGCACCCGAGCGATAGCGAGGGTAGTAAAACCACACGAGCAAAGTAAAATAAAGTTTTCGCACGAGTTACGTACCGTACTTTATCTACGATTGTTGGATTTTAATAATTAATACAGACAAAAACAGTTACTTTAATTGAAAAATAGCAAATTAATTTTATCTACGATTGACGAAATATAAACATTGTATCACTGTTTGGATGCGTAGAAAGTGAATCTTTACGTACTTGTATTCATTGAGCATGCGTGTTTCATAATTCCTCATTTCTTCCGCCCTAGAGCTGTAAAAAAGAAGAATTCTTCACCTTAACTCACGATTAGCGAGTTTTTTTTACATTTAACAAAACTAATTTGCTGTTTGTTTAATTAAAAGTAACTGTTTATATAGAGTTTTTAGTGAAAATAAATGATTGATTTATGTCATTATGACGGAAATGAGGAGAATAATACGCCTCCCAATAGTAAATACAACTATAATTAATTAATTTAATCTTTATCAAAAGAGAAATACGAACTTACATACAGAAAGTTTACTTCAACAATTGTAGATAAAGTACGGTAAGCAAACACTGCATTTTGCTTTGCTCGTGTGGTTTTACTACCCTCGCTGTCGTAATGTAGATGCGTAATGTACTAATGTACCCTGTACATTTAACCCTAGAAAGCTAACCTGGAGTCAAAATGACTCCCATTTTTTTAACTACGAATGCACGGTGTCTGTAAAGCACAGAACTTCCACATCTCAGCTATGCTATCTCCCACCCTTGAATGACCCTTCTACACTTCTATCAGTTCCACATTCAGATTCTAAAGAGGACATATCGTTTGGTTTTCTGCAGTCACGGAGTCATTTTGACTCCTGTTTAGTCTTACACGTAAATTATTTGTAGGTCATTTTGACGCAGAATAGTATTTTTTAGAATAGTATGTCGTGTTATTGTTTATTTGGCCATTTCAAATCTTATAAATTGGATATTATATAACTTTTAATTCAATAATTATTTCAAATTAAAGGTAATATAATTGTAATTTATTCATTTATAAGTATAAATTGTTATATTGTTTTTGTCTTTATATGTCTAAATTATATAAAGTTAATAGAATATGAATATAGTCAAATAATGGAGAATAAATACAATGATCCAAACGACATTTATCGCTTGATGAAGGAAATGACCGATTCAGATACCGATTATGAAAAAGAGCGTATTCGACAATAATCGTGACGGTTGTGATTTGGACCCTGATTTGAAAATAGAAAATGCCTTTTTTGATCCCATCAGCGATGATTAGGAAAATTATAAATTAATTTACGAAATAGAAAAACCAAAGGAAAGGAAAGAAAAAAGCTTCATAAAAAAAAGTAAATAAAACCACTTCGTTAGATAACAATACCGGATATGTAATAGTAGTCCAGATTGAAAAGCCGGAATTAAAGGGAAAAATATAGTTTTTTATGGCAAACAAAGCACCCAAAACGTGTTAAAAAAATACTGTACATATTAAGCCTTTATATTTTAATAAAACTGGGTATAATAGATTAGGGAGTCAATATGACTCAAGGTTAAACAATATGGTTAGCGTTCTAGGGTTAAATGCCATGCCGGGAAACAACTAGTTTTGAAGATAATGAATGCACCTTCATTGTGGATAACTAACACAATATATTTTATTTTTCGGAGATTCGGAAAGATTTTTAAAGCTTTTACGCTACTAATAATATTAAAATTTTATACATATTGTATTCTATAAAAAATATCGACTTCTATGAAAAAAATCGGATTAATTAAATAAAGAATTTTTTTTTTTTTTATATTGTTATTAATTAATTTCATTGTTATAATACATTATCAGAGGGAAAAATGTATATAATTTTTATATTTCAAATTTTGAAAGAAAAAAGATCCCAGATGTAAGAGAGATTTTTTTTTTTTTTTTAAGCAGTAAAACATAAAAATCTAGTATTGCAGAAAGCCCTCAAGCAACAAAAGGAGTTTGAAAAAAAACAAAAAAAAACTTGAACATGATTGGAGAAGGGGAAAAATCACGGAACATGATTGGTAGAGAGATATTTCTATGGACGAATCATCAGGTTCAATAAACAAAGCGCCAACTTTTCCTACCAAAAAAAAACATCCTTTTAGGTTTTTTTTGAGCAAATTCTTATTTTTTTAGCGGGCTTTTTCTTTCTTTTACTCTGGATTTATTAATTTTTTTATCTCTTTACTTTTTAGTCTCTTTTATGTGCGTGTATTTATAAATATATCATCATAAGTATTATTTGATCTTATATAGGACCTTTATTTTATACCTCTTTTTAACTTTGAGTATGGTTTATACTTGCTTCTTTATTTATTTTATCCTTTTTTTTTAACTTTTGTAAAAAAGGTAATAGAATAAATAAAGAAAATTCCTATTTCATGGACGAGTGATTTTTAAATTTGTTTATATCATCTCAAAAGAATTTTTGAGGCTCTTAATATATTTTAGACTATATTCACTCAAACTGAACTATAAGGGTCGACATTTTGAATATTATCAAATTATAATATAGACTGCCAATTGGTGTGGCACATAGCTTCCTCTCATCTTATCACGTACTTCATTGATTTTATAATTTTACAAGCCGTTATTGTCTAATTTGTTTAATTGTTTCCCCCGTTTTTTTAATCTGTCAAAATTTTTTGGATTTTTTTAATATAAATTAAAGTATCAATCTAGCAAAAGATAAAAAGCGCAGACGGTTCAAATTAATCTAGGGCTATCTGCGGACTACTTTCAATAAACTATAAAAGTTTCATACAAATCAGATAAGTACTTTTGAAGATATATAGGTGTAAATAAATTATGTTTGTGCGCATGTGGAAGAGAAACAAAAAACAAATGAGCGCAGAAGGTTGAAACTTATATGGGACCAACAATGAGCTAATTATGACCTACCATCTAAATTTCATTAAAATCGTGCGTGTAGTTTTTAAGATATATGTTGGTTCGCAAAAATGTAACGACAGACCGACAGACAGAGACGGAACTAAAAATGTTCCCTGATGTCTGAAACGGATTTCTGTCTCGGAATTTTTGAAATCAGAAACCTAAAATTGTTCTCTTTTTTCTTATTTCCAATAGTTTAGTTAGATATAAAAAATCTGTCTGGGACATCTCAGACTAACGTTCTCATATAATCTTGGTAAGAGATCCCAGAAAACATGAATATAATATTAAATATTTATTGCATTAAGTTCTCTTCAATGATAAACCTACGCGATGCTTAGTTAATTTGTATTATTTAAAATGTGTTCAACAAGTGGTCGTTTACTTTTTGTATTCGATTTTCAACAAAATCAGATTTATTTACATCCATATCTCGGAAATTATGACTTGATAACTAACTATGATTTTTGGGATCTGGGACCGAGATTATATAAGAAAGTAAGTCTTAGTTGTCTCGGGCAGATTTTTTATATCTCACTAAACTATTGAAAATAAGGAAAAAATAGTACATTTTTATACTTAGAGTGTTCACCATTTTGTAACGGGAGTAGATAGAAATCTCGGATTAGCAGCAAATGTTTTCTTTTTATAAGGGCTTTCCAAAAATGTATCACTTTATGGGTGTTCCAATTTAAAATTTCAAAGTTGAATCCACTATGGCGGCAACCAATAAGGCGGAAAAAATTATTACCCAAAAAAAAGTAGTTAGAGGTGGTTTGAGGTGGTTAGAGGGGATTTGAGGTGGTTTGAGGGGGTTAGAGATGGTTAGAGGTGGGAGTAGATAGAAATCTCGGGTTTGCGGCAAATGTTTTCATTTTTTAAGGGCTTTCCAAAAATGTATCACTTTATGGGTGTTCCAATTTAAAATTTCAAAGTTAAATCCGATATGGTGGCAACCAATATGGCGGAAAAAATTATTACCCAAAAAAAGTAGTTTTTTATAAATGATAAATAAACCCGCAAACCGGAACTTAATATCTCAATTATAAGCTAAGATATTAAGCCGTTTCCGAACTTTTGGATCACCCTGTATAGAATTATTATTACTTATGATTTACCTAAGACTTAGTCGTACTTTTATTGAGTTAATAAAGGAAGTCCTGACCAAATAACTTCTAACTTGTAAAAAATATGTATCTCTGATAATTTCTCCTACTCTTTCCTTACTAACTATAAATGTTAAAGTTCTTTAAACTTTTTTAAATTTTATTCAAACTTTAAACTTAACTTTCAACTTGAACTTATTCAAATTTTAATTCTGTCATTATACAGTCAAACTGAAAAAAAAAAAACAACATTTCTTACCTTTTATACATTATAATTTGAAATTCATATTTTACGATTTTGGTAGTATTCATACAACGGAACGATTAAATTGCTTCCGAGCTTACCGAAGGTAACGGAAGCATTGTGTTCACTTTTGAGAACGGAAAACTTTTATGTCTCCGATTTTAAAAATTCCAAGACAGAAATCTGTTTCAGACATCAGGGAACATTTTTGGTCTCGTGTCTGTCTGTCTGTCTGTCTGTCTGTCTGTCTGTGTGTCCGCGAATAATGAAACGTGCGACGATAACTTGAGTAAATGTCGACCGATTTTAATGAAATTTGGTAGACATGTTCCTTTTACCAATGCCCAGGACGAGTTCGTTGGACAACGTTATACGTCCAAGCGTTCACGAACAACGCTCGCGTAAACGTGAACTTCAAATTTAAAATTGAAATTTTAGATCGGGGAAAAAATCTAACTTCATCTATTCAATGAGACAAACATTTTTTTCAAATACAATTTTTTAGTAAAACCAACTGCGACACCTCTATGAAGTGTTAAAGATCGCTAAAACTATATTTAATAGTTTTTACACAATAAACAATACAACAATAAACTAATATAACAATAAAGTACATGATAGGATGCGAGGAAGCTATGTGCCACACTAATTGGCAGTCTATTTTAATTTAAATCAAATTATAATTATTATTAACTACGGGAAACAGACAGAGAAAAATTGACTCCAGCGAGGGTATTTGAACCACCGGCCTCTATATTTCCAGTATAGCGCTCTAACCAACTAAGCTACGCAGAAGAATGAATTTCTCTGACGTTAATGATACCTTGACCCGAATTTAAAGCTTTCAATTTTTCCACAAGTCTGAGAAGTCAACATTAATGACAAAGAACTCGACCGAGAAATAACGCTTATAATTATAAAGTACCCAATTAGTACCATGTACCTCGTACAATCAATTAGAAATTCATATTTTACGATTTTGGTAGTATTCATACTACTATATAGAGGCCGGTGATTCAAATCCCCGCGCCGGAGTCTATTTTTCTCTGTCTGTTTCCCGTAGTTAATAATAATTATAATTTGATTCATTATAATTTGTTAATAACATTTTGATTTCAAAGAGGGCATATTAAAACATGTTTGTTTTGCGATCTATGTTTAGTTACAACAGAATTTTCTCTTCAAATGGGCATAAGGGATTAATAACCAAAATTATTTTGTAAAGTAAGCAAAAGTCTGTATTATCATTTGTGTGTTTCCCCTTTCGAAATGAATTGTATTAAATCATGAAATAGTGGTCGAGGTAAACACGCAATCCTGTGTCGATTTAGACACAAAAACAACTTTTGAATAATAACCGAGATGTAGATTGCACTGATATATCTTTTTTTGAATTCTTTATTATGATAATTACGTTATATTAATGATGTACGTAAAAGATAATCTTTGATCTGCCTACGAGGTAAATAAAGATTAGAATACTGCAAAGTGGTCCATGATTAATTTAGGGAGGGATTTCTGGTAAATCTTATCAAGGTATAGACCCTTACTTACCCTAGTTTATTGACCAGAGTAGAGAGGGATTCGTAAATTACTTTCTGCTAAGTTGGTAGCTTTCAACTGGCCTTTCTCCTACTATTTCAGAAGGTCACGATCCTGATAAGGATAAGAAAGGGACAGAAACTACTTCTTGATAAGAAGGGACTTTCTTAGTCTCTCTTTAGCCTAGATAAAACTGATACAGTGTAAGGTGTTACAAATGATACTCAACTATGCAATGCTCTGAATTAGGTGCTAGGCACTACGTGCTACTATACAGGGTGGTCCAAAAGTCCCTCCCCCCCCCCCTCTTAACTTTTGAATGGTTTAAGATAAATTAATGAAACTTAGGGGATCCGTACCATGTTAAGGTAAGTTTGTTTTCATGCAATCTCGCACTAGTGGCATCCATCCATTTTCTCCCCAGGCCACCCAACTTAAAAATTTCAAATTGGAGTGTATATTTTTGATAGCAGATTTGGATTTTAGGGGAAAAAATAAGAATATTTTATTTTTAACTTTTTTTTCTAACACCAATTTTTGCCCTCTACATGCGGGGCAAAAGTATAAAAATGGTAGATTTCAGGGCTGTACACCAAGTGCGCAGGGATAGGTCGGGTCACGGTGGAAGTGCGCCAGCCCCTTTTTGAAGGGTACGGTCGAAGTGCGCCGGGTAAATCCTATCTCTCGACCCAGGTAGTCCACCCACCTCGGACACGGATCCTCTAATCTAAAGGACTAATCGTTGTCAATATTCCCATATACTCAATATAAAGCGATTTCAAGTTACTTTGAACAAACTGCTCAGAGTGATATGGCGATCATTAGCAAATCTCAGTGCATAGGAGAATCTGTAGAATGTTCTCGTAAGAACAAAATCCAAATTTAGTCAGAAGATACACTTTAATTTGTGAATATTCAAAATGAAAAAAAAATCTAACTTACAAAATAAAAATTAGTTATCAATAAACATAGGAAATTTAAGAAAATAATCAAAAATGCAAGAGAAAAATCAATTTATTTTGTTAATATTAAAAATTAAAGAAATGTTTCTTACATAAATTACACTCACTTATTAGTAAGTGCTAATAATTATTAGAAGGTCTTAGATTAACTTAACATTAAACGTACTCATGAAAACTAAAATCTTTTGCATATGTAATATACATTATAATACAATTGAGTCTATATTCAATAAATATAATACAAAATACGTATTGAAAGGTGAAATTTATTTATGTACATACTCCTAAATAAATTTAAAATGACTCACATTTCAAATCTAGATACTTTATTATTATAAACAACCAACGCTAGGCGGCTTGAATCCCACATTGGTATTGGGAATTTAGCCGTGGACAGATCAATATAGTTCACGGTGATATAGTCCCAAAATCGGTCATTGCGATGGCTTGTTTAATCTTCAACATAACATTCTTAAACTTCTTCAGGGTCTATATAGGGTAGTTCGAAGATAAACTTAATTAGTTGGCCATCGTTGGTAGAACATCAGCATCGGTAGTCCTCAGTAAATCTAAATCCTGAATTTTTCCGAAGTGCTTGGGAAGACATTTCGAACGGCTTGTTGGATTCCAATTTCGAAGTCCACTACAAACTTCTTTGGGTTTAGTTAGACGGGGTGCAAGAGGTATAACCCGGGATTACCTGACCCTCACCCTTTAGACACTTTAGACTAAGAGGCTGGCGCACTTCGACCGTAACCTTTTTCTAATCCGAAGGGGGGCTGGCGCACTTCGGTGCCAGCCGATTTCAGCATCTTTGGGCAAAATGGATGGTTGCCCCTAGTACGCGAGTGGATGAATACACACTTCCCTTTACATGGTACAGATCCCCCAAGTTTCATTGCTTTATTTCAAACCGTTTAGATTTTATCACGATATAAATGTTATTTTGCTTCCGAGCTTATCGAAGGTAACGGAAGCTATGTGATCGTTCTGAAGAACGAAACATTTTTAGGTCTCAGATTTCAAAAATTCCAAGACAGAAATCCGTTTCAGACATCAGGGATCATTTTTGGTTCCGTGTTTGTCAGTCGGTCTGTCGTTCGATTTTTGCGAACCAACATATCTTAAAAACTACACGTCCACTTTAATGAAATTTAGATGGTAGGTCATAATTTAGCTCATTGTTGTTCCCATATAAGTTTCAACCTTCTGCGCTAATTTGTTTCTCTTCCACATGCGCACAAACATCATTTATTTACACCTATAGCTTCAAAAGTACTTATCTGATCTGTATGAAACTTTTACAGTTTATCGATTGCATGAAAACAAACTTTCCTTTACATGGTACGGATCTCCCAAGTTTCATTAATTTATCTCAAACCGTTTAAAAGTTAAGAGGGGGGGGGGGGAGGCTTTTGGATCACCCTGTATATATCTATACATATCTTATAGGTACAAGTTTATTATATATATGTAAAATTATAATAGTCCAAGGTGCAAATTTCTGTGGAGGGCTCATACAAATATATAATGACATATTGTAATGGCTGACACGGGCTTAGCATATCGCTCTATAAACTGTATGGACTGTATAATTGACATTCGTATCCGGATTGACGGAACTTCACTTAATGTAATCAATACCTCTTTATAAGAACAAAAAGTTTAAGTGATAAACACTTAAATATTAATACCTTTTGTAATAATATTTATTCAATCTGTTAAAGGGAGTAATTTAGGCTTTTGCTTGAAGTACTTAAATCTGTAGTTGCACTAATATTTTGCACAATACATTCATTCTAGCGTATAAAATTTGGATGGTTTTCCATTAATACTCTGGAAAAATTTGATCACCATACATCTAATAATACGAGTATGATATAGTGATAGTTCAAATATGTAATACATAATGAGAGTAGCGATCTCACACATGTATATATTGGTTAGTTCGTTTTTAAAATCCTACGACACCCACATCCAAGATGATATTAACAACAATGAATTTCGACTATAATAATGAAAATGGGTGTGCGAATTTAAACTCTTCTAAAACAAAACTAGCTAACTATTTAAAAAAATATCTGAAATTTGTATTAGTCTACGCTATTGGGTCATATCATTCAATATATATCCCTTAGGCTTCATCAATTTTATTATTTAAATATTATATATTGACCATAACCATATCAACTATTTTTTTTAATAACTCTGCAATGGATACGACACGAGAAATTCAATTATCGTAGAAATGCGGATGAGCGATTGAGAATGAACCTACCTTTGAATATTGTTGCTACATCTAGAATACGTAGATCATTCATTATAAGTTGTGGAATAAGATAAGCAGTGGATTCATTTTTCACATGATAACAAAAAATGCATTTTATGAAGAAAATAAATTAGTTCTGATAACAAAGAAGTGGGTGCAAATACATTATAAGGAAAACAAAATTTATAATTTTACCTCTTCCATTGTCAATTTCGTTTGACGAAAATGTTTGTTTGTGCAAATATATACGCCGTTTCAAACAAAGGCGTAAAAACATGTGTGAATTAATGTTTTGTACAAATAAAACGAAAGATATTCAGTGTACTATCACAAGTTAACACTTTGTGCAGAAAGGTTTTATGCTGATTGTGCGATGTTCATTAAAATTTTAAAAATGTGGCGTTATTGATTTGGTTAAGTACAAAGCACTGATTGTTGGGAGGTGTTAGGTTTTTTGTTTGTTGAATTGTGTACCTTGCATCCTTCACAAGACGTGACGCCGTAATGATATCCTGACGCCTTGTCGCCGCATACCTTACAGGCTACATAGGATTTGGCAGGCGTGCCGCTATCCGCTGCCGCATATTGCTCTTCTGCAACAAATAAAACATAAAGAACTGATCAACGTGTCGTGTTTTAACCAGGTTCGAAGACATTCATGCTGATAGTGCCTAAACAGTACCCTTTCTATTCATACTGATAGTGCCTAAACAGTACCCTTTCTATTCATACTGATAGTGCTTAAACAGTACCCATTATATTCATACTGATAGTGCCTAAACAGTGCCCTTTCTATTCATACTGATAGTGCCTAAACAGTACCCTTTCTATTCATCCTGATAGTGCCTAAACAGTACCCTTTCTATTCGTACTGATAGTGCCTAAACAGTACCCTTTCTATTCATACTGATAGTGCCTAAAGAGTACCCTTTCTATTCATACTGATAGTGCCTAAACAGTACCCTTTCTATTCATACTGATAGTGCCTAAACAGTACCCTTTCTATTCATACTGATAGTGACTAAACAGTGCCCTTATTACGTGGTGCAATGGTTAGCACTTATGCCTGGCTAAATCAGAGGTCGGTGGATCGAGACTGGACGAGTCTCGACCCAGTAAATGAACTGCCTACTTAAGCCGGAAGTTGATTTACCTTAAAAAAAATCTTTTACTTAGACGAGTCTCGAATCAAAAACTTTGTTACATTCAATTTACTCTACCGCGCCTAAAGAAGTATTACTTCAATAATAACCATGTAAATAAAATAGAATCCTGTATTCAAACCCATGACCTAATGGTTCGATTTTGCTTATTTTAATCCCATTTACCTGGAATTTTTCCCATTCGAATCACGAATTTTAATTTGATAGTTAAAACAGATATAGAAATGTATTTATTTTCCCTGAAAATGTTTTATAATTAATGAAAAACAAACTAAAATAAACAAATAAAGTTTAACAGATACTTTTACGAAAAAATACGATTACTTTTGACTTTTAGTTTAAATCTTCCTTTTTTCTCATATATAACAGATATATATATATAACATATAATATGTTGGGTAAATTGGAAAATGTGCCCTCAAAGGGCAGTGCAAAGTAAACATGACGTGAAATTACCTCTCCACGGCCCGCCGCCTTCTTCTCTTTCCTTGTTTAGTATACTCCACTATACAAGGAAAGAACAAAAAGGAATTATCTTTCACTAACTCAGCTATCCCACATTTCTATTTCTTTGTTTAACACACAGTTTAGTATATTATTCTCTTTTTTACTAGTTTTGACGTAGAAGATAATTTAATAAACTTATTATCACGAAGAAATCTAGTCCGAGGTTTTGACCTTCGCAAATTTTTGAATCGACCTTATCATTTAAGAATGAATGGACAAATTTATTATTTTCCTTGTAATCAATTTATCGTTTAATTTCATTCTACGAATTTTTACAGAATTCCCCTTATTTTGTTGACTTAACAAGTTTAGCTGTTTAAATGTTTTGTTAATAAAAAAGCTAACTCTAACCCCCTCTAAACATCTTTAACCACCTCTGACCCCCTATAACAACCTCTAACCACCTGTGACTACCTCTGACAACCTCTAAACACCTCTAACCGCCTCTGACCACCTCTGGCCCCCTCTAATTACCTCTAACCACCTCTATCCACCTCTAACCCCCTCTGACCACCTCTAACCACCTATGACCACCTCTGACCACCTCTAAACACCTCTAATCACCTATAGCCACCTCTAACCACCTCTAACCACCTCTAACTACCTCTAACCACCTATGACTAGCTCTGACCTCCTCTAAACACCTCTAACCACCTCTGACCACCTTTAACCACCTCTGACCACCTCTAACCACCTCTAACCCCCTCTGACCACCTCTAACCACCTCTAACCCCCTCTGACCACCTCTAACCACCTATGACCACCTCTGACCACCTCTAAACACCTCTAATCACCTGTAGCCACCTCTAACCACCTCTGACCCCCTCTAAACACCTCTAACCACCTCTGACCATCTCTAAACACATCTGACCACCTCTAACCACCTCTGACCAGACCGGCCCCTAAACACCTCTTGAAAAAAAGTTGATTTTCCCACAAACAATGTTCAATCAGTACCAACTAAAAATATAAAAATATAAATAAAATACAATACGGAAAAAAACTAATTTTAAAACATAAATCGAGTTTATCAAACCTTTTTTTTTACCGCGGGAGAAGTTTTATTGGGAAGGAATACGGTTTTTATTCGCTGTAGAATCACTTGATTCAATTCCTTTTGATTGTTGTAAAAATAAAATAAAATTGTGAAGAATTATTGATACATTACTCACTAGATGCTTGTCAACTTGCTTTTATTTATTTCATTGATAGATAAAAAAAAAAGTATTGAGTTTTTTCCTCTTTCATTTTTTTAGTCTATAATATAAACCAATAGGTAAAGGTTTGAAGTGAAGGGCTATAAAGAAAGAAGGGTCAAAGCCTTCAATTTTCCGTGTTAGTTTCTTTTCACTTACACACACACACACACACACACACACACACACACATATATATATATATATATATATATATATATATATATATATATATATATATATATATCGTAGAAAATAGAAAGATTCTTAGAGTGGACTTCGGGGGGCTCAAAAACTCTTTTCTACCCTGGGATTTTAACAGCCAAAGGCCCTCAAATCGAATTTCTGGGCCCTGGTCTCTTTTTTTCCATCGGATGCTTTCGGCGTCCTCAGCCTAATCCAGTTGTACAAGAAAACCTCGGGTATGCCAAAGTTTTTCAAAGCTTTTCTTCGGAGTTGTTGCGGTTTTTCCTTCTCTCCTGGTTTTAGAAAGCTTAGTATGGACTCGAAGAAAAAATAAATTTCACCTCGTTTTCCACCTGCGTTAGAAAAATATATAGAACTCGATATTTTTTCTTCTTCTTCATTATAACATCCTTTTCCAGTTGAAAAGGTTAGTCGTGTTTACTCGGAAGTTTTTGTAAAGATTTTCAGGGTTTTTTTATATTTTGATTAAGTTGTTCAAAATAGTGTTAAACACTTACTGGTTCATTAACTTCTAAAGGTGAAATAAAATGTCTTAATGTCTTAGTTATTTTAGAAATGTAATGGTAGTTATTTTATTTACTCACGGCAGCAAAATTAAGCATTACTTAACTGTTTTTAGGCTAGAAAGTACTTTCGCTGATTTGTCATTAAAATATTAAAAACAGGCAGGAAAATAGTTAAAACAGTCAGGGAAATATTTCTCTGCCTAGGTAGGGAAATATTTCTCTGCCTAGGTAGGGAAATATTTCTCTGCCTAGGTAAGGAAATATTTCTCTGCCTAGGTAAGGAAATATTTCTCTGCCTAGGTAAGGAAATATTTCTCTGCTTAGGTAAGGAAATATTTCTCTGCCTAGGTAAGGAAATATTTCTCTGCCTAGGTAAGGAAATATTTCTCTGCCTAGGTAAGGAAATATTTCTCTGCCTAGGTAAGGAAATATTTCTCTGCCTAGGTAAGGAAATATTTCTCTGCCTAGGTAAGGAAATATTTCTCTGCCTAGGTAAGGAAATATTTCTCTGCCTAGGTAAGGAAATATTTCTCTGCCTAGGTAAGGAAATATTTCTCTGCCTAGGTAAGGAAATATTTTTCTGCCTAGGTAAGGAAATATTTCTCTGCCTAGGTAAGGAAATATTTCTCTGCCTAAGTAGGGAAATATTTCTCTACCTAGGTAAGGAAATATTTCTCTGCCTAGGTAAGGAAATATTTATCTGCCTAGGTAAGGAAATATTTCTCTGCCTAAGTAGGGAAATATTTCTCTGCCTAGGCAAAAAAAAGTACAGTGTTTACCAGTACGTGTCATAACATCTGATTTTGTTTGTGTTTAGTTTTCTTTTAAATTGTGTTATTTTAATTTAGTTCTATACTTGTTTTATTACAAAGCAGTGTTATATTATTAATGTATTAATAATATTATTACGTTTTAAACGTTTAAAAATGATAAAATGAAAAAGGATTTGTATTTTAGGTCTTTGAATAATAATTAATATCGAGTAAGAAGTGGCAACACTGGAGCACGACTTGTTTTGGTTTGAGTTTATTGACGATTCATCTCAAACTAACTCTTTTACCTAAGCTTCCATTTTTTATCTGCATAGCGTGAGTAGATAAAATATTGTATGCAACAAGGCAGCAAAGGAAACATTTCTGCCTTGAGTATATTGACAATTCTATTTTGCTGCTTAGTTACATAAATAACTATAGCATCTGACAACTCTTTGAACTTATTTTAGACATTAACAATGTTTTCATATTAAATTGATGTCCTAACACTGACTTCTCCACTTTAATTCCTAGAAAGGTGAGATGTATTTTGTAGATGAATATTCTATACTTTAATCACCTTGTTACTGATCGAAAAATCGTATAAAAAAATACGTCAAATCACTTAAATAAATCAGTAATTACATTTTTTTTAAATTGTTTTGTTATCACCGCATTATCAGGGACTTACCACTCTCTTAATACTGAATAAAATTATATATTGACTTTAAAAATGAGGTGAATCGAGAAATAAATTTTAGCTCAAATTATTTCTTGAAAACGGTTCCGATAATTTTGATTAAAAAAATTCAAAAATGTATTCAATTTAAATACAAATCGAACGATGTAAGCCGTTTACCCGGGAAAAATCTAGTTCCTGAGAAAATAGCTTTAAACCTGGACGGAGAGAAGCCGGGTTCGATTCCCCGCCGAGGAGAAGTTAATTTTATGATTAATTTTTATATAATGTCCTACAATAATTTTATGTACCTACGAAAACTCGAAAACTAATATAATGGAACACATTGGGCTAAGTAATTAAGAACTCGTATATGAGAAAGTTTTTCGGACATGTCTCGGACCTAATTTTTTTCCATGAAGCCAATTCGGATAATTGAACGTTTCGACAACTGCGACGTTTGGATAATCTACGCTCTACTGTATTATGTAGATGATTAGTTGTTCAAAGCTTTGTACAGTAAAAGGTATCTACTTATAGTAGATTGTCAGACGTCTTTCTTTTTAAATAATTTCACTGTTCGTCAATATATACTTAACTTCAGAAAACTTTAAAAAACTCTCGCTTTAAAAAAGAGTCACGCGATGTCTAATTATAATTATTTTTGTAGAATTATAAACAACGTATAATTACTGATCACGCATCACTAAAAAGTTAACTAAAAAATGTATTTAATCTACTTCCTTATTATCATTATTTGCTTTTTGTTTCCCACCATCTATTATTAATCCATCTCATATAAAAAAATTAATATTAATAATTAAGAATTAAAAATAAAAAATAAAAAATAAAAGGGTATTCTTTTTATAAAATAAAAATAAAAAGTTATAATATGAATACAGTGTTAATGTTAATAATTATAGTCTGAAGATATTTAAATAAGTTGGGTGCACTGACCGAGAACCAGTGTTGCCATAATAGACTGGTTTGTTATTTAACCTGTTTCCTTCTAAGATCTAAATGCAGAACTAGCTCTGGGGGGGGGGGGGGGGGGGGGTATACAGTTAGAATCCTCATTCATATGCATATTACGTAATTTTTTTTTTTTTTTTTTTTCAAAAAGGGGGATTAATGATGTTTTTGATATAAATTTTACATCCTTTTGTATAGTCATCCTATATAATGAGTAGTTATTAAACCTGATTTCTTGAAAGAAGAAATTCTTTGCCTTAAAGAAGCTAGAATGGCTAATTAAAGAGTAATACAAATTAAAAGAAAATTACTAAAATTAGAAGATAATTAGTTTTTTAAATTTATAATTAAAGTTAAAAATAAATTTCTTAGTTTAGAACTAATTCTTTAGTTAGAACAAAGAAAGGTTTGATATTTCTCCACCAAAATAGTACATTACGCGTCTAGTGCAGAAAGTAAAAGATGTATATCATGATAATATTTTAAAAAGATTGGCTTAAGGATGAAATGAAAGAAGTAAAATATGTTATGAATAAATAGGATGGAACAACTCGTTACTCTCTGGAAGGTAGCAAACGTGGTAAAAGTGAGGCATAAGAAGTGCCAAATTATCCAGATAAAGGGAATGAGGCGTTGGAGAAAACTAAACATGATTCTTATACGAGGAAGATTTGGACTTAATGCTTAACTAACTTAGATCACAAGTACCCTATACCATGTGGGTGCATGTTATTAACAATTTCATTGAAATGGCTGTTTCCGAAATCTCATTTAAAATATATCTTCCGTAACCTAGCCAGGAGAAGAGTTTATTGCAAGACAGGAAATACGGTATAGATTATTACCCTTATATTATCTAGACTCTAGACATTTACGAAAGAGTACATTACGCGTCTTGTGCGGAAAGTAGCATTTTGCATGCGAGTGTGGAGTTTGCCGAGCGATAGCGAGGGTAAGTAAAACCACACGAGCAAAGCAAAATGCAGTTTTCCCACGAGTTGCGTACCGTACTTTATCTACGATTGTTGGATTTTAATGTGCCATTCTTAAATCATTTCATTTAATAAATTTCCTGTATGTAAGTTTTTCTTTTGATAATGACATTAATTTATTAGTTGTATTTTGTGTCGAACTAACTATTTCGGGAGGAGTATTATTCTCCTCATTTTCGTCATAATCACTTAAAACACTCATTGTTATTCACTAAAAACTCGATATAAACAGTTACTTTAATTAAGCAAACAGTAAACTAGTTTTGTTAAATGTAAACAAACACGCTAAAATTGGTCCGAAACAACTTAGACAAACTTTCCAATATAGAGTTCATAATAATTTAGCCCAGTGTTTTCCATTTAATAGTTTTCGAATTTTCGTAGGCCCATTTAATTTATTATTGTATAACTAATGATTGAGAAATATGATTTTCCTAAAATATCGTAAACGAGATGTAAAGAATCACTTATTGAAAATTTTGCTCCCTAGCTAGCCAAATGTAGGAGAAACTATGTGATCGTTTCGTCGGTGACGAAACTAGGTTTCGTGTCTGTCTGTCGGTCTGTCGTTCAATTTTTGCGTACCAAAATATCTTAAAAACTACTCGTCCGATTTTAATGAAAATTGGATGGTAGATCATAATTAGCTCATTGTTGGTCTCATATAAGTTCCAACTTCTGCGCTCATTTTCTTCTCTTCCACATGCGCACAAACATACATTTACTATAACCTATAGCTTCAAAAGTACTTATCTGATTTGTATGAAACTTTCATAGTTTATAACGAAAGTAACCCGCAGATAGTCCCAGATTAATTTCAACCCTATACTCTCTTCAAATTTTACTAAATTAATACATTAATTTATGTATAAAAATCAAAACAATTTTGACAGATTTAGAAAGGGGTGGGGAATTGAATAAATTTGATAATAATGGGTAGTAAAAGCATAAAATCATTAATGTATACGAAATAAGAGGCGAGGAAGCTATGTGCCACACTAATTGGAGACTATTTTATAAATGTATTCAATAATAAATTAATCAATTTAGGATTTAAATTTAGTGTCATTAAGTATGTGAGAAAATTTTATTCAAGATCGTCGGACTGATATTTTTTTTAATTTTTTTTGTTGGCCACACTCATTTTGCACGTAGTCAATCAAAATTCTTGTCCCGCTACTTTCTTTGTCTACAAATAAGCAGATGAGTAAAAACAGAATAAAATGTAATAATTGTATATAGCATATATTTTCTTTTTTTTTCTTCGTCTTTTAATATAACAAGAAATTTCCCTTAACTTTTTAAAGAAATACTTATTTTATTATTCTCTTTTTTTTATCTTCGAAACCAGAATAAAAAAAAACTTTTACTTATAAAACGAACGAGATGGGAAACGGGAAAAAGTAGAAGATTTATAACAATACGGGAGACCCAGTGAAATAATATTCGCAGCTTGTGATTTACCATTATTGTTCTTTTGAGATATCGAAAAAGAAAACTTAAAACAGAAATGAGAGAAAACTGTTTTTTGTTCTTTTTTTTATTGTTTTGTATTTTTCCCAATTCATCATGAACGTATAAAGTTTTTCCCTTCTGGTTTTTCCTCAGTATCTTTTTATAGTATAAATGCAAAGTGAAAAAAGATATATGATATTAATCATTAGTGGATATATGATTTCATATAAATATCATATTTTTTTAAAAAATATATATTTTCTGTATTAAATATCTGATGCAATGTAGTACATGCATTTTCTTTATAGTATTATTCAAAATTCATGCAATACAATAACTAATCTTACATGCTATAATAAAATACATTTCGATGCAATGTCCCCAAATAACTTTGAAAATCACATCTATTTTAGGTTTTTAATGTTAAAACTAAGAGTACATCATTTATGGCTAGTTTTCGTTTAAATTCTATAGAACTAAATATATCTCGTTTCTAGATACAATTTCAGTCATTATATAGCTTTAAGGTAACCAAGAATAGTATTGAAAATTTGTCTAAATTATAGTGTAATTATAATTTTACTACGTTTTTATTAGCTTGCTTTCTTGCTTGTTTTTTTGTCCAGTACAAATATTTGCAATCGATTTTTAACTAACATCCCGAGTAACTAGACATTTGAAACTTTTAGAATAGCTCTGAACACGATGACAATGAATTATTTTAATACTTTTAGCCGAATTTCAGCAGACATTAATTCGTTTTCAGCAAATTTTGCTGTATGGAAAGTTAGTTCGGAAAAAATCCGCAAGTTATTGTATTTGTTTTGACATGACCCTTATTTACAATCTTCATATTGACGGATTTCAAATTTATGATTTATGACAGAAAATTTAAAAACGTAGTATAAAAAAAGTTCTTTTTATCTTGTAATTATTAATATTATTTAAATTATAATATTGTTAAGTATTTTTTTCTTAGTGCGTAGGCTTTTGTGGGTAGACTCGTAATAAACAGCTTGGATTTCTGGTGAAATCTACGTCATGAAGGGGTTAAGTCCTTGGTTTCGCTTCCACTACTGGAAGCATATTCAGAGGTATGGTGCATCATGATTTTTCTTTGATGCAACAACAAGACATACTGACGATTGGAGTGAAGGACGACGTATTTATAGTTGCTTTCTGGAATGTAGATAGCGCTTTTTGGATTTCCCGGGGGTTCCTTGAGTCGGGTTAATCCTTTGTCGGGATGACGAAATCGGGCAGGTGCTGTCTTGTAAGCTAGTATAAATACGCCGTTCTTCAGTCCAGTCGTCAGAAGTTCCTGTTGTTGATTCAAGTAAACATCACAATGCAGCACACCCCCTGAAGATGCTTCCAATAGTGGAAGTGAAACGTCGGACTTCAACCTCTTCTTGACGCGGATTTCACCGGAAAAGCTGTATCTTTTTTTCTCCCTTATAAACCTTTAACCCGGGCGTACATAGAGACACAGGTAACGCAGGGCAGCACAGTGTTTAAACGCGTAGAATTATTCGAAACCTCACAAAATGAGATGCAGGGCCGGTCACTTGGTCTACTCGAGGTTGATCTGGTGTCTTAATTTGAGAGGTCTCAAATATATATTTAACTCTCAAACGTTTATTTCTGCGGTTGTAAAAATCTATGGTGTCCTTCCCGGTGATGCCAGCGTCTGAAATTCCCGGGTTTAAAGTGGTCTCTATACATTTAAGGGTGGGATTATGCATTATAAACCTCTGCTTTTTAAAAAAAGAAAAACATGAATGTTAATATTTAAAAAAAATAAGAGATGAAATATGAGAAGAGTTAGTTAGTATGTTGTTAGATGTATTAAAAAATGGAAATAGAGATAAGAAGTTAGGTGAAACATTGAAGAATAGTAAAATGTATGTGAAGCCAAGGCAAAGGAGCCGGGGCACGAATGCCAAGCCATGCAAGACGATGTTGTTATGCAGGCTTAGTATGTACAGTAAAGACCAGACATTTATTTTTACAGCGATACCCCGACCCCCTTCTCTAGTGAACGTGACCCATCTAGATAAATATGTCTCGAAGCCCTCGCTTGAAATGCTCTTCTTATAAATAGCATGCTACTTATTCCCTTTGCATTATTCTGCTTAGCGCTGCATGATTTATCACGTAATATTCATCTTGTGTGTTGCTCTTGGGTATTGTCAACTGATATTGAGTTAACTAAGTGTTTAAGTATGCAATAGTTAATATTTAATTTAAATTGTTAAGTATATATATACATGTTTTTCATTACCAAAGCAGTCTATCTAAGCACTAAATATGTTTGATTTAATAACATATATTTATACCTATGTACTATTTTGCTTAATTCGACTTAAGCAGCCCCTACACGATCAAGCCGCTTGATCAAAACAACGCGTCAAGCTGATTGACACAACCTTCAAGCCACCTTGGAGCGCATCAAGCATCCCATCAATCTTTTCATCAACACTCATTTGTAGCGGAGTTTTCGACTAGTGAACTGCTCCTCCTGGACTGTAATAAATCAGTACTGTGTAGATACCATGGTTTAGAATCAGGATTTGGGGTGTCGAGCAGGTGATTGACTGAATGCTTGATCAAAATTGCTCTAGACAATCAAGCGCTCCGTCAAGCCACTTGACTCATTCAAACTTTCCATCAATCTCCGTCAAGGCTTGACTCAAGCATCAAACGGGTTCCTAGACTATCAATCATGCTTGATACCATTGCTTGACGCGATGTTTTGATCAAGCGGCTTAATCGTGTAGGGGCTTCTTTAGACTCCTAACATAGTTTTGGTTGTTATCTTCATCACAGATGAGGGATAAAGAATAATGGAATATCTAAAGGGCTTTTGGTTTAGTTCGAAGATCAGCCCATAAAACAAATATGGGCTGGTCTTCGAACTAATTTTTAGATTTGACAAAATTGATTAGACAACAAAACGTCACACATGAATCTGTTGGACTTTGTATAGGGGCGTGTTGTTGGGGGAAAAAAAGTAAACAAAGATTATATTACAAAATATAAAAGTAATAGTACATTACGCGTCTAGTGCGGAAAGTAAAATTTTGCATGCTAGTGTAGAGTTTGCACCCGAGCGATAGCGAGGGTAGCAAAACCATACGAGTAAAGCAAAATGCAGTTTTCGCACGAGTTGCGTACCGTACTTTATCTACGATGGTTGGATTTTAATAATAAATACAGAAAAAAAACAGTTACTTTAATTAAACGAACATCAAATTTGTTTTGTTAAATGTAAACAAACACGCTAATAGTGCGATAAGGTGAAGAATTCTTCCTTATTTCCCTAGTGCAGAAATAAAGAAGAATTATGAAACGCGCATGCGCAATGAAAATAAATACGTAAAGAATCTCTTTCTACGCATCTAAACTCTAAACAGAGATAAAATGTTTATATTTCGTATCAATCGTAGATAAAAATACTTCCATGGAGATATTATTTCTATATGAAATTTGGAGGAAATCTCGCAGCTTCTAAACATGTATTTTTGTTTAAAAACAGTATGCAAACTTTTATTTCAGTCGACAGGATAAGTTTGTTTTGAAATCAGTTCTTTAATGGAAGTGATTATGATTATCGTAGGGTATATATAGGGCTGTGTAGAAGCCCTAGTGGAAAGGGGGAGGGTAATGCTAAGGGTTAGGTTTGGTCCATCCAATTTTCTGGATCAGGTATCAGGGTAATGGAGCTGACCACGGGGACATCTAGCTCTTAGACCAGTCCACTCTATATAGACTTGATTCTACACAACCACACCTGAGACTTGGCTAACTTCTCTCATTTGTCTATTCTCTTCCAAAACATTACGCTACCAAACCTTCCTCCTTTCTCAAATTGACCATACAGCTCAGACAAATTATTGCTCCATTCTGTTAAATTTTAGAGCAAAATTAACCGACTTCATGATTTTGATAACGACATAAATTTACACTAAGAGGTCTTATTCTGATTCGTTAACATTATTATTCGATAAATTAATGTATGAACTGGTAGGAAATATTTTACATTACATATTATATTGTTCTTGATGGATGCTTTAGGTGTTAAATAAATACTTTCAAAACTTGTTGGTTATCATATATATTTACTAGTTTTGATTGTTTTAATTTAACACCAGCATCCATCAAGAACGTAGTATATAAAAAGTTCTTTTTATCTTGTAATTATTACAAGCTTTTATTTAACTTGCAATGTTTGTGTGTATGTATGTATGTTATCGGGTCAAATCTTGCAACTGAATTTTAAAGCAGTTATTCTCAACTGATTGAATTGAAATTTTGCATACACGTTCAGTTTGGATTACAATGTATGGTTAGCTAAGTGACGTCATTCTAAATCCAAAATGGTGGACAGCCCAAGATGTTGGACTAGTTATTTTTTAAGCACGCCCATGATATGGGTATCAAATAAAAGGGTTTGCTGAGAAGAATACGAATAAAAGCTTGTATTATTTTTTTTTTTTTTTAAATCAAATTATTTTTATTTAGTAAAATAAAATCAATATTTGTAAGAAGTAAAGTTGTTCGTAATTTAATGCTTAAGGTTATAACATTTATTTAACATGTACAATACATAATAGTAGATTATTTGTTTGACTCGTACAAAGAAGCGACATGCATTAAATATAATTGTCTGTGACAAGGGGGTGCGTGGAAGAGTTACTAGGCCTACTTACCTATGTTTTTACCTGTTTGTTACCCGTAGTAACTCATATCGATTTACCATAATATTACAGGTAATCAACCTAGATATTAAATTAACGTCCGAATGGACGGTGAAACAGTTTATATTTATTTAAAACGACCTCGTTAAATCTGTAATGGTTCTGCCAAGAATTACTTGGACACTATATTCGAGAAATAAAAAAAGAAATGATAATCAATTACTGTTTTTGTAAAATGAATTATTTAGTGATTTTGAATGTTGTTATTTTCAATGTGCTTTTCTTATGTTCAAAGTTATAACAATAAGAAAATAAGTATAACAACTAAAAGCTATTAAGAATAAATTAAAGAAAATTATACTTTTTTATTATTTTTGTTTATCTTAGTAAACATAAATTACGTTATTTATTTCAAAGAGTATTATTATTATTATTATTGATTACTGATTAACCACAAGTAAATTACTCTAAGCGGCTTGGAATGAATAGTACAATAAATAGAACATTACGCGTCGAGTGCGGAAAGTAGCATTTTGCATGCGAGTGTGGAGTTTGCACCCGAGCGGGTAGCGAGGGTAGTAAAACCACACGAGCAAAGCAAAATGCAGTTTTCACACGAGTTGCGTACCGTACTTTATCTACGATTGTTGGATTTTAATAATAAATTCAGAAAAGAAATCAATAAACTTCCTTTATGTAAGTTCGTATTTCTCTTTTGATAAGGATGACATTAATTCATTAGATGTGATTTTGTGCCGAATTAATTATTTCGGGAGGCGTATTATTCTCCTCATTTTCGTCATTATCACTTAAATCACTCATTGTTTTTCTCTAAAAACTCTATATAAATAGTTACTTTAATTAAACAAACAGCAAATTAGTTTTGTTAAATGTAAACAAACTCGCTAATCGTGTGATAAAGTGAAGAATTATTAAACGCGCATGCGAAATGAATACAACTACTAAAAGAATAACTTTCTACGCATCTAAACAGAGATACATTTCGTATCAATCGTATATAAAAGTATTTCATTATAAAAATGGATTTGAGTTGATAATTTGAAATGAAAATTGGTTGCTCGTAAACAATAAAATATAAATTTTAATAAAATGTAAATTATTTTATTTTTATAATAAAAAAACGACCAGACTTAACTTAGACTTATTTTATGTATTACATAGATTTCCCGTGTTGGCCCCATAATGAACTTTTGTGGTGACTGCGTCTCATTCTCTGTTCTCAGGGTTGGTCCTAAGTACCAGTTTATAGGACCTATCGAGCTACTGTCACCATCTTTTGTCACTATCTTATGGGATAAAAAAAAATAAAAAAATTGGACACAGTACGTCGAGCTGATTAAAAAAATATATAATTTTTTGGTTATATGCTTTGATAGGGCGAGCGTAGGTGAGTTTGAAATTGTTGTGAAACGTGTCCCCCCTTCTATCTCACTTATGTGAAGTGCAAAAATTCTAAAAAGAAATCCTGAACATTCTTCGACCAAAAGTAAAGATACCACTTTTTTTAATTATGAAAAAAAAATTATTTTATTTTTTATTGACAAAATACGTTTCTTTATAATCACGGTCTTTTTGATGTATTTATATGTTTGTAATCCAGTTCAGTGGCAAAAAAATACTTTATCAGAAGTGTGTTTATGTGTTTTGAGAATATCAGACCCATAGGATAGTTCAAAGTAAGCTTTTTAGCATTTTAAAAACACCATCAATAGGGAAATACTTAAACTATACAGTGTTGCCTACGGACCCTCGCTGTGTGCTGACTAGCACACACTTGACCTGTTTACTTCTGTATTAATTGTTAAAATCCAACAACACATAATTGTCAATTTGAAGGGTCCCCTTCCCAAAATATCCTTCAAAGCTACTTTGCCCCCTCCCCCCCAAAAAATGTAACCTTCAAAGCTACTTTGGAAGTAAGTGCAGTATAACAGCATTCATTGAGTGAACTTCGTTTGATGAACAATTATTATCGAAAAATCATCCAGCCATACCTATAACCGCTAGTCAGATTCAACCAACATGTAAACAGTTGTATTGTCGATGTGTACATGCTGCTTAGACATGACATACTAATTAATTTGCTGTATCATGATTAAGTGAACAATCATGTCATACATATCTGAGAATATGTTAGACATGGTAACATAATCAATCTTACATTACATCAACATAATATGCAAGATCTATGTCAAAATGCTTCCATTTAGGCACTGAAATAAACACAAACTGGGTTATTTCAACTAAAATTTTAGAGGAATTTTTAACTTACGAGTATACTGACATCATTAGTAGTTTTGTCGGAGATTTCGTGGTATTTAGATAATATTGTTACTACGTTTTTATTAGCTTGCTTTCTTGTTTGTTTGTTTGTCCAGTACAAATTTTTCAATCGATTTTTAACTAACTTCCCGAATAGCTAGACATTTGAAACTTTTAGAATAGCTCAGAACACGATGACAATGCATTATTTTAATACTTTTAGCCATCTTTCAGCAGAATTTAATTAGTTTTCAGCAAATTTTGCTGTGCGGAAAGTTAGTTCGGAAAAAATCCGCAAGTTATTTTATTTGTTTTGCCATATCCAATATTTACGCAATCTTCATTTTGACGGGTTTCAAATTTGTGATAGATAAACATTGAATGACAGCAAAACAGGAAATATCGATTATATTATTTCAAATATATCGATGGCATATGCTTTAGATTTGGTGTTGGGGAGATCCGTTGTACAAAGATTTATTTTTTTATAGGTTTAAGATCAGCTCTCTGGATGGTTGTCATTTATGTGAAGTAAATAAATTCGGAACAATTTTTTTTTTTCACTAACATTATATATTATACAACAATAACAATTACATTATCAACATTACATACGATTCAACAGAAAATTTAAAAAGTAGTATATAAAGTTCTTTTTATCTTGAAATTATTAAGAGATAAACATTGAATGAAAGCGAAACAGGAAAAGTAAACAAATAAATAAATTAATTGACGTGTGACAACCAAGTTTGTTTACACTTGTGTCCTAGGTATCGGTTTAATTTTTCTGCATCTGTACTCTTTACTTGTACTCATTTTTCTTCTCTTACCGTGCCGTAGAATATTGTTAAAGCCACATAAGCTAAATTGATTTTTCAAAGTATTCACAGACTTTATATTTTTATTTTTTTTTTCCAGGGAATTTAATAAATTATATTATATATTTTACTTATAGTTTTCTTGGAATCTTGTTGGCATTTGATTTATATTACAAAGTATTTTTATAGAAATAACATAAAATGTTATTCTAATATTTCTTCAGAACCAATTTACCGTTTAAAAGATGTGAAGCTTAGGAATCGTAGGAAAACTTCCTTATTGAAGATCCGCAATAACTCCTCGAGTTATGTCATCATCTATTCAAGCGAGTAATAATTTCGCAGTGTGAAAATGACGTAATTTCCACCGTCTTTCCGTTAGTTCTTTCCCGTTTTCCCTCTCTACCTTCTTCTACCATTCATATATCTCTTCTTTTCCACGATTCTCACTTTTCACCTTTTTTCCTCTTCAAAAATATATTTCGACGGAGGATATTAATATTTTATTCGTCGGAATATTTTTTTTTTTTTTTCGCATCCGCCATTCACAATTCACTATATTTATCCTCGAGAAAGGGGAAATCTCAGGGATTTTTTCGATTTCCGTCCGTGACGTTTAAAAGATCCTACCGGGAACCCTTTATAGAGGAAACGGGAGAAGGTATAGTATTTCACGACAGGAAAAAAAGGGATTTTTCCAAGGCTTTTCCCGAGGAAGAGGGGGAGAGACTGCTAGGGATAGCGCATCTTCTCTTAAATCAATAAAGAGGAAGCGGGTCTGAACGCTGCGAGCTTTAGACCGGAGTAACAAAACGGGATTAGATGTGGTGCCAACAGATGCAGGTAACAACAGATGCTTTCAGCTTGTGCTTGATACCTGCGCTCCCTAACGGTCAATTAAACACTTTCACAGCCTTTAACCTGATCACACCGACAGTTAACGTTAGACCCTCTGCACTAACCCTTACCTTTCAAACCCGAAATTACATTAGTGCAACGATACACGTGATAATCCCGGGAATTAATAACCCTCTCAAACTCACTTACTAAAAGCCTTAAAGAGTCTTTCGAGTTGTAAAAATGCAGTTTAATTCTCCCATCTTAAATGTTCTAAAGTACGAACTGCTTCAAGTTAATTTGAAAGGTCAATTGTTCAACTGTAAGAGATATTGAAGTATAGTTGCGATTTCAAATTACTGGATGTCATGTACCACTGGATATGGACCATGAAATAGTTTTGGCTAATGATTACAAATAATGTCATAAAATGGTTAGAAGAGTTTTTTTTAAGGATGTCTTCTGTCCATTTTGAATACAAAATTAGCAAATATTCTATTTGTTTAAGATGGTTTCATTAAGAAAACTATTGATATGAAATGAATTCAACTAATGTTATAAATTATTATAAACAAACAAGAAATAAATTATTATTATTTATAGTTAGTGTAAGATATTGCTTCCGAGCTTACCGAAGGTAACAGAAGCTATGTGATCGTTCCGAAGAACGAAAAAATTTTAGGTCTCCGATTTCAAAAATTCCAAGACAGAAATCCGTTTCAGACATCAGGGATCATTTTAGGTTCCGTGTCTGTCGGTCGGTCTGTCCGAAGGTAACGGAAGCTATGTGATTGTTCCGAAGAACGAAAAAATTTTAGGTCTCCGATTTCAAAAATTCCAAGACAGAAATCCGTTTCAGACATCAGGGATCATTTTCGGTTCCGTCTCTGTCTGTCGGTCCGTCGGTCTGTCGTTCAATTTTTGCGAACCAACATATCTTAAAAACTACAAGTCTAATTTTAATGAAATTTGTGTGGTAGGTCAAAATTAGTTCATTGTTAGTCCCGCATAAGTTTCAACCTTCTGCGTTCATTTGTTTCTCTTCCACATGCGCACAAACATACATTTATTTACACCTATACCTTGAAAAGTACTTATCTGATTTGTATGAAACGTTTATAGTTTATCGAAAGTAGCCAGCAGATAGCCCTAGATTAATTTGAACGGTCTGCACTCTTTGACTTTTGCTAAATTGACTTTAATTTATGTAAAAAGTCCAAAATAGTCAAAATTGTTTAAATTTAAGATTAAAAAAAACAGGGGAAACATTAAAATAAATAGAGAATAATGGTTTGTAAATGTATAAAATCAATAAAGTACGTGATAGAATGCGAGGAAGCTACGTGCTACACCAATTGGCAGTCTATATTTTTGTAGGTAATTAAAAAGGGCAGATAATTTTCTTGAATGCGATAGCAGTGTTAAAGAGTTGATTCCTTTAAATCTATAAAAACACTATGAAAAGTCGATTTGAACTTCGGCAACTATATAAATTTTCAAATCAATGAAATAATCGTAATAAGTTAAAACAGATTGAAGATAGAAAATGAAAAGAGTCCTTACAGAAAGACGTTTACCCTTGTGTAACGGTTATGAAACAATGAACAGATGAGACAATGGGTCCTGGAACCCAAGCAAAATCTTATCTTAAACAACCAATTGGAAGACCCGTTAGATATTGAACAGTTTTCCTTACAGCTAAGTTCCTCATATATTTAGTTAATGCTCTATAATTATTAAGGATTAATAACAGAAGTCACAATCTCTAATTGTGCTCCTGAATCATCTACGAAATTTTGACCCATATAAAACAACAGTAAATTCCTCTTTGAAAATTCGGAACTTTAAAACGAAATTGTCACATTCTTGAACCAACTTCCACAACTAAAAGACTTCAAAGAGATTGCAGAGCAGTCAATTGTATGAAGATGGTTTCCAACATTAAAAAAAAATAATCTTGGGGATACTGAAAAATGAACTCGTACACAAAATTTTATTTAGATTTAAGTAAGTCACGTTTTTGCACGCTACATTCTGTACAATGATTATTAATAAAATGTACGTACATTATGTTATAAAAACAAATTTTGATAAAATATATCTTTTAATTTAAATCAAATTATAATTATTTTAATTATACAAGTCTAGAAGTCAACTTAAATAATTAATATAAAAATGCCATTTTTCAAAACTGGTCTTATATTCATTTTTTTTTTTTTTTTTGGTTTCTGTATTTTTCACCTTAGTTGTATCTATGTGCAAAATTTGGGGAAGATTGAATGACGGTAAGTGGTTCAAAATTGGGGTAATAGGTGTGCGATGAAACTTAAAAAGCAAATAAATTTGACGCCATTTTGTTTTGTTTTTTTTTTGTTTTTGGTTTCTGTATTCTTTACCTTAGTTGTATCTATGTGCAAAATTTGGGGAAGATTGAATCACGGGAAGTGGTTCAAAATTGGGGAAACGAAAATGTGCGATGAAACTTACAAAGCAAAGTAATATAAGACCAGTAATAATAATAATAAAATAATTAATATAAAAATGCCATTTTTCAAAACTGGTCTTATTTTCAACCTTTTTTTTTTTTTTGGTTACTGTATTCTTCACCTTAGTTGTATCTATGTGCAAATTTGGGGAAGATTGAATCACGGGAAGTGGTTCAAAATTGGGGTAATAGGTGTGCGATGAAACTTAAAAAGGAAATAAATTTGACGCCATTTTTTTTTTTTTTTTTTTTTTTGGTTTCTGTATTCTTCACCTTAGTTGTATCTATGTGCAAAATTTGGGGAAGATTAAATGACGGGAAAAGGTTCAAAATCGGGGTAATAGGTGTGCGATGAAACTTAAAAAGCAAATAAATTTGTCGCCATTTTTTTTTTTTTTTTTTTTTTTTTTTGGTTTCTGAATTCTTCCTCTTAGTTCTATCTATGTGCGAAATTTGGGGAAGATTGAAATACGGGAAGTGGTTCAAAATCGGGTTAACGGAAACGTGCGATGAAACTTACAAAGCAAAGTAATATAAGACCAGTAAAAAAAAGTCAAATTTAAACTTGCCGCAGTATGAATACTACAGACTATTTTTATACTACTGACTACTACTAGGCATCGCGTGGCTCTATCATTAAAGCAAGCGTGCAATAAAATACTGACTATTGAGATTTGTTAATCATGATGAATGTCATAGTTGAAGATAAGTGGAAGAGGGCATTGTGGAGTAGAGTGGGGGTACTCGGTACAAAGCTTTACTTCTTAAACAAATCTACCCACATCACGACAATAAGAATCTTAACCACCCGTCATAGCTTCTAAACTAATAATATAAATGCATCACTTCATTACTCAAATACTACTGCATGTATCAAGTTGATATTTTACATACTTGTTTCAATTGTACTTTAGACGATGTACATGAAGTTTTATTAAAATCGTTACGTTATAACGTAAGATATCGGTAAAAAGGTTGTTTTCTCTATTTTAAACGTTTAGGTCCGCTTTAATAGTTTTAGCGATCTTTATTAATTCATAGCAGTGTCGTTGTTGGTTTTACTAAAAAATGTTATTTGTAACAAATGTTCATCTCATCGAATAGGTGATAATAGAATTTTTTCCCGTCCTGAATTTTAAATTTGAAGCTCACGTTTACGCGAGCAAAGCGCGCGAACTCTTGGACGGATCACGCTGTCCAACGAACTTAGCCTGAGTATTAGTAAAAGGAAGATGTATACCAAATTTCAACTAAATCGGTCAACTTTTACTCAAGTTATCGTCGGACACGTAAACGTTACACACAGACAGACAGACAGACAGACAAGATGCATATTTCGTTGAATGTAAGAAGCTCGCTTACGCTCGCTTCAACTATTATTTTTATTTTAGTTGACTCCTAGACTTGGAAAATGGATTGAGCTTAATTCGGGACTAGGTATCGTTACTGACAGAGGAAATTATTCTCTAGTGTAGCTCAGTTGATAGAGCACTATACTGTAAATATAGAGGCCCGTGGTTCAAGTCCCGGCGCTGGAGTCTATTTTTCTTTGTCTGCCTCCCTTTGTTAATAATAATTATAATTTAATTTAAATTTAAATTTAAACTTTACGTAGTGAGAATACTACCTAAAACTTAAAAATGCATTTTAAAATATATCAGTTTACCTAAATTTTTAGATTGTAGAAAAGTCTACAAACTTCTTTTTTTTTATCTTGAAAATAACGACCTAATTTACTAACAAGATAACGAGTGTAAAAAATATACAAGGTAGTTAGTGTATTTAAAAAAAATGTTTTAGTACGAAAATATTAAGGGTTCTAGCTACATAATTAGTCTTAGAAATAATATTGCAGATGTGATGCTTTAAAAAATGTGTTATTTTAAAAAAATGATTTGTACGTATGTTGAATTACATTAGTGGATAAATGTGAGAGAGATAAGCCAAGATGATAGAGAGAGAAGCAATTTGGCCCAAGCTTGTAGGTTTTGGTTGACCCGTGTCTGACCCTCTCCCTGCGTCATGTAATATCCCTCTAGGGTCGTTCTTTTTTTGTAAAAGGAAGAAATAAATAGCTCAATTAAAAAAATAACCCGAAACAAAGCACGCAATCATATTCACGTCAAGTTAAATTAGATACTTACTCTGAAAAGCACGGCTCAAGCATTTTGATGTTATTAACATTAAAATCACGTTTGAACTATTAAATTTATGTTTTAGTACCATCTTTATGCACGTAGGAGCTAATGTTGTTTGAATTATCTATAAAATATTATATAAATAGTTAAAGTTAAATCTTTCATATATTTTAATTTTTATCTAGATAAAACTGCAGTGATAGTGAAGTATTCTATAACAATAATTTATAGTATGGATTTTAGTTCTTCAATATATCAATTTAAAATGGAAATTTTAATAATAAAAATTATATTATCTGGTTATAAAGAAATTAAAGATGATATTAAGTCCTTACTCTAAAAAATGATGATGAGGAGATACTTAAAAATTATTTCAAACACATCTAGAAAAAAATTTCTTCTAGAAAAAATGTGTGGAACTTACACATACAGGGTGTCCCACATAAGGTGTAACACAGAAAAACCTGATGTTCTACATCACATTTCTGACAAAAAATGTTATATAACATAATGGTTGATCGACCTTCGTTTTCGAGATATATCGATTTTTCAATTATCTCATTTTCTGGTTACTTTTCCCCATTACTTCAAGTTTTTGTAAACAATTATGTACACTTTTCTGTATTATATTATTTAATTTTTCATTTTGTTAATACAAGGAGTGATATTGTTTTATTTTTTTTGTTACCCTCTCTATTTTTTCACCAAGTCTTAGGGTCATTTAAAGTCATGGAAACTGATAAACTTGTCATTTATTACCTCATTTTCATCCAAATAAGTTTGAAAACTTGAAGCAAACTTATTAACAAGTTATATCATTTTAAAGCTTATTAGACAGGCCAGTTTTACATGAGGTCAAATTTATTCGTTTACCATACAAATTAAAAAGTTATGCTACCAAGAACGTTGACCACAAATTTCTTATTAACCAAAACATTGTATTTAGAAGTATATCAAATTAATTTAATAAGGGTATTATGGTCAAGCAGCATGACATTTTTAAAGCTAATTTCCTCACCTTTTGAATGGTGAAAACCCCGTCTTTATATCTTTATTAGATTTTACGCTATAACTTTATTAAAGGAAAAAGTAACCAGAAAATGAGATAATTGAAAAATCGATGTATCTCGAAAACGAAGGTCGATCAACCATTATGTTATATAACATTTTATGTCAGAAATGTGATGTAGAACATCAGGTTTTTTCTGTGTTACACCTTATGTGGGACACCCAGTATATATAAAAAAAATACGTGTGGTGTCACGGGACACCCGGTAGGAAAGAAGTTCCTTACGGTTTTCATTAAAAATAAATTATAAGATCACACTGCTAAGTATACGATGGTAACTACTTATACATGGCGGAGTTAGAAAAGAGACAAAATTATAAGTAACGAGCTATTTGTACTTAGCAGAGCTTAGGCAAAATTGAAAGAAAAGCATTTTTTTGTCATTGAGAGTCTTACAATAAATATGTATTGAATATTGAGAAAAAAGTTCATCATGATAAGTTGATAGTTAAAGAGGATGGTTGAATGTAGTAGGTAGGGAACGATGCTGTTCTCTACCTACCCAGTCTACTCGATTTAAAATATATCACTTCACTGCATAAAAACTCTGCTTGATTCAATTGTACTTTAGACGATGTGTATACAGGGTGTATCAATTTCAGATGGCCATAGAAAAAGGGGTATATCTACAGGTCATTTGGAGCAAAAAAGTTCATATAAGCTATAGTCCAATTCTCAACAGGTTAGGAGCTATAGGCGAAAATAGACTGTGTTAAAAACAATCGACCTTTGCCTTAAAAAACTGAAATAACTCAAAATATATTAATCTTGGAACAATGAATGAACAATCGTTGGAAAGAGCAGGAAATTTCCTATAAAATGTGGAAAACATAATTTCCTATGTTTTAGTTCGCTTGTTGCCTTTTTTGTGTGACCCAGAGCTGTTTGAAAACAAAAAGAAAAAGTTTTTTTTAAAAAATCTGAAAAACTTTGAGCCCACTTATCGATATGACCCGAATAGGGAAAATGCATACAAAGTTAGGAAAAGAAAGTTACAATAGAAAATTGGCACTTATAATAAGCTTTAAAACAATACCAAATACTTCACAATATTCCAACTCTAAGTGGGCGAACAAACCACCGTTGTAGAAAAAAACATGTCGTGCTTGCAGCTGGAGAAGGGCAAAGAAACGTGACATTATCATCTGTGGCATCTTTGACAAAATGATGTCGAATGTGGACTGCTCAAGGTGGCGGCCATTTAATTGAAATTTTAGTTCTCTAACTAGAAGATCAATTATTGTAAAATATACTTACCTTGGTATCTCAAGGCAGAAGCTGCTCAAAATGGCCGCTACCTTGAACAATGCACATTCGACATCTTTTTGTCAAAGATGCCACAGCTGATAATTCACGTTTCTTTGCCCTTCTCCAGCTGCAAGCACGACATGTTTTTTTTACAACGATGGTTTGTTCGCCCACTTAGAGTTGGAATATTTTGAAGTATTTGGTATCGTTTTAAAGCTTATTAAAAGCGCCAATTTTCTATTGTAACTATTCAAAATATTCCTAACTTTGTACGCATTTCTCCCATTCGGGTCATATCGATAAGTGGGCCCAAAGTTTTTCAGATTTTTTAAAAAAATCTTTTTTTTTGTTTTCAAACAGCTCTGGGTCACACTAAAAAGGCAACAAGCGAACTAAAACATATACCATTTTATAAGAAATTTCCTGCTTTTTCCAACTATTGTTCATTCATTATTCCAAGATTAATATATTTTGAGTAATTTCAGTTTTTTAAGGCAAAGGTCGATTGTTTTTAACACAGTTTATTTTCGCTTATAGCTCCTACCCTGTTGAGAATTGGACTATAGCTTATATGAACTTTTTTGCTCCAAATGACCTGTAGATATACCCCTTTTTCTATGGCCATCTGAAATTGATACACCCTGTATAGTTTTATTAAAATCGTTATGTTAGAACGTAAGATATCGATAAAAAAGTTGCTTTCTCCATTTAAAAAGTTTAGGTCCTCTTTAATGAATTTAGCGATCTTTAACACTTCATAGCAGTATCAGTGTTGGGCTTACTAGAAAATATGTATTATTAAAGTTTTCTATCTCATTGAATAGATGAAGTTAAAATTATTTCTCGTCTTAAAATTTCAATTTTATATCTGAAGCTAACGTTTACGCGAGTGTTGTGCATGGACGCTTTGGCGGATAACGTTGTCAAACGAAATTGTCCTGGGCATTGGTAAAATGATTATGTGTATCAAATTTCAACTAAATCGGTCATAATTTACTTAAGTTATTGCCATCGGTCAATTACGTGGCGGTAGGTTTAGTGACCAACCGCCACGAATACGTTTTTTCGTATTCACTCCCAAACGCTGTAACGTGCCAAAAGAAACTTCGTTACAATAATACTTTCAAATAAAGAAACAAATTTCTTGATCCAATTTTTTGTTATTGGTATCTTTAAGAAACATGCTGTTAATTTATCATAAGGAATTATTTTAACTACGTTTTTATTAGCTTGCTTTCTTGTTTGTTTGTTTGTCCGGAACAAATCTGGCAATCGATTTCTAACTACCTTCCCGAATAGCTAGACATTTGAAACTTTTAGCATAGCTCAGAACACGATGACAATGCATTATTTAATACTTTTAGCCATCTTACAGCAGAATTTAATTGGATTTCAGAAAATTTTGCTATATGGAAAGTTATTTTATTTGTTTTGACATGTCCCATATTTACAATCTTCATTTTGACGGTTTTCAAATTTGTGATTTTTTATTAAGAGGTAAATATTGAATAACAGCGAAAAAGGAAAAGTAAAGAAAGAATAAAATTAATTGATCCAAGATGAGATGAGATCCGTTGTACAAAGATTTATCTTTTTATAGGTTTAAGATCAGCTCTCTAGATGGTTTTCATTTATGTGAATTATATTATCAACATTATATACGATTCAACAGAAAATTTAAAAAGTAGTATATAAAAAGTTATTTTTATCTTGAAATTATTTCTCCTTTCATTATCTCAAATTAATTTCTAATAATAATTAAAGCTATTATATATTATTGATATTTAAATAATATAATAATTAAATTAATTAATTTGTTTAATTTATTTTCAGGTCCTGATCTTCTTTTATAGGCTTTTAGAATTTTAAGTTTCAGTTTCAATAATAAAGACAATATAAAATTGTAAAAAGAAATAAATTATCCAAAACGTTGGACCGCATCTCATTTAACTTGGACCTGATCAAATATTAAATCTTAGGCAATGTCGACTCTCTGTGTTTCTCTTCAATTTTTAATTATTTGTTGGAAAAACCTGAGCCCTGATTTTCCCTTTAGCTTTCCCTGAACACACCGCTGATTTACTAATTTGTGTGAAGCTAAACATGAAAAATAAATGAGGAAAAGCCTGTTTAGATAAACAAATAAAGGTGGAGAGTAAATATATTATTTATTTATACATTTTAAGTGCATATTTTCCACTCATTCGTCCCACAAAGATCTAATTTATTTCGGGCAAAAATAATTATCTTTTTTGTGGTAAACTTAATAAGCAAGATATATAATAATTTGACTTTTCAAATTTAGAATCAAATACCTATATTCCATAGCTTATGTTGCATTGTTGCTGTATTGAATTTAGTAGTATAATTTGTTTGGGAGTATTATTATATTATTTTGTTGAATTTTTATTATTTAAGTTTGAATATGAACAATTATTATAGATGTGTAATATAATAAGAGTGTTGACGGAGGTCATCTTAATGAATACAAAGAAAGGAAGGTGATTTCCAGTTTAGAGGTGGTTAGAGGTGGTTAGAGGTGGTTAGAGGTGGTTAGAATTCATTTAATAAGATCTTATCGAGTCATAACTTATTAAGTGGAACTTAATAAATAAACTTAAAATAAAAACATCCACACTTTGAAAAATAATTGGAGTGGCAGTTTCTCATTTATAATGACTATACCTAGCGATTAAAATATATAAATGATATCTATTGTAGATATTTTATAATTTTGTTGACGTCAATATTATTTTTTTTATTCCAATTATTGGCAAATATAATCGTCTACTAAGAACGATTGTTATTTTTCAGAAGGTATAAATTTGATAAAAAATGAATTGAAATAAATAAATAACTAACTGAAAATAGATCAGATGCCGAGAAAAAGTAAGCGATTTTTTTTTAATAAACCAAAAACCAAGATAGAGGAGAAAAAAAATAGCAAAAATGGAAACTCAACAAAACCAAAAAGTGAGTGAACAAGTGAGTGAACAAGTGAGAGAACAAGTGAGTGAACAAGTGAGTGAACAACTTAAAAAGTTGTTTGTAAACAGAGGGGGGTGTGTTATATTGGCGAAGCTTTCCTGGATTTGAAGCAGGTTCAATGAACTCTGGATGGATCCACGTGCAGCCAGGGGGGTTACAGGTAGCATACCTTGCTAACAGGGGGGTCTATCCCCCCCCCTCGTTAGCCAGCTAACCAAACCCCTTTATAAACCACCTGATAAATCAACAGCTACATAATTAGTTATATATATCTAGGTCTGTGGGTTAAGGCAAGAACATCAAATAATTAAAACTTTCAAGTACAACATAGTTATAATTTTAGATAATGATCAACTTTACTCGGATTTCTTCAAGTCATGCTCTTAATAATTAAGAGTACCCTAATTGAATTCCCCTATTACATCAGTATGTTTCTTTTGATATATCATAGTTATTACTACTTTTTCAGTAGCTTGCTTTCTTGTTTGTTTGTTTGATGTCCAGTACAAATCTTGTATTATTTTATTTTTTGTATTTGTTTTGACATATCCCATATTTAAGATCTTCATTTCAACAGGTTTCAAATTTATGATTTTTTATTTAGTTAACAGAAAATTAAAAACGGAGTATATAAAAAGTTCTTCTCTATCTTGTAATTATTTAACACTTATTTTTATGATATTTTCAAGATGATTCATTTTTAATGTAAAACAAATAAAATTTAGATTGGGCACTCTAAATGGAACTAAAAACTTCCTACATACCTCGATTTTTACTTCATGAGAAGTCATAGGCAACTCTATAAATATTACAAAAACACGACTTTTAGGAAAAGTGTAGATATATTTTTAGGGTCCGTAGGTAAAACCAAGGACCCTTATATTTTCCTGCGTGTGCCTGACCGTCCGGTAGCCTGTTCTCACGGCTACACCTTTCGTCCGATCACTTTGAAATTTGGCACGTATGTGTCTCGTACCTACCCACATATTTTAAAAATATAGCGACTTAAAAAGAATATTTTTAAAAAAAAATTAGGGTAAAAAGACTTAAGGGTTAATTTTATTATTTTTTTTTTTCGATACCGTGAGGGCTATCATATGAAAGGGTACGTCGAGCTGATTACAAAAATATATAATTGTTTGGTTATAACTTTGATAGGGCGAGCGTAGGTAAGTTTGAAGTGGGTGTGAAACGTGTCCCCCCCCCCCCCTATCTCGCTTATGTGAAGTGCAAAAAATTCCTGAACATTCTTCGACCAAAAGTAAAAATACCACTTTTTGGAATTTTCGAAAACATTTTTTTTTTTTTTTTTTATTGACAAAATACGTTTTTTATAACTATGGTCTTTTCGATGTACATGTTTATGAGGTTGTAGTCCGGTTCAGTGGCAAACAAATACTTCATCAGAAGTTTGTTTATGTGTTTTGAGAATATCAGACCCATAGGATAGTTCAAAGTAAGCTTTTTAGCATTGTAAAAAACACCATCAATAGGGTACTACTTATACTATACGCAGGGTTGCCTACGGACCCTCGCAGTGTGCTGACTAGCACACACTTGACCTGTTTATTTTCTATTTAATCCAGAACAATACACTGAGCACCATTTTGTCTAGGACATAAAATTATTTTAAAATTTCGAACACACTTTCTCCTGTAGCTATATTTAACTAGGAGTTACAAGCTTTGGAAAAAAAATTGGGTCCTATCAAAAGTTAAATTGTTTTGTGTTAATAATAATTAATCACACTGTACATAAACATTGTGTCCCATGATAGGGTACTGAAGAGGAATAATTTGTCATATTGGTGGGTTTACGATATACATATTTATATATATATATATATATATATACATATATATATATATATATATATATATATATATATATATATATATATATATATATATATATATATATATATATTTATATATAAACTTCACTGAGTAGAAAGGAAGACCTGTCAGCAACATATCCGGAAGTTCATTCTATCTTCTAAGCATAAGGGAAGGAGGTACCAACCCATAGGCTTCATGTCACTTTAAAATGTGTTAGGATCAACAGAAGTGAAATATACGTTATATGCGTATAAAGATAATATGTTGTTATTACATTTTATAAGCCCAAGAAAATAATTATTATTATTGAGTTTCAGTTGAATTTTAAATTAAAATTTGATCTCTTACTTTATATATAAACTCTTGTAAACTTATATTGAATAGAATTTATAATAATAAAATGTATTTTTACTTCTCATTTTACCATTCAGCATTTATGAGAGTATGTTTTATATATTTTTTGTTTGTTTGTATGTATTTATTTTTTAACTTCAAAATATGATAATACAAAAAAAATGAATTCGAGTTTTTCCGTTTCAGTTTCCATTTACATATGAGTAAAAACATCAGGAAGGCGTATACATTTTAAAATACAATACATATATATATAATATATAATATATATATATATATATATATATATATATATATATATATATATATATATATGAATAAATTCTCGACCGTAAATATAAACAGAAAACAAACAAAACTCAGGTATCGGTCACAAAAATCGTCTTTATGTTACAATCCCGACGTTTCGGTTTTTACTTAAAACAAAAATCGTCTTTATGTTACAAAACGCCGTGTCGTTGTTTAGATGTTTTACGGCCCCTGAAGAAGGTTTTAAGTAAAAACCGAAACGTCGGGATTGTAACATAAAGACGATTTTTGTGACCGATACCTGAGTTTTGTTTGTTTTCTGTATATATATATATATATATATATATATATATTTATATATATATATATATATATATATATATATACATATATATATATATATATTTATATATATATATATATATATATATATATATATATATATATATATATATATATATATATATATATATATATAAAACGGATCATTTTATATGATTTAGAATCGAGTTACTTCTTTTTACAATTTTAATATGTAATTTAATCATTTTCTATTCTATTTTTTTTTTTTTTTTCATTTTGTTTGTTAAATTTAACACAGTCCTGTTTTTTAAATAAAGATGTTAAATGTGGTATGTTGATCCGGTTTAGTTATTTATTATTAATGTTATTTAATATATAATGTTTCAAGCTAGATACATAAATTTAATATGTAAAATTGACAAGAGTAAATAAACTTGTGTGGATTTTATATATATATATATAAGCAATGTAATACCGTGTTTTTGCACACCTATAGGCTACACAATTTGTGAGAGACACCAAGGGAAGTGCCACGCAAGCGTGACCCATAGGAACTGTTCCACATCAGACATTGCGTCATTAAGATGTTGGCTCGGCATTACGCTATGTCCTGCATCGTTTCGTCGCGTCCGACTCATCAGGGGCCCGACGATGCCCACCAACTCTGGACCTATACTAGATGATAAGTCCTATATCTGATCTTCTTGATCTAGTACAGGTCCAGAGTTGTGTGGGCATCGTCGGGCCCCTGATGAGTCGGACGCGACGAAACGATGCAGGACATAGCGTAATGACGCAATGTCTGATGTTGGAACAGTTCCTATGTGTCACGCTTGCGTGGCACATCCCTTGGTGTCTCTCACAAATTGTGTATGTATATATATATATATATATATATATATATATATATATATATATATATATATATATATATATATATATATATATATATATACACATTAATCTATAAGTATGCGTGTGATTTGTCTATAAATAGTTATGATTATTATCTAATTTTTTATAAGGTTTAAATAGAAAAAATAAAGGCAATAATAACTGTTCTTTCTTTTTCTTTCATATAAATTTTGTACTGAGGTTATCCCATCTTCAGAACCATTTTGACTAGAGCCTTCACATTTTCTTAAAAACGATTATTTATATATAATAGTCTTTTTAAATTTAAGCTCACAGCCGTATTTATACTTAAAATCTAGTGAAGAACTTGCTAGGTAGCTACTTAGAGGTTTCTTCGGTCATAAAAATGTATACCAAATAAATTGGTAGTGAGTGAAGTCTCACGTAAAAAGGGTTTCGTTGGTGTTGTAAACATGAAATTAGTAAAGGGGAGTGGGGGCAAGATTTTTATGTTTTTTGACAAAATGTCGTAGAAAATTAAACGCTTTCCATAATTGTTATATATTTTTGAAATCTACTCTTCAATACCTTTCATTTGATACCCCACTCAAAATTTTAAAAAAAGTTTCTTTTCGCGGGAAGTGAATTATCCGCCATTTTGAATTTGAACGGGTGATAATTTTGAGTTCGCTATATTTTTCCTGTGTGCACGTCAAAACATTCTTTAATACTGGAAAGTTTCATGTTTTTATCTCTTTTGATTCAAAAGTTATTGGAACCGTTCAGAGTGACAGACGGACAGACAGACACAGGAACGAAACTATAAGGGTTTCTTTTTTTTTGGTATTACCAACGAAACCCTAAAAAATGATTAAAAAATTGCACTTAGGAGAAGCAAGGTGTGGATATTTATCCTTTAGCATTTTAGGTACTTATTTGGTTCTTTTGGAGGTAAAATGGCCACCATTTTGAAAACGCGATTTATATTTGTCAGCTCGCAATTGCTCGCTGATCAATGAAATTTCAAGTTTCAAAAGTTTTACTTTTATACTACATTTCAGCTTTCTAGCTACGTACAATAGGGTCGGGAGGGTCAATTGTCTACATACTAAGTACGTGATACAATGCGAAGATGCTATGTGCCACACCAATTGGCAGTCTATTTTTTTACTTTCTCATATAAAGAGAAAGTATTGTGATGGCGCGAAAATTCGATTTTTAGATTTTGATGGATTTACACGTTTTGAGGTCCCCTGAGTCCAAAAAAGTGGTTTTTAAAAAATGTCTGTCCGTCGTCTGTCGTCTGTCTTTGCAGACGCCTGGAGCCTAAACTACTGGGCCGATTTTGACGAAATTTGGCATACATGTTCAGAAAAATCATACCCCGAGGCGAAATCGAGAAATGAATTTTAGGTCAAAATTTCGGGGTGCTACCCCCCAAAAACTCTGAAAAAACGTGGAAAAAAAATATTTCTCGAAAACGGTTCCGACGATTTTAATTATAAAATTCTAAAATGTAGTCCATTTAAATACGGATCCAACGATATAAGCAGTTTTCCCGGGAAAAATCTAGTCCCTGACAAAAATAACTAAAAACGTGGACGGAGAGATCCCGGGTTCTATTCCCCGCCCTGGAAAGTTATTTTTATGGTAAATTTTGATATAATTTTCAATAATAATTAAACGCACTTACAAAAACTAATATATGGAAAACATTGGCTAAGTAATTATGAACTTGTATATGAGAAAGTTTGTCTGAGTTGTCTCGGACCGATTTTTACTCTTGAAACGATTATTTATTTAGCCTAAATCTTATTTCATCTCTTTTGAATCCGTTAAACAATGTAAAATTCTTTGCATCTTTATAACAAATTTTAAGTAGTTTTTTAAAAAATGTTTGAACAAAATGTAATAATGTTAATGGATAATTAATAATCAGTGTATTATTAATAATCCTTTTGGTTGTTAGAGATAATTTAATTACAATATAGAATTTTCGATTGTAATAATAATGTAAAAAGTTCATTATCTCTACATTTCACGTACAATGTAGGGTATTAAAACTGAAATTCCACTAATGAGAGTAACATGTCAATGTTAGTAGTATGTTGTTATCATGTAGTTAACAAGCATAACATTGATTCATAACATAACATGATAGTCCTTTTTATCATGTTTGAGTTTTGCTAACATCAAAGAATTTCTCGTAACATGAACATGAATAGACTACCATCCTCTATAATAGTAGTCATACAGAACTGAAGTATAGGTTATTAAAAATTACCTTTCAATATTATCAACCCCCCCCCCCCCCCCTAAAGCATTAAGTGAATTGATTGTATACGTAACTAACTAGAAGTATGGTTATCATTCCATTCCCGGAAAATTTGATTAATACAATAATGCATGACAATATTTACTCCTCTCTCCTTTAAATTTAATAATGTATGTTAAATTTATCCCTTTTGTTTAAGAGAGAGGTTTTAGGTATGTCTAGTTAATTGCATTGCATTTAATCTGTGATAAAGGAAAGTAAAATAACGCACAGAGTAGAGAAGATAAAATAAATTTATGGATAAAAGTGTAACCTTATATTAAAATGTTAATGGGAGAGATATGTGGTATAGATTATGTAAATTTACATTATTTTATTTAACGAATTTAATTTTAGAATAATAACAAATCATTCTATTTGCCTTTTTAGGGTCCGTAGGCAAAGTTTTTAAATTGTCTGTTGAATCGTATGTAATGTTGATAATATAATTGTTATTGTTATATAATATATAAGGTTAGTGAAAAAAAAAAATAGTTCATTTATTTACTTCACATAAATGACAACCATCCAGAGAGCTGATCTTAAACCTATAAAAGGATAAATCTTTGTACAACTGATCTCCCCGACACCAAATCTAAAGCATGCCATCGACATAATATTTGAAATAATATAATCGATAAATAATATAATCGATATTTCCTGTTTTGCTGTCATTCAATGTTTATCTATCACAAATTTGAGACCCGTCAAAATGAAGATTGCGTAAATATTGGATATGGCAAAACAAATAAAATAACTTGCGGATTTTTTCCGAACTAACTTTCCGCTCAGCAAAATGTGCTGAAAACTAATTAAATTCTGCTAAAAGATGGCTAAAAGTATTAAAATAATGCATTGTCATCGTGATCTGAGCTATGCTAAAAGTTTCAAATGTCTAGCTATTCGGGAAGTTAGTTAGAAATCGATTGCCACATTTGTACCGGACAAACAAACAAACAAGAATTCAAGCTAATAAAAACGTAGTAAAAATGGCAGCCCATTTTCGGTTTTTTGCTTATAATTCCTTAATTATTGCAGATAGAAAAAAAGTTACAAATAACAAATGTAGAGGACTATAAAATAAACAAATTTTGTTCTTATAATTTTTTCTCTAAACCTAACAGGTTTTGATTTAGCCTTATTAGTCCAAGCAGAAGAGACTATATGGGCCTTACCTGGGAGAATTCATGGTAGTTCTGGAAATGGGCTAATTTATGATTTTTTGGGTCGCAAAATACCAACTTTTAACTTCGATCCCGAAATTCCACCCAATTTTGTAATAGAACTCCCAAAAATAGGGCTTTTTCAACAATATATATATATATATATATATATATATATATATATATATATATATATATATATATATATATATATATATATATATATATATATATATATATATATATATGTGTCTGTTTTTTTTAGGGAAAATAAATATATATTCGACAACATTGTCAACAAAACTATTCTATGGCATTTTTGCGTAGGACGAACGGTGGCGCTGGCGCGTCGCGGCAAATGTGCCTTGGTGCGGCGGCGCTGCGCTGCTTGTACTATGCGACTCCCCATATAAGCCCTTACGTGGTTTCCATTCGCTCTCCCGTTTTAGGAGCACAGACACACTGACAGACAGACAGACCGGCTTCGATATAAAAAAAAAAATTGGTGGTCTTATGTGTCATACAGAGAGGTACATTCGAGACAAATTTCAACTCGATCACGACCATTTTGTTAAAGATTTTAAAAAGAGCAACAAGTGGTTTGAGAAGAGTCTAATTCCTGTAAAGGCTTGAGTGCCTTATGATTTCAGTAGGAAATATTAATGGGAAATAGATTATCGGCTGGAGTATGGCTCGCTACTTGAATGTTATTAATCAGGAAGAGATAGCGAGCAAAGCACCTGTCAGCTTCCCTCCTCTCTCCACGGGTAATGAATCAGAAAAAAATAAACAACCTTTAAACATTTTTTTTTTTTTTTTTTCTTCTCCTTAATTTATAATCATTAAACAGAAATTTAAAAGGAGATAATGTTGCGTTTAGTAATCTCTCTTGTTTTAACTAAACTATTGCTTTACTAAAGTTTTTTTTGTACTTCTTAAAACTGTTACTCCCCTTATAAAGAAATAGAAGGGAGTAACAATCTAAAGAAGGTGTACGGAATGATCTTAAACAGAAATTCAAAAGAAGATAATGTTGAGTTTAGTAATCTCTCTTTTTTAGGGTACGTCGGCAAAACCAAGGACCCTTATATTTTCCTGCGTGTGTCTGTCCGTCCGTCCTGTCGCGTGCTCTCATGGCTACACCTTTCGTCCGATCACTTTGAAATTTGGCATGTATGTGTCTTGTACCTACCCACATATTTTAAAAATATAGCGAGTTAAAAAAAATATTTCTCAAAAAAATTAGGGTAAAAAATCATAAGGGTTAAAAATTTTTTATTTTTTTTCGACACCGTTAGGGGTATCATATGAAAGGGTACGTCGAGCTGATTACAAAAATATATAATTATTTGGTTATAACTTTGATAGGGCGAGCGTAGGCGAGTTTGAAGCGGCTGTGAAACGTGCCCCCCCCCCCCCTCTATCTCGCTTATGTGAAGTGCAAAAAATCTGGAAAAATTCCTTAACATTCTTCGACCAAAAGTAAAGATACCACTTTTTGGAAATTTCGAAAAAAATATTATTTTATTTTTATTGACAAAATACTTTTTTTTTTTTTTTTTATATAATTATGGTCTTTTCTATGTATTTATACGGTTGTAGTCCGGTTCAGTGGCAAACAAATACTTTATCAGAAGTTTGTTTATGTGTTTTGAGAATATCAGACCCATAGGATAGTTCAAAGTAAGCTTTTTAGCATTTTAAAAAACACCATCAATAGGGTACTACTGAAACTATACAGTGTGGCCTACGGACCCTCGCTGTGTGCTGACTAGCACACACTTGACCTGTTTATTTTTAACTAAACCATTGCTTTACTAAAGTTTTTTTGGTACTTCTTAAGACTGTTACTCCCCTTATAAAGAAATAGAAGGGAGTAACAATCTAAAGAAGGTGTACGGAATGATCTTCTTTAATTGCTTCCCTTATAAAAATTATAAAAACAGAAGTGTGATATTCCTTTGTTCCAAAATACATTGCACTAAACATCCCTTTGTCTTAATACCTAGTTATTTGGATAAAGGAATGTATCAATAATTATACCCATTTATACTCTGTCAATTAGTGTGGCGCATGACTTCCTCGCGTCCTATTTCGTAAACTTTACGTAATATATTGATTTTATGCAATCACGACTATTATTGTCTAATTTGATTAATTTCCCATTTTTCCATTTTTTTTGTTAAATATTTTGTTTCTTCCCCCGTTTTTTGTAATCTGTCGAAATGGTTTTGATTTGTTACATGAATTAAAGTATCAATTTAGCAAAAGTTAAAGAGAGCAGATGGTTCTAATTAATCTGGGGCTATATGGGGGTTACTTTCGATAAACTATAAAAGTTTCATTCAAATCAGATAAGTACTTTTGAAGCTATAGGTGAAAATAAATGTATGTTTGTGCGCATGTGGAAGAAAAACAAATGAGCGGAGAAGGTTGCAACTTAAACAAGACTAACAATGAGCAAATTTATGACTTACCATCTAAATTTCATTAAAATTGGACGTGTAGTTTTTAAGATATCTTGGTTCGCAAAAATTGATTGACAGACCGACAGACAGACACGGAACCAAAAATGTTCCCTGATGTCTGAAACAGATTTCTGTCTTGAAATTTTTGAAATCGGAGACACAAAATATTTTCGTTCTTCAGAACGAACACATAGCTTCCGTTACCTTCGGTAAGTTCGGAACCAATTTTTATAAAGATGGTTTCTTGAAGATGCTGTAGATTAAGGAAGATTCAATAAGTCAAATACCAAGTATGCATGTGGAATGCAGAATAAGAGAGGAAGCTTCAGTCCTAAAACAACATCAAATAAACTGCCAACCATGTCGATTAAAATAAAAACATATATCGGAGACATAAAAATATTTCTTTAACTTACAAAAAACTTTTAATGATTTTGATTGCGACTACATAAAATTCGGTTTAAAACCAGTTAACAAAATAAAAGACAACTTCCACAACAACCTTAAAGATAAAACCGATACTTTTAAGAAAACTAATGTAGTATACAAAATAAATTGTAAAGATTGTAACAAAGTATACATCGGGGAAACGATGCAACAGTTAGAAAGTCGTATAAAACAGCATATATATGACATACAAGCTAAAAATGGGAAAACTGCGATTGCCAATCATACTACAAATGAAAACCACCAAATCGACAAACATAATGTAAAAATACTAGGTGTGGAAAAAAATGAATCTAAAAGAAAATACCTAGAAGCTGCTTTCATAGCCATGACAGAAAATTCTGTCAATTACAAAACCGACACTAAAGATTTGAACAAGTATTATTCAGCCGTTTTAAATTACAAGTAGTTTTACAATTCAAATATCCCGCCAAATTCGATGCTCTTATCATTTCCCAAGTACTTTTTCATATCAAAGTTATAATAACAGTAAAACCCTCATAATAATTCAAATAAAATTTTTCTAAACCAAAAAACCCAAATTTAATATTATATGAAATAATAAAAAAAATTAAAATTATATTTATTTCTTCCCTGTTTTTTATGTTATATTTTTCTTCCGTAAATTGATAAGACAGAAGGTTTACCTTAGGTTACCTCTAGTCAAATTATTTTAAACATGTTAAATTGTTAATTTTTAATTTGTGTTCGTCCTTTTTTGTTAATTTTTAATTATTATAACATTAAAAAGTGTTGACGATGATAAGGTGTTGACGAAGCCACTATGTGGTCAATATTAAATACATTTTTTTCAATTGTTTTAACTTAATGATTCATACTTCTTAAGATAAGGTAAGAAATAAGTCCTTACCTTTATTATTGTAATAATTTATTTTATTTTAAATCATGTAAAATAGTTATTTAAAGAACATTAATTTGTAATGAAGTTTTTTCGATGTTTTTAGGCATGAATATGCCCCGGAGTGGGGCGAAATATAGCCAAGTTTAAGAACTATTTCACCTTAGTTTAAATACTTATTTACTACCCTTGATCGACCCACATAAAAAAAGAAGTATAAATATTTCGTTCTTCAGAACGAAGCAAGCTAGGTAGCTTCCGTTACCATCAGTAAGCTCGGAAGCAAAAAAAAAAATCTACAAATTATAACATAAAAAGAATAAAAAAAGGAAGGCTTCCTAAAAACAAAATGAAGCAGTACTCTTATATAGAAGGATGAATATTCATTCAAGTATCTAAATATTACCAGAGGAGGAAAAATATGAAAACTTTGAACCAAACCTTTCTCAACAACATGGCAGAAATAAAAAATATTTTTATTTATACGTTAAAAAAATATATCTCAGCGAAATTCCTGTTTAAATAAAGAAACTTTACCTAGAAAAGTTTTTAATAAAATCAAAGTCTAGTACTTCATTTTTTTTTTAGAATTTCCCTTTTAATTTTTTCCCAGCTGTTTTCCACATTTCTATTTTCCTTTCTTAATTTTTTTTTATAAATTTCAATTTAGAAATTTATTGTTGGAATGTAATATTTTTATAATATAATTTGTATTTTTATTTTTTTTATTTTGCTATAATTTCATTTTATATTTCTTTCCCTTTTGATTTCTATTAAAAGAATTATAGTTGGATTTTTTTTTTTTTTTTTTTTTTTTTTTTTTTTTTTTATTAGAATTATAATTGTTTTATTCTATTACTTTACTTTATTTTTTCATCGTTTAAAAAAACAAAACACACAAAATTAAGTGTTGTGTGAAACACACTAATTTAGTGTTTTCCTTTTAATAAAATGATTTTTTTTTTAAATTAAAAAAAACTCTTTTTTTCCATTTATATTTTTTAAAAACATATTTTAGGGTCAGTAGGCAAAACCAAGGACCCTTATATTTTCCTGCGTGTGTCTGTCCGTCCGTCCTCCCGCGTGCTTTCACGGCTAAACCTCTCGTCCGATCACTTTGAAATTTGGCATGTATGTGTCTTGTACCTGCCCACATATTTTAAAAATATAGCGACTTAAAAAAAATATTTTTCAAAAAAAATAGGGTAAAAAAACTTAAGGGTTAAATTTTTTAAATTTTTTTTCGACACCGTGAGGGGTATCATATGAAAGGGTACGTCGAGCTGATTACAAAAATATATAATTCTTTGGTTATAACTTTGATAGGGCGAGCGTAGGCGAGTTTGAAGTGGGTGTGAAACGTGTCCCCCCCCCCCCCCTCTATCTCGCTTATGTGAAGTGCAAAATATCTGAAAAAATTCCTGAACATTCTTCGACCAAAACTAAAGATACCACCAGATGGAAATTTCGAAAAAAAAATTTTTTTTTTATATTTTATTTTTATAACGTATTAAAATACTTTTTATTTTATAATTATGGTCTTTTCGATGTATTTATATGGTTGTAGTCCGGTTCAGTGGCAAAAAAATACTTTATCAGAGTGTGTTTTGAGAATATCAGACCCTTAGAATGGTTCAAAGTAAGCTTTTTAGCATTTTAAAAAAACACTGTTTATACACATTTCATTTAAACACTATATAGTGTGGCCTACGGACCCTCGCTGTGTGCTGACTAGCACACACTTGACCTGTTAATTAAACAATAGCAGATGTTTTAATTGATTATTTAATAGTCAATTATTCCCGCCACGTGGAGCTAAAAAGTTCAGCACGAATGTTCTTTTTAGAATAGAGAAGTTCATTTAAATTCGGACCATAGTTATATATTGATCGTACTGTATAGCTACTAGCTGTGTAGACTTCAAACTTATATTCTATACTCCATTCAAATCTGACAATTGAAAATTGCTTTACTATTAGTCTATCTTCCACATTTGAAATTGACATATAATTCTGCGGAAAATAAATAAAGTATTATTTATAAAATAAAGTATTAAATAAAGTGGTTATAAAGTTTTTATAACCATTGAAAATATCGCATTTTTTATATTGTATTGCGGTATAAAATATAAACAAATAATTCATATAAAAATGCCATTTTTCAAAACTGGTCTTATTTTCAAACTTTTTTTTTTTTGGTTTCTGTATTCTTCATCCTAGTTGTATCTATGCGCAAAATTTGGGGAAGATTAAATGACGGGAAATGGTTCAAAATTGGGGTAATAGGTGTGCGATGAAACTTAAAAAGCAAATAAATTTGACGCCATTTTGTTTTTGTTTTTATTTTTTTTGGTTTCTGTATTCATCACCTTATTTGTATATTTGTGCAAAATTTAAGAAAGATTGAATGACGGTAAGTGGTTCAAAATTGGGGTAATAGGTGTGCGATGAAACTTAAAAAGCAAATAAATTTGACGCCATTTTGTTTTTGTTTTTATTTTTTCTGGTTTCTGTATTCTTTATCTTAGTTGTATCTACGTGCAAAATTTGGGGAAGATTGAATGACGATAAGTGGTTCAAAATGGGGGTAATAGGTGTGCGATGAAACTTAAAAAGCAAATAAATTTGATGCCATTTTATTTTATTTTAGTTTTTTTTTGGTTTCTGCATTCTTCACCTTAGTTGTATATATGTGCAAAATTTGGGGAAGATTGAATCACGGGAAGTGGTTAAAAATTGGGGAAACGGAAATGTGCGATGAAACTTACAAAGCAAAGTAATATAAGACCAGTAATAATAAAGCGTTATCATTATTCAAAAAAGAATTATACATTATTTTTATTAATTTTATTTAATTTATTTAATTATTTGAATTTAAGCGGTATTTTGACAGATTTAAACAAACGCACTAGTTAAAAATTATGTTCGCTTATAACTTTTAAACTAATTATTGGAATTTCATCGGTGTTTTTTATATTTTTTTCCAGTTCAAATTTTTGTGCTATATGTCTAAAACATGTTTATACTTTCGGTATTATTAGCCGTCGAAGTTTCAAAATTAAAAAATTCGATAACTTCAAATTGGCTGCAAATATCAAAATAAAATTTGGTGGATTTGTTAGTCATAAAAAAGAGGTACATTCGCGCCAAATTTCAACTCGATTTACGATTTTGTTCAAGATGGCGGAAAATGTCCGGCAGCACAACTACGTGTAAGAACTGATTTTTGTACCTTTTGTACCAAGTTTCAACTCTCTAGCTTAACAACTGTGGGAGTTATACGTGACACTGACAGACAGACAGACAGAAAGACAGACAGACAGACAGACAAACTGACATCCAGCTAAAATCAACTCAAATCGTCTTAAAAACACCCGAAAAAGATAATTCCGTTGTATCTCGGTTACAGATTTTTTATGTGAAACAATACTTTTCCTATATACCTTCGGAGAAGGTGAGAAAAAGTAAAAATCAATATATATATATATATATATATATATATATATATATATATATATATATATATATATATATATATATATATAACCTTTGTAGCTAAGCTATGCTATATTTTTTAAACTTTTACATTTAAAAAATACCTAATTAATCTCCGTCGTAAATCCTTGTTTTATAATATATAATATATATATATATATATATATATATATATATATATATATATATATATATATATATATATATATATATATATATATATATATATATTTAGCACCAAAAAGTGATTGGTAAGTGCTTATGAAGTTTTGATTATTTTATAACACTTTATTTTTATAAAAAGGCAAATTGACAAGGGAAAAAAAAAAAAATCTGAGTTTAAGTTTGATTTTTTTTTTTTCACTAATCCATTAGTGTTTTACGTGGAAAATGAAGACAAGAAATAACAGAGATAAAGGGGAGTGAAAAAATAGTGATAAACTGAGTGACTTTAAGTTATAAAATATCTGAAGTGCAAGAGAGACGGTGGAGAGACGGGAGAGAGACTTAAAGAAAAAAAAACATTAATATTTAAATGGGATTCTATGGTAGGAGAGTGAGAGGAGATATGTAGTAGTCTCTCTTCGGGGATCTCACTGAAGCAAATACATGGATAATTCAAGCCTTTAAAATTCCAAGCCTTCTCCTAGGACAGGACCGAAAGCTTATACTTTACCAGTCCTGGATAGACCAAATAATTCATCCGGTGTCGAGGACCAATTTTTAGCCCCTAACTCCTACAATCTCCTGCCACTATCCATTTAAATCACACGCCTTTAAGTTCGCCTTTCTCTCTTATTTATTATCTTCCTGAACAAAAAAATGTGGGGGGAATGTTATTTTTAACTACTGTACAAAACTTTTAGTGGTTCTTTTTATGCAAAACTTAAAAAAAAAATAAAAATGTAAAAAAGCAGCGGCAAACCAGTAAGCTTTAAAACAATTCTTCTTAACCTTTTTTTTTAATAAACTAAACTTGACTAAAATAGATTTAATAATTTAAAGGTGTGTAAAACACCTGAGGGATTAAAAAAAAATAGAACAATAGAAATGTTTTACAATGACATACAAGCTAAAAATGGTAAAACAGCTATTGCCAATCATGCTACTAATGAAAACCACCAAACCGACAAACTTAATGTTAAATTATACTTAGTGCAGAAAAAAATGAATCAAAAAGGAAATATCTAGAAGCAGCATTCATAGCCATGACAGAAAATTCTATCAATTATAAAACCGAAGCTAAAGATTTAAACAAATATTATTCAGCCGTGTTGAATTCCAAATAGTATTTTCAAATTAAATATATTCCACCAAATTATTTATGCTCTTTTCACTCCTCAGTATAAATCTATAACCCATATAATAATTAAAATAAATAATTATACAATATTTCTAGAAAATAATTCTTAACTAAAGAACTCAAATTTAAAAAATATATTATATAAAAAAAGAAATAAATTATATAAAATTCTTCCTTTTTTTTTCCTTTCTCGCTAATTGATAAAACGGAAGGTTACCTTAGGTTATTTCTTTAACGAAGAAATATTTTTTGTTTGATATTCAAATTGTAGACGTATCGACGCTGAAAGTAATTTTAGTAGTTGTTCAACCGCACTAGTGATTTTTAGAAATCAAAATGACCACTAAAACTACAGTGACAACGAGTAAAAAAAATAAATAAAAATCCAGTCAAGTTCTTGCCAGCAAGATATACTACAAGGGTTTCTTCGGTCATAAAAATTCATAAATAGAAAAAAAAAATTTAAACTAAAATATGTATAAAAATGCAATTTTGAGAAGGGTGGTATGCATTTATCCTTTAGTATCTTAGATATTCACTTATTTGGTTCTTTTAGGGGTAAAATGGCCGCCATTTTGGAAACACTATAAATATGTGTAACCAAACTTCAATACCTTTACAATGATACCAACTTCAAATTTTTGAAAAATAAAAATTTCGGGACTTCAAAGTTACGGCACCTAATATTTCTAAAATTTGACTTTTTTATATCAACTCCCGGCAATATCATTGAACCACAGAGATGCATATTTTTGTAATTTTGCCTTATTTTGAGAACCTTTACTAATGGGGTAGAGGGGATGTTATTTTGCATTTATTTTAATTTTTTTCGGGGGTAACATGGCCACCATTTTGGAAACGCGATATATATATTTGTAATCTAAATTTTAATACCTTTAAAATGATACTCAACTTAAAAAATATAAAATATTGCGATCAATTCGCAATTGATCGCTGATCGCAGAAATTTTGAGTGTTTAAGTTCGCATTAATTTTTCTGTTTTTTTGGGCAAAAAAGTGTAACTTGTATACCAAATTTGAAATCTCTAGCTACAGCAGGTCGGGAGATATATACTCCAAGATGCGACGGACGGACGGACGAACTACCAATAGCTTAAGGGTCTCTAGTATTATAGACCTCGAAATCGAAACCCTAAAAAGAGTAACAAATGTATATGAGTTGAAACAAATGTACAAAAATCTATCTCATCTCGTGCACTGAATTTATCCATTTCACATGCCAACTTGTCATCAGTAGTAAAGATAAACGATTTTACTACGTTTTTATTAGCTTGCTTTCTTGTTTGTTTGTTTGTTTGTTTGTCCGGTACAAATCTGGCTATCGATTTCTAACTAAGACTAGACATTTGAAACTTTTAGCATAGCTCAGAACACGATGACAATGCATTATTTTAATACTTTTAGCTATCTTTCAGCAGAATTTAATTGGTTTTCAGCAAATTTTGCTATACAAAAAGTTAGTTCGGAAATTATCCGCAAGATATTTTATTTGTTTTGACATATCCCATGGTATTTGCAATCTTCATTTTGACGAGTCTCAAATTTGTGATAGATAAACATTGAATGACAGCAAAATAGGAAATTTCGATTATATTATTTATCGATTATATTATTTCAAATATATCGATGGCACGGTTTAGGTTTGGTGTTGGGGAGATCCGTTGTACAAAGATTTGTCCTTTTATAGGTTTAAGATCAGCTCTCTAGATGGTTGTCATTTTATGTGAAGTAAATAAATAAAACTATTTTTTTTTTTCACTAACATTATATAATTATATAACAACTAGCTTTCACCCCGCGCTCCGCGCGGGGCTCATGCTAGGTATTAGTGGCTGTTTCCTATAATCATGTAGGCCTAGCAATTAAATTAAATTCCTAAATTGTTTTGTTTCCAAAGCTATCTAGGAATAAAATCAGGACTATATTACACATCATTAATTCCATTATTAAGAATATAATACTCTCCAAATCATAGTTTGGATTCCATCTATATATTTTAAAAATAGCCAGTAGAAACTAAGTAATATAGTAATAATTAACAATGCTAATTAGACTGGGACTGCTTGGACTGCTTTAATTAGACTGGGAAGTCATTGAACAATCATCAACAATGATGGTGCATTATTTAATTACCAGCCTCTTCATTCAATACGGCAGTTGCACCAGCAAATATTTAATAACTCTAGTTCTAGAAATAATTAATAAAATAATAAATACTCGATTTAAAGAGCATTAGTGTGAGGTTTAAGCACTCCAATCAGAAATTAAATCGGTCAACAATTGCGGACGCCATAAGAGCTCAAAGTCAATTTGTTTTTGCAAAAAATTAAATTTAGCTCTATTTAAGATAGAACAGATAAAGGTACGACAAAAATTCATAGTTCTAAAGTTGTAGATATTTTAAAATTAGTTACCGCTGGCGCAATCAGCTTGTCGATACAACTTACCGTTTAGCCACAATAAGCTTCTAAAAAAACTTTAAAGTGCGTCCACCATCTTTAATTTTTTAGGGGGGGGGGGATATATTTTTTTTAACTTTTCGGATTTTTTCAATGGGCTTAGGCCAATTTCCGACCAAACGCAAAAAACTGCAAGTCTTTAGGTGGTCTAGAAGTATATAATAATAGTAGTAAAGTAATAATATAATAGCGAGTCTGTGGGATTTGTTTACGGCGAGTCAACCTATTTTTTTAGGTTATGTTTTATATACTTTTTTTTATAAAATTGTTAATAACTTTGGTTCTACTCAATATTTTTAGATGAAACCAAGCCTACAAATTGCGCAACATGTTTGCGCTCACCCTTGAAAAAAAATTAATCGATTTCATTTAGCCAGTTTTGCGCCTATAAAGTCTGACTGGGGCGACAGACACACATACATACCCACATACATACACGAAAAAAGTTAAGGCCGGATTCGGTTTTTGGAATGTCTAAAATGAAAAAGTATCCAACAAATTTTCAATTCTGACCAATGTACAGACAAAACTTTAATTTTATATATATAGATAACAATTATATTATCAACATTACATACGATTCAACAGAAAATTTAAAAACGTAGTATATAAGTAGCTCTTTTTATCTTGAAATTATTTAAGATTTAACCTTAGTGGTTAAAAGCCAAGGTTAATTATGTTATAGTTATTTTTAGAGTAGAGGCTTTCTTTATTTCTTATTATGCGTAATTCTGACGTAACTAATTATGTTGTGAATTAAAGATGCTCATTTCTTGGGTTACATTTCCGTAAAAGCAGCAACTTCATAACATTATAACAGTTCGTAGCAGCTCTCCAGGCTTATTACATTAGCCAGCAATAAAGATAAGACTGTTTTACATGTGAAACGCTTTAGATTTACATAATGCAGTAATAAAATTTACATCTTAACTGAACTTCCATGTAATCATTTACATTACATTTCTACTAATTTCATTTCACCTCTACAATAAAACACTTAGAATTTAAGAGATTTAAGTAGTAAATTTAAGTTAAATAAGACCCGTGTAATAAAACTACTGTACAGTTGTAATAATTTTATTATAAAATATTACTATTATAATAAATATAATTCAAATGGCTTTAATAATAATAAAAGTACTTACTTATCATAGTCGTAAAAAATTTAAATACAAGTGTATTAACATATTTTACCATTTAAATTGAATGGGAAATTATTTAAGTGATATATTTATGCATCATGCATATTACTACTTGATTTTTTCATTCGATCTTACCAAAGGTATACAAGAAGCATTATAATTATTCCGAAAAAGTAAAATATTTTTCTGCGAATTTAAAAAAATAAATCTTCATAAAAATGTTTGCTAACCACCATATTTTAAACACTACTTGTTCGTAAAAATACAATAAACAGGTCAAGTGTGTGCTAGTGAGCTCACAGCGAGGGTCCGTAGGCCACACTGTATAGCGTTTGACTGTAAAGTGTATAAACAGTGTTTTTCCTAAGGGTCTGATATTCTCAAAACACACTCTGATAAAGTTGTTTTTTTTTGCCACTGAACCGGACTGCAACCATATAAATACATCGAAAAGACCATAATTATAATACCATAATTATAAAAAACGTATATTGCCAATAAAAAATAAAATAATATTATTTTTGAAATTTCCAAAAAGTGGTATTTTTACTTTTGAAGAATGATTTTTTGCACATCACATAAGCAAGATAGAGGAGGGGGGGGGGGACACGTTTCACACCCACTTCAAACTTGCCTACGCTCGCCCTATCAAAGTTATAAACAAAGAATTATATATTTTTGTAATCAGCTCGACGTACCCTTTCATATGATACCCCTCACGGTGTCGAAAAAAAAACAAAATATTTTATCCCTTAAGTTTTTTTTACCCTTAATTTTTTTCAAAAATATATTTTTTAAGTCACTATATTTTTAAAATATGTGGGTAGGTACAAGACACATACATGCCAAATTTCAAAGAGATCGGACGAAAAGAGCAGGCGACAGGACTATATAACAACGATAGGAAAATATATGGGTCCTTGGTTTTGCCTACGGACCCTAAAAAACCATTTGATTATTTATTTATTTTTTTTATTTTTTTTTTTTTAAAGGGAGATAAATAAAATAAATTAGAATATTATAGGTTGTTGAATCAAAACATAATTTAGGTAGGGAATAGGCAGCGAGGAAGGTACGGGTCATACTAATTGGTAGACTATTTTTAAACCAAATGTATCATTTCTGTTTTTAGCAGTGAAGTTTCTAGTATATAGGCTATGACTTTGATGTAGTTTATTTCTATATGGAGTCAAAGCAATTATACAGAGAGAGTATATTAGGGAATGGTTCAAAGGTCTCCTTTACAGTCCAGGAGTAAGTCAAAAGCACTGTATGCTTGTTAGAATAGATATAACTTGTAAATAGGACATGAATACTGTGTGATATTGCTAGCGGAAAGTCCATAGTTGGAGTTTATAACGTATTGCATAATAATATCGGTTGAAATGCTTTACTATGCCTTGTTATCATATCTAAAAGCTTTATTGTATTAAATTTATATTAGAGATAGGTTTGTGTCGCTAGTATTGATCTCTTCAGTCTAAAGATATATATAAAACACAGAGCCCAAGTATCCCTTTATTGACTGAGGGGTGCCCTTTCCTGCCCCTATCTGAACATCCTGGAATTCTAAACTAAAACACAGCCTCTAGAATTAAGGGCGAAGCACCAAACCTTACTAATTCTAATGCATTTACAGAAATAAGGTTTTAACTAACGTGAATCCCCACTATTGACAATTTTATTATTATTATTGCTTAGGAGTTTACCGAAGTTTACGGATGCATTGTGCTCATTTTGAATAACGAATTGTTTTAATGTCTCACGAAAATATCGATTTTGCTTTATTGTTTTCATGTCTCTCGAAAATTCCTGGGGAAAATCCGTTTTAGACAGAACATTTAAAAGGCATAGGGAACAAATATTATGTTTATATAGAACAGTTTTGTTTATATAGAACAGTTTTGTTTATATAGAACAGTTTTGTTTTTATAGAACAGTTTTGTTTTTATAGAACAGTTACAGGACAAAGGGAACAGTTTTGTTTATATAGAACAGTTTTGTTTATATAGAACAGTTTTGTTTTTATAGAACAGTTTTGTTTATATAGAACAGTTTTGTTTTTATAGAACAGTTTTGTTTTTATAGAACAGTTACAGGACAAAGGGAACAGTTTTGTTTATATAGAACAGTTTTGTTTATATAGAACAGTTTTGTTTTTATAGAACAGTTTTGTTTTTATAGAACAATTACAGGACAAAGGGAACAGTTTTGTTTTTATAGAACAGTTTTGTTTATATAGAACAGTTTTGTTTATATAGAACAGTTTTGTTTTTATAGAACAGTTACAGGACAAAGGGAACAGTTTTGTTTTTATAGAACAGTTACAGGACATAGGGAACAGTTTTGTTTATATAGAACAGTTTTGTTTTTATAGAACAGTTACAGGACAAAGGGAACAGTTTTGTTTTTATAGAACAGTTACAGGACATAGGGAACAGTTTTGTTTTTTTAGAACAGTTTTGTTTTAATAGAACAGTTACAGGACATAGGGAACAGTTTTGGTCTCGTGTCTGAGCAAATTTATATTTTATCCACAATTTCAATTTCCATGTGGCCATTCGTCCAATAATGTTACGTGGGCTGAATGCAACACTCATTGGCAAAATAGTTTCCTGTGTTTTTTTTTTTGCTTCCGAGCATACCGAAGGTAAGGAAGCATTGTGTTCACTTTTGAGAACGAAAAAAATTAATGTCTCCGATTTTAAAAATGCCAATACAGAAATCAGTTTCAGACATCAGGGAACATTTTTGGTGTGAATCCTTGAAACGCGTGACGATAACTTGAGTAAATATCGACCGATTTTGATGAAATTTGGTAGAGATGTTCATTTTACCAATGCCCAGGACAAGTTCGTTGGACAACGTTATCCATCAAAGCGTTCACGCACAAAAATTAGATTAAAAATTAGATTTTTAGGTCGGGGAAAAAATCTAACATCATTTATTCAATGAGCCAAACATATTTTTCAAATAAAAGTTTTAGTAAAACAAACAGCGACACCCCCATGAAGTGTTTAAGATCGCTAAAACTATTAATAGTTTTTACACAATAAACAGTATAACAATAAAAGTATTATAACAATAATGTTATTGTTAATATAACAATAAAGTACATGATAGGATAGGAGGAAGCTATGTGCCACACTAATTGGCTGTCTATTTTAGTTTAAGTTAGAAATAAAACTCTTATAAAGTATAGTCATTCATTCAGTTGCTCAAAAGAATTTTTTAAAAAAATAACTAACGACTTAAGATAATTACCATATGAATTAAATACTACTTTTTTACTTTTACTTAAGTGTACTAATATAACTATGAAATAATTAATAGAAGCCATGTATATATATATATATATATATATATATATATATATATATATATATATATATATATATATATATATATATATATATATATATATATATATATATATAAGTTAACTGACTAAATACTGCTGCGTCTACCAGACCGGAGTCAGCATTAATCTCAACTATAAAAGAGAGTATAGAACGGTCGCCAGTCAGTCTTAGTTATACCTTATTACATGTAAGTATTTATTGTCACTGCTAGGCTCCAACCTCGTGTTGTTAAACTTAATTGTGTTGTAATTATTTAATAAAAGTTTTTTAAAAAACCTCTTTGCAAATATTTAATTATAACTGGCGCAGTCGGTAGGACAGCTAGCGGCAAATATAAAATTTAAAGTAAGTCCGTTTCGTTTTAACGTTTAACTAGCTGAACCTGAAAACAAGTGCTACTCCAACGGATTAACTTCCAGAGATCTTCAAGCTGCAATTCAGATGATACTGGTCACCGTTTTGTGAGTACACATTACTAATTCTTTTGTGGGATCACATCTTCCTCATAAGAAAAATAACTTATTTTATTTAGAGCAAATAAATAAAATTTAACCTAATTTAAGTAAATCAAGAATTATACAAAATAATTTAAAATAAAATAATCTAATTAAATAAAAAATTAATTAAAACTAATCAGTAACTTAATAAAATATTATTTAATTTTATTTAGAGCAAATAAATAAAATCAAATTTAATTTTGGAAAAGTAAATTATTATTATACAATTATATTAAATAAAAGAATTTAATTAAATAAATTAAATAATTAAAAATGGCCAACCAACTTAAGAAAGAATATCTTGAAATGGTGCCAGAGTTTAGCGGAGAACCTTCAGTTCTCCCGAGATTCATTGAAATCTCGGAAAAACTAGTAAGTAAATTCTATAACACCGCAGACCCTAGTGATTTCCAAAACGAATTTTTGATGTATGGCATAATGTCCAGAATCAAAGGACCTGCTGCCGAGATAATTCACACGTCAAAAATAACCACATGGGCTGATTTAAAAGCAGCCTTGCTTAACAGTTATAGCGATAGACGGGACGGTTACACCTTAGCGATTGAAATGACCGGACTCCGTCAAAGTCCATCCGAAAGTCCCTTTGAGTATTTTAACAAAATACAGAAATTACTTAACATTCAAATCCCTTACTGGCGAAATAACATCAATGTAATAGAAGCCGAAGTAATCTGTGAATTCTCTAGAAAACTCGCCTTAAGAGTATTCTTAAAAGGACTTAGAGAGCCTATAGGTAGTCTAATGAGGACTAAAAACCCTCTGGACCTCAATAGCGCCCTCAATATGCTAACCAACGATTTCCAATTTCAAATTGAAAGTCAGGAAAGAAAACATTTAGACTCGAGATCTAACACAAATAAACCAACCACTAATTTCCCTGACAAGAAACCAACGTACCCCAGTCAATTCAGGTCCCCCTTGTTGAGAAAACCAAATTTCCAACCTCATCAGCAAACAACGCTTGCTCCAAACAATAACCCAACTAGACCCAATCATATCACTAACACAAGCTATAAATATAATCCAACACCGATGTCAATTTCCACCAACAATACCACACCCAAGACGAACTACAGGACACATAATAATAACATGTTCAACTTAGAAGACCTAGAAACTGACCTCAACACCGACAATTCAACTGACAATACTGATAGTCCTGACACCGAGAATACTGACTTACAAAACGAATACTACTCTGATGAAACAACAAATCATTTTTTAGGGGACCAAGCCTCGGAAAACATGAACTAATGAGCTTATCTGATACATATAGTGCACTACCCTATATCGTAACAACACAAACCAAACTAAAAATATTGATTGATACGGGTAGTTCAAAATCGTTTATTATTCCGAAAATAGCAAAACAACACTTCGCGGATTCAATAAAAAGAGATCCTTGCCATATAGCTTCAGCCCACGGCAGTTCAGTGCAAGAACATAGCACTATTATTCCCAGTTCAAGTATCATATCCAACATTCAAAATATAAACCTCAAATTCCACCTCTTTAAATTCCACAAATATTTTGATGGCTTATTGGGTCTTGATAATTTAAAAGTATTACAGGCAAAAATAGATTTAACCAACAACTGTCTAATCACTCCAAATAACAAAATACCTATCTTCTATAGAAATACGAATAACAAAGATGGTACACAAGAAGAGAAACAAACAAAATTAAAATCTAATCATCTCGTAATAACAACATCGCATAAGAAAGAACCAGAATTGTCCACGGACAACACAACAATTATACCCCCTCAAACAGAACAAATAATAAAGATCCAAATAAGAAACATTAAGAACGGAAAAGCGTGTATCCCCAATACCACACTAGAATCTTTAGAAATTCCAGAAGGTATTGTAAATGTGATAAATCACCATGCTTATTGTGTCGTAAGAAATCAAACTGACCACCCACAAATCTTACCAAAATTAAAACCTTTTAACCTAACAGATTTTTCCCGCATTGAAATCAATCTTACAGAAGAAGATGATAACTGTCTTAGAAACCTAGTTAGAGATAATATTAACCCTACTCCAGACACACAAGCTGGACCTTCAAGAGACCCAGATGACATTGAATCTCTAGTTGTTCACATTGATAATGACCAAGAAGATCCTGTCGGTAGCGATGACCAGACAGTACATTCAAACGCAGAGGGAAACACAATACTCAATATACCTATACTAGAAGCACCTGTAAACCATGGCCAAAATCAAATATTTATATCTTTAGTAAAACACAGTCCCGCAGAGGTAAAAATTATACATTTATTTAACAACAAACAAAGAATGATTGTACAAATCTCCCAAAATCAATTTGAACAAGACATTGTCCAATTTCTCAAAAACTATACAATACCCAAAGTAAAATATTGCCTGTACTTCGAGGACGATATTTATGAAAAATTTAGTGTCACCGTAATGAAGCATTTTCAACAAACACAACTCAAGCTGACAAAGTACACTCAAAAACTTATAGACGTAACTGATGAAGATAGCATTTTAGAAATAATAGAGAATTACCACCTAGGAAAAACCAATCATAGAGGACTAGATGAGACCGAAACGCGAATCAAACGGATTTATTATTGGCCGAATCAACGAAAATCAATACAAACTTATATCAATAAATGTGAACCCTGTCAAATTTCCAAATATGACAGACACCCATTAAGATTAGAATATAATATTACTCCAACAGCCACTCGCCCATTCGAAATCATCCACATAGATACCGTAACATTAGAAAAAAATAAATTCCTGACAATAATTGACTCCTTCTCCAAATATGCTCAAGTCTATAAGCTTGAAGCAGCGCAAGGCATAGATGTAGTCAATAAATTGATAAGATTCTTTTCTCATCATAACGTACCTAAACAAATTATAGCAGATAATGGATTAGAAATAAGCAACAGTCTTGTAAAAGAACTGCTTAGCCTTCACAAGGTCAATCTACACTTTATCAGTTCCCAACATCCAGAATCAAATGGGATAGCAGAAAGATTCCATTCCACTTTAATAGAACATATAAGATTACTTAACAATAGAGAAGAATTCAGTACAGAACCCATAGAGATAAAAGTTAATTATGCATTGCTAGCATATAACAGTTCATTAAACTCAACCTTGAAACTCTCACCGTTCCACATAGTATCAGGGCATATAGACACTACGTCACCCCTTGACATAGACTTAGAAAACCAGCTGACCAATGACTACATATCAAGACACAGAGACAAAACTAAACTACTTTACAATAAAATAAACGAAACACTCGCCAATACTAAACAAAAAGTTATAAACAAAGCTAACGAAACCCGAGAGAAACTTCCGCCTATACCTAATACAGTATTTGTTGCAAATAAACAAAAACAACAAAAAACGAATAACAAATACAAACCCGAATCAATTACTGCTATTAAACCGAACCTTAAAACGGCCACCATTAAACCCCAGCATTATAACACCAGACAAAAAATTCATCTCTCAAACGTTAAAAGACCACGAAAAGAAACTTATAGATTTGATAATGTTACAGATCAATCCTGTCAATCGGACAAGGGACAGAACTCAAAGACTTGACCCACAACCTAGGAATCCTCCCTATCAACCTAGGAAAAGCACGACTACAGACAACTCGACATACTCTAGTTCACTACTATCAACTGGAACCTCTGTACCTTCAACTCAACAATTTAGACTCTCATTATATAAAGATAATTGACCAACTTAATATGCTGAAGAAAAATTCCAGTGAAATAAATAATTACTGTAAATTAATAAATTATACGCGTACTTTAATTAGGAATAAGATTAGTAATATAGATCTCTCGACATCCTCAAAACGGATGAGAAGAGGAATAATTAATGGATTAGGTAGTATAGTTAAAATAATTTCGGGTAATCTAGATTCTAACGACGGGGAAAGATATGATAAAATTATAAAACACATCCAAACTGATGAGCAAAATCTTGCTAACCAAATAGCCAATCAGTTTTCCCTTAGCAGTGAAATAATAAAAGAATACAACAACAGTTTAAAAGATATTCAATATAATACTTACGAATTAAAGTCTAAGCTAGTTGAATTAGGGAATAATGTAAAGAAAGAAGTTAGTTATATAGAAATTCTATCCACAAAAGAATTACTAAATCAAATAGAAATAACATACAATAGTATCCTCAACATTTTTCAAGATCTAGAAAACGCTATCACCTTCTGTAAACTAAAAACCCTTCACCCGAGTATAATAACTCCCAAAGAACTATATAAAGAATTAGAAAAAATATCCAGTCACCATTTGCCTGGAGAATTACCTTTTAAAATTAAATTTGAAAATATATTGGATTTCGAATCAATTATAAAAGTTAGTTGCAACATAAACCATAACCAAATAACCTTTTTTCTTGAGATCCCTTTAAATTCAAAAACAGAATATGAACTCTATCACTTAGTATCAATCCCAACTAAACATAAATCAAATTATGTCACTATCATTCCCAAATCAAAATATCTTTTAAAATCAGAGAAAGATGTGGTCCAGCCATTGAATGGTATGTGTGGAAAGCAGAATGTGTACCATTGTACACCTGAGTTACTATCGACTCAAGAAGCAACTTGTGAGAAGGAAATAATTCTTAAAGAAAGATCCAACTCATGCCAGTATGTAAACCTCGAGATCCAAAACAACAGTATTCAATATATTTACGACATAAATCAATTCTTAGCAGTGTTCGCGAAACCAGATGAAATTCAAATTAAAAATGAGAAAAACATTGAAACCAAACTACTCCAAGGTATTTTTCTCATCCAACAGGATGACAACCAAATATTCTACAAAGATATTCAACTGACCTACAGAACTAAATCTTATGGTCAGCCTCACATTTTACCATAAATATTCCTACAACTTACGTCACACCAAGAACCCAATATTACCATAAACTTAAAATCATTAAATTCTAAGGATCTAATTCTTACACCGTGGCATCCCATATCTACAGGCCAACACACCTTTACTTATCACATCCCCAGCATATGGACCGGCCTCCTGTACCTCATCCTTCTAGGTATAGTCCTCCTCCTGATACGACACAGGAGAAGATTCATCAATCTTCTAGACGCAAACCAACCAACACCAGGACCAAGGAAAAATCTTCACCCTTCAACCATTGATCTTCCAGGGGAAGCTTCATTCTAAGGATGGAGGAGTTAACTGACTAAATACTGCTGCGTCTACCAGACCGGAGTCAGCATTAATCTCAACTATAAAAGAGAGTATAGAACGGTCGCCAGTCAGTCTTAGTTATACCTTATTACATGTAAGTATTTATTGTCACTGCTAGGCTCCAACCTCGTGTTGTTAAACTTAATTGTGTTGTAATTATTTAATAAAAGTTTTTTAAAAAACCTCTTTGCAAATATTTAATTATAACTTATATATATATATATATATATATATATATATATATATATATATATATATATATATATATATATATATATATATATGTGCTCAGAGACGAGAGTGAGAGACATACAGCAAGCCTGTTTGAAATTGCCCTTTAAGTCAAAACTTCTTTTTTTTTTAACAAAAAATACTAAAAAATTAAGTAAAGTTGTTGATGCAAGCTCGTTGTTAGAGATGAAAAATGTTGCCCCCCCCCCCCCCCCCTCCCCCCCCCCCCACTCCTCCCCCGGGTAGTATCCTTGCTCTTCCCTGAAATGGGGTTTTGATGCAAATGCAGACTCGGTATAAAATGCTAAGCAACCAAGTTGCTTTCAAAAGTTTTTACTATGGATGGAAGTAGCTCGCTGTAAAAGCGAGAAGCTCTCTTACAGCCCTTGGGGTCCTGTTAAAAATTTCTATTTTTTTGAGAGATTTCTCTAGAATAATAGACGTAAGTCCTTAAATTTAGAGTTATGTAATGTGAGTACATTTCTTGTGGAAAACAGTTAAACATTTATATGTAAGTTTCATACCTTTCAGAACTAGTTTTGTAATAGAAAAAGAAATAATATAGATGGTAAAAACTACAGTAGAGTGCTCTAGTTTTAACTCTTAGATTTACTGGGTAAAGTAATGATATATCTTAAACAGTTAATTTTAATATTTTTGCCTTTAAAAAAAAAGAAACTTGTTATTTTAACCACTATAATAAAGCAAGAAATATTGCTTCCGCGAGCTTGCTAAAAGTAACGGTAGCGATGTGATAGTTCTGAAGAACAAAAAATGGTTACAATGTCTCCCATTTCAAACATTCCAAGACAGTATACTCAGTTTTACGCCCCACCTACATTGGATCCTTATGTCTCCTGATCCGACGTCGGGCGACCGTCGTACGGCGTCGGGAGAAAAACAAACATTAAGGTTTTAATCTAGGTGCCTACATTGGAGAGGGAGGCACGATCCGACGATAACCGATGACTCCCGATATCGAGCCGACGGAACAGCCAATCAAACATGTTTGATTCCAGTCCGATATCTCAATCTGACGACGCCCGACGCACAAAATGACAACCACATTTACCCATACTCTTAAGTTTGATAGCCTAGTTAGTTCGTCTTTGATGCCTCAAAGGATATAATTAAACTTTCTATTGTCATGCGGTGGTAGTCCTTGAATGTATCGGGGTAAATTCTCATAGGCAAGTATTCAAAACTCCCCTGAAAATCTTGTATCTTCATTAAACTGGTTCACCCATTTTTTTCTTTTTCGTCTCATATTAAGGAAAACGTTGTTCTCCTACAGAAGCCAAAACAAAAAGTCGTCCTCAGAGTCACTCATATTAACTTAACCTTCACAACCCAACTTCTTCCACTGCTTGATTGGGAGTAAGTAAATCCAGGGTAAATCCGGTCGGACGGGCGTTATCGGATTCAGTGTAGGTACTCTCGTCGGGAGTCGTCGGATTAGATTATCGGCCGACGTCAGGGTCGGGAGAAATACGGACCCAATGTAGGAGTAAACTTTAGACATAAGGGAATATTTTTGGTCCCGTGTCGGTCTGTCTGTCAGTCGGTCAATTTATGTGAATCCTCATATCTTAAAAACTACTCGTCCAATTTTAATGAAATTATGGTTTATCGAAAGTAGCTCGCAAATAATCCCGGATCAATGTGCCGTAATCTTATGCACCCGCATGAGGCCCCTTGAGTTTAGGGAATAGCATTAAGTCCGCTGGGACCATATCAGGCAAATAAGGGGGGGGGGGAGTATGAGGAAATCCCATGCGACCATATCGGCTACTTTAACAAAGTTCTCAGACACCTACACTAGCTATTATGTCTAGCCAACTGCTCTTTTTGCACGGAAGAAAAACGAATGCGTAACAAACTTTCCATACCCTCCGCACTCCGGATCATCATATTCATCATGAATAAATCATCATGCATTGTACAGTGAAATGTGCCTGAGATAGTTAATGCTTGTTCATCGCAGTTAACGTGAAGCAGAGCCACACACGCTTCATCAGCTGTTCAACGGTCTGCTGGTTCAAGAATGGTCCATCGATTATTTTTAAAATGAGAAAACCATTCGAACACTTTGCTTCGATCAAGACAATCCCCCCCCATTGGATCCATTGACTTTTGGAATTTTTAGGTCCAGACTTTTGGAATCAGTTCGTACGTTTCGGTTGTGGTTTTACCGCATTTATTTGACTGCACTGGGGTAAGTTGCTTCATTTTGTAAACAATAACAACACATAAAAACTCACTGACGCAGATTAATCCTTATATTATACAACTCTGCCTCGTAGCAGTTGCAAAATAATTACAAACAGTAATGGAAAATTTAATATTCATTTTTGTATAGTTTTCTGAGAGAAAGCGTCACTTATTTCACGTGCAAAAATTCAGACCCAGAACTTGTTGAACGCACTTTATGTGTGTGTGTTATAAATTTTATATAAAATTTTAAAAAGCATAAAACTACATTTTCACTAAACCAATTTCATTTGTCATACGATAAAAATGTAAAGAGGATTTTTCCATTAGATAAAGTTACATAAGTACCTTTCCTCTCTTTTTACAGAGGTTTACTTGATTTTGAGTAATCCACTTCTTTTGAACTTCGTTTCAAAACCTAATCTTGTTTAGTGAAATTAAAACTCCATCTTGTATCCCCCCCCCCCCCAACATAAAAAAGAGGATAGTGGTTCTTTGACAAAATCATAAAGTGAATTAAATTTAAATATAAATTAAGTTTTATCTTATTTTCAGATTTACATAAGAAATGTTACGAAAAAACTCAGAATGCATCTGATAAATTATTAGGAAAGATCTATTTACTACCAAATCATATATACATAATAAACTTGTATACATCACATCAATTTACCTGATGATAAATCGGTCTAAGACGTGATAAATCTTTTAGGGTTTATATAAATTATAAAATTTGAGGAAAAATGGAGGATTAAAAATAAATCTGAATATTCAATAAGTTGATGTTTAAATACAAGCTTTTATTTGTATTCTTCTCAACAAAACCTTTCATTTGATACCTATATCACGGGCGTGCTAAAAAAAATAACTAGTCCGCCATATTGGATATAGAATGACGTCATTTGGTTGAGGATAACACCTTTAAAATTCAGTTGCAAGATTTGACCCGAACATTCATATACATAAATACATACATACATACATACATTCAAACATTACAAGTTAAATAAAAATAGACTGCCAAATAGTGTGGCACATAGTTTCCTCGCATCCTATCATGTACTTTATTGTTATATTAACATTAAAATTATTGTTATATTACTTTATTGTTATATTGTTTATTGTGTAAAAACTATTAATTGTTTTAGCGATCTTTAACACTTCATGGCGGTGTCGCTGTTGGTATTACTAAAAAATTGTATTTTAAAAAAATGATTTTCCCATTGAATAGATGAAGTTAGATTTTTTTCCCGACCAAAAATTTCAATCATAAATCTAAAGTTTTCGTTTACGCGAGCATTGCTCGTGAACGCTTGGACGGATAACGTTGTCCAACGAACTCGTCCTGGGCATTGGTATAATGAACATGTCTACCAAATTTCATCAAAATCGGTCAACATTTACTCAAGTTATCGTCGCACGTTTTATAATTCGCGGACACAGACAGACACGAGACCAAAAATGTTCCCTGATGTCTGAAACGGATTTCTGTCTTGGAATTTTTAAAATCGGAGGCATAAAAGATTTTCGTTCTCTTAAGTGAACACAATGCTTCCGTTACCTTCGGTAAGCTCGGAAGCCAAATAAGTATTTATCAATTAAATATATCCCAATAAATGCCTAGTTTGTTTTAGCGGTTATAAACTATGTATTATTAAAACTCAGTTTATGTAGAATATTTAAAGTACATTTGAGATCTGATTCTGACATAGCAATATTTAATTCTTTATTTTTGATTATTCCCCTTTGTTAGGCCTCATTTATACTAGAGATTCCGGAATGCGATTCACGAATCGAAGATTCTAATGATACCAGGTGGCCTATGTATTTTGCTTATGTCCATTCAGACTACGATTCCGGTATGCGATTCGTATGAGATTCTCAAATAGAGTATCCCGTCCCCGTGAGCCGCCTCGATTCTTTTTAGAATTCTTCTTAGAAAGCGGCTCATGATACATTGCGCTATATGGGCCCATTCAGACTAGGCGATTCTGAATTGCATTCTGCTTCAATCCTCTTGCTATTTATTTTCTTTAAATCAAATATTTTAATTATAAATTCATAATAATTATTGTAATATCATTAATTATAATATTTTATTATAAATAATTTTATTTACGTTGCATAAAATATTTTAATTATATAAATATATTAATAAATCAATGTAATATATTATTTAATATATATTTTTTTTTTCAATTGTTTTATTTACTTTTAATAAAATAGGTTAATTATGAATATAATAATAAATAAAATATAATTAATTATTTAAATTAAATACATATATATGTTAGTGTATAATAAAAGTGGGATCAAAACTAGGAAAAGTGGGGGGAAGAAGCCGCCGAGATACTGAATCTTGATACTTTTTTGAATCTCATACACGAATCGCATTCCGGAATCTCAGTGTGAATGAGCCCTTAGGGTTTCGTAGAACAACTTCTAAACCCTTATGCCAAGGGTGATGTACATCTGTCTGTCCGTCTTACTTTGGTACATATCCCTTCCTAGAACCGTTCACGGTAGAGATGTGAAATTTAAAACACTGGCGTAACTTTTTGACCCACACTTAAGAAAAATAAAGAGAAGGTTAACATTTAATATGCGCATGCGTAATGCACAACAATGTGCAAAGCTCCAATTTTTATATTTTTTTTTAAGATGGGTATCAAATGAAAGCTAGTGAAGAGTAGATTACAAATATAAATGACTTTTTATGACTACTCTGCTTTTTACCGCCAATATTGCGTTTTTAGCGCCAAAATTTCACCAAAGAAAAAGTATCCCCCCTTAACCACCCTATAACGGTTAGTCCTAAAATTATGAAATTATTATTGCAATAGCTTATGGTGAGGCGGAGATATTATCGGGCCGGATTTTTGAATTTTTAAAAATTACACATTTTTTGTGCACACAATGCGCAGTGAGGCAACATTTTTATATATTCCGAATAATCTACAAATCCCTAAAAAGTACTTGCTTATTATTATTTTTTTTTCTATTAGGTCCTCCAAAAATCTCAATTAAAACATCTAACTCTAGAAATATATATTTTTTTTTATAATTTAAAAAGGATTGTCTTATATTTGTTTTCTTTATTTTCACAACTATTCTACCCTGTGTTTTTATTCTTGCTAATAAAGGAAGGTCTTTGTTCAGATGTCAGTGTTTCTAAACCAAGATTCAGGTTGGTCGGGGTGTGTTAAAGGGTAGATTTTACCATCAACACTGACAGTGTAAGGTTACAAGTCTTACAAGTAAAGCCCTATACTATGTTGCTTCAACCTTCTAAATAGTAAAAAGAGATAGAAACCATTTTGGTAGCCCTGATGCAAACCTTCTCCTGTACCTTCTAATCTTAATTTACATTCGTTTGTAAATTAACCCTGTTTTCTCCCATTTCCCAACCTTGTACTTCTAAAGCGAGACAAAGATCCCGCTCCGAAAACACATTCCAAAAAAAAGTTAAATTAAGAGAGCGAATATTTCTAAGGATTTCTAACGGAATTAAATTCGAAATGAAAAAAAAAGAGAACTTCGTTAATAAGAGAAGAAACATAATGAAATTTCACTGACACATGACAAAATTCATTGAAATAATTAAAAATTCAAGTAAATTATATAATTTAAACCTTAAGTTACAGATGTTTCTTAGAAAACTTTATTTTGAATTATATTATTCACTAGATTTAATTATGTGTACCTTCTTAACTTCTACAAACTTAGAATTAAGTCTAAATTTGATCAATTAGTTGGTGTTGATGTATAGAGATGTTACAATAATTTAGAGATAATACAATTTCTATTATTTATTTTTCTTTCGCTGTAAATTTTCTACTAATGAAAACTTGAATTAATAGTTTTTTACTATGAAATATAATTATTATTTAGTTATTAATGTTTCGAGGGACAAATGTTAAGCCGATCTAAATTTCAATATTTTAATAGTTTTTCCCTATAGAGTTTGGTTGATATTATGATTATCTTATTTATTTATTAAAACTTATAAAATGAGCTTGAAGAACAGAAACTTGCCAACAGCAGTTGATTTACCTGTGAAAAATCTTACCTCTGAACGAGTCTTGAACCCCGACCCCAGAGTTAAGCATGACACGCACTAACCACTACAACATGGGAGTAGTTTTGATTTATTCAGTACACAGAATTGGTATATATGGGTATTATTATATACATCGTAACAATTAATATACATATTCTGACTATAGTGATCCCTTTTTACTTTCTCATATAAAGAGAAAGTATTGTGATGGCGCGAAAATTCGATTTTGAGATTTTGATGGATTTACACGTTTTGAGGTCCCCTGAGTCCAAAAAAGTGGTTTTTAAAAAATGTCTGTCCGTCGTCTGTCGTCTGTCGTCTGTCGTCTGTCGTCTGTCGTCTGTCGTCTGTCGTCTGTCTGTGCAGACGCCTGGAGCCTAAACTACTGGGCCGATTTTGACGAAATTTGGCATACATGTTCAGAAAAATCATACCCCGAGGCGAAATCGAGAAATGAATTTTAGCTCTAAATTTGGGGGCGCTACCCCCCAAAAACTCTGAAAAAACATGAAAAAAAATTATTTCTCGAAAACGGTTCCGACGATTTTGATTAAAAAATTCTAAAATGTAGTCCATTTAAATACGAATCCAACGATATAAGCCGTTTTCCCGGGAAAAATCTAGTTCCTGAGAAATTAGCTTAAAACGCGGACGGAGAGAGCCCGGGTTCGATTCCCCGCCCAGGAGAAGTTATTTTTATGATAAATTTTGACGAAATGTTCAATAATATTTAAATGTACATTTGAAAACTAATAAATGGAAAATACTGGGTTAAGTAATTATAAACTCGTATATGAGAAAGTTTGTCTGAGTTGTCTCGGACCGATTTTTTATTAATGTGAACAAATGTAGTTTTTTTAAAAAAATACATGTATTGAAGCAGTTGTAATCATTTATTATCCCTGTTGACCTATTTTTTTAAAAAAAACTACATAATTTGTTCACATTAATATACATATTACTGTGGCGGCATTGTAAACTCTTGTTTACATATATGTATGTTGCGTATTTAATTAGTGTTTTCTATAATATGCATTACTTAATTAAGGGTTATTGTGCTATTTCATATGTTTATTCTGTTTCTAGAACTTAATTTTCACTTCTAATAAGTGAGAGCCTCACACATATTTTGTTTTGGTGGGTGGTGCCCCCAAATTTAGACCTAAAACTAAATTTCTCGATTTCGCATCGGGGTATGACTTTTCTGAACATGTATGCCAAATTTAATAGAAATGGGCCCAGGAGTTTAGGCTTTACGTTTCTGCTTAGACTGTAAGTCGACATTTTTTAATAGAAAATTTTTGTTTTGGATTCTGGGGAGATCACAATTTTATAATATAATTTTCGAGCCATCTCATTACTTTCTCCTTTATGTATTTTACACACACATGAATATGAGCAGGGTCGGACTTGCTATAATAGAGCTCGGGAGTTTTCCCGGGTTGGCCGGTCTGGTTAAGGCCTAAAATTGGCCGGTCCCTTGGCCTGGCCAACTCAAGGCTTGAGGGCCGGTCTGATGGAAAAACTAGCGGGCCGAAATTTCTTCCCAGTCCGACCCTGAGTATGAGGAAGTAAATACAAAATAAAATAATTAAAGTATTTAGTATTTCGTCTAATATAAAATTATTTATATAATATATTATAATATTCTTACTACAAAGGTATTAAGTATAAAGTAGTCGACAAATTTATTTGTTATTTTTTTTCTCTTTCATCGTCATTAAAACTCTTGATAATGATAAGAAATGATAAGAGATAAGATAATAAAGTATTGTATTGAGAATTAAAAAGGAATAACAAAGTATCAGAGAGAAGTTAGGGGGGGGGGGCAGAGGTAATTATTATTGTATTATCTCCAGAACAAGGGTGGGTTTTACAGAATTTACTGTAAAACACAGTTATCCTTACAAAACCGAAACAACGTCACATTCAAACTCTCTTTTCCTATAATTGGCTTTTATAGAATTGTCAGATGTGACTATAAAGTAAGAAAACCTTTTGAAAATTATCCTTTTGATTCCTTGCTTCTATGAAAATTCGAGGAAATTCCTTGTTTTTCATTGTAAAGGTATTTTCATGTTTTCTCAAATAAATAATCAAATCATAAGAAGAATTTAAGCTTTATAACATTTCCAAAATCCTCTTTTATCTTTTAAGTTTTGTATATCTTTAAATATATTTATTATTTATTATTTATTATAATATATTAAATGTAATAATCCTACTTTATTAAAGTTAATTAGAAGAAAATACATAAGATTAAACCTACGATGTATAAAATAAAAGAGAAAATAATTTAATTCTTAATTAAATATATTTAGCATTTAATGATATTAAATATTGCACTTCTTTAGATTGTTACTCCCTTTATAAACAAAAATAAGGGAAGTAACAACCTAAAGAAGGTGTATGGAATGTTCTTCTTTAGACTGTTACTCCCCTTATAAAAACAGAAGTGTGTTATTCCTTTATCCCAAAGTACATTGGACTAAACATCCCTTCACCTTAATAGTTACTTAGTCGCAGTCATTTATATTAAAAAAAGAACATAGGGGAGTAGTAAGTAGTAAATACTTAAAATACTTAGTAGTAAGTACTTTAAATACTTTATAATATTTAAAATAATTTATACATCCAGCTAATGGCCACTTTAATCGGGGTGAGTGAAAACTTTACTTTATCCACATCTCACTCTAGTTATAACGCTGTTAGTCATGCAAAGAATTAGTCACAAAATCAAAAAGGAAAGGATTTCAATTTATTTTAAGATTATTTTAATTAGGTTTAGTGGACCTATCCTATTAGGTTTAGTGGTCCTATCCTATTAGGTTTAGTGGTCCTATCCTATTAGGTTTAGTGGTCCTATCCTATTAGGTTTAGTGGACCTATCCTATTAGGTTTAGTAGACCTATCCTATTAGATTTAGTGGACCTATCCTGTTAGATTTAGTGGGCCTATCCTATTAGGTTTAGTGGACCTATCCTATTAGGTTTAGTAGACCTATCCTATTAGATTTAGTGGACCTATCCTGTTAGATTTAGTGGGCCTATCCTATTAGGTTTAGTGGACCTATCCTATTAGGTTTAGTAGACCTATCCTATTAGATTTAGTGGACCTATCCTGTTAGATTTAGTGGACCTATCCTATTAGATTTAGTGGACCTATCCTGTTAGATTTAGTGGGCCTATCCTATTAGGTTTAGTGGACCTATCCTATCTAAATTAATGGAGATAAGGTTTATTAGATCTATGGTACCTAATTTTCTTCTGGTCGCAGATTTAATAATATAAGTAAAAGTATCGGATAAATATACATTTTAATAGCCTTTACGCTGGAAACTTGAATATCATTAGGAATCAATAACAGTTAATTATAGTAATAACACAATAAGTTTATATAATAATAATTGCAAGATAAAAAGAACGTTTTATATACTACGTTTTTAAATTTTCTGTCATTTCATGGGACATTCCAAAACAAATAAAATAACTTGCGGATTTTTTCCGAACTAACTTTCCATTTCTATACAGCACAATTTGCTGAAAACTAATTAAATTTTGCTGAAAGATGGATAAATGTATTAAAACAATGCATTGTCATCGTGTTCTGAGCTATTTTAAAAGTTTCAAATGTCAAGCTACTCGGGAAGTTAGTTAAAAATCGATTGCAAGATTTGGACAAACAAACAAACAAACAATAAAGCAAGCTAATAAAAACGTAGTAAAATTTGTTTGAATGTTTTCTATTAATATTACGTGCAAAATGTAGGTGTCACCTTCCACTGATGAAAATATTCTAAAAATACAATATTATTAATTGAAAAAATGATTTTAAATTATTTGCAGCAATTTTTTTTATATTAAATTTAACTTGGTCCAACACATTCGAATTGTAAAACATTCCACCTATTCTGTTGAAAATATTATACATTATAATTTCTTTTGTTTTTTCTTAAAATGATTATTTTATTCAAGGAATTAATTCAATTTAGTCGATTGTTTTTTTAATCAGAAATTGTTTATATAGGCAGCTTTCGATATTTCACTCAATTTTACACAGAAAAAAATAATATTTAGGGATAAAATGAATATTTATAAATATTCAAATTAAGATATCACATATATTATAATGTTGTATTTTTTATTGAAAATGTATCAAATTTATACTTTTTTTTTAATACGTCAAAGTTGTAAAATGTTATATTTTTTTTTTTTTTTTAAATATGTTAAACACAAAAAATTTTCTTTGCAATTTTATAACAAATAAAAATGAATCTCATCCATATTTACTGAGAATAATAAAGATACTCCTATGATTGATCTATTAAAAAATCAGCTAAAAAAAAGAAATACAAAACAATTTGCTATTCGTCAAAAGAAATTATAAATATAGGTATACCATTCGATTAAAAAAACATCAGGTACAACCGGAATAACCCCCTTAGATATAACTAAAATATATCAGTGCTTGAAAATTTACTATACAATAAACTTAAAAATAACAACAAAAATAATTTTTGCTTCCGACCTTACTGAAGGTAACGAAATAGCTATGTGATCGTTCTGAAGAACGAAACCATTTGGTCTTTGATTTAAAAAATTCAAAGACAGAAATCCGTTTCAGACATCAGGGAACATTTTAGGTTCCATGTCGGTCAGTCTGTCGCTCAATTTTTGCGAATCAACATATCTTAAGAACTACTAGTCCGATGTTATTGAAATTTAGATGGTAGGTCATAATTAGCCCATTGTTGGTCCCATATAAGTTTCAACCTCCTGCACTCATTTGTTTCACTTCTACATGCGCACAAACATACATTTATTTACACTTAATTTCATAAGTACTCATTTGATTCTTCGAAAGCAGCCCGCAGATAGCCCCAGATTAATTTCAACCGTCTGCGCTCTTTTAATTTAGCTAAATTGAGACATTAAACATGTAGAAAATCAAAATAATTTTGACAGATTTGATGAACGGGGAAAAATGAAATAATTTGGATAATAATGGGTTATAAAACCATAAAATTTTATTAAATTTTACGAAATAGGACGCGAGGAAGCTATGTGCCACATTAATTGGCAGAGTATTTTCTTCGAATAAACTAAAAACAGACGTAAACTTACGTCCCTTCTGGGGACTATTTACCTAAAATGACTATTCTATCAACATTTCATAGTTATTCACATTTTATTACTACCCTCTAATATATAAATGCAATAAAGTTTCTTAAATTTAACCCGAATTAAATCCAGATCTTAGTTTAATAACAAAATTGAAATTAAACCTTAAAATTAACCTAAAATCCTTTCCATTATAGATTCAACTATTATCAAACCTCTTAGATTTAGGTATAAAATAGAAAAAAAAAACATCTTAAGGCCCCCAAACACGGTCAAAATGTTTGCGCAAATATTTTGACCGTGTATGGGGCTGTTTAGAGGTGGTTAGAGGTGTTTAGAGGAGGTTAGAGGTGGTTAGAGGTGGTTATAGGTGGTTAGAGGTGGTTTGAGGTGGTTAGAGGTGGTTAGAGGTAGTTAGAGGTGGTTAGAGGTGGTTAGAGGTGGTTAGAGGTGGTTAGAGGGGGTTAGAAGTGGTTAGAGGTGGTTAAACATTTTGACCGTGTATGGGGTTGCTTTATGTTTGCACAAACATGATGTGTGACGAGTATGGCCTAAATTTGCCCGATATCAGGTTTGCGCAAACATTTTGATCGTGTATGGGGGCCTTAAGATTAATAATAAATAAATACTTAACCATTTAAGATAATCTTTGTACAAAAACAAAAGTAAGAGGTAATATTTTATGTTAGAATATATTTGTAAGCGTTCTATATAACGAAGAGGTGTAACAAAGCATAGATAATACCCTTTTGTTAGTATTCCGCCCCATTATCCTGTCTCCATAGCCATTATACGTAAAGTGACCAAAATTATACCTGAAACAGACAAGAATAAGCCTTCATTAATTAATTGCTTTTAACAAAAAAATTACAAAAAACATATTTCATTATTAATTATTGTAATAGTAATTAATTTAACAAAATTAATAATATAAAATGGAGGTAAAAGATTATCTCTGTAACATTATTTTGTGTTGGAGATTTGTGCTTCATATATAATATTATTTTGCAAATGAATTGTTTCTATGTATTGAAAATAATTGTATTTAAATGTAAAACTGGTCTGTTTAATTAATATTTCATTGATTAAATTTGGACGAAATCTTTATTAAGGATTATCTTATATAATTAATTAACATTAAATGTGAATGTTACGTAGAAAATGTTAATATACTAATTGAACCAAATTCATTTTATTGTGATATGTGTAAATGGTAATTAAATAAATATAATTTTTTTTTAATGTAAATTTAGAGACAATAAATATTATTACATTTTTTACTTTCTTATGTATTTTTTTTTATAATATAATACAAAGAGCATTGTGTTGGCGTAAATTATTTTAAATGTATGTAGTCTATATTGTGTGAAAAAATGATAGAAACAAATATTTTCCCAAAAGCAATTCTGAAGATTTTATTTAAACAATCGGTTCGAGAAAACTCATAATTACTTAACCCAGTGTTTGCCATTTAGTAGTTGTCGAGTTTTCGTAAGTACCTACGTTTAATTATCATTGACTATTTGGCACTTCTTTAGATTGTTACTCCCCTTATAAAAAAAAACAGAGGGGAGCAACAATCTAAAAAAGGTTTACAAAATTATCATCTTTAGACTGTTACTCCCCTTATCAAAACAGAAGTGTGATATTCCTTAGTCCCAAATTACATTGGAATAAACATCCCATTTGCTTAATAGTTATATAGTCAAAGTCATTTTTATTCTAAAACAACATGGGGGAGTAACAATCTAAAGAAATACCGAATATTTTATCATAATTTATCATAAAAATAAATTCTCCTCGGTGGGTGATCGAACCCGGCCTCTCTCCGTCTGCAATTAAAGCTATTTCTTCAGGAACTTGATTTTTCCCGGGAAAACGAAATATATGGTTAGATTCGTATTTAAATGGACTACATTTTAGGGTTTTTTTTTTTTTTTAAATCAAATTGTCGGAACCGTTTTCAAAGATGTTTTTCTTTCTGGTGGTTTTCGGAGTTTTTGGAGGGTAGAGCCTTATAAAATTACCTGGCTAGTAGAGACATATTATTTATGTTATTAATTTGGAACACTAGAGTGCGGGAATAGTACATAACGCGTCGAGTGCGAAAAGTAGCATTTTGCATGCGAGTGTGGAGTTTGCACCCGAACGACAGCGAGGGTGGTAAAACCACACGAGCAATGCAAAATACCGTTTTCGCACGAGTTGCGTACCGTACTTTATCTACGATTGTTAGATTTAAATAATAAATACAGAAAAAAAACTTGCTGTATGGAAGTTCGTATCTCTCTCTTGATAAAGATGGCATTAATTCATTAGTTGTATTTTTTGCCGAATTAATTATTTCTGGAGGAGTATTATTCTCTACATTTTCGTCAAAGTCACTTGATTCACTCATTGTTTTTCACTAAAAACTCGATATAAACAGTTACTTTAATAAAAGAACAGCAAATTAGTTTTGTTAAATGTAAACAAACTCGCTAATCGTGCGTAAAGCTGAAGAATTCCTCTCCTTTACCGCGCTAGCGTGGTAAAGAAGAGGAATTCTTCAGAACCATGAGACGCCCATGCGCAATGAATACAAGCACGTAAATAACCACTTTCTACGCATCTAAACAGAGAAATAATGTATATATTTCGTATCAATCGTAGATAAAATGTTTTTCAATTCCAATGATAAGAAAGACGTCTAAAGAAAAAAGTATGAATTTACCAAAAAAAGATAAAGAATTATTACTGGATTTTTCATTCTAACTCTTTCAATTTTACTTTATTTGTTTTGCCCTTAAGACCATTCTTGACTATTGAGATGGATTCTAGATTCTACAATTGTTTTGTATAAGAATAATTGTATATCTTTAAATAATATTTCTTTATTTGCATAGGTTTAGCTATAAGTTTTATTTAAATATTACTTCGAGACAGGACGAATTTTATATTATTCTAATAAGACTAGTTTGAAAACATTATAAATCTTCAAGACTATATATTTGTTACAGGCTTTATTCTTATTTTTTTTTTTTTAAATCTACATTTAGGTTCTTAACTTAAGTTAACATATAGATTTAAGGAATGTTATTTTTTCTAGATAAAAGAAGAAAAGCATGCTAAATGTGAATTTTTCGACAGGGTGGTTAATCTAGTCGAAGGATTGGTAGAAGCACAGGCTAAGCGTGATATATACAGTGCTTCCTCCTTATCCTTTCAATAAGAGATAAGAGGAATATTCGGAGCACACTAGAGAGGTAGTAGTCCAAACCAATAGGGCTGATATGCCAAGACTCTTGTTAGATTATACTTGGATCCTATCCAAAGAGAAAACCCTACGAAGCCCTTATACAGCCATACATAAACTTCCCACTCCTCCCTTCCTCAGACTTAGCGTCAAACTCATAAATTTCACCTTCCGGCTTGCCGTTAGAAATGTTTTTCACCCTTGCTTAAAAGAAGAAAATCTCCTGGCATCTCTGTTTATACTAGTAGTTGTTTGTGAACACGATTTTTGGCCTACTTTCCTCTACTAAATAGATTTGATATAAAAGTTTCGGATTTTGTTTTTCTACTTTGGTTTTTTTCATGTTTCCGTTTAACAGAATCATTACCGTCGTTTTTCCTAGCTATGACATTTTTACTAATATTATTATTATTTTATCTCTCGCCTGACGGTCCAGTTACCAAGGCTATATAGTTTGTTAGTTACTATTACTTATGTACCAAATTACAATGTCGACCGATTTTGATGAAATTTGGTAGACATGTTCATTTTACCAATGCCCTGGACGAGTTCGTTGACAACGTTATCCCACCAAGCGTTCACGAGCAACGCTCGCGTAAATATGAACTTCAAATTTAAAATTGGAATTTTAGGTCGGGAAAAAAATCTAATTTCATCTATTCAATGAGACAAACATTTTTTTCCATTACAATTTTTTAGTAAAACCAACAGCGACACCGCTATGAAGTGTTAAAGATCGCTAAAACTATTAATAGTTTTTATACACAATAAACAATATAACAATAAAGTAATGTAACAATCATTTTAATGTTAATATAACAATACAGTACGTGATAGGATGCGAGGAAGCTATGTGCCACACTAATTGGCAGTCTATTTTGCTTTTAATCGAAGTTTATGGAAGTATATTGTATATTTTTGTGAGTGACCTTGAGCAGTGGGGGAATGACGTAGGGGGTCAGGAGCGGGGATGGTCTCAGGTGCCTCCATACCTACTTATGCACTGTTCAACATTACTTGCTACGAGATATAATAAAATTTAGTTAGAGTATCGAAATTTCTAAGATTTATATTTTAATACCAAACAAATGTTTAATAGAAACCAATTTTTCATTTTAAGTCCACACTTGATCATTAATTCATGATTTCCATAGAGGAGAGTAGAGCCTTTATTCGGAAATATTTTTTCTTTCCTTAAAAAGTCGAAATAAACAACTATTATCTACTATTGATAAGAAATATAAACATTTTATCTCTTTTTAGATGAGTAGAAAGTGATTCTTTACGTACTTGTATTCATTGCGCATGCGCGTTTCATAATTCTTCTAATCGTGCGATAATTAGCGTGTTTGTTTACATTAAATAAAACTAATTTGCTTTTTGTGTAATAAAAGTAACTATTGCTTCCAAGCTTACCGAAGGTAACGGAAGCATATCGTGTTCACTTTTGAGAACGGAAAACTTTTATGTCTCCGATTTTAAAAATTCTAAGACAGAAATCCGTTTCAGACATCAGGGAACATTTTTGGTCTCGTGTCTGTCTGTCTGTCTGTCGGTCTGTGTGTCCGCAAATTATGAAACGTGTGAAGATAAACTTGAGTAAATGTCGACCGATTTTGATCAAATTTAGTAGACATGTTCATTTTTCTAATGCCTAGGACGAGTTCGTTGGACAACGTTATCCGTCCAAGCGTTGTTTATGAGCAACGCTCGCGTAAACGTGAACTTCAAATTAAAAATTGGAATTTTAGGTCGGGAAAAAATCTAACTTCATCTATTCAATGAGACAAAAATAATTTTTCAAATACAATTTTTTAGTAAAACTTTGGTTTTATTAAAGATTAATAAAACCATTAATAGTTTTTACACAGTAAACAATATATAACAATAACGTAATATAACAATAATATTAATGTTAATATAACAATAAAGTACATTGATAGGATGCGAGGAAGCAATGTGCCACACAAATTGGCAGTCTATTTTTTCTGTATTTATTATTAAAATCCAACAATCGTAGATAAATTACGGTACGCAACTCGTGCGAAAACCGCATATTGCTTTGCTCATGTGGTTTTACTACCCTCGCTGTCACTCGGGTGCAAACTCCACACTCACATGTAAAATGCTACTTTCTGCACTAGATGTGTAATGCACTATTAATATGAGTTTTCTTTGGTTAAATAATATGAAAATATATTTCACTTTTCTTGATTAACTAAATTAACTATAAAAGAAGCTAAAAACACTATATTATTTTATTATATGCAAAGGAGAGAAGATTTTTCTGGTTTTTTTTTTTATTGAAGGAGGAAGAAAAGGGGTGTTAAGTTTCTTATACAAGGAAGTAAACGGGGGGGGGGGGGATTGTAGTAAGGGATCTTCGGAATTGGAATTCCAATTGTGGTAAGGGGTGGGGGGGAGGGTTAGCGGACAAGAGCACTTCAACATTTGCCAAGAAGATTCCAGTGAACAAGGACCAAACCATCCAGGACTAAACCATCCAGGACAAAACCATCCAGGACCTGTTCACGAGCTAGCTATAGAGATTAGGATAGATTCCATATTATGGCAAAAACGGCATATAACAGATAAAACCAAATAGAACCTTAGTACTTTGGCTTAGATAAGAATAAAAGGGGGGGGGGATGTTTGGTCAAAGCATGTGGAGAAACAGTAAAAAGGATTCTAGCCACATTACTATCGGGGATTTTGGGTTTGTTCAACCTTATTTCTGAATGTTTACATTTTACACGTTTCTCGTCCATTTTGACTTTGTTTAACCCATTTCTATAAATGAAAACCAGATTTGATTGCAAATAAGATGCTACTGGGATTGAATTATAATATGTTAATAATAAAATATTAAATTTATCACAACCACATCTAACAAAAATAGCAATTATTACTTTCTCATGTAAAGATATTTTGATGGAATTGCACGTTTAGAGGTCCCCTAAGTCCAATAAAATGGTTTTTAAAAAATGTCTGTCTGTCTGTCGTCTTTACAGACGCCTGTAGCCTATACTACCGGACCGATTTTGACGAAATTTGTCATACATGTTCAGAAAAATCATACCCCGAGGTGAAATCGAGAAATTAATTTTAGCTCCAAATTTGGGGGCGTCGGCCCCCAAAAACTCTAAAAAAAACGTTTAAATATATATTTCTCGAAAAAGGGTTCCGACGATTTTGATTAAAAATTTCTAAAATGAAGTCCATTTACATACAAATCTAACGATATGAGACGTTTTCCCGGGAAAAAATCTAGTTCCTGAGAAAATAGTTTAAAACGTGGACGGAAAGAGCCCGGGTTCGATTCCCCGCCCTGAAGAAGTTATTTTTATGATAAATTTTGATGAAATATTCAATAATAAATAAAAGTACATACGAAAACTAATAAATGGAAAACACTGGGCTATGTAATTATGTACTCGTATATGAGAAAGTTTGTCTGAGTTGTCTCGGACCGATTTTTGATTTTTCATTATCAAAACGTATACATATATATTTACATAGATAAATATATATTATACATATATAAACCCAAATAAGTAAATGTAATAGTAGCAATTCATGCCATTAAAAAAGAATTAAAAAAAAAAAAAAAATTATGTGACCATTACATTGAAGTAGATTGAATTAATACCCCTATATGCCAAGAATAAAAGCAACAAACTGGCACATACATTCCTCATTCAAAGCCACAAATACTTTGGTTATTTTTGATTGTTTTAATTGGACGATTAGTCTAATACTTATAGAGGTGATAGTTAAAAACCTTTAATGCAGTATTTCAAATTTCTAATTTTCATTTTATCTAAAGGATTTTTTTTTTTTTTTTTTAACAAAACACTAAATTATAAATAAAATTATTTCATTTAAACGAACAAAAGTTAGTCTATTAACATTATTTAAACCTAGAAAGCTAAATGTACGTAAAAATTACGTACAGTTTTAGTTAAATGTGATTCACAGATAAACTGTAAACCAAACAATCTCCACTCTCTAGCAGTGCTTCGTCTAGACTCTAGACCTTCCCGTGGCAGTACATACTCACTTTAGTTTTACCCGATGCGTTAGTGAGGATTGACAATTATTTTTCATGAAGTCACCACGTAAATATTACGTATGGTTAGTCTTAACGTAGTATAAATCTCTACCAATAAACATAATAAACAAACACAAAAAATAATAATTAAACACAAAAACAATAAAAATAAATAAATAACAAAAAAAATTATCACAAAATAAAAATAAAATAATAATAATAACAAAATCAAAATAAAATAATAATAATACAAATAATAAAAATTAGATTAATACATAAGAGTATGGGGTTGTTACATTTCAATAAAAATGTAATTAATTAATAAATGAACACGATGAACACATAAGTAATAAATAAACACCTAACAAATATAAATAATACATAAAAATAGAAATTTTGCTAAATAGTAACTTATATTCATGATTAGTACTGCGTGTACGTTAAGCGCCGAAAAAATAAGGTTAGCTTTGCAGGGTTAATATAAATTATTATTATAATATAAGATCCTTTTTTTATTATACTTATTTCGTTCGTAATATACCTACTTATGTTTCCACTTTTTTTTTCAGTAATTGATTAATAGACCAATATATAGGTAACCTGAGAGGGGTCCAGCTTGCATTAATTAGGGTAAACTATTTTTTTTTTTTTTTTTTAGGATTGTTTTGTATAGTAAGAGGAGCATGAAACCAAGTTTGCGACCTCAAAAGCCCTGTGGACAACTTTTGGTAGGCGAAAAACCTCGAAATTTTGGCACTTTTTTCAGTTTTTTTAATATAACACATAAACGACGCTGAAATCAGGAAATTGTATTCTCTCCAAAATAAAAGTAGACAAAATTCTCTACAAAATGGACTAGTCAAACTTAATTTTATTTTATCCTAAACCATTTTTACAGGGCTTTGAAGTTTGACAAAATTATGTGGCACCATAAACGAGTATATAAATGTCAAAAAAATGAGTAAAATCCTGATTTTTTTTTTTTTTTTTTTTTTTTTTTTTGATTTTTTTGTCAAACTTCAAAGCCCTGTAGAAATGGTTTAGGATAACATAAAATTGAGTTTGACTAGTGCATTTTGTAGAAACTTTTGTCTACTTTTATTTCGGAGAGAATACAATTTCCTGATTTTGGCGTCGTTTATGAGTTATATTCAAAAAACTGAAAAAGTACGAGGTTTTCCGCCTGCCCAAAGTTGTTCCCAGGGCTTTCGAGGTCGCAAACTTGGTTTCATGCTCCTCTTACTATACAAAACAATCCTAAAAAAAAAATCGGTTACCCTAATTAATGCAAGCTCGAATGTATCTATATATTGGCCTATAATTTAAATTCCTATTATTTTCTAATTAAAAAAAAAACAAAACAGCATTTTATGTAGCCTTATTAAAGAAAGAATTTATCTATTTTGAACAAGCTTATTTTATTTTTTTAAAAATGTATTTCAATTGCAGATTGAATTAAAAAAATAAGTAATCACTGGATTTTCCGGTTTTTATCGTTAATAATTCAATCATTGAATTTCTAATTTTTTCTCTCCCATTTGATAAGCATCGGTTAAGGAGGTAATTCCGGTTATAAGGTATTTGTCGAAAGGTAATAAAACTTAACTGAGTGTTAGTTACAGGCGGAGTAGATTCTAAGGATATATTTTTTTTACAGGTCTAAGAGATCTCAGTGCAATGAACTTGTCAGTCCGTTATCTTTTTACCAGCAGGCATGCAGTTCATGTAATATGTATAGAAACAGTAACTACTCGCTTCATGTAACCATCTTAAATAAAAATAATTATTCTTCAAGCCAAAGTATTAGTAATTTCCGGTTTAAATTATTTTGTAACAAATAGATTCTTAAAAGTATTACTTCCTCATTAATTCTACTGTTGAGTTACTCACCTCTATTATAATTCGTAAGAATATAATATAATAAAATTAATAGTATATTGAACTTTTTATATTAAAAATAAATCTTAGATTAATAATCTAACCATGTTTATTGTTTTATTCAATTTCTTTATTGGCACAAGTTAATAATCGTTAGGGTAATTGCAGCCATTTTAACTAACCATGCTAAATAAATCATGGTGGTAATAGTTATTTATGCAGCTAGGGAGTAAAGTAAGCCATTATTCCCTGAGCGAAAAAGTTGGTTCTTTAGGCGAAGCCGAAGGAACCATGGTCCCTAATTCCCGAGGCGAAGCCGAGGAAGCTAATTATTGCGAGGGGAATAATGGCACTTTACTCACGAGGTACCTACAATATTTTATTTCCAGTAGGGGGAAAAATACACATTTTCGTCCATTGCACAGATTTTTATTTATTTTAATAAATAACAATAATTATTTGCACTTTTCATAGCAGATATAAGATTCTATATTAAAAACAAACTGAAAACAAATAAGAATTGGAATTAAACTCAAATAGAAGGTTATTTTGATCCAGGTTATAAACAAAGATAAACATGGTCGAAAAAGCAGTGTCGCCAACCTGATTTCAACAACTTCATTTCATTAGCCATTCATTTTTTACTATTTATAAAATAATTAAGTTGCAATCTTTACTTTTTCGCCCTACTTTACTTTTTCACCCTACTTTTACTTTTTCTCCCTACTTTTTGAGTTCAGGGATGAAAAGACTTACTTTAGTCCCTCTAATCTAAATGGGAAACTAAATGGAAATAAGAAAATAGCTTTTTCATTCTTCAGAAATATAAAGTTAGATTTTCCTTATTCTATTTAGTTACTTTCATTCTAGTCTTGAAAACTAATAAATGCTTATAAATATTTATTAAACAAGTACGGCGTCAAGTAAGTACGTGAGGCGATAATCACCGGTTTCTGTACGACTAAGTTAAAATTATTAAGTGTAAAGTTTTAATAGTTTCATATTCTTTTTCTACACTTCAGGACCTTTATATTGATGTATAACATGTCATGGTGGCTAAAAACTTTTAGTCGCCCGCCGTATTGGCCGCCATTTTGAAAATACTAAGTGTGAAAACTCCAAAAAGTGTACAGTTGTCACAAATGCCGAGATGCACCGGTGTGCCGAATTTCATGTTCCTAGCTATAGTAGTTTATGAATTAAAACAAGCAATGGACAGACAGACAGACAGAGCCGTTATATAAGGTTTCTTTCCGTACTTCCTATACAAAAACCTAAAAGATATAAGTAATAAACTACTCACTACTATAAACAAATGTGGTATTACATATTTTTTTTTAATCTTCATCTACTTTTATTTAATATTGATATTATATTAAAATTCCTTTATTATTATAAATTAATTATTATTTTTGTTTTTCCGTGAGCGATTTTCTAACAATAATCTGATTTATTAACCGGGGTAGTACTTCAGGGTGAATTAAGACCCAAGATATTGGTTTAGGAACCCAGAAGGATTAGTGGTTACCTCCAAATAGAGAACGTGACCAATTAATATGATCGAATCTGGATCTGTATTAATTTTGTTGTTGTGCTACAGCCATAAACTGATTGAACTTACACTTGGCGTTATATCTAAGATGTGTAAGTTTCTTAAAATCTCGGTCGAAACTATCAATTTAGTAATGCGATCAGAATTAAATGTACCTCTTTATTAAAGCATGCGGAGGAAAAACTTAATTAGTGTTAAGGAATTGTTTAATCAATTCTTTCTTAATATAATTACAAGATAAAAAGAACTTTTTATATACTAAGTTTTTAAATTTTCTGTTGAATCATATGTAATGTTGATAATATAATTGTCATTGTTATATATAATGTTAGTGAAAAAAAAAATAGTTCCAAATTTATTTACTTCAGATAAATGACAACCATCTAGAGAGCTGATCTTAAACCTATATAATTTCAAGATAAAAATAACTTTTTGTATACTACGTTTTTAAATTTTCTGTCGAATCATATAAAATGTTGATAATATAATTGTCATTGTTATATTTATAATGTTAGTGAAAAAAAATAGTTCCGAATTTATTTACTTCACATAAATGACAACCATCAAGAGAGCTGATCTTAAACCTATATAATTTCAAGATAAAAAGAACTTTTTATATACTACATTTTTAAATTTTCTGTCGAATCATATAAAATGTTGATAATATAATTGTCATTGTTATATTTATAATGTTAGTGAAAAAAAATAGTTCCGAATTTATTTACTTCACATAAATGACAACCATCTAGAGAGCTGATCTTAAACCTATAAAAGGACAAATCTTTGTACAACGGATCTCATCTTGGATCAATTAATTTATTTCTTTGTTTACTTTTCCTTTTTCGCTGTTATTCAATATTTACCTCTTAATAAAAAATCACAAATTTAAAAACCGTAAAAATGAAGATTGTAAATATGGGACATGGCAAAACAAATAAAATTACTTGCGGATTTTTTCCGAACTAACTTTCCATACAGCAAAATTGGCTGAAAACGAATTAAATTCTACTGAAAGATGGCTAAAAGTATTAAAATAATGCAATGTCATCGTGTTCTGAGCTGTTCTAAAAGTTTCAAATGTCTAGCTACTCGGGAAGTTAGTTAAAGTTAAAAATCCATTGCAAGATTTGTACTGGACAAACAAACAAACAAGAAAGCAAGCTAATATAATTACAAGATAAAAATAACTTTTTATATACTACGTTTTTAAATTTTCTGTAATAAATCATAAATTTGAAACCCGTCGAAATGAAGATTGTAAATATGGGATATGTCAAAACAAATAAAATAACTTGCGGATTTTTTCCGAACTAATTTTCCATATAGCAAAATTAACTGAAAACGAATTTAATTCTACTGAAAGATGGCTAAAAGTATTAAAATAATGCATTGTCATCGTGTTCTGAGCTATTCTAAAAGTTTCAAATGTCTAGCTACTCAGGAAGTTAGTTAAAAATCGATTGCAAGATTTGTACCGGACAAACAAACAAGAAAGCAAGCTAATAAAAACGTAGTAAAATCCAACAATCATTGATGAAGCACGGTACGCGTCTAGTGCGAATCTATCTGTCGGTCGGTTTGTCTGTTGTCTATCACACACTTTTTGCCAACCACGACCGATTTTAATGAAATTTGAATGATAGGTCACAATTAGCCCATTGTTGGTCCCATATAAGTTTCAACCTTAGTAACCCATTTGTTTCTCTTCCACATGCGCACAAACATACATTTATTTACTTCTATATCTTCAAAAGTACTCATGTGATTACTATGAAATTTGGATGGTTTGTCGAAAGTAGACCGCAGATAGCACCAGATTAATTTCAACCGTCTGCACTCTTTAACTTTTGCTAAATTGATACTTTAATTCGTGTCAAAATCAAAGCATTTTTGACGTATTAAAGAAAGGGGCAAATAATTAAATAAATTAGATAATAATGGCTTGTAAAACCATAAAATCAATGAAGTTCGTGATTGTATTCGAGGAAGCTATGTCCCACACTAATTGGTAGTCTTTTTTTGATCTTTTTGTTCGATATATTTTTTTAAATCTATAAGATCCTCGACACAAAAAATGTATTTAGTTAAAGTAAGAAAACAAATATAAATAAATTTATAGTAACATTCATGATTTTTATGAAACACTAGATATTACATTTTTGTTGTTTTCCCAAGGTTTGCAAGAGTTTGGAGCACCTGGTGCCCTTAAAACCAATTCCAAATTGATATATGCTCGGCTAAAGCTATTACGGTTTGAACACACACAGTACGTTGAAATGTTTACGCCCACTATAAAGCTCTACAATTTTAGTTTATTTCAGCTTTTAATTTTATGATATTGAGATCTATTTTCTTTTTTTCATTAATTATTATAATATGATGTTATTTGAATTTTCTAATAGCGTCTCTTTTACGTAGAACTTAAAAAATGAACTAATAATAATTTTTAATTATAGATTTTTGAGAAATTATAATTTCCCTATAACAAAAATTTTTTTTTCTTGATACACCAAGGAAAGAGTATTTCTGAGAAATAATTATCAGTTTTTAATATTAAAAGGTAAATTGATTAAATACATATTTAATCAGGACATTGCGCTTGCAAAGTGAAATACTGTACACTCAATCTACTGGTTCATTATTTATGAGTAATAATTATTAAATTAATTAATGCTAATAAATAATTTATATTCAAACATTGAATTAACATCTCTATAAACAGAAATTAAATCAAAGAGATGTAATCTTTGTAAAACGTACTGCTGCATTTACTTTTTATAAATTCTGGGTGATTTGAACTGTAGGAAATAGCAGTGTGCGTTGCTGGTCAGTATCTACTAGAAATCTGTGATTCGACATCGCACTACAGGATACTAGTACTGATACTAGTACTGTTTTAAGTCATTTAATTTAGCATGAAGAAGGGACATGACTTAACTTGCTTTGTACCAGTCCAGTGCTTGATGTATATGCAATGCCTTTGATTATTATCAAAGAGACCCCTCCCTGCTCTTCATTACCGCTTCACTGAGTAATCCCATCTCTTTGTGCTATCCTCGTCTCGTCTCAGGACAGACTTTCCTTTTCAATTATTTCATCTAAGTCCGCCATTACATATTCATTCTTCTGTATCATTTCTTAGTACTTACTCTTAGATGCAAGACTTTGCCATTGTTGTCTCTACTCCAACAGCTTTCTCATGTTTTCATTAATTCAACCATCTTACTCTTTACATGTTTATAACTTTATTTATTCTTTAAAGAAAAAGGACTAGGACCTTCCAATGACATTTTCCCAATATAATCATTGATGGACTTAACAACTCATTACAATAACCAAACCATAAGGATTTTTGTAAAATTTTCTTTTTAACTCTATCCATCTCTTTATCAATTCTAAAGGTAGAAATCTCTTATCACATACTTGTTAATTGATAAAATAGCAGGTTATAAGCAATAATCTTAGTTTTATTTAAAAATGCATGAATAAATATACATATTCTTTCGCTGTTTGTCTTGGATTTAAATACAGATTTTTACAAATTAATGTGCAAGTTTTTATCATGTACTGCTGTCATAGCCAAACCTGTAACTGTATTAAATCAATTTTAATCTATGCTTTCTTCAGTTCAATTTCCACGTGTTAGATACTACAGGTATTAGGTAAAGTGTCATATTATATTAAATAAATGTATTATAAATGTATACTTCATTATTATTGGCAAGATTTATTTTAAAATCAGACCATTAAACTTATATAAAATCTTTTAATGACCACATGTAAAATAATGCCTTTAGACTTTGCTTATTATTATGTCGAATAATAATGGGCTATATTATTAAAATAATTTGGGGATAATTCGTTATCAAACTAATAATATGATATTAAGTGAAGAAAGGAATCCATAAAAATTTTATAATATACAAGCTAATAATACCACAGTACTAAGCTATGAAATATCGTTAACCAATCACAAGTTACTCATAAAATTGTTATAATATACAAGCCAATAACACCACAGTACTAAGCTATGAAATATCGTTAACCAATCACAAGTTACTCATAAAATTGTTATAATATACAAGCCAATAACACCACAATACTAAGCAATGAAATATCGTTAACCAATCACAAGGTACTCATATAATTGTTATAATATACAAGCTAATAACACCACAGTACTAAGCAATGAAATATCGTTAACCAATCACAAGTTACTCATAAAATTGTTATAATATACAAGCTAATAACACCACAGTACTAAGCTATGAAATATCGTTAACCAATCACAAGTTACTCATAAAATTGTTATAATATACAAGCTAATAACACCACAGTACTAACCTATGAAATATCGTTAACCAATCACAAGTTACTCATAAAATTTTTATAATATACAAGCTAATAAATCCACATTACTAAGCCATGAAATATCGTTAACCAATTACAATTTACTTAAGTGAAAATCTTTTTTGCCATTTTTTAAAAAAAATAACAGCTTTATAAATGAAATAAAGTGATTAATTCTATACACTGTCATGATATTTTTATTTTAATTAAATACAGGGCAATTACATTATAACTTGTTACTTTTTTTTTTTAAAAAAAAAGGCGGAAAGTACAAAGGGACAAAATTAAAAGTAAATATAGTGAAAAAAGGGGGAAAAAGGTATATTCATTGGGAAAAGAGGTATATTTATTTACAAGATAAACATTCTTTGTAACAAAAAAAACAATTAAGGTATAAATTAAAAAAGAAGATTATATACAATATATATGTATATAAATATTTATATAAACACATACATAAAACACATACATACATAATATAGAGGTTCATTTTCAAACTTTTCAATTACAGATAACATATTAAGAAGCTAAGCAATTACCTTCTAAAAATAACAAATGATAAATAAGGAAGAAAAAAACAAAACAAAAAAAAACACTAGGTTACCAAAAATAACCTAACTGGGAAATCCTTTTAGCATAAATTATTTGTTATTATTATATATTTATCTTTTCGCAATGTTTGGGAAAAAGTTTTTTGACAGGTTTAAATTTATGATACGGAGTTTTATAAAAAAGGGATGCTCTAAAATTATTCTCTATCTATCTAGTAGAGCACTTTGAAAGCGTGCTTTATATTTTAATGTATATATATATATATATATATATAATGGGTTTAATAAATGTGGGGATGTGTCAAAATCTAGACAGCTCTACGTTCTCTGTGAGTGGTGGGGGGGGGGGGGGGGGGTCGTATAAAGCAAATTCATGTTCAGTTGATATTTCATTAATGAAAATATTAATTCAGAACAGGACTATTCAATTGCATGCAAAGTAGAGGGGGTAACTAAAGGGCAAAGCTTGTCCCTTCTATTACTGCTTCATTGAAGAACTTTATATTTCAATATTAAAATTATTTGCTCAGTAATGTACTACGTTCACACATCGTTTTGAAAGCGTTTCGGATCCAATTCGTTTTCAAAACGATTCCCGTTCACACAACAAAAATTACAGGTGATCGAAATATTTGTTTTCGAAATCTCGTAACGGTGACGTCACTAGTAAAACCTTCTTTCTTGTTACCTAAAATGTCCGCGAATTTTTACATTTTATTTACAATTTATTAAAAGTTTTTACAGGTTCTTTATATTGTTAACTTTTGTTTAAAAACGTTTTTGCAGTTTAAAAAAAAAGAAACGGAAGCTCACAAAAACTTAAAAAGTGGATAAGAGTAAAATAACCTGATATCTCGATCCCCTCCACGACCTGTTCACACGAGCGTTTTGAATTCGATCCCCCGTTCCGATCACGCATTTTTGGTGGAGCGGATCTAACCCGATACGATCCGTCGATCTCCGTTCGTACAGCGTTTTGAACTAGCGGATCGTTTTCAAAACCGTTTCCAAAACGATGTGTGAACGTAGTAATAGTTACTAAATAATAGTTAGGGTTATAGAGAGGTGATTTATTGGTTCTTTTTTAGATTGTTGCTCTCCTATGTACTTTTGACTATGAAGGTAAAGCGATGTTTAGTCTAATGTACTTTGGGATAAAGGAATATCACACTTCTGTTTTTATAAGGGGAGTAACAGTCTAAAGAAGTGCCAATTGTATTAAGACAAGTGTATTAATTGTATAAATCTTTATAAAACATTTTGGAAGCAAGAGTTTCCGGTATTGATTCTCGACTCCAGCAAGTGTCACACTTGGTACACTCATGTGGACACTCGTTGTTCAGCTATTGGTACACACTTATGGAAATTTGGCGTTCACTGTTCACTCAGCATCTCGATATAAACTGGTAGCATAAAACTAATAAATCATACTAATTTTTATAAAGATCACTCATTCATATTCCAATATAAAATTCTATTAATGAGAGTAAAGTAATAATTTAGTTCCGAAAATCTCTACTAGATAGTGCTATGAGCGTAAGTTTGATTAGCCGATTTTTCTATTAGTCTTAGGAGGGTCAAAGAACCAGATGTTTTCGGATTTGTCATTTTTCCTTTATTTGTACATTTAAACTCTACCTATATACAAAATTTCAAGTTTCTTGAATTGCTAGAAGTGCCTTAGAATTATGATGAGTCCATAGATCAGGGATGTGATAACAAAACTTTTGGCTCATAATATTTCTTATGACCTAATATGGTTTAGGGTGTGAAATTTTTAATTTCTGGTTCAGTTTGTAATGAACTCTAACTTAAAATTAATTTTATATAACTAAGTATCTTTTATAAAATACTAGAGGGGGGTCCTAAATTCCGTTAGTTGGTTCCAGTAATGGATGGTACAGCTGTGCTCGACTTGGCCGCGGCATTGCCTTGCCCCCAGATACCTTCCTGGGATTTGATCTATCCCCAGATATATCGGTAATGAACTTAGTTTCAAGCGAGAGTTAGCGAGTACGTTAACCACCCGGTTAATATTCCACGTTGCTAAATATTATACTCGAACGTACTACGTTATATTAAACGTTATACTCGTAACGGAACCTTAATTTAACGTAAAAATATTTTTTTTAAAAATAGGTCCGAGACAACTCAAACTTTCTCACATACGAGTTCATTATTACTTAGCCAATGTTTTCTATTTATTAGTTTTCGTAAGTACGTTAAATTATTATTGAAAATTATATCAAAATTTACCATAAAAATAACTTCATATTTTACGATTTAGGTAGTATTCATACTACGGAACGTTTAAATTTTAATTTAAATCAAATTATAATTATTAACAACTACGGGAAACAACCAGAGAAAAATACACTCTAGCGCTGGGATTTGAACCACAGGCCTCTACATCACATCAGAGAAATTCATTCTCCTGCGTAGCTTAGTTGGTAGAGGGCTATACTGGAAATATAGAGGCCTGTGGTTCAAATCCCAGCGCTGGAGTGTATTTTTCTCTGGTTGTTTCCCGTAGTTGTTAATAATTATAATTTGATTTAAATTAAAATTTAATCGTTCCGTAGTATGAATACTACCAAAATCGTAAAATATGAATTTCTAATTGATTGTACTAAGTACAGGTACTAATTGGGTACTTTATAATTATAAGCGTTATTTCTCGATCTAGTTCTTTGTCATTAATGTTGACTTCTCAGATTTGTGGAAAATTGAAAGCTTAAATTCGGGACAAGGTATCATTAACGTCAGAGAAATTCATTCTCCTGCGTAGCTTAGTTGGTAGAGCGCTATACTGGAAATATAGAGGCCTGTGGTTCAAATCCCAGCGCTGGAGTGTATTTTTCTTTGGTTGTTTCCCGTAGTTGTTAATAATTATAATTTGATTTAAATTAAAACATAAAAATAACTTCTCCAAGGCGGGGAATCGAATTTTGGGCTCTCTTCGTCCGCGTTTTAAGCTATTTTCTCCAAACTAGATTTTTTCCCGGGAAAACAGCTTATATCGTTAGATTCGTATTTAAATGGACTACATTTTAGAAATATTTAAATAAAAATCGTCGGAACCGTTTTCGAGAAATAATTTTTTTTCATGTTTATTTCAGAGTTTTCGGGGGTCAGCGCCCCCAAATTTGGGGCTAGAATTCATATTTCGATTTCACCTCGGGGTAGTATTTTTCTGAACGTGTATACCAAATTTCGTCAAAATCAGCCCAGCAGTATAGATAGACAGACCTTTTTTTAATTTTTGGACTAAGGGGACCTTAACGTGTAAATTCATCAAAATCTGAAAATCGAATTTTCGCGCTATCACAATACTTTCTCTTTATATGAGAAAAGTAAAAAGTTCGATATTAAGTAAAACTAATTTTGAATTCACTGTTTTGTTTTAATTTATCTTTATAGCTCCGTTACGAAATGAAATAAAAAAAAACACAATAATTTTAATTGTTTTGTCATTAAAAAAAAGTCTTGTCAATTCATTAATAAGTTGGTGTTTTTGTATTAAAAAAAAAATAAAAATAAATAAATAAAAATAAAAAAAAAAACAGAATCTAAACGTAAATATTATTCAGAGTTAGTATAACTTAAAATTTTAATAATAAAAAAATGATAAACTCTCTTTATAAATTCTATGACTCGTAAAATGAGCTCGGTGTAAAAATAAATAGAGAATTTCAGAGTTACATTGGGGAATTCAGGGGGGGGGGGGGACATAAAGGACGATACCTCGCTTTGAATCCAATTATTAACTCCCGAGGATCAGGTGTAATTCTACGAACCATCTCGTCCCTTTTTTATAAAAAGAAAAATATATATAAAAAAATAATCCATTATTAAGGCATCACATTCATTATTTTAATTAAGCCAGTAGAGAGGGGGGGGGGGGGAGAATCAAATTATTGGGAAAAAAATAAAATGCAATTTAAAGCAGTATTCATTTATTTTTATTTTTAAAAAATTGAATTGCGATGAAGGAAAAATCAGTCCTATAACCATTTATTTATTTATTAAAATCTCATTCAGACGGAAATTTGTTTTTATTTTTTGTGTATATTATATTTAATAATATATTCATGTGCACATACATACAAATATATGTGTGTGTGTGATAAATTTATATAATCATTTTAATAAATATGTTTTTGCCGCACTTGGATTTTTAAAGTAATAAAATGAATTACAATTTTTTATTCTTTTAAATTTTATCATATCATTTTTTTTTTTTTATCGTTTTCTTTAAATGATGCTTGAATTTAATTTTTTTTAACTTTAATTTTTATAAATTTCAAGGCACAGACTTGCAATATGTCAAACATCCAGTGTAAAATTCTTCATTTATTTATAATTATGAATTATAATTGAATTGTAAAATATATAATATTAAAATATAAAATATATACTTCTTATTTATTGTTTAACTAAGTTTTAAAAAATTAAATAGTCATATCAAGTAATTGAGTAATATTAATGTACTCACCAAGGGCTTTGGCAAAAAAGGTAATTGTCTGAAGCGAGGGAAGAGAAGATAAACGGAATAAGGTGAAGGATGCACCCAATAATCAACACAAAAAATAATCCAAAACTAAAACCTGTTTTAAACTCATAACTAACTTTATCTACGATTGATACGAAATATAAACATTATATCTCTGTTTAGATGCGTAGAAAAAGATTATTTACGTGCTTGTATTCATTGCGCATGCGCGTCTCATAGTTCTGAAGAATTCCTCTTCTTTACCACACTAGCGCGTAGAGCTATTAGATCCGCTAGCGCGTAGAGGAATTCTTCAGCTTTACGCACGATTAGCGAGTTTGTTTACATTTAACAAAACTAATTTGCTGTTCTTTTATTAAAGTAACTGTTTATATCGAGTATTTAGTGAAAAACAATGAGTGAATCAAGTGACTTTGACGAAAATGTGGAGAATAATACTCCTCCAGAAATAATTAATTCGGCAAAAAATACATCTCAAGAATTAATGCCATCTTTATCAAGAGAGAGATACGAACTTACATACAGCAAGTTTATTTTTTCTATAATTATAATTTAAATCTAACAATCGTAGATAAAGTACTGTACGCAACTCGTGCGAAATCGGCATTTTGCATTGCTCGTGTGGTTATACTACCCTCGCTGTCGCTCGGGTGCAAACTCCACATTCGCATGCGAAATGCTACTTTCCGCACTCGACGCGTAATGTACTATTGTATTAAGAGAAGAAGAAAACAGACAAAGAAATGACAATACCTGCCTTCGGTCAGGTTTAAAAGAATGACATAGACGGTACAGACCTGGTGACAGAGGAACCGATTTGTGCGTGTTCCTACTGAAAATGCCGGGGTCTCGACGTCAGGTAATTAGTCGTTTCGTGGCGTCAGCATCCGGTTGCAGCAGGTAGATATGCTTCCCCGGAATCGACCGGCTCAATGGAAACCTAGTTGACCGCTGAGTTCTTACCGAAGAACGGCTGCTATGCGGCTGAAGTCGGGTCGTTAAGCGATCTTTCCTTGGTGTTGGCTGTCCACGCTGCGTAGAGAAGAGACGTAGGGAGGAGATACTAAGGGGACAGGGAAAAACTAACTAAGAACTAAGGGAAAAATAGTTGACCCGAGTCATAGTCCCATAAATATATGTATAGCTGTGAAACCGTAAAAATAGCAAAATAAACGAATTAAAATGTATAGTCCATACAAAATAGCCATAATTGATAATGTGTTTTATGAGAAGAAAGTTTTTTTTTTGGGGGGGGGGGGGGTTAGTCCCGTTCACAGCTTACGTCGTTACAAGATGGGGGTTATCCGACCACTTTACTCACCTGTTCAATGAGATCATCAGTGTGAAAAATGTCTCACTTCACTGGGATTCGAACTCACAGCCAGGGTTTAGACCTTGGTTTCAGAGTCGAGCGCGCTAACTACTCGGCTACGCCAGCCTCCTAGAAGAAAGTATTAAATATCATTTTCCTCACGTGTTCGTTGTATAGTAAATAGTATTTTCTAAGTTTGAATTTCTCCTTGGTGGATCTGGGGGGCTTATGCCCCTTTAGCTTAAGATGGGTTCGTCAATAATCAAGTCCAAATAAATATATTTATTATTTGTATTCTTCCAAAAAGTTTACTCCTGCAGTTTTAAAAAGGAATACTGTTCTAAAGTAGATTGAAGGCTTTTGAAACGCGTAGAAGATCTATAATTAGACTTCAAGGAATACTGTTCTAAAGTAGATTGAAGGCTTTTGAAATGCATAGAAGATCTATAATTAGATTTCACGGAATACTGTTCGAAAGTAGATTGAAGGTTTTTGAAATTCATAGAAGATCTATAATTAGATTTCACGGAATACTGTTCTAAAGTAGATTGAAGGCTTTTGAAATTCATAGAAGATCTATAATTAGATTTCAAGGAATACTAATCTAAAGTAGATTGAAGGCTTTTGAAATTCATAGAAGATCTATAGTTAGATTTCACGGAATACTGTTCGAAAGTAGATAGAAGGCTTTTGAAATACATAGAAGATCTATAATTAGATTTCACGGAATACTGTTCGAAAGTAGATTGACGGCTTTTGAAATGCATAGAAGATCTATAATTAGATTTCAAGGAATACTGTTCTAAAGTAGATTGAAGGCTTTTGAAATGCATAGAAGATCTATAATTAGATTTCAAGGAATACTAATCTAAAGTAGATTGAAGGCTTTTGAAATTCATAGAAGATCTATAATTAGATTTCAAGAAGAGGATGTCATCAATTATTGGCGTAACAATCTCCTTTCAATAGTTAAATAAACAGGTACAAAATCTGGACAAGGCAATGATAAATGAACATTCACATCTGATAAGGAAGTTTGGGATTTAAGAACCTGTTTTATTCATCAAACAATAATACGTCAAGAGAAGTCGAACGAAACTTATTAACTTGGCCATGTCTAAAATAAAATACATATTGTAGACTTAACTATAAACTAACTAATAATAATTTATATTTAGTCAAATACTACCAATGTTAGCAGGTAACTCAGAATATCAAAATTGAACTGAAAAACATTATGAATGATTCATCACAATAACTAGAAGACGATATATTATCATAATGATAATAAAACTCATGTATAGGTTAGCTTAGAATTAACCAAACCAGGAGGGTCATCTATCATAATGAATGTCATAGGTAATAACATTACACAGGAAAACTCGGACAAATGCCTCCTACATATTACACCTACAACTTATATGTATTCGAAAGTAATCTAACTAAAATATTGTAAAATATGACGTAAAAATGCAAGTAAACTCTCATATCTATACGATTGATACAAAATATAAATATTTTATCTTTGTTTAGATACGTAGAAAGGGATTCTTTACGTTCTTGTATTCATTGCGCATGCCCGTTTCATAATTCTTCTTTATTTCCTTGCTAGTGCGGAAATAAAGAAGAATTCTTCAACTTATCGCACGATAAGCGAGTTTGTTTACATTTAACAAAACTAATTTGCTGTTTGTTTAATAAAAGTAACTGATTATATCAAGGTTTTAGTGAAAACAATGATTCATTTAAGTGATTATGACGAAAATAATGAGAATAATACGGCTCCCGAAATAATTAATTCGGCACAAAATACAACTAATGAATTAATGTCATCATCAAAAGAGAAATACGAATTTACATACAGGAAGTTAATTAATTTTTTTTTGTATTTATAATTAAAATCCAACAATCGTAGATAAAGTACGGTACGCAACTCGTGCGAAAACTGCATTTTGCTTTGCACGTCTGGTTTTACTACCCTCGCTGTCACTCAGGTGCAAACTCCACACTCGCATGCAAAATATTACTTTCCGCACTAGACGCGTAATGTACTATTATTATCGTCTTCTCCGAGTGTTTTTTTAACAACTGGTTAACATTTTAGTTAAAAAAAACATATGTAGGTAAAAATAGAAATAATATGTTGTCTCTAAATTTTGTTTAATATTTTGAAAATTACTGTTTCAAGAAGTTCTATGATGAGTAAGATAAAAAAGAAAAGTTATGAGTAAGGTTATTTTTAATTCCTATATTTTGCTTCCGAGCTTACCGAAGGTAACGTCAGTCGTTTTGAAGAACAACAAATATTTTTTTTCTCTGATTTAAAAAAATCCAAGGCAGAAATACGTTTCAGACATCAGGGAACATTTTTGGTTCTGTGTCTGTCTGTCAGTCTATATTTCGGTCCGTCGCTCAATTTTTGCGAACCAAAATTTGTATGGTAAGTCATAATTAGCTCATTGTTGGTCTCATATAAGTTTCAACCTTCTGCGCTCATTTGTTTCTCTTCCACATGCTTTCAAGAATACCTTTATTTACACCTATTTCTTCAAAAGTACTCATCTAATTTGTATAAAACTTTTATCATTTATCTATAGTAACCCATAGATAGCCCCAGATTAATTTGAACCGTCTGCGCTCTTTGATTTTTGCTAAATTGATAATTTGATTCATGTAAAAAATTTAATAGCCGAATATGAGATGGATCCACATATTATAACCAGATGGAAATGCTCTGATATTACATAACATCAAAACTTTAAAACAGCGAAAATGATTGGTCCTTTTCACTATGGTTGTTTTGGTAAGAGCACCTGTAACATATTAATAGGAGGACCCATGGTTCGAGTCCCGGTGCGGGGATCTATTTTTCTCTGTATGTCTCCCGTAGTTATTGATAATTATAATTTGATTTAAAGTAAAATCTAATCTTTCCGTAGTATGAAAACTACCAAAAACTTCAAAAATTTGAATTTCTAATAGATTGTACTAGGTACAGGTACTAATTGAGTACTTCATAACTATAAGCGTTAATTCTCGGTCTAGTTCTATTGCCGTGAATATTTGGCTCTTGATTTATAGAATAAGATTAAAAGCTTGGATTCGAGGAATTTGTATCGGTAACGACAGAGAAAAATCATTCTCCCGTATAGCTGAGTTGTTAAGAGTGCTTGTAACGGATTAATAGGAGGACCCGTGGTTCGAGTCCTGGTGCGGGGGTCTATTTTTCTCTGTATGTCTCCCGTAGTTATTGATAATTATAATTTGATTTAAAGTAAAATTTAATCTTTCCGTAGTATGAAAACTACCAAAAACTTAAAAATATGGTTGTTTTTATGCAACGACCTTGATAAATACCAAAGCGTTTGTGCATTGCTAGGAAAAGGATTCCGGAACGCCAGAAGGATATAAAGAAATGAATGGATCCTGCGAGGATACAGTTACAACGATTTCCTTAAGGACCTCTGCCTGACACGGTTTGCAGCAGGAAAATAGCATTAGATCCGCTCTTGATTCATACACGGGCTCGTATGATGCAAGGTAATGGCATCTTTCAGCTGTTCTTTCCTTAACAACAAGAGTCCTCCGAGTTCTTCTTACAATGTCCTTGCGTCAAGGTCGTTGACTCGTTATTATGTTAAAGAAAAGTTTAAAAAAGATAGGTTGAGAGTTATTTAGAGTAACCACAAACTAGAAGATTCTATCACATTGTTTGAGACTTAGTTAACTTTAATCACTAATTTGATTATTAAAATTGATTGCCAATTGCTGTGGCACATAGCTTTCTCACATCCTCTCTCGTACTTCATTGATCATTGATTTTATACTTTTACAAGCCATTATTGTCTAATTTGTTTAATTGTCTCCCCCGGTTTTTTTAATATGTCAAAATTGCTTACATTTTCAATATGAATTAATGTATTAATTTAGCAAAAGTTAAAGAGCGCAGGCAGTTCAAATTAATCCAGGGCTATCAGCGGGTTACTTTCGATAAACTATAAAAGTTTCATAGAAATCAGATAAGTACTTTTAATAGTGTAAATAAAGGTATGTTTGAGCGCATGTGGAAGAGAAACAAATGAGCTCAGAAAGTTAAAACTTATTTATGACCTACCACACAAATTTCATTCAAATCGGACGTGCACTTTTTAAAATATGTTGGTTCGCAAAAACTGAGCGACAGACCGACATAGAGACACTGAACTAAAAATGTTCCCTGATGTCTATAACGGATTTCTGTCTTGGAATTTTTGAAATCGGAGACATACTATATTTTTGTTCTTCAGAACGATCACATAGCTTCCGTTACCTTCGGTAAACTCGAAAGAAAAAAAAAAAAAAGAACAAGCCACACAGCTTCATCGGAGGTGCATTTAGGTTAACTAGGCGAAGCCCAATATTGCTTGATTGTTTTTTACATTTTGCTTCCGAGCTTACCGAAGGTAACGGAAGCTATGTGATCGTTCTGAAGAACGAAAATATTTTAGGTCTCCGATTTCAAAAATTCCAAGACAGAAATCCGTTTCAGACATCAGGGATCATTTTCGGTTCCGTGTCTGTCTGTCGGTCTGCCGGTCTGTCGTTCAATTTTTGCGAACCAACATATTTTAATAACTACAAGTCCAATTTTAATGAAATTTGGGTGGTAGGTCATAATTAGCCCACTGTTGGTCCTATAATAGTTTCAACCTTCTGCGCCTATTTGTTGCTCTTCCACATGCGCACAAACATTTATTTACACCTATAGCTTCAAAAGTACTTATTCGATTTGAATGAAACTTTTATAGTTTATTGAAAGTTACCCGCAGATAGCCCCAGATTAATATGAACCATCTGCGCTCTTTAACTTTTGCTAAATTGATACTTTAATTCGTGTAAAACTCAAAACAGTATTGACAGATTAAAAAAAAAAAAACGGGGGAAACAATTAAACCAATAAGACAATAATGGATTGTAAAAGCATGAAATCAATAAAGTACGTGGATAGGATGCGAGGAAGCTATGTGCCACACCAATTGGCAGTATATTTTATTATATTGTTTTCCCCTGCATTTATTATTCTTCAGAGAAACTCTACGCTTAAAAGAAAGTTTTAATGCAGTTAAGGTAATATTTATTTTTCAAGTAAGTAAGTCTTTAAAGACCTGTTAGAAATTTGCATAAGCTTCAACCTATAGGTTATATTTTTGGCATATGTCACGCGATGTCTCTCGCCTTCTTCCTTCAACTTTTTACAAAATAAAGAAGAACTTTCTAGTTATATTTAGTTGTGTTTTTGTTAGGAAAACGAATAGGAAGAATCAATGAATCAAGAAAAAACGGAAAAAAGTTGTTTAGTTTGCTATTGCGATCAAGGGCTGATAAAACTTAAATCGTTATCTCGTTTATAAAGCCTAAGCTTTTCACGATGTGCGTCATTAGTGAGCTCCCCTAATGAGCTCCCAAGAGGATGAACCTTAAAAAGCCATCGAAACGCTGAGATATATTTTATTTCCTCTACACATAAATGTTTCCAAGTATATTATTCATTCCCTTAAGGTATATTGCTTCCGAGCTTACCGAAGGTAACGGAAGCTATGTGATCGTTCTGAAGAACTAAAAATATTTAGGTCTCCGATTTCAAAAATTCCAAGACAGAAATCCGTTTCAGACATCAGGGATCATTTTTGGTTCCGTGTCTGTCTGTCGGTCTGTCGTTTAATTTTTGTGAACCAACGTATCATACAAAACTGCACGTCCAATTTTAATGAAATTTGGGTGGTAGGTCATGAGTAGCATCATTGTTGGTCCCATATAAGTTTTAACCTTCTGCGCCTATTTGTTTCTCTTCCACATGCGCACAAACATACAATTATTTTCAGCTATAGCTTCAAATGTACTTATCTGATTTGTATGAAACTTTTATAGTTTATCGAAAGTAGCCCGCAGATAGCCCCTGATTACTTTGAACCGTCTGCGCTCTTTAACTTTTGCTTCTTTACTAATTGATACTTTAATTTAAGTATAAAATCAAAACAATATTGACAGATTAAAGAAACGGAGAAAACAATTAAACAATAATGGATTGTAAATGCATAAAATATAAAATTAATAATGTAAGTGATAGGATGCGAGGAAGCTATGTGCCATACCAATTGACAGTCTTTTTTTCTAGGTATGCATATATTCCAAATTTATTATTATTACCATAAGTTAATAAGCTATGATAATATATAATGATTTACTTATACTCTTATGTAGGCTCTTTGAGTTATATTCGACTCTCAGAGTTCTGTATTCTTCTGCAGATTATGATGTAGAGCCGAAACAGTTCCAGTGATCCCCACATCCAGCATGTATTGTCAGTAAGTAAATCTTCATATCATGAAGACATAATATATTCTCCTCCAGATATATTTAAGATTAAGATATAAGTAGAACCATGAAAACATAAGATATCACATGATTTTATCATTACAATGAATATTAATATCCTTATTTTTCATTTATGTAATTAAATCTGCAATTCAATTTTTTTTTTTTTTTTTTTTTTTTTTTTTTTTTTTTGTTAAATTATTCACAGTAAAGTCCTATATCAACATATATATTATTATTTTAGGTAAATCCATTTTTTGTACTACAAAATCATACATACATATGTTCACTTGAGAATAGCGAGGATCAGTCAAAAGTAAAAAAAAAAAAGTTTTACATTTACTGACGTTTCGGAAAATATATCTCCTTATTCAGGGTATAATAATAAAAAAATGGTGAATTATATTCAATTTCCTTCTTCAAGGTATAACACAAGAATAGTGAATTATTATATTCATTAACTCCTTATTCAAGGTATAACTCTATAGAATGGTGAATTATAATAATAATAATAATAATAATAATAACCTTTTATTGTGTAAAAACAACATATACAAAAATAATAAGAATATACATATTTTTCTTTGTATTCTTAATTAAAGTTTTTCCACAAATCGGCTCAAGCCGTGGTACCTTATACAGGTTTTAAGTTGCTCCTTGCTTTTTGCTAACTTCTTTATTAATTTATTTTATTTATTTATTTCCTTTTACATACATTAATTTTACCTACTAATTTCATGAATTATTAATTTTGGTAGAACCAAACGTCTAAGAAGACCCCTCTCATTCTTTTCCACTCTTGCCTCATATTTGCAACCCTTTGCCAAGTGACTCCCCCACAAACCTTTCTCATCTCCTCGTCCCACCTCTGTCCAGGTCTTCCTCTCTTCCTCGTGAAATTTCTCGGGTACCAGTCTATCATCGTTTTGGTCCACCTATCATCAGTAGTTCTTGCTACATGTCCAGCCCAGTTCCATTTTCTGGTCATTACCACATTTCCTATATCTTCCATTCCTGTCTGCTCCCGAATCCAGCGATTTCTTATCATATCTTTTCTTTTTATGTTTAATATGGCCCTCTCCATCATTCTCTGCGCAATCCTGATTTTCTTCACATTTTTCTCGGTGAGTGTCCAGACTTCCGAACCGTACGTCATAACTGGTAGGACACACATCGTCCAGAGCTTCTTTTTTGCTTCCATCTTCACGTCCATCTAAACAGATGTCGGTACTTGTTAAACATTTTCCATCCCTGTGCAATCCTCCTATACACCTCTTTATGTTCATCTTCCTTCTTGCTGCTAATATTCACTCCTAGGTATATGAATTCTTCCACTTCCTCTAATATATATCCCTCTCCGTCCTTAATGCTTGTTATCTCATCTATATTTAATTTCATTATTTTGCTTTTGTTTCCGTTGATCTCTAATCCAATTGTCTTTCCTTTTTCTACAATATCTTTCATCATGAATCTTGCTTCCTCGATAGTCTTGGCAATTAAAACCAGGTCATCTGCAAACTTTAATATGTTGAGCCATTTGCCATTAACTTTTACACCTACTCCATCCCATTCTAATTGATTACAGGCATTTTTTAAGACATTTATGAAGGCTTTCCCAGACATGACGTCACCTTGCCGAATTCCTCTGTTTAACTCAATTGTTCTCTTCTCTTGGCCTATACTGATTTCGGTCTTAGCATTGTCGTATATAAACTTAATTATTCCGACGTATTCTTTCTCTACTCCGGCATTGCTGAAAATTTCTTTGACTTCATTTTTATATACTGAGTCAAACGCTTTCCGAAAATCTATAAAAACCATAACTAGTGGAAATTGATAGTCCTGAGCTCGCTTTATCAGTTGTTTTACTACAAAAATGTTATCTAATGTGGAGAAGTTCTTCCTAAACCCTGTTTGATTGACGGGAATAACTTCGTCTAAATTATATTCAATTCTTTTCGTTACTATTGTCATAAATATTTTATAAGTTATGGCTAATAGGCTTATAGGGCGATAGTTCTCGATATTGTACTTGTCTCCCTTTTTAAATATCAGAATTAGTTGTGCTAATAACCATTCTCGTGGGATCTTGCAGCATCTCAGACATACATTATAGATATGCGTAATAGCTTTTATCATAGTTTCTCCGCCGGCTTTTATATCTTCCCCTGTAATTCCGTCCTTTCCACAAGTTTTTCCTTTTTTCAATTTTTTCACTGCAATTTTTTCACTGCTGAATTATATTCAATTTCCTTCTTCAAGGTATAACACAAGAATAGTGAATTATTATATTCATTAACTCCTTATTCAAGGTATAACTCTATAGAATGGTGAATTATGTTATTGAATTCCTTCTTCAAGGTATAACATAAGAATAGTGAATTATATTCATTAACTCCTTATTCAAGGTATAACTTTATAGAACGGTGAATTATGTTATTGATTTCCTTCTTCAAGGTATAACTCTATAGAATAGTGAATTATGTTATTGATTTCCTTATTCAAGGTATAACTCTATAGAATGGTGAATTATGTTATTGATTTCCTTCTCCAAGGTAAAATACAAGAATGGTGAATTATATGATTGATTTCCTTCTTCAAGGTATAACACAAGAATAGTGAATTATATTTATTGACTCCTTCTTCAAGGTATAACACAAGAATGGTGAATTATATTCATTAACTCCTTATTCAAGGTATAACTCTATAGAATGGTGAATTATGTTATTGATTTCCTTGTTCAAGGTATAACACAAGAAAGGTGCATTTTATTAATTAACCTCTTTTTCAAGGTAAAATACAAGAATGGTGAACATTATGAAAATGTATTTTGTTCTGAAAAAGGAAATATATTTTTCGAAAAGAAGACAACTCAAATTTGATACCCTTTTTAGCTATCGTAAATAATATATTATATTACATTTATTTACCTTCTAGTAAATCTATAAGCTTTGGAGAATTATTTTTTTGTATTTAAAATTATTTTAAGATAAAATAGGAAGCTCCACCCAGGTAATATTTAGCTTGTCTTAAAAATAAATCAATAGGGTCATATTATAGGCTTAGCGTTACGAAAAGATGAATCTAACACAATAGAAAGGGAGGAAAAAAAAAGAAACGAACAGAAAATACACAAAGGAAACAGGGAAGCGAAGCAGCCGAGATAGGATAAAAAGCAAAATCAGACCCTGCTTTTTTTATATCTCGCGCAGTGCTTTTATCAGCAATATCAAGCCAATTTTCCCTCTGCTGAGTCCTCTGTACTTCCCCATCCCCTCTCTTTCTCTCTATCTCTTTTCGTAATGCTTTCTCTTGCATGAAATACGAAGATTAACCTAATTTGCTCCGGATATAACAGAAAGAGGTAGAAGGGAGTTTTGAGATATGCGACAATGTAACTTCTCGAATAGGAAAAATGCGTCTCTCAAAGAAAAGATAAGCAGTGAATAATACAGATTCTTCAATCTGCAGAACCTTTAAAGTTTTTAGTTTGGAAATGATCTTTGTGAAGAAACTAGGGTTTATTTTGTCAGCTCCGTTTGTTTTCTTTTGTTTAAACAGCTCTTGAAATACTGGGTTTTTCTGTGTGTAATTTGCAAATTTTATTTCAATTCATGAAAGAAATAGACTGAAGAAACAACTTTACCCTCAACCTGTGAATGTTTTCTTTGATTCTTTAAGACAAGATAACCTTAGAAATGTAAGGATTTCTATCAGAACACATACATTCGTATTTTTGCGCATATGTTCTCCATTCATTTTCTCTCTCTTATACGTAGCCTGTATGAAAATAAAGTATGGTACATTGAAGCAGCAACCAGATTTTACTATGCAAAGAGATTTTTTTTGACAAAATGGCGAGAAAAATTAAAAAATGTCCTCAAGTGTCATATATTGATGTAATCTACTCTTTAATACCTTCCACTTTTTACCCCTCAAAATTAAAAAAAAAAAATCACGTGGCATGAATTATTTGCCATTTTGGATTTGAATGGCTAATTTTTTTCCTGTGTGTGTGTTTAAAAAGATCTTTAATCCTGCAAAATTTAATGTATTTATCTATTTTGATTCAAAAGTTATTGGAATCGTACTGAGTGCAAAGTAACGTAGGAACAATTTTTGCTTTCGAGCTTACTAAAGGTAAAGGAAGCTATGTGATCTGTTCTGAAGAACTAAAATATTTTATGTGTCCGATTTCAAAAATTCCAAGACTGAAATCCGTTTTAGACATCAGGGAACATTATTGGTTCAGTGTCTGTCTGTCGCTCTATCGCTTACTTTTTGCGAACCAATATATCTTAAAAGTAGCAGTAGTAGTTACCTAGTACTTCCTACTAGACGGGTAGGACGAACCACTAGTTCGAACCTCGCAATCAGGCCTACAGTGGACCCATTTTACTTCCCCGTGGTGGAGAGTTCCAGCTACTTCACACATCATACATTTGTACATTGTACCGCCGAAGCGAGTATGATGTGGTCATTAGTATGCTATATGAGCGTGCTTCAAAGTGTGGGGGAAGAGGACCCCTCAGGGGGTCCCCTCGCCCTACTCCGACCTCGAACCATAGATACAGATCACATCTCATGATACGGGTCGAACCTACTAGATAGCGTGGAGGAAGAGAACCTCTCGTGGGGTGCCCTCGCCCTGCTTCGCCCGCGATTCATAGATGCAATTCAGAGTATCACGGCCCGGGATCGAACCCACGACCTCGAGTTGCCTCAACTCAGTGATAGCTGCGCGGTGTCTTTTCCACCTCGGCCACCCAGGCTCCCTTACATATCTTAAAAACTACACGTCTGATTTTAAAGAAATTTATTGAACTTTTAGGATACGAGGAAGCTATGTGCCACACTAATTGCCAGTCTATGTATCCATTTAATTATGTAACCTTCTCTCTTAAACCAATGAAATAGGTTTGGTTGATATGGTGAGTAGATTATGGTCAAATATTCAAATGTAGTTTGTATTACTTACGAAACACCAGGATTTTATTTTAAGTAGATAAAGATTTTGGTTTACCTGTAACAAAAAAAAAAAAATTAAAACAAATCAAATTTATATTAAAAACATATCAACAAAACACAATTTTCATTACAGAAAATTGTGGCGTTACACTGAATTAAAAATGGTTAAAACATAAAATGCTAAAATCTAAATAACATTTATTTCAGATGTAAACTTGTTTTTCCTGAATGGTTGATTCAGATTAATATAATTCTATCACTGATTTAATAATTGTAACTGAATGATAATAAAGAAATGTTTTATTCTCAAGCGAAATGTTTTATTCTCAAGCGAAATGTAATATAGGAAATTTATTTAATCGTAGATTAACTCGAATCGTGATGTGATAGTAGAAAATCCTAGTCATGCAATTTATTTTTTTCTTCACCTTAATTTAGAATCAATATAGTTTACATCGCAGTTACATTTTTTTTTTTTATTCAGTTACAAACTATTCAAGCATTTTTGCATTTTCACAATTTTTTTTTTGAAAAAAGAAAAAAAAAAGTTATACGGGTTTAGTTTTTCTAATAGTTTTTCTCATCCCATTTCATTCCGTGTCGTGAGACCTTGGTTTTTAAAAAAACTAAACAAAGATTTGCTCTTAAATCAATGTGATCTATATCGATCTGTTATTCCCAGGTAAAAAGAAAACTGTTTTCTTCAAAATCACGTGATTGCCCTTGAAAAATAAATTCCCCCGTTTCTCTTATCAGTTTAGTTAGAGAAGTTTTTTTTTTTTTAAAGGTGGAAAACTTTTTCTCTAAGATATTTTCGATTTGGCTGATAGGAGCTAATCGACTAAACTTTTCTTGTTATTTAGCTACGATTTCTTCCTTTTCTCCATTCTAACTTTTAATAGAATAGATTTGAAAATTATAAGTTTTTACCTTCATAAGAAATAAACTGTGTTATCTCTTTTGTAATTTGTGTTAATATAAAAGGGGGGAAAAAACTATTAATATTAACTTAATTTGTAGCATAAACCCAACTTTAGTTTAGGATATTTTCTGTAAACTATCCCAAGATTGTTCTTTCAATATTAAATAGTAAAATATGCAATAAAAAGAATGATTATTCCTCAAATTATTAAGGTACTAAACTAAAAATATGACACCATAGAAAGAAATAGTCTAGCATTTAATGTTGCAGTTAGTTTCCCCGCTTCCTATAGCGTACTTTAATAATGCTATACTTTTGCAAACCAGTATTATCTAATTTATTTTTAATTAAAATCGGACAAGTCATTTTTTAAATATGGTGGTTCGCAAAAATTTTGAACAAATCAATAGACAGACACCAGACATTATTGGTTTTATGTTTTTACAAGCCATTGTTGTATAGTTTATTTAATTGTGTTCCCAGTTTTTTTTTTTTTGTCAAAATATTTTTGATTTTTTACATGAATTAAAGTATCAATTTAGCAAAATGTAATGAGCGCAGACGGTTGAAATTAATCTGGGGCCATCTTCGGGCTCCTTTTGATTAACCATCCAAATTTCATAAAGATCAGATGAGAACTTTTGAAGATATAGGTGTAACTCAACATACATAATAAATATATTATGTATGTTGAGTTTATGTGAAAATGAAAGGACTGGGTGATGATTTAAGAGGTGTAAATAAATGTATGTTTGTGCGCATGTGGAAGAGAAAGGAATAAGCTCAGAAGGTAGAAACATATATGGGACCAACAATGAGCTAATTATGACCTACCTTAATAATTTCATTAAAATCAGATGTGCAGTTTAAGATATGTTGGTTCGCATAAATTGAGCGACACACCGACAGACAGAAAAGGAACCAAACATGTTACCTGATGTCTGAAACGGATTTCTGTCTTGAAATATTTGAAATCGGAGACATAATAGTACATTACGCGTCGAGTGCGGAAAGTAGAATTTTGCATGCGAGTGTGGAGTTTGCACCCGAGCGACAGCGAGGGTAGTAAAACCACACGAGCAATGCAAAATGCCGTTTTCACACGAGTTGCGTACCGTACTTTATCTACGATTGATAGATTTAAATAATAAATACAGAAAAAAATAAAAATAAACTTCCTGTTTGTAAGTTCGTATATATCTTTTGATAAAGATGACAATAATTCATTAGTTATATTTTGTGCATTTTGGAATTAATTATTTCGGGAGGCGTATTATTCTCCTTATATTCGTCATAATCACTTAAATCGCGCATTGATTTTCACAAATAAACTCGATATAAACAGTAAATTTTATTAAACAAACATCAAATTAGTTTTGTTAAATGTAAACAATCTCGCTAATCGTGCGTAAAGTTGAAGAATTCTTCTTCTTTACCGCCATAGGGTGGTAAAGAAGAGGAATTATTCAGAAATGTGAGACTCGCATGCGCAATGAATACAAGTACGTAAATAATCACTACGCATCTAAGCAGAGGACAATGTTTATATTTCGTAAAGCCTCTATATTTACCTCTATATTTCCAGTATAGCGCTCTACCAACGCTGGTAGAACACTATACTGGAAATATAGAGGCCTGTGGTTCAATTCCCGGCGCTGGAGTCTATTTTTCTCTTTCTATCTCCCTTTGTTTTGAATTTACTAAATCAATAAAATTAATTTAATTAAAATGAAGTATATAATATATTAATACAGACTGAATTGTGGTGGAGTGCTGTATGCGGTTAATTTAAATGGAAATTTCAAGTCAATTAATAAAGGAACGCCGAGGGTTGATTGTGTTGCAACGGTGTTTCAGCGGTGGATGGTGGATGGATGCGCAACAGCCCTGTTCTATTCGTTCTCTTAACTAGAAACGCTTATTCCTATATTCATCAATCAATCAAGCGCTTGACGTTTGTTTGATTAAGTTGCAACTGAAACAAGCATTTCTACTTCATGCATACTGATGCGCTTTAACTTTCTATTATTATTTATTTTTTATTTTTTTGATGTTACCAAATTTAAATGGAATTATTGAGTATTATTTTTAAATAATATTCCTTATAAATATTATTTTTTGTAAAAGTAAATATATATTTTATTTTTAACCAATTATATGATCATATTTTGATATTTACCCTTCTATTTATTTCATTTATTTATAAATCAAGGTGAAAATATAGTGATTAAATTCACTTTTTTTTTGCATTCATCTTACAGACTCAGACTTTGATGGACTGACATTTAAAAATAGATAATTGTATCCTAGCACTGAAAAACATCGAGTTTGATATGGCTCACGACAAGTCGAAAGTTCTTCTAACTTTCACAAAGTGATTGTGAAAGTCAATTTCTTAAGATACTGTTACTAAAGTTTATATTTATATTTTAATACAAAGGATCACCAGGAAGTCAAATCTAAAATTTACTCAATTTAATATAAAAAAAATAAAAATTGTGTTTTATTTTATCTTGATAAAATTTTTTTCTTTATTTAAAAAATATTTTTATACATTGTATCAAATATTAATACAGAAAAGCAAGGTACGGTGTTAACGCAATAAAATCTAAATGACCGGATTAATATAAATATACAGGGTGGTCAAAAGTCCCCCCCCCCCCTCTTAACTTTTGAACGGTTTGAGATACATTAATGAAACTTAGGGGATCTCTACCATGCAAAGGGAAGTTTGTTTTCATGAAATCACCCACTTGGGGCAACTACCTATTTTGCCCCCAGGCCACCCAACTTCAAAATTTCAAATTAGAATGTATATTTTTGATAGCATCGCAGTCACTCAATTTTTGCGAACCAACTTATCTTAAAAACTACTTATCTGGTTTTATTGAAATTCGGATGGTAGGTCATAATTAGCCTATTGTTAGTCCCATATAAGTTTCAACCTTCTGCGCCTATCTGTTTCTCTTCCTCATGCGCACAACAATTTATTTACACCTATATCTTCAAATCTACTCTTTTTTTTTAATGAAATTTGAATGGTTTGTCGAAAGTAGCCCGCAGATAGCACTAAATTAATTTCAACCGTCTGTGCTCTCTTTTGCTAAATTGATACTTTAATTCATTTAAAAAATTAAAACAATTTTGAAATTTTTTTTTAAAAAAACGGGGAAAAAGTAAATAAATTAAACAATAATAGCTTGTAAAAGCATAAAACCAATGGAGTATGTGATAGGACGCGAGGAAGCAATATTTTTTAAGTAGTATATTTTTAAGGTAGTATATTTTTTTAAGGTGAGATAAAGGGAACGATTTCAGGTATTAAATAATATTCTATTTATACAGTCATAATAAAGTGTACAACTACTTATTGAATTCTATAAAGTCTAATTTTATATGATTGTTAAAATGAAAAACTACATCAAAATATATTTTTGCTTCTGAGCTTACCGAAGGCAACGGAAGCTATGTGATCGTTCTGAAGAACGAAACAATTTTAGGTCTCCGATTTCAAAAATTCCAAGACAGAAATCCGTTTCAGACATCAGGGAACATTTTTGGTTCCGTGTCTGTCTGTCGGTATTTCGGTCTGTCGTTCAATTTTTGTGAACCAACATATCTTAAAAATTACACTTCCAACTTTAATGAAATTTGGGTGGTAGGTCATAATTAGCCTATTGTTGGTCACATATAAGTTTCAACCTTCTGCGCCTATTTGTAGCTCTTCCACATGCGCACAAACATACATTTATTTACACCTATAGCTTCAAAAGTACTTATTCGATTTGAATCAAACTTTTATAGTTTATCGAAAGTTATCCGCAGATAGCCCCAGATTAATTTGAACCGTCTACGCTCTTTAACTTTTGCTAAATTGATACTTTAATTCGTGTAAAAGATCTAAACAATTTTGACAGATTAAAAAAAACAAACAGGGGAAACAAGTAAACCTATAATGGCTTGTAAAAGCATGAAATCAATAAAGTACGTGGATAGGATGCGAGGAAGTTATTTGCCACACCAATTGGCAGTCTATTTTTTTTCAGTGTGAAAAACTTCTGTATTACAGAATCTGAATATAGAAGATGCATATATTAAGTGTTATTTCGAGCTGCACTTTTAAAACTTGTAATGCTTCGCTAAGTTAAGTAAGTGAAAGCACGAAATAGAAGAGATTTACAGAGAGAAGTGAGTTCAAGCTAAGTAAATATGTAGGGAAAGATGAAAAGTGCACTTAGAGAATGGAAGAATTCGAAATCCTCCTCGACTCTCAACTACACCAGCTCTGCATTAACTGAATAACTTAGTCTCTTTCAAACCTTTATTTGCACTTTCTCCAAATTAACTTGAGATAGCTTTTTAAATATGAAATGCTAACACCTTATTCATTTTTGTATGAAATATATATTTGTTTTTTAGTACAGCGAATAATGATATTAATATGACTTTTTTCTAGGGATGGGTCGAAAAGGATCAACCTGGTACTGGGAAGTACCTGGTACGAGTATCGGGTACTTTAGAAATTAACCGGGTATTTTCAGTACCTGGTTCGAAAAGTACCTATGTATTGTGAAGGAGGCACATGGCTTTTTTCGACGTACATAGGTTCTATATTGTATAATATAACAAATTTGTCTGATATCCCTCGTACTGAATTCACATAATTATATCCCAAACCTACATGTTTCCTTCTTGCAGTGTTATCAATGTATCAGTTTTTCAAGTTTTTCTTTAATAAATTATTTAAATATATTTAAACCATTTTATCAAAATTTACAGGTATGTAATAGCAATTTTTTAATAAAAATAATCTTTATACTAGGCCGGCAATCATACCCCGACTTCTTACCATTTAAAATAATCGCTATTTTATAAGAAGCTAAATTAATTTTGGTGGTTCAATAATATAAGTAGTGAAATGCAAATTAGAGCTGTTATTAAGAAATATTTTCTTTATTAAGTTTTAGAATTTTACGGGGATCTAATGGCTCCATTTTCGAAACGAATCACTTATCGATTTTGCTTTAAGGTATGTTTTTTTTGTATATGTAAAAAAAAAAAATCATTGAAATCGGTTCAGGTGTAAACTCCACGCATCTGTATTAACAATGGACAGATATTTTTAGGGTCCGTAGGCAAAACCAAGGACCCTTATATTTTCCTGCGTGTGTCTGTCCGTCCGTCCTCTCGCGTGCTCTCACGGCTACACCTTTCGTCCGATAACTTTGAAATTTGGCATGTATGTGTCTTGTACCGACCCACATATTTTAAAAATATAGCGACTTAAAAAAAATATTTTTCAAAAAAATTAGGGTAAAAAAACTTAAGGGTTAAATTTTTTTTTTTTTCCGACTCCGTGAGGGGTATCATATGAAAGGGTACGTCGAACTGATTACAAAAATATATAATTATTTGGATATAACTTTGATAGGGCGAGCGTAGGCACGTTTGAAGTGTGTGTGAAACGTGTCCCCCCCCCCTTTATCTCGCTTATGTGAAGTGCAAAAAATCTGAAAAAATTCCTGAACATTCTTCGACCAAAAGTAAAGATACCACTTTTTGGAAATTTCGAAAAAAATATTATTTTATTTTTTATTAACAAAATACTTTTTTTATAACTATATGGTCTTTTCTATGTATTTATATGGTTGTAGTCCGGTTCAGTGGCAAAAAATACTTTATCAGAAGTTTGTATATGTGTTTTGAGAATATCAGACCAATAGGATAGTTCAAAGTAAACTTTTTAGCATTTTAAAAAAAACACTGTTTATACACTTTACAGTTAAACACTATACAGTGTGGCCTACGGACCCTCGCTGTGTGCTGACTAGCACACACTTGACCTGTTTATTTAGTAAAGAGTTTTTTGTTATCGAACACGTTTATATACCTGTATAAGAGAAAATGAAATTATTTATTTATATATTACAAATTTTTATAAATAACCGACTATTAGGAAAATAAAATAAATTGTCTCTCCTCGTAATTTGAAATTGGTTTAATTAAGAAATTTTAATTATTACTTATAAATTACCAGACTATTGGCAAGAGGATGGTCATAATGAAGGCTGAAAGCGTCATTGTTAATTAAACCAATTTTAATTAAGATGGTGAGAAATTTTATGTCATTATTATTATCAAGATTATACCTCTATAGACGCTCCAATGTCTAATATAACCGGTTATTGATTTAATTTATTGACCATTAATGTAAGTGTAAAATACTATACAGTTATCAGGCGCCCCAAAATTCTGACTTAAAATTCATTTCATGATTTCGCCACAGGATATGATTTTTGTTATCCTGTAGACCAAATTTCATCAAAATCGGACCAGTTGTTTAGGATCTACGCGTCTGAATTGACTACACGCCAAACTTTGTTATACGATTTAATATGGGTTTAATTTAATATGAAAATCATACGTATTATTATTGATTAATACAGTCAGTTGTTCTAAGACTATTAAAGAAGAGTGTTAATGCACCCCCTCACATTCCTTATTATAACAGACGTCAGGCAAAATCACATTTTTGGACTCAGGGGTCCTCAAAACGTGTAATTCCATAAAAATCCTTTTTTCCGTGGTAGGCTGTGAAATAGTAACTTTAGAGCCTAAAAAACATAGCTAAAATCCATTTTTTCATTACGTGGACTTAAAAAATCTCTTCATTACTCCTAGCTGTAAAGAAAAAATCTTTATCTACTCGCGGCAGCAAAATTAAACATTACTTAACTGTTTTTAGGCTGGAAAGTACTATTTCCCTGATTTGTCATTAAAATATTAAAAACAGGCAGGAAAGTAGTTAAAACAGTCAGGAAAATACTTTCTCTGCCTAGGCAGGGAAATATTTCCCTGCCTAGGCAGAGAAAGTAACAGTGTTTACCACTGCGTGTCGTAACCTCTTATTTTGGCAAGAACAGTTTATACTATTATCTCTATCTTATACCATCATAATATGTTATAGTTTAATAAGTAATATTTAATAAATAAACGTTTTAATTATAAAATAATTTGTTAATTCTGTTAAATAAGTTCAATGATTTGTAGATCTTTAATTAAAAAAATAGTAGAGACACTGGCTATACTGCAGCGTCATGTAAACATTGAACATCATCCATAATATTTTTATTATTGAATTCATTCTAGATTAGATTAGCTAATTTTCTTGATTTATCCTAGTTATTTCTTTTCTTTTAAGCAATATAAGATATCTTTAATACTTTTAGTAATTTGTAGTAAAAATATAAATAAATATTTTATATTGCGTGCATTATTCATTCAGAAGTTATGTGTGTTATAAACGTGTGATTTGTATTTTGTTGTTATAGATTGAGTTTGCATAATATCACTTATTGTTATTATTCCCAAGTTTCTTATTTGAACATTAATTTTAGTTAATACATATGTTATTATCTTTATTAATATGACACTTAGTTATTAACTATGTTATATTAATAAAGATAACATTTTAGCAGCTTCATTTTTCTGCCGCAAGTAGATCAAATATTGTATGCAACAAGGCAGCAAAAGAAACATTTCTGCCTCGTTTATTCATTGCCTGCCTCGGCTTCACCTCGGCAGTCAAATAGGTAAATTACCTGCCTCGGCTTCGCCTCGGCAGTTAATTATCATAGCCTGTCCTCGCCTTCGGCTCGGAGGCTAATCTAATCACTCGTCAGTAAAATTCCATTTTGCTGCCTAGTTACATAAATAACTATTTACGTCCTAGGAACTAAAAGATTTTTTTTTCTGGTGGGTAGTTGTCAAAACTTCCGTTAGTACCGCGGCAGTCTGTGTAGAAATGCTTCTAGTACGATTAAAATCCGCTAGATGTCAATGCGTTTTATTTATCTTTTCTTATAGTGTAACCTCTTTTTAAGGTTTCTTTTTTTAAGTCTTAAGTATGTACTAATATTTGTTATTATTATATATTGATTAGTGATTAATATTTAATGTTTTTTCATTGTCTGCTACCTCGGAAAAAATAGCATATGCTACGCGACTGTGAAGTGTTTTTCTTTACCTTGGCAATATTTACTGTCTCGCTTCGCTCGACAGTGAATGTAATTGCCGCGGTAAAGAAAAAACTCACTTCACAGCCTAGTAACATAATATATACTATTTATGTATAATACTTATACAATAAAGTAAAAAACAACCGTACTCCATGGAGAAAAGCATCAGCCTGGGCAATACTAGAGTAAAATAAAAATTACAGGAAAGGCTTATCGAGTTTCCTGGGAAAAAAAGATATTTTATACTATTTTTTAATAAAAGCAAATTTATTTCAAAATTAAAATTAAAAACAAATAAATAAAATAGAAAATCTTAATTAGAAGTAACAGTTGTGTTCCACCTTGCTTGAGTGACAAGGTAAATTTACTTTTTTCAACAGCAGCTGACATTTTTTTTTCTGCTTGAAAACTTAGAAATTAGGCAGACTGGTTGAAAAGAAGCTTTGTCCTGGCTGCGCCATAAATCATTGTGTGCTTAGTAAGAATAAGAAGTATTCTGTGTTTCTCCTTCGTCCTCTAAATGAGAAATAAGTTTTTCTGAGGTGTCTCTCATTCTTTATTTATTACAGTTTTGTTTCCCCTGTCCCTGTTATTTATTGTTGGTTTTCTTCTTGTCAAATGTATAAAAGATTGTGTATTTGTCTCATCTCTTTTTTCTCAAAAAACAAAGAAATTAAACATTATATTCAGTAAAACTTGGGTACAATACCAAAGGGACATCTTAAACTAAATGCTTTTCTATTTCTAATTGAAATTGCTAATGCCGTTGTTAAAATACAGTAAAAAGTTTATTAAAATTACCACCGGTATCTACAAATGTTATAAGCACGGAAATTAAGGCCAAAATGAAGATCTTTTGAACTGAAGGTACCATAGCAATATTTCTTTAAGGAAGCTCTGGAACTCAATAGCCCATGCTTTAAGGAATTTGGAACTAAAGGACAAAAAATATACATGAGTACTTTTTGGAACTAAATGACAATCAAGTAAGGTTCGCTTCACGTAAGTACGTGAGGCAATAATCACCGGTTTCTGTACAATTAAGTTAAAATTATAAGTATAAAATTTTAATAGTTGCATATTCCTTTTTTACACTTTAAGACCTTTAAATTTATGTATAACATGTAATGGTGACTGAAAACGTTTTTTTAGTCACCCGCCATATTGGCCATATCCATCTTGAAAATATTAATTGTAAAATTTTAATAGTTGCATATTCATTTTCTACACTTCACCATCTTGAAAATATTAAGTGTGAAAAATTCAAAAAGTGTACAGTTGTCTCAAATGCCGAGATGCACCTGGGTGCCGAATTTCATGTTCCTAGCTATAGTAGTTTATGAATTGAAACAAGCCAACGGACAGACAGAGCCATAACGGTGAACATAAGGTTTATTTTTTTACTTCGTACAGAAACCTAAAAGGATACATGAGAACTTTGGAACTAAAAGCAAACAGGATATAATATGAGAAATTTGGAACTAAATGCAAACAGGATATTTGAGAACTTTGGAACTGAAGGACATAAGAACTTTGGAACTAAATGATAAAAAGGACACATGAGGACTTTGGAACTAAAGGACAAAAAGGATACATGAGAACTTAGGAACTAAATACAAACAGGATATATAAGAACTTTGAAACTGAAATACTATGAGGAACTGTGGAACTAAAGGAAAATATTTGAGGAAATAGAGGACATAAGGGATTTTGGAGAACTCTGGAACTGAAATGCTAAAGAGTTAATTGAGATCTGGGGACCCATAGGTCAATGAGTGACTGGAGGATTGTGGAAATAAAAGACCAAAGGGATTTCGTAGGACTCACGATGGAATGGAAGGGCCAAAGGGTAATGGAGACTCGTGGAACAGCAGAGACAAAGGGGTACTTGAGAGCTCTGAAACTAAAAAATCAACGGGATGCTGAAGAACCAAAGATTAATGGGATGGGGAAGAAATGAACAACCTCAGGGTCAAAAGAGAACGGGAGAACTTTGAAATGGAAGGACTAAAGGTCCTTTGACTTTAAGACTTATGAAGATATTTAAATCTATTCTCTTCTTTGTAAGATTCTATGATTAATTAATTTCATTCCATTCCATAATAAGTATATTCCCCTCTCCCCTAGTTAATTATTTATTGTATTATAAATGCTTCGTTTATTGTTATAGTTATAAATTAAAGTAATTGAAATTCATTTCAGGGTATGACAATCTACAAACCAAATTTTATTTCTTCTGTCATAATTTCTTGATAGCTCTTTCAAATACTCTGCGCAATTAGTGTGGCACATAGCTTCCTCACACTCTAGTACGCAAAGAAAAGATCAGTTTTACAAATAAAAATACCTCGATAAAAATAATCAAAAAGTTGGAACGCGCACTGTTCCAGTAAATATTTAATAACGTTTGTTCTAACCAACATTTTTTTGGAGAAACAAAGCCTCCAACATGCCAAAAGTTAGCCCACATATAATAAATTTAATAAACAAATAACACAGCAACCAAATCGTAGAAACCACTATATAAAAAGTTTCTGTTTCTAATTTTATCCCCCTCAAAACTAAATATAACACAAAACAGAACATAACAAAAATTAATCTACTATTCAAGAGCTTTTCAACGATATACATCATACTATAAAAGATTAACTTTGACATCTGTACCCCTGTACTTTGAGGTACCAAAATTATATTTTTAATAAACCAACAATAAAAATGGGCATTAATTTAACAATTAAATAAATATAAATAAAAAACCTATAAAGAAAACCTTTGTGATCATGTGGAAGATAAACAAATAAGCGCAGAAGGTTGAAACTTATGTGGGACCAACAATGGGCTAATTTTGACCTACCACTCAAATTTCATTAATATCGGATGCGTAGGTTTTAAGATATGTTGGTTCGCAAAAATAGAGCAACATACAAACCGACTTCTCACAGACTGACAGACAGACACGGGATCAAAAATGTTCCCTGATGTCTAAAACGGATTATAAATTTATATTTTTAGTAACTGTAGATTAGTAGTGAAATGTAGGTTAAATACTGTTATATAGTCTTTGCCCTTAATGCCTCACTTCTAGTAACAAGTATAAGACTAAGACTATAAGACCACAATGCAGTTTAGCCAACTCCTAATCTAGTAACAGACTTACAACTAAGTATGGAGTTTACTGCATAACCTGCTTACGGAAATACATCAGTAGATTACAGCATCTTGAACTCCTTCATAACCTTTTCAATCCTAACCTTTCACTCGACACAACTGCTTACGTATTCGCTTCTATACCCAAATATAAACAAAAAACACCTTTTTAGTATAAAGTACCGTAAACCATCGAATATCCATTTTCGTTTATGGATATCCTTAAATTTAAAATTCAACACGCATACTTATAGAAACTGGTTATAAATTATCTTCAATTTTATAAAAGGCAATGCAGGAAGTTAAATAATTTATAAAGAAGTTACTTCTTTTACCATTGTCCCACTCAGAATAAAGAAAGTAAAATAATTTGCGGTTTCGTTTTGATAAAATAGATGTAATATCTATCTATATTATTAAAAAAGTTTTGTAAACAAACAAGTTCAGTGAGAGTGATATATACTTAACTGTTTGTAAGAGTGCGATAGGAGATAAGAGGGGTTAGGGGGAGGTCCTCGGGGGAGAAAGGGGAGGTTCTCAGAGTAAATAGACTGTGTTGAGCGGAATGACACGGGGAACTGTGAACTGTGACGTCATTCCCGAGGTAATAAACATAACACGGGGCGGTTAGCTCAGTGTAATAATGCAAGCGCATTGTTTGTTTACATGCCTTAATCAAAAAGTGTCAGCTTTCAATACACAAAAAATCAAATATATATATTGTTAATAATATTGTCGGCTACTATTTTGATAAGTTATTATATCTATTTGAAGACCAACAAATCAAAACAAACCTTTACTTTTATCAGTAGCAAATCAAAAATGTAATCTTAATAATAATTATAACGTTTAGTTTTGATAAAATTGTCGGCTACTATTTTGATAAGTTATTATATCTATTTGAAGACCAACAAATCAAAGCAAACCTCTACTTTTATTGGTAGCAAATCAAAAATGTAATCTTAACAATTATAACTTTATATGAATGAGAAAATTAATAAAATAAATTTTTATTAATCAATGAGGTACACCCTTCTAAATTTCATGAGGGAATCTACAGATGGTTGTTGAGGTGTAAATTATGAATGAAAAACACTAATTCATTATGCGAGACGTTTCGACCCTTCAATTAAGGTCATCTTCAGTCGTTTATTTGAAAATAGTGTCAAAGATGTTGGTATTTATCATATAAAAGAATTTCTAACTCCATAGGAGAGGGTCAGTTAAAAAATCTAAATTTAAAATAAAATAAGTCAAAAGACTTCTACCAACTTGAAAAAATTACTAGTTCATTACAGACTGATATATAAAATTTAACAAAAAGTAACATGTGTAACATTAATTAAACAAGATTTAAAATATTTTTGAACATAAGTATGGACTTCATGCTTTAATTACATATTAGAAATACCCCTATTAGAAATATGGTTCTAAGTGGATATTGTTGTTCCGAGGTAACATCTTTATTTTAATTAAGTGCTAAAACTATTAAAGCGGACTTAAACTTTTAAAATGGTCCCCGGTTCTCATAGTAAATAGACAAAATAATTTTATACTTTATAGTAGGCAGCGGCCGCGTAGCGGCTGCTTTTGGGGGGTTGACGAGCGAAGCGAGTAGCGGGCAGAGCCCCCTAGTTGATATTAAAATAAAAGATAATGCCTCTCTGAATAACATTTTTTTATGTAGCGGGATTTTTTTATAAATTAGTGGGTTCAATGCGCATACCTCTAAAAAAAATCAATATGTCACATTATTTTTTTTAAGCTTACCGAGGGTAATGGAAGGTATGTGATCGTTCTAAAGAACGAAAATGTTTTAGGTCTCCGATATGATTTTTGTTATAAACCAAACTTTCATAAAAACACTTGAGATAATGATAGTAAAGATTAGAAGTAGGATCCAACTGGACAAAAAAAAAGAATAACCTAATCAACTTAACCCTAGAACGCTAACCATATTTTTTAACCTCTTAACTAACCTTGAGTCATATTGACTCCCAAATCTATTATACCCAGTTTTATTAAAATATAAAGGCCTAATATGTACAATATTTTTTTAACATGTTTTAGTGCTAGTTGAAGGGACACTTGGGTGCTTTGTTTCCCATAAAAAAACAATTTTTTCCTTTTAATTCCGGTTTTTCAATCTGGACTACTATTACATATCCGGTATTGTTATCTACCGGAGTGGTTATATTTACTTTTTTATGTAACTTTTTTCTTTCCTTTCCTTTGGTTTTTCTATTTCGTAAATTGTTTCAATTAATTTATCATTTTCCTCATCATCGCTGATGGGATCAAAAAAGGCATTTTCTATTTTCAAATCAGGGTCCAAATCACAAACGTCACCATTATTGTCGAATACGCTCTTTTTCATAATCGGTATCTGAATTGGTCATTTCCTTCATCAAGCGATACATGTCGTTTAGATCATTGTATATTTTCTCCATTATTTGACTATATTCATATTCTACTAACTTTATATACTTTAGACATATAACGACAAAAAAATATAACAATTTATACTTATAAATGAATAAATTACAATTATATTACCTTTAATTTGAAATAATTATTGAATTAAAAGTTATATAATATTTAATTTATAAGATTTAAAATGCCAAAATAAACAATAACACGACATACTATTCTAAAAAATACTATTCTGCGTCAAAATGACCTACAAAAAATTTACGTGTAAGACTAAACAGGAGTCAAAATGACTCCGTGACTGCAGAAAAACAAACGATATGTCCTCTTTAGAATCTTAATGTGAAACTGATAGAAGTGTAGAAGGGTCATTCAAGGGTGGGAGATAGCATAGCTGAGATGTGGGAGTTCTGTGTTTTACAGACAAAGTGCATTCGTAGTTGAAAAAAAAATGGGAGTCATTCTGACTCCAGGTTAGCTTTCTAGGGTTAATCAATTGAACAGGAGTTGTGAGTTCTTCATTTCATAGACTTGGGCTTTGAAAAGTTCGTACGCTTATTTATTTGTGTGTTTGTCTGTCTGACGATAACAAGAGTAAAAATTAACCAATTTTAACAAAATTTGACTTACAGGTGCATCTTATTATTTGTGACAACTGCAAATATTTTGGAAATTTTATACTACAAATTTCCAAATTGGTGACCAGCATGGTGAACGACTAAAAAAGGGTTTTGTCTTCATGACATGTTATACATTGTTTTAAAGGTCTTAAAGATAAGAAAAAAGAGTATATATATATGTATATATTATTACGAAAAAATTGCGTTTATTACCGGCATTTTCAAACAAAAATATGGCCTTATGGTGGCTTATGGCCCTAAATGTATGCTTACATGGCCTACGGCATGTTACATACCATTTTAAAGTTCAATGCAGGTAGATAAAGAATGTATATAGACCCCATTATTGTTGTATATATGGGTATACAACAGTTTTTTTCTCGAAAAAAGTTTCCTGGAAGCCATATTAAACAAATATGGACTGTATATGAGAAAATGTAAATTTGTATACACGTGTTCTTTATGCACCACATAACAAGCAAATCTATTGTATATTTTCACAATCATTTCTCGTTAAATTGAGCTAATTAATTAAAGTAGGCACCATTTTCAGATGACTCAATCAATAGGTTATTTTTAAAAGCAGGTGTTTTCAAAATTTTCAAATGCACGTGTGAGACCTCTGATGTTAATTTTGAATATATGCTTTGTGTGCGTATCTTTATAAACCTAACTAAAACTGCTCTGTCATAAATGAAATTCTCTATGAATTTAAGTTAGTGGAAATGTTTTCGAGGGCACATGAAGGTGAAGTTCCCCATACACACGAGCCCTCATACCATCCATGTAAAAGGTTTCAAATTAATTTGTTTTCAAGTTATAAAGTGCTGGAGTTTCAAGTACAACTTTAGAAAATCATATCGTGTTTGATACGCGAGTAAAATACAAACAACTTCGCGCCTACATATTTCAACAACTTTGTTTTCAATACAGTTAGTCAGCCTTAGGGCTTTTATTAAAAACTTTAAACGAAAATTGAAATTGAATTTTCATTGTTACAGTTTACTTGCAAGAGATCCTTTACTGACATATATTTTTAAACATTTTTTTCATTAGACATTCAGTAAATAACTTGGGATATATAAAACAATAAATTAACTTTGGCTTTTTCTTTTAATTTGTTTTGAACGTATTAGGAATTCGTATTCAGTTTGACTAGTTTTAACCTGCATCTCAAGTCTTGCTTCTCCTTCAATTATAGGGCAACTCGACACATTTTAAGTCGGTATATATGTCAGTTTTTTTTAAAAAAAAATTGGGGTTTTGACGTACTAGATGTCTTTTGTTTTTTTTTTATTCCGGGGGGCTTTTACACCCGAAGACGCAGGCCACTTAAGTCTGCCCATACATCAAACCCGGGTTAGGGACCGAAATCTTCACACACTAGACTAGTGTGAAGATATGGTCGTTAACCATGACTCCCGTCCTAGTTGTATTACAACCAAGAGTGTCATCATCATGGTTTCCAGGCCGAAACCTGGTGGCGCCACTCTTTCGATGAGCTTCCCATTTGTTTTAACAATGCTGGGTGGACATTGAGCGGGAGGCCCGGTCCGGGAATCGAACCCAGCTGTGGTCAGAAGCGGTCATCCATTCATCTTCTGACCCTGCTCGAGACTACTTAACTTGCCTTATCGCAAGGCGAGTGCTCTAACCTCCGAGCCACCCAGGCCCCCTAGATAGAGTCACCCTACAGTATAAACGCGAAGAAAGATTAGAGATTCACAGAGTCACAGTAATTTAACCTGATAGAATTTTCCTACAGTCAAGACTAGAGATTGATAGTTTCACAGTACTTTTACCTGATAAGATAGGATTACCCTATAGTTCAACGTGAAGAAAGGCTAAAGATTGACAGATTTATAGTATAGTCTTACAATTAGAATTGATTCTGACAGAACGGGAAAATGGAAAAGAGAGTCATTGAGAGTTCGAGAATTTGACTACTAGAAGGTCAAGTGACACAATCTTGACCTCTCATTGCATCTCTACTCCATGAGTATTTCAATTTGCATTCGCTGTCAGAATCAATTCTAATTATGAAACTACCATAGAAAAATCTTACCTAGTGGGATAAAATTACCCTACAGTGAAAGTGAAGACTTGAGATTGGCAGATCCAGAGTAATTTAACTTGATTAAATAGAATTTCCTTACAGTCGAGACTAGAGGTTGACAGTTTCAGTGTGCCATTACCTGATCAGATAGGATTACCCTATAGTCGAACTTGAACAAAGGCTGGATATTGACAGATTCAGTTATTTTATTTCATTAAAAATGATGAGTTACCCTACAGACAATATAGTCAGGGTGCCCATAGGCAAAAAAGTAACTTATACATACTCTTTCCAAACCTTTTTGTATGGCTTGTTTAGGCCAAATCTGACACCGTTTTCCCCTGTGACTTTTTTTAGTTTTGTGGCGTTTTTTGTTTATTTGAACCCTAAAATTTTGACGCGTCAGACTAGAAAATCGGAAAAAGTTCTGCGTCAGACAATATTAAAATGTTGATTTATTGGGTTCAAATAATGTATCTTGAGAAAATCAGCTGGTTATTAATCATTAATTAATATTAGTTCATATTAATTAATATCAATTATTATTAATTAAAATTAATTAATATCATTAATTAATAACTGGCTGATTTTCTCAAGATACATTATTTGAACCCTATAAATCAACATTTTAATATTGTCTGACGCAGAACTTTTTCCGATTTTCTAGTCTGACGCGTCAAAATTTTAGGGTTCAAATAAACAAAAAACGCCACAAAACTAAAAAAAGTCACAGGGGAAAACGGTGTCAGATTTGGCCTAAACAAGCCATACAAAAAGGTTTGGAAAGAGTATGTATAAGTTACTTTTTTGCCTATGGGCACCCTGACTAATATAATGTTGTCTTTAGAAGAAAAATTTAAAAAGTAAATGAAGTTAACAAATACTTTAAATTTCTTTGGGAGGTATTTACGTATATACTCTAAAGAAAAAATGTAATATTCTTTAATGAAGGTACCAATTAATAGAGTTTTATTATCTTATACGCAAAACATAATTTAAATTTACCATAACCAGTTGGAGAGTTTATATTCCTTTAGGAGAATTAGTACATTAATTTCCATTTATTATTAATATTTCTTAAGTAACAATCTATAAGGAAAGTTTAGGGAATATTCTAACATGAAATTTTCTTTAGGAAATTCTAAATTCTTATTTTAACTAAATATTTAGAGGCACGGGTAGTTTTTACTTTATTGTTTCATTTGTATTTCGGAGGTGAAGAATTACAAGGGAATAGTGAACCGTCTTTTTAAAAAGATTCTTTTCATAATGTATATATTTATATTATAACTAGAATAACTTCTATAATATTATAGGGAGTAAAATTTAAAATTCATTCACATGTTGTTAGCTACAAATGCATTATTAAAAATAATAAATAGTTAATTTCTCATGCACCTTATTACATTAATTTGTTGAAACATTGTTTCTGAGTTCAATTTTCAAGTTTTTGGTAGTTTTCATACTACGGAAAGTTTAAATTTTAATTTAAATCAAATTATAATTATTATTTACTACGGGAAACAGACAGTGAAAAATACACTCCAGCGCCGGGATTTATAAGCGATAATTCTCGGTTTAGTTCTAATGTCATAAATATTGACTGTCTAAATGTATATGAATATTGAAATTGGATCCGGGACTAGTTATCGTTTACAGCAGTGAAAAATCATTCTCCTGCGTAGCTTAGTTGGCAAGAGCATCTGTACTGGAAATACAGGAGACCCGTGGTTCAAAATTGACCTGTGGTTCAAAATTTGATTTAAATTAAAATTGTTTCTGAGTTTTTCTCTAATTTATTTATACATTATTTTAATTGGCTAACGTATTGCTCACTTAAAGCCATATTTGTTTACTTCGTTAACCAATGAAAACAGGAATAGATAGGATGCAGGCGTTGGTTGGCCGCAAAAACCACAAAGAATGGCCACATTTAGAAACGGTCGGTTGTTAGGAGTTACCTGCGGTCGCTACTGAAGAGACGGAACCAAATCATTGGTCGCCTCCTGATTAGTAGCAAGTTGTTAACCTGCCCCCCCTCAACGAATCAAATCAAATGCCTTTACCCTAGTTTATTGTACTTCCTGTATAACAGTTGTTTTATATTTAACCACCTTCTACTGTTAAGTGTTTACGTAATATAGGTTTTATATCATTCCCCACACTGCAATTAGAAATAATCACCGTTCTCCATAACTATTTGATTCATTATTGCACCTCCTATTAAATAATAAAATTATCTAAAATAATTTATGTTTATGGGTCATTTTCAAATAAAATGTACCTTTAGGGAAATCAATTTGGCTACTTTATAGAAAATTAAAATAAGCCTTAGACATGATAATATTGATTATTCTGACACATCAGGGACTTAGGATGACATTTTCGTTCAAGAACAGTCAGTTTTCAAATTCATTTACATATATATGACCATATATACATAAAAAAAATCACATTTTTGTCGTAATGAGTGTTACTATCATAAAAACGGTATTTTTTTTAGATTTTGTTTCTCTGTTTTTATGAAACGTTACTAAATTGTATATATGACGTAAATATTCTCTTTCATCCCACCAGAAATATTTTTTAGACCTAAAATATTTGTAATTTTTTTTAAAAAAGTAATGAGTGTTACATTTATTATCTTTTAATGTTTCCTCAAAGCTTCAAAAATGTAAAGGATACGTTTTCAGTGCATTGTAATAAAAGTTTTTATTATAAAGAAGAAGAAAAAATAATTTTTCTTTATTAAAAAAATAGTTGGACACGGCTAACCCATAAGAATTTGTTTCTATTCAAGTAACACTCATTACATTATGGTAACACTCATTACACATTTATATATTGGACCTAGAAAAAATTACATTTTAACACAAACTTTAAACATTTAACTTTTATTCACAATTTTTGTTTACATGCGGCAAATTTATTTTTTGTAAAGACATTAAACTCAATCATTTTTTTCAAGTTTTAAAATATACACTATTGTAGAACTAACGGAATAGTAACACTCATTACATTTTTAACTTTAAAAAATCTTTCCTCAGAAACTATGTTTCTTAATTAAACCAATTTAATGTGCACTGATTATATTAATTAATAATTACTAAATCATATTAATAACATAAATAAATATTGATTACAACTACAAAAAATGATGGTAACACTCATTACAATGAATAAAAATACTCACAATTTTTTTTTAGTGAAATATTAATTGTAGAGAAAAATAAAGTGCTATCAATCCAAAAAGTCGTTGATTACTGACTTAAATGTCTTCTTAACATAAACAAACCCTAATCCCTCCTTCTTTCTTTCATACTCACCCTCTAATTCTGCCAACTCTTATCAGTAACACTCATTACAAAACCCTTGGGACATACATAGGGTAGGGCGGGGCCAGTTGAGCATAGGGGCAAATTGGGCAATTTAAATATCTCTAAAACTACGCATGTCACAAAAATACTTCAAATAATGGAAAGATGGGGACGAGTAATGAGAACGCATCGAGCGACCTTCAGTTGCCCTACGACAATCGAGAAAGATAACAGACAACTTTTTTAATTTTCTTAGTAGAAAGTAAAAAAACGGTTTATCGTCATTTTTCTCCTAGACTCGTACTAAAACAACCATCTACTATCACGTAAGTGTTTATATTTTATGTATTTATTGTACTTTTGATAATAATTAGTTATTTAGTCCCAAGTCTACCCGTTGTTTTCATACCTTAACTTTTTATCTTATAAGTCTAGTCGGGGCTAGTTGGGCAGGCTTGCTCAACTAGCCCCACTCTTATACTATTACTCTTACTACTATTACAAACTATTATACTATTACAAAAAGTTAAAGGTTTATTTTTTATTTTTACAAATACTAAGCAGACTCTGGCAGACGGCTATAATAGGTATGCCTTTTTATACTTTGTAATAACAATTTGTATAATAATTGTATTTATAATTTTGAAATTATTAAAAAAAAAAAAAAAAAAAGTTAAGTGTCTTGAATTTCATTTTAGGATGTGGACATATAAAAGAAAAACGTCAAGGGGTTCTGCTACGAGTCAACAGTCAAGTGAAGCTGCAAAATCTGTGATGGCCGGAAGAGCATGAACGCAGCTGCAAAAGAATTTAACGTAAAACGAATGACTCTCACAAGATGACTGATGATAAACCCTGCATCAATATTTTTACCTTACTAACCTCGAAATTACATACTAACCTCGAATTTTTATATTGTTTTTATATTTACATTTTTTTTATCATTAAAAGTTAATAATAAAGCATAATTTTAAGAACAAAGAGTGTAATAATATCCAAAGATAAATAATAAGTTATGTCGTAAAAGTGTGTTATATTTGCTTTAGATTTTTTTGTTGTTGTTTCTGTACCTACATTAGAGATGGAACTTAAAAAATATATATTTGATTATCAACTGAAGTTTTACTGTAGTTTTGAGCAATTTCCACATCACAATTAACCTATTCTTTCCATTGCCCAACTTGCCCCATGCCCTTGCTCAACTTACCCCTACTATGGGGCAGGTTGAGCAAGTAGGAGGTTTCTCGCATTAATGATAATAGTTTCTTAACCAGATCTGAAATAGTTTTATTTTCTGAATACATTTAAAGAATGGTAAATTACTAATCAAACGTTGAAGGAATCAGGTAAATCGGATGTACCGTTTAGGAGTTATTATAGATTATATAAACAATTGCTCAACTAGCCCGCCCTACCCTACAAATATATTTGTTTCGTTTTGTACTAAAGTTTTATTTTCTCCTATCCCATTTATATAAACTTGGAAATTTTATTGGTTTTACATTTTATTTGAAAACGATACCTTATACAAGCTGAAGTACCCGGTGTATTGTTAAAATCAATCATCAATCAATATAATTAAAAGTGAGTGTTTGTCTGTCTGTCACTTATGCCCGCCTAAACCACCTCCAACAATGCAATAAACAACTATTAGTTATTTTTATCGGTTAAATAAAAAAAAATCTATAAATATTATTTTTTTAATTATTTTTTGCTTTACATTATAATTTTATTGATAATAATAATTTATTTTAAATTATCTACTTTTTGTTGTGTTGGTAGGAGTTAAAATGGCTGATATTATTCATAGTTTTTTTTCCCGACCATATTTACTGTTTATTATGTGTCTTTTGACAATTTATTTCCGTCAAGTTCTTCCAAAGTATTTATTGTTAATTGAAATAGTACATTACGCGTCGAGTGCGGAAAGTAGCATTTTGCATGCGAGTGTGGAGTTTGCACCCGAGCGACAGTGAGGGTTGTAAAACCACACGAGCAATGCAAAATGCCGTTTTCGCACGAGTTGCGTACCGTACTTTATCTACGATTGTTAGATTTAATAATAAATACAGAAAAAAATAAACTTGCTGTATGTAAGTTCGTATCTCTCTCTTGATAAAGATGGCATTAATTCTTGAGTTGTATTTTTTGCCGAATTAATTATTTCTGGAGGAGTATTATTCTCCACATTTTCGTCAAAGTCACTTATTTCACTCATTGTTTTTCACTAAAAACTCGATATAAACAGCTACTTTAATAAAAGAACAGCAAATTAGTTTTGTTAAATGTAAACAAACTAGCTAATCGTGCGTAAAGCTGAAGAATTCCTCTTCTTTACCGCACTAGTGTGGTAAAGAAGAGGAATTCTTCAGAACTATGAGACGCGCATGCCCGATAAATACAAGTACGTAAATAATTACTTTCAACGCATCTAAACAGAGATATAATGTTTATATTTCTTATCAATCGTAGATAAAATGTATTAATATTGTTGATATCGTTAAATTTTGTTCGGTTTTTTCATTTCGTCAAGTAGAACTTGCATGTAGTTTATATTCCACATTGTTCTCTTCCGTGCAAAATCTTTTCTTTCGTTATAAATAGAACGTTATATTGCATAATATTAACGATAATATCTGCATAAGTTAACTTTTTAACTATTTATGAAAGAATTTAATTATATAAATAAAACATGAATACTTATGAAGAACATTAACAACAGGTTGAAAGACCGTAATGGAGTAAAGGAATTTGATTCTTCTTTCTTTTTACATAATTATTTATACTTGAATGCATGAATGATCTAATATACAGTATGCCCACGGATAGAGTTGCATATTCGGGTAAATTCAAATAAAATTCAATTTTTGAAAAAAATATCTTTTCTTGTTCTTAAATTAAAATGTATAGTTGCTTACATTCAACAAAATATACATTTTGTCTGTTTGTTTGTCTGTCTATCTGTCTGTGTGTAACGTTTACGTGTCCGACGATAACTTGAGTAACAGTAGAGCGATTTGGTTAAAATTTGGTATTCGTGTTTCTTTCACTAATGATCAGGCTAAATTCATTGGACAGCGTGATCCGCCCAAGGATTCATGCGCAACGCTCGCGTACACGTAAGCTTCAAATGTAAAATTAGAATTTTAGGACGAGAAAAGATTCTATCACAGGGTGTCCAGCAATATTAAAATTTAAAATTCAAGCATATTTCAAAGTTTTCAAGGCTCAATTTTATAAAATTCAAGGCTGGGTTTATATTAACATTAGTTATTAAAATAGTGATTAATTCACAGTTTCTTAGAATTATAGAAAAATAGTATGAGTTCAGCAAAATAACATAAATTACTTTTATAATAGAAGAGATTTTATTTTTTAGACTTGTAGAATATTATAGTAGGCTGAAGGGTTTATTTGGAATGAAAGTCCTTTGACTATATATTTTTATTTCATCAAAGCTTTCACCATGGGGACCTGAGCTTCTTCAGTGATCACTAAGCTCTGATAAAATAAATATCACTGGAAGGACTGTCATTCCAAAAAAAACCCTCCAGCCTCCTATAATATTAAAAGTATTAATTCAACCTAATTACAGCATTAGTACACCAGAGAAGTGATATACAGTAGCGCATCGATTATCCGAACTAATGTTGTTTAGGGTGGTTCGGATAATAAAAAATTCAAAATGTATTAATACTTATAGACAACCTAGGGCCTTTAAAATTTCCGATTTTTTAAAAATTCAAGCATATTTTAAGTTGTTCTGTTATTTTTTCAAAATTCAAGCATATTTCAAGGTTTTTTCAAGCATCCTAAAAATTCAAGCATAATTCCAGGAGTTCGAGGAATTCAAGGCTGCTGGACACCCTGTATCATTACCTATTCGATGAGACGAACATTTTTTTATAAAAACCAACAGCTACAATCAGAATTTAAATCGGTCAATTATTACCAAAGATATGAGTGCTCAAAGACAAAAATTGAAAAAAAAAAAAACCAAAATAGCTCCATTTAGGGTACAACCAATAAAGGTACGACAAAATGACCTATGACAAAAATTGTAGATCTTGCAAAATTAGTACATGTTTGATCAATCAGTTTTTCAATAAGAGTTACCGTTAATTTTAAAAAAATTCCAACACAGCTACGACGGTTTTTCTCATCTTAGGGGGGGGGAAGACGGGGGAAAAGTGAACTTTTGGCAATTTTTCGGGTTCACAAACCGCACATTCCGCATCGAAAACCCCAACTCTCTAGCTATTAATTAATAACAACCCTATTAATTAATAAAGATCGTTAAACTATATTAAAGCGGACCTAAACCTTTAAAGTAGAGAAAACAACGTTTTTATCGATATCTTACTTTCTAACGTAACGATTTTAATAAAACTTCATATACAAAGTCTAAAGCACAATGGAAACAGGCTTGTAAAATTTCAACTTGATTCAAGCAGCAGTTTTTGAGTAGTGAAGTGATACATTTATAATAATAGTTAAAAAGCTACTGCGAGTGGTTAAGATTCTTATTTTAGTGTAGTTATATAGGTTTATCTAGGAAGGTGAGCTTTGTACCGAGTACCCCCACTCTACCCTACACTACCCTCTTCCACTTATCTTCATCTATGACATTCATCATGAATAATATATTTCTTAATATTCAGTATTTTATATTTTATTGCAATACTTTGACATTAATGATAGAGCCACGCGATGACTAGTATTATATATTGTTCAAAATGTACCCTGTACCCAAAAAGTAAAATTTTCTAAAATCGTACAATAGGAAAACCGGACCAAATTTCGACTTATTTCTTAAATCTTTTACATGGTTTTAACATTAGAAATAATTAAAAGAAAGAATAGAAGGTTTAAAAGTTAATTAAAATGAAAAAATGAAGAACTAAGACAAGTTAAATAAGGGAGAAAATATAATTTTTTAAACACCATATTAAAGTAGTAGTAATTTGGGTGTTTTGGGAAGGATGTTGTTATAATTTGTCGGCTGAATTTAATGGCCGACTTAACGCCCATGTGCCTTCACATTGTCTCCTCTTGTTCTGACTTTATTTTTAAAATTGTTATTTAAATATACATTTAACACACTTTTCTCTCGCTCTTTGTCTCTTGAAGAGCAGCACAGTCTTTAATAAATCCCCAATGTTACATTTAATTAAGAGTAAAATTACATTTTATAAAGCCAAAAAACTTTTGTCGAGATATTTAATTAAATTATTTTTCTCCTCTGTCAAAAAACTTGTGCACATCACACATTATCATGTTGAGATTTTAAGTTGAAGAAACTTGACGCTAAAGTTTTATCTGTCAACTTATTATAACGCATAGAACTTTTAATAAAATATAAATAATAAAAACACTATATTTTAATGTAATAATACAAAAATTAGGTAATAATAATCAAATTATAATTTTGATATAAATATTTTTAATAGACAAATGTGATATAATTGTAGATAGACGCACAGGTGAATTGCCGTGAGAGAAAATAAATATAAGAAAAATAAATAAAGTTATGTTTTAGGAGGAATTGTTACAGGTTAGTGTACTGTTATATGTTAGCGAATTTTCGAAGATAATTGAGCTATTGCAATGGCTTCAAAATTTGTGTAATGCATATTTTGTAAAATTTTCTCCATGGGAAATCCGTTTTAGACCGTTCTTAATCGATTCCTGAAATTTTACACTTTGTTTATGTATACGTATATTTATGTAAGTGTCACTCCAGTCGATATCTCACCCTATGATGCACTTAAAAATCCAAACAAATTTTAAAATGTCAATAATATCAAAATAAAGGATGAGTTATTTGGCCAGAATTTTTGGGTCCATTTAGGAATCAAATTTTGACAATTTAGGGTCAAAAATAGCATTAAAACGGTTTTTTCCATTTTACCCCCCTCTTATATGAAAATTTGGCAAAAGTTTATATAACAACAATTACTGTACTCTTTAAGAGCTTTCCAACGACATGCATCTTGAAGGGTATATAGTATTTTGACTTCTGTACCCCGTAGCCCTGTGTACCTATTTTTTTTTCTTCACCCATCCAAATTCTAAACCAAAATTTTCCTATATTATCATAAGCCAATAATACGCAGATTTCTTTGAAAATTCTCTCATTAAGTCATGGTGCATGACTGATCTTTTTCTTATATTTATTAATTAATATTATGTTTTGTTCAAAATTGATGTGTCAACATGATATTTAAAGATGTAAGTTACTATAGAAATGAGGAATAAAATATAAAAATATTCTTTTAGGCCTGATTATGCCTCAAAGGAGGTGAAATATAGCCAAAAACGGATTGAATTTAAGTTATCAATACCCTACAGACCTTAATAAGGCATAATAAGCATAGTATACGAGTAGAAATTAAGGATAATATACTACGATTATGATATTTCAATGTTAATTAACGAATTTACGGCTTATGGAAATTTGAGTGAAAATTAATAATTCGTTTTTTCAGATGAGGTTATAAAGTTTATGGAGTTATTATGAAATACTCCTACTTTAATAAATTTATATTTTATACAAATTGCGTTTGCCTAAGTGCTTATTAAAGAATGTATGGAAAAAGTATGACACATTTTATTTCTTATTGTAAATTGTTCTAATTAATTTAAAATGAATTATATTATATATATTAAATTCGACTTCTTATTTAGGGTCCGTAGGCAAAACCAAGGACCCTTATATTTTCCTGCGTGTGCCTGTCCATCCTATCGCCTGCTCTCACGGCTACACCTTTCGTCCGATTACTTTGAAATTTGGCATGTATCTGTCTTGTAGCTACCCACATATTTTAAAAATATAGCGACTTAAAAATAATATTTTTCATAAAAATAAGGGCAAAAAAACTTAAGGGTTAATTTTTTTCGACACCGTGAGGGGTATCATATGAAAGGGTACGTCGAGCTGATTACAAAAATATATAATTCTTTGGTTATAACTTTGAAAAAAATATTATTTTATTAAATACGTTTCTTTTTATATAACTATGGTGTTTTCGATGTATTTATATGGTTGAAGTCCGGTTCAGTGGCAAAAAAATACTTTATCAGAAGTTTGTTTATGTGTTTTGAGAATATCAGACCCATAGGATAGTTCAAAGTAAGCTTTTTAGCATTTTAAAAAACACCATCAATAGGGTACTACTTAAACTATATACAGTGTGGCCTACGGACCCTCGCTGTGTGCTGACTAGCACACACTTGACCTGTTTATTTAACATTAATATTCATCTAAATTGGGGCCCGGTAAACTCTGATATGAGAGCATGGGCTGGCCTATTAGTAAAGTTTAGGTGCATTGGGCGTGGACACCATCTAGATGGGTAACCACAGATTTGGGTTCAATCGCCGGATTAAGACTTAGCAACTAAGTGGTTACGATACCAATCATAAGGTTTATACAGCGGAAACTTTCAAGGTCCAAAAACGTTTGGATGTGATTCTATTTATAGCTCGCATATATATTATCTGCTATAGTCTCATATTTTATGTAAAATCTCACTGTTTTAAAAAATATATAATATATTAGGAAAATTAGAATCATTTACCCCCACTAATGTAGTGAGAGGTACACGTGAATGTTTTTTAGTGCTAGATATCTCCTTCCTTATCCAACAAAAATGGGGTGAATATATCTAACTCCTACTATTTCTATAATTTAGTCTATCCTTCTCTTTCTAACTCAGTAGTCTTTTTTTACAAAACGTTTAATTATATAGAAATAGTTCAGGAGATAATGGCAAAAAAGTGTGTGACTAACATCAAGCTAGAATTTTGTGTGTAAGTAAATTTTTTGGTGCCTTTTAAGAATATGTGGTCGGCTAAGTATGACTGCGAGTTATAGCTTGGCAATAGGCATTTGAAAAAAAAAAACCGGTCGAAAGCGGCCATGTCCCACCCTTTTTGGTGGACAATGTGATTCTCATGATCCTGAGTACGAACTTAGTTAGTAGACCAAAAATCAAGTTAATGATAGTTTGTCACTTAATAGGTTAGTTAGTCAAATATAAAAACACGGAGGTCACCTATTAAGTGACAAACTACCATCAACTTGATTTTTGGTCTACTAACTAAGTTCGTACTCAGGATCATGAAAATCACATTGTCCACCAAAAAGGGTGGGACATGGCCGCTATACACCGGTTTATTTTTTTCAAAAGCTTATTGCCAAGCTATGTCCCGTAGACGAACTTAGTCGATCAGCAATGTAATACCGTGTTTTTGCACACTGCAATAAGGTACACAATTTGTGTTAGTGAGAGACACCAAGGGATGAGCCACGCAAGCGTGACGTAATGTCTGATGTTGGAAAAGTTCCTATGTGTCACGCTTGCGTGGCACATCCCTTGGTGTCTCTCACTAACACAAATTGTGGAACTTAGCCGACCACATATTCTTAAAAGGCACCAAAAGATTTACTTATACACAAAATTATAGCTTGATGTTAGTCAGACACTTTTTTTTCACGCTATCTCCTGGAGTAAAAGATATATTTTTAAAATCTTTTAATAATCGAACGATACCAGAAATATACCAAATAAAATACAGCCACCTGGACACGATCATATATATATATATATATATATATATATATATATATATATATATATATATATATATATATATATATATATATATATATATATATATATATATATATATACCAATATCAAAAAATATCAAAACAAATGGAAATGAAAGTATACAGAAGGGAGTTTGCAAGCGGAACTAACTATTTGCTTAGATAATTAAATGTATTATGGTACATGGTACATTTATGGTTGTTTTTTGCACTAGAGTAATTTACACTGTAAGGACATAGAACAAGGAGATTCCGCATTCATTTCAACCAGTGTAGCGTGCTTTTAGCATATTACTCACTCTCCTTTCTTCTGCTTCTTATTAAACATTGAAGATATTCTTCTCTTTTTATAGTTATTTTGTGCTTAATATTTTAGTTGTTTAAGTTCTTATAATGTAATAAGATAACAAAAATAATGTTCATCGTGTTCAATAGTTGTAGTCAAAGCATTAATATTTGGTTTTATGATTATTAAAGTTAAGTAAAGAAGTAATGAAGCATAAACTTTTCATAATTATGTTTTATCATTTTTAAAGTGATAAGTCAAACTCCACTTAACGTTTATTGTTAATGAATAATATAAATTGTCTCTCTACGTAATTTGTTTATTTTAAATAACAAAGCAGCTTTCAGTCTTTATAAGGTCATTATCACTGCCGAAAAGTGGAAGAAGTAAAGTTACATTATATATAATAGAAAAGTTAATGAGTCAGTCCAGTCTACTTCATGTCGGAGATCAAGGTAACACTAAGAGGTGGTTAGAGGTGGATAAAGGTGGTAAGAGGTGGTTAGAGGTGGTTAGAGGTGGTTAGGGGTGGTTAGAGGTGGTTAAAGGTGGTTATAGGGGTAGTTAGAGGTGGTTAGGGGTGGATAGAGGTGGTTAGGGGTGTTTAGTGGTGGTTAGAGGTGGTTCGGGGTAGTTAAAAGTGGTTAGGGGTGGTTAGAGGGGGTTAGAAGAGGTTAGAGGTGGTTAGGGGTGGTTAGAGGTGGCTAGGGGTGTTTAGTGGTGGTAGAGGTGGTTAGGGGTGGATAGAGGTGGTTAGGGGTGTTTAGTGGTGGTTAGAGGTGGTTCGGGGTAGTTAAAAGTTGTTAGGGGTGGTTAGAGGGGGTTAGGGGTGGTTAGAGGTGGCTAGGGGTGTTTAGTGGTGGTAGAGGTGGTTAGAGGTGGTTAGGGGTGGTTAGAGAAATCACCTCTTACGTTTAAGGAGGGCTCCTAATTAACAAGTACCACTCTTTCTTCTAAATATTAAATTATAATACGGACTTCATTGTTAACTTTAGTGAAGGTCCGATTCGATTCACGTCTCTCGCAAGAGGTTCAGTGTTTTGTATCTGCTGTTTAGTGTGTGGCTATGCCTATTTAAATAAATAATATAGATATCACCCAGGAAAATAGTCTGCCAATTAGTATGGCACATAACTTCATCGCGACTTATTTATTATTTAGTATACTTTAATGATTTTACACTTTTAGAACCTATTAATGTCTAATTTATTTATTTTTTTACCCGTTTTTTAAATCTATCAAAATTGTTTTGATGTTTACATTAATTAAAGCATTAGGTGTAATTTAGCAAAATTTTAGAGGAGACGATTGACATTAATGTATAGGGCTATCTGCGGGCTACTTTAGACAGATCATCCAAATTTCATAAAAAAAACAAAACAAATTAAGTATGATGAATGAGTACTTTTGAAAATATGTAGCTGTAATGTTAATAAATGTATGCTAATAAATGTTATGTTAGTACTGTTGATAAAAATGTATGTTTGTGCGCATATAGAAATGAAATAAATAAGCTCAAAAGATTGAGACTTATAATGGACCAACAATGTGCTAAATTAAAAAATGGGCTAATTAAAATCGGAAGAGTAGATTTAAAGATATTTTGGTTAGCAATAATTGAAGGACAGACGAATTGAATGTTGAATGGGCTAATCATGATGTACCATCCAAATTTCATTAAAATCGGAAGTGTAGTTTTTAAGATATGTTGGTTCGCAAAAATAGAGTGACAGACAGACCGACAGACAGACACGGAACCAAAAATGTCCCCTAATATCTGAATCGGATTTCTGTCTATATGAATTTTTGAATTCAGTGAGAAAAATTTCGTTAGAACGATCACATAACATTAACTTCTAAATAAGCTAGCAAATAATACATATTTTATTATAGATCTAATAATTCCATTTTAATTCAATAAGCATAAGCAGGATATTTTTATTTATTTATTTTTTTTAAATAAATAAAGTTTTAGTTGAATATTTTATGTAAAAATTAAATTTGTTTTACCCTTTTCTCAATTTCTTTCCAAAAAGCCAGAAAAAAGAAAATGATTTTTACCTGAAACAGAACAAAATTTAAATTAGAATTGCAACAATAATTTTTTTTTTTAGAAATATATCTAAAAATTTTCCAATTGAGTTTAGGGTAATTTGTAAAAAAATAAGACATTTTTTTAAATATTTTTAAATAATTTAATTTCCAAGTTTTATGGCCGACGGACTGACTGACAGACATGGAATATGAAAACAAAAATGTTTACTGATGTCTGAAACAGATTTCTGTTTTGGAATTTTTGAAATCAGATACATATTTTTTATCCTCAGTAGGGTGAAAAAGTTATGATTTTGGATTAGTTTAGAGGGACTAAAATAAGTCTTTTTTTCCCTGAACTCAAAAAGTAGGGAGAGAAAGTAAAACCAGGGAGAAAAAGAAGGATTACCAACTTGATTATTTCATAAATAGTAGAGAATGAATGGCTAATGTAATGAATTTGTTGAAATCAGGTTGGCGAAACTGCTTTTTCGACCTTGTTTACATTGCATCAAACCTGCATCTAAATAACCTTCTATTTGAGTTTAATTTTAATTATTATTTGTTTTAAATATTGAATCTCTTATATCTGCTATTAAAAGTGCAAACAAATATTGTTATTTATTAAAATAACACATAAATACTGTGCAATGGATGAAAATGTGTATTTTCTTCCTACTGAAGATAAAATATTGTATGTACCTCGAGAGTAACGTGCTATAATTCCCCTCGCGATAATTATCTCTCTCGGCTGCGCCTCGGGAGCTAATTAGCGTTATTCCCTCTGCTTCGCCTCGGGATTTAGGGACCATGGTTCTCAAGAGCCAACTTATTCGCTCTGGGAATAATGGCTTACTTTACTCCCTAGGTGCATAAATAACTATTCTTTCTTCGGATCGATCACATAGCTTCCGCTAAGTTTGGTTGCATAGAAGCAAAACTAAGAACATACATATAATAATTAGGACTGGACACCTCTATATAGGATTTAAGAAATCGGTCCGAGACAACTCAGACAAACTTTCTCATATACGAGTTCATAATTACTTAGCCCAGTGTTTTCCATTTATTAGATTTCGTATTTAAATTTAATTATTATTGAGCATTTCATTAAAATTTATCATAAAAATAACTTCTCCCGGGCGGGGAATCGAACCCGGGCTCTCTCGGTCCGCGTTTTAAGCTGTTTTCTCAGGAACTAGATTTTTCCCGGGAAAACGGCTTATATCGTTAAATTCGTATTTAAATGGACTATATTTTAGAATTTTTAAATCAAAATCGTCGGAACCGTTTTCGAGAAATAATTTTTTTTTCACGTTTTTTCAGAGTTTTTGGGGGGTAGCGCCCCTAAATTTCATTTCTCGATTTCGCCTCGGGGTATGATTATTCTGAACATGTATGCCAAATTTCTTCAAAATCGGCCCAGTAGTTTAGGCTCTAGGCATCTGCACAGACGACAGACAGACATTTTTTAAAAACCACTTTTTTGGACTCAGGGGAGCTCAAAACGTGTAAATCCATCAAAATCTCAAAATCGAATTTTCGCGCCATCACAATACTTTCTCTTTATATGAGAAAGTAAAAACTAAATATCTAAAAAAAAAATTGTTTATATTTATATATTTAAATATTCTTGTATGGAGTTTACTATTGGATGTTATTCAGTTTTATGTTATTCTCTTCTCTCTTCTAGTTTTTAATATATTTAAACAAATACAATATATAAGTAGTTAGTTGTTTCTTTGGAATGTAAGTCCTTATTATATTTGATTAAAACAAGCTTTCGCCTAGGGAACCTAGGCTTCTTCAGGTTTTTGAAATACTGTAAATTTAGAGAAACAAATGATCAAAATGAAAACGAATTTTGGAAAAGAAAGTCTTACCAAAGTTAATTTTTTTGATTGTTTTAATGTTTTTTTGAAAAGAATTAATTTTATTTTTTTAAATGACATACCTAATCAAAAATTTTGAATTATTTATTTTTATTTGTATTAAATATAATATTTGTGTAAATGTTGCTTAATTTATTGGTGTCTTGTTTCAAGTTTATGTTGAAACAAGACACCAATAAATTAAGCAACATTTACACAAATATTATATTTAATACAAATAAAAATAAATAATTCAAAATTTTTGATTAGGTATGTCATTTAAAAAAATAAAATTAATTCTTTTCAAAAAAACATTAAAACAATCAAAAAAATTAACTTTGGTAAGACTTTCTTTTCCAAAATTCGTTTTCATTTTGATCATTTGTTTCTCTAAATTTACAGTATTTCAAAAACCTGAAGAAGCCTAGGTTCCCTAGGCGAAAGCTTGTTTTAATCAAATATAATAAGGACTTACATTCCAAAGAAACAACTAACTACTTATATAAAAAAACCAAGTCCACAAAAGAAAAACTTCAATTAAAATACAATATAATTACATTTATGTGTGTGTGTAAAAAAGAAAGGTGTAATAAGAACTATTAACCTCTAGGTATATTGAGTTCTAAATATAGCGGATTTAATTTTCCAATTTCCTTAAATATTTCAAAATGAATAAAGTAATAACTGTTTCAGCGGTATAATCGTGGTTAGAAACAATTTTTTAATATTGGATTATAAAAGTGTGGGCTTGAATCTCTACTATTGCAAACAATCTAATTCTTAAAACTAATTATCTCGAACCCCGTGGAATTCTCGTTTTAAAACTGATACCCTCCCACAAAACTTGCAAGAATTCTAATCAATTCTTTCCGAATGAATTCAACTTTAATTTATTCCTCGGACTTAAATTGATCTCTCAAACTGCTAGAGACACTGGAAGCGAAACTACTTCGCACTGCTGAACCTAAATACAGAACCTAAGAAGTCCGAGTAGAGCTATTTCAGTTTAAATTGAGTCCAGTGAATTTAAGTTAGTTCCTTTCTGAATTAGGTGTTATTTTTTCCTGTCAACCATTCTCGATTAAATAAAAGGATAATTATTATTTTATTATTTTTTTGTTCAGAGGTAATAAATAAAAGGATCGGTTTATTAAATACTCGAATCAAAAAGAAGTTTAATGTAATCAAAGAAATAATTAATATTTAATAATATTTTAGATCTATGCCTTAATACGTTTGAATTAAATTATACTAATTATAGCTACTATGTTATAATCTTTGAGTGTTTAGAAAAATAATTGAAGTAATTTAGTCAATTGATTTCCGTGGCTAGAGTTATTAATTTAGAACTTCTTATACAACGTTTCTGAATACCTAAACGTTCAAAGAAATAAGAAATCGTTTACAATATTCGATCCGTACGTCCAATCCAGAAGTGGAGGGGACACATGCACACTATTCTTTCTTGTTCACCCCACCAAACGCCTTCTTTATTATTTTATTTAGTGTTTGGCTGAGGAAAGTCAAAATGGTAGTAATTTATTTATAGTCTGTCTCACATTGTTTTCTTTATTAAAAGCTTTTATTTAACTTGCTGTAGGTATTATTATGTTTGTAGGTATGTATGTTGTATGTATATTGTATGTAACTTCGGGTCAAATTCGCAACTGAATTTGCGCTGGCCTAGCGGCATTAGCGAGGTAAGTCACAGGGAACCCCCCCTGCATCCCGAAGAATCCCTAAACGGTCCTTTTCAGGACCACATTACAGATACATCGCGACCCACTTTCGCGCCGTATCATTTGGCGCCCAACTTAAAGCAGTTATCCTCAACCGATTGAATTGCAATTTTGCATACACGTTTAGTTTGGATTACAATGCATGGTTAGCTAAGTGACGTCATTCTAAATCCAATATGGCGGACAGCACAAGATGGTGGACTAGTTATTTTTTTAGCACGACTATAATATGGGTATCAAATAAAAAGGTTTGCTGAGAAGAATACAAATAAAAGCTTGGTTTTAAAAATGTTTTTTAATTTTTTTTTATTCTTGAACGTGTAATTTTATTTTGGTTTTATGTATAAAAAAATAAAAATAATTCATTCTAGTTTTGGATTATAATAAAGCGTCTCTTTAGGATTCAGCACTTTCCGGATAATTATGTCCACTCATTTTACAGGGTTTTTTACTTTCTCATATAAATAGAAAATTTAATTAAAATCGTTACGTTAGAACGTAAGATATCGGTAAAAACGTTGTTTTCTCTATTTTCAACGTTTAGGTCCCCTTTAATAGTTTAGTTCGATCTTTGTTATTCATTATTCATAGCGGCGTCGCTGTTGGTTTTACTAAAAAATGTTATTTGAAAAAAATGTTCGTCCCATCGAATAGGTAATGATAGAAATTTTTTCCCGTCCTGAAATTCCAATTTTACGCTTGAAGCTCACGTTTATGCGAGCGTTACGCACGAACTTTTGGACGGATAGAACTATCCAACGAACTAGAATTAGTAGCATTAGTAAAAAGAATATGTATACCACATTTCAACTAAATGGGTTAACTTTTACTCAATTTATTGTCGGACACGTAAACGTTACAGACAGACAGACAAACAGACAAGATGATTAGTTTGATGAATGTAAGAAGCTCGCTGACGTCGCTTAAGTTATAATTATTTTCATAATCCAAAGTTCGTTATGATGATGCGCACGCAACCTGTCAACAGGAATCTTCGATAATTGTTATTTATGCACCTAGGGAGTAAAGTACGCCATTATTCCCTGAGCGAATAAGTTGGTTCTTGAGGCAAAGCCCAAGGAACCATGGTCCCTAAATCCCGAGGGAATTAGACTTTTTAATGGAAGGAATAACTCTAATTAGCTCCCGAGGCGCAGCCGAGGGAGATAATTATCGCGAGGGGAATATTAGCACTTTACTCACGAGGTACATACAATATTTTATCTCCAGTAGAAAGAAAATACACATTTTCGTCCATTGCACAGTTTTTATTTATTATTTTAATAAATAACAATAATTATTAGCACTTTTAATAGCAGATATAAGAGATTTAATATTAATAACAAATGAGAATTGGAATTAAACTCAAATAGAAGGTTATTTAGATGCAGGTTAAAAAACAATGAATCAATGATAAACATGGTCAGAAAAGCGCAGTGCCGCCAACCTGATTTCAACAACTTCATTACATTTGCCATCCATTTTCTACTATTTATAAAATAATTAAGTTGCAATCTTTACTTTTATGCCCTACTTTACTTTTTCGCCCTACTTTTACTTTTTCTCCCTACTTTTTGAGTTCAGGGATGAAAAGACCTCTTTTAGTCCCTCTAAACTAATTCAAAATCATAACTTTTTTTCCCTACTGGAGATAAACAAAATTACAATTTCACAAGGATGCTACATCGGCATAGTTCTCACAATCACAAACAGCGCTGTCATCACTGTAAAGACTTGCTATGATATTTACCGTCAATTTGATAAATATCCCCAAAACATGTATATAGCATATCAAACAAAGTTACAGCATCACCTCTATAGTGGCTTATCCATTACAGTGTTAGTCATTAGTGTTGGATTATCATTTTTAAAAGAAATAAAAATTTCAAGATAAAAAGAACTTTTTATATACTACGTTTTGAAATTTTCTGTTGAATCGTATGTAATGTTGATAATATAATTATTATTGTTATATAATATATAATGTTAGTGAAAAAAAATAGTTCCGAATTTATTTACTTCACATAAATGACAACCATCTAGAGAGCTGATCTTAAACCTATAAAAGGACAAATCTTTGTACAACGGATCTCCCCAACACCAAATCTAAAGCGTGCCATCGATATACATATTTGAAATAATATAAATAATATAATCGATATTTCCTGTTTTGCAGTCATTCAAAGTTTATCTATCACAAATTTGAGACCCGTCAAAATTATGATTGCGTAAATATGGGATATGGCAAAACAAATAAAATATCTTGCGGATTTTTTCCGAAATAACTTTCTATACAGCAAAATTTGCTGAAAACCAATTAAATTCTGCTGAAAGATGGCTAAAAGTATTAAAATAATGCATTGTCATCGTGTTCTGAGCTATGCTAAAAGTTTCAAATGTCTAGCTATTCGGAAAGTTATTTAGAAATCGATTGCCAGATTTGTACCGGACAAACAAACAAGAAAGCAAGCTAATAAAAACGTAGTAAAAAAATAGACAAAAATAACAATAAAAGTCACACCTGTTAAAAAATGTAATGTATAAATGGAAGTGTTAATGTCTTGTAAGGGATTAACAGTTAGTCAGGTTAGAAGTGAAAGTTAATTGCAGTGAGATGCTGGTAAACATTACATATCAACTAAACGCAGATCTCTCAGTCACCGAGTCACCGAGAGTCATCTCAAACAACTCCCATACAAGGAAATCATGCAACAATTTACTTTTCAATTTATATGACTACTCATATGACGTTATATAAGTTATAACCATGTGACAGTACTTTTTATTCGCTGGGTTTTACAGACTATAATCTGTTATTACATCATCTTTTAATCTATCGTACGATTTCACTAATTGGTTGATGTAATTAAAAGATTAAGATGTGACTGATTGGCATTTAAATCTATCGTTAGTATGTGGATATTGTCAGACCGTGACAATTCAGGAAACATCTCAATAGGAAAGTGTATTATATTATTATTACCTATATATTCACCATCTTTGAGCTTCATTAGGTGGAAAGTGACTTCTGGAGTGATTCCTGGAAAGGGACTTCCAGCGAACTTTACTTAAATTATAAAATTAGGCATTTTTACTTTCTCATATAATGAGAAAGTATTGAAATGGCGCGAAAATTCGATATTGAGATTTTGATGGATTTACACGTTTTGAGGTCCCCTGTGTCCAAACAAAGTGTTTTTTTAAAAAATGTCTGTCTGTCGTCTGCCTGTCTGTGCAAGCGCCTGGAGCCTAAACTACTGGGCCGATTTTGACGACATTTGGCATGTTCAGATAAATCATACCCCGAGGCGAAATCGAGAAACGAATTTTAGCTCAAATTACCCCGCAAAAAATCTGAAAAAACGTGAAAAAAATGTATTTCTCGATTTTATTGATTTACACGTTTTGAGGTCCCTTGGAGTCCACAAAAGTGGTTTTAAAAAAATGTCTGTTTGTCGTTTGTCTGTCTGTTCCGACGCCTCCAGCCTAAACTACTGGTACGACTGAGCATACGTGCACAGAAAAATCATAACCCGAGGCGAAATCGAAAAATAAATTTTCCATCCAAATCTGGGGGCGCTACCCCCCCCCCCCCCCCCCGAAAAAAAACTCAGAAAAAAAAAGTATTTCTCGAAAACGGTTCCGACGATTTTGATTGAAAAATTTTAAAATGTAGCCCATTTAAATACTTATCTAACCATATAAGCCGTTTCCCCGGGAAAAATCTAGTTCCTGAGAAAAAAGCTTAAAACGCCGACGGAGAGACCCCGTGTTCGATTCCCCGCCTAGGAGAAGTTGTTTTTACGATAAATTTTGATGAAATGTTCAATAATAATTAAATGTACATACGAAAACTAATAAATGGAAAACACTGGGCTAAGTAATTATGAACTCGTAAATGAGAAATTTTGTCTGAGTTGTTTCGGACAGATTTTTTTTCTTGGCGTCTATTAAGTAGCTACAAAAGTATCGCACTTTGGCGATATTTTGAACCCTCCTTATGTCATTTTCAAGCTAAAATCGTATTTTTATTTTAATACTTAAAAATTCTAAAAGAGAAATTTAATTACTAAACAGATATTAACTATCAATTTTTATTTTTAAAACATTTATTAATTGACATGTAGAAATTAAATTCTTATCTAACCTAACTGACTAGAAGATAAAAATATAATTTCACTTATATCCTTCCTAATAAAAAGAGCTTAAATAAAAGAGCTTTCCAACGACATGCATCTTAAAGGGTAAATACTATTTTGACTTTTGTTCCCCGTACCCATGTGTACCAAACATTTTTTATTTTCACCCATCCAAATTCTAAACCAAAATTTCCCTACATTATCATAAGTCAATAATACGCAGATTTCTTTGAAAATTCGTTCATTAAGTCATGGTACATGACTGAAATTTTTTTTTGTTTAGAAAACAATTAGAAATTCTAACTACTAGCCGTTGAACTTACAAACTTATAACATTAAAAAAAAAAATATATATAATATAATTTTTTTTAAAATTATTCCGTAGCAAAGCACATTATTAAAGGCAATAAATCATTATACAAATCCAATTAAAAAGACAAAAACACGATAAATAAAACAAATCATTTGGTAAATATCTCTAAAGTGATAATTTGCTTAAAATCATTTCGACTTTGTGTAAAGCATTAAAAAGGAAACGTTTTTTTTTCTTTTTTTTTTTTTTAATTCATTCATGTGAAATTAAAAATTCTTTATGACAATTAAACTGAGTATTCAGATTTGGTGTAATGTTCTATGAGTTGTTTCAAAGACACAAAGAAACAGAATTGTTCGCGTGTCGTCAGGGACTTTTGTGATTCGTATATCAAAGTTTTCATTTCGATAAAAACACCCCTACCCCTCTTATCTATCCCTACCTTTTTCTCTTTAATTTAAAAAAAAGCAAATTATTAAAGCTGCATGTTTTTATAAATTATAAGCGAAGTATTAAACACATTAGTATTTATATATATGTGTATATATATATATATATATATATATATATATATATATATATATATATATATATATATATATATATATATATATATATAACACATTTGTACACAATATTTCGGTATTTATGTTGTTAAAAGACGATTATGTTCTCTACATTGTTGCTATTATTGTTTTTTCAACCTATGTTTTCGTGCTAACGTAACAATTTATATTTCTTTTTTTTTATTATACTCGTACATTATACAAATCTTTAATTTAAATGTGTGGTATAGTAATTTATTTTATAATCTTGAATCAGAAGAATAAACGAAACAATTTATCCAATTAAAAAGATTGTTCATATTGCATTCAATTTTATTCGTTGTTATCCATTTGATGCGGTTGTAAAAGTTTGAACAAATTATAGTGTATTAAACTTAATTACAACTAAAATATTTCTACTGGTGCTTTGTACTTACACAATTATATATATATATATATATATATATATATATATATATATATATATATATATATATATATATATATATATATATAATTGTGTAAGTACAAAGCACCAGTAGAAATATTTTAATTGTAATTAAGTTTAATACAGACATAACGTCATTAAGATGTTGGCTCGGCGTTACACCATGTCCCTTGGTGTCTCTCGCAAATTGTGTAGCCTATTGCAGTGTGCAAAAACACGGTATTACTCTGCTGATGTGTTTTGCCAGCCAAGCAAGAATGGCGGTATGAGAGCACGCTCGTCTCTGATAAGTCCTATATCTGATCTTCTTAATTTGGAATAGGTCCAGAGTTGGGTGGGCATCGTCGGGCCCCTGATGAGTCGGACGCGACGAAACGATGCAGGACATGGCGTAATGCCGAGCCAACATCTTTGTGACGTAATGTCTGATGTTGGAACAGTTCCTATGTGTCACGCTTGCGTGGCACATCCCTTGGTGTCTCTCACTAACACAAATTGTGTACCTTATTGCAGTGTGCAAAAACACGGTATTATACATTGCTGATACATATATATATATATATATATATATATATATATATATATATATATATATATATATATATATATATATATATATATATATATATGCAGTAAACTTGCTTAGGTGATATACCTGTATACCTTATATACCTAGGTGGTCACCTTGACCACCTAGTCAAGTTGACCACTTTTGGACCCCTGTGGAAATTTCCTAATTACTTAGTTCCTAATTTGGTTAAAGTGGCATTTTTTAGTGGTCCCTTAATAAAGGTTTTGCATTATTGTAGATAATAAAGTGTAAGTAAATAGAAGTTAGCATCTTTGTTCCTCCATATCGCTTTTGTAATTTTAACACCTTGAGATATCGTGAAACAAAGTGATTTTTCTCATAATAACGCTTCCGACGATAATGATTACAAAATGTATTGTAGACTATTTAAATACGAATTATCTACAATTGATACGAAATATAAACATTGTATCTCTGTTTTAATGCGTAGAAAGTGATTCTTTACGTACTTGTATTCATTGCGCATGCGCATTTAATAATTCCTCTTTTTTCCGTCCCAGTGCGGTAAAAAAGAAGGATTCTTCACCTTAAAGCACGATTAGCGAGGTTGATTACATTTTTAACAAAACTAATTTGCTGTTTGTTTAATTAAATTAACTGTTTATATCGAGTTTTTATTGAAAAACAATTATGGATTTATGTCATTATGACGAAAATTTACGAGAATAATTCGCCTCCCGAAATAATTAATTCGACATAAAATACAACTAATGAATTAATGCCATCTTTATCAAAAGAGAGATACGAACGTACATACAGGAAGTGTATTAAATATTTTTTTCTTTATTTATTATTAAAATCCAACAATTGTAGATAAAGTGGGGTAAGCAACGTTAGAAAATTGCATTTTGCTTTGCTCGTGTGGTTTTACTACCCTTGCTGTTGCTCGGGTGCAAACTCCACATTCACATGCCAAATTCTACTTTCCGCACTAGACGCGTAATGTACTATTATCTACGATTGATACGAAATATAAACATTGTATCTCTGTTTAGATGCGTAGAAAATGATTTTTTACGTACTTGTATTCATTGCGCAAGCGCGTCTCATAGTTCTGAAGAATTCCTCTTCTTTACCACTCTAGGGCGGTAAAGAAGAGGAATTCTTCAGCTTTACGTACGATTAGCGAGTTTGTTTACATTTAACAAAACTAATTTGCTGTTCTTTTATTAAAGTAACCGTTTATATCGAGTTTTTAGTGAAAAAAAATAAGTAAATCAAGTGACTTTGACGAAAATGTGGAGAATAATAATCCTCCAGAAATAATTAATTCGGCAAAAAATACAACTCAAGAATTAATGCCATCTTTATCAAGAGAGAGATACGAACTTACATACAGCAAGTTTATTTATTTCTGTATTTATTATTTAAATCTAACAATCGTAGATAAAGGACGGTACGCAACTCGTGCGAAAACGGCATTTTGCATTGCTCTTGTGGTTTTACTACCCTCGCTACCGCTCGGGTGCAAACTCCACACTCGCATGCAAAATGCTACTTTCCGCACTCGATGCGTAATGTACTATATTGTATTTGTTAAAATGTAAGAACAGCAATATCATGCTGTTAATTTGATTAAATACCAGAGTGTATATATTATATATGTCAAAGTGAAAAAGAAAAATAATTATAATAATAATTAAAAGATAAACTGTACTTGTTGTTTAGGTAAAAGGATCTAAGATGAATTTCACTAACTCAAATTATAATTTGTGAATGTTAAAAAAAAATGTAAACAAAAAGTTCAAACAGTTAATTCTATTGATTATTTAATTAAAAATCTTAACTTTTTTTTTTATCAAAGTAAAAACGGAATAGGAGGGGACGGAAGTGTTACAAGTAAAAGTGTGTATAATTTAAAAGGTGGCATTGTTTAATTGAGGTTTGCGTGTAAGTGAGTTAACAGTGATTTCTTTGAGTTTAGAATGATTATAGAAGTGTCAGAGAGGCTTTGTTACTCCCTGGTTACCTACTATTACATCATTTATGGCACTAAACTGTAATTGTTGTTTAATTACAGTAAGAAGTAATTCCGTAGATGCAACACTCGTTACAGTATAATCTCTTGAGTTCTACCTTACTCTGCTTATATCTGCACTAAGCCCTGTTAAGCATGTATTTCATACTACACGTGGGACTTACTGCAGTACACATTACATAACTGTATTATGTTTTGTAGCTTCAGTCTGTTTACAGATGGAATCCACGTGCTACGTTTTATTACACTAATATTACACTAATACTGATTATCACTTCAAACAACTGCTTCATACACACAAACCAGGAATTTCATATTTAAATTGTTTTTAATAAAAGTGTATAATACGCTTATTAAAGTTTATCTTTTACATTGTAAAAGCTATAATATTCAGAATACATCGAAAGAAATATTAATACGTTTAAAATATTTAAATCAAGCGCAATTTAACCTAAACAAATGAGAGAAATATCAAAAAATATAGTCTGCCAATTCGTGTGGCACACAGCTTCCTCGCATCCTATTTTGTATTAATTAATGATTTTATATTTTTATCTACGATTGTTACGAAATATAAACATTGTATCTCTGTTTAGATGCGTAGAAAGTGATTCTTTACGTAGTTGTATTCATTGCGCATGCGCGTCTCATAATTCTGAAGAATTCCTCTTTTTTTACTGCCCTAGGGAGATAAAAAAGAAGAATTCTTCACCTTTACGCACGGTTAGCGAGTTTATTTACATTTAACAAAACTAATTTGCTGTTTTTTACTTTCTCATATAAAGAGAAATTGTGATGGCGCGAAAATTCGATTTTGATGGATTTACACGTTTTAAGGTCCCCTGAGTCCAAAAAAGTGGTTTTTAAAATATGTCTGTCTGTCGTCTGTCTTCTGTCGTCTGTGCAGACGCCTGGAGCCTAAACTACTGGGCCGATTATGAAGAAATTTGGCATACATGTTTAGAAAAATCATACCCCGAGGCGAAATCGAGAAATGAATTTAGGGGAAATTTAGGGAAAAGAATTTAGGGGAAAGAAATTTAGGGGCACTACCCCCCACAAACTCTGAAAAAACGTGAAAAAAAATTATTTCTCGAAAACTGTTCCGACGATTTTGATTAACAAATTCTAAAATATAGTCCATTTAAATACGAATCCAACGATATAAGCCGTTTTCCCGAGAAAAATATAGTTCCTGAGAAAAAAGCTTAAAACGCGGACCGAGAGAGCCCGGGTTCGATTCCCCGCTCGGGAGAAGTTATTTTTATGATACATTTTAATGAAATGCTCAATAATAATTAAATTTACATACGAAATATAATAAATGGAAAACACTGGGCTAAATAATTATGAACTCGTATATGAGAAAGTTTGTCTGAGTTGTCTCGGACCGATTTTTTTAATAAAAGTAACTGTTTATAGAGAATTTTTTGTGAAAATCAATGTGTGATTTAAATGATTATGACGAAAATGCGGAGAATAATACGCCTCCCGAAATAATTCGGCACAAAATACAACTAATGAATTAATGTTATCTTTATCAAAAGAGAAATACGAGCTTACATACAGCAAGTTTATTTTTGTCTGCATTTATTATTTAAATCTAACAATCGAAGATAAAGTACGGTGCGCAACTCGTGTGAAAACTGCATTTTGCTTTGATCGTGTGGTTTTACTACCCTCGCTTCGCTCGGGTGCAAACTCTACACTCGCATGCTAAATGCTACTTTCCGCACTAGACGCGTAATGTACTATTACAACCCAATGTTGTCTAATTTATTCAATTTTCACCCATTATAGTCCCCAGGCCACCATAAGAAGTGAGTCACTGATTGATAAAGTTTTCTTTCCTTATGGAATCGCTTATTTATGCCGTGTCCACCGATGAATTGGGTATATGGGAACTGGGCGCTTAGCCATTTCTTTATAGTTGACATGCCAAACTTGCCCTTCAGCGGGAACATTGAAAAGAGATAGATAAACTTTTGATTTTCACAGGATCGTTTAATTAAATTATTTAAAAAACAGTGGTACACGTGGCCACCGATAAGAGTGGGCCGTTTGGGGTGTCCACAGCGCCAAACATATCGCTCTGCGGGGACATTGAAAAGAAATCGGCCCACTCGTATCGGTGGCCACCTTTACCACTGTTTTTTAAATAATTTATTAAACGATCCTGTGAAAATCATAACTTTATCTATCTCTTTTCAATGTTCCCGCAGAAGGGCATGTTTGGCATGTCATCAAAAAAGAAATGGCCCAGCGCCCAGTTGCCGTATACCCAATTCATCGGTGGTCAAGGCATAAATAAGCGATTCCATAAGGTAAGAAAACTTTATCAATCAGCGACTCACTTCTTATGGTGGCCTGGGAACTATTATTTAAACCTGTCAAAATTGTTTTTATTTTTCTAATAAATTAAAGTATTAATCAAGCGAAATTTTAAGAGTGTAGACGGTTGAAATTAATCTGGGGCTATCTCCAGGCTACTTTCGACAAACCATCAAAGTTTCATAAAAATCATTTGAGTAATCGACAGACCGACAAACAAACACGGAACCAAAAATGTTCCCTGATGTCTAAATCGGATTTCTGTCTTGGAATTTTTGAAATCGGAGACCTAAACATTTTTCGCTCTTCAGAACGATCACATAGCTTCCGTTACCTAAAGGTAAGCTCGGAAGCAAAATAGTTAATAGGTTTAATTAAAAACATATGAAGTCAAAACTATCGAATGATATAGAGATAACGGCGCGTGGGTAATCCTTGGTACTTTAGGATGGGTTAGTATTAAAATTAGAGTATACGATAAATCTAACTATATGGTTTGAAACAGACCATGGCTATTCTGCAGTAATACCCTGCAGAAGTAGCGTCACCGCCTCGCCTCTGTTAGTGAACCTTTGCAATTAAAACTAAAGGTTCGATTTACCAGGCTCAATACAAGGGCCGGCGCAAGAGGTTTTGGCGCCCTAGGCAAAACTATTATAAGGCGCCCCCCCATCATTCGATTCAGCCACTCACTTTTAGGAAATATAAGAACAAAACAATTATAACATAATTTATTCTGTTCAGTTGAAATAGTTGCCAGTCCTACTAATCTCTCTTCCGCATTACATGACATGACCCCAGCTCAAAGGGGGGTCCCGGAAAATTTTAGAAAATTAAGTTAAAAAAGGTGAATTTTGGGGTTTTTTTTTGTTTTTTCAGCTAAAAAAAATCAATCACCTAAAAGTTTGTTTTGAATTTTTTCTGCAGAATTTTTGAAACATTTATTAACTAAATCGGGTTTTAGACCAAAAAAAAAATAAGTTTTTACCTTTAACGCTATACTATGCTATTAATTCTTTCTGATTCATTATGAAATACCTTCACAACGTCCTATACAGCAACAGAACTAGGGGATACACACTCAACTGAGTATATAAACAAACAACCATTAAAGTATGCAAATAAACTAACACAAAATAGTTTAATGCTTGTATCCCACATAAACATGTAAGTGGGAATCCCAGTTTTAAATGTTAATATCAACTTGACTATTGCTCCATAAAAAATAATCATTAGCAAAATAATTATTATATTATTAGTTTTAAATGGTTATGAAAAATAATAAAACATAAGAAGTGTTCAACCAAATTTTATAGATCCACCCCTGAGATCTCTCCTAAAGAAAAGTTTTCATCTATCTCTCTTTGTAAAAACATTGACTTGTTGGTGGGTAAGTATTTTGTGGCGCCCTTCAGGCCCTAGCGCCCTAGGCAGTCGCCTAGTTCGCCTATACGGTCGCGCCGGCCCTGATATCAATACACACTATACTCTCCTTTTGTTAACTACCCTATCCTATAGAGAAGTAACTATAGGTGAATCATGCAAGACAATCATTCTGGGTGTGTGTAACATTATGCAATATGTCTGACGATAAAATTCTGCTAAATTCATCATGTTCCAATACCTTAAGTGAAATTCAATCGACTCGTAAAATAGGTCACATCTAGTATTTCTTATAACTAGGCATCGCGTGGCTCTATCATTGAAGCGAGCGTATTGCAATAAAATACTGAATATTGAAATTTATTAATCATGAATCATGATTGTTGAATAGTTGAAGATAAGTGGAAGAGGGTAGTGTGAGGTAGAGTGGGGGTACTCGGTACAAAGCTTTACTTCCTAAACAAACCTATACACTATAAGAATCTTAACAACCCGTAATAGCTTTTATATTATTATTATAAATGTATCACTTCATTACTCAAATACTACTGCTTGTATCACGTTGAAATTTTACATACTTGTTTCAATCGTACTTTAGACGATGTACATGAAGTTTTATTAAAATCGTTACAACGTAAGATATTGGTAAAAAGGTTGTTTTCTCAATTTTAAACGTTTAGGTCCGCTTTAAAAGTTTTAGCGATCTTTATTAATTCATAGCAGTGTCGTTGTTCGTTTTACTAAAAAATGTTATTTGAAACAAATGTTCGTCTCATCGAATAGGTGATGATAGAATTTTTTCCCGTCCTGAAATTCCAATTTTAAATTTGAAGCTTACGTTTACGCGAGCATTGCGCGCGAACTCTAGGACCGATCACGCTGTGCAACGAACTTAGCCTGAGTATTAGTAAAAGGAAGATGTATACCAAATTTCAACTAAATCGGTCAACTTTTACTCAAGTTATCGTCGGACACGTAAACGTTACACACAGACAGACAGACAGACAGACAGACAAACAGACAAGATGCATATTTCGTTGAATGTAAGAAGCTCGCTTACGCTCGCTTCAATAATCAACAATTTAAAAGAGCCATTTAAAACTTACTTCATTTATTCTACATGTTACTATTTATACAATAGTCCTACAAAAACATTTCTTGCATTTAGATTACACTCGCGGCAAAATTCCGAATAAGGCAAGAATCAACAACAACAAAATATACATCGAAACATTTTGGGCAAAGTAAAAAAAAGAAAAATTGAAAGTGTATTCATACATATTTTTTTCGACTGCTGTTACAAGAATTTTCTAACACAGTAAGCATTTACCTTTTTCCTCTCTATATGAAAATTGGAAATGAAAAGTAAATTACACTTTTCTTTATACTTTATCAAGAAAATCCTTGTAGAATGGTAAAGAAAACTTTATTTTTTTGGTTATATTTACCGAGAAATATGAGAGTTTCTGTTTGCATTCAATATTACATCTGTTATGATATTCAGCATCGTTTGGCAGTACAATTGAAATGTTATCTACTGAAATACAAAACTCGTTTATATAAAAAAATATCTGTTTTTTTTTGTGTTGTAGTGGTGATTTGGCATATATGTTTTTTCCTTCTTTTCCAATTCTGAGTTTATGTTGACTGTAGATAAGAGGGATTGATAATATAACTGTTAGTAATAAACCAATTAACTTCCGAGCTTACTGAAGGTAACTAAAGCTATGTGATCGTTCTAAAGAAAGAAAATATTTTATGTCTCCGGTTTCCAAGGCAAAAATTCCAAGACAGAAATCCGTTTCACACATCAGGGAACATTTTTGGTTCCGTGTCTGTCTCTCGGTCATTTCTGCGAACCAACATATCTTAAAATTTGTGGGAACCAACATTATTTTAAAAACTATTCATCTGATTTTATTAAAATTTGGATGGTAGGTCATAATTAGCCCATTTTCCCATAAAAGTTTCAATCTTCTGCACCTATTTGTTTCTCTTCCACATGCGCACAAACATACATTTTTTTAAACATATATCATCAAAGCACTCCAGATTAATATCAACCGTCTGCCCTCCATAAATTTTGCTAAATGAACATTTTTAGTTTCGTGTCTGTCTGTCGGTCTTTCTGTCTATATGTCGCTCAATTTTTGCGAATCAACATATCTTAAAAACTACATTTTAATGAAATTTGTATGGTAGGCCTTAATTAGCCCATTGTTGGTCCCTTACAAGTTTCAACCTTCTGCGCTCATTTGTTTCTCTTCAATATGCGCACAAACATAACTTTATTTACACCTATATCTTCAAAAGTACTCATTTAATTTTGATGAAATTTGGATGGTTTGTCAAAAGTAGCCAGCAGATAGCCCCAGATTCATTTAAACCGTCTGCGCTCTTTATACCTTGCTAAATTGCTTATTATTATTGCTTATTATTACTTTTTCATGTAAAAAAATCAAAACAATTTTGACAGATATAAGAAACAAGGGGGATATTAGATAAATTTGACAATAATGGTTAGTAAAAGCATAAAACTACTAAAGTATACGAAACCGGACGTGAGGAAGCTATGTGCCACACTAATTGGCAGACTATTTTAGTTGGAAATAAAATTAAATCGAATACATAGATTTATCATAATGCTTCCGTTGGTATTAGTTAGGTCGGATGGAAAGCAAAAATATGTTTGTTAAAAGACCAATTATATTTTATAAGTTTATTTCTAAAATTCTTATCAATTCATTGACACAAATAAATTCAAAACAGTACATTACGCGTCTAGTGCGGAAAGTAGCATTTTGCATGCGAGTGTGAAGTTTGCACCCGAGCGATAGCAAGGGTAGTAAAACCACACGAGCAAAGCAAAATGCAGTTTTCCCACGAGTTGCATACCGTATTTTATCTACTATTGTTGGATTTTAATAATAAATACAGGAAAAAAATAGTTACTTTTATTAAACAAACAGCAAATTAGTTTTGTTAAATGTAAACAAACACGCTAATCGTTGCGATAAGGTGATAGTCCAGGAGATAGCGTGCAAAAAAGTGTCTGACTAACATCAAGCTAGAATTTTGTATCCAAGTAAATCTTTTAGCGGCTTTTAAGAATATGTGGTCGGCTAGATTCGTCTGTGGGACATAGTTTGGCAATAGGCATTTGAAAAAAAAAAAAAATGTCCCGCCAATTATGGTGGACAGTATGATTTTCATGATCCTGAGTACAGAATTAGATAGTAGACTAAAAATCAAGTCGATGTTATTTTCAAACTTGATAGGTTAGTTATCCAAATATTACTAAAAATCACATCGTGGTCACCTGTCAAGGAACAAACTAACATCAACTTGATTTTCGGTCTACTAAATAATTCTGTACTCAGGATCATGAAAATCACATTGTCCACCACAATTAGTGAGACAGCCGCTCTCCACCGGTTTATTTTTTTCAAAAGCCTAATGCCAAGCTATGTCCCGCCGACGAACTCACCCGACCACATATTCTTAAAAGGCGCTAAATGATTGTCTTGTATACAAAATTCTAGCTTGATGTTAGTCAGACACTTTTTTGCATGCTATCTCCTGGACTATGAAGAATTATGAAATGCGCATGTGCAATGAATACAAATATACGAAAAGAATCACTTTCTAAGCATCTAAACAGAGATAAAATGTTTATATTTCGTATCAATTGTAGATAATAGTTGTTTATTTCGACTTTTCTAAGGAAAGAAATAAAGATTTTCGAATAAAGGCTCTACTATCCTCTAAGGAAGTGTTTTTTTTCTTTTCTTTTTTTGGGGGGGTTTAAGAAGACAAACTTGTTAGATTGAGCTTGTCTATAGAGGGAGGTAAAGATTCAAGAGGGGTAAAAAGAGGGGTAAAAGAGGAATTAGTTGAGTTGTTTTCAGGATGGAATCAAACCGTATGTCGAGTATAAAACGAACAAGAAAGAAAAAATAAGAGAAGAAGAAGAAGAAATATCTAAAAGGAAGAGCGAGTAACGGGTTGAGCAGTTTAGAAGATTGTAACGGCACATAGCTGGGGCAAGTCTTGAAGCTTTGCACCGCGTGGCTTTACTTCACTCCTTGTTTCATCTCCCCCATCTTCTCAACCAAAGCGCTAAAACTTATAATTAGCAAAGTTCTTTGAACCCTCTATCTTCTCTTATTCTTTTTATTTTTCAAGAGCCAAAAAAGAATTCAGCATCTTCAAGACCGAAAACTTCGAAAAACATTATCCAATTTTATTTTTTATTTCTTTTTATGTATCCTTTCTTACTTATTAAATCTTTTATTTCTTTTTTCCATCTTGGTTTCATCTTTTTTAAGTTTCTGTAAGATATTAAAGAGGATAAAGAAGTTCTTGTTAAAGAAAATAAGATGATAGGAAAATGAATTAGTCATAGTGAAGGTTGATAAGAAAAGAAAACACTTTTACTTGTTCAATAATTTTATTGTCAAACCATAAATATATTTTGACTTACATACCGGTTTCGACTTATTCAGTCATCGTCAGTGTAATGATCCTCTAAACTGACTCTAATGATCATTACACTGACGATGACTGAATAAGTCGAAACCGGTATGTAAGTCAAAATATATTTATGGTTTGACAATAAAATTATTGAACAAGTAAAAGTGTTTTCTTTTCTTATCAACCTTCACTATGAGTAAATACCATAAAATCTCAATCAATACTACGAACTTCAAATGAATTAATCTTTTCAAATAGAAAAAAAACTAAAATTATTCAATCATATCTTTATAAGTTCCTTTTTATGATCAAGAAGAATATACATAAATATATACACATAATATATCACACCCTCAGAAGTATAATGATTTAACTTTTAAAAATAAAAATCAATTTTAGGTTTCTTTACAAGGTACTAAAACAAACCTTATACAAATAACTTCTCTGTCTGTCCGTTGGCATGATTCAATTTATAAACTACTATAGCTAGGAACATGAAATTCGGCACACGCAGGTACATCTCGGCATTTGTTAAGCCGGCTACACACGCTCAAGCATGCTTGCACGATCATGATTGCACAAGCATGCTTGAACGTCTGAATGATAGTTTTGTGCAAGCATTATGATTGTACAAGTGGATTGAGGCTTGATTGAAATTTCATGATGCATGCTGGTACAAGCTCAGCTTGAACGATGGATTGAACGTGTGTACCATGGACAAGCAAGCTTGTGCAAGCCTGGCAGTCTGGAGTTGAGTTCATTATGTTGTGTACTGATTTTAAATCTGACCATATTTTATTCTTATCATCACCATGAACGAAAAGATAGGTTATGTAGTGAGCAAAAACTTTATTGGACGACTTGATTCGTTTATACAAAAATAATCTATGTCTATGGCGTGTATAAAATCGATGACAAGATGATAAGATTATGACGATAAGGGCAAAAGGGATGCTGCGTATAATATGTTGCTACAGCAATATGGACTTATTAGTTATTTTAGTCAAAAATATGGCTTCTGTTCGGCCATCGACCATCAGCCAATCGGCAAAGAGATCGTGGTTGCGTTAATATATATTCTAGGGCAAAGGTCAACAAATTTGGTTATTTCCGAATAGCTCGCATCCTATGACTCAGACACTAATCAAGGTGGATATCAAAATTAAAGATAACAAAATTTCCCACAAAATTTTTTTCGTACAACGAACTATTTAGATAATCAAGTGCTCCGAAGTTTCCGCAAAAGGCCAATAAATACCAATAAAATTTGCTTTTCCCCGAAGGAGCTCCACGGTGGGAACCGTTACTCAATACCTACGAATGACATTTCAAGTTTGTTAGTTTGAAAATATATTCCCAGTGTTTAATATGTCACAATGGTAAGTGTTAGTTAGGCGTGACAATCGCAATAAAACTACTAAAACTTAACTTGTCACCCTATCCTTCTAAGATTCCTATGTATATATGTAACGCATATATATATATATATATATATATATATATATATATATATGTATGTATAATAAATATATATATATAATATATATATAATCGATACAAATATATACATTCATTAATTAGTTTAAGAATGCTAATCTTATTCTGTCTGTTTTTATAGACTTCCTTTCAAATTGCTTCTTTTTTTTTTTTCGACAGTGTCTGATGTTTTCCAAATGTCCCAAGGTATTACCGTTGTACTAAAAAGCCGATTTATTTTAAGCCATTAAGGGACTGTTGGAAAGGAAGAAAGAAGGACGACATAAGTGTCGTCGTTTTCCCCCATTGTAAGAAGAAGAAAGTAGTGAAAATGTGCCACGTCCTATCCCAGATACGATTCTACCTCACCCCACATACTCTACGCTACACTCCTCCCTCAGATGACATAAACCAACCAAAATAAAACCCTTAAAATATCGAACAACAGAAGCCGAAAGAAAAGAAAGATAAAATATCTTCTCTGGAGAAGAAAATAGATGCAATAAAAATCTGTTCTAGACGAATCTCCTAAGATCTCTCAAGATATATTTTTACTATTGTATTACATCCAATTCTCGTCACATACTCCTTCTAGGATATAGATTGAGATCCATTCTTAAAGACAGATATTCTGTTTTTAGAAAACAAATCTATATACTTCGTGAAATAAATAAATAACCCAATAACATATAATTCCATTCTTTCTTCTAACTACATTTACATATTATTATTTTTGAAAAATAATATAAAACAAAAAGAAAAAAATAATGTTGTAAAACAAAACGAAAAAAAAGTCTTTTACATAAATATTTATATTTTATTTTGGGTGATATTTATTTAACAATTGTTATCTCCCAAAAACCATTTTTATTATTATTAAAAGCACAGTTAGATAAAATAATGGTGTATCCATGTTTGTTTAAGCAGAGGGTTTCTATGTACGAAAACTACATATAGATATAAATCAGATACGGATCACTTGTTGATTCAGAGAATAAAAATATAAATAAAATGTAAGAATTTTTGAACACGAAAAGAAGAAGTATTGCAAAAAAAATAGTAATATTTATTATTACTTTGTCGTTTATTTAGTCCTGAGTAACCATCTTAACTCAACAACTCGGTGTGATCATGAGTCTGAAACTCGTCATAAATATGTGATTTTAGCTGTTGTATGTATATCTTTATGTGTGATGCCACAGGTCCAACTTTATAAGCAATTTTGTTCAGCGTAAAATTGGCTGAACGAAATCTTTTATCTACAGGTAGTACTCTTAAAAGAGAAATTCGTAGTAGAAAATTAGTTGTTAGATATGTTTCATTTGTATACATCGTTTATAAGACGCACCTCGAATGTAAGTCGCACCCCGATTTTCGCGAGGCAAAAAAAGTGGAAAGATTGCGTCTTATATTCGAACCCAAACGGCATTATATAATAGACTAAACTCATGATTTTAGGTTGGTATTGGTTATTCCTATTTTAATTCATAATTAGAAAATATGCAATGAGTGTGGCCCATAAATTGCTTCACTAAAACCTATATGGAATTGCTTCATTATAACTTTAGGAACTAAAGTTTTAATTTATAATTTATTGCTTTATTGCTTCCGAGCTAACCAAAGGTAATGGAAGCTGGGTCATTCAGAAAAACGACATTTTGGAAGAAGAATGGGCGTAAGAGTTTGAAATTAATATGGACCAAAAATGGGTTAATTGTGGCCTACCATCTAAATTTAATCTTAAATTGATGAGAGGTTTTTAAGCTATTATAGTAGTTCGATAATTGTTAAATATTAGATCGATAGACAGATACAAAATCAAAAATGTTCTCTGATGTCTGAAACGGATCATGGTCTTGAAATTTATAATATAGAGGCATATAAAAAATTCATTTCTTCAGAATACAATGCTTCTGTTACCTGTAAGCTCGGAAGGAAGTATTTTTTCTAAGAAAATAAAAAGGAAGAGTTATTTATTAAGATTTCTTTCATCTAAAAGGATTTCTTGTAAATCTGGAAAAATCTTATAAAAAGAGGAATCTTTCTTTTTTAATATTTAAGTTAAAACGTCTATATTTATTGGATTTCCTTTTATCGGAAATAAACCAATTACTAGAATTCATTGAAAAATCAATTGAATCTATAAATATGAATTGTTTAGCACGCTTTCTTCTTCTTATTTATAAAGTTTTTATAAAAGTGGTATTTGAAATATAGAATGTTATTAGGTTACGAGATGTTAGAAAGTTGCTGGTTATTTATTCCTTATTAATTGGAATGACGTAACAAGATATCAATTAATTCTTTGTAGAAAATCTTTCACAAGCAATTAAAATAAGAGATATAATTTAAGGATATTTCAAACTATAGAATTATCCAATTAATTAACCATCCTTTGAGGTTTATTGTTTGTGTCAATATACCGAATTAGATGAATTATGTAATACTGCATAATTTTTGCTTCCGAGCTTACCTAAGGTGACGGAAGCTATGTGATCGTTCTCTAATTCATGTTAACTCTGGCAACGTTTCGGCTATTATCAGCCATTTTAGAGCCTAAAAATAAAGATTTATTTGTTGCAAACATGACAAAATAACAATGATTAACAGTCTATTATCACAAGAAAAAAGCTATAATGTATATACCTGTCTAGTCTAAATAAGCCCTCAGGCTAACGAGTCAAAAAAATATGAAACTATTTTCCTCTAACGTCATAGATAATTTTTGGAAAGAATTTTGGGAACTGGTAGTTCACCACGTCTAATCCTAAAACCATAAAAGCACACATGGTAGTTACTATGCTAGTCCAAATTTGTGAAGCATAACAGAGTAAAAAACAAATTATAATTCCCATAGTGAAGAGATAGATAATTAATGTTAATGTATAAGGTGTGTGTTTACCATATGTACGAATTAATCCTATAATTAACGTTAGTTAAAAAACGCATCACAGCCACAAAAATTAACATTAACCCTTAACTGCCAGAATTATTTTTTTGGGGAATTGTTTGGTTTTTTCTGAAGATTTTGTCGGTTAAGAGGTCCCTTAATATGTAAAACATGTTTAAAAAAATTGAAATAAATTCCTTACCCCAAATTTGGGCTGTTGCCATATGGCAACGCTAGGACATTAGCCCTACAGTTTTTTTCTCAGTAAATTTTTTAATAATTTCTTTTTTCCGTGGTAGGCTGTGAAATAGTAACTTCAGAGCCTAAAAAACATAGCTAAAATCCATTTTTTCATTACGTGGACTTAAAAAATCTTTTCATTACTCCTAGCTGTAAAGAAAAAATCTTTTACATCCTAGGAACTAAAAGATTTTTATTTTCCGGCGGGTAGTTGTCAAAACTTCCGTTAGTACCGCTGCAGTCGTCTTTGTAGAAATGCTTCTAGTACGATTAAAATCCGCTAGATGTCAATGCGTTTTATTTATCTTTTCTTATAGTGTAACCTCTTTTTAAGGTTTCTTTTTTTAAGTCTTAAGTATGTACTAATATTTGTTATTATTATATATTGATTAGTGATTAATATTTAATGTTTTTTCATTGTCTGCTACCTCGGAAAAAATAGCATATCCTACGCGACTGTGAAGTGTTTTTTCTTTACCTTGGCAATATTTACTGTCTCGCTTCGCTCGACAGTAAATGTAATTGCCGCGGTAAAGAAAAAACTCACTTCACAGCCTTGTAACATAATATACTATTACAAAATGTATGTAAAATAAATTTTAGGTTAAAAAAGTACAAATAATACTAACAAAATACTAAATTTATTTAAAAGAACAAAAAAGTTTTTTTTCATTATTTGTATTATGTATCATGTTTTTTTTCTGTAAAATTATGTAATTATTTCTTAATTTTTTGTTTTATGCATGTGTTTTTGTTATTACCTTTAAAAATATATATGTATTATTCAATTTTAATAAAAAAAATATAGAAATTATTATATACATATTATTTTTAAAAGAATAGCCCAATAATATTTGTAACTAATTATTAATTATACTTGTTCAACAAAAATAATTACAATATTTTGAGACTAATTGAGAAATATTTAGAAAATAATCAATAAGAAATGAACATTAGGCAAAAAAACATCCAAAATTTGTATATAAATATGACTGAATAAAATTACCAATTAGAAAAAAAACTGTAAGGCTAATGTCCTAGCGTTGCCATATGGCAACTTTCAAATTGACGCTTAATTTAGGGCAGAAAAATTAAATTTTGTGAAACTGCAATAATTTTATATTTTAAATCACTCTTTATTCTAATAGTTTCATTACCAATAATAAACATATTTAATTAATTAATTAATTTAAAAAATTAAAATTCTTTCCGTGTCTCAAATTTGGAATAACCCATTTTTTTAACCTGTCTTGTCGCATACGTGTTGCACCAAACAAATAAATCTAATGATGAAAAATGAATTTAGTCCTTCTTTTGACATAATATTAACATTTAAAAAGTTCAATATTAACTTGGACCTCTCCAGACAATAATAAAGGGAGGGGGTTTTGCTGTTGCCATATGGCAACGCTACGTTATTAAGGGTTAAAAGCTAAAAGTAACAATGATAACAACAAATTAATTTATAAAAATATCACAGTGAGAAACTGCATGGCTAAAAACAAACTAAAAATTGTAAAAAAGGAGTCCCAGTATCATTGGTACTGTACAAAAATGGACTTTGATAACATAACTGTCTTATCAGTGATCACATTAGTAAACAGTAAATAGTTATTTATGTAACTAGGCAGCAAAATGGAATTTTACTGACGAGTGATTAGATTAGCCTCCGAGCCGAAGGCGAGGACATGATAATTAACTGCCCAGGCGAAGCCGAGGCAGGTAATTTACCTATTTGACTGTCGAGGCGAAGCCGAGGCAGACAATGAATAAACGAGGCAGAAATGTTTCCTTTGCTGCCTTGTTGCATACAATATTTTATCTACTTGCGGAAGAAAAATGGAGCTGCTAAAATGTTATGTTTATTAATATATCATAGTTAATAATTATGTGTCATATTAATAAAGATAATACCATATGTATTAACTAAAATTAATGTTCAAATAAGAAACTTGGGAATAATAACAATAAGTGAAAAGCAAACTCAATCTATAACAATATAAACAAAACACACGTTTATAACACACATAACTTCTGAATGAATAATGCACGCAATATAAAATATTTATTTATATTTTTAAAGTGTTAAAGATATCTTCTATTGCTTAAAAGAAAAGAAGTAACTAGGATACATCAAGAAAAGTAGCTAGTCTAATCTGGAATGACTTCAATAATAAAAATAATTATGGATGTTCAATGTTTACATGACGCTACAGTATTGTCAGTGACTCTACTATTTTTTTAATTAAAGATCTACTAATCATTGAACTTATTTAACAAGAATTAACAAATATAAACAAATTATTTTATTATTAAAACGTTTATTTATTAAATATTACTTATTTAACTAAAATATATAATGTTATAAGATAGAGATAATAGTATAAACTGTTCTTGCTAAAATAAGAGATGACACGCAGTGGTAAACACTGTTACTTTCTCTGCCTAGGCAGGGAAATATTTCCCTGCCTAGGCAGAGAAAGTATTTTCCTGACTGTTTTAACTACTTTCCTGTCTGTTTTAAATATTTTAATGACAAATCAGGGAAATAGTACTTTCCAGCCTAAAAACAGTTAAGTAATGTTTAATTTTGCTGCCGCGAGTAGATAAAAAAATTTAAATGTAGTGGTAACAATCATTAATATTAAATTTGTAATTTAGTAGAATACCTAGAATTAATTCTCTAATAATATTTGTAATACGAGTGATCTAATCTATTGTAGCGTTTTTCTTGTGATAATAAACTGTTAATCATTGATATTTTGTCATGTTTGCAACAAAAAAATCTTTATTTTTTGGCTCGAAAATGACTGGTAATAGCCGAAACGTTGCCAGAGTTAACATGAATAATTAGAGTACATTTCTTCTTACATATTACCCTTTAAGGATCCGCCTAAGAAATCAGAATATTTTATTATAAATTTAATAATTTCATCTCTATTCAATAAACATTAGCAAGAAATTTTTTTTGCATTATTTTATTTCTTTTTTTTCTCTTTTTTTTTTTTAAATAAATAGAGTTTTAGTTGAAAATATTATTAGGTAAGTAAAAATTAAATTTGTTTTACCCTTTTCTCAATTTCTTTTCAAAAATCCACCAAAAAGAAAGTATTTTTACCTGAAACAAAAGAAAATTTAAATTAGAATTGACACAATAAAAAAAAACTATAGAAATATATTCTCTAATAAACAGGTCAATAGTGTGCTAATCAGCACACAGCGCGGGTCCGTAGGCAACCCTGTATAGTTTAAGTACATAGTACTTTAAGTACCCGATTTACCGGTGTTTTTTAAAATGCTAAAAAGCTTACTTTGAACTATCCTATTGGTCTGATATTCTCAAAACACATATACAAACTTCTGATAAAGTATTTTTTTCCACTGAACCGGACTACAACCATATAAATACATCGAAAAGACCATAGTTATAAAAAAAATCGTATTTTGTCAATAGAAAATAAAATAATATTTTTTTCGAAATTTCCAAAAGGTGGTATCTTTACTTTTGGTCGAGAAATGTTCAGGAATTTTTTCAGATTTTTTGCACTTCACATAAACGAGATAGAGGGGGGGGGGACACGTTTCACACCCTACTTGCCTATGCTCGCCCTATCAAAGTTATAACCAAAGAATTATATATTTTTGTAATCAGCTCGACGTACCCTTTCATATGATATCCCTCACGGTGTCGAAAAAAAATAAAAAAACTTTAACCCTTAAGTTTTTTTACCCTAATTGTTTTGAATTTTTTTTTTTAAGTCACTATATTTTTCAAATATGTGGGTAGGTGCAAGACACATACATGCAAAATTTCAAAGTGATCGGACGAAAGGTGTAGCCGTGAGAGCAGGCGACGGACAGACACACGCAAGAAAATATAAGGGTCCTTGGTTTTGCCTACGGACCCTAAAAAATATCCAATTGGGTTTAGGGTATTTAGTACAAAATACAAAATTAATATTTTTAGTACAATTTTCATGTTTTATATCATTATACCGTTGTAACAGAACAATTAAATTGTATAATTATTAGGATAGTACGATACTGTAGAGAATCATTATACAGGGTGGTCCAAAAGTCTCCCCCCCCCCCCCCCCCCTCTTAACTTTTGAACGGTTTGAGATAAATTAATGAAACTTGGGGGATCTCTACCATGCAAAGGGAAGTTTGTTTTCATGCAATCACCCACTAGGGGCAACCACCCACTTTGCCCCCAGGCCACCCAACTTCAGAATTTCAAATTGGAATGTATATTTTTGATAGCATATTTATATTCTACAGTGAAAAATAAACTTTTACTTAAAACTATTTTTTTTATCTCCAATATTTTGCCCCCTACAGGGGGGCAAAGATAGCGAAATAACCCTTCCGATAATACGTTGTAAAATCTTAACGGTTAGAGATAAATTAATAAAACTTAGGGGATCTTTACCATGTAAAGGGAAGTTTGTTTTCATGCAATCGCGCAGTAGGGGCAACATCCCATTTTGCCCCCAGACCACTTAACTTAAAAATTTTAACCTGGAATGTATATTTTTGATAGCAGATTTAGATTCTACGGTAAAAAATAAAAATATTTTACTTCAAACTTTTTTTTCTATCTTTTGGACCACCCTGTATAATTAAACAAGTAATAAATTAATATAATTTATAAAGGTGTTCTACAGGGGTAATAAAACCATGTTAAAAATCACAATACTTTTCTATTTATATGAGAAAGTTAAAAAGATTAAAAATTCCTGGCCTATCACCAGGATTCTTAACTAAAACTTAATTGAACCCTGAATATTTTGTTACTTCTATAATTAGAATAATCCATTATTAGGATATAAATTATTTTTTTAAAAACTGTAAAAGGATAACGAAATAGTCAATACATCAATGTATAAATTTAGGGTCACTGAAGTATTAAATTGACTTAGACAAACTAGGTTTTGTAATTAAAATCAATAATGTTTTATAATTAAACATAATTTAAATGACTGTAAGTAAGGATTTTGAATTGTTTTGTTGTATCGACAGTAAATTGTTCAAGTTGACGGTTTTCTGTTGGATTTATTTGTTTTTTGGCAGCGAGACAAGATTCTGCAGGTTTCAGGACCTAAACAATTCCTTTAGAACCATTATAAATCACTGCTAGAAGTAAAACTTCCCCTTAGATTACTTTCTCCAGGATTTTTTCCTCTAATTCACGTCTGGTTTACTCATTGATTCAACTCTTCTATAAGTATTTTAGTCCATTTAAATAACTTTTGCCATTCTGTAGCATTGTAGCAAAGCAATTTACAATTTTAATCATTTGGAGAACCTCGAAGAAAAGTAATTTAAGCCTTGGTAAGAGAAAGACAAATAAATTTTAACTTATTTCATGTTTTTTTTTTTTTTTTTTTTTTTTTTTTTTTCAGTGATTGATAAAAAATTGTATTTATTAAAATAATTAAAATAAAGTAGGATATAAATATCCCAAATGCTTGAAAAAATAATTATTTATAGTTTCTTTAACCGATTAATAAAAAAGTCCAGTCATGCACCATGACTTTATTAGCGAATTTTCAAAGAAATCTTCATATTATTAGCTTATGATAATATAGGAAAATTCTGGTTTAGAATTTGGATGGGTGAAAAAAAATTTGGTACACAGGGGTACAGGGTAAAAAAGTCAAAATAGTATTTATCCTTCAAGATGCATGGTCGTTGGAAAGCTCTTTAAGAGTACAGTAATTGTTGTTATGTACACCAGTTATTATATTTCCATATAAGAGGGGGCTAAAATGGGGGAAAAATCACGTTTTTATGCTATTTTTGACCCTAAATTATCAAAATTTGACCCCTAGATGAATTTCAAAAATTCTGGCCTATAAACTTATCCTTTCTTTTGATATTATTGACATTTTAAAATTTGTTTGGATTTTTTAAGTGCATCCTAGCTTGAGATATCGTCGGGAGTGACACATACATATATACATACATCAAAAAAAGTGTAAAATTTTAGGAATCGATTCAGAATGATCTAAAACGGATTTCCACGGAGAAAATTTTCAAAAATTTGCGTTAACAAATTTTTGAAGCCATTCCAATAGTTTAATTTTCTTTGAAAATTCGCTAAAAGAATAAATATTTTATAACAATTTTCTCTACAAGTTAAAGAATAAATATTTTATAGTTTTGCTTCCGAGCTTGCCGAAGGTAACGGAAGCTACGTCATCGTGCTGAAGAGCGAATTCTTTTGTCACTTCTTTAGATTGTTACCCCCCTTATAAAAAAACAGAGGGTAGTAACAATGTAAAGAAGGTGTACGGAATGTTCTTCTTTAGACTGTTACTCCCCTAATGAAAAAAGAAGTTTGATACTCCTTTGTCCCAAAGTACTTGTTAGTCAAAGTCATTTATATTCTAAAAAAAAAAAAAACGGATAAATAACACTCTAAAGAAGTACCAGTTTTTATGTCCCTAATTTTAAACATTCCAAGACAGAAATCTGTTTCAGACACCAGGAAACATTTTTGGTTCCCTGTCTGTCTGTACATTGTACATGTCGCTCAATTTTTGCGAACCAAAATATCTTAATAAACAGGTCAAGTGTGAGCTAGTCAGCACACAGCGAGGGTCCGTAGACCACACTATATAGTGTTTAACTGTAAAGTGTATAAACAGTGTTTTTTTAGAATGCTAAAAAGCTTACTTTGAACCATTCTAAGGGTCTGACATTCTCAAAACACACTCTGATAAAGTATTTTTTTGCCACTAAACCGGACTACAACGATATAAATACATCGAAAAGACCATAATTATAAAAAAAAAACTATTTTATCAATAAAAAATAAAATAATATTTTTTTCGAAATTTCCAAAAAGTGGTATCTTTACTTTTGGTCGAAGAATGTTCAGGAATTTTTTCAGATTTTTTACACTTCGCATAAGCGAGATAGAGGGGGGGGGGACACGTTTCACACCCACTTCAAACTTGCCTACGCTCGCCCTAACAAAGTTATATCCAAAGAATTATATATTTTTGTAATCAGCTCGACGTACCCTTTCATATGATACCCCTCACGGTGTTGAAAAAAAAAAAAAAAAAATTTAACCCTTAAGTTTTTTTACCCTAATTTTTTTGAAATTTTTTTTTTTAAGTCGTTATATTTTTAAAATATGTGGGTCGGTACAAGACACATACATGCCAAATTTCAAAGTGATCGGACGAAATGTGTAGCCGGGAGAGCACGCGAGAGGACGGACGGACAAACACACGCAGGAAAAAATAAGGGTCCTTGGTTTTGCCTACGGACCCTAAAAACTACACTTCCGATATTAATGAAATTTAGATGGTAGGTCTTAATAAGCTCGTTCTTGGTCCCATATAAGTTTCCACCTTCCACGCCCATTTGGCTCTCTTCCACATGCTCGCTGACATACATTTATATACTCCTATATCTTCTAAAGTACTCATCTAATTTTTATGAAATTTGGATAGTTTGTCGAAAATTGCCCGCAGAAAGCACCAGATTAATTTCTTCTTTCGCTCTTTATCTTTTGCTAAATTGATACTTTAACTCATGTAAAAAATAAAATCATTTTTGACACATTTTAAAACGGTAAGCACGGGAGCAAAAGGGGAAATCAAATTAATAAATTAGACAATAATGGCTTGTAAAAGCATAAAATCTAATAATAATATAACCCCCCTTCTAAATGAACATATGACAAAACTAAGTAATTGTTATACATAACAATTACTGGGTACTTCTTTAGATTGTTACTCCCCCATGTATCTTTAGAATATAATTGACTGACTAAATGACTATTAAGACAAAGGGATGTTTAGTCCAATGTACTTTGAGACAAAGGAATATTACAGTTTTGTTTTTATAAGGGGAGTAACAGTCTAAAGAAGAACATTCCGTGCACCTTCTTTAGATTGTTACACTGAAGATTAATCTAAAGAAGTGCCAATTACTGTACTCTTAGAGCTTTTCAACGATATGCATGCATTTTTATTGATTAACACAACTACGCATAATTTCATTGTAACAAGTGATAATGATGTTATTGTTTAACATGGTGAGAGCAATGTGAAGAAGAAGTAGTCCAGTGATTACACTTCCTGGCCATTTATATAGTAAAATAATTATATTACAAAATATTTAAGTAATGATAAGGTAAACTAGTAAAGTATATAAGATTTAAGAAATAGATAATAATAATAGATTGCAATAATAATATTCTATGAGAGTAGATCCCTAGGCCACTGCCTCTTCAGACGTCTTGGAGGGTTACCTGGAATATGTTGAGAGGACATGAGTTGTACAAAAGGATTAGGATGATGGGATAAGGATTCGTGGAACTTTCGATATCGGGATTCGGATAGATTTCGGACAAAAGGAACGTTCAGGTCTTCATGGAGAGTAAGGTTGGAAACATAGTAAGGAGCATCGGTCATTTTTCAAAGAATTTTTGACTGAAGGATTTGGAGACGATGGGAATTTGAAGGCTTGGTGCTGCCCCACACTTCTAGACAGTAGGCCCAAGCTGGCTTTAAGACTACATTGTAGATACGAAGTTTGTTATTCAGAGAAATCTTAGACCTGCAATCCAGAAGACCGAGCAGTAACTTGAATCGTCGTGTGATGTCAGTACGTTTTGTCTTAGTGTGAAGTTGCTATGACAATCGACGGTCAAGGGTAAGGCCAAGGTATCGGACGGAGTTGGACTGAGGAATGGGAGCTTGATTGGAGGTCAAGTGTGCAAATTTTCATCGAGATCGGACTAAAACTGTAGACTTGTATAAGGAACATACTCAGACATACACAGACACATAGTTGACATTTTGATATATTTTTCTATTTTACCCCCCCTAAATGTACATAACAAGAGACAAAGGAATATCACACTTCTGTTTAATATAAATAAGGGGAGTAACAGTCTAAAGAAGAACATTCCGTACAACTTCTTTAGATTGTTACTCGGAAGATTAATCTAAAGAAGTGCCAATTACTGTACTCTTAGAGCTTTTCAACGGTATACATCATGACGGGTTTTAATTACTTTGACACTTGTACCCCGTACCCTTGTGTACCAGAATTTAAATTTTGAAAAATCATGTATACAGTCACTTTTCCCTTGCTTTGAAGGTCAAGTGTGCAAATTTTCATCGAAATCGGGCTAAAACTGTAGATTTGTATAAAGAACAAACATATATATAGATTATTTTTCACCCATTATTGAATTGAAAATGGGTAATAAAAGAGAGAATAAAAACCTAGGAAGTTATATTGAGTGAAAGGTTTTCGATGTATTTTGTTCCACAACACGAAGTTACTTTCGTGTCTAGGTGGTTAGAATGAGAGGGGGTTCTATTCTATATGCAGCACTTTCGTAAAAACAACAACCGCATTCATAGGTCATGCAATTTGTCCGTGCTTTTTAACACTTTTTTTTTTGCAAAAATCAAATTATATTTTCATAAAACAACATCTTTTTGATATTCAACCTTTTTGAGTTGAATAGATGACCCCTTAGGGTCAACGTTAAACAACTTTTTATTTTCTAAAGATATCATAAGATCGTTGAAACATCCCACGCTTTTATCCCAATATAAAGCCTTGAAGCAGCGATCAATCTTTATTTAAACAATAAAACACCTCTATTTCCAAAGCTTTCACTTCTAAATTGGAGTTTCTCTTTAAGTTCTCTAAACTTTTTGAAAGGTAAAACAAAGTGATCCGCACTTTAGTAGTACTTTTACACTTTATAAGTTTTTTTGTTTTTTGTTTTTTTGTTTTTTGTTTTTTTTGTTCTTTCAAACAAAAACTCACATTATTATATAAATATCAATCTTTATTTGGTCTTTCAATCTTACTTTATAGTTAAAACACCTAATATTCTTAGTAGTTTTTGAATCCTTTATTTCCAGCAATGTTTTATAAAAAAAATAACTATAAATTATATAAATAAAAAAATCGGTCCGAGACAACTCAGACAAACTTTCTCATATACGAGTTTATAATTACTTAACCCAGTATTTTCCATTTATTAGTTTTCAAATGTACATTTAAATATTATTGAACATTTCATCAAAATTTATCATAAAAATAACTTCTCCTGGGCGGGGAATCGAACCCGGGCTCTCTCCCTCCGCGTTTTAAGCTAATTTCTCAGGAACTAGATTTTTCCCGGGAAAACGGCTTATATCGTTGGATTCGTATTCAAATGGACTACATTATAGAATTTTTTAATCAAAATCGTCGGAACCGTTTTCGAGAAATAATTTTTTTTCATGTTTTTTTAGAGTTTTTAGGGGGTAGCGCCCCCAAATTTAGAGGTAAAATTCATTTCTCGATTTCGCCTCGGGGTATGATTTTTCTGAACATGTATGCCAAATTTCGTCAAAATCGGCCCAGTAGTTTAGGCTCCAGGCGTCTGCACAGACGACAGACGACAGACGACAGACAGACAGACATTTTTTAAAAACCACTTTTTTGGACTCAGGGGACCTCAAAACGTGAAAATCCATCAAAATCTCAAAATCGAATTTTCGCGCCATCACAATACTTTCTCTTTATATGAGAAAGTAAAAAACAATCTCTCCACAGAAGATAATAATTGTTTATCTCCAGTGGGACGAAATGTAACTTTTTAGGGCTCGTTTATAGGTAATAATGTTGGTCTTTTCATCCCTGTTCTTAAAAACGGGGAAATAATGTGAAAACAGGGAAATAATGTAAAAACGGGATTATAATCCACGTTCGCCAACCTAATTATTTTGTAAATATAGTAGAGAATGAATAGCAACTTTAGTGAATTGGTTGAAATCAGGTTGGCATCACTGCTTTTAAACTCCCAGCTGTATTGCGAGTCAGTCTACGATGTTTTGTTTACTTTTGCTTAGTTTTCGTTGAACTTTATTTTTCTTATTACTTTAAAAGTGATTATTAATTGTTTTAAACCATTTAAATAATTTATGTTATTCAATTTCTGCATAAGAAGTGGGTCGCTGATTGATAAAGTTTTCTTACCTTATAGAATCGCTTATTTATGCCGTGTCCACCGATGAATTGGGTATATGGCAACTGGGCGCTGGGCCATTTATTTTTTGTTGACATGCCAAACTTGCCCTTCAGCGGGAACATTGAAAAGAGATAGATAAAGTTTTGATTTCCACAGGATCGTTTAATTAAATTATTTAAAAAACAGTGGTACACATGGCCACCGATAAGAGTGGGCCATTTGGGGTGGCCACCGCCCCAAACATATCGCTTTGCGGGGACGTTGAAAAGAAAACGGCCCACTCGTATCGGTGGCCATGTGTACCACTGTTTTTGAAATAATTTAATTAAACGATCCTGTGAAAATCAAAACTTTATCCATCTCTTTTCAATGTTCCCGCAGAAGGGCAAGTTTGGCATGCCAACAAAAAAGAAATGGCCCAGCACCCAGTTGCCGTATACTCAATTCATCGGTGGACACGGCAAAAAATAAGCGATTCCATAAGGTAAGAAAACTTTATCAAGCAGCGACTCACTTCTTATGGTGGCCTGGGGACTAGTATTAAATACGTTTAATAAAGAAATTCAAATGTTTTCTTTGTTGAATAAATCTTATATAGCGCTTTTTCTGGAGATAAAATTTTGTATGTACCTCGAGAATAATGCATTATCCTCGGCTACACCTCGGGAGCTAATTGGCATTAATCCCTCGGCTTCGCCTCGGGAATTAAGATACCTAATACCCTCGGTTTCGCCTCGGGATTTAGTTGCCTTGATTCCTTCGGCTTTGTCTCAGGAATCAACTCAGTCACGCGGGAAATAATAATCTTACATTATTCCCTAGGTGCATAAATAAACAAGTATTATCTTGCGTGAAGAGTAGGGAATCCAATCCCGGGATCCCGAGCCGATTCAACCCTACGAAAATCCCGGGATTGTAAAGTAACAGTCCCGTGATTTCGGGATTTGAAAATTGTTACGTTTTAAGCCGTGTCCACACTATGTCGATCGACTTTTTGACATGTCCACATTACTTCAGAATGCGTGGACGTGTCACGTGTCGAGCGACAAATTGTGAATTCTATACCTATTGTTTTAATTTAATTTAACTCTTATTAAAAAATGAGTGATTTAGAAAGTATTGCAGTGGCGGCTGCTGCAATTATCATTGCAGTTGTTGGGGCAAAAAAAAGAAAAGAAAGGTCGACTTCGCCGCCCAAGGAGGTTTTGGGTATAAGGCCTAGCCTTGTCCGCAGTGGCGTAGGAACGGGGGGGCTATCGAGCTTGAACCCCCCCCCCCCCCCCCGGTCAGATTTGAAGGGGCTATAAAATTACAAATTAAATAAAAATTATTACATGGGTTTATGTCTAAAACTGCTTAAAATGCTGTTTTTGAACGTTTATTTTCCAAAATTTTCCCGAGGGAGGACCCCCTCCTAGGTAGAGAGGGTAGGTTGTAGTCTGGTACCTTAATTTCTAGAAATCGAGCACCGATAAAGAGTATGTACCCCCCCGTGCCGAGCCACCCCCGTCAAAAATGAATTCCTACGCCACTGCTTGTCCGAGGTAGAAAATAGTATAATATAGAGGAATTTATGAAGGATTTATTGCTTGATGAGGTTGATAAATCTGGAGTACAGGTGTGACATTTGCTTTCGAAACAATTTAATGAATAATTCCGAATTTGAAAATTGATTAAGTATAATTGCGCTGAAAGTAATTAAACCAGAGCCATTCTAGTGAGCCATTTTTATTTTATTTTCAACCTCAATTTTCTAAGTGCCAAAAGAAACAGCAATTTCCATTAGTCTATTATGCCACTTGTTTCTATTTTTATATTGTGAATGAGTTGAGGCTCACAATAAACTTCATCACGGTACATTTCAACAAACCTTAATAATTTGTTCGTCATTCCAATTCATAAATGTATTTTTTGTATACATGTGGAAGAGAAACAAATGTGCACAGACGCGTTGAAAATTATATGGGATCAAAAATGGGCTAATTGTGATCTACCATCCAAATTTCATTAAAATCGGACTTGTAGTTGTTATAAGATATGTTGGTTCTCAAAAAATTAGCGACTAACAGAAAAACCGACAGACGACAGAACCTAAAATGTTCACGGATTTCTGTCTTGGAATTTTCCAATTTTCAGTCTTTTCATTTATAATTAGTTCGTCATTCATTATGATAAAATGAATCAAACTAAATACCACAGACTGCTGCACTTAACCACCAAATTCACTCAGCAGAACCAATAAATGCACTCAGCAAAACACAACTGAACACAATGAATATTTTATACCTACTCAAAAGTCGAGCGACATGTTTCGACACGTCCCCACTAGTGTTGTCGATTTGACTTCCTTTCATCCGTACCGACTTGATTCGGGTAGCGTTCGACACGACCCGACATGGTTCGACAAAGTCGGGTGACACGTCCACACTTGTACGACATTGTCGGTCGAGATAATAGTATAAACTGTCATTGCCAACATTATAAAAGTAAAACTTTTACAGCCTAGGCAGTAAAATTTATTTTACAGCCTAGGCAGTAAAATTTATTTTACTGCCTAGGCTGTAAAATTTTTCCTGACTTTTACCGCCTAGGCAGTAAAATTACATTTCTCTGCCCCAAATTGGTTCAATAATGCCTCATTTTGCTGCCGCAAGTAGATAAATGTATTTTGTGCACATGTGGAAGAGAAACAAATGTGCACAGACGGTTGAAAATTATATGGGATCAAATATGGGCTAATTGTGATCTACCATCCAAATTTCATTAAAATCGGACTTGTAGTTTTTATAAGATATGTTGGTTTTCAAAAAATTAGCGACTAACAGAAAAACCGAGAGACGACAGAACCAAAAATGTTCACGGATTTCTGTCTTAGAATTTTTGAATTTGGAGACATAAATATTTTCTTTCTTCAGAACGATCACATAGCTTCCGTTACCGAATGTAAAGGCTAGGAAGCAAAAAAGAGCATTTTTAAGTGGTCGTTATATTTATATTCACTAGATGACATTTGTGATGACTGTTTCCTGTTTGAAATTTAGATTACACCTATACTTATGCACATTCTACCACACGCCCAGATGACTTGCAACTAATTTATTAATGTGGATCAATAATCAGTGACCTTTAACAGAATTGACTAGTTTAAATTTAGATTATACAGGTGACACTTCATTAATATCAAGCAATGACTGTCAAAGAGGTGAGACGTGACATACAATAGATTGTATTATCGAGGGTGATAGTATTATTTTGATAGTACGACACTGTAGTTAATTATAATATAATTAAAAAAGTAATAAATTAACAGTAATCCATACAAATCTAGAATCTAAAAATCGGTCTGAAACAACTCAGAAAAACTTTCTCATATACAAGTTCATAATTATTTAGCCCAGTGTTTTCCATTTATTAGTTTTCGTATGTACATTTAATTATTATTGAACATTTCATCAAAATATATCATAAATAAAAATCTCCTGGGCGGGAAATCGAATTCATTCATTGAACATTTCATCAAAATATATCATAAATAAAAATCTCCTGGGCAGGAAATCGAATTCATTCATTGAACATTTCATCAAAATATATCATAAATAAAAATCTCCTGGGCGGGAAATAGAACCCGGGCTCTCTCCGGCTGCGTTATATGCTTTTTTCTCAGGAACTAGATTTTTCTGGGGAAAACGGCTTATATCCTTAGATATGTATTTAAATGTACTAGATTTTAGACATTTTTTAATCAAAATCGTCGGAACCATTTTCGAGATATAATTTTTTCACGTTTTTTCAGAGTTTTTGGGGGTGTAGCGCCCCCAAATTTGGAGCTAAAATTCATTTCTCGATTTCGCCGCGGGATACGATTTTTCTAAGCATGTATGCCAAATTTCGTCAAAATCGGACCAGTAAATTTAGGCTTTAGGCGTCTGCACAGATGACAGACAGACAGACATTTTTTTAAAACCATTTTCTTTTTGGATTCAGGGGACCTCAAAACGTGTAAATCCATCAAAATCTCAAAATAGAATTTTCACGCCATCACAATAATACTTTCATTTTATATGAGAAAGTAAAAATAAATTAGTTTAGACCTAATACTTTGCTCTCTTAGATATTGGTTGGAAATAAATAAAATAAATAAATTATATAATTAGTGGAGAACATGTTTCGTAAGTCAAAGATTTTATCTTGAGAGTTAAACCAATCAGACAAGAGAATCTTAATTATAAGATGTTCTCAGCTAGTAATTAATAAGGCAGAGTTACATTTCAAAAACTAATAAGTTTATTAGTATTTAATCCCGTTGCATCAATTTTCAGTGCGAATTTCAGTACCGTTAGTTTACAATGTATAGAGGGTTATAATAATATATTGTATATATAAAGACATGGCTTTAATGTTGTAATTTTATACAATGGGATCGCTTTTGCCTCATTATTCTTTTTTATTCATTTCTGCATAAGATATCGGTTGTATTTCTTCTCCTAGACTATAAAGAGGTGGTTTTTTTTTTCTCCTTTAAAAAGCTAGAATTGTTTCCGCTCGAGCGTATCTCATTGCGGTCGTGCTTAGACCTGGTCCCACGTCTTTCTACGTTCCTAACAGAGATAAAGAACCGAATCTGTTTCCATAACATCTGTTTAGTGCAAGCGGAGGAGGTTTTTCTGCGGTGAGTGCAAGCCTAGGTATCACGACCCGACGCGGGAACATTCTCCCGCGCGCGCCTTCTCATATAAACATCTAAAGAGAGAAAGTTGTGTATACCCTTTATGAGAAATGAGGAAACGAGATATGAATTAAGAATGCGAAGGCTCTTCTACCTCAACGTCTGTTTTTTTTTTAATATTCTTGAATGAAGATATATATGGAATTTCCTGAATCATAATCCGCTTGGTTTTCTTTATATAAGAACCCATTTCAAAGCCTTCTCCCATTGTACACATGTAATCAACCAGAAAATGACTTCATCTTGTGACGAATATATTTATATTCTGTAAAATGTCTTGTTCAACCATATTTTATACTTAGTAACTTCATTTTCAATGCATGCACTCGTTTTATATTAAAAATATGCCTACTAAAAAAATTGGGACAATTGCAATAAATATATTATGTTTATGAAACTTTTTCGGATTTAACTTGGATCTCCAGTTTCAAAAAAATTACAAAAAAAAAATTACTTACATAAGTATATAACATTTTTACAAGCTTTTATTTAACTTGCAATGTTTGTATGTATGTTCGGGTCAAATCTTGCAACTGAATTTTAAAGCAGTTCAACCGATTGAATTGAAATTTTGCATACACGTTTAGTTTGGATGACAATGCATGGTCAGCTAAGTGACGTCATTCTAAAATCCAATATGGCGGACAGCACAAGATGGTGGACTAGTTATTTTTTAAGCACGCCCGCATGAAAGGGTGTGCTGAGAAGAATACGAATACAAGCTTGTTTTTAAATTATGTTTTTTTTTTAAATAAAATTAATGTTAAAAATTCTGTGTCAATAGTAATTTCTCATTATTAACTTCCTACTTTTATAAAAATAAATTTTAAATTAAAATAGAAAGTTACTACCATATAAATCTCTCTACCAAAAAAGAACAACTACAAAAATAAAAATACATTAAAATAACCGTAAATATAAATTAAAAAAGGTTTTGTAACTTTTTATTTTTTTTTTCTCTTGCACAACTTTACCTATCTAAAAGTCACATCCGAATAAAAAATACTACTTTATTTATTTATAAATTGATTTTGTGTGAATGAAAAAGCACTTACCAAGAGTAACGAAGCCTTAAAAGTCATTGCTTTAAAGAAACATAAACACAGGAAAACACTCAATATATATATATATATATATATATATATATATATATATATATATATATATATATATATATATATATATATATATATAAATTTATTTATTTTATTTGTAGTTGTATTTATTTTGTGTATATATTTTAAAATGTTCATTTGTATTAAAGTTATATTTTATTCTCTTTTTTTATATTTCGGTAAAAAGTAAAAAAAAAAAAAATAACTAAAAGCAATTCCGAAAAAAATATAACTTTTCAGTTATTTTGAAAACTAATAATATATAAGTCTCTATAAGGGAATTTAAAAGTGATTTTTCTGTGTAAAAAACTGACATTATTTGTATTAAAAATAGCTTGAAGGTTCGTATAAAAAATCAACAACAAATAGTAAGAGAAGAATTCACCATTTTTATTTCTTACTAGCTGGATACCCGTGCTTCGCTACGGAGTGTTATTAAAATTTGATAAGTTTATAGACTACCATCAAGAAACATTTAAATTATTTTACTATGCGAGAATATCTAGATTCTATCCCTCCCACCTATTTCAATACCCCCTCCTCTTTGATAAGATAATTATCAAGAATGAATATTATATTTTAAAGGTTTGAAGAAATTATAAATTATTAATTTTACTGTTATAGTTGAGGATAGTTTTATTTTTATTATTTTATTTTTATTGTTTTATTTTTATATTTTTTATTATTTTTATTATTTAGTGGCCTTGTCTAGACTGGGATTTCAGATACTCTTTTGAATATACAAATCTGATTTTAGAAGACCCTGGAAGCTCATTGTTATTATTCACGCATTAGAAGCAGATGATTCGGATTCGATTCCTGATTCTGCCAAAGAGCTTTCATTCGCTTCATATAAATGTACATCCAACTTTGCCATATAAATGTACATCCAGCATTGCGATATAAATGTACATCCAGCATTGCGATATAAATGTACATCCAGCATTGCGATATAAATGTACATCCAGCATTGCGATATAAATGTACATCCAGCATTGCGATATAAATGTACATCCAGCATTGCGATATAAATGTACATCCAGCATTGCGATATAAATGTACATCCAGCATTGCGATATAAATGTACATCCAGCATTGCGATATGAATGTACATCCAGCATTACGATATAAATGTACATCCAGCTTTGCCATATAAATGTACATCCAACTTTGCGATATAAATGTACATCCAGCATTGTGATATAAATGTACATCCAACTTTGCGATATAAATGTACATCCAGCATTGTGATATAAATGTACATCCAACTTTGCGATATAAATGTACATCCAGCATTGTGATATAAATGTACATCCAACTTTGCGATATAAATGTACATCCAGCTTTGCCATATAAATGTACATCCAACTTTGCGATATAAATGTACATCCAGCTTTTCCATATAAATGTACATCCAGCTTTGCCATATAAATGTACATCCAACTTTGCGATATAAATGTACATCCAGCTTTGCCATATAAATGTACATCCAGCATCGCGATATAAAAGCATAGCTCCTTAATGTAGTGGCTCCCAACTAGCTTTTCAATACGATCCAGATGAAACAAGTTATTAACTGCAAGTTTTTATCCTTAGTGAACGGATTTGTATGCATTTATAAACGTCAAATATGCACTGGAATATGCAAATTTGATAATATATGCACTAAAATATGCAAATTTGGTTAAATATGCAAATCGTATTATTATTTATATCAGATAATCATATATTTGTACATTTAAATACAAATTTAATAGTTTGAAATTAAGATACAAAAAAAATCGGCTCAAGACAACTCAAGAGTAACTTTCTCATTTACAAATGCATATAATTACTTCATTCAGAGTTTACTATTACGTTAGTTGTTTCGGATTTTCATAGTTACCGTTAATTAGTATTAAAAATGTATAATACTTTTACAATAGAAATAACTTCTCGGATGCGGGGAATCGAACCCTGCCTCTCACAGTACCTCTTTAAAGCTATTTTATCAAACTATCATCTCTATACCTATAATATACAGTTCCTTCCACTATATTCTCAACTTAAGTTGCTAAACATATAGCTTTAAACTTAACTCTCTTTAAAAAAACAAAAGAAAAAAAATCAATTATTTAGAGAAATATATATTATTCCATAAAACATTTTTAAAAAATTGCAATATACTGTAAACTATTAATTTTACTATTATTATTGAATATTTTATCAAACTTTTACCATTATAATAACTTCTCCCAAGTGGGAAATCGAACCCTGCCTCTCATGGTCTGCGTTTAAAGCTATTTTATCAAACTACCATTTCTATATAGCTACTTCAACCATATCCTCAACTTAAGTTGCTAAAAATATAGCTTTAAACTTTAAAAAAAAAAAAAAATAAATAAATCATTTATGTAAAGAAATGTATAGTACTCAAAAAAAAAAAAAAAATATTACTTGAAATATGTTTAAAAAAATAATAATAATAAAATAAAATAAATAAAAATTCACTGCTAATATGCAAAAAGTAAAAATCCGTTCTCTAGTTATCATTATTGTTAAATAACTTTGTCCGGTTGAATAAGAAATTTGTACATACCGTATTTATATATATTATTGGAAACTTAATACATATATATATATATATATATATATATATATTTATACAGTAGACCCTCGATAAGAAGTGTCTCAAAGGGTTTAGGGAAACAGTCTTGTTATCGAGGTGCTCTTTTTGTTGAGGGTCGTGTTATCAAGGTTGGCTATCAGTCGTGTTATAGAGGTTAATTGAATGTTAGGAGCGGGGTGGGGAGGGGTTTTCAAGTCTAGACTTGTTCAAGTTCAACCCATTCCTGTATAGAGTCGCGTTATAGAGGTTGACTTCTCAAAACGACTTGTTATAGAGGTTCTGAGTTACTTAATTGGAAAAAATACGTGGTTTTGAGGTTGTTTAGATAATAATAGTCGCGTTATAGAGGTTAATATAACATTATGTGTTATGGCAATGTAAAGGGGATTTGAAAATTGCACTTGTAATTGAGGTCTTCGTGTTATTGAGGGTCGTCTAAGCGAGGTTCTATTGTACGTGTATATATATATACACATACAACACACATACATACAACACACACACACACACATACACATACATTTTTATATATATATAAATATATATATATATATATATATATATATATATATATATATATATATATATATATATATATATATATATATATATATATATAATATTGGGAGTGGATGGATGAAGTTTCCTTTACTTGGTTGATAATTGTAAACTAAAGAAAGATGTATAAGTGAACATTTTTATATCAGTTCTTTTCTAAATACGAATCTTTAGATCTTTTTAAAGGACGGAGAGTTAATAATTAAATCCTTTGGAGGATGGTTGTAGGAAGTAACTCGGCAAGAGGAGAAAGGATCCACCGAGAATCTGGGAGTCAGAAGAAAAACAAGGCATTTAAAAGAAAAAAGAAGTAAGGAAGAAAACAAAGGATTTGCAATCACAATTAGGATTAGTCGAGACAAGTCGAGTGGGTTTCAATAAGACGACTAGAAGGTAACTCAGTAAAAAGCTTTATAAAAGATACAGTAAACTAAGGAATCGTTTATAAGTGGAAGTTTCCACTCGCTCGACAAGCTACATAGAATTCCTTAACCTCCCAATCCGGTTTATTCAAAAAAAAAAAAAAAAAAAAAAAAAATGGCGGAGGTAGGAAGAGAAATTTTTCAAAAAACGGAAGGAAAGTAACCTTGGAGTAGCGAAATAAAAAGGAACGAAAAAACAACAAACGAGTAACAGAGTGAAGGGTTATAATAGTTTAGTTGTGGAATCAGCCTCTAGAGGGAGTGAGATGGGTTACAACCGGTTTCCCAGCCTCATTAGAATAAAAGTGCAGTCGTCTCTTATAAAGGAAAAGGAGTAAGAGCTTGCCTTTTTGTTCTTTTTTATTCTTTTTTTTTAAAAAAAAGAAAAAAAAGAGGAATCCTTTTTTGTATTTGTAAACATAAGAGAACGAAATCCAGATGATTCCATCAAGCTTTTAGTATAAAAATAATCAGTGATGCCACGTGCCATCAAAAACATATTAAATATCCCTATAACAACACAAAAGTTCATCTCTTTTAAATTAATTCTAAACAAAGAGATAGAGTTGGGTGTAGAAAGAATCCAATGTTTCTAATTAAACCGTCTCTCCATTATCCACACTCCTTCAGTGTTGCCACTTTATTTCAAAAATAATAAAAATACAAAATAAAATAAAAGTTTTTTACTAGTTAAATCACGGAAGAAGTTAAATTAAGACTATATCTAGGGAAATAGTTCTTTAAAGATTTTAGCAATTAGCTTTTTCCTTCAGTCCAACTCCAATTTAGAAGCATTCTCTTATTTTAAAATTTAAATGTTCTGTTGAAATTTTCTTAAACTTCCCCTTTCTCTTCTTCGTGATAAAAGTTTAAACTCTAGCAAATGGATAAATAAATAAATTTAACGGTTTTGACTTTATTCTTTCTCTTAATTCAATTTACATAAATATGGAGAGAGAGGAGAGACTGTATGCACTTCTTGAGGTTGAACTCGCGAGGCGAGGAGCGGTACAATAAAAATTCCCTTACTCTATCTGAATAATCGTGGATAATTTGAATATATTACTTTCTTATATGGTTTTCTACAAAGAGCAATATACTTTTCATCTAAGCATTAAATACATTTTGCTTCCAAACAAAATCCCTCTGAAGGTAATGGATGCAATGTGATCGTTCTGAAGAACGAAAAATGTATGTCTCCAATTTCAAATATTCAAAGACACAAATCAGTTTCAGAAGACATCATGAACAAAATTTTGGTTCCGTGTCTGTCTGTTTGTCTGTCTGTCTGTCGGATGGTAAAAGCATAAAATCATTAAATTATGCGTCATAAGACGCGATGAAGCTATGTGCCACACTAATTGGTAGAGTATTTAAAATAATTATCCAATTAAATCTCTTTTTAACTAATATAAAATTTTAATTCAAATCTCCTGTTTACAGGAGACCCGTGGTTCAAATCCCGGCGCTGGGGTGTATTTTTCACTGTCTGTTTCCCGTAGTTAATAATAATTATAATTTGATTTAAATTAAAATTTAAACTTTCCGTAGTATGAAAACTACCAAAAACTTAAAAATTTAATTTCTAAAATAAAATGTAAAGCTATTAAATGTGTATGTTTTCTCGCTTTTTGTATAAAACTGATTATTATTATTATATATTTTTACTTTCTCATATAAAGAGAAAGTATCGTGATAACGCGAAAATTCGATTTTATGTATTTATACGTTTTGAGGTCCCCTGAGTCCAAAAAAGTGGTTTTTAAAAAAATGTCTGTTTGCCGTTTGTCTGTCTGTCTGTGCAGACGCCTCCAGCCTAAACTACTGGGACGACTGAGCATATGTGCACAGAAAAATCATACCCCGAGCCGAAATCGAGAAATGAATTTTCGCTCCAAATCTGGGGGCACTAACCCCTAAAAACTCAGAAAAAAAAAATTATTTCTCGAAAACGATTCCGACGATTTTGATTAAAAAATTCTAAAATGTAGTCCATTTAAATACAAATCTAAGGATATAAGCCGTTTTCCCGAGAAAAATCTAGTTCCTGAGAAAATAGCTTAATATGTGGACGGAGAGCCCGGGTTCGATTCCCCGCCCAGGAGAAGTTATTTTTTTGATAAATTTTGATGAAATGTTCAATAATAATTAAATGTACATACGAAAACTAATAAATTGAAAACACTGGGCTAAGTAGTTATGAACTCATAAATGAGGAAGTTTGTCTGCCTTGTCTCGGACCGATTTTTTCACTTAATTATAATACTGACAATATTAATCTAGTACAATATTAATCTTGATTATTTTTTTTTTTTTAATAAGTTAATCTTTTGGTAGCCATTAAATATATGTAATCGGCTAAGTTGGTCTGTTGGTCATTGCTTGGCCATAAGTTGTTTAAAGTTGTTGACCTGATGCGGAGAGAGCCCATGTCCCGCTTATTTTGGAGAACAATATGATTTTCATGATCCTGACAACCAAGAATTTTGAATTTTCCAAAAATCAAGTTGATGTTACTTTGTCACTTACTAGGTGACAACTTTGATTTGAAGAAATATGTGAGTTAACCTATCAAGTGCTGTAAACTAACATCAACTTGATTTTTGGTCTACTAACTACTGCTGTAATGAGGATCATAATAATTTCAAGATAAATAGAACTTTTATATACTACGTTTTTAAATTTTCTATTGAATCGTATGTAATGTTGATAATATAATTGTTATTGTTATATAATATATAATGTAAGTGAAAAAAAAAAAAAAAAAATAGTTCCGAATTTATTTACTTCACATAGGTAAATGACAACCATCTAGAGAAAACTGATCTTAAACCTATAAAAGGACAAATCTTTGTACAACGGATCTCCCCAACACCAAATCTAAAGCGTGCCATCGATATATTTGAAATAATATAATCGATAAATAATAAAATCGATATTTCCTGTTTTGCTGTCATTCATTGTTAATCTATCACAAATTTGAGACCTGTCAAAATGAAGATTGCCTAAATATGGGATATGGCAAAACAAATAAAATAACTTGCGGGTTTTTTTGAACTAACTTTCCGTACAGCAAAATTTGCTGAAAACCAATTAAATTCTGCTGAAAGATGGCTAAAAGTATTAAAATAATGCATTGTCATCGTATTCTGAGTTATGCTAAAAGTTTCGAATGTCTAGCTATTCGGGAAGTTAGTTAGAAATCGATTGTCAGATTTGTACCGGACAAACAAACAAACAAACAAACAAGAATGCAAGCTAATAAAAACGTAGTAAAAATCACATTATCCGCTAAAATGTTTGACATGGCAGTTCTCCACCGGTCTATTTTTACTTTCTCATATAAAGAGAAAGTATTGTGATGGCGCGAAAATTCGATTTTGAGATTTTGATGGATTTACACGTTTTGAGGTCCCCTGAGTCCAAAAAAGTGGTTTTTAAAAAATGTCTGTCTGTCGTTTGTCTGTCGTCTGTTGTCTGTCGTCTCTGCAGACGCCTGGAGCCTAAACTACTGGGCCGATTTTGACGAAATTTGGCATACATGTTCAGAAAAATCATACCCCGAGGCGAAATCGAGAAATGAATTTTAGCTCTAATTTTGGGGGCGCTACCCCCCAAAAACTCTGAAAAAACCTGAAAAATAATTATTTCTCGAAAACGGTTCCGACGATTTTGATTAAAAAATTCTAAAATGTAATCCATTTGAATACGAATCCAACGATATAAGCCGTTTTCCCGGGAAAAATCTAGTTCCTGAGAAATTAGCTTAAAACGCGGACGGAGAGAGCCCGGGTTCGATTCCCCGCCCAGGAGAAGTTATTTTTATGATAAATTTTGATGAAGTGTTCAATAATATTTAAATGTACATTTGAAAACTAATAAATGGAAACACTGGGCTAAGTAATAATGAACTCATATATGAGAAAGTTTGTCTGAGTTGTCTCGGACCGATTTTTTAACTCGTTCTTGCTTAATTAAAGGCGACAAAAATTAAAAGCAGGTAACACAATAAAATATTTTTTTTTATAATATGCTTAATAGAAAAGAAATTAAATAATATTAATTATATAGTGACTGGAGTATGAAATACTACCTACCTCATTTCTTTTATAAAATTAATATAATCAGTAGAAAAAAGTTTATACTTGTAATTTTTCTAAATAGAGAATTAAATTATAAATTTTCTCATTTGTTTGAACTTACAATCAAGATACAAATTAATTAACCGGTCTTTCATTAAATCTTTTTGAAGTTGAAAGAAATCAAATTACATTTCCTCCCTATAATTTTCAATTAATTAACTTGGAACGTGAACTATTAATTTAATACTATTCTCTTAATAAATTTAATAAGATTTAAGGAATTAATAAAGGAGTTACTAAAATGATACATTTTCAAAATTATTTCCTCATATAATTTAAATTATTCATAATAGAATTTTATCTATAAATTTATAATTAATATATTACTTATTAATATACCTATTAATTGCGTTAGTTCGAATTAGCGAATTTTCGAGGAAAATTAAGCTAAATGCAATGGCTTCAAAATTTTTGTAATGCGAATTTTTGAAAATTTTCTCAATGGAAATTCGATTTTGACCATTCCTTATTGATTCCTGAAATGTAACACTTTTTTGTATGTATGTATATATGTAAGTATATAAGTATATATGAATATATGTATGTGTCACTCCAGACGATATCTCACGCTAGGATGCACTTAAAAAATCCAAACAAATTTTAAAATGCCAATAACATCAAAAGAAAGGATGAGTTCGTTGGCCAGAATTTTTGAAGTTCATTAAGGGGTCAAATTTTGACAATTTAGGTTCAAAGATAGCATAAAAGCGTGTTTTTTCCATTTTACCCCCTTCTTATATGAAAATATGACAAAAGTGTACATAACAATAATTACTGTATTCTTAAAGAGCTTTCCAACGACATGCATCTTGAAGGGTAAATACTATTTTGACTTATGTACCTCGTACCCCTGTGTACCAATTTTTTTTTCACCCATCCAAATTCTAAACTAAAATTTTCCTAAGCCAATAATTTCTTAGAATTCTTTGAAAATTTGCTCATTAAGTCATGGTGCATGACTGGACTTTTTTTATATTGTATTAATTGCGACGAAGTGCGACATTTTTCCGATTTTCAGACGAAAAATACTGTTTTTACCGGTGCCGCGCCGTGAGCGAGTCGTGGAGTAGAAAAACTCCCATTTGATGCGGGTGCAGAAATATGTCGCACTTCGCAGCGCTATAGCTTCGAAACTATTGACTTTAGCGTATAATAACATTGAACCTTTTTTGTTGAATATTTAAAGTCCTACAAATTTGATAATATCTATTTTTGTCGTAACATCGATGAGAAGTAAGATATTGGCCAACAACCGAATTTCGGTCCTTTTTTTCAAAATGACGGCCAAAGCAGACCTCCCTCGAGGGAGAAAAATTAATAGGTACATCAGGGGACCAAAATAAAGCCATAAACCAAAATTTAGCTTTATTGGAATTTTTTCCCCGTTAATGGTTTTTTTTTTTTTTAGCTAACGCTCTTGGCCTAATATGGTAAGGTTTTTCTGTTTAGGACTGTGGTGCTATATATAGATTACTTTAAGCTTTTTAGGAGGTCTAATCACAGAATAAATTAAATTAATTAAACAAATGTTTCTCCTTCTCCAACATTACCAAAGAATGTTTGTTATTCTCATTTTTCAATTAATTATTCAATTATATTACCACATTACACCGAACATTTACCTTTTTAAGAAAAGAAAATAAACGTTGATAATACATAACGAGTTATATATGCCTACTGTATTTTTAATATTGAGTCAAGTCGTCGAAATTACTCTTTATTTCCAAAAATAAATGTCTATTTCAATTAGTCCCAGATTTTTTTTTGAGGCTATAATGAATGGGTAAAATAAACAGAATAGAGATTTGAGATGGTTAATTAAGTTCTTTTTTTTGTGCTTCATTAAGAAGCCGTTTCTATTTATATTTCTACTTCGTTTTTTTTTATTACCATTTTCTCTCTCAGTAAATTTATAGTCTCTATCTTGGTTTGAGTATTTTCTGTATTATTTATACAGCTTTAACCCACTTCAAACCATCTCTTCTCTCCCGGGGGGGGGGGGGGGGGGACCCAAGAGTAATTCAATGGTAAGGTTCTGAAAATGAGAGTATAAAAAAAACAACCTTTTTTGAACTTGCTAAAAAACATATTTCCAAATACAAAATGAATCTCATCTCTCTATTTAACACTTGAAAATGTTTTGCTCAATTATATCTACTATTTTATATAAATTATATATTACTAATAAAATATATAGAAAAGGTACAATAATAATTTAGTGTTTCATTTTTTGTTTAGCAAAAAGAAAATGACATTTTCCTCAGAGTAAGGAAGGGGTAGAGGGAGCAATGCGATTTGAAAAGTGGTTCATTATGCTACACCCCTATACTAACACTTTCAAGCGAGCTCAATCCGAACTAAAGTGATCACGTGGTCACTGGTCCTTGTCTTTCTGTCCCCACAGACGGTTGTCAACAAATCCTTATCAGTAGTATTTATTTGATACCCCACTCAAAGAAGATTGCTATTGGTTATCTAGAGGTCGACCAAGAAGTCATGAACACGGGAGAAACGGAAAGCTTAACTTCGTTTAAAATCGGAACTTCCGAGTAGTGCCGAAGTCAGTACAGTCGGGTGCTAAGACAATAACCATTCCTAGTTTGTATGACATGCCCAGTTATGTCAAATCTCACGAATAACAACAGGAAGGTTTCCAATCTGTTAGGTTTCCTGTTTTGTTTTGTTTTTATACAGCACGAACTATAGTCACAACTGTTCTAAATTCAAATCAAACTCAGAAATAAAGAGGAAGAAAAAAAATAGATTAAGGAAAAAGAATATCGATTTAGATTTAAAGAATTATTATGAATAATCAATAAATAATAATATAAAGATATTATCGTATATTATTTGTGATTTTCTTATCAGGTACAGTGTTGCCTGTTGCAAAAAATATAGAAGTTATCAAAAATAAAATTATTAATAACAGAAGAACAACACTGTGATTTTTGACCGTGGTCTATTATATCAAAAACTGACTGTACATGACAACACTAGCGCACTCCTCTTATTTCCATGACTTCTTGGTCGACCTCTAATAAAATATATAGAAAAGGTACAATAATAGTTTAGTGTTTTATTTTTTGTTTAGCAAAAAGAAAATGACATTTTCCTTAGAGTAAGGAAGGGGTAGAGGGAGCAATGCGATTTGAAATGTGGTTCATTATGCTACACCCCTATACTAACACTTTCAAGCGAGCTCAATCCGAACTAAAGTGATCACGTGGTCACTGGTCCTTGTCTTATTGGTCTATTCCTTGTCTTTCTGTCCCCACAGACGGTTGTCAACAAATCCTTATCAGTAGCATTTATTTGATACCCCACTCAAACAAGATTGCTATTGGTTATCTAGGAACTGTTACACGTTTATTAATGACGTTACTACCTTTAGATAATTAATAAGGTTAACAACAAACATTAAAGTACATATTTATGAAGAAAACTGAATTAAAAATAAAAATATTAAATGTCGTTAGAAAATATCAATTATTCTTATCAGCTGATACCAGATAAATTTCGAGTTTTTATCGAGATTTCGATACTGTTTCATCAAACTGCCGCTTGGGAGGTTTAGTATAGGGGTGAACCACTTTACTAAACCACTTTTTTTCATAATGAACCACTTTTTGAGACCCAGATTCTATAGAATTGTTCCCTCTACCCCTTCCTTGCTCTGAGACATTTTCCCTATTATTTTTTGACATTTGACATGTTAAAAATTATGTTATAGCCCTTAGGCTGTCTTTAATAACGACTGGTATTATTTTTTTCCTATCTATTTATTTAAAATACACGCAGTTTGCCTCCCTTTCTCCCTACCCCCTCCTAATTTAGTTTGAGAGGATAACTGAATGAATCGATGTAGCTCTATTAAAAGTTTAATTTATACATTTAATAGTTAATATATTTTAAATTATAGGAAATATATAATGTGTATATTAACAAATTTTGTTATAAATAATAGCCGGAATGCTCAAAAGAGGACCTTTTACTGTATTAATAATATGAATCCAATAAGTTCCTAGTAAATTTTATTTTAACAAAAAAATTGCATAAGATTTTTCTCCACTTTTATTTTTTATTATTTACTTTCTCGCTTTTGCAGTAAATAAATAGAGAATGAAAGTATTGTGATGGTAGTGTAAAAATCAATTTTTATAGTTTCATAGATTTACATGTTTTGAGGTCCAAAAATGGTTTGTCTGTTTTTGTCATTTGTGGTTGTGGTCTATTGTCAATCTTCTATGCTACAGGACCATGATGTTTGGTATATGTTCAGAAAAATCATACACCATGGCGAGATCGATGAATTAATTTTGATTATGATTTTGTTAAATATTTAAAACGAAATGAAAAACTAAATCATTTATACTTTTTATAAACGTGTAGTGTCCCGAAAAATCACCTTGAAATGATTTGTAATTGCCAAGCTCTAAGGTAACCACATATATTCCATTAATAATAAATGTTTGTTTTAATTTGTTGGTCTTAAAATAAATATAATAACTTATCTAAATTAATTTACTTAGTATTACTTATTTTTCTTAATATAAAATTAAGCCCTTTGCCACGGCCACGGGCCTAAAGGCTCGTTGAATATACGTATTGCTTCGAATATAAGACGCATCCCGATTTTCAAACCAAAAATCTTGGAAAAAAATTAATGCATCATATACAAACGCTCCTCGAAAACAAGACGCACCCCGATTTTTGGAGAAGCAAAAACGGAAAAAAGTGCGTCTTATATTCGAAGCATTACGTATTTTTATAAATAATGTTTAATAATATATTTGTTAAAATAGATAATACGGTATTTAAACTCAGTATATGATTCCTTAACCTTAAACCTTCTATTATTATATTTAGATTAATAATATATTATCAATATTTATAATATGTATAAATATATATATTATTTCCAGATAGTTTTATTATGTATCTAACACATAGCTGCGGTATTCTAGGCTTAAAAAGTAAAAGGGGTAGTATAAGTAGAATTAAATCATTATAAAGTTAATTCGTCAGAAAAAATTAAAAGGTGAGTCATACGAGGTTGCCTGATTGACACCTAGTCACTCAATTTTTTTTCAAGGTTTGAAGATGTTCCGAAATTAAGGGACGAAATATTACCTTATAAAGAAGCTTTTTTATTTTTTACCCCTTTAGACACAAAAGAGATTATAAATATTCAAAAATAAGGGGACAACATATATTTATATATATATATATATATATATATATATATATATATATATATATATATATATATATATATATAAAATGGGTAAAAGGGGTAAATCTATAGTAAGATATAATATTAATATATAATCGAAATGTAAATAATTAATAATGCTTTTAGTGCCATTCCAAGTTTCAATTATTTTTAGATTTACCACAGAATCTTACAAACACTTCGTATCGAGGAGGATTTCATTTTATTTAATAGAGAATATAATAGCAAAGGGATTATTGTAATTCTAAGGTATAAACAGCTTTAGATATTCTGATAATATATAATATAATAAGCAGAAGAAGAGAAGCTTTGGAAATATTTTAACAAAAGCTTAAATACCTACTAAGAATATATATAGAGCAACGAATATTCACTGATATTTGTTGCTCTATATTTCCAAATTTTCATAAGTATTTTTGAGATGAAATGGCTGTGGTTCGAGAGATTATTACCCATGTTCCCTAACATTGTGAAGTCCGATACCTCAATGTTGCTTACTTCATCCGGCCCCTAGGGACCATCTTATTCAGATCAGGCCCTTCAACCAAAAGATTAGAGACTCCTGGTTTAATCCTTTGTTGTATTGAAATCAGTTTAATAGTAGTAAAGAAAATGATTGATTATTATTGATCACTTATTTGTTCAATCCATTGATGTCTTGTCAAAAATTTGACAACTGTAAAGAAAATTATTGATTATTTATTAGTTCATTATATTGTTCTCTTGTCAATCATTTTGAACATTGTGAAGAAAATGATTGACTTTAATATTAATTTCCTATTTGTTTAAGCTATTGTTCTTTTCTCAATCATTTTGACAACTGTGAAGAAAATCATTGATATTTATTAATTCCCTGTTAGTTTCTCTATTACTCTCTAGTCACATCATTTTGACACCTGTAAAGGCATGTTCCCTTCCATTATGAAGTCCGATAGCTGAATCTTGCTTACTTCATCCGGCTCGCTATGGAACATCTTATTCAGATCAGGCCTTTCAACCCAAAATATTAGAGACCCCTGGCCTAGCAGAACCATCTTATATTTAAACCAAGGTTTAATATAAATATGATGGATTTTATAAATATTTTAAGATATTATTTATATGTCATTATAACTGCATTAGATTTAAGATTTTTTTTTAATCACCGTTAAAAATGTATGTAAATTTTGAATAAGGGAGGAATTCATTTTAGCGAATTTTCAAAGAAAATTACGCTATTGCAATGGCTTCAAAATTTTTGTAATGCGAATTTTTGAAAATTTTTTCCATGGAAATCCGTTTTAGACCATTCTGAATCGATTCGTAAAATTTAACACTTTTTTTATGTATCTATGTATATATGTATGTATTTTTGTATGTATATATGTATGTATATATGTATGTATATATGTATGTATATATGTATGTATATATGTATGTATATATGTATGTATATATGTATGTATATATGTATGTATATATGTATGTATATATGTATGTATATATGTATGTATATATGAATATATGTATGTATATATGTGTCACTCCAGACGATATCACCCCTTAGGATGCACTTAAACATTTCAAACAAATTTTAAAATGTCAATAATATCAAAAGAAAGGATGAGTTCGTTGGCCAGAATTTTTGGAGTTCATTTAGGGGTCAAATTTTTACAATTTAGGGTAAAAAATAGCATAAACACGTGTTTTTTCCATTTTACCCCCCTTTTATATAAAAATATGATAAAAGTGTACATAACAACAATTACTGTACTCTTAAAAAGCTATCCAACGACATGCATCTTGAAGGGTAAATACTATTTTGACTTTTGTACCCCGTACCCCTGTGTACCAATTTTTTGTTTTTTTTACCCATGCAAATTCTAAACCAAAATGTTCCTATACATATTATTATAAGACAATAATACGCAGATTTCTTTGAAAATTCGCTCATTAAGTCATGGTGCATGACTGGACTTTTTATTAATATGTTTAAAAGAATTTTTTGGAAGTAAATGTTCTTGAAGGTCAATGTTTCCATTTTCTTTCTTTTGTTTAAAAAAAATCAATGTTTTTTTATCCCTCATTATTCTTCATATATTCAAACAAGAATTTATCCCTAAATATAAAAAACATAGTTGGTTTCCAAACCATTGAAATCATATATTATATTATTCAATAAATGCTCTCTATCCTTATAAAATGTATAATAATATATATTATTTTTACTCCCAAACATTTTTCGAGATATTGCTTACTTTATAATAAATAAATGAATAAACGATATTCTATTGTTTAAATTGTAGACTCAGAGGGGGGTTTCTGTAAGATCTTATATTACATCGTATTTATTTACTTTCAATGGTGGGTACCTGTTTTTATAAACATTTATTTATATTTGCAATGTTTTATAAATATAACTTTAATTTAATTAACTTTCCGCAATTATAATTTAATAATAAAAAAATAAATATCCCACAGAATTGTGTTTTTGATATTAGATATTATTGTATAATTAATAATTCAAAATATATCTATGACTCGAGTTTTTCCACCAAAATAAAAATGGTTTAGAACAATACAAAATTAATAAATTAAGTCCCTATTTTTCATAAATAAATCCTATTTGGTTTTCTCTAAGTTGTACATTGTATATACGTCATATTTTCTAAAATGTACAAGTATGATAAATAACATTGTATAATAAATAATGTATTTTTACTTTCTCATATAAAAAGAAAGTATTGTGATGGCACAAAAATTCAAGTTTGAGATTTTGATGGAATTACACGTATTGAGTCCAAAAAAAGTGGTTTTTAAAAAATGTCTGTCTGTCGTTTGTGCAGACGCAGACGCCTGGAGCCTAAACTACTGGGCTGATTTTGACAAAATTTTGCATACATGTTCAGAAAAATCATACCCCGAGGTGAAATCGAGAAATAAATTTTAGCTCTAAATTTGGGGGCGCTACCCCCCAAATATTCTGAAAATTCGTGAAAAAAAAAAATATTTCTCGAAAATGGTTCCGACAATTTTGATTAAATAATTCTAAAATGTAGTCCATTTAAATACGAATTTAACGATATAAGCCGTTTTCCCGGGAAAAATCTAGTTCCGGAGAAAATAGCTTAAAACGTGGACGGAGAGAGCCCGGGTTCGATTCCCCGCCCAGGAGAAGTTATTTTTATGATAAATTTTAATGAAATGTTTATTAATAATTAAACGTAATTACGAAAACTAGTAAATGGAAAATATTGGGCTAAGTTTTATGAACTTCGTATGTGAGAAAGTTTGTCTTAGTTGCCTTGGACCGATTTTTTCGAAATTGAGAAAATAGCCCAGGTTCAATTCCCCGCCCAGGAGAAGTTATTTTTATGATACATTTTAATGAAATGTTCAGTTCAATAATAACGTAACTACGAAACTTAATAAATAGAAAATGATGGGCTAAGTGTTATGAACTTCGTATATGAAAAAGTTTTTTTGAGTTGCCTCAGACCATTTTTTTCTCTAAGTTGTTCACCCACGTTATATTTTCCACAAATGTATAGGTATGATACATAAGTGATGTATATTTCATCTATAAATTGATATGTTTTAACGAAAAGTGGTTGGATTCTTTAAATCAAATAATTTTTATGATAAATAAACAGGTCAAGCGTATGCTAGTCAGCACACAGCGAGGGTCCGTAGGCCACACTATATAGTGTTTAACTGTAAAGTGTATATACAGTGTTTATTTTAAATGCTAAAAAGCTTACTTTGAACCATTCTAAGGGTCTGATATTCTCAAAACACACTCTGATAAAGTATTTTTTTGCCACTGAACCGGACTACAACCATATTATAAATACATCGAAAAGACCATAATTATAAAAAAAACGTATTTTTTCAATAAAAAATAAAATAATATTTTTTCGAAATTTCCAAAAAGTGGTATCTTTACTTTTGGTCGAAGAATGTTCAGGAATTTTTTTCAGATTTTTTGCACTTCACATAAGCGAGATAGAAGGGGGGGGCACGTTTCACACCCACTTCAAACTTGCCTACGCTAGCCCTATCAAAGTTACATCCAAAGAATTATATATTTTTGTAATCAGCTCGTCGTAGCCTTTCATATGATACCCCTCACGGTGTCGAAAAAAAAAAAAAAAACAATTTAAACCTTAAGTTTTTTTACACAAATTTGTTTGATTTTTTTTTTTTAAGTCGCTATATTTTTAAAATATGTGGGCAGGTACAAGACACATACATGCCAAATTTCAAAGTAATCGGACGAAAGGTGTAGCCGTGAGAGCACGCGAGAGGACGGACGGACAGACACACGCAGGAAACTATAAGGGTCCTTGGTTTTGCCTACGGACCCTAAAAATGAAGGTACATTAGATAAAGTGTCCTGGTAGAGATTATATTTTGATGAATGTGAAGTGAGAATCCCTAAATATATATATTTTTTTTTTTTGATGACTAAGTTTTTGTTGTTTTCCTGTTTGTACTGTAGTTTACACAAGTTGGTTATAGTTACAGGATCTAGAAGACTACTTTTCTACTTCCGGTTTTTCTATGAAACTTGTTTTTAAAGGATGTGCTAGATATTTCATAACATTACTCTTCCTGTTCCGGTTAACTATACATCGTAAGTTTTCGTTAAGGGTGTATGTCCCACATATTCAGTTTTTTTTTTTGTCCTAAAAAGTGTTTTCTTTTTTTTATACGTTGTAGTTTGGTGTTTTTCGTAAAGTTTTAAGGAGTCTGGTGCTTTGAAGGCGCTAAGTCCTAGTTTCACAAAGTGTCTACAGGGAGAAAGTAACAATTTATTATGTTGTCCTTCCCTTACCCAAGCCCTTTTTCACTGCTGCAAGAGTGAGTTAATTCTTTGAAGATACAGAGTGAGACATTGTATAAGCTTGAGTATAAACTTCTCCCATATGGGACACTCTTCTCTCTCAGTTTTACCAACTTCGTAATAAATATTATCTATTTATTTCACGACAAAATAACACTCTACTATACACTTGCCTCTTATCTCTTAAAATAAAGACTAAGTCTAGACTTTATTATATTATATTATGTATTATAATAAAAAGAAGAAATATTAATAGGGAAATATTGTAATAGAGAAGTAATTTAATATAAGTACTAAGAGATATAGAGGTGAAAAATAAATTGTTTATATCTATAGTATACAAGAATAGATTAACTTAACTTGTAATGTATTTATACAATAATGTATTTTAATACAATACAATGTAATGTATGCATTTTTTTGTATTGTAATGTATTTTAATACATTACATCGACATTATTACCAGATAAATTATAACCCAAATATGTCTTGCAAATATAAAGTTTTGTTTCTACAAAAGTTTGATCGAATTTTGCTTCCGACCTAACCGAATGGTAACGGAAGCTATGTGATCGTTCTGAAGAACGAAACATTTTTATGTCTCTGATTTCAAAAATTCCAAGACAGAAATCCGTTTCAGACATCAGTGAACATGTTTGGTTCCATGTCGGTCAGTAACTCAATTTTTGCGAACCAACATATCTTAAAAACTACTCGTCCAATTTTAATGAAATTTGGGTGGTAGATCATGAGTAGCCCATTGTTGGCCCCATATAAGTTTCAACCTTTTGCGCCTATTTGTTTCTCTTCCACATGCGCACAAACATACATTTATTTACACCTATATCTTCAAAAGTTCTCAACTGATTTTTATGATATTTTGATGGTTTGTCGAAAGTAGCCCGCAAATAGCACCATATTAATTTCAACCGTCTACACATACACTCTTTAAATTTTGCTAGTAGCTCAGTCAATAAAGGCCAAAAACAGGCTGTACCCACAACTAATTAGGGGAAATCTGGATTTTTTCCTAATGATAGACCATGATAAGAGGTACATTCTCTCAACAGTCCCCACTTCTCCCCCTTGTGCTTCCCCCCCTACCACATCTTAAAGTTCAAAATTTACTTATTTTTCACTTTTTACGCATAACTGTTTATTAATTGTTTCGCCCATTTTTTTAATCTGTCAAAATTGTTTTAATTTTTTACACGAATTAAAGTATCAATTTAGAAAAAGTTAAAGAGCGCAGACGGTTCAAATTAATCTGGGGCTATCTGTGGGTTACTTTCGATAAGCTATAAAAGTTTCATACAAACCAGATAAGTACTTTTGAAGCTATAGGTGAAAATAAATGTATGTTTTTGCTCATGTGGAAGAGAAAAAAATGAGCGCTGAAGGTTGAAACTTTTATGGGACCAACCATAGGCTTATTATGACCTACCATCTAAATTTCATTAAAATTGGAATTGTAGTTTTTAAGATATATTGGTTCACAAAAATTGAACGACAGACAGACACGGAACCAAAAATGTTCTCTAATGTCTGAAACGGATTTCTGTTTTAGAATTTTTGAAATTGGAGACATTAAAAATTTTCGTTCAGAACGATCACATTGCTTCCGTTACCTTTGGTAAACTCGGAAGCAATATATATATATATATATATATATATATATATATATATATATATATATATATATATATATATATATATATATTTATAAGCAATTGATGAATTTTTTGGTGCAAATAAATCTAGTAGACTATGTAGTTCATATTGATGAAGTTCTTAACCCTTTTAAAAGTTCATCTATAATACAATCATTATCAAGAACATCAACGATGTCATATAATAAAATAATTACCAAAATCAATATGAACTGTCTACTAGATTTATTTGCACCAAACATATACAACACAATAGCTTATATCACCAATAAAATTGAGTATATTTAACTTATTTAAAAAGAAAAGAAAGATAATTATGGCTCCACTGATCAATGAACTAAAAGAATAGAACACACAACTAACAGTCTGTGGGTGGATTTCAATTTCGAACAAATAGTTTATAAAACTTTTATATTGACTTCAGATCTAATAAAATATTAAAACAATCCATTTATTTAATTGCTTTTTGATAAGACTTCAGTATGGATTAGTCAGCTAATGGAATCTATAATATTAAATATTTGTGCTTTGTGCTTCGGAAAAACGGAGAAAAAATATTAATTTTAACTTGAACTATTATATTTTAATAGAAAATAATATTAACAAAAAGAATTATTGTTTAACTTTATAGCTAAAAGGGTTCGTGTTGGTATAGGTTACTTTTTTTTCATAAAAACAGTAAAATGTGCTAGATATGATTGCACCATTCACCACTTTTTACACTTCTCAAGGGTAGAATATTGAAATAATATAAGTATATAATATATTGGATGCTTACGTCCTAAAAAGAGCCCAACATGTCAACTTTATATCTAAATAATTTCAAGATAAAAATAACTTTTTATATACTACGTTTTTAAATTTTCTGTTGAATCGTATGTAATGTTGATAATATATAATTGTTATTGTTATATAATATATAATGTCAGTAAAAAAAAAGTAGCTTCGAATTTATTATTTACTTCACATAAATGACAACCATCTAGAGAGCTGATCTTAAACCTATAAAAGGATAAATCTTTGTACAACGGATCTCCCCATCACCAAATCTAAGCGTGCCATCGATATATTTGAAATAATATAATCGATAAATTATATAATCCATATTTCCTGTTTTGCTGTCATTCAATGATTATCTATCACAAATTTGAGACCCGTCAAAATGAAGATTGCGTAAATATTGGATATAGCAAAACAAATAAAATAACTTGCGGATTTTTTCCTAACTAACTTTCCGCACAGCAAAATTTGCTGAAAACTAATTAAATTCTGCTGAAAGATGGCTAAATGTATTATTAAAATAATGCATTGTCATCGTGTTCTGAGCTATGCTAAAAGTGTCAAATGTCTAGCTATTCGGGAAGTTAGTTAGAAATCGATTGCCAGATTTGTACCGGACAAACAAACAAACAAGAATGCAAGCTAAAATTACACATTTCACATACTTCCTTTCCTCTTATTATGCTCCAATTTTTTATGATTAGTTTTTCTAGTTACTCATATACATCGTCCCCCTTATGCCAGAACCATAAATGTGCAAATTTTCATATTCTGGGTATATTAGCAATTTGGAATTGTTGTTTTATAATCTAAGTTGTGCCCAAACTCCGAATATGTGCCTGCCGTAGCAGCTGTTATTGGCTATGGCAACTAAATAGATTAGCTGAATTATGGTTAGATCATAAACTTTAAAACGTCATTTCCCGACAATGTGGGATTTTCACCTTCATGGTTCTGGCATAAGGGGGACGATATATTAACGCAACTTATACTTTGATAGGAGAATTAGTAAATGCCTTTTACATTTATATTTTACACAGTGTCTCCACGGATAGAGTGGGGGTATAAATAACGAAAAACTTTTTTAAGTTAAAATTTGAGGCTCTGGGCATCAGCCTGCTTGGTCTTAAACTAAGAAGTTGAAAAAAATTAGTACACTTAATTATTGCACAGGGTGTTCTTACGAAGGATTTTCAAAAAGTGTTAAGAGTAAAGTACCTTTGTCTTTAAAAGTATCAAAAATATTTACTAAGATTTAATTATATCGCAAAAGTTAGTTTTAAGTTTTTTTTCTACACACACACACACACATATATATATGTGTGTATGTAGAAATGTAATGTGTGTGTGTTTAGAGTTTCTTCACTCAACTAATAGTGAGTGGCATTCGAAAATGAATATATATATATATATATATATATATATATATATATATATATATATATATATATATATATATATATATATATATATATATATATATATATATATATGTATACAGAAAACAAACAAAACTCAGTTTCGGTCACAAAAATCGTCTTTATGTTACAATCCCGACGTTTCGGTTCTTACTTAAAACCTTCTTCAGGGGCCGTAAAACATCTAAACAACGACCCGGACGTCGGTACGTCGGGATTGTAACATAAAGACGATTTTTGTGACCGAAACCTGAGTTTTGTTTGTTTTCTGTTTATATTTACGGTCGAGAATTTATTCATATATATATATATATATATATATATATATATATATATATATATATATATTTTGTTACACTTTAAGATTTTTTCACTCCAAAATATTGCTCAAACTTTGCATTGAGCTAAGCTATTTTTTGAGTAGTTGTCTTCCCCTGTCTTTGGTTAAGAAAACTTGAAAATAAGAAATCTTGAAACTTTTCAAGATTTCCTTTGGATTTTTTTTTTTTACCTTCATGCCTTCAGTCGATGACAAGGAAAAGTTTATCCACATTGTTACCTTTAGAAATACTTTCTCATAACTCTTTCTACAATCAATATTTCGAGAGAAAAAATTAGAAACTTTTGTAATATTTTTCGTTTTTAATTTATACGAAATTTGTATCGATTATATATATATATATATATATATATATATATATATATATATATATATATATATATATATATATATATATATATATATATATATATATATATATATATATATAAACATGTAGAATGAAAGCAAATTTAAAAATATCAACATTTGAATTGTTTATAACATTTCCATAGAGTATTTTTATGATGGATTTAAAATATAGCTTTTTATTTTTTTAAAAAATTTCTATTATTTGTGACTTTAATCCTAAGCAAAATACATTTTAAAGTTAGAATTATTTTTAATTTTGGATAACAATACTAAATTATTTTAATGTAATTTTTTAGAGACTTATTTTAATTTATTTTAGGCTCGTATTTTATGTAGAATGTTTGTAATGCATTAATTATAAAAAGAGTATACTCATTTACTGGTACTTCTTTAGATTGTTACTACCCTTATAAATAAAACCAGAGGGGAGTAACAATCTAAAGAAGCTGTACAGAATGTTCATCATTAGACTGTTACTCCTCTAATAAAACAGAATTTTGTTATTCCTTTGTCCCAAAGTACATTGGACTAAACATCCCTTTGACTAAAAAGTTATTTTGTCAAAATCCCTTATATTATGAAAAAACATAGGGGAGTAACAATCTAAAGAAGTATCTATTTATTTATATTGAAACTCTTATCTATACCTATCAGGTCTCATCTATATTGATGAGTCCAGATGGGTTTGCTTCATTAATTGCAGAACATATATCCTTTACCTTTACCATTAGAAAACAGTAGTAAGGTGATTAGGTATTAAATTATATTATTTGATGTTACTGAAATTTAGTGAAGTTAGTCAACAGAAATCGATAGCAAAAATTTATTAGTTTCTTGTAAAAAAAGCAATTCTTAATGTTTTCATTTCTGTTTCAATAAATTTAGTGAACGACGATAAACAAGTAGGTTTAACGTTTGTTAGTTTAAAATCGGTAATTCAGATTTATTATATTTTAGGTATGAGTTATAGCTTATTTGCTAACCAATAGCTTAATTGTAGGGAATAGACTGTAATAACTCAAAAGCATCGACAATTTTAAAGGTTCGAGTTAATTATTTGTAAATCCCTTTAATTACACTGTTCTGCAAAATTTAACGAACTTTCAGGCCCCAAGAGAATTTTATCTGAACTTTATGTTTTCGAGGTTGCTGAATCCGAGTCTGAAGTCAAAATTTCTCCTACACGTACACTTTTCCCGGAAAATGCGCCTAAAGTTCGGAAAAATTATGTTTTTGTGGGTTTTTGACCCAATTTTTCGCCCAAAACAAATGTAAAAATGTGGGCAGGAAAAATGTGGGATACTAAAAGAATTTTGGCAAAACCACTAGTATGTACTTATTATTAGTACCCCCCCCCCCCCCCCCATTTATCTGTACCCCCCTTCCCCTTCGGTCCCATAAATACAATGACTCAATATGAGGAAAAATCGAATTTTTTTTCTCTTATTTTTCATATTTCTTAAAAAAGTAAGGTCAACAGATTTTTTTTAAACTTTTGATCCGTGTTCTTCATAGTTTAAAGATATTCAAACGCCCAATTTATTTGGGCGTAAAATTGGGTCAAAAACACAGTTTTTCCGAACTTTAGGTGCATTTTCCGGGAAGACTCTACGTATAGGAGAAATTTTTACTTCAGATTCGGACTCAGCACACCTAAATACTTTAGAAAAGGACATTTTCTTTCTGAGACATTTTTTTGCAGAACAGTATTATTTTTGTTAATTTCAAGACATTGTCCGAATCGTATGGCCCGATCAATATAGCTACGTCGTTACTTCGCCACTCTGATTTAATTTACAGCAAAAAATATAAGAATTTCGCGCAAAAGGGATTGATAATGCTATTCAGAAGTAATTGATTCAACTTATGATGTACTTTACAGCATGTTTACCAACACAAACTCACAATATTATAAATAAGTCATAATAAGTTCTCACTTGAAGGTTGGGGAAACGTATATACTCATGGGAACGCTTTGATACTAGTTCAGCCTTGCAAGCTTAATGCACGGAACAGTCCCTCGGGAAACAAAAGGAAACGGGTTCAAATCCCAAGGGAAGCATATTGAAATTGTATCGAGTTTTCCAATTTAAATTAAATTAAAAATAATAACAATAATAAAATACCCATTCAGAGCACGCCTTAAGCAACGGAAGCATTGTGGGCACTTCTTTAGATGGTTACTCCCCTTATAAAAAAAATAAGAGGGGAGTAACAATCTAAAGAAGGTGTAAGGAATTCTTTAGAGTTCTTCTTTAGACTGTTACTCCTCTTATAAAAATAGAAGTGTGATATTCCTTTGTCCTAAAGTACACTGGACTAATCATCCCTTTGTCCTTAATAGTTTTTCAGTTAAAGTCATTTGTATTCTAAAAAAATGAGCAGGGGAGTAACAATCTAAAGAAGTACTGCATTGTGTTCATTCTGAAGGACGACATTATTTTTTTATTCTTCAAAATTAGATTTTCCAAGCAATCCGTTTTAGATTTTTGCGTACCAACATATCTTAAAAACTACGAGTCTGATTTTGAAATTTTGATGGTAGGTTATGAGCCTCATATTAATATTAATGTCAACCTTCTGCGCTCATTTCTTTCTCTTTCTCATGCACACAAACCTTGTTTTGTTAACACCATTATCTATAAAAGAACTAACTCATAAGAAATGAAAGTTGCATGGTTTGCTCAAAATAGGTTCCCATATTAATTTCGATCATCTGCGTAAAATTTATATTGGCTCAATTGGATCGTTTATTTTACAAAACAAAAACATTTTGCTTCCGAGTTTACAGAAGGTAATGGAAGCTATGTGATCATTTTGAAGAACGAAAAATTTTATGTCTACGATCCTTTTGTCAAAAATTCCAAGACAGAAATCCATTTCAGACATAAGAGAACATTTATGGTTCCGCGTCTGTCTGTCTGTGTCTGTCGGTCTGTCACTCAATTGTTGCGAACCAACATATCTTAAGTATAATCGGTTTTTCATCTTTCGTTTTATAATTAATATATTATATTTCAAAACTTAATATATTATTTATATTACTACACAACCAATATACATAAAATAGTTTATCTACGATTGATACGAAATATAAACATTATATCTTTGTTTAGATGCGTAGAAAGTGATTCTTTACGTACTTGTATTCATTGCGCATGCGCGTCTCATAGTTCTGAATAATTCCTCTTCTTTACCGCACTAGTGTGGTAAAGAAGAGGAATTCTTCAGCTTTACGCACGATTAGCAAGTTTGTTTACATTTAACAAAACTAATTTGCTGTTCTTTTATTGAAGTAACTGTTTATATCGAGTTTTTAGTGAAAAACAATGAGTGAATCAAGTGACTTTGACGAAAATGTGGAGAATAATACTCCTCCAGAAATAATTAATTCGGCAAAAAATACAACTAATGAATTAATGCCATCTTTATCAAGAGAGAGATACGAACTTACATACAGCAAGTTTATTTTTTTCTGAATTTATTATTTAAATCTAACAATCGTAGATAAAGTACGGTACGCAACTCGTGCGAAAACGACATTTTGCATTGCTCGTGTGGTTTTACCACCCTCGCTAATTATATTGGACACTTCTTTAGATTGTTATTTCCCTTATAAAAATACAGAAGGGAGTAACAATCTAAAGAAGGTGTAGGGAATGCTCTTCTTTAGACTGTTACTCCCCTTATAAAAACAGAAGTGTAATATTTCTTTGTCCCAAAGTACATTGAACTTAACATCCCTTTCTCTTAATTTTTATGTTGTCAAAATCATTTATAACCTAAAATTCATAGGGGAGTAACAATCTAAAGAAGGACCTTATATTGAATGTTTCCTGGTACAAATGTCTAATATAGTCAAAATTTAATTAGTCATTTAATTATAATAAAAGTTTCCTGGCCAACACGAACCAGCCACATCTTTCCGGCAATGATTTACTAAAAAGATAATTAAATTCTTCAGTAGCAACACCTACCTAAAGAATGTAACTTCTAAATTCATTAAACCAGAGACACCAATTACTGTAATGTTATTTGAACATAAAATGAAATATCAAAATTGAAATACCTTAAAAATATTTTTTAATTAAAATGAGTGAGTTAGAGATATAAATCTTATTTATTCTCATATAATCCATATTTGTGAAGTTTTTATTTCTCGCTCTGTATTTTAAGGAATTTTTTCTGTCACTTTTCAACGTTGTATTATATCTCTAATAGTTTTTATTATGTTATTCAGTAACATATAAACTACCAGAATTACTCTATTTTCTTGAAGGTAAAGAAAGTTTTAAAAAACTTTTAACAACAACTTTTTCCTATATATATTTTTCCCCTCTTATCCTTTTTTTTAAAAGTTTTTACCAAGAAAAAACTAATCAAACTATTTTTCTACTGAGAAAAATTCTTTATTGTCATCTGAAACTCAACTTTTTTCACTGTAATAGGTATATTTTGACAAGCATTTTAAGAACATACACTTGAGATGATAAACAAAGCCACAGCTTTTGAGTTGTTTTAGCATTTTTCTATTTCTATAGTTTTGGCGCCAGGATCTACACCTTGACCCAATTTTTTTTTAATATGATATCAATACAAAATATTCATCCAATTACCACATCAAGTTTATTATTATTAATAATCAAAAATAATATTTATTGAACATTTGTTAGTTTTTAATTGACAATAAAAAAAACAAAACTTTAATTTACTTACTTCTAAGTATTTTTGTGAGTGAATAGTTCAAGAAACTTCATTTACCTGAAACAAAAAAGGATATCCATTAGCTAAGTTTTAAATCAGTCTGTACGACAAAACAATTGTATGTTACATACGTTGACAAGTATATTCTATGTGACAAGTAGTATGAGATGTAACTTAAATAATACTGTTTAATAAGACATAGTAGTGAAGTAATACAGTGTAGGCAAAAAAAAACGCACTTTTTTAACACATATAGCTCAGCTTCTGTAATAGGTAGAGATATGGGGTTTACGGGGTCTGAAAACTAAATTCCTCAACTTTAAATTTCATATCTATAACTTAAAAAACCATTGGGTGAAAGCCATGCAATGACGGTTTGAAATAGGGACTTAAAAAAGTCGTTGTCCACGGTCCCAGCAATAGTTGATTGACGCATATCATCCCAGGCATGAAGAATCCTCTAGAGAAGTTCATCAACGTCCTTTATTCTGCCCCCCTCATGCCCTTTTTGTTTTTACCAACCCCAGACAGAGTAATCACTTGGATTTAGGTAAGGAATGATGTCTGGGATATTCTCTTGCAAGTATTAAATTGTTTGCAAGGAGCGATGGGACGGGGTAACATCTTGCCTAAACGTGTAATTTAGCATTTGATCTTCAATTTCAGGCAATATTGTGCTTAACCCATCTTCAATGTTTGTTATAGCACTAAGGGACTCCTACCTCTTACCTACAAAGAACCCCCACTCCACCATATGGTTATTTATTTTATCAAAACTATAATACCCCAGACAACGATTACTACCCGGACAGTGACATTTTTTAAGACCTTATCAAACGGGGCTTTCACCCAATAGTTTGTCAAGTTATAGATATGAAAATCAAAGTAGAATAATTTAGTTTTCCAGATTCCGCAAACCCTATATCTCTATCAATTACAGAAGTTTAGCTACAAGTGTTCACAAAAGTGCGGGTTTTTGGCCACCCTGTACATAGTACACCTAATCATTTCAGAAAAACATTAAAAGGGTTAAAAACACACACAACAACAATAAGGGGGGAGGGGGAATAAAAAAAATGGATTCAATTTTTCACGATTTTCTTTTTAATATTATAAATTGTCAAAACGTGCAGATCAGATCAGATCATCGTGTTAAACCAACCCACTAAAGAAAAAAAAAAAATGACAAAAAAACACGATGCCAACACTCGAGTTGACTATTAAAGCAATCGTATTCTTTCTGCTTACCTTAAAATATAGTTACATATAAAAAAATAACAACATTACGTTATAAGAAATTACGGAAAGACCAATTTAATTTATGGTTATATAAAAAAAAAAACTATAATTTTACTATAAGTAACTAAAAACAATAGGTTTTTACAATATAAAAATAAAATAATGAATAGTAATAAACCATTTTTGACATTGTAAAAATATAAAAGGGTTCAATAACACTTCGATAAACACAATAAAGGAAGTAATGTTTTCTTTATGTTTTCTACGGTAATATAAAATTAATGGTTTAATATTGATAAGAAAAAATGGAATCATTTCCTCATTTCAGCTATGAAATAACTCTTTCATCTAATCAATGATATTATGAGTTTTTCTTATTTTATTAAAAGCAATAGATAAGCCTTTCTTTTCTTATTGGTCATTAAATGTAAACCAATAAAATAATTGCATTAAAATCATTTGTTAATTTATTAACCAATACTGAAGCTTTTACAGACTCAAGGTCAAGAAAATGCATTTTTCATTAAACAGTACGTTAGAATTTTAAACCTTTAAGTCTAAACTAGAAACAAAATATGTTTTATTGACTCATCTGTTATACCCAGGAAAATAAATCTTTAAAATCAATTTATTAAAAGATTTATGATCTATTATACAAATAGCATTAATAACTTAATATTTTTATTAAAAATTTAGTTAATTTTGGTGCAATTATTTAAACGAATGAAACCAAATTTTAAAATAGAGATGTTACAAATTTATAACATTTAATTATTAGTTTAATTTAAATAATGTTATCATTATTTTGTGTAATCAAATTAAATGATTTTTATCTCCAGTAGGGAGAAAAAGTTATGATTTTGAATTAGTTTAGAGGGACTAAAACAGATCTTTTCATCTCTGAACTCAAAAAGTAGGGAGAAAAAGTAAAAGTAGGGCAAAAAAGTAATAATTGCAACTTAATTATTTTATAAATAGTAGAAAATGAATATTGACTACTGTAATGAAATTGTTGAAATCAGGTTGGCGGCACTGCGCTTTTTTGACCATGTTTATCTTTGTTTGTAACCTGCATCTAAATAACCTTCTATTTGTGTTGAATTCCAATTCTTATTTGTTTTTAATATTGAATCTCTTATATCTGCTATTAAGGCGGTGACACACTGGAGCATTCGCCCTGAATTAGCATGCGTTTCCGTTGGCTCGTCCTCTCCATATCTAAAGGTGGGGGCACACTTGAGCATTCGCCCCGAATGAGCATGCATTCGCCCCTGAATGAGCATGCGTTCGCCCCCGAATGAGCATGCGTTCGCCCTGAATCGCTTAGATATGGAGAGGACGAGCCGAACGGAAACGCATGCTCATTCGGGGCGAATGCTCAGGTGGGTCTCCACCTTAAGCGATTCGGGGCGAACGCATGCTCATTCGGGGGCGAACGCATGCTCATTCGGGGGCGAATGCATGCTCATTGGGGGCGAATGCATGCTCATTCGGGGGCGAATGCATGCTCATTCGGGGGCGAATGCATGCTCATTCGGGGCGAATGCTCAAGTGTGTCACCACCTTTAAAAGTGCTAATAATTATTGTTATTTATTAAAATAATAAATTAAAACTGTGCAAAGGACGAAAATGTGTATTTTCTTCCTACTGGAGATAAAATATTGTATGTACCTCGTGAGTAAAGTGCCATTATTCCCCTCGCGCTAATTAGAGTTATTAAAGAGTCTAATTCCCTCGGCTTCGCCTCGGGATTTAGGGACCATGGTTCCTTCGGCTTCGCCTCAAGAACCAACTTCTTCGCTCAGGGAATAATGGCTTACTTTACTACCTAGGTGCATAAATCACTATTACTTTCCCATAATATATGTAGTATTTTTAGTATACATATTATAGAGAAAATGTATTGTAATGGCGTGAAAATTTGATTTAGAGTTTTTAATGGATTTACACGTTTTAGTCTCAAACGGTGTTTTTTAACAAATGTCGGACGGTTGTTTGTTGATCCTTCGATTGTTTGACACGAAGAGCCTAAGCTACAGGGTCGATTTCAATAAATTTTGGCATACATCTGCTGAATAATTGTATCCCAGGATAAAATTGAGAGATTAATTGTTGCTACGAATTTGTTCCACCCAAAAATTAGTCGCAAAAATTTTAAATAAAATGGGGAGAAAAATAATCATATAACTATTTTTTTTTTTTTTTTTTATTCATTTTTTTTTTTTTTAAATTTTTTATTGAATAACACACCTACACATAATTAAATGTAACAAGTGATAATGATGTTATTGTTTAACATGGCGGGAGCAACATGAAGAAGAAGTAGTCCAGTGACTACACTTCCTGGCGATTTATACAGTAAAATAATTATATTAAAAAATATTTAAGTAATGATAAAGTAAATTTATAATGTATATAAGATTTAAGAAATAGATAATAATAATGGATTGCAATAATAATATTCTATGAGAGTAGATCCCTAGGCCACTGCCTGTTCAGACGTCTTGAAGGGTTACTTGGAATATGTTGAGAGGACATGAGTTGTACAAGAGGATTAGGATGATGGGATAAGGATTCGTGGAACTTTCGATATCGGGATTCGGATAGATTTCGGACAAAAGGAACGTTCAGGTCTTCATGGAGAGTAAGGTTGGAAACATAGTAAGGAGCATCGGTCATTTTTCATATAACTAGATTAATAACTATTATATCTATTAATCATATAACTAGAATTAGTATGCTGTAATAAAACTTTCTTTTAGATAAACCAAAGTTAAGATGCATCTTCATCATTATAAATTATAAAATAACAAAAGAAAAACCACAAATAAAAAATATGAAGTCTAATGAAAAAAACGTACATTATCATACGTTAACAGATTACATAACAAACAAATAAAAAACTTAGTAGATGTTTCTTTATATTTATATATAGTTACGTAAATTGAGAAATTGCATAGATTATAAAGAGAAAGAAAAAAAATCTTACATACATAATTCAAAATAAAATACTTTCTAATTTCATAATATATATATATAAAAAAAGGTTAGGTAAATAAATTTCATAAATATAAAAAAATGGTTAGGTAAAGAAAGATGTACAGAGTACAGAGGGGATTTTTTAATTTTTTATTTATTAGTTAATATATAGTTTTATATTTGATGATGATATTTCAAAAAAGTTGTAACATTTATAATAATTGTAGATTGCATAAATATACATATATATATAAAATGTCTGATGTTTTGTTTTGTTCTAGGTTGTAATTATGCATGTCGGTTGAAGCGTTTATGAGTTATAGTGTTGTATGGGAGTGAAGTCTGAACGAGATGAAGTCTCTTGGTTGTACAGACAGTGTAGGTTACTTATAATGCATTCAGTGAAGGTAGACACCGTGCATAATAATATGCATTTAAATGCTTATCGGTAACATGTTTATTTTTGTTACTAGACGTTTGTCTATTCTTGTTTCTTGTTACTTTCTCATATAAAGAGAAAGTATTGTGATGGCGGGAAAAATCGATTTTGAGATTTTGATGGATTTACACGTTTTGAGGTCCCCTGAGTCCAAAAAAGTGGTTTTTAAAAAATGTCTGTCTGTCTGTCGTCTGTCGTCTGTCGTCTGTGCAGACGCCTGGAGCCTAATCTACTGGGCCGATTTTGAAGAAATTTGGCATACATGTTCAGAAAAATCATACCCCGAGGCGAAATCGAGAAATCAATTTTAGCTCCAAATTTAGGGGCGCTACCCCCCAAAAACTCTGAAAAAACGTGAAAACAATTATTTCTCGAAAACGGTTCCGACGATTTTAATTAAAAAATTCTAAAATATAGTCCATTTAAATACGAATCCAACGATGTAAGCCGTTTTCCCGGGAAAAATCTAGTTCCTGAGAAAAAAGCTTAAAACGCGGATGGAGAGGGCCCGGGTTCGATTCCCCGCCCAGGAGAAGTTATTTTTATGATAAATTTTGATGAAATGTTCAATAATATTTAAATGTACATTTGAAAACTAATAAATGGAAACACTGGGCCAAGTAATTATGAACTCATAAATGAGAAAGTTTGTCTGAGTTGTCTCGGACCGATTTTTAAAAATATTGACAGTATTGTTTTTTTTTTTTTTTTTTTTTTTTTTTTTTTTTTTTAAATATAATAATAATAAAAATAATAAACATGAAGTTGAATTTTTTGAGTTTGAAATAATGGATATGTAGAGATTGAGAGCTGGTGACGACTTAAAAGCCTACTTTGCTAGTGATGACTTAAAAGTCCCTAAGCGGTGGTATATATTTCATATTAATGATCACAATGTGTTAAGTGAACGATGCCCTAATACAACCTATATTGTGACAATCCGTGGCATGCATACACACATATTATATATATATATATATATATATATATATATATATATATATATATATATATATATATATATATATATATATATATATATATATATATATATATATATATATATATATATATATATTAACAATGTTATAGCGTGTTTTTGCACACTGCAATAAGGCACACAATTTGTGATAGTGAGAGACACCAAGGGATGTGCCACGCAAGCGTGACACATAGGAACTGTTCCAACATCAGACATTACGTCACAAAGATGTTGGCTCGGCATTACGCCATGTCCTGCATCGTTTCGTCATGTCCGACTCATCAGGGGCCCGAAGATGCCCATCCAACTCTGGACCTATACCAGATCAAGAAGATCAGATACAGGACTTATCAGAGACGAGCGTGCTCTCACACCGCCATACTTGCTTGGCTGGCAAAACACATTAACAATGTAATACCGTGTTTTTGCACACTGCAATAAGGTACACAATTTGTTATAGTGAGAGACACCAAGGGATGTGCCACTCAAAAATGGCACATAGGAAACAATGCAGGACATAGCGTAATGCCGAGCCAACATCTTAATGACGTAAGTCTGATGTTGGAACAGTTCCTATGTGCCATTTTTGAGTGGCACATAGCTTACTCGCGTTCTATTTTGTGTACTTAAAACTTTTATTTTGTATAACTTAAGCCTAGTCTACATTGGTCGAGAAAATGGTCAAGTGCACTAGCTTGCTTTTTAGCACAAGGGACGGTCGAGTAAGATGGTGTGCTGTTTTTTGGAAGAGTGACTAGTCGTTCACACGTACTTGAGATAGTAGCCTTAATAAAGTGAGGTTATTACGTTTTTAGTTCCGAATAATCCCGCAATTATTATATAGAAGAGGTATTCAACGTTAGGACGGACGTGGGGTGGGGGGTCTACTAGCCCTTCGGCGGGCGAGCTACTCTACCACCGCACTCGCCTATTTACTCGACCAACTTTTATCCACTCTCCTCGACCGTTTACTCGCCTTATCGTTCACATTAGGCAAGTAGCTCGGCCGAGTGCTACTCGACCTAGCTACTCGCCCGTTTACTCGACCAATGTAAACCAGGCTTAAAACCTATTATTGTCGCAAATTTATTTAATTTTCACCCGTTTTTTTTTAAAAAAAAAATTGTTTTGATTTTTTAAATTAATTAAATTATTAATTTAGCAAAATGTAAGGAACGCAGACATTTTAAATTAATCTGGAGCCATCTGAAACCTACAAAATTTCATAAAAATCAGATAAGTACTTTTGAAGATATATAGGTGTAAATAAATGTATGTTTGTACGCGAAAAGAGAAAAAAATGAATGTAGGAGGTTGAAACTTAAATTGGACCAACAATGGGCTAATTATGACCTACCATACAAATTTCAATAAAATCGGACGAGTAGTTCTTAAGTTATGTTGAGCGACAGACCAACAGACAGACATGGAACCAAAAATGTTCCCTGATGCCTGAAACGAATATCTGTCTTGGAATTTTTGAAATCGGAGAACAACAAATTTTTCATTCTTCGTAACTATCACATACAGCTTCCGTTTAAGCACGAAAGCAAAAAACTATTTATGATCCACCATCTTAAATATGGAGGCCATTTATATTGAAGTAAAAAATAAGTTGGCTAAGTAAGAGCATTCAGCACACACAAAGAGTCTGCAGCAATTTATAACAAAGAGGACGAATTCATTAACCAGCATAATCTGCCCAGCCATATAAATATGGCGGCCATTTGAAAGTTTGTTTTAGCTCTAACATTTGAATAATTTATTTTAATGGCGTCAAACATACACCATTACATTTATAATGTCCAAAGGCACTGAAACTACTCCCAAGTGTCCAGCCCAATCAATTTTCTCACTAAATATATTATGTATAAACATTTCTTTTAAACTGTTTTTGATTTTTGTTAAAAATAATAATTATGAAAAAAAAAAAAAAGAATGGGGGTAGGGCACGAAAAACGCAATTTTCAAGGACCCATAGCGCAAAAAATATTGGTACAAAAAAACTAAATAAAAACATATTTATTTATACTCAGGGCGTATTCCTCTTTCATTTCTAACCCTACATGACGCATTTCTTTAAAAAAAAAAAAAAAAAAAAATGCAACCCCAAATTTACTAGGTGTGCAATGCAGTTGTCTGCTTGCAATATTGAGCTGAGCGTGCAATTAAATCTTAAACAATATACATTTTTATTTATAATCAGCTGAAATCAGATCAAAAATAGTTATAATTTCTAATTTTTAATTAAACATATTTTTTCCCCTGTTTTTCTATTTTACCCCCCTCTTAAATGAAAATATGACAAGAGTGAACATAACAAATGTACTCTTAAAGAGCTTTCCAACGACATGCATCATGAAGGGCATATATACTATTTTTAACTTTTGTACCACGTACCCTTGTGTATCAATTTGAACCATTTCAGATTTATATACCTTCCTGTGGTTGGTCACTATGATCAGACGTTCAGGAGGAGTATGTGTCCAACCAAATGCGAAATGTAAAGAGCTTCGTTTCGCTCAGATCAATTAGAGATGATTTTCTTGGAATTTCCCTATCATTTTCCTGTGATTGGGTTATTTCAACCCAAATTTTTGTGTTGGGTACTATCGGATACCAGGTGCGATACAGACAGACAGACAAAATCAAGAATGATTAAGGGTCCTAGTTTTTGCCTATGGACCGTAAAAAGAAAGGGATTTGAGGCCAGACTGATCTTCTACTTTAACAACACAGACTGACGCTAAAACGTTAACCCATAAATAAGGACTTTATTTTAGGGTGTATCTATTTCCAATTAAATTGGAAAGTAGCCCGTAGATGGCTCCAGATTAATTTAAAATTTCTGCGTTCCATACATTTGCTAAATTAATACTTTAATTAATTTAAAAAATCAAATAAATTTTTATTAAAAAAAAAAATACGTGTGGTGTCGCAATTTTTTTTTTTTTTCCAGGTAAGCGATGATTCACGGGAATATAATAGGTAGAAGGAAACAACTCATTTTTCCTCTAATTAAAAATGCTTAATCATAGTAGTTGTAATTAATTACTAATCAAGGGATTTTACAAATTATAATTAATTTATCTTTGAGGGCATAATAATAGATATTCTCCCTTAGCTAAAGAATTTTATTGTTTTTTGACGGTGGTTTATAAATCCTATCTAATTAAAAAATGCAATATATACAAATAAAAAAAAACATAGTAAAGCTCGGTAATTAAGCTTATATAATATAAAGTATATATATTATATTTACTTTAATAATATATAATCAATAAAAAAAAAAAAAAAAATGAAAAATATAACAATATTGATAGAACATATTGAAAAAGTGAAATGTTTTCCTCTTTTATAATGATGGAACTTGGAAAATTAATATTAATAACCAAAAAAAGAGAAACCTTTTCTGTAATATAAACTTAATTACCAAAAACATTATATATATTTATTCTGTTTGAAGATTGTTTTAAGTAAGAGAAAAATATATTTTTTAAAAAAAATAGAAAGAACGAAAGTAAGAGATAGGGATAAAAAATCTTTTATTTTTAGGGCCCAAAAAAAATAAAGTTCTAAAAAAATTAAAAGAAATAAAATACAGTTTTCCCTTTAATTTCCACGGCGATGTTTTCGTTTTTAAGTAAGGTGGTTTAAAAACAAAAATAAGAATAAAAAAAAAAAAAAAACGAAAATTAACTGAGATGTTAAGTGGAATATAATTTAGGGGGGGGGGATTTTTTTTGGGGGAAGAAAAATGGAGATAGGGGGATGAAGAAAAACCGTAAAAGAAAATGCCTGGGATATTGTGCAGTCTGAAAAGAAAACAACAAGAAAATTAAAAAATAAAACCAAGCATCCGCCATATTGTATAATTTCCTTTTGGTAGAAACAAAAAAAACTTTTATTATTTTATATTTTTTTAAAAGAGTAGATAATTAGGTGAAAAATTTTACGGGGGACTCGGTTCCCCTCTTCTTTTTTTTCTACCAGTCATTAAATAAAATCATTATTCCTTTCTCAATTTCTCTCTCTCTCTCTCTCTCTCTCTCTCTCTCTCTCTATCTCTCTCTCTCTCTCTCTCTCTCTCTCTCTCTCTTATTTGCATTGAATACACCCTTGGGGGTAACCGAACTAAAACAGAAAAATGGATAACAATCATGATGAAAAAAAAAAAAAATCAAATTGTATATATTTTTTTTTAAATTAGCATCATTATAAGAAATGCAAATGTTAATGTTAATTTAATATATAAATTAAATTTACGTACATATACATATATATCAGCAATGTAATACCGTGCTTGTACACTGCAAGAAGCTGCAAAATTTGTGTGAGTGAGGGACATCAAAGGATGTGCCACGCACGCGTGGCACATAGGAACTGTTCCAACATTAGACATTACGTCAATAAGATGTTGGCTCGGCATTACGCCATGTCCTGCATCGTTTCGTCCTGTCCGACTCATCAGGGGCTCGACGATGCCCAACCCACTCTGGACCTATACCACATCACCCACACAAATTGTGTCGCTTATTGCAGTGTGCAAAAAGAAGGTATCACATTGCTGATATGTTTGTCTGCCAAGCAAGTATGGCGTTATGAGAGCACGCTCGTCTCTGATAAGCCCTATATTTGATCTTTGGTTTGGTCCAGAGTTTGGTGGGCATCGTCGGGCCCCTGATGAGTCGGACGCGACGAAACGATGCAGGACATGGCGTAATGCTGAGCCAACATCTTAATGACGTAATGTCTGATGTTGGAACAGTTCCTATGTGTCACGCTGCCGTGGCACATCCCTTGGTGTCTCTCACAAATTGTGTAGCCTATTGCAGTGTGCAAAGACGGTATTAAATTGCTGTTATTTATATATATATATATATATATATATATATATATATATATATATATATATATATATATATATATATATATATATATATATATAGCCATAATAAAGTACGTAACTGGAAGAACAATCGGAATTAGCGCTTGCTCTCAACTGAAGGGCTCAGCTCATCCCCTATCAACGGTTGCTAGAAAACCAGTGTTGCGGCATTGCAAACATCTCTCGCCACTTAAAATCTCCCTGCCACAACCAGAGTAGGGGTCACATATACCTATATAATGGTAATTACATTTTTTTAAAGGACAAACTTTAACTTAATGTTCCGTTTAGTAATAATTTATTATTTTTAATAACTAACACATATTTTAATCCTGGTAGGACCCTACTTCAAAATTATCCAATAAGTTTTTGAATAAAATTATTAATGTATGAGCTAGAGTGAAGTGAATAAGAACAACTGACTTAACGACAGCCACGGTTGTTACAAAATCGCCTTTTGAAAATTTTTGTAGCGATTAAAATTAAGCGGCGCATTATTTTTGCTTGTTTTTGGTTGTAGTTCTGTAAGCTTAACTGAGTTACCATGATGAAAAATCCTGTTAATTAAGTGAATAACGCTCCAGTTATTCATCTAGGACATGAAAATTGAATTATTATATCAATTGCTTTTTGGCAAACTGCAATTTTCAATTAGCTTATTCATGCATAACATCTATGCATTAAGGGTTTATGGCTAGTATAATATTAAATAATATGAATATTAACGACTATTAATACGTTATCACTAATGTTTACTGTTCAAAACATCTCTAACTTATTATGTATAAGAGCAGGAAGTTCATATTTATAAAAACTTTATTTATAAAAAAAAAAAAAATCACCATATTTTCCTTCAATAAATGTTTCTTTCTCGTAAAAAAAAAAAGAAAAATGCATAAAAGGTTTTTAATGGCATATTATTCTGTGTAAGAAACTAGATAAATCAAGGTAGAAGGTATCTCCAGGGCTAGGTTATACCTTGGCAATTAAAAACCTACCCGCTGTCGGATTAATGTTTTTTCTCCGTTATCTTATCCAAACCATGCATCAAGCTTTCTTCTTACCTCCATGCATAAACATGAGTTATTTAAATAACAACCTTAAAAACAATTAAAAATGGTACTGAGTTTTTAAAGCACACCTGGGGCATACGCTTATATTCTGAACGAAATAATAATAAAAAAAATGTATTCAAGATTTTTTTTAATAATACGTACATAAATACGTACATATATTAAATACGTACATTTCTCTTCCTATTAATTAAAGAGTGCTGGCAGAAAATTAAGATTTTAATCTTCTTCGAAATCTTTTTATTAAAGTTGTTTTAATTCGTTCATGTCCTCTTAAGAAGAAAACCCTTATTTTATAAATAACTTTTACTATTGTATAAGAAAAATTATGGAGAGGAAGATAAAATCTATTTAATGACAAAAAATTATTTAAAAAAATTAATATATATATATATATATATATATATATATATATATATATATATATATATATATATATATATATATATATATATATATATATATATATATATATATATATATATATATATATATATATATATATAATTATATAAAATGCACTAGTGCATTTACTCAGGAAGGATATAGTTATATTATATCATAGTTCAGTGTTCTCATTATTTATTTTATAGAATACTCTCCTTATCTTTTTCATTTTTTTTTTTTTTTTCTTTTGGGTTTTAGTCCCGATCAACTGCCAGGGTTATTACAGGACGGGGGTTAACCGGCCACTTTACTCATCTAATCGATGAGATCATTAGTATGAAACATGTCTTACTCCGCTGGGATTCGAACTCACAGCCGGGGTTTAGACCTTGGTTTCAGAGTCGAGTGTGCTAACCAATCGGCTACACCGGCCCCATTATTATTGTTTTATTACTATTGTTTTATTATTATTACTATTATTATTATTACTCTCCTTATTATTGTTATTATTGTTTCTGTTGAATTTATCTTAAACAATATTGTTAATAGGGGAATACGGTATCGCCTAATAGTCAACGAACTAGCGACTTAGCCGATACAAAAGGTATGTCGTTACAATTCGAACAATAAACATAATATCGTTATAAAACAACGTATATCGTTATAACATATATCGTACAAAAACATATAATATGTACAGGGTGATCCAAAAGTCCGGAAACGGCTTAATATCTCCGGTAATTTTTGAGATATTAAGTTCCGGTTTGCGGATATCTGTATCATTCATTAAAAACTAATTTTTTGGTGGGTAATAATTTTTTCCGCCATGTTGGTTTCCACTGTATTGGATTTAACTTTGAAATTTTAAATTTAGAACACCCATAAAGTGATACATTTTAGGAAAGGTCTTAAAAAAAGAAAATATTTCATGCAAACCCGAGCTTTTTATCTACTTCCGTTCCAAAATGGCGAACACTCAAAGTTTAAAAATTACCTTTACTTTTATTATTTACTTTTTATTATTTTACTTTTATTATTATTCTTTTGTTACAATATTTTCAATAGTTTAGTAAGATATAAAAAATCAGTCCAAGACAACTCAGACAAACATTCTCATATAATCTCGGTCCCATTTAGAATTATGTAAAAGCGAAAAAAAATTTAATTACAAACTAGATTTTGAAATAAAACGTATTTTATAAATAGTATATTGGTTAAGATTTATTATTAATTTAGATGATTCATAATATATTTGTAAAAACAAGCGTATGCAAATTATCTGCACTTTGTTTATCTACTAGTGATGCGTTGCATAAAGAACTCGCATAGATTGAGGTCTTACGAGTACATCACCCTTACTATGTTCTCAATATTGCTACCAGGATAATTTTTCGGTGAAAACCTAACATATTCTTATTCAACCTGAAAACAGGTTTAAAATCATTTTACAAAAAACAGCAATAAGAATAAGCTTACTTTTTAACACCCTCATCTCGGTCACATTTGTTGAAAACTTTGCTACTCATAAAGCCTATTAAACAATGTATGGTATATCATTCTGACTACAATCTTCCTCTTTAATCGTCATATTATAGGACCGAGATGCAAGTTCTCAGGAGCTAAAATGTTTTCCATTCATCCGTACATAATCCATATTTAATAAAGTCATTGCAGGCTCACCACGCTCACCAGTTGTTACCTATATAATCTTTATTTAATAATATTAATGCAGGCTCGCTACGCTCGCCTGGTTATATAGCGTTTGTAACTAATATTTATTTAATAATAGTAATACAACCTCGCTAAGCTCGCCAATTTCTATATAATATTTATTTCATAAAAATATTGCGGGTTCGCTGCGCTCGCCTGTTTATATAGCATTTTTACATTATCTTTATTTAATAAAAATTATTGCAGGCTCGCTGCGCTCGCCTGGTTATAAAACATTTCTACGTAATATTTATTTAATAATATAAATGCAGGCTCGCTACGCTCGCCGGTTTATACAACATTTCACATAATCTTAATTTAATGACGTTATTGCAGGCGAGCTTCGCTCGCCTGCTTATATAGCATGCATTTGTAGTAAATATTTTATTTAATAAAATAATTGCAGGCTCACTACGCTCGCCTGTTATAAAAGTAATATTAATGCAGGCTCGCTACGCTCGCCTGTTATAAAAGCATTTCTGCATAGTCTTTATTTAGTAATATTATTGCAGGCTCGCTACGCTCGCCTGTTTATACAGTATTTCTACATGATCTTTATTTAATAATATTATTGCAGGCTCGCTGCGCTCGCCTGTTATAAAGGTAATATTATTGCAGGCTCGCTGCGCTCGCCTGTTTATACAGCATTTCTATATACATAATCTTTATTTAATAATATTATTGCAGGCTTACTACGCTCGCCTGTTATAAAAGTAATATTAATGCAGGCTCGCTACGCTCGCCTGTTTGTACAGTATTTCTACATAATCTTTATTTAATAATATTATTGCAGGCTCGCTACGCTCGCCTGTTATAAAAGCATTTCTGCATAGTCTTTATTTAGTAATATTATTGCAGGCTCGCTACGCTCGCCTGTTTATACAGTATTTCTACATAATCTTTATTTAATAATATTATTGCAGGCTCGCTGCGCTCGCCTGTTCATACAGCATACATTTTTAGTAAATATATTATTTAATAAAATGATTGCAGGCTCACTACGCTCGCCTGTTATAAAAGTAATATTAATACAGGCTCGCTACGCTCGCCTGTTTATACAGCATTTCTACATAATCTTTATTTAATAATATTATTGCAGGCTCGCTGCGCTCGCCTGTTATAAAAGCATTTCTGCATAATCTTTATTTAATAATATTAATGCAGGCTCGCTACGCTAGCCTGTTATAAAAGCATTTCTGCATAATCTTTATTTAATAATATTAATGCAGGCTCGCTACGCTCGCCTGTTATAAAAGCATTTCTGCATAATCTTTATTTAATAATATTATTGCAGGCTCGCAGCGCTCGCCTTTTATACAGTATTAGTACATAATCTGTAGCCTTTAAAAGATTTATAACATGTTATGCAGATATGTAAAACTTTTTTTTTTTTCTTTATATTGGCCGCCATTTTAAAAATATTATGTGTGAAATTTGAATAGTTGGATATTCCTTTTCTAGACTTCAAGAGTTTTAAATTGATGTATAACATGTCATACTGACTAAAAACTGTTTGTTTAGTCGTCCGCCATATTGACCGCCATCTTGAAAATATTAAGTGTAAAATTTTATTAGTTACATATTCTTATCCTCCTCTTAAAGGCCTTTAAAACGATGTATAACACATTATGCTGGATATAACTTTTTATTTTAGTCGTCCGCCATATTGGCCGCCATCTTGAAAATATGAACTGAGAAATTTTATTAGTTACATATTCTTTTTCATCTCTTAAAGACCTTTAAAACTATGTATAACACATTATGCTGGCTAAAACTTTTTTTTATAGTCGTCCGCCATATTGGCCGCCATCTTGAAAATATTAAATGTGAAAATTTATTAGTTACATATTCTTTTCCTTCTCTTAAAGATCTTTAAAACGATGTATAACACATTATGCTGACTAAAACTTTCTTTTTTTGTCGTCCGCCATATTGGGCGCCATCTTGAAAATATTGAGTGAGGAATTTCCAAAAACTATACACTTCTCACAAATGCTGAGGTGCATATATGTGCCAAATTTCGTTGAAATTTATCAATTTTTACTCCAGTTATCGTTAGACAAACAAACAAACACACAAACAAACAAACACATTAACTTTTCAAATCCCAAGTCTCTGTAATGAAGAACTCACTGCGCTCGTTCAATTAAACAATAATAATATATGGAGAACAGTGAAAGTTTATTCCTTACGTATAATTACGTAAGTTTTCACATCGATTCGAAACCAATCATGTATGCGTAGTTCGATCAAAGCTTCGATAAAGTAAAACTGTGTTATAATTTTTTTTTTTTTTTTTTTTTTTTTTTTTTTTTTTTTTTTTTTTTATTATTATTATTTAAATAGTGTTTTAAAGAAGTATTAAATAGTAGATTTAAGATTATTTAGTTGTAGAGTAAAATATCTTTGAACTTAAGTAACTACAGCCTAAAGCGAGTTGTAAATAAATAAAATTACTAAGTGCAAAGTATTTGATTTTAATATAACATGAATGAACATGATTTATATTCGTAATATTCACTTTTTTCTTAAATCAAAGTTTATTACCTATTACCATCTTTCACAAATTATATTTTTTCATGCTGTTACAATAGTACATTACGCGTCGAGTGCGGAAAGTAGCATTTTGCATGCGAGTGTGGAGTTTGCACCCGAGCGACAGCGAGGGTGGTAAAACCACACGAGCAATGCAAAATGCCGTTTTTGCACGAGTTGCGTACCGTACTTTATCTACGATTGTTAGATTTAAATAATAAATACAGAAAGAAATAAACTTCCAGTATACAAGTTCGTATTTCTCTTTTGATAAAGATAACATTAATTCATTAGTTGTATTTTGTGTATTAATTATTTCGGGAGGCGTATTATTCTCCGCATTTTCGTCATAATCATTTAAATCACGCATTGATTTTCACAAAAAATTCGATATAAAAGTTACTTTTATAAAACAAACAGCAAATTAGTCTTGTTAAATGTAAACAAACTGTCTAATCGTGCGTAAAGCTGAAGAATTCCTCTTCTTTACCGCACTAGTGTGGTAAAGAAGAGGAATTATTTAGAACTATGAGACGCGCATGCGCAATGAATACAAGTACGTAAAGAATCACTTTCTACGCATCTAAACAGAGATGTAATGTTTATATTTCGTATCAATTGTAGATAAAATTGATTTATTGTCAAACCATCAGCTTTAGCATATATTCTTGAAGTAATTGAATGTTCTTCTAAAAAGTAACAAACATTTAAAATTGGAAATTAGAGAAATAGACAAATAAAATTTGGTAAAAACTTGTTATTAAGTTATTAAATACTCAAAATAGTTCAATTCAAATTCTAAAGTTTAATATCCAGGTTATAAGTTTCACGTTGGTTTTCCAATTTTACGTTTTCCATGTAATATTTTATCTCAAGTTTGAAATATTATTTGATTCTTATCAAGATCTTATTCTTGATGATAAAACCTAAAATTAAAAAGCAAAAATGGATCATTTTTATGACTATAATCCCAAATAACCAATATTTATATAGACCGGTTTGACTCACTTTATTGGTCATTAATTGTAACCTTATGACCAACAATTGAAGTGGTCGAATGTGGTCGAAATTTAACATTAGAAATTTTGGTTTTTTGAAATGATGAACTTCGCTCAACAAAAGTGATAACTTCATCACTTTTGCTCATTGAGGTTTATATTAAATTCTTTTCAACGAATATACAATTATCCTTAAGATAAAATTAAGTGCGTTTTTGTTTCTAATGGTAGCGAGTGGTACTTATCCAATGCTAATATACTTAAAGATAAATATACATATTATTAGTAATAAAGATAGACGTTTCTACATCAAAAGAATCTATATTATTGTATAAATTTCAAAAATTATTTGTCAACTAATACCGGTGAGAAATTTGAAAGGACAATTTCACTGATTCTAGACAAAAGTTTAAACCTGATTTAGTTTACTAGTTATTCAATAGTTAGTTAGTTATTTAGTTAGTAAACTAGTTAATTTAGTTCCTTTGAATTATTTTGAAGTGACTCCATTGCTCGTTAATACAAGTGACTCGATTGCTTGTTAATACAAGTGACTCCATTGCTTGTTAATACAAGTGACTCCATTGCTTGTTAATACAAGTGACTCCATTGCTTGTTAATACAAGTGACTCCATTGCTTGTTAATAAAAGTAACTATGGCTTGTTAATAAAAGTGACTCCATTGCTTGTTAATACAAGTGACTCCATTGCTTGTTAATACAAGTGACTCCATTGCTTGTTAATACAAGTGACTCCATTGCTTGTTAATAAAAGTAACTATGGCTTGTTAATAAAAGTGACTTTATGGCTTGTTAATACAAGTGACTCCATTGCTTGTTAATACAAGTGACTCCATTGCTTGTTAATACAAGTGACTCCATTGCTTGTTAATACAAGTGACTCCATTGCTTGTTAATACAAGTGACTCCATTGCTTGTTAATACAAGTGACTCCATTGTTTGTTAATAAAAGTGACTTTATGGCTTGTTAATACAAGTGACTCCATTGCTTGTTAATACAAGTGACTCCATTGCTTGTTAATACAAGTGACTCCATTGCTTGTTAATACAAGTGACTCCATTGCTTGTTAATAAAAGTGTCTCCATTGCTTGTTAATACAAGTGACTCCATTGCTTGTTAATAAAAGTAACTATGGCTTGTTAATAAAAGTGACTTTATGGCTTGTTAATACAAGTGACTCCATTGCTTGTTAATACAAGTGACTCCATTGCTTGTTAATACAAGTGACTCCATTGCTTGTTAATACAAGTGACTCCATTGCTTGTTAATACAAGTGACTCCAATGCTTGTTAATACAAGTGACTCCATTGCTTGTTAATAAAAGTGACTTTATGGCTTGTTAATACAAGTGACTCCATTGCTTGTTAATACAAGTGACTCCATTGCTTGTTAATAAAAGTGACTTTATGGCTTGTTAATACAAGTGACTCCATTGCTTGTTAATACAAGTGACTCCATTGCTTGTTAATAAAAGTGACTTTATGGCTTGTTAATACAAGTGACTCCATTGCTTGTTAATACAAGTGACTCCATTGCTTGTTAATACAAGTGACTCCATTGCTTGTTAATAAAAGTGACTTTATGGCTTGTTAATACAAGTGACTCCATTGCTTGTTAATACAAGTGACTCCATTGCTTGTTAATAAAAGTGACTTTATGGCTTGTTAATACAAGTGACTCCATTGCTTGTTAATACAAGTGAGAATTGACAAAACCACAATGGCAAAATATTTTGAACAAAATAGATGTTAATTGTTTTTAAATATATTTAAGCTAGACAGTAGTGATAACATCAAAGAAGGATTTAACTTTTAATATTTGCTGGATTTGGAGATAGGGATAGATGAAACAAGTTTCGACCAAATAAGAATAATAATTTGGACATTTTACGAGTCAATTTGTAAAGGCCCCTCCACACTCTCGCGGAGTATCCTCGCGAATAATACTCGGCAAGAATATCTGAGGCGAAGTACTCGCATCTACACTCTCGCCCTTGGTGGCGAGCACGTCATTGCCATAACTAAATGTTCCTCGAATCCTCTTCGTCTTGTGACAAAAAACCGCCTCTGAAGCGAAGTCGTGCGAGGCGAGTTGAGGACCGCCGAGCAACCACGAGCAACTTCTCCACATTCTCGTTCCTTACCCGACTTCGGGCAACTTAGCGAAAGTCTGGAGGGGCCTTAAGAGTCATAGGTTTCTGACGGTCAGGACTGGATTCCCAACTCTGGCTAGGGAAAACACGTTCGGTGTTTGCTAAACCCCGAATGTTGGTCCAACTATACTTGTGAAGTGGAATTGTTGGTCATAGGTGTAATCCGGCTGGTGGAGACAACTCGTCTACCCCGCATTATCAGTTACTATATAATAATTTGCAGTAGTAAAAGCTGTTTGGCAGACATAGCTGACCGCAGCCTGTATCACCACTTTTTTTTGTAAGAGTAATTATTATAATTAGGAGGTTAATGATTCGATTTTTGGTCGGACTACTAATTTTTTTCATTTCTATAATTAGTGAAATGTTATATTATTATATCGTTATTATTTACATTATCTTGATGCCTTAAAAAAATTTCACTTGACACAAAACCAACGTAATTTAATATTTAAATATTATTCAGTGTAACAAAGCACAATTTACTCGAGATATTAGAAAGGAGAAAGTAAAAACATTATTGGCGGAGAAAGTAAATACGATGAATAAAAAATATCATACACGACTAAACCCATTTATTTAATATCAATTTGATATTTCCTTGCATTGTTTTTTTTTCTCTTCGGTTATTAGCGTTATTCTCAAACAATAAGAATTGTTAACTGTATTCCAAATATATAATTTAAACATACATAGTTTCATATATAAGTACATTCACATATCTAATGTATTGACTTATTACAAGTGGAAAAGACAGACATGGTAATAAAATACTCGGTCTAAAACCTAAATTATAATTCAGTTGCCTCCGGTCCCGTCATGCAAATCTATTCCCCCTCGGGCTAAACCTATAATAATACCGTATTACGAACATTATTGATTTACCTTTACTATTTATTTGCCTAACTATCTCTTGAAACATTTTAGATCCGAAAAGATCCTTTCATCATTAAATTTACATTTTTATTTGCATTGTTATATTTAACCACTATTTTTATATGCTTTTCTTATTTATAAAAACCAGACTTCTTTTGAGTTTTCTTTTTTTTATCTCAAAATCTACTTAGGTATTCTTTTCGTTAAATTTATATTTTTAATTTTTGTGAATGAATATTTTATTATACTTGAGTATTTTTCTTTAGAATTTGTTACAATTTATAGAGTAATTTCGATTGAACATTGAATAATTATAACATTATTATAATACTGGTCTCTTGAAGAAAAAATTGTATTGCAATCTATACATATAAAATCCAAATACCACTGACTGACTGACACATCACGATATCTCTGAAACCACTGGACCTATGACCATGAAATTTTGTAGGTGTGTTCCTCTTACCTCCTAGGTGCTCGCTAAGAAATGTTTTTAAAATCCGCTATCTTGATTCAAGATGGCGGCCATTTATATAAATAAATAAGACGATATCTCCGGAACCAATTGCACTAGAACTTTCAAATTTAGAAGTTAGCTTCCTTTTATGAAAGTATAGAAACTTTTAATCTATGGTTTACCAATCGGGCGTTTTGATATAAGATGGCGGCCATTTATATATAAATATGTGTAAGTTCTTTATACAAATCTACAGTTTTAGTCTGATCTCGATGAAAATTTGGATACTTTGCAAGGGAAAAACCACTGTCTACATGAATTTTTAAAATTTAAATATTGGTACACAGGGGTACGGGGTACAAGTAATGAATACGGGGTCAAAGTAATGTATACCCTTTATGATGCATATCGTTGAAAAGCTCTTTAAGAGTATAGTAATTGTTGTTATGTACAGTTTTATCATATTTTCACTAAGAAGGGGGGTAAAATGGAAAAATATAGCTATATCATATAAAAAAGAGAAGAGTATCCGGATGAGAGTATATATCTTTTATACAAATTTAGTTTTATCCCAATTTGATGATTTGATGATACGGGGTCAAAGTAATGAATACCCTTCATAAAGAAATTTTGTTGAAAAGCTCTTTAAGAGTACAGTAATTGTTGTTATGTACAGTTTTGTAATATTTTCATTTAGGAGGGGGGTAAATTTAGGATATTTGCAATTTATCTTATCAAAGAGAAGGGGGTATAGAAATAAGTGGGAGGGAGAGAAGCTAGTTATTCTCGCATAGTAAAATAATTTAAATGTTTCTTGATGGTAGTTTATAAACATATCAAATTAATATAACACTCCGTAGCGAAGCACGGGTATCCAGCTAGTAATTATATAAAAATATAATCACTAGCTAAAGTACCTGCTTATAAATGAATATGTATAAATATTACTTGAACGAGGTACTTTAACTTGTAATATATTATATATATTATAACTTAAAATATTAAATATATTATATTACAAGTTAAAGTACCTCGTTCAAGTAATATTTATACTCGTATGATAGAATCATCTACCTATCTTGAAATATCTAGACATTTTCCCTATTCAAATAAGTATTCCAAATAGTAATTCATTAAATTAATCAATTCTTAATATAAATATTAATTCAAACAGGTACTTAAGTGAGAAATATTTAGCTACTTCTCCATTTAAACAGATTATTCATCTAGGTTATAATTATTTTTATCTCCAGTAGGAGAAAAAGTTGTGATTTTGGATTAGTTTAGAGGGACTAAACTAAAGTAAGTCTTTTCTTCCCTGAACCCAATAGTAGGAAGAAAAATTAAAACCAGGGAGAAAAAGAAAAGATTGCAACTTAATTATTTTATAAGTAGTAGAGAATGAATGGCTAATGTAGTGGAGTTGTTGAAATCAGGTTGGTGACACTGCTTTTTTGACCTTATTTGTGATTTACGCTTATCATTGCTTATAACCTGCATCTAAATAACCTTCTATTTGAGTTTAATTGCAATTCTTATTTGTTTTTAATATTGAATCTCTTATATCTGCTATTAAAAGTTCTAATCATTATTGTTACTTGTTAATGTATTATTGTCTGTAAGAGATTGATTAGTGAGCTGTGTACTAGCAACTCATTATAAATGAGCAGCCTCACAAATGTTTTAATTAATTAATATATTGTGTTTCTCTCTATTTAATCAAAATAATAAATAAAAACTGTGCAATGGATGAAGATGCGGTTTTTTCTCTCTACTGGAGATAAAATATAGAATGTACCTCGGGAGTAAAGCGCTATAATTCCCCTCGCAATAATTATCTCTCTTGGTTGCGCCTCGGGAGCTAATTAGCGTTATTCCCTCGGCTTCGCTTCGGGATTTAGGGACGGTTCTTTCGGTTTCGCCTCAAGAACCAACTTATTCGCTCAGGGAATAATGACTTATTTTACTCCCTAGGTGCATAAATAACTATTAACATAAATATTAACATCTTCTGTTTTTCTCCAATATGTGATAGCCACTCATCATGGAGGAGGTGTAGTTCAAAATCCAAATAATTTCTTCACACAAAAAAACTTTTATTGAATCAAATGACCACTGACGCAATTGTATGAAAACGTAGTTTGGTTATTGAACTAAACCTCTTTCATTATAAATACTAATTTTAAATATTTACTATAGCTTGTTTAAAGCTGTTTTAAAGCTACTATGCAACTAGAAAGATGAACATTTCCTGAGATTCTACGCAAAATTATTATTATAAAAATAATACGTAAAAACCAACCAAGTATCGGTTTTCGTAGTAAACCTTATTATGGGATGGCAATTTGATTCAGGAAAGAAATATAAAACGGTTTATTAAGTAGAGAGATAAAAAATAAAGTAAACCCAACTAGGGTTGAATATAACCTTCCTTTACATACATAAGGTTTATATTTTTTTTTTATCTAATATTATAGATAAAAGATTTTCTATTGGTTTATTTATTTACAAACGTGTGTTTTAATTTCGTATATTCTTCTTGTATTCATCGATAATTACTATTTAATAATTGGCCCTACATTTAAACTAATTATCACCGGAAGCGGTTGTTACATTTCATTGGTCTATTAAAAGAGGAAAATACATTTCCTTCTCTTTATTGGTTTGCTTAACGAGCCAATTAATATTCGATCCTTCAGCTCATTATCTGATACACTGGACTAAAATATAATACTTTGTTTACTCCTGATAAACTGTAAAAGTATTAATCATTTTCTAACTATTGATTTGTCATACTATGAATTATACCTCGGAAGATTCGTTTAAAATATAAATTAGATGCCCCAAACCAAAATTGGAAAACTACTGAGTTTTAGATCTAAATTAAATGCTAAGCCCCCTTAAAAAGTATTAAAAAAAAATACGTGTGGTGTCGCGGGACACCCGGTGGGAACGAAGTTCCTTACATTTTTCATAATATAAATTATAAAATCACACTGCTAAGTACGTATACATTGCTAACTACTTATACATGGCGGAGTCAGAAAGGAGACAAAATTAAAAGTAACGAACTGTTTGCACCTAGCAAGAGTTAAGGAAAAATTAAAAGAAAATCATTATTTGTATCACTAAAGCAAGCGTCTTACTATAAATATATATTGAATATAAGAAAAAAGTTGATCATGATGTTTATAGTTAAAGAGTATTTTAAAGGATGTTGGATTGAAATAGGACTGTTTTCTACCTACCCGGCTTATTAATTTAAAAAATATTATACAATATATATCTTCCCTACTCTAAAGCTTCTGCTTGAATCCGGTTGAAATTTTACATGCCTGTTTCAATTGTACTTTAGACAATGTGTAAGAAGTTTTATTAAAATCGTTATACGTTAGAACGGAAGATATCGGTAAAAAAGTTGTTTTCTTTATTTTAAACGTTTGGGTCCACTTTAATAAATTTAGCGATCTTTATCACTTCATAACAGTGTCGGTTTTCTTTTTACAAAAAAAAAAAAAAAAAATTAAAAAAGTTGTTTGTCTCATTAAATAGAAGAAGTTAGATTTTTTGTACGCAGAATTATAATAATATATCTAATATATTAAAATAAGCGTCAGCACAGATCAATTTTACTTTTAACAAGACCGTGATTATATTTTCTATATTTACAAAACCAAGTGACATTTTGACATATAACAAAAATAAACAAAACAAGTCAAGGAACAGGCTTCCTTAATAACATTTTTTTCCGTCTTTTTGAAGCTTAAGTTTACACGAGCGTTGCGCGTGAACGCTTGGGCGGATAACGATTTCCAACGAACTCAGCCTGGGCATTGGTAAAATGAACATGTGTCCCAAATTTCAATTAACTCGGTGATCTTTTACTCAAGCTATCGTCGTCGGTAGATTTCGTGACGGATTTTGCGTGACGATGATTTTGTGACGGTGATTTTGTGATGGTTATTTTGTGACGGTGATTTTGGTCGACCAGTAATATTGGTGTTTGAACCTTGATTGCTTTGTAAGTGGACTTACATGCATTCTCAGTGGCGTAGATAGGGCATTCACATTGGGAGCTTTTTGGGGGCCTGTCGCTAAAACAAAATTGACGAGCAAAAAAAACCTCTCGTGGCCCCCTGGAACTGGGGGCCCCTTGACGGTGTGGCCCTCCCGCAATGCGGGCCCGTACGGGCCCATAGTTACGCCACTGAGCACACTGCAGGGTGAAGCATGTCCGACTGCTGCAGGATTCACACCAGAAATGTTGGTGTTTAGACTATGATTAGAATTTATCTGGACTTACATTCATATTGCAGTTTGAAACATGTCCGACTTCTCTGGGATTCACACTAGAAATATTGGTGTTTGAACCTTGATTAGAATTTCAACTTATTTTTGGATTGGTATCAGATCCTTGATTAGAATTTCAACTTATTTTTGGATTGGTATCAGATCCTTGATTAGAATTTCAACTTATTTTAGGATTGGTATCAGATCTTTGATTTCAATGTAAGTCAACTTATTCCTGTTACTATTAAACATTTTAAATAATATATTATATTATATTTCTTACTTTAGAAGTAATTTTATATAATTACATACTAAAAATATATATTTATTAATCAAATTAATTTATCCTCCAGAGGAATTAAGTAGTTTTTGGTTCATTTTTTAATTTAAATTGTACTTTAATAAACTGCAAAATTGTCTGACAGAGAATTTTCTATTAGTTCTAAAGGGACTTAGATACAAATAATCCTTATAATTCCCCCTTAGATTCTTAAAATAGCTGCAGTGCATTCTTCCTTTCTGCTCTCTTCAGAAATATTCTTTCCAAAAGAGTAATAAGGTCCGGAGGGAAATCTCGTAGCATTCCGTTGGGAACCCTGTTTTACCTTAGGGTTTTTTTTGTTGATGTTAAAAAGTGTCCCATTGAACAAAGTCGTGTGCTAGTGCTTTTTTAGTTTGAATTTTTTTTCTTATTTCACATTCTTGAAAAACCATAGAATACGAATAGGTAGTAAGTATTTTTTGTAAGTAATTTCTCATATCTTCATTAAAATATATATAAATGGCAATTTAAATTTGATATTTTGTTGGACTTAAAGGTGTTTTGATCCACAGGTCCTACAAATTTAAAAGTCCTAAATCTCTCTTAGATGAAAAGCCGTAACTATTTCTTATTTATTCGAACGAAATTCCTTATGGCACGTTACATCGTGTGGAGCCCGAGAGTGAATCCGAAAAAAAGCGACCGTCACAAAACCAAGCGTCACGAAACCAAGCGTCACGAAACCAAGCGTCACAAAACCAAGCGTTACGAAACCAAGCTTCACAAAACCAAGCGTCACAAAACCAAGCGTCACAAAACCAAGCGTCACAAAACCAAGCGTCACGAAACCAAGCGTCACAAAACCAAGCGTCACAAAACCAAGCGTCACCAAACCAAGCGTCACAAAACCAAGCGTCACAAAACCAAGCGTCACGAAACCAAGCGTCACGAAACCAAGCGTCACAAAACCAAGCGTCACAAAACCAAGCGTCACAAAACCAAGCGTCACAAAACCAAGCGTCACAAAACCAAGCGTCACAAAACCATGCGTCACGAAACCAAGCGTCACAAAACCAAGCGTCACAAAACCAAGCGTCACAAAACCAAGCGTCACAAAACCAAGCGTCACGAAACCAAGCGTCACGAAACCAAGCGTCACAAAACCAAGCGTCACAAAACCAAGCGTCACAAAACCAAGCGTCACAAAACCAAGCGTCACAAAACCAAGCGTCACAAAACCAAGCGTCACAAAACCAAGCGTCACAAAACCAAGCGTCACGAAACCAAGCGTCACAAAACCAAGCGTCACGAAAACGACCGATGACGATAACTTGAGTAAAAGATGACTGATTTAGTTGAAATTCGGTACACATGTTTATTTTACCAATGACCAAGACGAGTTCGTTGGACAACGTTATCCGCCCAAACGTTCATGAGCAACGCTAGCGTAAACGTTAACTTCAAATGTAAAATTGTAATTTTAGGACGGGAAAAAATTCTTACTTCGTCTATTCAATGAGACAAACAACTAATTTAAATAATCTTTATTTAGTAAAACCAACACCGACACCACTATGAAGTGATAAAGATCACAAAATTTATTAAAACGACCCTAATTCTTTAAAATATAGAAAACAACATTTTTACCGATATCTTACGTTCTAATCTAACGATATTAATAAAAATGCATACACATCGTCTAAAGTAAAATTGAAAGAGGCATGTACAATTTCAACTTGATACAAGCAAAAATGTTTTTGTGTAGTAAAGTGATTAATTTTATAATAATTTAAATGGAGTAATATGATGGCGGTGTCTGAGGAAACAATCTTGTTCCGTCCCTACAACCATCTGTTTTAACTATAAACTCATAATGATTTACTATTTTCTCAATATTCAATATATATTTATTGCAAGACACTCGCATCAATGATAAAAAAAAGCTTTTCTTTTAATTTTGCCTTAACTTTGCTAAGTACAAATAGTTTGTTACTTTTAATTGTGTCTCTTTTCTAACTCCACCATGTATAAGTAGTTAGTATCGTATAACTTAGCTGTGTGAGTGTATAAATTTATATTTAATGAAAAGCGTACGAAACTTCGTTCCTACCAGGTATCCCGCGACACCACACGTATTTTTTTTTAAACTAATCTATTTTTTTTGTTGCTAAATGTTCCATCATTTGATATTATAAGTTGAAAAACACTGCTAAGTCAATGTTGGATGGTTTGGTAGCTTGCAGTAAATCGTTTACAAATTGGCAGAATATAGTTTTGTGGTCTTTTAATACGCGTGCCAGTCATTAGAGGGATATTTGATGGGACGGTATCACGAAGCCCCCCTCCCCTCCAGTGATTCAGTGCATATAGATAACAATGTCGTAGCAGATAAAAACTAGAATCAAACATGAACTTGATTGTACGAGTATCTCCATGTTGATGGCAATTTAACATGTTTCATGTTGTACTTATTTAATGATAAAATTTCATTCTAATTCTAAATAGTATATTTCAAAAACCTCTTTTTAACCTAACATCCACCTATATATTAAAATATGTCACTTAATTTCTTCTGTTTTTTGTCAAATGTATTAGATTAAGCAATTGTTTATTATTCTAGACGGTTTTCTTAATGTTGTGCCGTCGCGTCGTATCCCAGATTGTTTAAATTTTCATCTATATATATAAAATCCAAATACCACTCACTGACTGACTGACTGACAACTCAACGATATCTCTGAAACCACTGGACCTACGACCATGAAATTTTGTAGGTGTGTTCCTCTTACCTCCTAGGTGCTCGCTAAGAAATATTTTAAAAATCCGCCATCTTGATTCAAGATGGCGTGTTATGTGTACAGTTTTGTCATATTTTCATTTAGGAGGGGGTAAATTTAGGATATTTGCAAATTATCTTATCAAAGAGGTGGGGGATATAACTAGGAGGGATAGAATCTAGATATTCTCGCATAGTAAAATAATTTGTGTGCTTTCCTGGTAGTTTATAAACTTATCAAATTTAAAAACACTCTGTAGCGAAGCACGGGTATCCAGCTAGTTCAGCATAAACTAGAAATCTCAGTAATATTAAACTTTGTGGATATTTAATCTAGATTTGATCTATTATGAAATATGAGCTTTACAACTTCAAAAATTTAGGTACTAAAACCTTAATTATTATAGTGCCACGGAGTTACTTAGTTAATGTGCAAACGTAATTAAATTTAGCAAACTGTAATGTACAATCGTAAATAATTTAGCAACTGTAATGTGCAATCGTAATAAAAAAGAAACTATAATGTGCAATCTTAATTCAATTTAGCAACTGTAATGTACAATTGTAAATAAATTTATCAAATGTAATGTACAATCGTAATCAAATTTAGCAACTGTAGTGCAATCGTAATTAAATTTAGCAACTATAATGTGGAATCGTAATTAAATTTAGCAACTGTAATGCACAATCGTAAATAAATTTATCAAATGTAATGTACAATCGTAATCAAATTTAGCAACTCTGAGCAACTGTAATTTACAATCGTAATCAAAAAATCAACTTTATCAAGCCTAATTTTATAATGAAACTATAATATGCAATAGTAATTAAATTTGGCAACTGTAATGTACAGTAGTAATTAAATTGATCAAATGTAATGTATACAATCGTAACAAAATATAGCAACTGCAATGAAAAAGGCTAATATTTAATTTAGTAACAATAAAGAGTAATAGTAATGATCTCGTTAGAACTAAGATATCAGGAATAATAATAAAGATTTAATTCTCGATAAATTAAAAGTGATTGCCTCGAGACATTAATGTATCTTAATTATCTTATTATGTACATTAATGTATCTTGCTAACCGATAGCACAAAAAAAGTATAAAATATATTTATAAATCAATATTTTACTCATTATTTGTATTTAATTGTTTCCGAGCTTACCGAAGGTAACGGAAGCTATGTGATCGTTCTGAAGAACGAAAAATGTTTAGGTGTCAGATTTCAAAAATTCCAAGACAGAAATCCGTTCAGAGATCAGGGATCAGTTTTGGTTCCGTGTCTGTCTATCGGTCTGTTGTTTTTTCGAACCAACGTATCTTAAGAACTAAACGTCCAATTTTAATGCAATTTGGGTCGTAGATCATGAGTAGCCAGCCCATTGTTGGTCCCAAATAAGTTTCAACCTTCTGCGCTCATTTCTTTCTCTTCTACATGCGAACAAATATACATTAATTTTCACCTATAGCTTCAAAAGTACTTATGTGATTTGTATGAAACTTTTATAGTTTATCGAAAGTAGCTCGCAGATAGCCTCAGATTACTTTTAACCGTCTGCTCTCTTTAATTTTTGTTTATTGATACTTTAATTCAAGTAAAAAATTTGACACATTAAAAAACAGGGGAAACAATTTAACAAAATAAGACAATAATGACTAGTAAAAGCATAAAATCTATAAAGTACGTGATAGAATGCGAGGTAGCTATGTGCCACACCAATTGGCAGTCTATTTTTATTTCTTTTCCTCAGTCAACAAAGCATTTGATTTATTATTTGATTTGACTGAACACCTACTTTATTTATTTACCCAAATAATTGCAGTAAAAGAGGTGAGTGGATGAAGGTTTGTCACAGTTTTATTATTTCAAGTATTCAACGTTTAAAGTATTTCCTATGGCATTTCTGTCCTACTCAAATGAGAAAATGACTTATACCTTAATTAATAAATCAAGTTCGAGCCGAGTAGACATTAGGGTGCTCTAGGGATTAATAGAAAACCCTAACTATTAATTAATATGAAAATTTAAATAACTTCTGACACCTCCTTCCTTTACTTGTTCAATTAAAATCATTCGGTAAATTTCTCTTAGCTCACCTACACATATACTTTTAGTACACAGATTGTGTAATACTTATATATTTTAATATAGTTATTATATATATATATATATATATATATATATATATAAAAGTGTTATAATGCAGGTAGTCTGTGATAGGTGAAAGTTGAGATTGGTTGACCATACGGGCTTCTTAGGTCCTTTATTTAGCTTGATTTAAAACCTGTTTCTTGAGTATAATTTTTTTAAAGTATCTTTTTTTTAAAAAAAATCATTTAATATTCTCGGTTTTTCGTTTCCTGTACAAGGGCGTTGGCTAAGAGACTCCATAAAAATGTTTATATCTTGTCTAAGTTAAGTAAAAGTAAAAGCGATGACATTGCCTTTAAAACGATTTATTAGACATCTTCAACTTATAGTCACTAATATTTTGTCTATGTTCAGTTTGTTTTTTTAAAATCTCTAGTTTTGTCATTTAATTTTTTTAAGTTCATATGAAACACAGAAACAGGTTTTTTAATAGGATGGGACAATGATCTATTTGACTAATCTCTAAGAGCGATCATTAGTGCGGACCATTTCACCCATCATTAGGAATTAAAAACTTATTCCTGCACTATTATTAATATTTAAATGTGTTCTAGGGTGATGTTAAACCTATTTTTGACAATTACTTCTCTACTCTTTTATTGTTTAAACAATTAATTTTTTAAAAACAGTATATTGTTATGAAACATAATAATAACTATGCAATAACAAAGCATTAAGTATTTTGGTATTGGATCCTTTAAGGGTTAAATTGAAATAAATTACTTCATTTCCTTCTGGTCGGCAACGTTTCGGCCTGACCGGCCATTTTCAAGTATTAAGGCGCGTCCACACTATGCCAGTTGGCAAGGCCAAGTGGCAAAGCCGTCTGGCCGACTTACGACTTCTTGCTATCTGGTTTTCTATGATCCGGACCGACAATCGTCGGGTTCGGCTTGCCATGTCAAGTGGCACGTTTTGTGCCAAGCTTGGCAAATAGCAAATGCCAAGGGAGACGTCCACATTACACTTGGCAATGCCATTTGGCCTTGCCATTCCTTGCCGCTTGGCATAGTGTGGACGCGCCTTTATAATAACAGAATTGAGGTAAGTGTATAGTCAACAAACTAACTTGGTATATAGTTGTTGACTACACTTACCTCCATTATTGTGTTATTATAAGACTTGGAAATGGAAAATGGCCGGTCAAGCCGAAACATTGCTGATTAGAAGGAAATAAAGTAATTTATTTCACTTTAACCCTTAAAGGATCCAATACCAAAATACAAGATTAGGAGAGAGTACACCTACAGCCATTATTCATAAAGCATTAAGTGTGCTACTCAAATTCATTTACTAAATTAGCTATTACTTGAATGCTTAGAAAATATTAAAATCAAATTTTCTCGCTATCACAATACTTTCTCTTTATATTATATCCTATGTGATTGAGAAGTTAAAAAACCAGGTAATAATATTTGCTTGCACAGTTAAATTTGTTATTGTCTTAAGGAAAGTATAAATGATTAATTATTGATAATAAACTTTGATAATAGTTCATCCCATGTTGAAGGAGACGTAAAAGAAGCGGTGTATAAATAAACAATAGTTATTTATGTGCCTAGGAAGTAAAGTAAGCCATTATTCCCTGAAAAAGTTGGTTCTTGAGGCAAAGCCGAAGGAACCATGGTCCCTAAATCCCGAGGCGAAGCCGAGGGAGGGTATTAGACTCTTTAATTCCCGAGGCGCAGCCGAGGGAGATAATTTTCGCACGGGGAATAATGGCACTTTACTCACGAGGTACATACAATATTTAACTCCAGTAGGGAGAAAATACACATTTTTCGTCCATTTCATAGTTTTTATTTATTATTTTAATAAATAACAATAATTATTAGCACTTTTAATAGCAGATATAAGAGATTCAATATTAAAAACAAATAAGAATTGGAATTAAACTCAAATAGAAGGTTATTTTGATGCAGGTTATAAACAAAGATAAACATGGTCGAAAAAGCAGTGTCACCTACCTGATTTCAACAACTTCATTACATTAGCCATTCATTTTCTACTATTTATAAAATAATTAAGTTGAAATCTTTACTTTTTTTTCGCCCTACTTTACTTTTTCGCCCTACTTTTACTTTTTCTTCCTACTTTTTGAGTTCAGGGATGAAAAGACTTACTTTAGCCCCTCTAAACTAATTTAAAATCATAACTTTTTCTCCCTACTGGAGATAAAACAATATTTAATAGTTATTCATAAAAGCTGAAGCTATCAGAATGTGGAAAACGACCATAGAAATATACTAGCATGAGAGCTATATGGATTAATGATTGTGCCCCAACAAGCGTTTAATAATTTTATACAAAGCACTCGAGGTTGCCTCGTTTCAATTAAGTTCTTGACGACTTAGTACTTAAATGATTTAATGTTGGCAACATGCAAAGCCAAGTTAAGTGCACCTGCGTCTAAGGCCTTGTTATCAGTGCTTTGATGACAAAGTCCTACACACTTCACTTCGCATCCTCTTCACTTAGCATTCTACGTTTCATATCAATTAACGTTTTATTTTAAATCAAATTATAATTATTATTAACTACGGGAAACAGACAGTGAAAAATACACTCCTGTGCCGGGATTTGAACCACGGGCCTCTATATTTCCAGTATAGCGCTCTTCCATCTAAGCTACGCAGGAGAATGATTTTTCACTACCGTAATTGATAACTAGTCCCGAATCCAAGCTTTCAATATTCATATACATTTAGACAGTCAATATTTATGACATTAGAACTAAACCAGAATTAACGCTTATAATTATAAAGTACTCAATTAGTACCTGTACCTTGTACAATCAATTCGAAATTCAATTTTTTAAGTTTTTGGTAGTTTTCATACTACGGAAAGTTAAATTTTAATTTAAATCAAATTATAATTATTATTAACTACGGGAAACAGACAGTGAAAAATACACTCCTGTGCCGGGATTTGAACCACGGGCCTCTATATTTCCAGTATAGCGCTCTTCCATCTAAGCTACGCAGGAGAATGATTTTTCACTACCGTAATTGATAACTAGTCCCGAATCCAAGCTTTCAATATTCATATACATTTAGACAGTCAATATTTATGACATTAGAACTAAACCAGAATTAACGCTTATAATTATAAAGTACTCAATTAGTACCTGTACCTTGTACAATCAATTCGAAATTCAATTTTTTAAGTTTTTGGTAGTTTTCATACTACGGAAAGTTAAATTTTAATTTAAATCAAATTATAATTATTATTAACTACGGGAAACAGACAGTGAAAAATACACTCCTGTGCCGGGATTTGAACCACGGGCCTCGAAATCATTCTCCTGCGTAGCTTAGATGGAAGAGCGCTATACTGGAAATATAGAGGCCCGTGGTTCAAATCCCGGCACAGGAGTGTATTTTTCACTGTCTGTTTCCCGTAGTTAATAATAATTATAATTTGATTTAAATTAAAATTTAACTTTCCGTAGTATGAAAACTACCAAAAACTTAAAAAATTGAATTTCGAATTGATTGTACAAGGTACAGGTACTAATTGAGTACTTTATAATTATAAGCGTTAATTCTGGTTTAGTTCTAATGTCATAAATATTGACTGTCTAAATGTATATGAATATTGAAAGCTTGGATTCGGGACTAGTTATCAATTACGGTAGTGAAAAATCATTCTCCTGCGTAGCTTAGATGGAAGAGCGCTATACTGGAAATATAGAGGCCCGTGGTTCAAATCCCGGCACAGGAGTGTATTTTTCACTGTCTGTTTCCCGTAGTTAATAATAATTATAATTTGATTTAAATTAAAATTTAACTTTCCGTAGTATGAAAACTACCAAAAACTTAAAAAATTGAATTTCGAATTGATTGTACAAGGTACAGGTACTAATTGAGTACTTTATAATTATAAGCGTTAATTCTGGTTTAGTTCTAATGTCATAAATATTGACTGTCTAAATGTATATGAATATTGAAAGCTTGGATTCGGGACTAGTTATCAATTACGGTAGTGAAAAATCATTCTCCTGCGTAGCTTAGATGGAAGAGCGCTATACTGGAAATATAGAGGCCCGTGGTTCAAATCCCGGCACAGGAGTGTATTTTTCACTGTCTGTTTCCCGTAGTTAATAATAATTATAATTTGATTTAAATTAAAATTTAACTTTCCGTAGTATGAAAACTACCAAAAACTTAAAAAATTGAATTTAACGTTTTATATTATATAGATGAATATATATATATATATATAAATATAGAGAGAGAGGGAGAGAGAGAGAGAGAGGGAGAGAGAGAGAGAGAGAGAGAAAGAGAGAGAGAGAGAAAGAGAGAGAGAGAGAAGATAATACGTTTCGTAATTAATCTACAGTTTAAATTATGCTAAATTTTGTAATTATGGCTAAAACTTATTTGTTAACTCTTCTATTTCTTTGATGGTATAGGGTGTTCTTTTTTATTACGTTTTATTAGCTTGCTTTCTTGTTTGTTTGTTTGTTTGTTTGTCCAGTACAAATCTTGCAATCGATGTTTAACTAACTTCCCGAGTAGCTAAACATTTGAAACTTTTAGAATAGCTCAGAACTCGATGACAATGCATTATTTTAATTCTTTTAGCCATCTTTCAGAAGAATTTTATTCGTTTTCAGCAAATTTTGCTGTATGGAAAGTTAGTTCGGAAAAAATCCGAAAGTTATTTTATTTGTTTTGACATATCCCATATTTACGATCTCTTTTTTGACGGGTTTCAAATTTATGATTTTTGACAGAAAATTTAAAAACGTAGTATATAAAAAGTCCTTTTTATCTTGTAATTATTTGTTTTTTGTTTAATTTGTTTGTTTTCTTCTTTTTATGATTTCTTTCTTAAGTTTGATAGGAGTTAAACTAAAATGTAACGCGGAGTTTTTTTTTTTGAAGTGGTTTGGTCAATTAGAGTAAATAATTGAAAAAAGTTACATTTCAAATACGGCTATATTTCGACCTATCGCGGTCATCTTCGTGCCTTAGATTAAAAATGTAAAAATTAAAAAAAAAAACAGGGAGGAGTAAAAATCTAAAGAAGGTGTATGGAAAGTTCTTTTTTAGACTTTTATTTACGATTGATAAGAAATAAAAACATTATATCTCTGTTTAGATGCGTTGAAAGTAATTATTTACGTACTTGTATTTATTGCGCATGCGCATATCATAGTTCTGAAGAATTCCTCTTCTTTACCACGCTAGCGCGGTAAAGAAGAGGAATTCTTCAGCTTTACACACGATTAGCTAGTTTGTTTACATTTAACAAAACTAATTTGCTGTTTTTTTATTAAAGTAACTGTTTATATCGAGTTTTTAGTGAAAAACAATGAGTGAATTAAGTGACTTTGACGAAAATGTGGAGAATAATACTCCTCCAGAAATAATTAATTCGGCAAAAAATACAACTCAAGAATTAATGCCATCTTTATCAAGAGAGAGATACGAACTTACATACAGCAAGTTTATTTTTTTTGTATTTATTATTAAATCTAACAATCGTAGATAAAGTACGGTACGCAACTCGAGCGAAAACGGCATTTTGCATTGCTCGTGTGGTTTTACTACCCTCGCTATCGCTCGGGTGCAAACTCCACACTCGCATGCAAAATGCTACTTTCCACACTCGACGCGTAATGTACTATTACTCCTCTTATTACAACACATAAGCAGAATATTCCTTTGTCCTATAATACATTGGACTAAACATCCCTTTTTCTTTATAGTTATTTAGTCAAAGTCATTTTTATTCTAAAACAACATAGAGGAGTAACAATCTAAAGAAGTACCAAATTATAACTTTACGTATATCGATAATTACCATAGCTTCAATCAGAGGTTAAAGGCGGAAATACACATGCTTGTTACTCTCACAATAACATACAAGTAGCTCGCAGAGGAAAGCTACTGGCATGTGTATACATTAAATAGCATGCAAGTAAATCGCACGGGGTTTGATTTTTGTCTTGCCAGTGGCACAAGCCTAGGGGTGGGGGATCTGATAAAGCACGTGTAAACAGGCTTGCCAGCCCAAGGTAGCTTGCTAGTAGGTAGCACGAGTCTCTCTCAGCCAATTTGGCCCTTCAGTCTTCCTTCGCGGGTTCTTTTCTTGTTTGTTCGAACTGCATTTCATTTAGTAGACACTGACTCGCTCCATGTAATTCTCTTCTAGCTATCTAATCTTTCACCTACGCTCTTCGAGTCGTTTGACATTTTCATGTTTTTACTTTCGCACATAAACTCGAAAAGCGTTACACAATCGTTACCAAAAAATGGTGTCGTTTACATGAAAAAAGCTTTACATGAAAATGTCTCACTGTCTTGCAGACTCGTACTCATTTTGCAAATGTTTTAAAACACAGTTCATTGCAAGTAACAGAACAATCTGGTTAATTTCATTCCGCACTGATACATTCATAATGTAAATTGAAACACAAATAATAAAACTATCAAAGTTAATGAAATCGAACACAAATATTTCAAAATTTATTCCGGTCAAGACAAGACAAGAAACGTGTGCCTGTTTAAAAACTAGAACTGCGATTGGAGTGTGTATTGTCATGTGCTAGTAGCTCGCACAAGACCGATCATCCGGATGATTCTAGCATGCTGTTTCACTGGCAAATGTACACAGCGTCTGCAGCATGCCAGCTATTGACATGCTAGTAACTCGCCACTGGCATGCTTTTTTACTAGCATGTGTATTTCCGCCTTAATTCAAAGTATTTGATATTAGTGGGCACAATAAACATTCTTATGGGCGATAAATGGTAGATTTATCTGACAATTTTTTTTCTTAGTGCAAGTGGTAACTTTTATAATATTCCGGTACTAAAAAATGTTAACATTGTCGAACTATTTCCAATTTTTATGTAAGGTCAGTATGCTTGATCTTGCTTCATGGTTTATCACTCTAAAATTTACATTATGTTATTTATTTTAACATATATGGTAATAACGTTAATTAACATGTATTTATGTTATGGTAACAACATAAATTAACATGAATTTACGTTATAGTAATAATATAAATTATTTTACCAGATAGAAGAATATCCAATATTTGTTAGCCATACCTGTAACAGAAAATAAAAAATAATTTAAAAAATAGGTATTTTAAATTAATTACATGTTTCATTAAAAAGATTAATAAATATGTATATAGCATATTCCTATGTACGTCTCAAAGGAGTTGAACTCCGACGTTTCGCTTCCACTACTGGAAGCTTCTTCAGGGGTATTGTACATCGTAATGTTTACTACTCAGGATGTCTTTGTTATTGCTTATAGTAAACATCGCGATGTACCACACCCCTGAATATGCTTCCAGTAGTAGAAGCGATGCATCGGACTTTTATCCCTTCGTGACGCGGATTTAACGGGAATCATAACTTGTTTAAATGTTGGAAGTTAGGTCTGAAATATATGTACTGTAAAGGTTCTAAAGATGGTATGTTAACCTAATCCGGAAGCTTGATTATATAAATTTCTTTTATTTCACAAAAAAAAAAATGTTCACAGAAATATCATAATTATTCTTTGAACAAACTTTAACCCTCATTAAAATTTGAGTTTCCAATAACTGAAGCATAAGTAGATAATCTATAATTAAAAATTAATAAAAGAAGTATGGTTTTTATTATACTTTTTTATCCACGTAGAATTTATTGTTATTGCGAAAAAAATAACATTTTTCGATTGATTTAGACACATAGAGGTTCGCTGAATCCAAAATAATTATTTTAAAAATAATTGCTTGAACTTTTTGCTTTAAGTTTTATTTCTAACCTGACCACCTGAACATTTTATAGACATATTCAATAAACTTTACCTTCAAATACCTCATTAAATAGTTCATCTATAATTTTTGTGATTAAGGATTTTACGAAATTTAATCATTAATTACTACATCCTCTAATTAACGTATAGATCACTCCTTTATAATCCTTTAATAAACGAAAGATCACATCTAATATAGATTTTTTATAATGATTAAAATTAATGATACACGAGCATAGATAGATCACATCTAATAAAGATTTTTTATAATGATTAAAATTAATGATACACGAGCATAGATAGATCACATCTAATATAGATATTTTATAATGATTAAAGTTACTGATACACGAGCATAGATAGATCACATCTAATATAGATTTGTATAATGATTAAAGTTACTGATACATTAATCATGGTTAGAATGGCAACAGTATTTAATTTATCATAAAAAAAAAAATCTTATAGACTAAGCGAATGATGTCTCAAAACTGATGAATGAAAGCAAGAAAACAAAATCTTATAGACTATAGACTAAGCGAATGATGTCTCAAAACTGATGAATGAAAGCAAGAAAAAAATCTTATAGACTATAGACTAAGCAAATGATGTCTCAAAACTGATGAATGAAAGCAAGAAAAAAAAAACATCCTATAGATTATAGACTAAGCAAATGATGTCTCAAAAAGTGTTTTCCATTTATTAGTTTTCGTATGTACATTTAATTATTAAAGGAACATTTCATCAAAATTTATCATAAAAATAACATCTCCTGGGCGGGGAATCGAACCCGGGCTCTCTCCGTCCGCGTTTTAAGCTTTTTTCTCAGGAACTAGATTTTTCCCGGGAAAACGGCTTATATGGTTAGATTCGTATTTAAATGGGCTTCATTTTAGAATGTTTTAATCAAAATCGTCGGAACCGTTTTCGAGAAATAATTTTTTTTTTCACGTTTTTTCAGAAATTTAGGGGGTAGCGCCTCCAAATTTGCAGCTCTAATTCATTTCTCGATTTCGCCTCTGGGTATGATTCTTCTGAACATGTATGCCAAATTTCGTCAAAATAGGCAGACAGACTACAGACAGACAGACGACAGCCGACATGCAGACATTTTTCAAAACCCGCTTTTTTGGACTCAGGGGACCTCAAAACGTGTAAATCCATCAAAATCGAATTTTAGCGCCATCACAATACTTTCTCTTTATATGAGAAAGTAAAATTCCTATAGACTATAGACTAAGCAAATGATGTCTCAAAACTGATGAATGAAAGCCAGAAAAAAAGTTAAAATCCATTATCTTAATCAATGGGCTGTTTTCAAAAGAGATGGTTGTAAAAGTTGATCCTTTGATTTTTTGGGTTTTTTTGTGTTTTTATAAAAAAACAACTCGTTAAAAGGAAGAAGCCATATGGTATTGATGCATAGTTTTAGAGTTAGAGAGAGCCAGACGTGGTGATTCGGTTCGGAGGAAGGAGATACAGGACTGGTTTCTGCTCTGAGAAGTCAAAGCAACTCTCGTATATGGAAGGGGAAGATGAATAAGTCAAAGACTGTAATTGAAGAGTAGACGGTTTGGTTAGGATTTGATAAGTTCCGGGAGGTGGGGATTATGCAAGAGTTCGTAGAGATCCAAGACTCTTCTCTTAGCATCGGGTCGGCGAACTTACGATATCCTCAGGACCGGTTTTCTCCTTCTTCGATTCCATATCCTTGATACAGTGCTCTCGAGACTTTAAAACTTCAAACCTTCTCTTGAACACTTTGCCAGCCTTTCTACGTACAAATAGAACTAGAAGCAGACAAAAACTAGCCACTAGTTCTTACCTCTTATGCTCAAGTCCAAAACCTTTTAGATCATTTATACTACGTTTTTATTAGCTTGCTTTCTTGTTTGTTTGTTTGTCCAGTACAAATCTTGCAATCGATTTTTAAGTAACTTCCCGAGTAGCTAGACATTTAAAACTTTTAGAATAGCTCAGAACACGATGGCAATGCATTATTTTAATACTTTTAACCATAATTCAGCAGAATTTAATTCGTTTTCAGCAAATTTTGCTGTATGGAAAGTTATTCGGAAAAAATCAGCAAGTTATTTTATTTATTTTGACATAATATGCCATATTTACGATCTTCATTTTTACGGGTTACAAATTTATGATTTATGACAGAAAATTTAAAAACGTAGTATATAAAAAGTTCTTTTTACCGTGTAATTATTATATTTTCTACAATCATAAAACTCCTTCAATTTCATATTATCTAATATTCAACCATATTAAGAACAACTTCAAAATGAATTTCGTCAAAATGAAGATAGCGTAAATATGGGATATGGCAAAACAAATAAAATAAATTGCGGATTTTTTCCAAACCAACTTTCCGTACAGCAAAATTTGCTGAAAACCAATTAAATTCTGCTGAAAGATGGCTAAATGTATTAAAATAATGCATTGTCATCGTGTTCTGAGCTATGCTAAAAGTTTCAAATGTCTAGCTATTCGGGAAGTTAGTTAGAAATCGATTGCCAGATTTGTACCGGACAAACAAACAAACAAGAAAGCAAGCTAATAAAAACGTAGTAAAAAATCAAAACCATTTTGACAGATTAAAAGAACAGGGGAAACAATTAAAAAAATTAGACAATAAAAGCTTGTAAAAGCATAAAATCAATAAAGTACGTGATAGGATGCGAGGAAGCTATGTGCCACATCAATTAGCAGTCTATTTTTATTTCTACACCTCATCCGCCATCAATAAGAAAATATCTACGTATAGAATACAAGGGTGTATCATATTAATTATTAAGAAGTAATAATTAACTACTATATCAACATTTTTATTATTATAATTATTATGTAAACGTAGGAACTTACTTTAAGTTATTCCTTATTCCTTCGATGCTAAAGCGTTACATTGCATTTTACTTAAAGCTTCGTCATAAAAGCGTATGAAGAATAAAGTAATTGCTGTTCCCTACGGTTATAATGTAAACTTTAGGTTTCTGTTTAGGAACTAAAATACATTTTTAATTATCTTAACGTGCACACAATTCTGCACTTCTAATTAAGAGTTCTTAAACTTTTATCTTATCAAACTTTTTACATGGTTTTATCGAGTGACTCAGTTTTTACCTTTCGATCGATAATGAAAAAATTCGTCTTAGGATGAAAGAATAAACTGCATTTCTTATCTATGGGATAGCAGAGGAACGAGTCACTGGAGGTAGATCCAATGTATTGTGAATGTTTAAAATTTGGTTCAATAAAGAAATCTTAAGAATCTCGTCTTAAATTGTCCTGTTTGGTATTTAAAATTGGAGACTCTCATAGTCCAGAAGATAGCATGCAAAAAAGTTTCTGACTAACATCAAGCTAGAATTTTGTGTATAAGTAAATCTTTTGGTACCTTTTAAGAATATGTGGTCGGCTAAGTTCATCTGCGGGATATAGCTTGTTAATAGGCATTTGAAGATTATAAAACCGGTGGAGAGCGGCCACGTCCAACTCTATTTGTTGGAAATGTGATTTTCATGATCCTGAGTACGAACTTAGTTAGTAGACCAATAATCAAGTTGATGTTAGTTTGCCACTTAATAGGTTAGTTAGTCAAATAATACTCAAAATTAAAGAGGTCACCTATAAAGTGACAAACTACCATCAACATGATTTTTGGTCTACTAAGTTCGTTGTCTCAGGATCATGAAAATCACATTGTCTATCAAATAGAGCAAGACATGGCCGCTCTCTACCGGTTTCTTTTTTTACTTTCTCATAAAGAGAAAGTATTGTGATGGCGCGAAAATTCGATTTTGAGATTTTGATGGATTTACACGTTTTGAGGTCCCCTGAGTCCAAAAAAGTGGTTTTTAAAAAATGTCTGTCTGTCGTCTGTCGTCTGTGCAGACGCCTGGAGCCTAAACTACTGGGCCGATTTTGACGAAATTTGGCATACATGTTCAGAAAAATAAAAGCCCGAGACGAAATCGAGAAATGAATTTTAGCTCCAAATTTAGGGGCGCTACTCCCCAAAAACTCTGAAAAAACGTGAAAAAAATTGTTTCTCGAAAACGGTTCCGACGATTATGATTAAAAAAATTCTAAAATATAGTCCATTTAAATACGAATCTAACGATATAAGCCGTTTTCCCGGGAAAAATCTAGTTCCTGAGAAAAAAGCTTAAAACTGTTCAATAATAATTAAATTTACATACGAAAACTAATAAATGGAAAACACTGGGCTAAATAATTATGAACTAGTATATGAGAAAGTTTGTTTGAGTTGTTTTGGACCGATTTTTTTTCAAATGTTTATTGCCAAGCTATGTCCCGCAGACGAACTTAGCTCACCTCATATTCTCAAAAGGCACCAAACGATTTACTTATATACACAAAATTCTAACTTGATGTTTGGTAGACACTTTTTTGCACGCTATCTCCTGGACTATCATAAGCCTGGTGAAGTGAAGATAGTGTCATCGTGTGCAATCCTGTTTCTAAAATAACAATTGATTAAACAGATCCGTATGTTCAACTCTTCTAAAGTTACAGTCAAAGTAGCATTTGGCGTGATCCAAGCATGTATCACTAAACACGGATTACCAATTAGTCGCTTTACATGGTTGTAAGTTACATTCTAGAATGAATTCGTGACTAAACACACACTCATGAAAAGCAAAGTTCTTCTATGGAGTGAATGTAGAAGCAATCCTTATTAGTGTTTTAGCAATGCAACCGAAGTCACAATCAACCTTTAATAACTGTATTGACGTTTCTAGTGATTTTTATTTTATTTTACCTTTATGACCTTTTATTTGTATATTGCGAAATTATAATTATTCTTTTTCTTCAAAGTAAACCTAGAATCTCATTCGGAAAACTAAGATAAAATAAACAAAACAACTATAATTACATTACATTTGATTACATACATCTGAATGCAAATTTTTTTATTCTATTTGAAAATTACAATAAATAAGAGTGGCATTTGAAAAAACAATACCTTATAAGGCACTTCTTTAGATTGTTGATCCCTTTATAAAAAAAAAGAAAGGGGAGTAACAATCTGAAGAAGGTGTATGGAATGTTCTTTTTTAGACTGTTACTCCCCTTATCAAAATTCCTTTGTCCCAAAGTACATTGGACTAAACATTCCTTTTCCTTGATAGTTATTTAGACAAAGTCATTTTTATTCTAAAAAAATCGGTCCGAGACAACTCAGACAAACTTTCTCATATATGAGTTCATAATTACTTAGCCCAGTGTTTCCATTTATTAGTTTTCAAATGTACATTTAAATATTATTGAACATTTCATCAAAATTTATCATAAAAATAACTTCTCCTGGGCGGGGAATCGAACCCGGGCTCTCTCCATCCGCGTTTTAAGCTAATTTCTCAGGAACTAGATTTTTCCCGGGAAAACGGCTTATATCGTTGGATTCGTATTCAAATGGACTACATTTTAGAATTTTTTAATCAATATAGTCGGAACCGTTTTCGAGAAATAATTTATTTTCAGGTTTTTTCAGAGTTTTTGGGGGGTAGCACCCCCAAAATTAGAGCTGAAATTCATTTCTCGATTTCGCCTCGGGGTATGATATTTCTGAACATGTATGCCAAATTTCGTCAAAATCGGCCCAGTAGTTTAGGCTCCAAGCGTCTGCACAGACGACAGACGACAGACAGACAGACATTTTTTAAAAACCACTTTTTTGGACTCAGGGGACCTCAAAACGTGTAAATCCATCAAAATCTCAAAATCAAATTTTCGCGCCATCACAATACTTTCTCTTTATATGAGAAAGTAAAAACATAGAGGAGTAACAATCTAAAGAAGTACCAATAATAGGAAAATAATATGGAGATACAAGTCTATAGATTATAATTTCCAGCTATAGATAGGTCCTAAAAGAAATTACTTTTATAATGATCTATTATTGACGCAGTAAGAAATGGTACTATATTAGCGGCATTATATAAGTTAAGAGAGACAAGAGAGAGTCATAGATCAAATTATGTTATCTGCAGATAGGCCAGTAAAGAAAAATAAAGTATAATCGACTAAAAGTAGTTGGAACTGTTGGAACACAAATTAGGAACTAGATCTTTGGCCAGTACCAGAGGAGGTTCCCTTTCACCCTAGGGTTCCCATATATTGGCGCCATGGGTTCCAAGTCCCGTCAGGACACATCAGCTGACCGGGGCACTTGCCCCTAGAGCCCTAGAACAATTCTAGGGAGAAAGGGAATCTTCTCTGTAGCTTTACTTTTCAGGAGCGGAGCCTTTAATAGTTATTTGTGCAACTAGTGCGCAAAGTGGCACTTTGCTGCACTCGAGAGAAATATTTACGCACGAGCCGAAGGCGAGTGTGGAAAGGTTTCTCGAGTGCAGCAAAGACACTTAAAGCTCGAGTTGCACATTAAATATTCCCTACTGTTATTTTTTAATCTGAAAATAAAATATAAAATAATAGAATGTACATCCACATGTAAAAGGTTTTCAAATGTCAACTAAACCAGCTGTTCTGTTTATAGCCAGTGTTGCCTTTTTATGCCTGATTCACTGACCAAGCGCTGTTATTATTTTTCATCTTAACACTTACTCATCACATTTGATTCTTTTCGCGAATTTAGCAATGGCTTCAACATTTTTGTAATGCGAATTTTTGAAAAATGTTTCATGGAAATCCGTTTTAGACCATAAAACTGAATCTATTCTGAATCTATTTCTGAATCTATTCCTTAAAATTTAACTTTTTTTATGTATGTATGTACATATGTATGTATGTATGTATATATGTGTCACTCCAGACGATATAACCCCTTAGGATGAACTTAAAAGTATCAAACCAATTTTAAAATGTGAATAATATCAAAAGAAAGGATGAGTTCGTCGGCCAGAATTTTTAGAGTTCATTTAGGGGTCAAATTTTGACAATTTAGGGTCAAAAATAGCATAAAAACGTGTTTTTTCCATTTTACCCCCCTTTTATATGAAAATATGATAAAAGTGTACATAATAACAATGACTGTACTGTACACTTAAAGAGCTTTCCAACGACATGCATCTTGAAGGGTAAATACTATTTTAACTTTTGTACCCCGTACCCGTGTGTACCAATTTTTTTTTTTATACCTATCCAAATTCTAAAACAAAATTTCTCTACAATATCATAAGCCAATAATACTCAAATTACTTTGAACATTCGCTCATTAAGTCATGGTGCATGACTGGACTTTTTATTAGATTGTCTATCTTTACTAATTTATATTTTAACATTATTATATTTGATATAATATAGTGTTTAAACCATGTAGTTAGTTAAAAAAAATAATCATTAGTTGTCATTGTTATTATTATTATAATTTGGATTATTTATTCTTTGTTTAGATTTAAGTTCTTTATGTTCGTAAGTTGGAACACTGGAGAGCGGTAAAGTAAAATGAGTGCAGTAATGCAAAACGAGTGCGGTAAAGTAGTAAGTACAGGAATCTGCTGGGTTGTGTACTATTTTGAGTGCGATAACAACCATAAGAGAGAAAATTTATTGATAAGTAATCTAGTTAAGAGCATGCTACAAAACAACATAATAGGTAGATGTTTTAAAAAAGTTTTATTGCCTTCTAGTGATTCACTTTAAATCGGTACAGACAGGAAACAATTCAGTAAAGAAGAATAAAGAAGATTCAATCCATCAATGACAAAACCTCTAAGTGATGAGAGAATGAAAAAAGTGAAAAATGTTTATTATTATGCGTCTTCCAGTTTCTTAATGGTATAAAAAGTATTCTTTTTTAATGGTTTATAAAAAGGTAAAATGATCTTTATGAGCCATTTGATAGTTTGCGGTGTTAGTCTACTTTACATTAGATATACGGTTTAAAAAATGTAAAGTGGTTGAGTGTGTTGACGGGAGTTTGGTTAAAGAAGAAGAAGAAGCGACAAGTTGAAGCTCTGGGACTGACGTGGGAATCTACGTGGGAAACTACGTGGTGAAAGCGTTACCTTAACACCGCCACTTTATTTACCTTCCTAAGTGTACTTTATTTTACAGGTTCAAGTCACGTACTTGAAACTCAAGTCTCTATTGGACTTTGACGGTAGCTTTAAACTAACCTTCTTTAGAAGAAGAAAAAGAAGAATAGAGAAGAAGAAGGGGGGGAAAAAAAGAAGAAGGAAAAAGGACAAAGTACGAGTATACACTTTAATGCTGTCTTCATAGTTAGAACAGGTGCGAGAGGAAAAAAAAAAACAAAACAAAAAAAACTAAGCTCTTATTGAGCCAGGCATGAAGATAAGGAATAAAGATGTCTCCTCAAAGAAAGGATCTTCAAGAAAACATCGACAGAAAAGAATCAACACGCCTTTGACATTTGTCTACTGATATTATTCGCCACAAAAGCCAGGATGTTTGGATGGGAAGTTTCAAATCTTTCTTGATTCAAATCTGTCGAAAGAAGTGGAAAATCTTTTCAAAAACGTTTTCTCGTTCAATAAAATGTTTTTATCTACGATTGATACGAAATATAAACATTATATCTTTGTTTAGATGCGTAGAATGTGATTATTTACGTACGCATATTGCGTATTCATTGCGCATGCGCGTCTTATAATTCTGATGAATTCCTCTTTTTTACCGCCCTAGGGTGGTAAAAAAGAAGGATTCTTCGCCTTTACACACGATTAGCGAGTTTGTTTACATTTAACAATATTTATTTATGTAACTAGGCAGCAAAATGGAATTTTGTTGACAAGTTTTTAAGTTTAAATTCCGAGCCAAAGGCGAGGATAGGCTAAACAAATTTACTGCAGAGGCGAAGGCGAGGCAGGAAATTTACTATTTTACTGACGAGGCGAAGCCGAGTCAGGAAAATTACATGTTGACTGACGAGGCGAAGCCGAGGCAGGCAAATGTTAATAACCTGCTGAGGTGTAACCGAAGCAGGTAATCTTTAAACGAGTCAGGAATGTTTCCTATGCTGCATAGTTACATACAATATTTTATCTAGTAACGGCAGAAAAATTACACTTATTATTATATTCCCTTTTTAATATAAAAAAATCACAGGGAAGTACTTGCGTCCAAGTACTTTTTAGGGTTTTGTAGAAGATTAAGCATGCCCGTTATGTAATTATGATTTTATTCTTCGATCTCAAGGGTCCGGATTCGATACCCCGGGGGGTCACAATGTTTTTCATCGGTAATAACGACTAGAAAAATTCATTTTTTCAGACCATTTCCATCGCTTCACCATAAGGTATAACCATGAATTATTTCGAAATTTTAGGACCACCCGTTATATAGTGGTTGGGGAGGGGGGAAATTTTTGGGGTATATTTTGACTTATAAAATTAATAAAGAATGAAAAATTTAAAAAAGCAAATATATATTTGAATCCTACTCTCCACCAGCTTTCATATGATACTTAACTCAAAATTTTAAAAAAATAAAATTTTTGGCGCACTTCAAATTTTCGTGCCCAAAATTGGCAATTTTTTGAAATTTGGGATGAACTCCCGGAATTTTCATCGCCCCACAATAAGGCATTAGCATGAATTATTTCGAAATTTTAGGACCAGCCGAAGTATAGTAGTTGGGGGGGGGGAATTTTTTTTGGGTATATTTTGATTTTTTTACCCAATAAGGGATGCAAAATTTAAAAATGTATATATATCTTTGCGTCCTAATCTTCAGCAGCTTTCATATGATACTTAACTCAAAATTTTAAAAAAATATAATTTTTGGCGCACTTCAAATTTTCGTGCCCAAAATTGGCAATTTTTTAAAATTTGGGATGAACTCCCGGAATTTTCATCGCCCCACAATAAGGCATTAGCATGAATTATTTCGAAATTTTAGGACCAGCCGAAGTATAGTAGTTGGGGGGGGGGGAATTTTTTTTGGGTATATTTTGATTTTTTAACCCAATAAGGGATGCAAAATTTAAAAATGTATATATATCTTTGCGTCCTAATCTTCAGCAGCTTTCATATGATACTTAACTCAAAATTTAAAAAAAATAAAATTTTTGGCGCACTTCAAATTTTCGTGCCCAAAATTGGCAATTTTTTAAAATTTGGGATGAATTCCCGGAATTTTCATCGCCCCACAATAAGGCATTAGCATGAATTATTTCGAAATTTTAGGACCAGCCGAAGTATAGTGGTTGGGGGGGGGGAATTATTTTTGGGTATATTTTGATTTTTTTACCCAATAAGGAATGCAAAAGTTACAAAAGCATATATATATTTGCGTCCTACTCTTCAGCAGCTTTCATTTGATACCCCACTCGAAAATTAAAAAAAATATAAATTTCTGAGTTTACAACATTTTTGCGAATTGCGCATGCGCACATTTAATTTTGAACTTCTGTATATTTTTCCTGTGGTTGGGTCAAAAAGTTACACCAGTATTTCAAATTTCAGCTCTATAGCTTAAACGGTTCGGGCCCTATGAACCAAAGAGCGACGGACAGACGGACACATCACCCTCGGCATAAGGGTTTTGAGAAGAATCTACAAAACCCTAATAAAAAAGATTTAAAGAAATTAAATTTGTAAAAAAACGAAAGTTTGAGTCATCAAGAAATCAAAACAAAGGCAAAACAATTCAGGGTTGCCATTTTTTTTTTATTAACAACTGTTGTTTATCTCAATTTTATAAAAATAATCATTGTAAAATAGTAAAATTTGTTTGTCACTATAATAATTTAAGTTATTTTGATGGATTTACACGTTTTAAAGGTCCCTGGGTCTAAAAAAAGTGTTTTTTTTTTTTTTTTTTTTTTTTTAAATGTCTGTCTGTCGTCTGTGCAGACGCGTGGAGCCTACACTACTGGACCGATTTTGACGAAATGTGGCATACATACTCAGACAACCTCATACCCCAAGGTGAAACCGAAAAAAGGAATTTTAATCCAAATTTGGGGCGCTATACCCCCAAAAACTCTAGAAAACGGTTTCGACGATTTTGATTAAAAAAAAAACTACAATGTACTACATTTAAATACGTAACGATATAAAATGTTTTCCCGGGAAAAATCTAGTTCCTGAGAAAATAGCTTTAAACGTGGACAGAGAGAGAGGCCGGGTTAGATATGCCGCCAAGGAGAAGTTATTTTTATGATTATTTTAATAACAATTTTTATGAACATATTATATGAAAAAGTTTGTCGGAGTTGTCTCGGAATGATTTTTTTTAATACACCATTCATCTTGGGTGAAATTGAACCATCCTCTTTTGATTTTTCTCTGTAATGACCAAATACTTGTCTTTCGAAGTATTAAGAAAATAAATATAAAATTAAATAATAGCATTCTACTTTAGCTATATTTAAAATATGGTTATGAATTTATTTTGGTAAATAATTTTATTAAAGAAACAATCTTCTATACGTATTCTTCTCAGCAAACCCTTTCATTTGATACCCATAACATGGGCGTGCTTAAAAAATAATTTGTCTGCCATCTTGGGCTATCAGCCATATTGGATTTAGAATGACGTCACTTAGCTAACCATGCATTGTCATACAAACTTAACGTGTATGCAACATTTCAATTCAATCGGTTGAGGATAACTGCTTTAAAATTCAGTTGCAAGATTTGACCCGAACATACATACATACACACAAACATTACAAGTCAAATAAAAGCTTATAAAAACAAAATTTAGAGATGAATTCTCCAAAAAATAATATAGTCCTTACAATCTCTAATTATCTTAATTAATAAAAAAAAAAAAAATACGAAATTTAATAAACTTTAATAGACAGGGAATTCACGAAAGGGATCATAACAAAATTTAATAAAGTGATTTATTAAATGCGAATTCACGTAGAGATAATTTTAAATTCAATATTATATTTTGATGACTAATGGCTAATGACATATTGATTAAGGTAAAAATTAAAGCAATGTCTATATATTATTATGAAAATAGAGAAACAAATGATTTTAATTAAATTATAAGTTGATTTTTTTTTCTTTTTAATTATGATATTTCTAAAATATGTATATTTAATCCAAATTTCATTATTTTAACATTGTTTAAGCCAAATGTATTAAAATAATACCTTTATAAACAAGAATATATGATACTAGAATTATTTTCATTATATATTTAGTTTCTTCTGTGAATTAAACATATATATTATTAATTTTAGACTTTAGACTAATAATATAAAAGAGCCAAAACCAACCAAACCTACGCAAATATATATATATATATATATATATATATATATATATATATATATATATATATATATATATATAATTATATAAATAATTATATATATATAATAACTAATTATATAAATGTAAAAAATATATATTCAAATGTTACACGATACAAATTAATACATAAAAGTAAATTGAATAATTAATATTAGCAAAAATTTTTTTTTATGCACTCACACATTAATGCAATATATTTTAATATTATATTCATTTTTAAGACGTAGGAGTTCCTAATTTACTTAAGAAATTATTTAAGTCCCATAATCTATGTTCGATAATTATTGCTTTATTAGAACTTCAGAAAAAGGGCTTAGAGGTTAATTTCTATTTCAATTTGCTATGAATGCAAAAAAAAAATTAATTTAATGTAAAAAAAAAAGTTCAGTCATGCACCTTGACCTAATGAGCGAATTTTCAAAGAAATCTGCGTATTATTGGCTTATGATAATATAGGAAAATTTTAGTTTAGAACTTGCACGGGTGAAAAAAAAAATTGGTACACAGGGGTACGAGGTACAAAAGTCAAAATAGTATTTACCCTTCAAGATGCATGTCGTTAGAAAGCTCTTTAAGAGTACAGTAATTGTTGTTATGTACACTTTTATCATATTTTCATATAAGAGGGGGGTAAAATGGAAAAAACACGTTTTTATGCTATTTTTGACCCTAAATTGTAAAAATTTGATCCCTAAATGAACTCCAAAAATTCTGGCCAATGAACTCATCCTTTTTTTTGATATTATTGACATTTTAAAATTTGTTTGAAATTTTTAAGTGCATCCTAAGAGGAGATATCGTCTGGAGTGACACATATATACATATATACATACATATATACATACATATATACATATATACATACATATATACATACATATATTCATACATATATACATACATATATACATACATATATACATACATACATATACACACATATATATATATATATATATATATATATATATATATATATATATATATATATATATATATATATATATATATATATATATATATATATATATATATATATACATACATAAAAAGTGTTAAATTTTAGGAATTGATTCAGAATGGTCTAAAACGGATTTCCCTGGAAAACATTTTCAAAAATTCACATTACAATAATTTTTAAGCCATTGCAACAGCGTAATTTTCTTTGAAAATTCGCTAAATAAGACAGTAGGGTTTGTTTGGTAGGTCAACCTAATTTTTTTAGGTTGTGTTTTATATACTTTTTTTTTATAAAATTGTTAATAACTTTGGTTCTACACAATATTTTTCGATGAAACCAAGCCTACAAATTGCGCAACATGTTTGCGCTCACCTATGAAAAAAAATTCCAGAATGTATAAAATGAAAAAGTATCCAAAAAATAATTCAATTCTGACCAATTTATAGAAAAAACTTTAATTTTATATATATAGATTACTTATAAAAGAGAAACTAGTATATGTGGGACTGTGTCTACCTGTAATATTTAGATTAGAACTAAGCCAAGGTGAATTACTTTTCTTCAAGGACACCGCGTCCATTTCCTCTCTAAGCCACTCTTAGACTTTTATTAATAAAATAATGTTCTATACTTGAACCATAAAAATAATCACATAAGGTCAACCCAATATTACACCAAATCTTTTGTGTTATAGACAGACCTCCTTATAACGAACTTCTAAACTATGTTTAACTATTACCAAATATAAGTTTTAAACTAAACTTGGAGTTCAATAATTATTTAAACTAAAAAACTAAAAAAAAAACTTTAAAAAAAATGTAAGTTACACTAAAATAACATTGTTAATTTATACATAGATTTAATTTTAGTTAATATTATCTTATTTTAACCCGAGTTAGAGAATTCTGCTTTTATTTAAAATATAATGAATTTATCCACCACTGTATTTCCCTGTAGGGTTTAAACGACCAATTAGATAATTTATGAAGTTTATTTTTAATTAGCTTTACAATAGGTAGTTTTAGTTTGTTTTTTGACAAAAATATTCCGCATTGAATATCTATACAGAGCAAAATTGTTTTTTGTCAAAAAAAACAACAAATCCATAAAAAACTCAATTATGAATTCCACACAATTATGAAACGTGATGTCACCTTTTTTTGTCTAAAATTTTAAAATGACAAACGTATATTTCATTCCAAATTAAATAATGAACTATTACAGTCTAAAATATAAACAATTACAGTCTAAAATGCTATTGAAAAATTCTATTTTGAACAATTTTAAAATATTTCTTTTAAAATTCACTTATATTTGTTAATGAAAATTTAGGAGCAAAACAGATAAGTAACTGTTATAAAACTAGATTCCTTATGTTTTTCTATTCGTGCCATTATAGTTGTCATCACCAGTGGCTCTATATTTCCTAGGTTTGTTACGTTATATTATTGTACTATATTTTTAATGTTCTTATCCTTACAATTTTACTGGTCTATCAATTTCACCTAATCCTCCCCGTCTCTTTTAACGGGTATTTCCAAAATTTATTGTTAATAATTTACAGTACATTTAAATTTATTAATTACGTTTATTTAATTAATTAAACATTATATCACAATGTATCATATAAATAGCTTCTCCTCGGCGGGGAATCGAATCTGGGTCTCTCTCTGTCCGCTTTTATAGTTATTTATGTAACTAGGCAGCAAAATGGAATTTTTCTGACGAATGATTAAATTAGCCTCCAAACCGGAGGCGAGGTCAGGCTATGGTAATTTATTTGATTGACTGTCGAGGCGAAGCCGAGGCAGGCAATATATCAATATAAGGCAGAAATGTTTCCTTTGCTGCCTTGTATACAATATTTTTCCTACTGGTGGCAGAAAAATGTTTCCTATAAATAATATTCATTTCATAATACTTACTTACTTATCAAATACTTATTATTGATTTATTCAAATTAAAAAAAAGAAAGCAGCAATATCAAATGTTACTATAAAAAATGAATTGACAGAAATACAGTAATAACAAAACAAAATGATGATAATAGACGAGCTGCAGTACTATTTTTTTGTAATATTTGTATTTCTTTTTACTCCATTCAATTTTATAAATATAATCTATAATAAGTATTTATAAACCTTTTTTTTATAAAAGCATAATATTTTTAAGTTAAATTGTTCAAATAATTTAGGTTAAAGATAATATAAAACAAAAGGTTGTTTGTTTATATATTTGTAGCGGGGAATGTGGGAGTGGCTTAGCCTGGAAAAATCCTCAGCAAAATGCGATTTTGCCACCTAGGCAGCAAAATCGTATTTGGCTGCGTATTGTAAAGTTTTCTTGAAACCTCAGAGAAATTTAACTTTCATGCCTAAAAACAGTTCAATAATGCGTAATTTTGCTGCCGCTAGTAGGAAATAGTATATTATGTTACAAGGCTGTGGAGTGAGTTTTTTCTTTACCGCGGCAATTACATTTACTGTCGAGCGAAGCGAGACAGTAAATATTGCCAAGGTAAAGAAAAAACACTTCAAAGTCGCGTAGCATATGCTATTTTTTCCGAGGTAGCAGACAATGAAAAAACATTAAATATTAATCACTAATCAATATATAATAATAACAAATATTAGTACATACTTAAGACTTAAAAAAAGAAACCTTAAAAAGAGGTTACACTATAAGAAAAGATAAACAAAACGCATTGACATCTAGCGGATTTTTATCGTACTAGAAGCATTTCTACAAAGACTGCAGCACTACTAACGGAAGTGTTGACAACTACCCGCCGTAAAGAAAAAATCTTTTAGTGCCTAGGACGTAAAAGATTTTTTCTTTACAGCTAGGAGTAATGAAAAGATTTTTTAAGTCCACGTAATGAAAAAATGGATTTTAGCTATATTTTTTAGGCTCTAAAGTTACTATTTCACAGCCTACCACGGAAAAAAGCTATTTTCTCAGGGATTAGATTTTTCCCGGGAAAACGGCTCATATCGTTAAATGTGTATTTAATTTGACTACATTTTAGAATTTATTAATCAAAATAGCGCCCCCAAATTTAAAGCTATAATTCATTTCTCGATTTCACCTCGGGGTATGATTTTTCTGAACATGTATGTCAAATTTCGTCAAAATCGGCCCAGTAGTTTAGGCTCCAGGTGTCTGCACAAACGACAGACGGACATTTTTTTAAAAAACCTCTATTCGGATTTAGAGTGTATCTCAAAACGTGTAGATCCATCAAAAATTCCAAATTGGATTTTCGCGCCATCATAATACTTCTTCTTTATATGAGAAAGTAAAAAGATAATAGACTATAATATGTGCAGACATTATTCTGAAAAAAAAAAAAAATTGTAAAAATGAAAAATCTAAAAAGTTTTTTACTCTCTGTACCCTAGTGAAATTATTGACTAAAAATAAAAATCCATTACCGATATTTTTATTTTTTCATTGTAAACAACTTTTATGAAATAAAAAAAACGAGAAAGTCAGACGTTTAAAGTTCAAAAACGTCAACTTTTAAAGACTCGAGGGGAAAAAGAATGAGTAAGCTGGCGTAGAGGTGTAATTATTTAGAGTTTAGCCTTGTTCCTGATAAATACCAAAAGGTAAAAGGTTACAATATGGTAAATAATTGACGGGAAAGAAATTATTATTTGGTAAGTTTCCATTTAAGTTCCTTTTTTGGCTTTTGACTACTCCAAAAATATATTAAAGAGCTTTCCCTAAAAATATCATTTACAGGCTTACCGACAGAAAAGGGTTTTTATTCTGTGAAAATTTACAGTCACACTCACACATATTATATATAATTATATATATATATATATATATATATATATATATATATATATATATATATATATATATATATATATATATATATGTATATATATATATATATCATATTATGGTAAAAAAAAAATAAAGTAATATTCATACATCAAAATTAAATTTAGACGCCTTTACAACTAAATTTCCAATTTAATATATTTAGGAAATGTTATCATCTTGACTCAATTTCATTAAATTCATTAAAATGGAATAGACATAATCAAATAGAAACACATGTATAAGAGAATAGTACATTACGCGTCTAGTGCGGAAAGTAGCATTTTGCATGCGAGTAAGGAGTTTGCACCCGAGCGACAGCGAGGGTAGTAAAACCACACGAGCAATGCAAAATGCAGTTTTCGCACGAGTTGCGTACTTAACTTTATCTACAATTGTTGGATTTTAATAATAAATACAGAAAAAAAATGAATAAACTTCCTGTATGTAAGTTCTTAATGCTCTTTTAATTAAGATGAAATTAATTCATTAGTTGTATTTTGTGCCGAATTAATTATATCGGGAGGCGTATTATTCTCCTCAATTTCGTCATAATCACTAAAATCACATATTGCTTTTTAACATAAATTCTATATAAGCAGACACTTTTATGAAACAAACAGCAAATTAGTTTTTTCAAATGTTAACGCAAACATGCTAATCGTGCGATAAGGTGAAAAGTTCTTCTTTATTTCCGCACTTGGGTGGAATTTAAGAAGAATTATGATCACGCATGCGCAATGAATACAAGTACGTAAATAATCACTTTCTACGCATATAAACAGAGATGTAGTGTTTATATTTCGTATCAATCATAGATTAAAGTAATTAAAAATAGATAATCTTAAAATTTTCAAGGTTTAGACAAATTTAATGCTATATATTATTTCCTTAAAGTTTTTTTTTTTATTTTTCTTGACCATTAAGTAGAGCATAAGATTGATATTAAATTATTCATTGAAAATATAAAAGTGCATTAACGATATGGTCTGGTTAAGATTGTTTATATTTTAGGTACAATTGTACACATTGTATGGTTTTAGCAAAAATACCATAATTATATGATTCCATTTTATTATTGCTTTAGATTTTTAACATTGTATAAAGACCATGCAATAAAAAACCATATATTGTACCAGACAGTAAAATAATGTTTGCATTGTTTTCTGAATAATGCTACAATCATATTATGCATAGTTCCTAATTACTGGTCAATTTTCCAATGATTAACTTTTGATAGGATTCATAACCTGCCTTAATCCCAGTACAATGACAGGATAGTGTAGCCGCTACATAAAATAAACAAACATCAGATATCCCAGACTAGTTAATTGTTTAAGTGCATAACGTATAATTAAAATGTTTTTTGTTTTTTAGTATATTTTTTCTCTCTTCTCTTTGTAATGTTAGGTATATCTTAAAAGATGAGGATTGAATTTAATTTCGTATCTTTTGAAATGTGAACAGTACCTTTATTATATTCTTGATTCGCTGCACAAAAATAACACCACAAAACACTTAAGTTACTGGCACATAAGAATCTTATCTGTTTCACACCACTGCTCTAATCCATACCATTTCCTCTATATCCCCTGCATTCCTTTGAATTGCACTGAATTTAATCAGGATAAAAAATAATTCACCATCATTTTTTTAATTCACCAACACTTTCATAGCTCTGCCATAAGAGCTATGAAAGTGTTCATTTAGATTTAATTTGAGGTGTTCATATATTTTTATATTTATGGTGACGTGGCAGGGCCCCCCACAAATCTAGCACAGCCGTTATCATCATTTACTGGAACCAGCTCAGGACACTTTAAACCCCGCTATCCTATTAACGATATTTAGATACATAAAATTAATTTTATTTCCAGTAGGGAGAAAAAGTTATGATTTTGGATTAGTTTAGAGGGACTAAATTAAGTCTTATCTTCCCTGAACTCAAAAAGTAGGGAGAAAAAGTAAAACCAGGGAGAAAAATAAGGTTTGCCAACTTAATTATTTTATAAATAGTAGAGAATGATTGGCTAATGTAATGAAGTTGTTGAAATCAGGTTGGCGACACTGCTTTTTCGATCTTGTTTATCATTGTTTATAACCTGCATCTAAATAACCTTCTATTAGAGTTTAATTCCAATAATTTTTTGTTTTTAATATTGAATTTCTTATATCTGCTATTAAAAGTGCTAATAATTATTGTTATTTATTAAAATAATAAATAAAAACTGGAAATTTCTTTTAGTGTTTAAATATAGTAATATAAATAAGTAATAAAGTTAGTAAGTTAGTCATCAATTAAGTAAGTAATAAAGTTAGTAAGTTAGTCATCAATTAAGTAAGTAATAAAGTTAGTAAGTTAGTAATCAATTAAGTAAGTAATAAAGTTAGTAAGTTAGTAATCAATTAAGTAAGTAATAAAGTTAGTAAGTTAGTCATCAATTAAGTAAGTGTATTATGGGAAAAGTAGTTCAGACTCTCCGCATTTACCTAACAGACATTTTTTAAAAACCATATTTTGAAATTATTTGACCTTTAAATAAATTAATCCATCAAATGTTACGTCATAACAATTTTTTTTCTCTACACACTATACAGATAAAGGATATAATACATTTTTTTTAGAGATTTAATAAAATGACTAACTAGTACAAAATAAATCTAAATATTACATTTTTAAAAAAAAAAATGTATTTATGTAATTTTTTAAAAGATTGAAGATTACATATGAATAATAAAACAAATGTAACATATGGAACATATTTATATATCTCTTTGTTTACAATGTTGATATGTACAAATAAAAGAAGAGAAAAAAACTTGGTTGCTTGAAAAAAAACAAAAAAAAACAACACTGCTTATTTTAACTCTTCAAAAAAATCCTTTTTAGAAAAACAGAAAAAAAAAACAAAAAATGGAAAAAATATTTTTTAATCAACATAATGGATTCGAATGGAAAATAATTTTAAAAAAAGAACAGGAGACAATTTTTCAGTGGGTGCTGGGGTGTCTGAAATAATTCAACCACTGAAATAAAACATCAGACGACCATCCATATTTTTCATGCACTGCTTTTCGCTATACCTTTCTCATTCGCCCCCCCCTCCCCCCACCCCTTCCATCCTCTCTCCCTCTCCCTCTCTCTCTCTCTCTCTCTAAGTCCCTATATTTATTTCACAATTTATTCCAAATCTATTTTTCCGAGTCTTTAATAAAGCATTTTTTTTGAGTGACGGAAAAAATGCTTTCTTTCAGAAAAGAAACCCGACTGATTTTTACCGAAATTTAATTTATTTTATTTAGTACAACTTTAAAATATCAAAAGGCCATCACATAATATTTTATGATGGACAAATTTAATTTTTTTTTTCTTTACTTTTACATTATGAACAAATAATTGCATAATTCTGCAATTTATTGATATTTTTTTGGAAATATTAACTACTGTATTTTAATTTATACTACAAAATAAATATTAAACTCGTATAGTTCATATCCTTTAGTATATAATATCATACCACAAATCGTATCTGTCATATCATAACTCTCTTCTCTCTCACTTATAATGTAGTGAGGTAAGATTTAAGGATCGAAGAAATACTTTTTCACTATTAAAAGTAAATCCCATGAGAATCTCTGACATCAGGAATAATTTTTGCTGTCGTTCAATTTTTACGAACCAACATATCTTAAAAATTACACGTCCGATATTAATGACATGTGGGTGGTAGGTCATAATTAGCCCATTGTTGGTCCCATATAAATTTCAACCGTCTGCGCTCATTTGTTTTTCTTCCACATGCACACAAACATACTTATCTACACCTATAGCTTCATAAGTACTTATCTGATTTGTAATGATAATGATAATGATAATGATAATTTATTTACATTAAGTACAATTTTCCTTATGTACAATAGTAAATCGTCAATTATTGTATTTTTGTATGAAACTTTTATAGTTTATCGAAAGTAACCCGTAGATAGCCCCAGATTAATTTGAACCGTCTGCGCTCTTTAACTTTTGATAAATTGATACTTTAATTCATGTAAAAAATCAAAACAATTTTGTCATTTAAAAAAACGGGGGAAACAATTAAACAAATTAGACAATAGTGGCTTGTAAACGCATAAAAGCAATAAAGTATGTGATTGGATGAGAGGAAGCTATGTGCCACACCAATTGGCAGTCTATTTTGCAAGTGGCTCCTAATTTACTTGGTTACCCACCTGGTGGTTTAATAAGTAAATAAGTACAGTTATTTTTTTTTTGTAAGTGACGTCTTTTTTTTAATCCTGATCATGAGGCTCCACTACTTGTCCAATTATAAGTTTGTTTTCTTAGACGTGGATGATTGTCTAAGTAAATTTCTTCAGTTAGACATGTAGGTAGAGAAAGAAAGGAAAGGAAGGGCTGAAGGAGTCGCTGATATTCAATATAGCGGAGGTTAAAGCACTCGTGTTCAGAAATGAAGCGGTTGGGCTGCTCATAGCACCAGGTGTGTGCGATGAGAGAAGTTCATTGACTCTACCAACCTTGTCTGACTGTAAGGTATTAGCAGTGTATCTAACGCATTTCAACACGAGCCTTGCACTCGGTTTTACATGGCAGCTCTACCACTACTCAGACAGGAGCTTCTTATCTTCTTCTTTACACAGCGAGTCTGGTTTCGCATGAGGGCCTTCCACCTTCCAACTACTGCTACCTTCCTCTTACTTTAATAGACTATCCACAAATAATATCCATCCTTAAGAATACATGTAGAATGTACAGACAGAGAAAACTACAAACCTAATGTCTAAATTGATCTAAACTAAAAGAGAGAAAAAATTAACAAAGTCATCAACTAAGCAAATTAAAACTGTAAATGGATAATCGATTCTATCATTTTTCATTTCTTCTGCAAGGTACATAACAAATTAAAATACACCTAAATAAATTTTATCATTTTAATTAGAAGCACATAGGGAAATCTTTAGGAGTTTCATAATGAAAGCGGAAATTAGCAAGAAGACAAAGATGGTTGGATGCAAATCAGTTTAAGTTCCTACTTTGACGTACGGAATTAAGTCATGGACATGCTACGGAGATGAGATACTTAAGAGGAGAGTATACTTAACACTTGAAGAGTCAGGATTAGAAATTCCACTAAGGAAGTAGGCTAGGATTGGAAGTGTAGCTCAACTTACGCTGTGTATAATTCCCAGTTACACTAGTTTTGGCACTTTTGGGCAAAGAATGGACAAGGAGAGATTGCCCGAAAAAGTATCTGTATAATTCCCAGATACGTCAATTACCAGTTAATAGTTTAGGCATTTCCTAAGAATGGACAAGGAGAGAATGCCCGAAAAAGTTATCGAATCTCGTTGTGAAGGAAGAAAACACAGTGGAAGAAGAAGGACGATTTGGATGGATAACATCTTATCCATATCCTGGTAGATCGAGGATCGTCTCTTCAACAAAGAAGGACTGTGATCAAAAAATGAGAACATTGGTCATCTTTCAAACCTAGTGGTAGAAAAGGATCCGACTAAGTAATTAAGGAAGAATTGTTTCATCAGGGGAAAGGTCTAACAAAGGTCTGATACTGAGTAACCGAGCCAGTGAAAAAATAACCGATACCCTTTAAACCGAGACTATAAAGTTGCCCGAGTAAAAACGTCTGACTTATATTGGTATTAGAAGCATATGTAATCAAATAAAAAAAAAAAATTATTGTTTAAATCTAGATATGAGAGTGCACATGCAAAAACATAATACAGTTTATTTATTTTTTAGTAAATCACAAATCAATTTAAAATACATAGTACATTACATGTCGAGTGCGGAAAGTAGTACATTGCATGCGAGTGTGGAGTTTGCATCCGAGCGATAGCGAGAGTAATAAAACCACACGAGCAAAGCAAAATACAGTTTTCGCACGAGTTGCGTACCGTACTTTATCTGCGATTGTTGGGTTTTAATTGTAAATACAGAAAAAAACAATTACTTTAATTAAACAAACAGCAAATTAGTTTTGTAATGTAAACAACATATTATTGTAAATGTAAACAAACACGCTAATCTTGCGATAGGGTGAAGAATTCTTCTTTATTTCCGCCCTAGTTCGGAAATACAGAAGAATTATGAAACGCGCATGCGCAATGAATACAACTACGAAAAGAACCACTTTCTAAGCATCTAAACAGAGATAAAATGTTTATATTTCGTATCAATCGTAGATAAAATTATTAATGTTTTAATCAAGGTGTGAGAGTGCACATGCTAAACGTAATAATGCTTATTAAATTCATTGCAAATCAAAAATGAATTTAAAAAAGTAAATGATGACATTCATTAAATCAAATAATGTTTAGTCAAAAGGTAAGTCTGTCTGAGAACTCCTTAATTGAACGTTTTCTCTTTCTTCAGGTATAAATATATTTTTTGAGGTCTCCGGGGACCTCAAAACGTGTAAATCCATCAAAATCGAATATTCGAACGATCACAATACTTTCTCTTTATACGAGAATGTACAAAAAAAGGCTCATTATTTTTATATTTTATTGACTGTGTGAGAGACAATGTTTCTGAGTTTAGAAATAATAATATTTTAAATATTAGCTTATAATTCTGTACGAAAACATCTATATCCTCACACAAACTACATCATCACACTAGTACAGCTCTCTAGATAATAAATTCCTACAACTTTTAATAGTATGCATTTCAAGTTAATTGTAGATCTAACGACTACGTAACTTTTTCATTTTAAAAATAAAAACATAATTTAGACGACTTGCAATTTACATCTAATTAAAGAAATCTCTCCATTTAATATAATTTATTCGTTTTGATCAAACTTTTCCCCAGTTGAATTTGTTTCCCAAATTGTTTTATATTCATAATTCAATCAGAAAAGTTTCTCCGCTGGCTGCACTTTATCATTTGAAGTAATTTCCGACATGTTACGACAATGTCCGAGTTTATACGATCTCTCTTTATCAGTAATGTATTCCGTTGGAGTATAAAATAGGACGCATGAACGTTTTCGAAAAATTTGAATTGCAATCTCTTCACTATTTCTTTTTCTCTTCAATGTCCGTATCTTCTTCTTCTTTATTTCATCTCTTTTTTTCACTATAATAATACTGCTGCTTTGAAAATGGAAAAATCTATTTTACGTGCAAAGAATTTCTCAACCTTATCTAAATCCTATATGTTTTGGTGGAACACAGAACGATTTACACAAATCCTCTAACCACCTCTAACTTCCTCTAACCCCCTCTAACAACCTCTAACCCCCTCTAACAACCTCTAACCACCTCTAACCACCTCTAACCGCCTCTAACCGCCTCTAACCGCCTCTAACCGCCTCTAACCCCCCTCTAACCACCTCTAACTTCCTCTAACCCTCTCTAACCACCTCTAACTTCCTCTAACCACCTCTAACCACCTCTAACCACCTCTAACCATCTCTAAGAACCTCTAACCACCTCTAACCGCCTCTAACCCCCTTTAACCACCTCCAACTTCCTCTAACCCCCTCTAACCACCTCTAACCGCCTCTAACCGCCTCTAACCCCCTCTAACCACCTCTAACCCCCTCTAACCACCTCTAACCATCTCTAAGAACCTCTAACCACCTCTAACCCCCTCTAACTACCTCTAACCCCCTCTAACCACCTCTAACCATCTCTAAGAACCTCTAACCACCTCTAACCCCCTCAAACCACCTCTAACCACCTCTGACAATCGTGACAATATTCAAATAATTTTATCTTTTAACTTGTATATACTCGGTAGAAAAAACACTAAATAAGGCTTAAAAAATTCCAAATCGTGTTTAAAGTGCTTAAAAACGAGTAAATCTGTTAAAAATTAGAAAACAGTTGAGATTTAAATATATAGAGTTGGATAACAGGATAAAATATATTATTTGTTACATCAGTACTTCTTAAATTGCAAATATTTTCAAGAGTGTTAAAATGTAATACTCGTTATAAGAAAGTACTAAGTGCGATGTATAATAAAGTAATTCTTAGGCTAAAGTTCAAATTAGATTCTATTAACAAAAGATTAATAAGAACACAAAACACTTAATAACTTAAAAGTTCAACAAATGTATATTACTACGTTTTTATTAGCTTGCTTTCTTGTTTGTTTGTTTGTTTGTCCGGTACAAATCTGGCAATCGATTTCTAACTAATTTCCCGAATAGCTAGATATTTGAAACTTTTAGCATAGCTTAGAACACGATGACAATGCATTATTTTAATACTTTTAGCCATCTTTCAGTAGAATTTAATTGGTTTTCATCAAATGTTGCTGTATGGAAAGTTAGTTCGGAAAAAAATCCGCAAGTTATTTTATTTGTTTTGCCATATCCCATATTTACACAATCTTCATTTTGATGGGTCTCAAATTTGTGATAGATAAACATTGAATGACAGCAAAACAGGAAATATCGATTATATTATTTCAATCAAATATATCGATTATATTATTTCAATTAAATATATCGATTATATTATTTCAATCAAATATATCGATTATATTATTTCAATCAAATATATCGATGGCACGGTTTAGATTTGGTGTTGGGGAGATCCGTTGTACAAAGATTTGTCCTTTTATAGGTTTAAGATCAGCTCTCTAGATGGTTGTCATTTATGTGAAGTAAATAAATTCATAACTTTATTTTTTTTTATTTATTTCTATTTTTTTTTTCACTAACATTATAAATATTATATAACAATAACAATTATATTATCAATATTACATACGATACAATAGAAAATTTAAAAACGTAGTATATAAAAGTTCTTTTTATCTTGAAATTATTTTCTTTATATAACTACGCTATGATAATAAGCTAATACTATGTTGTTGATGTTTTTTTTTAGATTCAAAATTTATACAGAAAATAATATAAAATAAAGTAATATAAAAGATAATAAAAAAAATATACTGCCAATTGGTGTGGCACATAGCATCCTCGCATGCTACCCACGTACTTTATCGGTTTAGTGCTTTTACAAACCATTATAGTCTAATTAGTTTAATTGATTCTCCCATTTTTTTAATCTGTCAAAATTGTTTTGATTTTTTACATGAATTAAAGTATCAATTTAGCAAAAGTTAAAGAGAGCAGACGGTTCAAATTAATCTGGGGCCTATAAGCGGGTTACTTTCGATAAACTGTAAAAGTTTCATACAAATCAGATAAGTACTTTTGAAGGTATAGCTGTAAATAAATGTTTGTTTGTGCGCATGTGGAAGAGAAACAAATGAGCGCAGAAGGTTGAAACTTATATGGGACCAACAATGGACTTATTATGACCTACAATCCAAATTTTATTAAAATCGGACGTGTATAGTTTTTAAGATATTGTTGGTTCTCAAAAATCGAACGACAGACCGACAGACAGGCACGGAACCAAAAATGTTCCCTGATGTCAGAAACGGATTTCTGTCTTGGAATTTTTGAAATCGGAGGCCTAAAAATGTTTCGTTCTTCAGAACGATCACATAGCTTTCGTTACCTTCGGTAAGCTTGGAAGCAAAATGAAATTAAATCTGAGATTTCTGAAACATCGAAAAGCGAAACATTAAAATCATTGAAATATAAATCGTCTTTCTTGTTGCTGATACATTGTTATAATATTCAATTAATTGCTATCTGTTTCTTCGAATTACAAGACATCTATAAAATGCCCTTTTTTAATATGTTTAAGAAAATAAACAAAATAGTTAAGATTAAAGATGAAATAGTGTCTGGTTTTTGTCAAATAAATAGTGTGTGTGTGTTTTATAATGGCCGATTCCTAGAAGACGATAAATCTCTACAACTAAATGATTCAAAAACTTCTCCCTCCTTCATTTACTGGAGGATCGTCAACAACCATATAGCTTTAATTGTTTTGTTTTTTGTTTTTTTTATCTTTGCTTTTCTGGAATTCTTGCATTTCTCTTGAAAAACGTATAAAAGTTTGAAGGGGGAACCAAGTGGTACAGATGTCAAGCTAATAGACAAGACCAAGACTTCAGTCTTTCGTGCATTTTAACAGTGTAAAGGTCGTTTTAACGCTTCCGCTTTCAATTTTATACAAAAAATCAAATAATAATTTGCTCTCTCCTAGATCCCTTAAAAGTACTCTCTGCATGATTATGAAATCATAGAAATATTGTATGTGATTTTAACTTTATTCAATTAATTTTAAGAATCTTTATTTAATTTATTTATTTAGGAATTTTAGTAATTTGTAAGCATTGTACTCTGTTATTTTATTCATTGTTACCCTGTTATTTTGTCATTATTACTCATTTTTTCTTCTTAGCTTGCTTTATTACGTTTTTATTCACTACATGTTCCTCATACTACTTTAACTTTCACTTATCTTTTATCTTTGTATATTAATTAGATGTAATTTACCTTCCGAGTTACCACTTGTGGCTTTGCTGTTTGGAAACTCGATGTTTTACAATAAACAATAAACAATAAATTAATATTGACCACTCAACTACACTATGTGCAAGCATTTTCGAAAAATCATTCCCCTCCCCCCCCCCTTCCCACCCTCTAATGAAGAATTTGTGTACTCCTCGGTGAAATTTTTGCACACTTGACGTTGTTCAAAATAAGACGGAAATGATTTTTTTAAGTCTTATTTTCAAATTGAATACCGTTTCTTGACTGATAAAATTAATCAACCTTTTTTTTTACATCAAAGTTTTGACAATTGCAAAAAAGAAATGAAGACTTTTATACTGTGTAATGGCCGAGTACCGCCGGATACTTGAGCTAGTGGTTGAACTGAAGAAGATGATACGGTCGAGAATCGCTTGGCGGTACAACTTTGCTTAATTTATACACTTGAAAGATTATATTCCTTTGTCAAACAGTACATTTGTATGATTCAAACATTTGAGATATTATATATGTATGATTTGTTCATAGGAGGGTTTATATCCCTTTGTCAAAAAAATACGTTAAGAGTCAAAATACGTTAGAGTCCGCCATCTTTTCTATAAACCGTATCATATTCTTCAGTTTTACCGAGCTAGTTATTAAGTAAATAAAACTGTACTAAAGTAAATAGAAACTCTTTTTCATTAGATAGAATTTCGATAATTTAACATATTTTTTTTTTGTTTTTAAAATGATTTGCTTACCTCATATATTTTGACATGCTCAATAACAATCCTTTTACTTGTACGTTTGAACAAAACATAATTATAATGTTTAATCTAAACAATTTCACTTGAATTATTCACTTTCTTAAATAAAAACTAAACGAGAACACAAAAATAAATAAAAGTTAAGTATTTATAGACGATGTTATTGTTTTAAGAGTAAAAACTTTTCAAAAATATCAACCGTTAAATTACCTTTTTTTAACTATCTAATACAATGAATAAATTAAGAAAAAGTATTTTGTCAAACGAAGTTAGTGATGTGGCAGATCCGACAAAACTGAACAAAAAGAAAAGCCTAACAGCTGATTCAAAAATAAGTGTAGACAACCCCTGCACGCGAAATATTTTATTTTCTTCCATTATAATATTACCTATTTTTAATAAATAAAAAAAATATCAAAGTGTTATTATTCTCTTTTTAAAAATATTCTTTACTTTTTAGGAAAAATATTTCAGAAAAATAAGAATTATTCTAGAAAATTCAATTTTAATTGTTGGTAACAATGATCTTATTGCAAAGATTTTTATTCCTCGGTTTTCTTAGGTCCTCCATTTTGTTTTGAGTATACTCAATTGTGCGTAGTTTAAGTTGTCGTTTTAAAGTTTTAATCTAAGTTTTTGTCGGACATATTAAGTTTACCGTTACTTTTAAAGATGAACTAATGTTTTTTTGACGTATATAATACATAATAACGATGTCAAAGTAATATTTACTGAGTAGTAAAGCCAACTTAAAAGGAATTGTGCTTTCAAGGTACGTAGTAACTTTGGTATATTTTTTCTCTATTTAGTTGGTAAGTTGTTATTTCATGTTATATGTTAGTTCATATTCATGTTGTGCCAAATTGTACGGATGTAGATTTGTTTTGAAAATTTGAACTCACACACTCGAGTGTTGGATCTAAATTGAATGCTTCAACGTTGTCGTTCCTTAAATTATATCGATGTTAGATTCAAATTATATTTCACAGCTGTTTCAATCGAATCAAGTCGAAACAACTTATTTTTACTTTTGTACTTTATTTTAAAAAATTAGAAAAATGATTTAGAAGGTAATATTATTATATATTATGGAATAGTTGAAACCAAGTAATGTTGTACATTAGGTATTTTCTTATTACACTGCCGTGTAATTTTATAAAATGACAGTTTAGACTAAGATGTAATATATTTCAACTAAAATATTCAATTTGTGTAAGAAGTTTACGCTGAAGGTGAGCGTTATCTGTTGAAATTTATAGTTATAGTTGATACGATTGACAATGTTTTTCCGCCTGTTGCACATTGTAGGATAAATATTAGCGGGTATGACAATAACTCGCGCCTAGAGACTTAGTTTTCATTGGTTCCCGCTCTTTATTTCCCGCCGGTTTCTTCCAATGGGAGAAACGTACGCTATCTAGAAGAGGTAAACAAGATCTATAAACACTAGCGCTGGAAAATCAAAGTTTTCATCGGCTCCCGTTGTTTCATAACTCTGGTTTGTTCAAATCCATCGTTCAACCGATGAAATAGTCTTGCCTGTGGTGGTGAAAACTGTAGCAACGTTGCTGCATTCTTTACTGATAATTCTTTTTGTTAAATGTACTTAGCTCGGGGCCCAGCCGGCTCGTATCCAAGCATCCTAGCCATTGTCTTCCCTTTACTATACATTATCTAATAGATGAGCACAGGATTAAATGAGTCATTCTAATTGCATCAGAGCCGTCCTTAGGGCCTCGCGCCTAGGGGGGCCTCGCGCCTAGCAAGGGCTTATAATTAGGGTTTTGGAGATACTTCTCAAAACCCTTATGCCGAGGGTGATGTGTCCGCCTGTCCGTCGCTCTTTGGTTCATAGGGCCCGAACCGTTTAAGCGAAAGGGCTGAAATTTGAAACACTGGTGTAACTTTTTGACCCAACCACAGGAAACATATACAGAAGTTCAAAATTAAATATGCCCATGCGCAATTCTCAAAAATGCGGTAAATTCAAAAATTTATATTCTTTTTAATTTTCGAGTGCGGTATCAAATGAAAGCTGCTAATGAGTAGGACTCAAATATATGTATGCTTTTTTAAATTTATCATTCCTGGTTGGGTAAAAAAATCAAAATATACCCAAAAAAAATCCCCCCCCCCAATCACTATATACCGGCTGGTCCTAAAATTTCGAAATAATTCATGCTAATGCCTTATTGTGGGGCGATGAAAATTCCGGGAGTTCATCCCAATTTTTCCAAAATTGCTAATTTTGGGCGCGAAAATTTGAAGTGCACCCAAAATTTTATTTTTTAAAAATTTTGCGTCGGGTATCAAATGAAAGCTGATGAATAGCAGGACACAAATATATATGTGCTTTTTTAAAGTTTTCATTCTTTATTGGTTTTATAAGTCAAAATATACTCCCAAAAAATTCCCCCTCTCCAAACACTATATAACGGCTGGTCCTAAAATTTTGAAATAATTCATGGTTATACCTTATGGTGGAGCGATGAAAATGTTCAGAAAAAATTAATTTATCTAGTCGTTATTACTGATGAAAAACATTGTGACCCCCCGGGGGATCGAACCCAGGACCCTTGAGATAGAAGAAAAAAAAAGTATTATTACATAACGGGTATGCTTAATCATCTACAAAACCCTAAAAAGTACTTGGACGCAAGTACTTCCCTGTGATTTTTTTTTTATTTATCATTTTTTCTTTTATTAAATTTACCAACCAAAATGCATTCAAATGCTTATAAAAACGACCCAAAACGTATGAGTACGGAATATGGTTGGTAAAACCAAAAAAAAGAAACCCTTATAGTTTCGCTCCTGCGTCTGTCTGTATGTCTGTCACTCTGTACTGTACGGTTCCAATAACTTTTGAATCAAATGAGATAAAAACATGAAACTTTCCAGTATTATAGATCGTTTTGACGCGCACACAGGAAAAATATAGCAAACTCATAGTAACTATAGGAAACTTATTGTAAAGTAAAACATTATCAGCTGTTCAAATCCAAAATGGGGGATAATGCATGTCTCGGGGATATAAATGTTTTGAAAATTTTGAGTGAGGTATCAAATGAAAGGTATTGAAGAGTAGATTACAAAAATATACAACACTTGTGGTAAGTGTTTAATTTGACATGCTTTTTTTGCCAAAAAAAAAACAAAATAATGCGCCCCCCCCCCTTATAGGGAACCGATTAGATTTTGTGGTGGCCTCCCCCCTTGTAGGGGGCAAAATATTGGAAATAGAAAAATAAGTTTGAAGTAAAATGTTATTATTTTTTGCCTTAGAATTGAAATCTGTTTTAAAAAAATCGGTCCGAGACAACTCAGACAAACTTTCTGATATACAATTTCATAATTACTTACCCAATGTTTTCCATTTATTAGTTTTTGTAAGTACGTTTAATTATTATTAAAAATTATATCAAAATTTGCCATAAAAATAACTTCTCCATGGCGGGGAATCTAACCCGGGATCTCTCCGTCCACGTTTTAAGCTATTCTCTTGGGAACTAGATTTTTCCCGGGAAAACTGCTTATATCGTTGGATCCGTATTTAAATAGACTACATTTTAGAATTTTTTAATCAAAATCGTCGGAACAGTTTTCAAGAAATTTTATTTTTTACGTTTTTTCAGAGTTTTTGGGGGGGTAGCGCTCCCAAATTTTGAGCTAACATTCAATTCTCGATTTCGCCTCGGGGTATGATTTTTCTGAACATGTATGCCAAATTTCGTCAAAATCGGCCCAGTAGTTTAGGCTCCAGGCGTCAGCACAGAGAGACGACAGACGACGGACACACATTTTTTAAAAACCACTTTTTTGGACTCAGGGGACCTCAAAACGTGTAAATCCGTCAAAATCTCAAAATCGAATTTTCGCGCCATCACAATACTTTCTCTTAATATGAGAAAGTAAAAAAACAGGATTAATCTTGAAAAGAAGTAAAAGTTAATTAAATAAATGTAGTTTAACATGAGTATAAAGTGTTAAAAAGTTCCATTTTTAGCAGAATCAGATATATTTTCATCTATATTTTGAAAATTAGATTTCCCGGGAAAATAACATATGGTACATTCGTAAATATATATAAAAAAATATATAATTAATATATGTATATATATTTAAAAAAATATTGTTTTTCTGTTTTAAAATAAAGAATATATCGTTGTAAAATGCGTTTTTTTTTTTTTTTATATGAAAGAATAAATATTTGTTACATGCAGATTGAATTTGAGTAAAAAAGGGGAAATTCTTGTTTTTATTTTATTGGAACGAAGTTGGTCGTTACATCGGACGTTACAGCATCTAGAGCCCGGGAGTGGATCCGAAAAAACGAACGTCACAAAATCGAACATCACGAAATCGGCCGATGTCAATAAGTTGAGTAAAAGAAGACGGATTTAGTTGAAATTTGGGGGATAATGGCTTACTTTACTCCCTAGGTGCATAAATAACTATTATCTAGGATTGATAAGAAATATAAACATTATATCTCTGTTTAGATGCGTTGAAAGTAATTATTTACGGACTTGTATTTATTGAGCATGCGCGTCTCATAGTTCTGAAGAATTCCTCTTCTTTACCACACTAGCGCGGTAAAGAAGAGGAATTCTTCAGCTATATGCACGATTAGCTAGTTTGTTTACATTTAACAAAACTAATTTGCTGTTCTTTTATTAAAGTAACTGTTTATATCGAGTTTTTAGTGAAAAACAATGAGTGAATTAAGTGACTTTGACGAAAATGTGGTGAATAATACTCCTCCAGAAATAATTAATTCGGCAAAAAATACAATTAATGAATTATTGCCATCTTTATCAAGAGAGAGATACGAACTTACATACAGCAAGTTTATTTGTTTCTGTATTTATTATTTAAATCTAACAATCGTAGATAAAGTACGGTACGCAACTCGTGCGAAAACGGCATTTTGCATTGCTCGTGAGGTTTTACCACCCTCGCTATCGCTCGGGTGCAAACTCCACACTCGCATGCAAAATGCTACTTTCCGCACTCGACGCGTAATGTACTATTATTATGTAATGTATTATTTTTTATAATACATTTATTTATACAAATGCAACAGTTTAAATATATACAACTTGTTTCCTTAAAACCACTGTGCATTTTGTTTCTTAACTTACGTACCTACTACTACCTTACCTGACCACATTGACGTAACATTTTTTTGCTGCTTTAGCGTAATTAATGTTTATCAATATTTTTTTTAACAAAAGAAATGCTAACTAAATATGGCTTATTTTATTATAATAATAATACATATTTTGAGTTCGGAAACATAAAACAATTTGATCTTCTGAATGGTTATCATTCTTTCGACTTAAACTCGAAAACAAAAATATAACGAAGGAAAACCATCATAGTGAATTTCAAATATTCAAAAAAACGAACACTCTTTGAAGGAACATGGTACAAAACTCGGACATTTTCGTAACACGTCGGAAGTTACTACAAATGATAAAGCACATGCATTTTCCTGATTGAAATCTAAATTTATAACGATTCCGGGAAAAAGTTAACAGGGGAAGAAATTTATGGACAATACACGAATGCATGTTACAAAATGGAGTGGTTTTTTTAATTAGATGTTAATTGCAAGTTTTTTTAATGGTATATAAATTTTTTTTCAAATTCGAGCTGACAATTTTTTTATTGGAACGAAGTTCCTTATGGCACGTTCTGGAGCCCGGGAGTAAATCCGAAAAAAAACGACCAAAATCACTGTCACAAAATAATCGTCACAAAATCACCGTCACGCAAAATCCGTCACGAAATCAACCGATGACAATAACTTGAGTAAAAGATCACCGAGTTAGTTGAAATTTGGTACGCATGTTCATTTTACAAATGCCCAGGCTAAGTTCGTTGGACAACGTTATAAGCCCAAGCGTTCACGCGCAACGCTCGCGTAAACGTAAGTTTCAAATTTAACATTGGATTTTTTGGACGGGAAAAAATTCTAACTTCATCTATTTAATGAGACAAACAACTTTTTAAAATATTTTTTTTTTTTTAGTAAAACGAACACTGACTGCTATGGAGTGATAAAGATCGCTAAATTTATTAAAGCGGACCTAAACGTTTTAAATAAAGAAAACAACGTTTTAACCGATATCTTAGGTTCTAACGTAACGATTTCAATAAAACTTCATACACATCGTCTAAAGTACAATTGAAACAGGCATGTAAAATTTCAACCTGATACAAGCAGATGTTTTTTAGTGTTGGTGATTTATATTTTTTATTATAATACTTTAATTGGAGATTCGCCGACGGAGGTCTGATAGGACAGTTCTTTTCTTCTCTACAACCATCTGCTTTAACTATAAACTAATCAAAATAAACTTTTTTTTCAATTTACAATACATCATTTATTGTAAGACGCTCTTTTCAAAGATAATAAAAAGTTTTTCTTTTTAATTTTGCCTTAACTCCGGTAGTACAAATAGTTACTTTTAATTTTGTCTCTTATTCTAACTCCGCCATGTATAAGTAGTTAGTATCTATACTTAGCACTGTAATTATATAATTTATATTTAATATAAAGCGTAAGGAACTTCGTTCCTACCGGTGTCCCACGACACCACACGTATTTTTTAATTTAAAATCAACTTGAGCTGTATATTATTACAGATGTGGCAAGAATTTATTCACTCAAGTGCTGTATTGTAAACGAACAGGAAAATAAGAATACATTGTAAGTGCGTTAAAAATTATTTACATTTGACAAAATAATGGCATTATTAACTTAAAGAGCAGTTATTTATCAAGGAAAACAATGTCTATTGTTTATACTGATCCTATAAGTCTGATATTCTAAAAAAAAAAAAACATGAATAAACTTCTGATAAAGTATTTTTGTGTTCTATAAATACATCGAAAAGAGCATAATTATAAAAAAAAAGAAAAAAAAGTATTTTTTCAAAAAGTGGTACCTTTACTTTTAGTCAAAGGATATTTAGGAATTTTTTAAGATTTTTTTGCAAAATACAAGATAGATGAGCAAGATAGATAAGCAAGATAGATAGGGGAGGGGGGGGGGGGCACTTTTCACACCCACTTCAAACTTGCCTACGCTCGCCCTATCAAAGCTTATAACCAAAAATTATATATTTTTGTAAGTGATAATCTTTCTCTTTCAAGCGTCCAAATAGACCCCATCATTGAAAAAATACGTTCAGCGGGAGGCGAAGTACCAGCCAGACACATGGCGAACTCTACTATTTTAAATACATTCAAAAAGGCCCTGCTTTTGCTGCGTTTTCCGTCCATCTTAGTAAAATCCGGACAATTCTCAAATCCGGACGAAAAGCCGGACAGATGTTTCAAATCCGGACTGTCCGGACGTATGGTAACCCTACATAATATATGCTATACACTATAGGTGTAGCCTTGAGAGCAGGCGACAAACGGACGGACAGACAGACACACGTAGGAAAATATAAGGGTCCTTAGTTTTGCCTACGGACCCTAAAAATGAGAACTAACTTAGTTTTATTTTTTTAATTTAAGCTTATTTAAAAATTTATAGTTTCAATTCTGTTTAATTTCACTTTTGAAATTAGTTATATTAATGAGTAAAAACGTATTAGTATAAATGTATCAATTGAGATGTTTCTATTTCTTTCTTACACCGAATGTTGATTTCCTTGAAGTTAAAAAGGATGTACAAGGTGAAAGTAACTCAGTTTGTTATATATATATAAGGAAAGTAAGAGCTTCACCTACACTACTTCAATGTTATTTCACTTCTAATTTTATTCAATATAAAACTCGAAGCTTTATGCAAATACGATGTACATAACTTGTTAAAAACTTTCAGTGCGTTGTTTAACAGAATATTATAATAGTTAAGTGTGTTTTATAATTAGGGTTTACTTTTAAGAAGGGAGGCCGACGTACAACACCGAGTTGTGGAGTAACAGGCTTCTATATAATATACCCTTATATTTCCTTAGTCTTTAATCTCGGCTAACGTGTTATTATACCTTACAAACCTCCCCCCCATTTTTTTTTTTTTAATCTATACTTAGTAACTTACCTTACTTTGTATCGCCTTAACAAAATGCTCGATTCCATAAATTTTCAACATTGGATAATCAAGAAAAAAATAGTCTGCCAATTAGTGTGGCACATAGCTTCCTCGCATCCTATTATGTACTTTATTGTTATATTGTTTATTGCGTAAAAACGATTAATAGTTTTTTAGCGATCTTTAACTCTTCATAGTGGTGTCGCTGTTGGTTTTACTATAAAATTGTATTTGAAAAAAATGTTTGTCTCATTGAATAGATGAAGTTAGATTTTTTTCCTGACCTAAAATTCCAATTTTAAATTTTTAGTTCACGTTTACGCGAGCGTTGCTCGTGAACGATTAGATGGATAACGTTGTCCAACGAACTCGTCCTGGGGGGCATTGGTAAAATGAACATGTCTACCAAATTTCATCAAAATCGGTCGACATTTACTCAAGTTATCGTCGCACGTTTCATAATTCGCGGACACACAGACCGACAGACAGACACCAGACCAAAAACGTTCCCTGATGTCTGAAACGGATTTCTGTCTTGGAATTTTTAAAATCGGGGGCATAAAAGTTTTTCGTTCTCAAAAGTGAACACAATGCTTCCGTTACCTTCGGTAAGCTCGGAAGCAAAATTTATGGATTTATTAAAGTACATTTACTTCGTTACTTGTTTCCTTGTTAAATTAGTTGTTTTATTTTGTCTTTTTATTGCAATTTAAACAGCCTGTTAGATCATTAAAGAAAGGATAAATCAACTTATAGGCATCTATACCAGATGACATTATTAGTGTAAAATATTACTTATTCTGGAAAACTAAACCTTGATTATTGCGCATGTACAAATTTGGTTTTAAAGACAAACTAGACTCTCATACAATTCAGTGTAAATATTACATAAATCAGTTTTAGGTTGATGTACGAAGTACGAAAAGAAACCTTATATAACGGTTCTGTCTGCGTCTGTTTGTCTGGCCGTAGACGTCTGTCCGTTAGCATGTTTCAATTCATAAACTACTGTAGGAACATGAAATTCGGCACACAGGCGCATCTCGGCATTTGTGATAACTGTACATTTTTTGGAGTTTTCACACTTAATATTTCCAAGATGGCGGTCAATATGGTAGACGTACTTTTTGGAATTTTCACACATAATATTTCCAAGATGGCATCCAATATAGTGAGCGAATAAAAAAACCGTTTTTATTCACCATGACATGTTATAAATCAATTTAAAGGTCTTGAAGTGTAGTAAAAGAATATGCAACTAATAAAATTTTACACTTAATCATACAGAAACCGGCGATTATCACCTCACGTATACTTACGTTAGGCCTACTTGTTTAATATAGAATATGACTTTGCGATGAAGAACCCCGTGAATTTTGAGCGTACGAAGCCAGGCCTATTGGGCTTGGTGCGTAAGGCATGGGCCCTATTGACGGGAACTAAAAATAGAATCAATAGCCGGTAACTTTGGACCTTATGCCTAGAGGTACGGAATTTTCGCATAAAAAACAGAAATTTCGCGAAATAAAAATTTAAAAGTTCGAAATTTCGCTAAAATTCGCATATAATATAGTATATATAGAATAAAACAACTTGTTTATACTCTTAAAATTTACAATTATGACACCTATCTTAAAATTATTAGTTCCTTATGACACGTTCTGGAGCCCGGGAGTGAATCCGAAAAAACCGACCAAAATCACCGTCACAAAATTACCTCTTAAAATTTTATGTTAATTAAAAGATAACGTTGTTATTTCAACATTTGATTCTTTTAGAGTCGCTCTTCTGTCAGTAACGACAACATTATATTAACTACTTTTATTTTTTTATTTGTTTATAGTACTATACTACTTGTATAGTAGTAGTACTTACTACTTGACGGGAGTGGGAAATAAATAATTTTGCAGAGAGACTTAAATCTTTTCGTTACAAAAACACTACTTGTTTGTTATACGGTGATACCTCAGGTTAAGAAAATTAAATTCGTGTTACGAGCTTCTAAGAAGGGCGCCGGAAACTCGCCTAACCAAGTTATTTCAAGCTTTCAGTGAAAAGTTGAACCTTCTGTGAAAAGATGGACACCCTCTTTCGTTTCTAACTATGTATTTACACTGAACATACTTGTTAGCTCCTTTGATCATTCAGCGAAATGCCGTTGGCTTCTTTAGGCAATTGATAAATTTTAAGCATTTTTTTAAATTATTCTTAATTGTTCGCTTAAATACTTTCTTAAAAATATTATTATTTATATTAATTGAAACATTTTTCATAGAAATTTTATTTGACTGCGGCGGCATTGAAAACTATTGTTCGTCAAATATGCATGTAAACGTGATTAATAATAATTATCAATATGTACATTTCGCATCTATTCGCAAATATAAGCAATTTTCGCATAAATTCGCGTCTATTTCGTAAAAACGAAAATTCCGTACCTCTACTGAATTATGCCCCATGTTATTATGCCCTTAACACATATTTTTGTCTTCAAAATGTTATTTTATGGCTTTAACAATTCAGTTAATTGTATTATTATATTTCGACGAAGTTAATTTAAAACGTGATTAATCTTTAAATTTAACTCTTACTTTAATAGTACATTACGCGTCGAGTGCGGAAAGTAGCATTTTCCATGCGAGTGTGGAGTTTGCACCCGAGCGACAGCGAGGGTAGTAAAACCACACGAGCAATGCAAAATGCCGTTTACGCACGAGTTGCGTACCGTACTTTATCTACGATTGTTAGATTTAAATAATAAATACAGAAAAAAATAAACTTGCTGTATGTAAGTTCGTATCTCTCTCTTGATAAAGATGGCATTAATCTTGAGTTGTATTTTTTGCCGAATTAATTATTTCTGGAGGAGTATTATTCTCCACATTTTCGTCAAAGCCGCACTTGATTCATTTATTGTTTTTCACTAAAAACTCGATATAAACAGTTACTTTAATAAAAGAATAGCAAATTAGTTTTGTTAAATGTAAACAAACTCGCTAATCGTGCGTAAAGCTGAAGAATTCCTCTTCTTTACCGCGCTAGCGTGGTAAAGAAGAGGAATTCTCCAGAACTATGAGACGCGCATGCGCAATGAATACAAGTACGTAAATAATCACTTTCTATGCATCTAAACAGAGATATAATGTTTATATTTCGTATCAATCGTAGATAAACATAATTTCAGGTTTAAATTTACAACTATTATTATTTTAAAAAATTATTCATAAATAACCAAAGGATTTTAAAGATAAAAAATTTATTAGAATCTATACTGCGGAATACAGATATTTAAAGAGTCCAGGGTGTATAGTAATCCCACACTAAAATGTCAAGTTTTACATAAAGCATGTAAAACACGAAAGTTTACAAGAAAATAAGTCTGAAAAAAAAAATAGCCACACCTTAACCTATTTGAATCATTTTATAAAGTACACAATAACTTATGTAACTTAATCGCGCGTTTAAAGTTTATTTTAAACTCTTTTTTTGGTCATAATTGATTTTTTTTTTCTTTACTGTTTTTGTTTTATTTATATTGTTGGCCTGCTAATCCACTTTTGGTAGTGGCAGCTATGTGCGTGGAAGTTGACCAAGGTTATTTCCCAATTTTGTTTTTTATTTTACCATGTTTGGTTCAAGTCTTGCTATCCTTGAAGTAAGCATTTGTTTTAAGAAAAACTTAGTAATTACTTTTTCTTTTCTTGTCTTTTTCATAAAGATTTTCAGATTTTTTTTTTCTTTTCTTTTCTTTGCTCCAAGTTTTAATATTTAAGAAAAATGTGTTATTAAAAGCCAATAATAAATTATAATCATTTATGAATTACCAATTATTAAGGTAAAATATTTTATTTGATGTTTAAAAACATGATAAACAGCAGATATTTAATAAGTTATACATGCTGTTAATAAGTTATAACAGTGATTTACAAAAATTATTTAACCGAAAAAGAGTTTATTAAATTATTTTTAGATGCTGCTATAAGTGGTCTAACCTCCACCTTCTATAGTTAGTTTTTTAAGTTATTTTAGTAAATCGAAATTATAATGAATTTACTATTATTTTCATGATCCTGAGTACAGAATTAGTTAGCAATTTTTTTTTTTTTTTTTTACAAAATTTTTTTGGACGAAAAATTGGGTCGAAAACCCCCAAAAACACTATTTTTAGGCTCATTAACCATGAAGGTTGTACATGTTAGATTTTGACGTCAGATTCGGATTCAACACACAAAAATACTTCAGAAAAGGACATTTTAATTCTGAAGCATTTTTGTTTTTTGCAGAACAGTGGATGTACCTCAAATATAAGACGCAACCCGATTTTCGCGAGGAAAAAAGTGCGTTTTAGGGCGGCTGGCGTTATATATGAAAAAATGAAGTAGGTCGTCTTATGGGCCACAAAAACGCTATATATATATACACCATGGGTCAAATTTTAACCTTTTTCCCGCAAGGTCAAATTTTATGATTTTTTTAAGATCGCATATCCTTTTCTTATAAAAACACTTATTGCTCCAAAATTATAAAAGCTAGAAAAAAAGGTTTGGTATCGTTGTAAAGCTGACAAATTTTCCAATACGAAAAGTGTAATTTTAATTTGCATGCTCTCAAATTACATGACAAACAATGTATACAAATTTTATATTTAAGAAAGAAATTAGAAAATCAATTGCTTTGGGGTTCTATAACTTGGTAAAGAACCGAGCTTAAACTTTTCGGACTTCAGGAAAAACTTCCTTAATTACTAACATTTCGATTGATATTAATATTATCACCCATTCATTGGGAGGAATTTTTATTAAACTTCGCTGAAAGTGAAAAAGAAAACGTGTTTATTGTTGCAATTCTTGACTTACAGGTGCAAGGTTGGTTGTAGAATCATCTTTGTGTCAACAATAGCAACAATAAACATGTTTATCTACGATTGATACGAAATATAAACATTATATCTTTGTTTAGATGTGTAGAAAGTGATTATTTTCGTACTTGTATTCATTGCGCATGCGCGTCCCATAGTTCTGAATAATTCCTCTTCTTTACCTTACTTAACAAAACTAATTTGCAGTTCTTTTATTAAAATAACTGTTTATATCGAGTTTTTAGTGAAAAACAATAAGTGAATCAAGAGACTTTGACGAAAATGTGGAGAATAATACTCCTCCAGAAATAATTAATTCGGCAAAAAATACAACTCAAGAATTAATCCCATCTTTATCAAGAGAAAGATACGAACTTACATACAGCAAGTTTATTTTTTCTGTATTTATAATTTTAATCTAACAATCGTAGATAAAGTACGGTACGCAACTCGTGCGAAAACGGCATTTTGCATTGCTCGTGTGGTTTTACCACCCTCGCTATCGCTCGGGTGCAAACTCCACACTCGCATGCAAAATGCTACTTTCCGCACTCGACGCGTAATGTACTATTCTTTTTCACTTTGAACGATGTTTACTAAAAATTCCGCCTTATGAATGGTTAATGATATTAATTGTATTTTGTGCCGTATTAATTATTTCGGGAGGAGTATTATTAATCATATAAATCACTCATTGTATTTTATTAAATACTCAAAATGAACAGTTACTTCAATTAAACAAACAGTAAATTATTTTTGTTAAATGTAAACAAACACACTAATCATACGATAAGGTGAAGAATTATGAAACGCGCATGCGCAATGAATATTAGTACTTAAATAATCACTTTCTACGAATCTAAACAGAGATACAATGTTTATATTTCGTATCAATCGTAGATGAAAGGATGTTTTTTAGGTAGCTCTGTGATGTTTGGGTGAGATAAACTTGAGTTAGGTAAACACAAGAGATATTTTCCTGTCTCATTTGATGTTTGTAACAACGATTTAAGGTTGCTACTCCTTTAACTTCTCCCTTAAGAATTAATTCTATCTTCAAACCTAACCATGGTTTTAGGTTCTTACTCATCATATTGCTTTAGAAACAAGAGTGAAACTGAAAGTGGATAATATTTCATTTAAATGAGTTCTTAAGCGTTGTGGTGTTTAGCCGCAATGCATTACGCTGGTTTAAGACTTTTCCACTAGTTTAACTCTTGGGTTTTCTCAGTATGTAGAAATGAACTTTAATATATTTACCTTGTTTTATGTTCGGATGAGGTAAAAGCTAATTAAAGTCAAAATGGTTTAAGCTTTTAAAGGTAATCCTCTTTTTGAATCTGGAAAGAGGGAATCATTTACCTTCGTCTTTTCACCGACTAAACACTGTTAGAATGTAATACCTTGGTTGTATTTCAAGTAAACCAACATATTCACAAGAAAACCACTCCCATTTCACATTGTCTTCTGCACTGAACCAACCTGAAACCACCTCTAACCACCTCTAACCACCTCTAACCACCTCTAACCACCTCTAACCACCTCTAACCATCTCTAACCACCTCTAACCACTCCCATTTCACATTGTCTTCTGCACTGAACCAACCTGAAACCATGTACATCGTGTGGTTTAAAGCAAGCTATACCTCATAAGATTCACTTTTACTGCTAACCACATTCAATATACAGTATTGCTTGTATACAGGGTGACTAAGCGATATATGTGAAAAAATGAAGTAGGTTGTTCTACGCCTCAAGGGCTACAAAAAACACTATATAAGCCATAGGTCAAATCATAACCGTTCTCCCACAAAATCAGATTTCATGATTTTTTTAAGATTACATACCTTTGCTCATAAAAATGCTTATTGCACCAAAAGTATAAAAGCTACAATAAAATGTTTGGCACCGTTGTAAAGCTGACAAAATTTCCTATGAGAAAAATGTAATTTGAATTTCCATGCTTTCAAATTATATGACACAAATTTTTAACAAATTTTATTTCTTTTTTTTTGAGGTCCCATATCTTGGTAAAGAACAGAGCTCAAACTTTTCGGACTTCAGAAAAAACTTCCTTACAGACTAACGTTTCGATCAGCGGCGCACCCAAGGGGGGGCACGGGGGGCACGTGCCCCCCCCCAAAGCCAGACCTAAAATTTAAGTATGCAATTCCGCAGCACGTGTTAAAGTAATAGTGTTGTGATAGTAAAAAGAAAAAATAAATAAGTACCTCATTATATTATACCTAGTTTAGCCCGACATTTTTTTTTTGGCGTTTAAAAAGACGTGCCCCCCCCCCCCCCCCCCCCCCCCCAAGCCAAAGACGTAAAATTTAAGAATGCACCTTCGCCTTTTAACCTAATACTATCGGCCCGGGGGGGGGGGGTACCCCCGGACCCCCTAAAAAGTGCCAGCCCCCCTTCAAAATTGGCTGGATCCGCCCTTGATATGAAGTAATTTAAGAACAAAGAAAACCAGACTGGTTAATTGTCTGTGATTATGCTAAGCCCGCATTACATCCCCCCCCCTTATTTTTTTTAAATCTGTGCCCCTCCCAAAAATAAATCCTGGGTGCGCCACTGGTTTCGATCAATATTAATATCATCTTTATCAAAAGAGAAATATGAACTTACATACAGGAAGTTTATAAAACATTTTTTTCTGTAAATTTTTTATTAAAATCCAACAATCATAGATAAAGTACGGTACGCAACTCAAGCGAAAACTGCTTTTTGATTTGCTCGCGTGTGATTTTACTTCCCTCGCTATCGCTCGGGTGCAAACTCCGCACTCGCATGCAAAATGCTACTTTCCACACTAGACGCGAAATTCACTATTACACATTATGAGTAAAAATGTAATCTAAGTTGTCTGAATGGTATTGTGTAAGTAACGCTCATATAAATGCATAAAATATTTCTCCACCTCTTACCACCTCGAACCATCTCTAACCACCTCTAACCATCTCTAACCACCTCTAACCATATCTAACCACCTCTAACCATCTCTTACCACCTCTAACCATCTCTAACCACCTCTAACCATCTCTTACCACCTCTAACCACCTCTAACCACCTCTAACCATCTCTTACCACCTCTAACCATCTCTAACCACCTCTAACCATCTCTTACCACCTCTAACCATCTCTAACCACCTCTAACCATATCTAACCACCTCTAACCATCTCTTACCACCTCTAACCATCTCTAACCACCTCTAACCATATCTAACCACCTCTAACCATCTCTAACCACCTCTAACCATATCTAACCACCTCTAACCATCTCTAACCACCTCTAACCATCTCTAACCACCTCTAACCATATCTAACCACCTCTAACCATCTCTAACCACCTCTAACCATCTCTTACCACCTCTAACCATCTCTAACCACCTCTTCTAACCATCTCTTACCACCTCTAACCATCTCTAACCACCTCTGATAGTTGAAACTTTCCCTAAAACAAAATCACATCATGTGTTTTCTATTTGTTCTGTAATTTTTTTTTTTGTGGTTAAATTAAATTATTATTAAAAATGTTGACTACATATGTGAATATCTACAGTGAATTAAGTAGAAATTTATAATTTATTATAACAGTTTGATGAAGAAACTTCAGTTCTCCCGAAACTTCGTCAAATCTATAAATTTCACTTATAACTACTTTTGACTGATTCTTAATTTGATATAAAATTTGATTAAATATTCCCGTAAAAAAATAAGTCCTACCATGCGGAAAATCTTCCACATAACATAACATGATTCCACATAACATGATAACTTATTTTTCACATTAGCATTAAGAAGGTACTTTCCAACTTCAGTATAAGATTATGATAGGTTTTATTGTCACGATGTTGATTTTCTACATAAAGTATTATTGTAGGCTTGAGGGCACTTCTTTAGATTGTTACTCCCCTATAATGTTTAGAATATAAATGACTTTGACTAAAAAACTATTAAGACAAAGGGATGTTTAGTCCAATGTACTTTGAGACAAAGGAACATCACACTTATGTTTTTTATAAGGGGAGTAACAGTCTGAAGAAGAAAATTCCACACACCTTCTTTAGATTGTTACTCCCTCAGTTTATTTTTATATGGGGAGTGACAATCCAAAGAAGTGCCGGAATTGAGAATTGTGCAGGTTGTGCCGAAACTTTTCCACGTAAAATCTAAAATGATTTTTTATTACCCTAAAAGGATCTGAAAATAAATAATGATATTTCAGAAGTTGAATTGTCATAAATCTTATTATAAAGCGACTTTGGTTGAAATAAGATTAATTTCGCTAATTAGCAATAATAAAACGAGAGCAACTTATTATATAGCTAATTAAATCCAACATTCTTAGAAAGATTATGATCAAAAGAAAGCTTAAAGTAATATTACATTTTTTAGAAAGAAATTTTCCTTTCAATTTAAAGAGAAACATTATTTTTAAAAACCAGTTTTTAAAACTTGCAATGAAATCTGACACTCTTTTCACCCTAATTTGAATCAAAAGATGGTTTCAGTTTTTTTATTTTTTTTAAATTATTTAACAAGCATTTATGATAAGATATATTATATAATATAAAAAATTAAGCACTGACAATTTTGATAAACTTAAATGGTAAAGATGGTATATATTTTTGTCTATTATTTTATTTAAAAAGGAATTTTGTCGAGAACTTAATTGTTTTTTACTTATAATCTTTTATATATTTTGTGCCTGTTCATTTAATTGTACAAAAATATAGACTGCCTTTCACGTACTTTCTTTTTATCGTAAGTTAAAAAGAAAAACGTAAGTTAAAAAGAAAAATAGCGCAGACGGTTCAAATTTATCTGGGGCTATCTGCAGGCTACTTTCGGTAAACTGCAAAAGTTTCATACAAATCAGATAAGTAGTTTTGAAGCTATAGGTGTAAGTAAATGTATGTTTGTGTGCATGTGGAAGAGAAACAAATGAGCGCAGAAGATTGAAACTTACATCGGACCAACAATGATCTAATTATGACCTAGCATTCAAGTTTCATTAAAATCAGACATCAGGGATCTTTTTCATTTGGTCCCGTGTCTGTCTGTTGGTCTGTTGTTGAATTTTTGCGAACCAACATATCTTAAAAACTACACGTCCAATTGTAATGAAATTTGGGTGATAGATAGGTCATGAGTGGCCCGTTGTTGGTCCCATATAACCCAACTTTTATCGCTTTTGTTTCAACCTTTATCGCTCATTTGTTTCTCTTCTACATGCGCACAAACATACATTAATTTACACCTATAGCTTCAAAAGTACTTATCTGATTTGAATGAAACTTTTATAGTTTATCTAAAGTAACCCGCAGATAGCCCCAGATTACTTTAAACTGGCTGCACTCTTTAACTTTTGATAAATTAATACTATAATTCGTGTGTAAAAATCAAAATAATTTTGACAGATTAAAAAAACGCGGGAAATAATTAAACAAATTAGACAATAACGGCTTGTAAAATAATAAAATCAACAAGGTTCGTGGATAGGATGCGAGGAAGCTATGTGCCACACCAATTAACAGTATATTTTGTCAGTTATCAAGAGTACAACTGACAGACAATTGGTAATACTTATAAGTGTAATAAACATATTCAATAAAATTACGTGCTTGTATGTTATCGGTTATAAGTTATAACTAACTACACGCAAGAGCAGTCCTACAGACTGACAGTCGTTAGTACTTTTATAAGAGTGTAATACTTATACGAGTAATAATTGGGTTAAATAAAATTAAGTGTATGTCTGTCAGTTGTCATTGCACACAAGAACAGACAGTTAGTCATAGTTATAAGTGTAATAAATGGATTAAATAAAATAACATGTTTGTTTGTATGTTAACAGTTATTACTACACACAAGAGTCTTACTGACTGACAGACGGTAGTACTTATAAGAGTAATAATTGAGTTAGATTTAGTATCAGTATAAATAGAATACTCGTATTCCTCTTGTGGTTTAGTAGTAATAGTTATTTACGCACCAAGGGAGGAAAGTAAGTGATTGCACCCTGAGCGATGAAGTTGGTTCCTGAGCGAAGCCGAGGCAACCATAACGTTCACTCAAAAGTGATTTTTACTCACAAGATACGTACACGATTTTACCTCAAGAAGGGAGAAAAATATTTGGAAAGATTTTAATTTTAAATTACGTTATTCAACAAAATATACATAGGTTTATATTTATTTTTTTTAAAATATAGTTAGATATAACATTAATAATTCTCTAAATCATGTTAAAATTAAATTATAGATAACAATTATTTGAATTTCAATGCTAAAATTAAATGGGAGAATCAGCTGGAAGCTGAGTCGTGTATTGAATGGTGTTGACAACGATGTATTTAAATATGGATTAGTTAATCTACATTTAGAAATTATGTTTCCACTTTTAACTTGTTTGTTTCTTTTACTGATGAATCACTATGGCAACCGTTGTGGAGGTTACATGACATGTGTGAAGATGACATTATAGATTTCGACATTAAACAAAAGTTAGTAAATGAAATGTGTATTAGCACCAACCTTATTTACTTGTGCTTTATCTAGGGCAACACTGGAGGGAATCATGAGAGTTCATGATTCCCTCCTTCGACCGGGTGCAATGAGTAACTTCCCTTCCTGTAAACTAGGGAGGAAAGTTCACTTTTTCTCCCCGCTGGAGGTAAAAGTAATTCCCTCCAAAGAGTAATCCCACAAGCTATTTATTATATATTTTATCACTCTGAAATTTTGTTTTTACTTATAAGTAATCAATGGTTTTTTTTTTACCAGATAAGAAAAGATGTAATACTGGCTCATCATACCTGTAACAGAAAGTTTAAAAATTCAAAATCAGTATAAAGTTTTTTATTATTTAACATATCTATTAAAATAATATTAAATATAAATATAATCTTAATTTTATAGTAAGAAAATGAGTGGAAAAACTGACTTTCAGTTGAATCACTAAAACAAAAAATAAAAAAATCGGTCCGAGACAACTCAGACAAACTTTCTCATATACGAGTTCATAATTACTTAGCCCAGTGTTTTCCATTTATTAGTTTTTGTGTTTTCTTAGGTACATTCAATTATTATTGAACATTTCATCAAAATTTATCATAAAAATAACTTCTCCTCAGCGGGGGAACGAACCCGGCCTCTCTCCGTCCGCGTTTAAAGCTATTTTCTAAATAACTAGATTATTCCCGGGAAAACGGCTTATATCGTTAGATTCGTATTTAAATTGCCTACATTTTAGAATTTTATAATCAATATCGTCGGAACTGTTTTACTGAAAAATATTTTTTTTCAGAGTTTTTTTGGGGGGGGGGGGGGGGGTAGCGCCCCCAAATTTGGATGTAAAATTCATTTCTCGATTTTGCCTCGGGGTATGATTTTTTTTGAACATGTATGCCAAATTTCGTCAAAATCGGTCCAGTAGTTTAGGCTCCAGGCGTCTGCACAGACAGACATTTTTTAATAACCATATGTAATGTTTAAAATATTAATAAGGAGAATGTAATCTTAACTTTTGTTCTAAAATAATTTCTAACAATATAGAAATTGCTACTGACAGACAGTTGATAATAGTTGTATTAAGTGTAATAAATAGATTAAATAAAATAACATGTTTGTTTATATTATGTTATCAGTTATAAGTAGACGTAGGAGTGCTAGTGACAGACAGTCGGTAGTACTTGTATGTGTAATAATTGGGTTAGATAACAAATTTCTAACAGTATAGAAATAATTTCTGTTTAGTGGAAATAATAGAATTATAAGACTTGTTCGATAGAGATGAATGAACTGCAGCACGTACAGTCAGTAATATAATAGTAACACGGAAGATGTTACTATCAGTGTAAGAGTCATGAATGAATCACCCATTGATAGACTATGACTGGAGAGTGGACGAGCTGTTAACATTGTTTACTCGAGGTCAGTTTTACTCTGGAGAGGACAAGGTTACTCGGGAGTGTAGTCAGCAATCAGCTGTTTATACAAGTGTGTGTGTGTCTGATAGGAAGGTCAGTCAGCTGGTTAGACAAGTGTGTGTGTGTCGGTCAGCTGATTGTGCCGATGTGTATTTCTCTTGTAAGGTCACACGACCCCCTGCACTCTCACGGTCACACATACTCTCCCTTCAGCCTTGACATTGACTTGTAAACATACAGTCCTTCACTGTGTGGTGCTTTCTTCATATTGTTTATTAGTATTAGTTCAGATTGATTTTATCCTCTGAAGTATTAGAGGTCTCAAGGGATCTTGAACAATGGTCGAATTAGTATAATAAAAAAGTAAAGCAAGTGATATGATCATAAGAATTATTAGTCAATATTCCTTCCTTAAAGAAAATTAAAAAATCAATAAGATACCAACGTAAAAAATCGGTCTGAGACAAATCAGACAAACTTTCTCATATACAAGTTCATAATTACATAGCCCAGTGTTTTCCATTTATTAGTTTTCGTATGTACATTTAATTATTGTTGAACATTTCATCAAAATGTATCATAAAAATAACTTCTCCTGGGCGGGGAATCGAACCCGGGCTATCTGCGTCCGCGTTTTAAGCTAATTTCTAAGGAGCTAGATTTTTTCTTGGGAAAACGGCTTATATTGTTAGATTCGTATTTAAATGGACTACATTTTAGAATTTTTCAACCAAAATCGTTGGAACCGTTTTCGAGAAATAATTTTTTTTCACGTTTTTCCAGAGTTTTTGGGGGGTAGCGCCCCCAAATTTTGAGCTAAAATTCATTTCTTGATTTCGCCTCTTGGTATGATTTTTCTGAACATGTATGCCAAATTTCTTCATAATCGTCCCAGTAGTTTAGACTCCAGGCGTTTTCACAGACGACAGAAGACATACATTTTTTTAAAACCACTTTTTTGGACTCAGGGGACCTCAAAACGTGTAAATCCATCCAAATCTCAAAATCGAATTTTCGGGCCATCACAATACTCTCTCTTTATATGACAAAGTAAAAAAGAAGTCAATGACCCTATAATGGATGATTGTGTTCATTCATTAGTTTAAATACTTTAAACAAATTAAATTTTTAAAATACTTTAAAATATAACCTCACGAACAGTTTTAAATTAAATTAATAATAAATGTTGTTATTCTCTTCACTTTGTAAATATTCGGTAAAAACTTAAAATAAACATAAACAGAAAAAAAAAAAAAAAAAAAAAAATCGAAATATCTTCCACAAAATTATATGGGATAATTATAAAAGCAGATCTAAAATAAGACCTTGGTTTTAGACCATAGATGGGAGTTTACTAACTAATCAGCTAGGCCCATTCTCTAATAAACCAAACTAATTATATTAAATTAAGCTGTACTCTCTATTAAATTAAGCTGTACTTTCTATTAAATTAAGCTGTACTCTCTATTAAATTAAGCTGTACTCTCTATTAAATTAAGCTGTACTCTATTAAATTAAGCTGTACTCTCTATTTAATTAAGCTGTACTCTGTACTCTCTATTAAATTAAGCTGTTCTCTACCCTTCTCCCTGTTATATGATGTATTTCATTTAAAATTTTGAAAAAAACAAAAACAAAACCAACAGTATTTTGATTTAATTAACTTGAGGGGAGATTTAATACAGTGTTGCTTTATTTAAGACCGTTTAACTTAAAATACCATTAATTAAATGTGAGTTCTAAAATTTCAATTGAATTACAATATCATATTTTTATAACCCTTAATACACACACTGATACCTTACTCCTAATATATTTACAAAGTAATCTAGATCCACGCACTGAAACAAAATAGCTGAGATTGCAAAGAATGTTTTTTTTAACTTTTTCCTGTTTAAAAGTTTATTTATAATGACTTTTTTTTTTTTTTTTTAGAGTAAGCAAAATAATAATTAAAAAAATTACTTCCTCTCATTTTGTAATTTGTTTACTTCTATTTTATAAAAATAATGTGTTTATATATATATATATATATATATATATATATATATATATATTTATATATATATATATATATATATATATATATATATATATATATATATATATATATATATATATATATATATATATATATTATTTTTATCTCTTTCCTACCTTCATTTAAACACTGTGCGAAGCTTTCTATTTAAAATGAGGAAAAAAAAAATTAATTCCAATAATTGCCGACAGAGCGAGAGGAAGGCTCTGATGATATCTAACAAACAGGTTTTTTCAAAGTTCAAAACCAGCTTTGAACTAACGGTATCCTGAGATTAGCGGACGCTGAAAAATCGCCCAATTTCAAGTATTAATTCAAAAGATAGAATGGTTATTTTCTTCATCTTTACCTTAGGGCTTATTTAAAAATATATATATATATGTAGGTATATAATGGATCTGTAATAAGCATTCTTCCTTACTTACGATGATTATAATTTTAATTGGATTTTTAAAAAAACGAAAATAAAAAGCCAATACTTTTTTGCAGTCATATCCAAATTTACGTTCCATAGAAAACCGCGAATTGTGGTTGTACATAATATAAATTTTATTTAATTAAGAGAAAAAGTATGAATTTTAAATAAGAATAAAATAATGATAAAAGCTGTTACAAAAGTTCAAGTTACATTTATTAAAAGTTTAAGTCTGATAAAAATAATCAGAGACTTAAATACATCAGGGCTTACAGAATGGCTCTTACTGTAGGAAGATGGGAACACGTAATGATAGAGTTAGTGCATTAACTCCCATCAGCTGTTCACAAAAAGTACTATTCTAATTCTGACTGTTGAAAGATGGGAACACGCAATGATGGGGTTAGTACATTAACTCCCATCAGCTGTTCACAAAAAGTACTATTCTAATTCTAACTGTAGTAAGATGGGAACACGCAATGATGGGGTTAGTACATTAACTCCCATCAGCTGTTCACAAAAAGTACTATTCTAATTCTTACTTTAGTAAGATGGAAACAGCAATTATGGGTTTAGTGTTAACTCAATCAGTTGTACACAAAAATTACAAATCTAATAAAAAATTAAACTGCCAATGTATGTAGCGCATAGCTTCCTTGAGTTGTTAATGATTTTATGCTTTTACAATCCATTATTAAAAAATATTAATTTATTTAATTTTCCCCAGTTTTTTAAATCTGTCAAAACTGTTGATTGTTGATTTCTTATATGAATTAAAGTATCAATTTAAAAAAAAAATTAATGAGAGCAGACGATTAAATTTAATCTAGGGCTATTTGCGGGCTACTTTAGACAACCCATCCAAATTACATAAAAATCGAATGAGTACTTTTCAAGATATACATGCACAGGTGTAAATAAATGTATGTTTGAGCGCATGTGGTAGAGAAAGAAATGGGTGCATATGGTTGAAACTTATATGGGACCACCAATGGGCTAATTATGACCTACCCTACAAATTTCACGAAAATCGGACGTGTAGTTTTTAAGATAATAGGTTAGTTCGCAATAATTGGACTACAGAAAGACAGACAGACACGGAAAAAAAATCCCTGATGTTTGAAACGGACTTCTGTCTTGGAATTTTTTAAATCGGTGGTATAAAAAAGTTCGTTCTTTAGAACGAATATCTTGAATAAACTCGGAAGTAAAAATACTAGTTAGGATATGAGGCGTTAGTGGAGGTCATCATTAAATGAAGAAAGAAAAAGTCACTCCACGTGAAATAAGTTTATTTTCAAAGAAGCTTTCAACCACTATAGGGTCATCATCAGTGCCGTAGAAGCGAAGAACGTTACTTATACATATAAAACATGGGAGAAAGGTGAGTCATGTTAAACCAGCGACTGGTACAAGACTCTCTCGCTACTTTGAGTCTTGTACCAGTCGCTGGTTTAACATGACTCACCTTTCTCCCATGGTTTATACGTATAAGTAACGTTCTTCGCTTCTGCGGCACTGATGATGACCCTATAGTGGTTGAAAGCTGCTTTGAAAATAAACTTATTTCACGTGGAGTGACTTTTTCTTTCTTCATTTAAAAATACTAGATTTAAAATTAACATCAAATAAATAAAATTACAATTAATATAATTATATTGAGACCTGAATAATTTAAAGCTTGTAATATATTTAAAAAAATATTAATAATATATTTAGTAATTTTTACATAAGTATTACCTGGATGAACCGTATTTTCTTTTTACCTTACAACAAAAACAAAATGAAGATGCAGATGCTTTTTTACTTAAGTAATAAAGTAACTTTAGACGAAAGGAATTTTTAATAGCTTCACTAAAACTACTACATAAAATATTCCATCAGTAAAAAGCTCGAAACATGTAAAATGTTAGAAGCAAAAAGCTTTGTTTCAAAGAAACTAAAATCTAAATTATTTATGAAAAATTAACTTTACAAAATTTTTGAAGTTATCAACTATTTTACTGCTGTTAGTCACACGATAAACAATAATATACCAGCTTTAAACAGTTAGAAGCAGAAAATATCAGAATTTGCAGAAAATAAATAATAAATATATCTCTATTATGCGAAATAGGTGAAAATAAATGTTTGTTTGTGCGCATGTAGAAAGGAAAAAAATAGGCGTTGAAGATTGAAATTTATAAGGGACCAACAATGAGCTAATTATGACAGAACTTCCAAATTTCTTTAAAATCAGATGAATAGTTTTTAAGATTATGATAGTTCACAGAAATTGAGCGATAGACAGACTCGGAACCAAAAATGTTCTCTGATGTCTGAAATGGATTTCTGTCTTGGAATTTTCGAAATCGGAGACCTAAAAATGTTTCGTTCTTCAGAACGAACTCATACCTTCCATTACCTTCGGTAAGCTTGGCAGCAAAAATTAATTTATCTCTTAAATCAGCAAACAAAGATCATGAAATAATAAGAAAGTCTGAGTGGAAAAGTATAGCTTGTATGCAAAGTAATTTGTTTTTGCTGCGAGCTTATACCGAAAGTAACGGAAGCTATGTGATCGTTCCCAAGAAAGAAAATCTTTTAGGTCTTCGATTTCAAAAATTCCAAGACAGAAATCCGCTTCAGACATCAGGGAACATTTTTGTTTCCGTGTCTTTCTATCGGTGTGTCGTTTAATTTTTGCGAACTAACATATCTTAAAAACTACTCATCCTATATTATAGAAATTCGGATGGTAGGTCATAATTAGCCCATTGTTGCTCCCACATAAGTTTAAACCTTCTGCGCTTATTTGATTCTCTTCCACATGCACACAAACATACATTTATTTACACCTATAACATCAAAAGCACCTATCTGATTTTTATGAAATTTGGATGGTTTGTCGAAAGTAACCTGCAGATGACCTCAGATTAATTTCAACCATCTGCGCTCCTTAAATTTTGTTAAAGTGATAATTCAATTAATTAATTTAAAAACGCAAAAAAGTTGTTGACAATTTTAAAAAACGGGGAAAAATTAAATAAATTTGTCAATAATTGATTGGAAAAGCATAAAAACATTAAAGTATAAGACTCGAGGAAGCTATGTGCCACACTAATTGGCAGAGTGTTTATTTTACTTTGTATAAGGATGTTTTATTATATATCTGAAACATCTCTCCTGATGTGGACAAATATGTACTTTTTTTGCATATGATTAAAATGGTGGAAGTTGCTCATATCAGCAAGCAGGGTGTCCAGCGTCCAGCAGCCTTGAATTCCTTGAACTCCTGGAATTATGCTTGAATTTTTAGGATGCTTGAAAAAACCTTGAAATATGTTTGAATTTTGAAAAAATAACAGAACAACTTAAAATATGCTTGAATTTTTAAAAAATCGGAAATTTTAAAGGCCCTAGGTTGTCTAGAAGTATTAATACATTTTGAATTTTTTACTATCCGAACCATCCTAAACAACATTAGTTATTAGTTCGGATAATCGATGGGCTACTGTATATTGTATATCACTTCTCTGGTGTACTACTGCTGTAATTAGGTTGAATTAATACTTTTAATTGAAGCGAGCGTATGCGAGCTTCTTACATTCAACGAAATATGCATCTTGTCTGTCTGTCTGTCTGTCTGTCTGTCTGTCTGTCTGTCAGTAACGTTTACGCGTGTGACGATAACTTGAGTAAAAGTTGACCGATTTAGTTGAAATTTGGTATACATGATCTTCTTACTAATACTCAGGCTAAGTTCGTTGGACAGCGTGATCCGCCCAAGAGTTCGCGCGCAATGCTCGCGTAAACGTGAGCTTCAAATTTAAAATTAGAATTTCAGGACGGGAAAAAATTCCATCATCACCTACTCGATGAGACGAACATTTTTTGTCTCATTGACAGTAGGCTGGAGGTTTTTTTTGGAATGAAAGTCCTTCGAGTGATATTTATTTATATTTCATCAGAGCTTAGTGATCACTGAAGAAGCTCAGGTTCCCAAGGTGAAAGCTTTGATGAAATAAAAATATATAGTCAAAGGACTTTCATTCCAAATAAACCCTTCAGCTTACTATAATATTCTACAAGTCTAAAAAATAAAATCTCTTCTATTATAAAATTAATTTATGTTATTTTGCTGAACTCATACTATTTTTCTATAATTCTAAGAAACTGTGAATTAATCACTATTTTAATAACTAATGTTAATAAACCCAGCCTTGAATTTTATCAAATTGAGCCTTGAAAACCTTTAAATATGCTTTAATTTTACATTTTAATATTGCTGGACACCCTGGCAAGGATCAACAACCCTATTAAAAATGTTGAAGGTGCTACTTATTTAATTAGCATAATAAGTAGACTCATTATAATTCGTGCAACTTAAACGTGACAATTTATCACATAAATGAGAGATTAGTTAGCAAAATATGCATGTACATTTGTGCATGCAATAATCGTTTTAAGCGTAACATAAGGGGTCAAGGCTATTAAAGATTCTAGCTTATTCTAAATTTAGATGCACAGTTAACAAAATATGTACATGGATCATGTCCATAGAAATATTACGTATCATATATTAATCGTTCTGAGCGTAATTAAGATCGTGATTTATTCTTAATTTATTATTATGGTGCATGTTTCTAGCTAGCCATATTAACAATAATAATTAGGTTCAAGCTCAAGCAATAATTAAAGTAATAAACCATAAAACTTTAATGACTAACTTTAGTGACTCCTATGCAATAGATTATAAATGTGTTCAGATAAACAAACCTGTGAGCAATGAATAATTTAATACACTTATAAAAACATTTTGAACAAAAATAGACTGTCAATTGGTGTGGCACATAGCTCCCTCGCATCCTATCATGTACTTTATTGATTTTATGCTTTCAAAACTATTATTGTCTTAATTGTTTAGTTGTTTTCCCTGTCAATCTGTCAAAATAGTTTTCATTTTGCTTCCGAGCTTACCGAAGGTAACGGAAGCTATGTGATCGTTACGAAGAACGAAAAAAATTTAGGTCTCCGATTTCAAAAATTCCAAGACAGAAATCCGTTTCAGACATCAGGGAACATTTTTGGTTCCGTGTCTGTCTGTTGGTCTGTCGTTCAATTTTGCGAACCAACATATCTTAAAAACTACACGTCCAATTTTAATGAAATTTGGGTGATTGGTCATGAGAATCCCATTGTTGGTCCCATATAAGTTTCAACCCTCTGCGCTAATTTGTTTCTCTTCCACATGCGCACAAACATACATTAATTTACACCTATATCTTCAAAAGTACTTATCTGATTTGAATGAAACTTTTATAGTTTATCGAACGTAACCCGCAGATGGCCCCAGATCAATTTGAACCGTCTGCGCTCTTTAACTTTTGCTAAATTGATACTTTATTTCGTGTAAAAAATCAAAACAATTTTGTCAGATTAAAGAAAAAACCGGGGGAAACAATTAAACCAATTAGACAATAATGGCTTGTAAAAGCATAAAATCAAGAAACGTACGTGGATAGGATGCGAGGAAGCTATGTCCCACACCAATTGGCAGTCTATTTTACATGAATTAAATTATCAATTTAGCAAAAGTTAAAGAGCGCAGACGGTTCAAATTAATCTGGGGCTATCTGCGGGTTACTTTTGATAAACTATAAAAGTTTCATATAAATCAGATTAGTGCTTTTGAAGCTATAGGTGAAAATAAGTGTATGTTTGTGCGCATGTGGAAGAGAAACAAATGAGCTCAGAAGGTTGAAACTTATATGGGACCAACAATGAGCTAGTTATGACCTACCATACAAATTTCGTTAAAATCGGATGTGTAGTTCTTAAGATATGTTGGTTCGAAAAAATTGAGCGATAGACAGACCGACAGACAGACACGGAACCAAAAATGTTCCCTGGTTTCTGAAACGGATTCTTGTCTTGGAATTTTTGAAACAGGAGACATATAGTTATTTACGCAACAAGAGAGAGAAGTATGTTTTCCTGCTCGAGGTTAAGTTTTCTCCTGAGGCACCGCCGAAGGAGAAAACTTCATTAGCTCTCGAGGCCTTATGGCCAAGGGAGACAACTTTAGTATTAGCTCCTGAGAGCAGAAATACTTCGATCCATGTTGCGTATTAAATTTTATCTACGACTAGTGCACCATGGCTAGTAAGTATTAAGTTTGTAGGTATAAAAGTTTTACCTACAAATTCACGTAATTTAAACACCTTAAATTGATATTTAGTTACTTGATTTATTAAAATAACAATTTGTATACTAAATATACACTTTTACAACAAACACTTTTAATAGTTTGTTTTTAATTTAAAGACTTTGTATGATAACCTAAAGTAACCTTCCCGAAAAATTAGCTATAAACAGCGGAAAAACATTACTACCAACATAATACTTAACAAAATACCTTTTAAGTTGGTATGATTGTTTTTTTACTCCCATGGGAGGGAAGTAACACTTCCCGCCCTGATATTAGCAATGTAAAGTCCACTTACAATGCAAGTCGTAGATAAAAATATTATTGTTCTTCAGAACGATCACATAGCTTCCGTTACCTTGGTAAGCTCGGAAGCAAAATTTCATATACATAGTTTGAATTCTTTGTCAAAATTATTGAGAAGGTGTCATGCAAAAATATGATATATTCCGTTTATATTTGAATTATTCTAGCTTATTCCTGGTTGATTATGAAGTTTCAGAACATCTGACAATATTCTATATAAATCAATTTCAGTCCTGTATAAAACTAATGGCTAACATAATAACTAGTAGATTAAATCAAAAACTTCTTAACTTATTAAAGTTCGATATTAAATGCTTAATTTGACACTTAAAACTTTCAAAATTAACGCTGTAACATTTCCAAGTCAAGTTAAAATGGTTATTACCTCTGTCTCTACTTCCTTCTTGTCATCAACCTTATTATCTAAAAGGTGATCTTCTAAGTTACAACCACACTGGAAACTGTTGTAAAGTTGTGAATGGAATTAAAAAGTTTGAGAGAGAAAAGGTCAGGGCTGATTTAGAACAGTTTTAACTAGCGGAAATCTAGTGAAGCGAAACGTCAAAAGGTTAAAATATCAAATACCAAGCAACGATAATTAGATCAAATTGTGATTCAATCGACAGAATAATTAATACTCTTATCTCTCTTGTATAACTACAATGATTGTCTCTCGCGTAATTAGGTTGCTTTTTTAGGGTCCGTAGGCAAAACTTAGGACCCTTATATTTTCCTGCGTGTGTCTGTCCGTCCATCCGGTCGCCTGCTCTCACGGCTACACCTTAACTTTTGTCCGATAACTTTGAAATTTGGCATGTATGTGTCTTGTACCTACCCACATATTTAAAAATATAGCGACTTAAAAAAAATATTTTTTAAAAAAATTAGGGTAAAAAAGCTTAAGGGTTATTTTTTTTTTTTTTTTTTGACACCGTGAGGGGTATCACATTACGTCGAGCTGATTAGAAAAATTTATAATTTTTTGGTTATAACTTTGAGAGGGCGAGCGTAGGCGAGTTTGAAGGGGGTTCGAAACGTGCCCCCCCCCCCTCTATCTCGCTTATTTGAAGTGCAAAAAATCTGAAAAAATTCCTGAACATACCACATTTTTTTTTTTGGATTCACTCCCGGGCTCCAGAACGTGCCATAAGGAACTTCGTTCCAAAAAATTAGTTTTAAAAATAACATAACATGATCGAATTCTTTACATTCTTCTTCATCTTCTATAGTTATAACCGTGCAAGAAGGTAATCTATCCCACTACATTTTCTATGTTCTTGGCGACACTTTTTTCGCTCAGTGCTCCATCCTTATTTTATAAGATCATTGGTCTACGTTAAGTTTTCTTATTTTACTATTTTGGTAGTATTCATACTACAGAAAGATTAAATTTTAATTTAAATCAAATTATAATTATTATTAACTACGGGAAACAGACAGAGAAAAATACCCTCCAGCGCCGGGATTTGAACCACGGGCCTCTATATTTCCACTATAGCGCTCTACCCTCTTTTTTCTTTTAAAAGAGCTTTTGCTCTTTATAAATATATTTATATACTTATTAATTTATAGGTTGTTTTAAATTTATTAATTAATGTCCTAAAAATTTGGCCTTTATTCTTTTATTTAGACTACTTAATTTAGGGAACAATTATATAAATTGGACAATACTGGGTTGTAAAAATATAACATCAATAAATTAAGTGGTAGGATGCGAGGAAGCTATGTGCCACACTAATTGGCAGACTATTTATTCAATGAAATTACGTGGTCTTCGTTTAGTTAAAATACAAACTTAAAACAAAGAAAATATTAATTCAATTCTACATATAATGTATTTAAAAAAAAATAAAGGTATTCTTATTTGTCAAGGGTCAATGACCAGGTTGGTTCTAGAGTTAGAAGGTATCGTTACATTTAAGTTAAGTCATTGAATCTAGTTAGGGAAGCTGTTCAAGGTTACATCTATCAGATTTTTCAGTTGCCATCTCAAGGTCGGTGTCCGCTAAAAGCATCAGCTTCAGAAACAGGAACTACAAGGAAACATCCACAGTCAAAATATTCCCCTCTCTTTTAATACAAACTTCAAAACATCTGTTACTTCTTAGATTCTTAAAACATTATAACTAACTGTACATGTTATTAAATACCAGTGTACAGTCAAATAGAATAAAGAAAATCTACCGACATTGTAATCTAGTTACGCGTGAAAATAATCTGAACAGTATGTTTCTTTTAAAAAAAAAAATAAATAAATAAATAAAAATAAGAAGTGAATCGTATCTTTCAAAATAATAAGTATAAAATGAAATAAGATTATTTTTCTGCTTATTCAAGGTGCTAGACATGAATCATGACAGAGGTTAATGGTGTACTAGATGCAGTGTTGCACATGATATCCTTATCCATCTTCATGCACTTCTTCTGTGATCAATATTATTTCTTTTTTTTTCTTTTCAATTTTCGGTATTTCTCTATCCCTCTATATCACTCTCCATAACTAAAATATGATCTAAATCTGTTGATTAAAATGAATATAACAAATGATTTAAGAGAGTGCGATGGAGAATTAAGAAAGGGATAGAATATAATAGAAGATTAAGAATAGGGATAGAATATAATAGAAGATTAAGAATAAGGATAGAATGTAATAGAAGATTAAGAATAGGGATAGAATATAATAGAAGATTAAGAATAGGGATAGAATATAATAAAAGATTAAGAATAGGGATAGAATATAATAGAAGATTAAGAATAAGGATAGAATGTAATAGAAGATTAAGAATAGGGATAGAATATAATAGAAGATTAAGAATAGGGATAGAATATAATAGAAGATTTAGAATAGGGATAGAATATAATAGAAGATTAAGAATAGTGATAGAATATAATAGAAGATTTAGAATAGGGATAGAATGTAATAGAAGATTAAGAATAGGGATAGAATATAATAGAAGATTAAGAATAGGGATAGAATATAATAAAAGATTAAGAATAGGGATAGAATATAATAGAAGATTAAGAATAAGGATAGAATGTAATAGAAGATTAAGAATAGGGATAGAATATAATAGAAGATTAAGAATAGTGATAGAATATAATAGAAGATTAAGAATAGGGATAGAATATAATAGAAGATTTAGAATAGGGATAGAATATAATAGAAGATTAAGAATAGGGATAGAAATAATAGAAGATTTAGAATAGTGATAGAATATAATAGAAGATTAAGAATAGGGATAGAATATAATAGAAGATTAAGAATAGTGATAGAATATAATAGAAGATTTAGAATAGTGATAGAATATAATAGAAGATTTAGAAAAGGGATAGAATATAATAGAAGATTTAGAATATCATAGAAGATTTAGAATAGGGATAGAATAAAATAGAAGATTAAGAATAGGTATAGAATATAATAGAAGATTTAAAAAAGGGATAGAATATAATAGAAGATTTAGAATATAATAGAAGATTTAGAATAGGGATAGAATATAATAGAAGATTAAGAATAGGTATAGAATATCATAGAAGATTTAGAATAGGGATAGAATATAATAGAAGATTAAAAATCGGTCAATATCAATAAATTAAGTGGTAGGATGGAAGGAAGCTATGTGCCACACTAATTAGCAGTCTAGTTATTCAATGAAATTACGCGGTCTTCGTTTAGTTAAAATATAAACTTAAAACAAAGAAAATATTAATTCAATTCTACATATAATGTATTTAAAAAAAAAAAGGTATTCTTATTTGACAAGGGTCAATGACCAGGTTGGTTATAGAGTTAGAAGGTATCGTTACATTTAAGTTAAGTCATTGAATCTAGTTAGGGAAGCTGTTCAAGGTTACATCTATCAGATTTTTCAGTTGCCATCTCAAGGTCGGTGTCCGCTAAAAGCATCAGCTTCAGAAACAGGAACTACAAGGAAACATCCACAGTCAAAATATTCCCCTCTCTTTTAATACAAACTTCAAAACATCTGTTACTTCTTAGATTCATAAAACATTATAACTAACTGTACATGTTATTAAATACCAGTGTACAGTCAAATAGAATAAAGAAAATCTACCGACATTGTAATCTAGTTACGCGTGAAAATAATCTGAACAGTATGTTTCTTTTAAAAAAAAAAATAAATAAATAAATAAAAATAAGAAGTGAATCGTATCTTTCAAAATAATAAGTATAAAATGAAATAAGATTATTTTTCTGCTTATTCAAGGTGCTAGACATGAATCATGACAGAGGTTAATGGTGTACTAGATGCAGTGTTGCACATGATATCCTTATCCATCTTCATGCACTTCTTCTGTGATCAATATTATTTCTTTTTTTTCTTTTCAATTTTCGGTATTTCTCTATCCCTCTATATCACTCTCCATAACTAAAATATGATCTAAATCTGTTGATTAAAATGAATATAACAAATGATTTAAGAGAGTGCGATGGAGAATTAAGAAAGGGATAGAATATAATAGAAGATTAAGAATAGGGATAGAATATAATAGAAGATTAAGAATAAGGATAGAATGTAATAGAAGATTAAGAATAGGGATAGAATATAATAGAAGATTAAGAATAGGGATAGAATATAATAGAAGATTAAGAATAGGGATAGAATATAATAGAAGATTAAGAATAGGGATAGAATATAATAGAAGATTTAGAATAGGGATAGAATATAATAGAAGATTAAGAATAGTGATAGAATATAATAGAAGATTTAGAATAGAGATAGAATGTAATAGAAGATTAAGAATAGGGATAGAATATAATAGAAGATTAAGAATAGGGATAGAATATAATAAAAGATTAAGAATAGGGATAGAATATAATAGAAGATTAAGAATAAGGATAGAATGTAATAGAAGATTAAGAATAGGGATAGAATATAATAGAAGATTAAGAATAGTGATAGAATATAATAGAAGATTAAGAATAGGGATAGAATATAATAGAAGATTTAGAATAGGGATAGAATATAATAGAAGATTAAGAATAGGGATAGAAATAATAGAAGATTTAGAATAGTGATAGAATATAATAGAAGATTAAGAATAGGGATAGAATATAATAGAAGATTAAGAATAGTGATAGAATATAATAGAAGATTTAGAATAGTGATAGAATATAATAGAAGATTTAGAAAAGGGATAGAATATAATAGAAGATTTAGAATATCATAGAAGATTTAGAATAGGGATAGAATAAAATAGAAGATTAAGAATAGGTATAGAATATAATAGAAGTTAATTTAAAAAAGGGATAGAATATAATAGAAGATTTAGAATATAATAGAAGATTTAGAATAGGGATAGAATATAATAGAAGATTAAGAATAGGTATAGAATATCATAGAAGATTTAGAATAGGGATAGAATATCATAGAAGATTTAGAATAGGGATAGAATATAATAGAAGATTAAGAATAGTGATAGAATATAATTGAAGATTAAGAATAGGGATAGAATATAATAGAAGATTAAGAATAGGGATAGAATATAATAGAAGATTAAAAATCGGAAAAGGTAATGATGGAAGATTAAAATAATCTACTTAACAAAATTAAAATGTACAAAATATTTAAGATAAAAAAAAAAAATCATAGCCTTCTCCCTATAAAACCTTATTCTTCAAGAAGTAACCGTAGTTTTCTCTGTTATTAATTACAAGCCAATTAACTTAGCTTCTATCCTAGATGTTATGTGCAATTTTATTCATTTAGTTCTATCATTGCCTAATTGTATATCATTCAATATTGGAAAAATTGAATCTATGGTTTTTGCATCTATGCTAAAATAGACTGCCAATTGGTGTGGCACATAACTTCCTAGCATCCTATCCACGTACTGTATTGGTTTTATGCTTTTTTTTACAAATCATTATTCTCTAATTTGTTTAATTGTTTCCCCGTTTTTTATAATGTGTTAAAATTGTTTTAATTTTTTACATGAATTAAAGTATCAATTTAGCAAATGTTAAAGAGCGCAGACGGTTCAAATTAATCTTGGGATATCTGCGGGTTACTTTCGATAAACTGTAAAAGTTTCATACAAATCAGATAAGTACTTTTGAAGATATAGGTGTAAATTAATGTATGTTTGTGCGCATGTGGAAGAGAAACAAAGTAGCGCAGAGGGTTGAAACTTATATATGGGACCAACAATGGGATTCTCATGACCAATCACCCAAATTTCATTAAAATTGGACGTGTAGTTTTTAAGATATGTTGGTTCGCAAAATTGAACGACAGACCAACAGACAGACACGGAACCAAAAATGTTCCCTGATGTCTGAAACGGATTTCTGTCTTGCAATTTTTGAAATCGGAGACATAAAAATGTTTCGTTCTTCAGAACGATCACATAGCTTCCGTTACCTTCGGTAAGCTCGGAAACAAAATAAAAACCTAAACTATGCCTAACTATTATCTATCTATAAAATACAACTTTTCCTAGGTTTTATTTATAAAAATTATTTATTATTTAATTTTAATTTAAATAAAATACGTCACTTTTCCATATGAAAACTTTGGTCCTCTTACTCAAATCCAAACAGAGAAATTGAGTTCTTCTAAAATTCATCATTTCTTTTTTGAGTTTTTCTTTTAAAAGCAAATTTTCTACCTCAAATCTACTCATAATTATAACTTTATTCGTAAGTAAACACTATGTAAATAAGTAATATTCAAGCTAAACATATGTTATGCATTCATGTACATTAACAAAATTAAAATAATGAATGTGCGTGTATTTCTCCTCCTATTTTCTAATATAGAAGTAATTACTGTGAACTTGTTTTCTTGAATGAATATTTATCTGGGAAAATTGCATATACTATATAAATTTCATGGTTACGAAGAGAAAATAAATATATTCAGTCTGTTTTATTCATCATTGAATAATACTTTTTAGTTTTTTCGTAAAACGTTTATACGGATGGAATAAATTATTTATTTTTATATTTATGAAGTTACTATAAAAAGTAATATGCAAAGAAAATAATTATAGACTAATTGTTCGACTTGCCATTTACTTAAAGACATGATAACAGCTGATTTCAAGGTTAAAATATATATTATGTTATTGGTAAACACAATAAAAACTCTTCAGGAAAAATCGAAAGTAAATTATTAGTTAAAAAAAAGAAAATAGCAGCTGATATAAGATCATCTAAATTAACTGCAATCTAATGTACAAAAGATTAATAGGTAACAACTGATTTTAAAGTTCTATTATGTTTTACAATGCTTAGTATAAACTCATAATAAAAAAATATACAAGAACAGTTTTGAACTAAATTTTCAAGTTAATAGCTGTATCAAAAATTGAAGATAACAACTTATTTCAAAAATGAACTGTGTCACAATAAAGTAAAAAATAAATAAATATAATACTACTTGTGAACTGTTTTCATAAAAATTAAAACATCTGATTAAAAGGTTAAACTATGTCATTATATTATGTGTAAAGGCAAAATAACAATACTTTTAAATTCAAAACCCCAAAAGATTAACTTGAAGATACAAGTTGATTTTAAATTTCTATTATTTTTAAGTCCTACAGCGATTATAAGAGAACTAAAAGTAACATGAATTATTACGGAAAAATTAAACAATATCAGCTGATATCTCCATTTCCATTACGTTTTTATTTGGCTAATTTATGTTGTACGAGGGAGGTTACAGGTGGTTAGAGGTGGTTAGAGAAGGTTAGATGTGGTTAGACGTGGTAAGAAGTTGTTAGAGGTGGTAAGAGATGGTTAGAGGGGGTAAAAAGTTGTTAGAGGAGGTTAGAGATGGTTAGAGGGGGTTAGAAGTGGCTACAGGTGGTTGGAAGTGGATAGAGGTAGTTGGAGGTGGTTAGAGGGGGTTATAAGTGGTTAGTGGGGGTTAGAGGTGGCTAGAGGTGGTTAGAGGTGGTTAGAGGTGGTTAGAGGTTGTTAGAGGTGGTTAGAGGTGGTTAGAGGTGGTTAGAGGTGGTTAGAGGTGGCTAGAGGTGGCTAGAGGTGGCTAGAGGTTGTTAGAGGTGGCTAGAGGTGGTTAGAGGTGGTTAGAGGTGGTTAGAGGTTGTTAGAGGTGGTTAGAGGTGGTTGGAGGTTGTTAGAGGAGGTTAGAGTGACTAGAGGTGGTTAGAAGTGGTTAGAGGTGGTTCTAAATCTCGGCTTGGCACGTACAATATGAATTTACCTTTTATTTTATTGTGAATGTAATTTAAGTTATATTTGTAGTTAATTGCAGCAGTTTAATTTCAATAAATATAAAACATAGCTATTATAAAACTAAATCTGTAAATATTTAAAATTAATATGAAACAGCTGATTGGAAGGTTGCATTGTATTTTATATTTTTATCTAGTGAAGAATGTATTAAATATATTTTAATAATATACTAAGTTGATATATAGGTAACAGCTGATATAATAGTTTTATAGTTTATAACGAAAGCAGAAATAAAAAATCTACAAAATTTAGAAATTCCAGAGAAGGTTTTTAGGCACTTCTTTAGATTGTTACTCCCCTTATAATAAAAACAGAGGGGAGTAACAATATAAAGAAGGTGTACGGAATGTTCTTCTTTAGATTGTTACTCACCTTATAAAACAGAAGGGTGATATTTCTTTGTCCCAAAGTACATTGGACTAAACATCCCTTCGTCTTAATAGTTATTTAGTCAAAGTCATTTATATTCTAAAACAACATAGGGGAGTAACAATCTAAAGAAGTGCCCTCAAGCCTACAATAATACTTTATGTAGAAAATAAACATCGTGACAATAAAACCTATCATAATCTTATATTGAAGTTGGAAAGTACCTTCTTAATGCTAATGCGAAAATAAGTTATCATGATATGTGGTAGATTTTCCTCATGGTAGGACTTATTTTTTACGGAAATATTTAATCAAATTTTGACAAATGCCTATAAAATAATTAAACATTTTGCAGAAACTTATTCAAGAGAACTAACTAATAATGTGAATTGCATGCTAAACTCTACAACTTGAGAAATAATGTCACTTCAAATCATTATTTGTAATACATAAAAGAATGAATCTTACAACTGGTTTAATACATCGGGATGTCCCTTATCTCAGAAAGTTGAACTTTCCAGTTTTTTACCTGTCAGCTGAACATATACGTAACTATAACATATACGTAGTATAGCTACCTGATTAACAACATTTTAATATTTTATTGGAATACTCTCAAGTTTTTTTTTGTTTTTTTTAAAAAAAAAGAACTACTAATTACATCACTTGATTGATATTGTGAGAAATTCTTTCCCCAATCTCTGATAGTATAACTCAGGTTTTTTGTTCCTGTTTAATATTCCTTAATATAACTGTATATGTTCCTGTTTAACAACTATGCAGGTTCTTCCACTATTTTATTGGAATAATCCCAAGTGATAATAAATAGCTAATTAATTTATCTGAATCTATCTCAACAACTATTGATATAATGAAGAAGGTTATGGGCCTAATCTCAGATAATACTCGCATATACGGAATAAAGTAAATACTTTATTAGATTAGTTGTAATATTCATGATACAAAATCATAAGCTAAAATGAATTTAAATAAATAAATATGAGAATGTAAATGTCTCTCTAAGTAATAACATCTCTAAATTATTTAAGAGATTGAATTACTTGTTGCAATAATTATATAAATAGTTAGATAATAACTGCAGTTAATTCACTTTTAAGAAAAAAAATATATTTTTTAGGTTTAGTGAACTCAATTTCTGATAGCTACATCTCTTTTTGTCGGCTAGATTGATTTATTTTGAAGTTTTATTTCATAGCTACTGACTGAACATTACAAAACCTGATTGATACTGAAAGATAGAAAGACTCAGGTTTTATAACTGTTAGCATTTCCTTCGAATAACTGTTTCTCTTCAAAAACTGTGCAGGTTCTTTTTATTGTTATATTAAATTACTTTTAACGAAAATACCTGCAATTTATTTTATCTTAGTTGATAAATCTCCTCTAAGAAATATATTTTTACTATAGGTTCGATAATACCCAACCACAGATTGTCCTTTCCTCGCCGAAAAATTTTAGTTTTATAATTATCTGTAGTCAAAACCAAAAAAGCATTAAGTCCAAAAATGTCAAAAAAAATTATCTACAGAATGGTGTAAAGGAGGTTTTTATTTTCAGTCATACCTCAATAGAAAGTATATTAAATAATTTTAGGATAAAAAGAACTTTTTATATAATACGTTTTTAAATTTTCTGTTGAATCGTATGTAATGTTGATAATATAATTGTTATTGTTATATAATATATAATGTTAGTGAAAAAAAAATTAAAAAAATATTTACTTCACATAAATGACAACCCCATCTAGAGAGCTGATCTAAAACCTATAAAAGGACAAATCTTTGTACAACGAATCTCCCCAACACCAAATCTAAACCGTGCCATCGATATATTTGAATATAAATAATATAATCGATATATTTCCTGTTTTGCTGTCATTCAATGTTTATCTATCACAAATTTGAAACCCGTCAAAATGAAGATTGCGTAAATATGGGATATGGCAAAACAAATAAAATAACCTGCGGATTTTTTCCGAACTAACTTTCCATACAGCAAAATATGCTGAAAACCAATTAAATTCTGCTGAAAGTATTAAAATAATGCATTGTCATCGGGTTCTGAGCTATGCTAAAAGTATCAAATGTCTAGCTATTCGGGAAGTTAGTTAGAAATCGATTGCCAGATTTGTACTGGACAAACAAACAAACAAACAAGAAAGCAAGCTAATAAAAAACGTAGTAAAAAGATCGATTTCGATCACTCAACTTAACTAATCATTGGTTCATTGATTTGAAAACCATAGTTAGATAAAAATAGACTGCCAATTAGTGTGGCACATAGCTTCCTCGCATCTTAGCACGTACTTTATTGATTTTATGCTTTTACAAGAAATTATTGTCTCATTTATTTAATTGTATCCCTCGTTTTTTATTATTTAATGTCAAAGTGGTTTTGAATTTTTACATGAAATATAGTATCAATTTAGCACAAGTTAAAAAGCGCAAAGGGTTAAAATTAATCTGGTGCTATCTGCCGGGTACTTTTGACAAACCATCCAAATTTCATAAAAATCAGACGAGTACTTTTGAAAGATATAGGTGTAAATAAATGTATGTTTGTGCTTGTGTGGAAGAGAAACAAATGGGCAGAGAAAGTTGAAACTTATATGGGACCAAACAATCGGCTAATTGTGATCTACCGTCCAAATTTCAATAAAATCGGACGCTTAGTTTTTAAGATATAAGTTGGTTTGCAAAAATTGAACGACAGAGCGACAGACAGACACGGAACCAAAAATGTTTTCTGATGTCTGAAACGGATTTCTGTCTTGGAATTTTATAAATCGAAGACATAAAATATATTTCGTTCTTCAGTACGATCACATAGCGATCACATTAAAAATAATTGTCACATTATTTTTGCTTTATGATAAATTTTAGAAAAGTAATGATTTGTTTATATATCCTTTCTTAATGTAAAACTAAAGTGGGTTACACATAATTATCACAACTTAAATTTCACGTAAAGTATTAAATATACATATTATATTTTTATACGTGAATAAACATTATTGTATATTGTTTACATGGTTTGACATTATTATTGTATTATTACTTAAGTTACTTATGTTACTAATAGTTAGTATGTTACAATATCCTTAACTAAGAGGTAATAATTATATATTTGCAAAACCCTACTATTAAATATTATTGCTTTTAAAAATATTTATTGTTAAAAGTTGCCGGTTATTCACGAATGATTTCAAAATTTAATATTAACCATATTAATCTCATGCTAGAATGAAAATACGATAATGCATATTGCATATAATTACTGTATTTAAAGTAACAGCTGATTTTCAAGGCTTTTTTTGTTTGGATAGAGAGACCTTCAGATACTGAAGAACATCAAGGTTTAATAGTAGCTTAGATACATGTGTCTTTCTGGTAAATTCAGTTTGTAAATGCTTATGCCATTGCACGTACTTTGTTATTATTTAAAAGAGTTATTTAGAACTAATTACTTAAAAATAAGTTCGCAAAACAAGTATGGTTTGATATTAAATAACATGATATTTTAAGCTAGAACTAATAGTTAGCGAGAGGTTGCAACTTTATTTAGAAATAAGTATAATAGTAAGTATTTCATAGAATTCTTTAAGATATTTCATCTCTTTTTAATTGTTTTCTTATCTCAATATCAAACTGAATATCTTTTTATAACTTTACATTTATTAGTGGTTTACTGATAACCAATTGTAACCAATTTGACTTTACAAGTTTGGTCATCCATCAATGGCTCGAATTTGTGTGTTTTTATTCGTTACTTTTTAAGATTTGTTACTAAAACTTGTTAGATTGTGTAAACAACTTGTGGATTTTCGAGTGCTTTTGTATCTTTTTTTCAATTAAATCTCTTTTGTTTCTTATTTTACTACGTTTTTATTAGCTTGCTTTCTTGTTTGTTTGTTTGTTTGTTTGTCCAGTACAAATCTTGTAATTGATTGTTAACTAACTTCCCGAGTAGCTAGACATTTGAAACTTTTAGAATAGCTCAGAACACGATGACAATACATTATTTTAATACTTTTAGCCATTTTTTAGCAGAATCTAATTCGTTTTCAGCAAATTTTGCCGTTATAGAAAATTAGTTCGGAAAAAATCCACAAGTAATTTTTTTTTTTTTGACATATCCCATATTTACGATCTTCATTTTGACAGGTTTCAAATTTATGATTTATGACAGAAAATTTAAAAACGTAGTATATAAAAAGTTCTTTTTATCTTGTAATTATCTTATCTCATTATCAAACTGAATATGTTTTTATAACTTTACGTTTATTAGTGGCTTACTGATAACCAATTGTAACTAATTTAATTTTACAAATTCATCAATGGACTGGACATTCATCAATGGCTTTAATTTGTGTTTTTGTTACTCGTTACTTTTTTAAGATTTGTTACTACGGTTGTTAGATTGCGTAAACAACTTGTTGATTTTCGCGTGCTTTTGAATCTTTCTTTCAATTAAAACTCTTTTTTTTACTGTTGCATTTACTTTGTTCTAACACTTATTCTAAACTAGCTATGATTGGTTTAGTTTTGTAATAAATTTGTCACTGTTCTTGTTGTCTAGAAGATGTAGAAGGCTCTTGTATTTGGTGAAGGTTATAAACACTTTACAATGGTTTCCACTGGATAAGGTTACCTTGTTTTTGAGGTGATGTCGGCGCAGTATGATCCTCAGGAGATTGTCTTGTAGACGTCGAGTCGAAGAACGACAATTCGAAATCGGAACCGGCCTCGAAGGTGACCTGCTGGTGTAAGTCGTTGGGAAGGCCACCGGCGGGCGCCTCCACTTTAAACACGACGTCCATGATAGTTCCTCATCCCGGCTAGAGCTCGCTGGTCACTGAACTTGGTCGCGGGCTCGCGGCTCCCCTCCCCAACACGCCCTTCCACTCCGCGTCCGACGCCAATTTCTTTTTTATTTCTACCTCGTCCGTACCGCGAACCTTTCCCGACTCCTGCCTCGACTCGCTCTTCTCCGGCCGAATACGAGATCTCTCCGGTGGAACGCCGTGTTTCCTCCAGGCCCGCTAATGGTTCTGCTCGTACATCCAAGTCTCTCTCCCTCTCTTTAGAGCGACGACCCGACAGAATTTTTACCTTCCGTCGTAGTCCTCCGTTTCGGAGGGGATAAAATCCGCTTATTTCGACATCAGTCAAACCCCTCCCACCTTTCTTTTGACTTCTGGAACTTGTTAAACTTAAATCGGTATCGGATTTTCTCGACAAAGCCGGCCTCCGATAACGAGGAGACAAAAACAGCCACAATACTTCCTGATCCGTGGTCCAATCTTTCTCTCGTTACTCGTTTTTCTTTCTCGTATTTGACAGATAGAATTAGAAAGTTAGGTGCTCTTTACACCTGGCTCACTCCTAATTAAACTTGTATTTTTATCAAATATAAACATTGTATCTCTGTTTAGATGCTAAGAAAGTGATTCTTTACGTACTTATATTCACTGCGCATGCGCTCTCTTATAATTCTGAAGAATTCCTCTTCTTTACCGCCCTAGGGTGGTAAAAAAAAAGAATTCTTCAACTTTACGCACGATTAGCGAGTTTGTTTACATTTAACAAAACTAATTTGATGTTTTGTATAATAAAAGTAACTGTTCATATCGAGTTTATTTTGTGAATATGCGTGATTTAAGTGATTATGACTAATATGAGGAGAATAATACGCCTCCCGAAATAATTAATTACACACAAAATACACCTAATGAATAAATGCCATCTTTATCAAAGAGAAATACGAACTTACATACAGGAAGTTTATTATTTTTTTCTGTATTTATTATTAAAATCTAACAGTCGTAGATAAAGTACTGTGCGCAACTCGTACGAAAACTGTATTTTGCTTTTACCACCCTTTTGGTTTTACTACCCTCGCTGTCACTCGGGTGCAAACTCCACACTCGCATGCAAAATGCTACTTTTACGCACTCGACGCGTAATGTACTATTTCAAACTATATAATCCTTTACAGTAGTTGACACGGAGTCTTTAATAGTACATTACGGGTCGAGTGTGGAAAGTAGCATTTTGCATGCGAGTGTGGAGTTTGCACCCGAGCGACAGCGAGGGTAGTAAAACCACACGAGCAATGCAAAATGCCGTTTTCCCACGAGTTGCGTACCGTACTTTATCTACGATTGTTAGATTTAAATAATAAATACAGAAAAAAATAAACTTGCTGTATGTAAGTTTGTATCTCTTCTCTTGATAAAGATGGTATTAATCTTGAGTTGTATCTTTTGCCGAATTAATTATTTCTGGAGGAGTATTATTCTCCACATTTTCGTCAAAGCCACTTGATTCATTCATTGTTTTTCACTAAAAACTCGATATAAACAGTTACTTTAATAAAAAAATAGCAAATTAGTTTTGTTAAATGTAAACAAACTCGCTAATCGTGCGTAAAGCTGAAGAATTCCTCTTCTTTACCGCGCTAGCGTGGTAAAGAAGAGGAATTCTTCAGAACCACGAGACGCGCATGCGCAATGAATACAAGTACGTAAATAATCACTTTCTACGCATCTAAACAGAGAAATAATCTTTATATTTCGTATCAATTAATAGATAAAATTATTTTCTTACATTTCAGTTGTTCGATTCATTACGAGTTGTATTGAGTTATTACTTATTTACACATAATAATATCCAAGCCTTAATGTAAATTAAATTACTAATGTTAGTAACTAGATCTAACTACATACTAACCCTTCCATAAGAACCATCCTGTCCGCTTAATAATCAAGTATCTATTACTACCTTAAATACTTTTGAAAAAAAAAAAAGATAATGCAGGACTTTAACCGCATATTATTCGAAAGTTTATTTCTCTCCCAACGTACCGATGTTTATTATTCATTGCCTCATTCATCCTGATTTTAATTTAAAATTCTCTAACTGAGAAGGTATTAGAAAACGGAATACTCAAGACTTTTTTATACTTTTCCTCACTACTAATAGTAGGAAAAGTATTGTTTTTCTCTCTTCTTCTTTCCTTTCGTAATATAGATTTTTTTTATATCTACATACTATGTGTTTTATAGGAGTAATTTTGAAAGGGGATAATAGAGGTCATGGATCATTTATATATTGTTATTGAACAGAAATATATATATACATACATACATACATATATATATATATATATATATATATATATATATATATATATATATATATATATATATATATATATATATATTGTGATCAGACGGTGCCATGAATGGAATCATCCGATCTATATGAGAAATGGTAGCTGGTGCCATACTGATTAAATTCGACTCGACAATATGGCATATTCCTATCGGACGTTTTTCCATTTTATGAATACAACAGATGGCAAATGGTTTCGGAAGGATTTCATTGCTTCATTTTTTCAACATCATCATGTTTTTCTTCAACTGTTTTTTTTATTTTATAAAAAGAGAATATAAAGAATGGAATAGCAACTAACTAAGCCCTTGCAGCTCTCTCTTCATAGCAACCAGATTGGATTCATATTGTATTGAAATAAGCTTGGAAAAAAATGAAAGAGATTTGGTTTTTTTTTTAAAAAATATCTATATATATGACTTCTATAATTTAGCTTTTATTAAAACGATAAGCTTGAATAGTAAAAATATTGTATATCTAGTTGCAGCAGCAAAATGAGGCATTATTGAACTGATTTCGGGCAGAGAACTGTGATTTTACTGCCTAGGCGGTAAAATTTTTACTTTTATTATGTTGGCAATGACAGTTTATACTATTATCTCTATCTTATAACATCATATATTATAGTTTAATAAGTAATATTTAATAACTAAACGTTTTAATTATAAAATAATTTGTTTATATTTGTTAATTCTCTTAAATAAGTTCAATGATTAGTAGATCTTTAATTAAAATAAAAAAAAATAGTAGTCACTGGCTATACTGCAGCGTCATGTAAACATGTTACTTCTTTTCTTCTAAGCAATATAAGATATCTTTAATACTTTTAGTAATTTTTGAGTAATAATATAAATAAATATTTTATATTGCGTGCATTATTCATTCAGAAGTTATGTGTGTTATAAACGTGTGTTTTGTATTTTGTTGTTATAGATTGAGTTTGCTTTTCACTTATTGGTTATTATTCCCAAGTCTCTTATTTGAACATTATTTTTACTTAATACACATGTTATTATCTTTATTAATATGACACATAGTTATTAACTATGTTATATTAATAAAGATAACATTTTAGCAGCTTCATTTTTCTGCCGCAAGTAGATAAAATATTGTATGCAACAAGGCAGCAAAGGAAACATTTCTGCCTCGTTTATTCATTGCCTGCCTCGGCTTCACCTCGGCAGTCAAATAGGTAAATTACCATAGCCTTTCCTCGCCTTCGGCTCGGAATCTAATCACTCTTCAGTAAAATTCCATTTTGCTGCCTAGTTACATAAATAACTATTTGCTTCCGAGCGTATCGAAGGTAACGGGAGCTATGTGATGGCTCTGAAAAATGAAAATTGGTTAGAGGTGGATGTCTACAACTTCTAAAATTTCAAGCCAGAAATCCATTTCAGACATCAAGGAAAATTTTTGGTCCTGTGTCTGTCTGTCTGACGCTCAATTTTTAAGAAACCTACATATCTTAAAAACTACTTGTCCGATTTTAATGAAATTTGGATGGTTGGTCATGATTAGCCTATTGTTGGTCTCATATAAATTTCGACCTTCTGCGCCTATTTGTTTCCCTTCTAAATGCGCACAAACATATAATTATTTATTTATTATATCTGACTTTTAAGAGATTTGAATGGTTTGTCGAAAGTTGCCAGCAGATAGCTTCCGATTAATTTTAAGTGGCTGTGCAGGTTAAATAATAATGAATTTAGTAGATTTATATTATTTAATAATAATAAATATTATTATTTTATATTATTTAATAATAAATTTTCATTAAATATATTATAAATTAATAAAAAATCTGCCTATCTTTGGACGTCGAATCTGCACTAGCATCCTCATACAACCCTCTGTTCAGGCGACTACTAGTAGGTTCGTTAGGTGTGGGCGAGGATTTCATTGAGCAAAGAATGTCTATACATAAACTTAGAGTCGTTAACCAATTAAGAATAAGCCACAAAGAAAAGATCCGAATTTACCATAAAGGGTACAAGTATGAAATGGATTCAACTCTACTATGTTTTATATGCAACTTACAGCAAAATGAAGATCTAACTCATTTCCTATTTATCTGCCCAATCTACGACTCGCTTAGAAAGCATTACTTACAGCACCCGCAATTGTTCAACAAGGAAATGGTGTGCGCTCTAGAGAAACTCCTAACAGACCTAAATTTAAACAAAATTAATAATATTTATTTTCCGTGGGAGGCTGTGAAATAGTAACTTTAGAGCCTAAAAGACATAGCTAAAATTCATTTTTTCATTACGTGGACTTAAAAAATCTTTTCATTACTCCTAGCTGTAAAGAAAAAATCTTTTACGTCCTAGGAACTAAAAGATTTTTTATGTCCGGCGGGTAGTTGTCAAAACTTCCGTTAGTACCGCTGCAGTCTTTGTAGAAATGCTTCTAGTACGATTAAAATCCGCTAGATGTCAATGCGTTTTATTTATCTTTTCTTATAGTGTAACCTCTTTTTAAGGTTTCTTTTTTTAAGTCTTTAGTATGTACTAATATTTGTTATTATTATATATTGATTAGTGATTAATATTTAATGTTTTTTCATTGTCTGCTACCTCGGAAAAAATAGCATATGCTACGCGACTGTGAAGTGTTTTTTCTTTACCTTGGCAATATTTACTGTCTCGCTTCGCTCGACAGTAAATGTAATTGCCGCGGTAAAGAAAAAACTCACTTCACAGCCTAGTAACATAATATACTATTATTATACCTTAGGGGCTCTTAAAATAAGATCATTTATTATGAACGAGTAATTATATAAATGTTACCTCGGTCTTAACATAATTTATAGGTAATACAAATAATTATAATATGAATATAATTTACAACAATAATAATAATAAGACATTTAAATAAAAAAAAAAAAATAAAACAATAATAATAACATTGAAACTTGCAATAATGAAGTTATCATAATAATATTGGAAAAAGGTATAATCTTGACATAAACAAAAATGTTCTAGAAGCCACAATGATTTTATTTCCTCCTATTATTTATTTATAGTTTTATACAGTTATGTCTACTTTATATTATACTCTTATCAATAACTATGTAACAGTAGTCACTATTAAGTTTAGTCTTTTTCATTTACGTATGTGTTTATCAGTATATACTATTATATTTGTATATTATGTATAGTATGTATATGAAAGGTATTATTTTCTTATAATTTACAAAGAGATAAATTATTATTTAAGTATTGTCTCCAAACTCCGATTTGTAAAAGTTTGTAACTACTTAAACAAATAAACGAATCTAATCTAATCTAATATTATAAATTAATAATTTTATTTGTGTAACAAAATCAAAAATATTTTATCAATATTTTTTTGAGCTAATCGAAGGTAAGCTCGGAAGAAAAAAAGGAAAACAATTATAGTTATTTATGCACCTAGGTAGTAAAGTAAGCCATTATTCCCTGAGCATAAAAGTTGGTTCTTGAGGGGAAGTCCTGAAATATTATTAGCAAATATGAAAGACCAGTAAATGATTAAGTTTAATTTTATGTATAATTGTGGTGTGTTTAGAAATATTTATTTATTTTTTAGAAATATTTATTTTATTTATTTATTTTTTAATTATCATTATTATTTTATTTTATTTTTCTTTTTTTAAGCTCTAGTGATTGACTGTTTGAAAAAAGGCAATTAATTTTGATTTTACGCTTTATCTCTTCAAATTTTATTTTTTTATATTTATTATAAAATAAAATGGAATATGTTTCATTTTATTAGTTATAACGTTGTTAAACTCAATAATAAAAATAGAAAAAATAGGTCTATATTAATATATAATTTATTTATTTATTTTTTTTGTGTGTATATATGTGTATGTAGTGTGTATGTATGTATATGTGTATGTATATGTGTATATATGTATGTATGTATGTATGTATGTATGCATATAAATATCTTGTTAGAAAAGTATTTTGTTAAAAAAGAATAAAAATAATGTAAACGGCCGCTCCCTAGCTCAAGCTTTTGCTTTTTGGGAGCGCTCACCACTGCATGTATCAATTTAATTGTGTTTATTAACTTATATATTGTGAGGAATAAATTATTTATTTATTATTATTATTTATATAAATGGCAGGATGATTATACATATGAGTCGAAACGTTAAAGAATTAAATAATTGCACCTTACCATCTATCAGGATGTGATTTCTATTAATTTCGTAGTAGCGTAAAACTTCAATTTTTATATGTATATAGTAATTGATTTTCTCTAAAAAAAACAAACAAAAAAAAAACACCAATATCTCGACTATAAGTTGTGTAAAAATAGATCAAATAATATCCTTATAAAAATCGATTTTGCCAGGACCTCTTCTATTCTATTTCATTTATGATCCTTAACTCGGAACGGACATTTATGTTCCTTCTCGGTAGAGTGTCTATTTAGGTTTTAACCGAAGCCTCTTCAAGGGTTTTAGGTTTCTGGTTGGCCTTGCCAGGATCATTGAAAGGACTTGCAAGGACTGCTTCAAGGTCAAGACCAACTTTGGCAGGACCTGTACGACGTAGTAGCATCAAAACAGTACCTGTACAAGGGACACATCCAGGACTTTAACATTTTATCTTTCTCTTCCTTCTGATCCTTTATCTTATGGTTTTATAAAATTCAAGATCTCTTAGATGAAGCTTTGGTTTATTACCGGATCCAATTTTGTCGTCAATCTTGCCTTTTAACTTTCAATATAGTTCTTTTAGAACTTCTTTAGACTGTTACTCCCCCAATAAAAAATGAGAAGAGAGTAACGATCTAAAGAAGGTGTGCGGAATGTTCTTCTTTAGACTGTTACTCTCCTAATAACAAAAAAAGAAGGGAATAACAATCTAAAGAAGGTGTACTGTTACTCCCCTTATAAAATAAAAAACAATACGGAGTAACAATCTAAAGAAGATGTACGGAATGTTCTTCTTTAGATTGTTACTCCCCTAATAAAAAAACAGAAGGTTGTTACGATTTAAAGAAGGTGTGCGGAATGTTCTTTAGACTGTTACTCCCCTAATAAAAACAACAGAAGGGAATAAAGATCTAAAGAAGGTGTGCGGAATGTTCTTCTTTAGACTTCTACTCCCCTTATAAACAAATCAGAACGGAGTAACGATCTAAAAAAGGTGTAAGGAACATTCATTTTTAGACTGTTACTCTCCTTATAAAAACAGAAGTGTGATATTCCTTTGTCCCAAAGTACATTGGACTAAACATCCATTTGTCTTAATAGTTATTTAGACAAAGGAATGTATAAAAATTTCAAGATAAAAAGAACTTTTTATATACTACGTTTTTAAATTTTCTGTTGAATCGTATATAATGTTGATAATATAATTGCTATTGTTATATAATATATGATGTTAGTGAAAAAAAAAAATAGTTCCAAATTTATTTACTTCACATAAATGACAACCATCTAGAGGGCTGATCTAAACCTATAAAAGGACAAATCTTTGTACAACGGATCTCCCCAACACCAAATCTAAACCGTGCCACCGATATATTTGAAATAATATAATCGATAATTGAAATCATCGATATATTTCCTGTTTTGCTGTCATTCAATGTTTATCTCTTATTTTTAAAAATCACAAATTTGAAACCTGTCAAAATGAAGATTGTAAAAATGGGATATGACAAAACAAATAAAATAACTTGGGGATTTTTTCCGAACTAACTTTCCATACAACAAAATTTGCTGAAACCCAATTAAATTCTGCTGAATGATAGCTAAAAGTATTAAAATAATGCATTGTCATCGTGTTCTGAGCTATGCTAAAAGTTTCAAATGTCTAGCTATTCGGGAAGTTAGTTAAAAATCGATTGCTAGATTTGTACCGGACAAGCAAACAAACAAACAAACAAACAAGAAAACAAGCTAATAAAAACGTAGTAATAATGATATCCATTTATATTCTAAAAAAAAACAGGGGAGTAACGATCTAAAGAAGTACCGTTCTTTTATGTCTTCGGTAGATTCTATCAGGCCCTCACTCGAACTTGATCCTTTAAAAGGATAGCATATAATATAATTTTTATAAAAATTTGATTAGGATTCCGGAGGATTAAGTACTAAAATGAGTAATGCATCCAAGACCTTATGTATTCGAATAATTAACAAGAGCTTAGTTATTAATGGGTTTAACGTTGGTCATGCAGACAGCAATAATATATGTTAGATTTGGAGAATCAGGAAAGACTTTTTTAAATCAAGAATTAAGAGTTTGCCAAGCAATTATTCTTCTTCTTGAAGGCCTTTCTATAGAACTTTCTTCATATAGAAAAAAACTCAGATTCCAAATCTAATCCAAAACAAAAAAGTCAGTTCATGATACTTTCTGGATTTAACTTGGGCAGAATAAGCATGAACGTATTTTATGGTGATTGAAATTACTGTAGACGGATTATTTCCAATCTAATATTAAAAACAATAATGGTATAGCACTTCAAGGTGTAACTAGAATCTTGAATCTAAGACTTAACTTCACCAGGATCTATACAATTATACAAGAATCTCTCAGCTTCTCATACTCACTAAATTTAATTTCCTTCTCATATGTACTCAATATTATTTCCTCCTCATATGTACTCAATATTATTTGCTCCTCATATGTACTCAATATTATTTGCTCCTCATATGTACTCAATATTATTTGCTCCTCATATGTACTCAATATTATTTGCTCCTCATATGTACTCAATATTATTTCCTCCTCATATGTAATCAATATTATTTCCTCCTCATATGTACTCAATATTATTTGCTCCTCATGTGTACTCAATATTATTTCCTCCTCATGTGTACTCAATATTATTTCCTCCTCATATGTACTCAATATTATTTCCTCATCATACGTACTCAATATTATTTCCTCCCCATACGTACTCAATATTATTTCCTCCTCATACGTACTCAATATTATTTCCTCCTCATATGTACTCAATATTATTTCTCAATGTGATATATATTTTAATAATACTGACTTCAAAGTGTAGTATTGTCTATTTATTTTAATATTTATATTATAATTTTTAGCGTGGGAGGACCCCCTTAAGTCCCACTATAGTGGGCAATTAGAATCAACTAATACTTGACTCTATCAGGATCTATACCCAAGCAAAAAATAGTGTCAGTTCTAGAATTGGTACTTCTTTAGATAGTTACTCCCCTATATTTTTTTTAGAATATAAAAGACTTTGACTAAACTACTATTAAGACAAAGGGGTGTTAAGTCGATGTACTTTGGGACAAAGGAATATCACACTTCTGTTTTTATAAGGGGAGTAACTGTCTAAAGAAGATCATTCCTCACACCTTCTTTAGATTGTTATCATCATCATCCTTGGCGCTACAGCTCTCGAAGAGCCTGGGCCTGCAGCACTTCGCTTCTCCAGAGGTCCCGCTGCTGCGCAACAGCCCTCCATCTCCTAACCCCTATCGTCCTCAGATCATCCTCCACCTGATCGAGCCATCTCAGCCTAGGACGTCCTCTAAGCCTTCTTCCACCAGGTTTACCCTCATGCAACTTCTTAGCCGCTCTATTCTCCGGTATTCTCTCAACATGACCTAGCCACCTCAGCCTATTTTTCTTTATTTCAGCCACCAGGTCCGGTTTGCCGTAAAGGATACGTAGCTCTTCATTCCACCGAATTCTCCATCCTCCATCCTCGTTCACTGGGCCGAAAATCCTTCTCAATAATTTTCTCTCCCAACGCCGTAAGAGGTTTTCATCAGAGTTCGTATGAGACCATGTCTCCGATCCGTACAGTACAACAGGTCTGATGACGGTAATATATACTTTAATCTTTAGATCTCGACTTAAGAGTCTACTTCTTAGAAGTTTCATTAAGGAGAAGTAACACCTGTTTCCTGCGGCCAGCCTCGCTTTTACCTCCTCTGATACACTGTTATCATCAGTGATTTGGGATCCTAAATATTTAAAATTCCTCGTTGCCTTAAATGAGTCCCCTCCTAATAACACTTCTTCAGGAGGGTCTCTACCTTCTCTGCGAGTCATCAGCATATATTCTGTTTTGTTTATATTAATATTTAGTCCCAGTTCTGCAGCTTCTTGTTTCATAGGCGAATATCTTTAGCTCTTTTGGATCTTGCTAAGAGTCCAACATCATCTGCATAAGCAAGGCATTGGGTTTGGCGGTTGAACAGAGTTCCTCCTGGGTTGCTAGGTATTTTCCTTACTGCTTTTTCCAGCACAAGGTTGAAAAGAGTTGCTGATAATACGTCCCCCTGTCTCAACCCTTGTTTAATTAGATTGTTATACTGCCGTTTTCTTTGTAAGGGGAGTAACAATCTAAAGAAGTACGCCCTAGAATCTATCTTGCACCAGATCAACTTCGCCTAAAATACTATGCCTAAATACTAAGTTTTTTCTTAAGATCTATCGTAGTTAAAAGTTATTATATTACTTCGGAAACTAGATTTTCCTCCGGAAAACGACTTATACCATCAGATTTGTATTTCAATTTACTATACTTTGCAATCTATTATTTAAAATTAAGCGCTCGCCGCTGATATATTATAAGCAAGATCAGTGGCGCACCCACGGGGGGGGCTGAAGGGGCTGAAGCCCCCCCCAGAGCACCCTAGATCAACTTATATAGGGCTGTGGTAGAAAAGAAAGATAATAAAAAAATGACAATTAATAAAAAAAAAACCATTTAAATGAAGTTTTTATTATTTTAAGTGTGAGTTAAATTTTTTTTTGGCCTTCATAGGAATAGAAATAAGATAAGATTAAAGTATTATTGCGAGGTGTCATGCCTGTTGTCTTATCCAGGGAGAATAGAGCATGTGACACGGACACCCCCTGGCCCAACCCTATCTTTATCTATGATACCATCATGATACCTTATTAAGATTTTGATTTGATATTGTTTTTTCTCCCCTTCTATATAAAGATAAGAAAAAGATCCCTCGAAAAAAACCTTTATCAAAAAAGTTTATTTTAAATATAAAACAGATATGTAGTAGGTACCTCGGATTTTTTTCTCTCTTTTGTGTTAAATTCTAGTCACTAAAACAATAACTATTTTGTTTTTCAGTGGCGGACACACGGGGGGGGGGGGGCTGAAGGGGTTAAAGCCCCCCCTCCCCCCTCAGAACCCACAAGAAAATACACATACTTAAGAAAATACTATTTACTTTTACGAAATATACTCGTGAAGAAAACCAATTATGATTTTTTACTTCCTCATATTATAAAGAAGAAGTATTGTGATGGCGCGAAAATCCAATTTTGTAAATCCATCAAAATCGAATTTTCATCACGTTTTGAGGTCCCCCTGAGTTCAAAAAAGTGTTTTTTAAAAAATGTCTGTTTTGTGTGCAGACGCGTGGAGCCTAAACTACGGGGCCGATTTTGACGAAATTTAGTATATACACATAATATCACACCCCAAGGTAAAATAGAGAAATGATTTTTGCTCCAAATGTAGGGTTGCTACCCCCAAAAACTCTGAAAAAACTTGAAAAAAATTATTTCTCGTAAACGATTTCGACGATTTAGATTAAAAATTTTGAAAATGTAGTCCATTTAAATACGAATCTTTAACGATAATAAGCCGTTTACCCGGGAAAATTCTAGTTCCTGAGAAAATAGCATTAAACCTAGGGTGACCAAATCGTCAACTGGAAAAACGGGACACCTCACGTTCGGGGGGACCCAATCCGGTGTGTGTGTAATACCCCCAGGTAAAGGGGGGGGGGGGGGGTCCGGCGACGGGCTAATAGGAGCTGAGGATTGTCCGCTATTATAAAAGTCCGTTATATTACAAATAATTATTTTAAATAATAATGCAAAAGGGCGTACGTTTATAAAAAGTACATTAGAGCTATTAAAAGTGTTCATTATACATAAAATAAAAGATAAAGTTGAACGTTTAATAAGCGATTGTTAAGAATTTTTACCAAAACAGAACCAGATGCTGGGTCCTGGGTCTGGTGAGGTTCTAGTGTACTTAGCTGTTGCCCCTGCCAACTTTAAAACTTACTTCTTTTCTAATACAAAGTTGTAAAAGTTACAACAGTCCAGTGAATGTTCATGAGCGAAAATATTCTTTCAGTAATACCATTAGGGGCAGGGATTGCAAACACATATTGGCAAATCTTTAAAAAATCTCAAAAATTATGCTCAAACAGAAAGGGTTTTCAGTACGCAACGAAAATACGGGACATTCAGGCGTCCCGGGAGACTTTTTCGGGACACCGGGAATGTTCATAAAAAAACGGGACAATTCCGTTTTTACGGGACGGTTGGTCACCCTATAAACCCGGTCGGAGAGAGGAGAGAGGCCGGGTCCGATTTTTTCTTGAGGAGAAGTTATTTTTATTATAAATTTTGATAAAATATTAAATTTTAATAATTATGTACCAACGAAAACTCGAACACTAGTAAATGGAAAACACTGAACTAAGTAATATTATATAAATTCGTATAAGAGAAATTTCGTCAGTTGTCTCGGACCGATTTTTTTAAAACTGGCTCATAGAAATATTAAGAAAGTTACGATTTAAATTTTACTATTTTTTTTACTTTTTAATTTATATTATTGCTAGGTTCGAACAAGTGGTTCAACCTCTACCCGTTCGAGTAAAAAGTACTAGATTCATACTACTACTTTTACCCCCCCCCCCCCCCCCCCCCGGTCACAACTTTTACATCTTTGAGTCTGGGTTAGCCCCCCCCAGAAAAAAATCCTGGGTGCGCCACTGAGCAAGATCTGTTTAATTATACTAATCGTGATATAAAACAATATTTTCTTCCATTTACCAATATTTAACCTTTAAGTTTACTAAATAGAAACAACGCACTCAGATTATGAATAGAGAAAAGGATTCGCTTGTTTTTACTTTTCCTCACTACTAATAGTAGGAAAAGTATTGTTTTCACCAAAAAAATTTTTTTCGAAATTTCAACGGAATTATCCGTTTTAGGTGTTTTTAAGACCTCCTGAGTGGTTTTCAGCATGACGTATGTATGTGTGTATGTGTGTTATCATCGTAGCGCCCAAGGTATTTAACCTAGAGAGTTGAAACTTGGCAGAAAAATCAGTCCTAACCTGTAGTTGTGCCGCCTTGAAAATCAACTTTTTCCCCATCTTGAACCCAGTTTGCTGAGTCAGCAAAAATTTAAAAAAATCGAAATAAATGAAAAATGGTCCTGATCGAGTTGAAATTTGGCTCGAATGTACCTCTCTGTATGACAAACAAGCCCACTAAATTTCATTTTGATTTTGGCCACCATTTTGAAGTTATAAATTTTTGAATTTTAACTTTGACGGATAATAATACTGAAAGTATAAATAGGTTTTTGACATATAGCATATCGTTGGAACCGGAAAAAAATTAAGGAACAAATATAAAAAAACCGATGAAATTCCATTAATTAGTTTAAAACTTATAAGCGAATATAATTATTTATTAGTGCGATAATTTTGATGACGTCAAAGTTTGTTTACATCTGTCAAACTACCGCCAAACTTCAAATAATTAAATAAAATATAGGTATTAAAAATAAGGATTTTTATTGAAGAATGATAATTAATCAGTTAGTTCAGAACGGTCACCCATCCAAGTACTGACCACGTCCAATGCTGCTTCATCCTGCTGCTTCGCAGCAGGAGAGGCCACGTTAGTGGCCTCTGAAGTCAGGAAGAGTTCCGAGGTACCCCGTACCCGATTTTTTTTTTACTTGGTTTGATAATTCAAAAATGTTGAATGGTTCTTTCTAATGTATTATTTAGTACTTAATTCACTTCTCTTATTGTTTATGAAAATACATTTTAAGGATAATTACTCAGACAGGATATTTAGTGGAAGGTGTACGTGAAGATGTACGTGAGAGACCGGATGAACCAAAAAGCAGCTATATGTTTCGTTTATAATGTCTGGTGCTGATGTTCCACACTATCTATTATGTACAGTATTGCATTTTCTCTTTAAATACATGGTTTGTGATCTTTTATATATTATTTACATAATCACTAGGTAGTTTAAAAAAAAAAAGGTTTCATCAGATAATTGTTATTAATACTTTCAGAGATTTGGCAAATGTCTAATTAGCGTAATGTGCAGTGCACACGCACAAAGAAACGAGAAGAGGTTTAAAAAATGTATTTATCTCCAGTAGGGAGAAAAAGTTATGATTTTGGATTAGTTTAGAGGGACTAAAGTATATCTTTTTTTCCCTGAACTCAAGAAGTAGGGAGAAAAAGAAGGATTGCCAACTTAACTATTTTATAGATAGTAGAGAATGAATGGTTAATGTAGTGAAGTTGGTGAAATCAAGTTGGCAACACTGCTTTTCCGACCTTATTTCTAATTTGTGCTTATCATTGTTTAATCCTGCATCTAAATAACCTTCTATTTGAGTTTAATTGCAATTCTTATTTGTTTTTAATATTAAATCTCTTATATTCTGCTATTAAAAGTGATAAAAATTATTGTTAATTATTAAAATTAATCATTCTGAATGTCTATATCTCCGATTTCAAAAATTCCAAGGCAGAAATCTTTTTCAGACATCCTATGTACATGTATGTTTATTAATACTTGATATGTATATTAATGCTTAAAGCCTCCATGCCTTTATGGCGCCGCCACGGCCTTCAGCCGCTTTGCTTAATTTGATATAATTATTATTGTAATACAATGTTGCAAGCCTCTATTGTTCAAGCAATGAAGGGTATACAAATTCATAACATATTTACAGCGTTTAAAATTTGGCTCAAACGTTTAATTTCATTAAGTATTTATTATAATTTTAGTGAAACCAAAAACTTTGAATGAAATAATTAATTAATTTATTAAATATTTTTCCTTGATATTAATCTATGTTTGTTATAATTGCTAAAAAAAACTTAACGAAAGTAGCAGTAGCAATGCGTAATCGTTATAAAAAATAGTTATTTATGTTATACTAGGCAGCAAAATGGAATTTTGCTGACAAGTATTTTAAGTTTTAGTTCCGAGCTGAAGGCAAGGATAGGCTATACAAATTTACTACAGAGGTAAAGCTGAGACCGGAAATTTACTATTTTACTGACGAGGCGGAGCCGAGGCAGGAAAATGTTAATTACCTGCTAAGGTGTAACCGAAGCAGGAAATCTTTAAACGAGTTCTAGATAGCATATAATATGTGTTAATTACAATATTATTTATTTTTAATCTCAGATATATCTAATCATTGTTATCAAACCATTTGTTATTGTTATAATTCAGTTTATTTATATGTTCTATTAACCTTCACCATAGTTACCATTAAGTTTTTGTTAATTTTTTCCCCCCTTTTTGTTACTGTTGTTATTGTTATCTAAAGTATTATTGTATCTTCTATTTAAATCTTGCAGGCCGAGGAAAAAACAAACTATGTTTGATACTGGCTCTGATAAAATCAAAACGAAAAATGTTCATTGTAAATATGTCTTAATAAAATTATTTATTTATTTATTTATTTAAACGAGTCAGGAATGTTTCCTTTGCTGTATAGTTACATACAATATTTGATCTACTAACGGCAGAAAAAATACATTAAAGATTTATTTTTAAATAACATTATTTAATAGACTGCCAATTAGTCTTGCACATAGCTTCCTCACATCCTATCATGTACTTTATTGTTATATTAACATTAATTATGGATATATTACTTTATTGTTATTTTGTTTATTGTGTAAAAACTATTAATAGTTTTAGCGATCTTTAACACTTCATAGCGGTATCGCTATTGGTTTTACTAAAAAATTGTATTGGAAAAAAATGTTTAACTCATTGAATAGATGAAGTTACATTTTTTTCCCCAACCTAAAATTCAAATTTTAAATTTAAGGTTCAAATTTACGTGAGCGTTGCTCGTGAACGCTTGGACGGATAACGTTGTAAAACGAACTCGTCCTGGGCATTGGTAAAATGAACATGTCTACCAAATTTCATCAAAATCGGTTGACATTTACTCAAGTTATCGTCGCACGTTTCATAATTCGCGGACACACAGACCGACAGACAGACAGACACGAGAACAAAAATGTTCCCTGATGTCTGAAACGGATTTCTGTCTTGGAATTTTTAAAATCGGAGGCATAAAAGTTTTTCGTTCTCAAAAGTGAACACAATGCTTCCGTTACCTTCGTTAAGCGCGGAAGCAACAATTACAAATATTTATTGATTTAAAGAAATGAAAGTTATAAAAATACAATATTAATTAATTCTTAACAAACATGCTGCACACTTCTTGTAAGATTCTAATCTTCCTAAAATCAGTTTAGTCACGATCTAAAATAAATATATTATAATCTATCTAAATATAAATGTAAAATAAGTGTTTTGTGGATGTAAATGTGTGTGAAAGTGTATTTATTAATTTAAGAGAAAATTGGCGTAAGAAATATTATATTTGAATTTTTATCACTTGGTAAGAGTATGTATGTATGTGTATATATATATATATATATATATATATATATATATATATATATATATATATATATATATATATATATATATATATATATATAGGTATATATATTTAAATATTTGAGAAAAAATATTGAGTATATATAAGGGCGTTGTTAGTTGAAGGTTTTTCATATCTGTGGTCGAGTTTGCATGTAAGTTGGTGGTGCTTTGCATGAAGGCTTCGTAGCACGACTTTATTTAAATAAGGCATTCTTCTGGTAAGGGAACAGTTAAGGCGTGAGCAGCTCCCCGGTAACGATCCAAGACTTAATGAGCCTTCAGACGAGGCCTTAAATTCAAAAAAAAAATACTTCAACCCACTTCGTACACGAAAAAAACTTTACTTCACCTCGGTGACAGATTAACTATTAGAAAGAATTTTATATTGTATGCTTGAGGCGTTGAATTTCTTTCTTTTATATAAAAGATAGAAATAAATGGAAAGTTTTATTTTGTATACTTATTGCAAATTATTATGAAAGAAAACGTTTCATTATACATATACCTAAAGGTTCAAGAGATATTAGTTTGTGCGTGATAGTTCATATTATAGATAATTTTATTGTGTGGCAAAAAGTACCAGTCAGGATGTTAGATGAATTTATAGATTAAGTATGATCACGATATTACTATAATAATAATAGTAATAGATGAACGAAAGTCGTATTTATATTCTTGTACAATACAAGTACAGTAAAGATAATTATTATTGAATAGTATAACGGCAATAATGTGATTTCGAAGGAGAGAAGATTTTTTAAACATATATTTAGCATTTTCTTAATTTAAAATATTTATTATTTCTAGTGGTTGTTATTATCAATTTTAAACTTATATAATATATTCTAGCAAGAACCTAAGATCTAAAAAGATCCTACGTTCCAAATTCCATTGCCATAGGTCTATCTGGGTCCAGAGACATCGTAATGAGTTTTATGTCAATCATTCTGTCTTCAGTTTGATTCAATCAGTTATATACCTATATATATATTAAGGGGAGCCAGGGTAGCCGAGCGAGTTAGGGCGCTCGCTTAGCTATCAATAAGTTCTTCAAGGTTCGATCCCGTGCCATGATACTCTGATTTGCATCAATGATTCGCGGACGAGTCAGGGCGAGGGACACCCTTTAAGGGGACTCTTCCCCCACTCTTTGGTGTGGGTCTGATCCGTGTCATGACGATGTAATTTGTATCTATGGTTCGAGGACGGAGCAGGGCGAGGGACACCCTTTATGGGGACTCTTCCCCCACGCTTTGACGCTCGCTTATATAGCTTACTAATGACCACACCATACTCGCTTCGGCAGTACAATGTACAAATGTATGATGTGTGAAGTAGCTGGAACTCTCCACCACGGGACGTATAAAGGGCCTAAGTGATGGCCTAATTGCAAGGTTCGAACAAGTGGTTCGTCCTACCCGTTCTAGTAGGAAGTACTAGACTACTACTACTACTATATATATATTAGGTCTAAGAGGAATCTATACCTTTCAAATTGCACTGTCATAGATCTATCAGGTTCCAGAGATATCGTGATGACTTTTCTGTCAATCAGTCTTCAGACTGATTCAATCAGTTGATTACGTTCAATGTTATTTTGTGCGTTTTTTAGGGTCCGTAGGCAAAACCAAGTACCCTTATATTTTCCTGCGTGTGTCTGCGTGTGTCATTTTCAAAAAAATTAGAGTAGAAAAACTTAAGGGTTAATTTTTTTTTTTTTTTTTTTTCGACACCGTGAGGGGTATCATATGAAAGGGTACGTCGAGGTGATTACAAAAATATACAATTCTTTGGTTATAACATTGATAGGGCGAGCGTAGGCAAGGTTGAAGTGGGTGTGAAACGTGTCCCCCCTTCTATTTCGCTTATGTGAAGTGCAAAAAATCTGAAACAATTCCTGAACAATCTTCAACCAAAAGTAAAGATACCACGTTTTGGAAAATTCGAGAAAAAATATTATTTTATTTTTTATTGACAAAATACGTTTTTTTTATAACTATAGTCTTTTCGATGTATTTATATGGGTTTAGTCCGGTTCAGTGGCAAAAATACTTTATCAGAAGTTTGTTTATGTGTTTTGAGAATATCAGACTCATAGGATAGTTCAAAGTAAGCTTTTTAGCATTTTAAAAAAACACCATAAATAGGGTACTACTTAAACTATACAGTGTGGCCTACGGACCCTCGCTGTGTGCTAACTTGCACACACTTGACCTGTTTATTATAATTTGAAGTGTCACAAAATTGAATAACTGTAAGAGAGAGTACAAAGTATAGTTGTCATCCGCTCTTTAGATGAATATTCATCAATTCATAATTAGGTTTAAATGGAATTACACGTTTCAAACAGCCCTGATGAACACGATTTTACCATTTTCAACTCTCCTCCCCCCCCCCCCCCCCACACCTAAACTACTCTCAACCCTGTCAGCCCCGTGTTTGGTGTCGCATCGATTTCCAACGAAACAATAATGCAACTGTTACAATACTCATACATTTGCAAATGCCATTTGCAAATTTTCCACAAGGCTTACGTAATTATAAAACATGAAATTGAACCTTTCGGTCGAATAGATTATTATTTGTTAAAATAGTTAATAAATTTTACTTATATATATATATATATATATTATATCATATGAATAAAATTAAACTTTGAAATATTATCATCACCATTTATCATCTACATGATTAATTATTATAATTATGTATTTATACATTTCATAAAATTACTCTGAAGTGCAATTAGTGTTAAAGATATTATTGGTTCTAATGTGTTTTGTACGAATTGTTCATTCACCCCATATTAAAACATTGTTTATTATTGGATAAAAGCATTTATGGTTTCTCAAGTAGATAATAATATAAATATATGTCATACTAAATCAGGTTCAAAATTTAGTGGTATAGCGTTAATATTTTTAACAAAGGATATATCTACTAACATTTGACGGTAAAAAAAAATCGTTTTCAGTCGCAGCAAAAAATCTCGTGAAATCAGTGTTTTGCATGTCAATTTTACCAAGAAAAATGTCCTTGCAATTTTCAGATCATGAGCAAATAGATTTAAACACATAGAACAGATATAGATAGAACAGAAATAGGTAGAACACTCGCGAAGTTACATATAATTTATATATTATGTATATTAGTCCAGGAGATAGCGTGAAGAAAAAGTTTCTGACTAACATCAAGCTAGAATTTTGTATACAAATGAATCTTTTAGCGCCTTTTAAGAATATGTGGTCTGCTAAGTTCGTCTGCGGGACATAGCTTGGCAATAGGCGTTTGAAAAATACAAACCGGTGGAGAGCGGCCATGTCTCACCAATTATGTTGGACAATGTGATTCTCATGATCCTGAGTACAGAATTAGTTAGTAGACCGAAAATCAAGTTGATGTTAGTTTGTCCCTTGACAGGTGACAACGTTGATTTTTAGTAATATTTGAATAACTAACATATCAAGTGTGAAAATAACATCGACTTGATTTTTGGTCTACTAACTAATTCTGTACTCAGGATCATGAAAATCACATTGTCCATGACAACAACCATTGATGTTGTTGTCATTGGTGAGACATGGCCGCTCTCCACCGGTTTGTTGTTTTTTTTTTTTGTTTTTTGTTTTCAAACGCCTATTGCCAAGCTATGTCCAGCAGACGAACTTAGCCGACCACATATTCTTAAAAGGCGCTAAAAGATTGACTTGTATACAAAATTCTAGCTTGATGTTAGTCAGACAATTTTTTGCACGCCATCTCCTCCTGGACTATAAGTGATCACAACAATTTTATTAAAATAGTTTTGGACCATGTTATGTAATTAATTGTAGATAATATTATTTTTAGTATTTAAAATAATGTCTCACGATAGAAGAGTACTCCGTGTGTTTAGCAACCCATTGCAATTGGGCAACATCAGTATTACTTATGTAAAATAAAGTGTTTCTCTCTCAATATTAGTAATTGCAATAGCGAATGGAAAATGGGAAAGTACACATTTCATAATACATGACCTCTCTAGTGATTCTGATCCTGTACCTGACATATAATAGATTCAACTGTGATCTAAAATATAATTCAATACTTAAATATGCATTTATACTTTTTTGACATTTTACCTTAAGTGTATTGTATAACTTTTTACTCCTAAAACTTGGTAATGCTTGCTTAACTAATTTTACTACGAAGTAAATACTTTAGGAATAAGTTAGGAAGTGGTTTTTAGAGGCAAACAATAACCAACTTTACCTGTCAGTTCGTTCTAAATTTACAACATTACCAGCAGAACAATATTACCAGTTTTGTTTGTTGAAAATTCTTAGTTGAAGCCAAATAAAACGGTGTCAAGTTAATTTTAAAGTTTGACTGAAAACTTTTCAAGACTGTAAAATCGTAGTATTATCGGGGAAAGCATTGATAGATATTAAAGCAAATTCATATTTTATGTCTTCTCCACTTTTCATTATATTTATTATTTTCTTCAAATTCATTATCGTGCGCTTTTGCTTCTGAGCAAGGTAACAGAAACTATATGATCCTTCTAAAGAACGAAACAATTTTATGTCAAATCAAAAGTCAATGATTTCAAAAATTCTAAGACAGATATTCGTTTCAGACAATAGGTAATATTTTTGGTTCCGTTTCTGTTTGTAAAAACTTCTCCAAAAAAATGTTAATGAAATTTGTATGGTAGGTCATAATTAGCCCTTTGTTGGTCCAATATAAGTTACAAAAAGCCATATCTGCGCCCATTTGTTTGTCTTCCACATACAAACATTTAACGCACCTTTATATTTTCGCAGTATATTTGAGCACAAATAGTTATTTACGCACCAAGGGAGGAAAGCAAGTGATTGCACCCTGAGCGATGAAGTTGGTACCTGAGTCCAGAAACCAAGCTGAGTCGTGTATTGAATGGTGTTGACAACTGATGTATTTAAATATGAATTAGTTTATCTACATTTAGAAATTATGTTTCCACATTTAACTTGTTTGTTTGTTTTACTGATGAATCACTATGACAACCTTTGTGGAGGTTACATGACATGTTTGAAGATGACATTACAGATTTCGACATTAAACAAAAGATAGTAAATGAAATGTGTATTAGCACCAAGCTTATTTACTTGTGCTTTATTTAGGGCAACACTGGAGGGAATCATGAGAGTTCATGATTCCCCTATTTTTCATTACTCCCTGTTTAACTCCGGGTGCAATGAGTAACTTCCCTACCTGTAAACTAGGGAGGATAATTCTCATCATTGATTTATCTCTCCCCCTCCCCCTTATTATTAATTCTCTAATTCGTTTGTTTTGTTTTGCAGGGAAGAAGAAAGTGGAATGAAGCCATCCATACAGATCAGGTACATATTATTATATCTCTTGTTTACTTTAAGATACCAGAGTTTTTATTGCAAAATTAGAGGTGGAAAACAAAAAGGTTTTTGTAAAACAAGAGTATTTTGAAACGAAGATCCTTATGGCACGTTACACCGTATGGAGCCCGGGAGTGAATCCGAAAACCCACCGTCACAAAACCTACCGTCACAAAACATACTGTCACAAAACCTACCGTCATAAAACCCACCGTCACAAAACCTACCGTCACAAAACCTACCGTCATAAAACCCTCCGTCACAAAACCTACCGTCACAAAACCTACCGTCACAAAACCTACCGTCACAAAACCTACCGTCATAAAACCCTCCGTCACAAAACCTACCATCATAAAACCCTCCGTCACAAAACCTACCGTCACAAAACCTACCGTCACAAAACCTACCGTCACAAAACCTACCGTCACAAAACCTACCGTCACAAAACCTACCGTCATAAAACCCTTCGTCACAAAACCTACCGTCACAAAACCTACCGTCACAAAACCCACCGTCACAAAACCAACCGTCACGAAATCGACCAATGACGATAACTTGAGTAAAAGATGACCGAACTTTCAATGTTTGCATGTATGTATGTTCGGGTCAAATCTTGCTATTGAATTTTAAAGCAGTCATCCTCAACTGATTGAATTGAAATTTTGCATACACGTTTAGTTTGGATGACAATGCATGGTTAGCTAAGTGAAGTCATTCTAAATCCAATGTGGTGGGCAGTTCAAGATAGTGGACTAGTTATTTTTTAAGCAATCCCATGATATGGGTATCAAATGAAAGGGTTTGCTGAGAAGAATACGAATAAAAGCTTGTATTTAAACATATGTTCTTAAAAATCAACTTACTGAATATTCAGATTTATTTTTCCTGAATTTTTTTTTTTTTTTTTTTTTTCTTTCTTTTTTAGTAAACCCCAACACTGACACTGCTATGAAGTGATAAAGATCGCTAAATATTTTAAAACGAACCTAAATCTTTAAAATAGAGAAAACAACGTTTTTACCGATGCCTTACGTTCTAAAGTAACGATTTTAATAAATCTTCACGCATATCGTCTAAAGTCTAAAGTACAATTGCAACAGGCATATAAAATTCAACCTGATTCAAGCAGAAGGTTTTGTGTAGGGAAGTGATATATTTTTATAATATTTTAAATTAGTAGGCCCGGTAGATATAGAATAGTCCTAATTCCTACCTCTACTACAACATACTCTTTAACTATAAACTCATCATGATAAACTGTTTTCTAAATAATCAGTACCTATTCATTGCAAAACGCTAGCTTCAATGATAAAAAAAATGGGTTTCTTTTAATTTTGCCTTAACTCCGCTAAGTACAAATAGTTAGTTACTTTTAATTTTGTCTCTTTTCTAACTCCGCCATGTATAAGTAGTTAGCATCGTATACTTAGCAGTGTGATTTTATAATTTATATTTAATGAAAAGTGTAAGGAACTTCGTTCCTAACGGGTGTCCCGTGACATCACACGTATTTTTTAGTTTCTGTTTGTTAGCTAGAGTTTAAATAATAAACCTGATAGACTAATTACAGATACAGAATTTGGTTAGAGTTGGTAATATTGATACATCAGTACAAAGCTCTTCATGCAGTAAGTCATCAATTTGAATATTCATTAGTTCACTATTTACTTCATTATATTAACTTTAACTTCAGTTTAGTGTTCTAATGAAAAGCTCGAAGTTAGAAATATGAGTGACAGTTTAACTGCAAACATAAATTAGCTATTGAAAACACGTGACTGTCTTTGATGCACCGTCAAAATGCACATTATCAAAAATAAACACATACGTGAATTAATTTAATCAAAGGGAAAACTTTGCTGTGAACATCCTGAAAGTTCACGTTTTCAATTACATTACACAAAATTTGAATCTAGTATTTGACTTGTGACAGTCGATTTTCGTGTGTTTGGTGTGATTAATTTAGAGAGACCATTTCAGCACACTTAAATAATGCTCTTTTAATACCCTGGCTTACAGACGTTGTTGAAATTACCGTTAGAGAACCTCTTTCCTCTGTTGAAACGTGTTTTCAAGTTTATGAACAAGTTATGCATTTGCAAGTTGCAAAATCTCTTTCGGTTATGAAACTCTAGTTAATAATACATTAGCGAAGGATGAAATCCTGGCGACGAGGGGTATTAGTGTGAGGATCTCCAGGAAAAGTTAGCGCTTAAAAACTCTACTAGCTTTCTACACTGTGATCCTTGGGCCTGTGCAGCTCTTCCCTTAAATTATTATTTAATAAGGACCTCCAAACTCTCAACTCTTCCCAACTTAATAATAAGATCCTCACAGTTGATTCGGCTTCAGCAAACTTATCCAACCCCAACCTTTTACTGACATCTACTGGAAAGGTACAATGAGAAAACCAAATCTTACTTAAGTATTAAAGCTTCTAGACTTTACCCCTAAGACAGTCACGCCAATCTTACTCTATGTCCAGTTCTAAAGTAAGCAGAGGATGCAAGGTTAGATGATTCTCTCTTCAACGACTTCTTTTTTCTTCACATAAAAATATTTACTAAAAGATCTGACCTTACTTAGAACATCACTGAAATAAAAGCCTTAGTTAAATGCTAGAGAAACTGAAAGAAGGTATATGCAGGTATCATTTATATAATCGTGTAGTGCCCCGACAAATAAAAAGGCGACGATTCACCTCTAAATTATTTGTGTTATTGCAAAGCTCAGGTAACCACACTTATTCCAAAAAAATATGTCTGTTTTGATTTGTTGGTCTTCAAATAGATATAATACCTTATCTAATTAGATATCAAAATTAATTTACTTAGTGTGGCTTTAATTAGAGAATATTTCGAGAACATTTGGTGTACTAACTAATTCTGTACTCAGGTTCATGAAAATCACATTGTCCACCATAATTGGTGAGACATGGCCGCTCTCCACCGGTTTGTTTTTTTCAAACGCCTATTGCAAAGCTATGTCCCGCAGACGAACTTAGCCGACTACATATTCTTAAAAGGCGCTAATAGATTGACTTGTATACAATATTCTAGCTTGATGTTAGTCACACACTTTTTTGCACGCTATCTCCTGGAGTACATGCTTCACCCCAAGAACCGACTTATTCGCTCAGGGAATAATGGCTAACTTTACTCCCTAGGCGCATAAATAACTATTATTACTGTTTCAAAACGCGTATAACTTATAAGGATGTACCTAAATCTAATTTAAGAGCTTGAATACAAGATACAGGATATAGATCAATTTTTATGTTCTTATCTTATCAATATATTAATTTTTGACATTATTTTGGATAATTTAGTGCGTAGGACTTCCACGAATAAAGTGTTAATTTAGATTTTTGACGATTCGCTTCTTCTACTAAGGGCTTTTTCAGAGGTGCATTACTAGAATTGTGATTTTACTAGACAGTTTTAATCTGTATGACCATATTCATCATCCTTAGTGAAGCATCTTAAATGAACCAATAGGCATAATATATTATGGAACCCTGATAATTGCTGTGAAATTTATTGATGGATCACAATTAATCTAATTCAAGAATATTCCAGTTTCTAAACTACCAAAGCTTAATTCTAAAGACTGAATCATCTAATGGTAGGAGAGACCGGGGCACTTATTCCACAGAGGTAGGTTTTCCACCCGATCGTATATCAGCAGGGCGCCAGAAAAGTGCTGCGCGGACTAACTCGGAAGGGCCGCCATGCTTTACTGCGTCTATCACGCCACTTCCAGTCGCCTCAGTGCACTAGTTACGCCAGGGCCAACTTTTTTTGTTTTCGAATAGGAAAGTAAACTTTAAACTACTTTTGGTTAAGTAAACAAAAAAATAAGTGAGTTATGTTTTTGCATTATTTGCGACATGGTATTATAAGAAGAATATCTCCTTAATCTAGTGATGCGATGGTAAATTACTTTTGTTTTGGCATGTTTAGATTAAATTAAAGTTCCAATATGGCGACGGGGCACGTTTGCCACCTATACGTGGGGCACGTTTTCCATATGGAAAACGTGAATACTGCGTGTATGCATTTATTGCTTTGAACTTTTTACCAAATCTAAGGATAAAGTAAAGTGGGTGAGGTGCACAAAAGAAATGGGCGCATGAAGATTGCACTGATGGCGAAGTTTTATTTTTTGTGTGTATTCATTGTGATTCAGACAATGAAGACTATTTCTAATCTTTTTATCACCTTGTAATCATCCTTTATATCTGACTTTGTTCAATTAGCGATTTTTTTTTTTTTTTATATATTACTTTTAATAAACCACTAATCCTTTATTTTCAGAAATAAAATTTATTTATTTCCTTTCTTTCACAATTTTGACAGTTGGAAAACTTGCCCCGTACATGGGGCACGTTTTCCTCTGTGTTATAACTGAACATAACTGAATTTTTATAAGAAACCGTTTATTGCCTAATAATTAAAAGTTGCACGAGGTTGTAGAGCAGGTTTCAACGATTATTTTGATATAAAACTCATTTTTTAAATCATAACTGGAAAAAACAGAAAAATCAAGGAAAGAAAATATGGAAAACGTGCCCCGGTCTCCCCTACTTCTGTTATCTTTAGAACGTTCCTCGTTCTAATAATTTATTAACTGTCTAAATCTCAGTCAACAGGTGTTAATACATTATTATGTTTATATACCAGTTATTTTACACCCATATGTTCTAAGTTCAATCTGTTTCTAGATTATAGTGGGTGTATAAGTAACTCTTACATGACATTATAAAACCATTACAAGTATCAACTTTCTAAAAAAAAGAAGATAAATTACGTAGAAGGGGAAAGCTATAATTCGTGTAATGTCATATGAAACGTAAGGTTTTTGAATTTAGTCTATCTAAGATTATATCAAAGCATTTTTAACTCACATTCAATAAAATAATATGAAAATTTACCGATTTGATTTATGAACAAATATTTTTATCTACGATTGATAATTCGTAATATAAACATTATATCTCTGTTTAGATGCGTAGAAAGTGATTATTTACGTACTTGTATTCATTGCGCATGTGCGTCTCATAGTTCTGAAGAATTCCTCTTCTATACCACGCTAGCGCGGTAAAGAAGAGGAGTTCTTCAGCTTTACGCACGATTAGCGAGTTTTTTTACATTTAACAAAACTAATTTGCTATTCTTTTATTAAATTAACTGTTTATATCGAGTTTTTAGTGAAAAACAATGAATGAATCAAGTGACTTTGACGAAAAAAAAAGAGAATAATACTCCTCCAGAAATAATTAATTCGGCAAAAAATACAACTCAAGATTAATGCCATCTTTATCAAGGGAATACGAACTTACATACAGCAAGTTTATTATTTTCTGTATTTATTATTTAAATCTAACAATCGTAAATAATGTACGGTACGCAACTCGTGCGAAAACGGCATTTTGCATTGCTCGTGTGGTTTTACTACCCTTGCTATCGCTCGGATGCAAACTCCACACTCGCATGCAAAATGCTACTTTCCGCACTCGACGCGTAATGTACTATTGTATGAAATTATTTAGAACTGTTAAATCTAAAATTAAAATCCTTAAACAATTCTTTTTAACATATCATACTTTAATAATAATATTTTGAAAAAGAGACTATAGAAGCGGTACATATTGTATGATACTCAGAAGACAATTTATGTAATTATTATTATTAATATCTATAATTAAGATTTAATTATGTTTTCCTCTTAGGAACATACATACATACAAAGTTATGTTTTTATAAAGCAGTTTAGTTTTTTAGTTAACTCAATATTTATAAAAGTTTTATATTTTGTGAGCTTCAAATTTATTGGAAACTTTATATTTAAAGCTACTGCTTTACCGGCTTAAATTTGCTGATTATTTCATATTATTTATATTAAGCTTTGTGGATAGTGCTTTAAATGGATAGTGAGTGAGCTTAAATTTAAAGCACCCTTTATATTTATACTTTTTTTTTATTTTTAGTAAGCTACTTAATAAAAAAAAAATAGGAATGCACTCGCCGTTGGATTTAAATATAACTTGAAATATAAGAACCATATGACCATAAACATTTTAATATATTTATAAATATATTTCCGGTATAACAAAATATTATACAAAATTATATTCAGGTTTGCTCACTGTGTGTGAGATTTAATTTGTAGTCCCAAATAGAAAAAAGAACTTAGCATTTTTTTTTTTTTGCTTCCGAGCTTACCAAAGGTAACAGAACCTATGTGATCGTTCTGAAGAACGCAAAAAAAATTATCTAGGATTGATACGAAATACAAACATTTTATCTCTGTTAAGATGCGTAGAAAGTGATTCTTTTCGTATAGTTGTATTCATTGCTCATTCGCGTTTCATCATTTTTCTTTATTTTCGCCCTAGTGCGGAAATAGAGAAGAATTCTGCACCTTTTCGCACGATTACCGTGTCTGTTTACATTTAACAAAACTAATTTGCTGTTTGTTTAATTAAAGTAACTGTTTTCTCCTGTATTTATTAGTAATATCCACCAATCGTAGATAAAGTACCGTACAACTCGTGCGAAAACTGCATTTTACTTTGCTCGTGTGGTTTTACAAAACTCCACACCCGCAAGCAAAATGCTACTTTCCGCACTAGACGCGTAATGTACTATTATCTACGATTGATACGAAATATAAACATTACATCTCTGTTTAGATGCGTAGAAAGTGATTATTTACGTACTTGTATTCATTGCGCATGCGCGTCTCATAGTTCCGAAGGATTCCTCTTCTTTACCACGCTAGCGCGGTAAAGAAGAGGAATTCTTCAGCTTTACGCACGATTACCGAGTTTGTTTACATTTAACAAAACTAATTTTCTGTCCTTTTACTAAAGTAACTGTTTATATAGAGTTTTTAGTGAAAATCAATGAGTGAATCAAGTGACTTTGACGAAAATGTGGAGAATAATACTCCTCCAGAAATAATTAATTCGGCAAAAAATACAACTCAAGAATTAATGCCATCTTTATCAAGAGAGAGATACGAACTTACATACAGCAAGTTTATTTTTTATATATTTATTACTTAAATCTAACAATCGTAGATAAAGTACGGTACGCAACTCGTGCGAAAACGGCATTTTGCATTGCTCGTGTGGTTTTACTACCCTCGCTGTCGCTCGGGTGCAAACTCCACACTCGCATGCAAAATGCTACTTTCCGCACTAGACGCGTAATATTATCGCCCTCCACTTGTAAACATTCCTATTCAGAGCGGCCGGTAAAGTTCCATTTTACAGCCCTGGGGCCAGTAAAAATGCATGCTTAATCTTTACAGGTCCGCTTGTAGTTCGAGAAGCTGCCGCTCCTGGCCGGGCCGTGGCGTGCAGGAGGCGCTAGTAGTTCTCAGCGTCAGCTGTTCAATTAGTAACAATCAATATTTTTATAACTGTGGTATGTTTTGGTACTGATGTAACCTTGATGTAACCTTAATATGCATTTATTGTTTTGAAGATTGCGGCAAAATAGTTTGCATGTTTAGTAATTAGTTAACATGTGGTGGGCGATTTAATAGTGTACGCACCACGCGCAGTAAGCGACATGACAGGCCTCGGGTGTTAAACGCACTCGTGCTTTCAAACTTCGCCCTCAGACTGTAATAACGCTCTTAAAATTTCCAGGACAGAAATCCGTTTTAGACATCCGCCTCTGTCTGTCGGTCTTTCTGTATCTCACTTTCTGCGAATCAACATATATTAAAAACTATCTGATTTTAATGAAAGCTGGATGTTACGTCATAATTAGCCCATTCAACAATTGGTTCTATATACATTTCAACCTTCTGCACCTATCAATTCCTCTTCCTCATACGCACAAACATACATTTTTTTACACTAATATCTTCAAAAGTACTCATCTGATTTTTAGGGTCCGTAGGTAAAACCAAGGATCCTTATATTTTCCTGCGTGTGTCTGTCCGTCCGTCCTCTCGCGTGCTCTCACGGCTACACCTTTCGTCCGATCACTTTGAAATTAGGCATGTATGTGTCTTGTACCTGCCCACATATTTTAAAAATATAGCGACTTAAAAAAAATATTTTTAAAAAAAATTAGGGTAAAAAAACTTAAGGGTTAAATTTTTTTTATTTTTTTTCAAAACCGTGAGGGGTATCATATGAAAGGGTACGTCGAGCTGATTACAAAAATATATAATTCTTTGGTTATAACTTCGATAGGGCGAGCGTAGGCGAGTTTGAAGCGGGTTTGAAACGTCCCCCCCCCCCTCTATCTCGCTTTTGTGAAGTGCAAAAAATCTGAAACAATTCCTGAACATTCTTCGACCAAAAGTAAAGATACCACTTTTTGGAAATTTCGAAAAAAAATATTATTTTTTTTACCAAAAAAACCATAGTTATGGTCTTTTCGATGAATTTATATGGTTGTAGTCCGGTTCAGTGGCAAAATAATACTTTATCAGATGTTCGTTTATGTTTTTTGAGAATATCAGACCAATAGGATAGTTCAAAGTAGGGATGGGAGGAACGGTTCCATGAGTGGAACGAGTTACAACGTTTCGTTCCAAACCAATAACTAGTTCCAGGAACTAGTTATTTTTGGAACGTATCAGTTTATGTTCCAAAGACAGTTTATCTTATAATACTTCACTTCCTGAGTCTAGTCCAGGTTGGTTCCACAATACGTTTCGTTTCTTTATTAAATAGTTCCACTCGGGACTGACGCTGACGATGAAAAGTTGAAATTAAATACAAACATTTATAATAATATTAAGATCTCTTTATTTATCTTTTTATCTTATTTTTTTTATATTGATATTTTAATTACAACCAAGTAAACAGTATAATACAAATGTTTATGATACAACATTATGGTAACCACTTAAAAAATATATTTTATACCATTATACCAGTACAAATAATGTCTCTGAAAGAGAAAGAGATAACGCTTCAAAAACTGGAGTGATTCGGAGACTCGAGCTCTCATCCCAACTCCATTACTCTACTCCACTATACAAGACATACACGTTTCGTTCCTGTTTGGCTGGAACTGGAACTTGGAACGAAAACTATAGTTTTCGTTCCACATAGTTTTCGTTCCTCGCGAAACGAACCTTTTACGTTCCTTCCGAGTTACAGTTTCGTTACGTTTTCTCGTTCCCGTTTTCTCTTTAATCAATTAGGTTACACGTTACGTATTGGCACAGAACGAAAATCATTCGTTCCAAGAGAAACGAGTTCTTAACGTTCCCTTTAAGTTAGTTGTTTAGTTTCGTTACTGTTTTCTCGTTTTCTTTCCTCTTTAATCAGTTACATTTCGTATTATTTTGCTCGATAATCCTTAAAAGATATATTTTTTTTTTTAAATGGTGGTAACAAATTTGTATCAAATTAAAATAATAAAAATTTATTAACTAAATAAAACTAGACAGTAAAATTAAATAAAATAAAAACTTCAAAGTCGTTCCAAAAATAACGTAGTTCCATGGAAACTTGGAACGGTTGGAACCGTTTCAACACTGGAACTAGTTTTTTTTATAGTTTCGTTCCGTTCCGCCCATCCCTAGTTCAAAGTAAGCTAGGGTACTACTTAAACTATACAGGGTTGCCTACGGACCCTCGCTGTGTCCTGACTTGCACACTCTTGACCTGTTTATTATGAAATTTAGATGGATTGTCAAAAGTAGCCTGCAGATAGACCCAGATTAATTTCACCGTCTGGGCTCTCTAAATATTGATAAATTGATACTGTAAGTCATGTAAAAAAAAAAGTTTCATAAAAATTTGGGGGGAAAATTAAAAAAAAAATTGACATGACAGGCTTTAAAAGCAAAAAATCATTAATGTATACGAAATACGACGCGAGGAAGCTATGTGCCACACTAATTGGCAAAGTATTTTGTGTCACTGCTTTCTACAAAAATAGAAAAGCATTTATGTTTTACAATTTTATTTTTCAATTGACTTCTCTTCATCTCGTCTTTCTAAGTTGATTTTCAACTAAAAAAAAAAAAAACTTTAATAAAAAAAACAGAGGTCGAAAAATTAACTCTGAGCCATGTTTTTTCAAGTGGGTTAATTAGAGGGGAATTTATTGTTGAAGTGGGTATAACTGTTTGGAAACAAAAGCTGCGTACTTGAACGGCTCCTGTGAAGGTATTTAATTGTACAATATTGAAGAGCTGAGTACCAATGTTTCGGACTGTTATTAACTCTCCCAGTGTAATCGGATCCCTTTTAAGTCAGGTCTATTTGGTATCCGAATATATGATTGGCATTAGAAGAAAAATACCTTTTTCCGTGGTAGGCTGTGAAATAGTAACTTTAGAGCCTAAAAAACATGGCTATAATCTATTTTTTCATTACGTGGACTTTTCATTACTCCTAGCTGTAAAGAAAATAGTACATTACGCGTCGAATGCGGAAAGTAGAATTTTGCATGCGAGTGTGGAGTTTGCACCCGAGCAATAGCGAGGGTAGTAAAACCACACGAGCAATGCAATATGCCGTTTTCGCACGAGTTGCGTACCGTACTTTATCTACGATTGTTAGATTTAAATAATAAATAAAGAAAAAAATAAACTTGCTGTATGTAAGTTCGTATCTCTCTCTTGATAAAGATGGCATTTATTCTTGAGTTGTATTTTTTGCCGAATTAATTATTTCTGGAGGAGTATTATTCTCCACATTTTCGTCATAGCACTTGATTCACTTATTGTTTTTCACTAAAATCTCGATATAAACCGTTATTTTAATAAAAGAACTGAAAATTAGTTTTGTTAAATGTAAACAAACCCGCTAATCGTGCGTAAAGCTGAAGAATTCCTCTTCTTTACCGTGCTAGCGTGGTAAAGAAGAGGAATTATTCAGAACTATGAGACGCGCATGCGCAATGAATACAAGTACGTAAATAATCACTTTCTACGCATCTAAACAAAGATATAATGTTTATATTTCGTATCAATCGTAGATAAAATCTTTTACGTCCTAGGAACTAAAAGATTTTTATTTTCCAAAACTTTTATTCATCAAAACTTGCGTTAGTAGCGCTGCAGTCTTTGTAGAAATGCTTAGTACGATTTAATTCCGCTAGATGTCAATGCGTTTTATTTATCTTTTCTTATAGTGTAACCTCTTTTTAAGTTTTTTTTTAAATATTAAGTATGTACTAATATTTGTTATTATTATATTGATTATTTATTAATATTTAATGTTTTTTCATTGTCTGCTTGGCAATATTTACTGTCTCGCTTCGCTCGACAGTAAATGTAATTGCCGCGGTAAAGAAAAAACTCACTTCACAGCCTAGTAACATAATATACTATTTTTGCCTTTTAGTCGAGAAATCATAGTCAAAACCAAAAAGGCGTAAGTCCAAAAATTCAAAAAAAAAAATCTTTGTTTAATAACTTGTTGTTTACTTTATATAAGAAAGTGTTTATTTTCAATTGTGACATTTGTACATTTTATAAAATATAAAATGAAATATATTGATAGTTAATGTTCAAACTATACAAGAAGTTCTTATTTAAAACATGGCGCAGTCGGTAGGACAATAATTTATATTTGACCTTCGATACTTCTGACAAATACTACATGAGTCTATTATATTCTTAACATCCGACCTGATCCCTGGCCAATAATAGTAACTGGAAACAATTCCATTCATCTTCGCTTCAGTAATACTAACATTTCTAAACATGGCTGGCCTGAATCAGTGGAATCAGGAGGTGAATTAGCTCATTATTTTAAACTTAGAAACGACATTCAGTTAGATGACGGGTTGTTGTATTTTAATAATAGAATTCTAATCCCTAAAAAATTGCGATATTTAATTATTAAGAGACTTCACGAAACTCACTTGGGTGAAGCGAAGATGAATGGAATTGTTTCCAGTTACTATTATTGGCCAGGGATCAGGTCGGATGTTAAGAATATAATAGACTCATGTAGTATTTGTCAGAAGTATCGAAGGTCAAATATAAAAGAGCCCCTTATCAACCATGAATTGCCGACCACACCATTTGTTAAAGTAGGTGCAGATATTGCCGATTGGGCAGGAAAATACTATTTAGTGCTGATGGATTATTATTCTAGGTGGTTAGAAGTGATAAAAATTAACAATAAAACAAGCAATGCTGTGAAACAGGCATTGATTCAAATTTTTTCTAGATTAGGAATTCCTCAAATTTTAATAGCTGACAATATGCCATTCAGTTCATATGAACTACAGGAATTCGCAAAAAAATGGGATTTCAAGATTCAAACAACTAGCCCACATTACCCTCAGGCTAATGGATTAGCAGAGAAAGGAGTGGGGATAGCAAAGAAAATCATTAAAACGTCTTTAGAATCCGGTGTAGATATGAATTTAAGCCTTCTTAACTATAGGAATAGCACTGTGGCAGGGCTGGAATTTTCACCAGCGCAACTATTAATGGGCCGGGTGCTACGGTCAAAACTTCCCGTCCCTGCTGATAGGTTGACAGTGAGGACAGTTCCAAACAAAGCTAGAGCTGACATAGACAAAAACAGGGACTACCAAAAGAAACACTATGATATAAATGCAAAAAGACATGAGACAAGTTTTCTACCCGGACAAACAATATACATACAAAATGTTAGAACTAAGTACTGGGAACCTGGGGTTATACTTAATACAGTAGGGGCTCCAAGATCTTATCTTGTGAAGACTGACTCAGGACTGACATACAGACGGAACTCTCATTTCATCAGACCTAGGGTAGTATGTGTCTAAAAGGGGAAGATGTTTAATAACTTGTTGTTTACTTTATATAAGAAAGTGTTTATTTTCAATTGTGACATTTGTACATTTTATAAAATATAAAATGAAATATATTGATAGTTAATGTTCAAACTATACAAGAAGTTCTTATTTAAAACAATCTTCTCTTTTTGAAATCAGCGAAAAATTATCTACAGAATGGTTTAAAGGAGCTAATTCTAGCCTGTTGTGTGTGCAATGAAATATCGAGCTTAATACATCAGGGTTAAGTTTGTAAGAAGTATGTAGAGCCAAGTATAAAGGGTTTAAGTAAATTTAACACCTTTGTACATTCTCTGATGAGATATCTGATTTTAGTATAAAGAGCATAAGTCAACTTACACGTATGTATATCATTCAACACCTTCATGCTGTTGTAATATAATCAAATATATATATATATATATATATATATATATATATATATATATATATATATATATATATATATATATATATTCCAAAAATATTATTAACTATATAATTAATTAACTTACCAGATATTATAAAGCGATGTAACTAGTACCCTTTAGTACATTTTAACTAATGAAACACTCGAGAGGACACTGAGATCACACATTTAGAGAATTTAAAGAAAAAGAAAATATAAAAATAGTAAAATACGAAGAGTATAAAAGTAATAATATGAAGTGATTATGAAAAACTTATTAAATTCTATAGAGTTTGAGTTTAATACAGGTGTTTAATTAGAAATTATAAATGTGACTATGCTGGTCTGATTGTATACTTAATATAGAATTGAAATAACAGTGGTTAGAGGTGGTTAGAGCATTTGTCTCTGCGCATGCCCAGTCTAAAGTGCGCCTGCGCATCTCAGATTGGTCATGCGCAGAGTTCCTCTGTTCGGTTCTGCAGTCCGGACAATTGTTTAACAATGAATGAAACTATTATGTGTATGGGAAGGTTTAGTAAGAGCAGGTTTGTTTGACAGATTTTTATTTTCTTTATTTTTCCATTGTGACGGATAATAAAAAAGTAATAAATAACACCTGTTATGATTCGACTAAGGTAATATTTTTCCGATGATTGACGGTTCATAATGTATTTAATGATGATTCTTGGACTTAATCCAGACTAAAAATAACATAAATCATCTTTGTAAAATAGAAAATGAAAAAGAGGAAAACTCCAATTTTTATTTAACTGTAATGATGCTCTTACTTTTTATATAAACAAAAAAGAAAAGAAATATAATTTAAAATTAATTCTAACTGAAGTTAAAAGTGGGATCATTATGTCAAGATTTGCTTTATCATACCCTTAAGCTATGCAAGATAATATGTAATTTTACTTGACTTATCCGTTCTTCCATGTTAAGGTACATTTTTTGTTTAGGATTATGCAGATTATACCAATTTTATCAATGCTTTAATTCAAGAATGTAGAAACAACATCCCATAATAAAACAAAAAAATAAGTAGGTAAAAGTAATAATTGAATAACAGGATGTATAATGTATGATTTTACAACAGTTGATTTTAGAAAATGTTGTAGATTTAGCATATAATATATAGTATTTAGTTTATAACTATTTAGCTCGTCAAAAATAATAAAAAAATCGGTCCGAGACAACTCAGACAAACTTTTTCATATACAAGAGTCCATAATTACTTAGCCCAGTGTTTTCCATTTATTAGTTTTCGTAGGTACATTTAATTATTATTGAATATTTCATCAAAATTTGTCAAATAAAATATTTATCCTCGGCGGGGAATCGAACCCGTCATGACGTATTTCCGTGAAATATAATTTTCAAGTCTTTGTTGATTTTTCGGAGCTATATTTTTCCTGTGTTTTGGGTATTTGCGTCGGATATAATATGACTCCAAAGTTTCAAATTTTTCCGTGTTGAAAACTTTTGGAGATACAGATGCGACCACTAGACAGACAAACGGAGGAAATTATAAGGGACACAAAAAAATACAATAAACAGGTCAAGTGTGTGCTAGTCAGCACACAGCGAGGGTCCATAGGCCACACTATATAGTGTTTAACTGTAAAGTGTATAAACATTTTTTTTTTTAAATACTAAAAAGCTTACTTTGAACCATTCTATAAGGGTCTGATATTCTCAAAACACACACTGATAAAGTATTTTTTTGCCACTGAACCGGACTACAACCATATAAATACATCGAAAAGACCATAATTATAAAAAAAACGTATTTTGTCAATAAAAAATAAAATAATTTTTTTCTCGAAATTTCCAAACAGTGGTATCTTTACTTTTGGTCGAAGAATGTTCAGGAATTTTTTTCAGATTTTTTGCACTTCGCATAAGCGAGATAGAGGGGGGGGGGGACACGTTTCACACCCGCTTCAAACTTGCCTACGCACGCCCTGTCAATGTTATATCCAAAGAATTATATATTTTTGTAATCAGCTCGACGTACCCTTTCATATGATACCACTCACGGTGTCAAAAAAAAAAAAAAAATAATAACCCTTAAGTTGTTTTACCCTAATTTTTTTGAAAAATGTTTTTTTTAAGTCGCTATATTTTTAAAATATGTGGGCAGGTACAAGACACATACATGCCAAATTTCAAAGTGATCGGACGAAAGGTGTAGCCGTGAGAACACGCGAGAGGACGGACGGACAGACACACGCAGGAAAATATAAGGGTCCTTGGTTTTGCCTACGGACCCGAAAAATGACTTTGACTAAATAACTATTAAGAAAAAGGGATGTTTAGTCCAATGTACTTTGGGTGAAAGGAATATCCCACTTCTTTTTTGATAAGGGGAGTATCAGTATAAAGAAGAACATTCCGTACACCTTCTTTACATTGTTACTCCTATGTTTTTTCAAAAGGGGAGTAACAATATAAAAAAGTTTTAATTTTTTTTGAGCTGAGCGAAGCGACGCTCTTATACTGCACTTTGCATTTGGTTGGACGCATACTCCTCCTGAACGGCTGAACCGATCCGCACAAAATTTGGCACGGTCATAGTGACTAACCACAGGAAGGTATAAATCGTAAATGGTCCAAATTGGTACACAGGGGTACGGAGTACGGGGTTCAAACGTTAAAATAGTATATGCTTTCATGATGCATGTCGTTGGAAAGCTCTTTAAGAGTAAAGTTATTGTTGTTATGTTCACTTTTGTTATATTTTCATTTAAGAATGGGGGGGTAAAATAGAAATACAGGAAAAAAAATGCTCTTTAATTAAAAATTAGAAATATTACTATTTTTGATCCGATTTCAGCTGTTTATAAATAAAAATGTTTATTGTTTAAGATTAAAATGCACGTTCTGCCAACATTGCAAGCAGACAACTGCATTGCACATCTAGTAATATTGACTAACTTTTCTTTAATTTTCCTGGGTTTTATTAACTCAACGCATATTATTAACTCGATAAAACATAGCTTCACTAATATTTGAACAATAAATTGCAATATTACCATGTTTTCAAATTACAATTTTGTCATTGTAGTGTAATAAATCCTTTTTCAGGAATTTTTGGAACGAAGTTCCTTATGGTACGTTCTGGAGCCCGGGAGTGAATCCGAAAAAAAACGACCAAAATCACCGTCACAAAATAACCGTCACGAAATCTACCGATGACAATAACTTGAGTAAAAGATCACCGAGTTAGTTGAAATTTGGTACACATGTTCATTTTACCAATGCCCAGGCTAAGTTCTTTGCACAACGTTATCCGCCCAAGCGTTCACGCGCAACGCTCGCGTAAACGTAAGCTTCAAATTTAAAATTGGATTTTTTGGACGGGAAAAAATTCTAACTTCATCTATTTAATGAGACAAACAACTTTTTTTAAATTTTTTTTTTTAGTAAATCGAACACCGACACTGCTATGAAGTGATAAAGATCGCTAAATTTATTAAAGCGGACCTAAACGTTTTAAATAAAGAAAACAACGTTTTTACCGATATCTAATGATTTCAATAAAACTTCATACACATCGTCTAAAGTACAATTGGAACAGGCATGTAAAATTTCAACCTGATACAAGCAGAAGTGTTTTTATCTCCAGTAGGGAGAAAAAGTTATGATTTTGAATTAGTTTAGAGGGACTAAAACAGGTCTCTTCATCCCTGAACTCAAAAAGTAGGGAGAAAAAGTAAAAGTAGGGCGAAAAAGTAAAGTAGGGCAAAAAAGTAAAGATTGCAACATAATTATTTTATAAATAGTAGAAAATGTATGGCTAATGTAATGAAGTTGTTGAAATCAGGTTGGCGGCACTGCGCTTTTTTGACCATGTTTATCTTTGTTTACAACATTATAACCTGCATCTAAATAACCTTCTATTTGAGTTTAATTCCAATTCTTATTTGTTTTTAATATTGAATCTCTTATATCTGCTATTAAAAGTTCTAATAATTATTGTTATTTATTAAAATAATAAATAAAAACTGTGCGATGGACGAAAATGTGTATTTTCTTCCTACTGGAGATAAAATATTGTATGTACCTCGTGAGTAAAGTGCCATTTATTCCCCTCGCGATAATTATCTCCCTCGGCTGCGCCTCGGGAGCTAATTAGAGTTATTCCCTCGGCTTCGCCTGGGGATTTAGGGACTATGGTTCCTTCGGCTTCGCCTCAAGAACCAACTTTTTTCGTTCAGGGAATAATGGCTTACTTTACTCCCTAGGTGCATAAATAACTATTGTGTTGGTGATTTATATTTTATAATATAATATTTTAATTGGAGATTCGCCGACGGAGGTGTGATGGGTGACAGTTATTTTTTTCTCTACAACCATCTGCTTTAATTATAAACTAATCAAAATTTTTATTTTCTCAATTTACCATAATTTATTGTAAGACGTTCTTTTCAAAGTTAATAAAAAGTTTTTCTTTTAATTTTGCCTAGTACAAATAGTTACTTTTAATTTTGTCTCTTATTCTAACTCCGCCATGTATAAGTAGTTAGTATCATATACTTAGTACTGTAATTATATAATTTATATTTAATATAAAGCGTAAGGAACTTCGTTCCTACCGGGTGTGCCACGACACCACACGTATTTTTCTTCTTAAATGATGTCATAGAAGTTATTTCTAAATGTTTTTACAAATCAAACTAATCCATATGACATTAAAGAAAGAATAAAAAAAATCTTCTGTACAGTCTATTTTCAAATACCAAACTGCTCATTAGTTTGATGGCCTGAATAGGTTTTTGAATAACCTTAATCGCTGTCATCCATCAAACGAATCCTTTCTTCTCTCAAAGTAACCACCGCATGGTTAATCTTACTTACAAGAAGTCAACCTCGAAAAAAAAAAACAAATACTCAACCTTTCACAATGCAGTAACATCATATATACTCGAAAATATATTCAGAGATGAAAAAAAACAACAAAAAGGTCAAAACAAAACATTTTCCATCTCCTAGTACACTATTGTAATTGTAAAATCGTATAATTCTACATATGTTGGCTTGAAAAATTATAGGATCTTGGATAAGAAGGTGGATGTATTCGCTAAGTCTTTGAATACGAAAAAAAAAAAAAAAAAATAGGGACTGCATTGAATTCATAATGATCATTGCATAATGGCGTTGCAAACATACTCCTATTCAAAAAAATACTTTAAGAGTCATAACTGTTTTCTTTCTTTAAAGAATTAAAAAAAAAAAAACAGATGGTTGAGATATTTTATCCGATACTTGGCTTAAAAGACTTTTTGCCGTTTTATAATCCAGCTTTGAAAATAAAAGGAGAGAACGGAGATGAAGTGACAGTGCATTAAGTCCGATGATCCTTTTTGGCTTTTAGAAAATACTCCGCTGTCAAGTGGAAGGAGTGGCAGTCGGCTGTCTATTACCCGGCTTGCCAACTCGCCTTGACAGCGCTTGTTCAAGTTTAAAGACTATCTGTCAGCCATCTAGCTGTCTCTAGTTTCTCGTGTCCCTTGCATCGAAAATTCAATAAAACCCAAATGATCGAGGGATACGACCAAAGAATACCTTTTATTGTGTCCTATAAATATCATATATATATATATATATATATATATATATATATATATATATATATATATATATATATATATATATATATATATATATATATATATATATATATATATATAAAAGTACAGAGCATTTTATTTTAATCTACCCACTTATTCTTCCTTTTATACTCAATAAAGCTTTTTATTTAGATAAATTTATTCACATTCTTTTTTTTAAATTGTATCTTATACAATATCAATCTTCATCATCTTCTTTAACGAGTGGTTGATGAATACTTTTCTTTCATCATTTTATATATTTTTTAAATACATAAATGCAGGGCTCGTTTGGAGGCGGAACGGCGGTCCGGGACCTCTGGCGGAACGGCGGTCCGGGACCTCTCTCTCTGATAAATAAAAAATAAAATTATCGGCAAAAATAAAAAAATTACTTAAAAATTTATCTACGATTGTGGATTTTGATAATAAATACAGAAAAAATAGACATCCAATTAGTGTGGCACATATCTTCCTCGTATCCTATCATATACTTTATTGTTATATTAACATTAAAATTATTGTTATATTACTTTATTGTTATATTGTTTATTGTGTAAAAACTATAATTAGTTTTAGCGATCTTTAACACTTCATAGCGGTGTTGCTGTTGGCTTTACAAAAAAATTGTATTTAAAAAAAATGTTTGTCTCATTGAATAGATGAAGTTAGATTTTTTCCCGACCTAAAATTCCAATTTTAAATTTGAATTTCACGTTTAGGCGAGCGTTGCTCGTGAACGCTTGGACGGATAACGTTGTCCAACGAACTCGTCCTGGGCATTGGTAAAATGAACATGTCTACCAAATTTCATTAAAATTGATCGACATTTACTTAAGTTATAGTCAAACGTTTCAATATTCGCGGACACACAGACCGACAGACAGACAGACAGACACGAGACCAAAAATGTTCCCTGATGTCTGAAACGCATTTCTGTCTTGGAATTTTCAAAATCGGAGACATAAAAGTTTTTCGTTCACAATGCTTCCGTTACCTTCAGTAAGCTCGGAAGCAAAATTAATAAACTTCCTGTATGTTAGTATTTCTTTTTTGATTAAGATGAAATTATTTCATGAGTTGTATTTTGTGCCGAATTAATTATTTTGGGAGGCGTATTATTCTCCTCATTTTCGTCCTAATCATTTAAATCACTCATTGTTTTTCACTAAAAACTCGATATAAACAAAAAGCAAAATAGTTTTGTTAAATGTAATAGTACATTACGCGTCGAGTGCGGAAAGTAGCATTTTGCATGCGAGTGTGGAGTTTGCACCCGAGCGACAGCGAGGGTAGTAAAACCACACGAGCAATGCAAGATGACGCACGAGTTGCGTACCTTAATTTATCTACGATTGTTAGATTTAAAAAATAGACTGCCAATTAGTGTGGCACATAGCTTCCTCGCATCCTATCATGTGCTATAACAATTATTTGTATATTACTTTATTGTTATATTGTTTATTTTGTAAAAACTATTAATAGTTTCAGCGATCTATAACACTTCATAGCGGTGTCGCTGTTGGTTTTACTAAAAAATTGTATTTGTAAAAAATGTTTGTCTCATTGAAAAGATGAAGTTGGATTTTTTCCTCGACCTAAAATTCCAATTTTAAATTTAAAGTTCACGTTTACGCGAGCGTTGCTCGTGAACGCTTGGACGGATAACGTTGTCCAACGAACTCGTTCTGGGTATTGGTAAAATGAACATGTCTACCAAATTTCATCAAAATCGGTCGACATTTACTCAAGTTATCGTCGCACGTTTCATAATTCGCGGACACACAGACCGACAGACAGACAGACAGACAGACAGACAGACAGACAGACAGACAGACACGAGACCAAAAATGTTCCCTGATGTCTGAAACGGATTTCTGTCTTGGAATTTTTAAAATCGGAGACATAAAAGTTTTTCGTTCTCAAAAGTGAACACAATGCTTCCGTTACCTTCGGTAAGCTCGGAAGCAATAAATATAGAAAAAATAAACTTGCTGTATGTAAGTTCGTATCTCTCTCTTGATAAAGATGGCATTAATTCTTGAGTTGTATTTTTTGCCGAATTAATTATTTCTGGAGGAGTATTATTCTCCACATTTTCGTCAAAGTCACTTGATTCAATCATTGGTTTTCACTAAAAACTCGATATAAACAGTTACTTTAATAAACAGCAAATTAGATTTGTTAAATGTAAACAAACTCGGTAATCGTGCTTAAAGCTGAAGAATTCCTCTTCTTTACCGCGCTAGCGTGGTAAAGAAGAGGAATTCTTCAGAACTATGAGACGCGCATGCGCAATGAATGCAAGTACGTAAGTAATCACTTTCTACGCATCTAAACAGAGATATAATGTTTATATTTCGTATCAATCGTAGATAAACTAACTTACTAATAGTGCTTTAAGGTGAAGAATTCCTCTTTTTTTGGCACTACGGCGATAAAAAAAGAAGAATTATGAACGCGCATGCGTAATGAATACAGCTACGAAAAGAATCACTTTCGGAGCATCAAAACAGTGCTATATTTCGTATCCATCGCCGATAAAATATATTTTTCTGTATTAAGTATAATTAAGTGAGCTTTTATAGCTATTTAAATATTCTTTTATAATTTTTAAGGGAATAATAATTACAAAATATATATTTATTCAAGGTATACATTTTGAAATTATCTACTGAGTTATAAATATTTGAATAGCATGAAGAGATAGTTTGTACAACTAAGATAAATATATAACACTGGTAGGATAAAGTGTATAGATACTAGAGATCTCTAGAAGGTTAAAAGATAAATATATTTTAGAGATAAGCAAGTAGAGATGGAGTTAATTCGACGAGGAAGACTCGAGGGAGCTAATTTTAAGGTGTTTCCCAGATTTAAACCTTACAAGCCGATTCATAGCTGAGAGGAGAAAGTTCTTCAAAATACTACCACTTTCTACTTCCAAATAGTGAAGAATGTTTCTGGACAATTTAATCAATATTATTAACTCTTTAGACTTCGTTTAGTGTAACAGTAGTAATATAAACATTTAGAAAAACACGGTTTTTGCTTCCGAACTTACCGAAAGTAACGGAACCTATGTGGTCGTTCTAAGGAACTTAAAACTTTTATCTCCAGTAGGGAGAAAATGTTATGATTTTGAATTAGTTTAGAGGGACTAAAACAGGTCTTTTCATCCCTGAACTCAAAAAGTAGGGAGAAAAAGTAAAAGTAGGGCGAAAAAGTAAAGTAGGGCAAAAAAGTAAAGATTGCAACTTAATTATATTATAAATATGTAGTAGAAAATGATTGGCTAACTTAGAATAATACTATATATAGAAGGAGCATAGAATCGGAATCCTAAGCAATTACTGATAAGAGACTGAAGCCAACTTTTGCCGAGAGGTTGTGTCCTTAAGACCAGGCTGCCAACATAACAACACTTATTTTTCATTATACTGGAGAAGGTTGGACATACTTTTGTAACTATTCAAAGCCCGCTCACAAACAATCAAGAAGACTATAAGATTTTTATTCCAATACAAATTAATTTATTCTTGTTATGCATTTAATTTTTTTAAATATATATATATATATATATATATATATATATATATATATATATATATATATATATATATTTTATATATATTTTTTTTTTACCTACCATCCAAATTTCATTACAATCGGACGAGTTGTCTTTAAGATAAGTAGGTTAGCAAAAATTGAGTGACAGACCGACACACTGTCACAAAACCAAATAATTTCAAGATAAAAAGAACTTTTTATATACTACGTTTTTAAATTTTCTGTTGAATCGTAGGTAATGTTGATAATATAATTGTTATTGTTATATAATATATAATGATAGTGAAAAAAAAATAGTTCCGAATTTATTTACTTCACATAAATGACAACCATCCAGAGAGCTGATCTTAAACCTATAAAAGGATAAATCTTTGTACAACGGATCTCCCCAACACCAAATCTAAAGCATGCCATCGATATATTTGAAATAATATAATCGATAAATAATATAATCGATATTTCCTGTTTTGCTGTCATTCAATGTTTATCTATCTCAAAATTAAGATAAATATTGGATATGGCAAAACAAATAAAATAACTTGCGGATTTTTTTCCGAACTAACTTTCCGCACAGCAAAATTTGCTGAAAATTAATTAAATTCTGCTGAAAGACGGCTAAAAGTATTAAAATAATGCATTGTCATCGTGTTCTGAGCTATGCTAAAAGTTTCAAATGTCTAGCTATTCGGGAAGTTAGTTAGAAATCGATTGCCAGATTTGTACCGGACAAACAAACAAACAAGATTGCAAGCTAATAAAAACGTAGTAAAATGCTCCCTGATGTCTAAAACGGATTTTTAAAATCGGAGATTTTAACATATTTTTTCGTTCTTCAAAACGATCTCAAGCTGCCGTAACCTTCGTTAAGCTCGGATGCAAAAACATTTAACATTGCGTAGGTAATTTTTATTCTTTTTTTTGGTGGGGGGGGTGGGGGAGGTAAGTGAGGTTCCAATCAGTTTCATGGCTATGGCTACAAATGTGCCAAATTTAAAATTTCTAGCTTAGGTTTTTGCTAGGGATCTTATTTACCTCAGTTAACAAATTTTATATTGAAAAATAAAATTTAAAAACCATTTAAATATTGGTTAGATACAAAATAAAACTACAGTTAAAATTTAAGTTTTATTAAATAAAAAACTTTTTTCAGGTTTAAAAAGTTTAATTAACTTTATCTAAAAACAAGTGAAAAATTATAATTATCTTAAAAATTCAAACAGAAATTGGCTTTCTAATAAATTCTAAGATAATGTAATCGTCTTGTCAATCAGGATTCAGCATGAAAATGTCTCGAAGTGGGAACGAATTATTGCAAAAGTAAGCATTTAAAACTTCTTTTAGACTTGACTACTTCAGAAGAGAAAAAACTTGTTTAATATACTCAAAAGACAAATTATTTTATCTTGATTATTAAATAATGAATAATCGAATAAAGAATTAACAATATTATGAAGTTACGTATTTAAAAAAAAAATATATATATATATATATATATATATATAATATATATATATATATATATATATATATATAGATTCGTAAAGGCCTACATAAGAACTCATTTCAACTTTTCATAGCTAGTTAAGAACTCATTTGTGAGTCCATAATATTATGGACTCATGCAAGTTTTCATAGCTATTTAAGAACTCATGAGTTCTTAAATAGCTATAAAATTGAATATATATGAGTCTACAATCGTGAGTCCTTAATATTAAGAACTCACGCTCGTTCTTGAACCTGTGAGCTCCTACGGTTACTAGTTTCCTAATCAGCCTAAGGTCTTCCCCACTCTAACCCTATTATAGCCCAGCGCTCTTACACTTACATACCTCAATTAATCTAGTTTTGATCTGCGTGTAGAGCACGTCTCAAAGCCTTCCTTGTCTCTGTCACACTCTGTTTTTTCTCCCTCGTTCTTTACTCTCCCTTACTCCCTTGGCTTCCTCATTATAATTATAATTGTTACCCGGAATAGTTTTTTTAACTCTCTGCTTGATTCTTGGTGTCGATTGATTTAAACTTCATATTGTTGTATGGTATTTTTGATTGTGCTGGGTTGTTTTTCTTACTTTTCGTTTCATTTATAGTTTTGAATCCTATTTTAATTTTTGTTTTATTTAGTTTAACTTACTAATCTATAAATATGTATGATATTATTAACATATATATATATACACTCGTATATATATATGTAAATAAAAAGGTAATAATAAAGGTAATTAAAAAGATAAGTTTATTTTTGACACTGACGCAAAATGACTATTCTCTGTAAACGTTGTAAGAAACTTTTTTCAGAAAAGGCATATTTACAAAAACATATAAGACGTGTTCTTGCGATTAAACAAAATAAATTCACCTGTCATCATTGCAAGAAAAAAATTATTGATAAACGAAGTCTTAACAAATACATCAAGTTGTTTCTACTTCAGGACCATAATATCTCAAAGTACTTTTTAAATTCATAATTGAAGCGAGCGTAGCGAGCTTCCTACATTCAACGAAATATGCTCCGTGTCTGTCTGTCTGTCTGTCTGTCTGTCTGTCTGTCAGTAACGTTCACGCGTGTGACGATAACTTCAGTAAAAGTTGACCGATTTAGTTAAAATTTGGTATACATGTTCCTCTTACTAATACTCAGGCTAAGTTCGTTGGACAGCGTGATCCGTCCAAGATTTCGCGCGCAACGCTCGCGTAAACGAGAGGTACAAAAATTAAATTGGAATTTCAGGACGGGAAAAGATTCTATCATCATCTATTCGATGAGACGAACATTTTTTTCAAAATTTCAACTTGATACAAGCAAAATTCTTTGCGTAGTGACGAGATACATTTATAATAATTGTTTAAAAGCTACCGCGGGTGGTGAAGATTGTTATAGCCGTATAGTGTATAGGTTTGTTTAGGAAGTAAAGCTTTGTACCGAGTACCCCCACTCTAGCCTACACTACCCTCTTCCACTTATCTTTAACTATGACATTCATCATGATTAATAAATTTCAATATTCAGTATTTCATTGCAATACGCTCGCTTCAATGATAGAGCCACGCGATGCCTAGTTATAATAAAGAGAACATTTAAAATTAAAAAGAAACAAAAAAATCAGGTTTTAAAAGCCCTTCATACCCAAATTCAATTTGGTAAAATATTAGATCCACTCATAATCATTTACTTTTTCGTGTTTATTTATTTACTAGGCATCGCGTGGCTCTATCATTGAAGCGAGCGTATTGCAATGAAATACTGAATATTGAAATTTATTAATCATGATGAATGTCATAGTTGAAGATAACTGGAAGAGGGTAGTGTAGGGAAGAGTGGGGGTACTCGGTACGAAGCTTTACTTCCTAAACAAACCATACACTATACGACTATAACAATCTTCACCACCCGCGGTAGCTTTTAAACAATTATTATAAATGTATCTCGTCACTACGCAAAGAATTTTGCTTGTATAAAGTTGAAATTTTGCATACCTGCGTTTCAATTGTGCATTAGATGGTGTATATGAAGTTCTTTTAAATCGTTTCGTTAGAACGTAAGATATCGGTAAAATGGTTGTTTTCTCTGTTATAAACGTTTAGGTCCGCTTTAATAGTTTTAGCGATCTTTATTAAGTCATAGCGGTGTCGCTGTTGGTTTTAGTAAAAAATGTTATTTGAAAAAAATGTTCGTCTCATCGAATAGATGATGATAGAATCTTTTCCCGTCCTGAAATTCCAATTTAAATTTTGTACCTCTCGTTTACGCGAGCGTTGCGCGCGAAATCTTGGACGGATCACGCTGTCCAACGAACTTAGCCTGAGTATTAGTAAGAGGAACATGTATACCAAATTTCAACAAAATCGGTCAACTTTTACTCAAGTTATCGTCACACGCGTGAACGTTACTGACAGACAGACAGACAGACAGACAGACAGACAGACACGGAGCATATTTCGTTGAATGTAGGAAGCTCGCTACGCTCGCTTCAATTATTTTTTTTAAGTTATTGTGTGTTAAGGCCTCTTTTAGTTTCTGTAATTGAAGCGAGCGTAAGCGAGCTTCTTACATTCAACGAAATATGCATCTTGTCTGTCTGTCTGTCTGTCTGTCTGTCTGTCTGTCTGTCAGTAACGTTTACGCGTGTGACGATAACTTGAGTAATATAATAGTTGACCGATTTAGTTGAAATTTGGTATACATGATCCGTCAGCGTGATCCGTGATGACAGAGTGATCCGTCCAAGAGTTCGCGCGCAACGCTCGCGTAAACGAGAGGTTCAAAAATTTAATTGGAATTTCAGGTCGGGAAAAGATTCTATCATCATCTATTCGATGAGACAAACATTTTTTTCAAATAACATTTTTTAGTAAAACCAACAGCGACACCGCTATGAATTAATAAAGATCGCTAAAACTATTAAAGCGGACCTAAACGTTTAAAATAGAGAAAACAACCTTTTTACCGATATCTTACGTTCTAACGTAACGATTTTAATAAAACTTCATAGACACCATCTGATGCACAATTGAAACAGTCATGCAAAATTTCAATTTGATACATGCAGTAGTTTGTTTGTAGCAAAGAGATACAAATTATAAATATTGAAATGGAGATGTGTGGTTAGAGGAATAGTAAGAATGCGAGGTGGTTCCTTTACTACTAGCCGCTGTACTACTACCAGACTCATTATCTATCAACTCATCATGATTCACAATAATCTATTTTTTCAATATTCCATACATATTTATTACTATAGGCTCGCTTCAATGATAGAGCCAGGCGATGCCTAGTTTAACACTGTTTAATACTGGAATTTTGGGTCTGTTTTGGCCGTTTGTGTTTATATTATAATTGTGATAAATCGATTAACACTGCTTTGACCTCGCCATAACGTTTTTAAGATATTTTATCACTTTTGACCGTTTTTCGACCAAATGGTCTGTCATTTTTGGTCAGTTTAAAAAAAAAAAAAAAAAAAAAAATGCATATCCTCTGTAAAACATAGCTTAACACGGTTTTGACCTGATTATTTGCTTCCGAGCTTATACCGAAGGTAACGGAAGCATTGTGTTCACTTTTGAGAACGAAAAACTTTTATGCCTCCGATTTTAAAAATTCCCAGACAGAAATCCGTTTCAGACATCAGGGAACATTTTTGGTCTCGTGTCTGTCTGTCTGTCTGTCTGTTGGTCTGTGTGTCCACGAATTATGAAACGTGCGACGATAACTTGAGTAAATGTCAACCGATTTTGATGAAATTTGGTAGACATGTTCATTTTACCTATGCCCAGGACGAGGAGTTGGACAATGTTATCCGCGCAAGCATTCACGAGCAACGCTCGCGTAAACGTGAACTTCAAATTTAAAATTGGAATTTTAGGTCGGGAAAAAAATCTAACTTCATCTATTCAATGAGACAAATATTTTTTTCAAATACAATTTTTCAGTAAAACCAACAGCGACACCGCTATGAAGTGTTAAAGATCGCTAAAACTATTAATAGCTTTTACACAATAAACATTATAACAATAAAGTTCATGATAGGATGCGAGGAAGCTATGTGCTACACTAATTGGCAGTCTATTTTGTATTTTATTACTTTTGATATTTTTTCGAGAGAAAGTATTGAGATGTCGCATAAATTTGATTTTGACGGATTTACACGTTTTGAGGTCCCCTGAGTCCAAAAAATTATAAAATGTTTGTTTGTCTTCCGCCTAAGCTACTGGGCGATGGTTATGAAATTTGACATACATGTTCAGAGAAATCATACCCCAAGGCGAAATCAAGAAGTGAATTTTAGCCCAAATTTGGGGGCCCTATGATATAAGCCGTTTTCACGGAAACAATCTATTTCTCGAGATAGAGAGAGGCAGGGTTCGATTCCCCGCCGAGGAGAAGTTATTTTTATGATACATTTTGATAAAATGTTCAATATACTTCAATTTATCCACGAAAACTCTGGGCCAAGTAACTATGAACTTATATATTATGAGAAAATTTGTCTGAGTTTTCTCGGACTGATATTTTACTTTATCATATAAATGGAGATAGGCGATGTTCGATTCCCCGCCAAGGAGAAGTTATTTTTATGATAAATTTTGATGAAAGCTTCAGTAATTATTAAAACAACCTACGAACTACGAACACTTATATTTTTTTCCCATTTCTTTTCTCAATAATTTTCTTCCCTTTTACCTCACTTTTTCTATCATCATCCATTTTTAAGTTAAACAATTTATGACTAAATAATGCATGTACAAGTTAAAATATAAAAGTTTAAAAGACACAAAGTTGAGAAGAAAAGAAAAAGAATACAAAAGAAAGTAAAATGATAAAAATAGTATTGCAAAAAATAATAATGTTACTTATCGGGTTTGGTCAGTATGTGGATGGGGGGGGGGGGGGGGGGGTATTTGATGACCGGGCGGCGTCATCAAATTTCAAGGTATCGAACTAAAGAAATTTAAAAAATAATTCTGACAGATATATCCTCGTTAGGCTATCATCATTTTTTGGATATCTCCGTCCGTTTAGAAGTATATAATGTCATAAATTGCTACCCAAAATAATTCCCTTTTTATAAAACACTTAACTAGATTTCAACATAAAAATTAACTTTATATATTTGTATATGTATAAGTATAAGGCAGAGAGAAGATGTAGAGAACCGATACTGACAATGTCTCGCACGAGACTGAATTCGAATATGTTAAAATAAAATAAAGTAGGAAGATTAGTTCAAACGAACAGAATGAAACATTAATGTATTAAACTAATAGGAAAAGACTAGGAATGAAATGACATAATATTATGTTGAAATGTAGTAGTGAGCGCGGTGTCACTAATAGTGAAACGGCGGGCTGAGAATATTAAGGTGTGAAGAGGTTTTTGATGAGTAATGAGTGATCTTTTAACCCTTTTTGGTTTGGCTTCAGTTGACAAAGAAAAGTTAACAATTTATGTAGAATTTTAAATAAATTCAGATATATTTTAATTTGAAGTAGAGAGATCAGGGGCACCCTTGAACTCTCTCTATCGCACCCCAGGGTGCCGCGGCTCCCACTTTGGGAACCACTAAATTAGTGGATACTTTCCACCATACTTAAAAATGCTTTAAACCAACTGATATGATGTACTTTATACATTGATCCAGTAAAAGAAAGTTACAATTCACATTATATACTCGTAGTTAGTTCTACGACACGATGGTTAGTTCCACGACTCGGTAGCTTTACTGCAGCTAAATCTTATTATTTATCACATCGTTTTGAAAGCGTTTCGGATCCAATTCGTTTTCAAAACGATACGCGTTCTTACAACAAAAAATACAGGTGATCGAAATATTTGTTTTCGAAATCTCGTAACGGTGAAGTCACGAGTAAAACCTTCTTTCTTGTTACCCAATATATCCGCGAATTTTTACATTTTATTTACAAGTTATTAAAAGTTTTTACAGGTTCTTTATAGTTTTAACTTTTTTTAAAAAACGTTTTTGCAGTTAAAAAAAAGAAACGGAAGCTCACGAAAACAAAGAACTTAAAAAGTGGAAAAGAGTAAAATAACCTGAAACCTCGATCCCCTCCACGACCTGTTCACACAAGCGTTTTGAATTCGATCCCCCGTTCCGATCACGTATTTTTGGTGGATCGGATCTAAACCGATACGATCCGTCGATCTCCGTTCGTACAGCGTTTTGAACTGGCGGATCGTTTTCAAAACCGTTTCCAAAACGATGTGTGAACGTAGTATATGTCTAAACTAGCTGGATACTCGTGCTTCGCTACGGGGTGTGTTATTTTCAATTTGATGGGTTTATTAACTTATTAAAGCGAGAATATCTAGGATCTATCCCTTCCCCTTACTTCTATACTCCCTGCCCTTTGATAAGATAATTTGCAAATAACCCAAATTAGTAACTGATTCCCGACTACTGAAGAAAAATTGTAAAAAGATTCGATTTTTGTGAAAAAAATTGGATAGACGCGAAGTCTCACGTAAAAAAGGTTTCGTTGGTATCGTGAACATAAAATTAGTGTAAGGGGGGGGGGGCAAAATTTGTATGTTATTGACAAAATGGCGAAGAAAATTAAACACTATCCACAAGTGTTATATATATTTGTAATCTACTCTTCAATACCTTTCACTTGATACGCCTCACACAATTTTACAGAAATATTTTTTTTTTGAGAGACATGAATTATCCGCCATCTTGTATTCAGTAAATCAGATCAAATTTCTAATCTTATTTTTTCTATGGCCCACTAGACCACACATTTTGCATATTTTTCTATATTTTTAGTAAGAGTGGAAATACGATTTTAAGGGGGGGGGGACACGCAAAATTGCGATGTATTTTCACAAAATGGCGCCGAAAATTAAACACTATCCACAAGTGGTATATATATATTTGTAATCTATTCTTCCATACCTTTCATTTGATACCCCACACAAAAATTAAAAAAATATTTTTTTCGCGTGACGAGAATTATTTGCCATTTTGAATTTGAACAGCTGATAATTTTGAGTTCTCTTTATTTTTCCTGCTTGTGAGTCAAAACGATCTTTAATACTGGAAAGTTTCATGTTTTTATCTCTTTTGATTCAAAAGTTATTGGAACCACAGGAACAAAACTATAAGGTTTCTTTTTTTGGTCTTACCAACGAAACTCTAAAAACACCGGCACCACGACAACTGAATTATTTTATGATGACAACCGAAAAAAAGTAAAACGGGAGTCGCTTTCGAGCAGCCGAGTAGAACCGAGCGATTGTCAGATCTTTGTAAATAAAATAAATATATTTCTCTAAAAGGGTCAAATCATTGTGGTAGTGACATTGCTGTACTCTGAAAGAGCTTTTCAACATGAAGGATCTTCATTACTTTTACATTTGTATTTGTATACCTGTGTACCCGTAACTCTGTGTACCAAAATTTTAATCTCAGGTAGGCAGTGACCTTGACCATGTTTTGAAGGAAAAATGTGTAAATATGCGTCAAATTGGGATAAAACTGTAGATTTGTTTAAAAGACATACCCTCATACAGTCGATCTTCTTTTTATAATAGATATCTCTCTATATTTTTACATTTTACACCCCTCCTAAATGAAAATATGACAAAACTGTACATAACAACAAATAATGTACGACTAAAGAGCTTTTCAACGATATGCATCACAAGGGTATTCATTACTTTGACATTTGTTCCCCGTAACCCTGTGTAACAAAATCAAAATTTCGCCAAATCCTTTCTTGGTGGGTGCCTATGATATTAACAGAGTGTATCCTCAAAATTTCAAGTATCCCGGTTAAGCAGATTTTGCTGTACGTTGATTCTATGTTCTATGTCAGTCTATCAGGACTTTGCCGCTTATATTATAGATGTCTTATGTCTTACAGGCCAGACAGAGCTGATCTCTAGCACTTTGAAGAGTAACAGTTATATTTTATTTATAAAAAAGTCTAACTGAAGTTTGTGTACGTAAGTTCTCGATAACATTTTACGCCATTTTGGGTATATACTTATACACATATTCTTTCAACTACTTTAACATTTCCATTGTTCTTTTGTTTCAATTATTCATTGGTTCTCGTTGTGTTCTTGTAGCGATTGGTCTTGGTGGTTATTTTTATTGTCGTTGTTGTTATTTGAAGGGTTGTTTGGACTATGGTCTAATCTGATGTGGTAGTTCTTATTTAAATTGGTTTTATACTAATCCAGTGTCCAGTGCCCTGACAATTATTTAACGGGGGTGTATAACGACAGTGGCATTATTTTTAAATTAGATTTGTTAAACTCCTGACATATTACATCGAAATAAGAAAAATAGACTGCCAATTGGTGTGGCACATAGCTTCCTCGCATCCTATCACATACTGTATTGATTTTATACTTTTACAAGCATATTATTATCTAATTTATCTAATTGTTTCCCCCGTTTTTTTTTAATCTGTCAAAATTGTTTGGATATTTTACATAAATTAAAGTATTAATTTTGCAAAAGTTAAAGAGCGCGGAGGGTTTAAATTAATCTAGGGCTATCTGCGACAATAATGACTACATACAATAAACTATAAAAGTTTCATACAAATCAGATAAGTACTTTTGAAGCTATAGGTGTAAACAAATGTATGTATGTGCTCATGTGGAAGAGAAACAAATTAGCGCAGAAAGTTGAAACTTATATGGGACCAACAATGAGCTAGTTATGACCTACCATCCAAATTTCATTAAAATCGAACGTGTAGTTTTTAAGATATGTTGGTTCGCAAAAATTGAACGACAGACCGACTGACCGACAGACCGACAGACAGACACGGCACCAAAAATGTTCCCTGATGCCTGAAACGGATTTCTGTCTTGGAATTTTTGAAATCGGAGACCTAACATTTTTTCGTTCTTCAGAACGATCACATAGCTTCCGTTACCTTCGGTAAGCTCGGAAGCAAAATTATATTATATTATATTTATCACAAACTACATTATACTTCCTATCTAGGCTCATAGTTAGAAAGTCAAAGAAAAATATGTTCAAAACATATTTGAGCATGATAATTACGGTTAAAAGGGGCTGGGACGTTACTATCGTGAACTTTTAGAATACAGTACGCCTCTTAATGTGACGGTGTCACGGTTAATGTTGTCAACCTCTTAGGGCTTATTCACACTGGGATTCCGGAATGCGATTCGTGTATGAGATTAAAAAAAGTATCAAGATGCAGTATCTCGGCGGCTTCTTCCCCCCACTTTTCCTAGTTTGCTCCTAGTTTTATTACTCTTGAATGAATCACATTCCGGAATCTCTAGTGTGAATGAGGTCTTAGTGTGATCAAAATGGGCCCACCCAATACCAATGCATTAAAAATTATCCTTTTATTTTTATCATTATTTCGTTTATTGTGATCAAAGTCGAGATTGTTGAATTTTCGGGGAAACGACTAGAGCTGTGGCAAACCGAGAAGAGTTTCTTCTAACACCTAGTATTCTCAGAAAGTATACCTCACGCCACCTGCCCCTCTATCACTAATCACTATATAGAACATCTAAACATCCGTTTCTTTCCCTATTTCTACGAAATTTCACTTACAGAGCTCAGTGTGTTTTTGTATTTTAATAATTGAATTGCTTCTTACTCTTTCGTTAAATTAACATTAAGAAACCCACAAAATAATACTCCTAATATATATATATATATCTATCTACGTTTGTATTTCTCTTTCTCTCTCAACCGCCCTTACTTCTTTTCCACTATCATACCTCCTACAATCTTTTTACTTATCCTCTAACTCTTTTCTTGCCCCTTTATAGTTGTTAGCTGCTATCATATCTGCCCTTACCTTAATTTTTGAATGTTTATTTTATAATAAATAAATATTATATAAAAGGATAATATTAAAAATATAGTCATAGAAATATTTTAGGGCCTGAAAATAAAGTTCTATGAATATATAAATATTATATTCAGGTAAAGCAACAGTATATAGTAGTTTTAGGAAACAAAATAAATGACACGGGTGTAACCAAGAACAAATCCGATATGCGATTAGCTCGCCTACTAAACTTAAACGACTCCACATAAGAGTTTAGGTGTTGTTTCTGTCTCGGGGTGTTATTACTAGGGTTCCTTCTATACGCCACGCACATTATTATCTTTTTGAAACTATGGATTTTGTTTTTTAATTTATTACAAAAAAAAAAAATCTGACAAGGCAGCATCGGCATCGGCCTACACCGCCTGTACTCAGCGCCGGCGCTGACTCCAATTTGAAATTGTGAAGTTAGGTGGCTAAAAGGCCAAACGGGTGGTTGCCCCTAGAACGCGACCGCATGGAAACAAACTTCACTTTGCATGGTACAGATCCCCCAAGTTTCATTAATTTTTCTCAAACCGTTTAAAAGTTAAGAGGTGGGAGGGGACTTTTGGATCACCCTGAATACAGCCCATGCCGCCCCCCAAAAAAACTTTATAGATTTACCCATATATAGCATACATTATACATATTTATAGCACGTTTAGGGCTCTCCAGAAGGCAAACTATTGCTAGGAGCAAAAAATTTCCAAAAGTAAAAAAATCTTATTTTTAGCCATAGAATCTAAATCCAGTCTTAAAAATTTGGCTTCCTATTCACTTTTTTTTTTAAATTATGTAAATCGCACATACTTTTGTTGAACACAGAAAATGTTCAGCATATGTTCTGGAGCGCTTTTTTTTAGCCATTATCGAACCCTGAAATCCGCATCTTTCTATCTATCATGGTTCCGGAGATATTTCGCTGTTCCCTATTAGCTGGGACACCCTGTGTATTATAATTATATTATTATAATAATTGTATATTAATATGTTGGAGAGAACATCAAATCAATTGTTTCTAGAACATAAGTTTCATTTCTAATGCGTGAGAGTTTCACGCGTATTTTTTTACTTCGTACTAGTACGTTTTTTAGGTACCAATTATTTATGAAGTATAAACTAGTTATCCTTCCCACCCCCCTGAACCGATCTTGATATCCAAAAAATATCATTTCGATAGCCCTAAGGGCATATCGTTCAGAATTTTTTTAAATTCCTTTAATTCACCTCACTCAAAATTTGATTTCGTCATCCGGCCACCCATCCATACACTGACCAAGGCCGATAGGTAACATCATGAAATTTATATCTATGGCACCACATAAACACATCAACATCAAAAAAAATATAATGTTAATTTTTAGGTAAAAATTTTGGTTTACTATTGTCTTATAACAAGGAAACTGTAAATACTGCCTCATGCCGCCCCCAAATAAAAAAAATATTAAATTTTAATCTACATCATACCCGAATGTTATATTTATTAGAAGAATTCATAAGCATTTTTTACTTGACATTAGCACGTTTCTTGGATAACATTAATGAAATATAAACTAGTTATCCTTCCCGCCCCCGTATCTCCTAAACCGTTAGAGATATCAAAAAAATAATAAAATTTCGATAGCCCTACGGGCATATCGGTAACAATTATTTTTTTAATACCTTTAATTTGATACCTCACTTAAAATTTGATGACGTCATCCGGTGACCCATCCATATACTGGCCAAGGCCGAAAAACTAATTCTGTGACGGCTACAACACTACCTGACAGCGTGTTCATTTTGTCCACGGCTGCATCAACCACCCTGGTAAGTTTATCAAGCATCACTCGTAATAATCAAATAGGACCAGGGCTACAGGATATTATAGGAGCTCATCAAGTTAGTCCAGAAAAAATGCAAGAGAATCTCGTCAATAATATATCCTATATATAACTTTTTGAAGCCTAGTTAAGAACTCACGGACCATGAGTCCTTAACTAGGCTTCAAAATAAAAGTATATATCTGAGCTCTTAAGTAGCTCTAAACGTATATATATATATATATATATATATATATATATATATATATATATATATATATATATATTTAAAAAAATTAAATGCATAACAAGAATAAATTAATTTGTATTGGAAAAAAGATAAGACAGATCTTTGTTTAAAATTTTATAATAGGCTTAACCGAGATTTTATAAGGAATTTAAAAAGGTGGAAGGGATTAAATTTTTATTTAATCCTTTATGAATTGCAGTGGTCTTAAAGTTATACATAACTGGAATTCATACTTCTCACTCTTTTACTGTTTGGAATCTTCTCATCTGATCATTTTATAAAAGTTGTCCAAATACTTACCAACGATATAATTACGTAAGCTATTTTAAATGCATTTTTGAAAAAAAAAAAATTAAAAAAAGACCGTTAGCTAATGAATTTTGGAATTATTTAATAATATTTTATTTATAGTTACTTCCTCATGCAATAAAGTATTTAGAAAACGAATTGTGATAAATCAAAAATTCGTATTTGTGGTTTTTCTTGTTTCTTTGTCTCGAAAAAAGTGTTTTTTTTTTTTAAATATTATTTATTTATTTATTTATTAAACATTTTTTCAGAGTCCTCAAACAGCTGAAGCCACAAGTGAGGCACTCTAATACATAAAAACCATACCGTAATTATGGCTAAAAAAAGTAACAAAAAATTTAAAATTTAAAACCTGCTAATCAGGTGAGAGTTTACGTGATTAAAGTAATAAAATCAAGATAGAGAAAAAAAAACAAAAAAACAATAACAAATAATCAAGTAACAATTAAACATTTTTACAAAAATAATTATATAAAAAAAAAAAAAAAAAAAATACGACTAGCTAAAGAAGTAGACTAGAAAATAAAAGAAAAAATAAAAAAATTTCAATAAAATTATTAATTAAATTTCGGCACTTCTTTAGAAATAATTGTTTCTGCCCTTATAAAGAAACTGAGGGGAGTAACAATCTAAAGAAGGTGTACGGAATGTTCCATCTTTAGACTGTTACTCCCCTCATAAAACAGGAGTGGGATATTCCTTTGTCCCAAAGTACATTGGACTAAACATCCCTTTTTCTTAACAGTTATTTAGTCAAAGTAATTTATATTCCAAAACAGCATAGGGGAGTAACAATCTAAAGGAGTACCTAAATTTAATTAAATCAAATCCCTTGAAAATGTGTAAAAATTAATTTAACCTAAATTTTGGAGACAAGCAAGAGTTTTTTTAAAGAATGACTTATTTTCGAAAACCCAAAAATAAGAACATTTTTTCTCGGTCACTCTATCATGGGACACACTGTATAACAAGATTTATTATAAAACAAGATGAAAGAAAGATACAATTCATTATTTTAACAGAAAATGTTCAATTCCTCTTATTATCCCTTTGTTTTTACATCCATTAATTTCATTTTGGATAAATTAAAAAGAACAGAAGAAAGAAGATATTCTAAATCATTAAGTTCGAAAGGATTGTGACAAAATGAAGAGGTTTTGCCCTCTTAAAATTATAATTTGTAAAAGGGATTCATAAGGAAAAAACTCGAGAGAAATCAATTTAAAACTTCTCTTTTTTCTATTTGCTCGTTCAATCAAAGTTTTTTTTGGAACGAAGTTCCTTATGGCACGTTCTGGAGCCCGGGAGTGAATTCGAAAGAAACGACCCAAAATCACCGTCACAAAATAACCGTCACAAAATCACCGTCACGCAAAATCCGTCACGAAATCTACAGATGACGATAACTTGAGTAAAAGATCACCGAGTTAGATGCAATTTGGTACACATATTCATTTTACCAATGCCCAGGCTGAGTTCGTCGGAAAACGTTATCCGCCCAAGCGTTCACGCGCAACGCTCGCGTAAACGTAAGCTTCAAAACACGGGAAAAAGTATTATAAAGGAAGCCTGTTAATTGACTTTTTTGATTATTTTTGTTATATATGTCAAAAATGTCACTTTGTTTTGTAAATAAATAAAATATAATCATGTAAAATTTCACCCTGATACAAGCAGAAGCTGTAGAGTAGGAAAGAATATATTTTATAATATTTTAAATTAATTGGCCAGGTAGGTAGAAAACAGTCCTATTTCGATCCAAACTCCTTTAACAAACATACTCTTTCACTATAAACTCATCATGATCAACTTTTTTCTTATATTCAATATATATTTATAGTAAGACGCTTGCTTTAATTATACAAATAATGATTTTCTTTTAATTTTGCCTTAACTCTGGTAGGTACAAACAGTTCGTTACTTTTAATTTTGTCTCTTTTCTAACTCCGTCATGTATAAGTAGTTAGCAATGTATACGTACTTAGCACTGTGATTTTATAATTTATATTTAATGAAATATGTGAGGAACTTCGTTCCTACCGGGTGTCCCACGACACCACACGTATTTTTTTATTCACGCAAATTCAAATGTAAAAGAGTAGTAATAATTAAATTATATAGTTATTTTTTATCTTAAATCTTAAATATACAATATATAAGATAGGAGTGGTGCCTGTTCATTTATCTGATTGGGCTCAAATTTTGTATTTCCACTAAATGAGTAGTCCTGATAACGAATTTAAGTTTAGAAAATGTTGTGTCTGTTTGTCTGTGCGTCAATTACGTCCAAACAGCTGAACAGATTTTGTTGGTTTTAGGGTTCAATGTTAAGCACAATTCTGCGGGTGTTGTAAGCTATAAAACTTTTTGCTAGCTTTATATGGGGTGGAGAACGGGGCTTCAAAATAGATTTCAAAATTCTAATTTTATTTTTTTTTATAAAAAATGTATATAACCAAAATTGCAGAAGAAGATACAGACAATATTTTATGTTCTGTGGAAATTTCTGTAGGAAGAACTGTTCAATCACTGTCAAAAAAAATATTTAGATTATTTTTTTTATACATATTTATAAATCAACAAGAAGACAATTTTTTATATATCACACCTTACCATGGCTAAACCTTTATAACATAATTATCACCAATTCTTTAAAACGCTAAAATAAAATCTTCGAGTGTATACGTAGTATAATAATTTCTAAATTACATTGATATCTGCCAATAGGTAATGTACAAAATTTTATTCCTAAGGAGAACATAGGGAAAAGTAAGAAAAGAAGGGGAATTGAGTCCAGACCGATCTTCTAAAGATAGGAAGTTAATACTTGAGAAATGGCTCCTATTTTGGATGTAAAAGTATAATATATTAATCAAAGTTAATTCCAATTTTAACTCAGGAATGTTAAAAGACACGGGGGATAGATACAGAAGGAAAAATACCGCTGCTTTCCCCCCCAAAGTTAACATTTAAGAATTTTGCTTCCGAGCTTACCGAAGGTAACGGAAGCATTGTGTTCACTTTTGAGAACAAAAAAGTTTTATGCCTCCGATTTTAAAAATTCCAAGACAGAAATCCGTTTCAGACATCAGGGAACATTTTTGGTTCCGTGTCTGTCTGTCTGTCTGTCTGTCTGTCTGTCTGTCGGTCTGTGTGTCCGCGAATCGTGAAACGTGCGACGATAACTTGAGTAAATGATGCCCGATTTTGATGAAATTTGGTAGAAATGTTTATTTTACCAATGCTCAGGTCGAGTTCGTTGGACAACGTTATCCGTTCAAGCGCTCACGCTCAACGCTCGCGTAAACGTGAACTTCAAATTTAAAATTGAAATTTTCGGTCGGGAAAAAATTCAAACCATATCTATTCAATGAGACGAACATTTTTTACAAATACAATTTTTTAGTAAAACCTACAGCGACACCGCTATAAAGTGTTAAAGATCACTAAAAAATGTTAATTGTTCTTACACAATAAACAATATAACAATAAAGCAATAAAACTTTAATGTTAATATAACAATAAAGTACATAATAGGATGCGAGGAAGCTATGTGCCACACTAATTGGCAGTGTATTTCATCAGTGATCGGAAATAATTAGTAATTTGGGATATTTGCAAATTATATTATCAAAGGGGAGGGGGGTATAGAAATAAGGGGAGGGATAGAATCTAGATATTCTCGATTAGGAAAAATAATTTAAAAGTTTCTTGATGGTAGGTTTATAAACCCATAAAATTATAAATAACACACTCCGTAGCGAAGCAAGGGTATCCAACTAGTTTTAGAATAAAAAAGGAAAACCAAGTAAGAGATTCTATTGAGAAAAAGAGTAAAAACTCCATTGCTAGTATTCGAACTTCCTTTATTAAAAGGATTTTGATTTACTTAACTCTCCAGTATAAAATGATTTTTTTTAATTCTAGGACAGTAGTTAAAGTCCAGGGGTGGCTGTAAAAAGCAATATTTCCCCAATGAATGGGAAAGGATTTTGTGTTAATGGGTGAACGTGGCTGACTAAGTCTACGGGAATGGCTAGCCTTTTTCACTAAGCTCCCTCATGCTAGCCATTAATTAACCTAGTAATCCCACTTTCCTATTTTAATACTTGGGAGAGAAAAGCCATTTATTCGGTTAATTTTCCTCCTAGATGTCCCCTTCGGCTAGTTTTCCCCAAGTAGGATGTTACCAACAAATTAATCAAAAGAGAAATGGTCCGGGAGAGAACTACGAGGCAGAAAAATATTAAATGCAAGGATTAAAAAAACAGAATTTAAATTTTAAAATTATTTCTCCTATTAAACCCTTTCTGAATATAATTTCCGTTAAAAATAATAAAATACAAATAGGTTTAAATCCGGCTCAAAGGACCAAATAGCTATCGGTTATTTCCGAAAGGAATTTTTAATATAATGTCTTTTATAGTCTACTATAATGTAGTATAGAGTCAACTATCTACTTTTAAATGTTTATTTACATTATAATTACATAAAAACCACTTAATTGACGTAAAATTACTTCCCGCAAAAGCATTCCAACTGGAAAAAGTGACCTATATAAATACATAAGTCATGCAAGTTATAAACATTCACATATATCTTTTAGAAATTAATTTAGTGTAATAACTCTAAAGGTGAATATCCTCTTTAGTTTGTTGTAGCTATAGGTTATATAGCCTATATGGCACTTCTTTAAAACGTTACTCCCCTTATAAAAAAATATGGGATTAACAATCTAAATAAGGTGTCGGAATGTTCTTTTTTTAGACTGTTACTCCCCTTATAAAAACAGAATTTCGATATTCCTTTGTCCCAAAGTACATATGAGTAAACATCCCTTTTTCTTAATTGTTATTTAGACAAAGGAATGTTTTAAATAATTTTATCCACTTATATCATAAAAACAAAAAAGAAAAAAAAAGGGAAGTAAGAATCTAAAGAAGTACCGCTTATATAACCTACAAAAGGGATTATTTAAATTGGCATCCAAATCAATTAGGATGGAAGATACATTATTTAGTAAGCGTAGGTCGAAGGTGACCTAGCTATTATTCGTCCTCCACAACAACCCTATACGTATTGAATTCACAAAACCACATTTCAAAGGTTTTATTAGAATCCTATGCCTAATTCAAAACACTTTTGCACACTTTATGTGCTAATTACGGAATGGTAATTAGGTGCACCAGTGTAAAGTAGACGAACACACTTTTAGCTGTTACGGTATCGAAACCGAACTATTTTTCACAGAACACAATTATTAAAAAATGTTATTTGACTAAGCTGGCGATGGATAAGTATACTATACATGCTATCGCCATTCTATCAGAATAATATTTCTTAGAGGCTAATGGCCTTCCCTAGAACTGATTATTAAACAATATACATTCTGTTACTTCTTTTTGGGATTCAAGTCGTCGTTAAACCAAAAGCTAAATGTGTATATATAAATATAATCGAATCTTGATTTAAGGGGAGTTACTCTGTACATTATACCCTACAATAAGATTTAGAGGTTGGTAGAGGTTGTTAGAGGTGGTTAGAGGATGGTAGAGGTGGTTAGAGGTAGTTAGAGGTGGTTAGAGGTGGTTAGAGGTGATTAGAAGTAGTCAGAGATGTGCTTCTATCTACGAATCTTGGTTTAAACGGAGTTACTCTATACATTATACCCTAGAATAAGATTTAGAGCTAGTTAGAGGTTGCAATAAGATTTAGAGGTATGTTAGAGGTTGGTAGAGGTGTTTAGAGGTAGTTAGAAGTGGTAGGAGGTGGTTAGAGGTTATTAGAAGTTGTTAGAGGTTGTTAGAGGTTTTTAGAGGTAGTTAAAAGTGGTATGATGTGGTTAGAGGTTGTTAGAAGTGGTTAAAGGTGGTTAGAGGTTGTTAGAAGTAGTTAGAGGTTGGTTGAGGTTGGTTGAGGCATTTAGAGGTAGTTAGAGGTGGTCGGAGGTGGTTAGAGGTTGTTAGAAGTGGTTAGAGATAGTTAGAGGTTGGTAGAGGTGTTTTGAGGAAGTTAGAAGTGTAAAAGGTGTTTAGAGGTAATTAGAAGTGGTAAGAGGTGGTTAGAGGTTGTTAGACGTGGTTAGAGGTTTTTAGAGGTCGTTAGAGGTGGTCAGAGGTAGTTAGAGGTGGTCAGAGGTAGTTAGAGGTTGGTAGAGGTTTTTAGAGCTAGTTAGCGGTGGTCAGAGGTGGTTAGAGGTTGATAGAAGTGGTTAGAGATGTGTATCTATATTGAAATTTGCGCATAAGGTTGAAGTTAACATGTAACCAAGAATGGGCTAATTATATCATTCCTTTCAAATTTCAGTAAAATCATACCAACAGTTTTTAAGAGGCAGATTTTAGTAGAAATGTCAACGACCAGACTCTAGACCAAAAATATTTCCTGATTTCTGAAACTGATTTTTCTTAGCAATAAAAAAACACATGACATAATGAAATTTCTTTGTGATACGAATGATGACCTTCGATAAGCTCGAAGCAATTATAAAACTACCTATTAATCGTATCAAATGATACAAGATACTGATTATATTACCTTAATTATTATTTTTTTCAAAAAGAGAGAGAAATAATTTTTTTATACGATAATTCATTTAAACATTTTCTAATTTATTACCTTGTAAAAATAACAAGCTCGAATGCGATTCATTAATTTGTTATGTATTCACTTTTAAAAACAATAATAGTTTATTATCTACTGTATAAAGAAAAAGATACATGGTATTATATATTATATATCTTTCGTTTGAGTACATTTACCCCTTGATATAATGTATTCGTATATAGAATATAAAGATGTATTACATACATATTTTCAAAGTGCATTTACCTTGTTTTTTTTTCATTATTATTTTTATTATTTCCTGTTTTTCCTTTTTTTTATGAACAGTTGTTTATAAGTTCTAGACTAGACAAAACAGCGATGTGGGCAAGAGAAAGTTGATTCTAATAGCAAGATGTAAAAACCTTCTTGTTTTATACCTACTGGGTTTGTTAGGTTTTTTATTCTTACATAAACCTTCTCGCTGTCAGACGATGGTTGAAGCCACAACCAACACAAAACCACTAACAGTGTCTCTTACATAAAAATACCGAATAAAAAGTTTCAACTAATATATAAAATAATTTTTACATTTACTGCTTAACTAAATTGTTTTCTTATTATGTTTTCCCTGTAGTTTTAATATTTTAAATATTTCTTTAAAATTGATAATAATTATTGTTGTTTTTGAGATTACTTACTTTTCCTTTTTCCTTCGATCCCTTATGGCTAGGTAAAGGTAAGGCCAAAAAAATATTGGTTGTGCGTGAAGTCTCACGTAAAAAGGGTTTCGTTGGTATTGCGAACTAGAAGAAAGGACTGATTTTTCAGCCAAGTTTCAACTCTCTAGGTAAATACCCTGGGCGCTACGATGATAACACACTTACATACATACACACATCATACTGAAAACCACTCAGGAGGTCTTCCCAAAAGACTCCCAAAAAGGATAATTCAGTTGAAATCACGAAAATAAAATGTTTGGATGAAAACTTTACTTTTCCTACCATAGGTGACGAGAAGTTAAATAAAAATAGTTATTTATGTAACTAGGCAGCAAAATGGAATTTTACTGACGAGTGATTAGATTAGCTTCCGAGCCGAAGGCGAGGACAGGCTATGATAATTAACTGCCGAGGCGAAGCCGAGGCAGGTAATTTACCTATTTGACTGCCGAGGCGAAGCCGAGGAAGGCAATGAATAAACGAGGCAGAAATGTTTCCTTTGCTGCCTTGTTGCATACAATATTTTATCTACTCACGCTATGCAGATAAAAAATGGAAGCTTAGGTAAGAGTTAGTTTGAGATGAATTGTCAACAAACTCAAACCAAAATAAGTCGTGCTCCAGAATTGCCACTTCTTACTCGAGATTAGTTATTCAAAGACCTACAATTAAAATACTTTTTCAGTTTATCATTTTAAGACTTTTAAATAATAATAATATTATTAATACATTAATGATATAACACTGCTTTGTAATAAAACAAGTATGAAACTAAATTAAAATAACACAGATTAAAATAAATCTAAACACAAACAAAATCAGAGGTTATGATACGCAGCGGTAAACACTGTTACTTTCTCTGCCAGAACTTACTTTTATGGCAGGGAAATATTTCCCTGCCTAGGCAGAGAAAGTATTTTCCTGACTGTTTTAACTACTTTCCTGCCTGTTTTTAATAATTTTATGACAAATCAGCGAAATAGTACTTTCCAGCCTATAAAAACAGTTAAGTAATGCTTAATTTTGCTGCCGCGAGTAGATAAAATCTTTTATTTAAGATTTAACTATTTATCTGGAAAAATAAGGATGATTTGATTTGAAAGTGTTTTAATCTAAAGTTTTTTACAAACCATTATTAATTAAGGCTATAAATTATGGAAATATGTAAGAATGCTGAATCTAACCTACATTAAGTAAACAGAATGTCTAGTTAAACGTTTGTCTTCATTATGTGTTACGACACTTAAGTTATTTTAATGAGTAATATTTAAAACAAACCAAAGTAAATCCCTCTTACCTCAACATAACAGCTTAATAATCTAAACTAATGTTAGTTGACAAGACATCATTTGCATACAATTTAGTGAAAGTTTACATGAATTATTAAACAAATAATTCACTGCAACTCATAACTTCCAAAAGCTATATTAAACAATTCACAGAGAATGTTGACATTACACCTACATATTCCTTGCAGAGTTGACTAATTTACACCCATACTATTCTAAATAATAACCTCGCCTCTTTATATATGTAAATATATATATATATATATATATATATATATATATATATATATATATATATATATATATATATATATATATATTATATATATATATTATATATATATATATATATATATATATAGATATATATATATATATATATATATATATATATATATATATATATATATATATATATATATATATATATATATACATATATATATTTTTGTGTGTGTATGTGTGTGACTAAAATACAGTTAAACCTTCACATTTACAAAAGGATTATAAGAGATTGAAAAAGAAGATGGCGAAAGTAAATTTTCTAGGGATTAACTTATGCTAAGATGGGTTCAAAATTAACATACTTTATATTATATTAACGATCCTTAATCTTTGTATGCTCTTTACGATCTAATATAAAAAAAATAATTGAAGCGAGCGTAAGCGAGCTTCTTACATTCAACAAACTATGTATCTTGTCTGTCTGTCTGTCTGTCTGTCTGTCTGTATGTCTGTCTGACTGTCAGTAACGTTTACGCGTGTGACGATAGCTTGAGTAAAAGTTGACCGATTTGGTTGAAATTTGGTATACATGATCCTATTACTAATACTCAGGCTAAGTTCGTTGGACAGCGTGATCCGTCAAAGAGTTCGCGTGCAACGCTCGCGTAAACGAGAGGTTCAAAAATTAAATTGGAATTTCAGGACGGGAAAAGATTCTATCATCATCTATTCGATGAGACGAACATTTTTTTAAAATAAAATTTTTTACTAAAACCAACAGCGACACCGCTATGAATTAATAAAGATTTTTAAAACTATTAAAGTGGACCTAAACGTTTATAATAGAGAAAACAACCTTTTTACCGATATCTTACGTTCTAACGTAACGATTTTAATAAAACTTCATATACACCATCTAATGCACAATTGAAACAAGCATGCAAAATTTCAATTTGATACATGGAGTAGTTTATTTGTAGCAAAGAGATACATTATATAATAATTGAAAAGGAGATGTGTGGTTAGAGGAATAGTAAGAATGCGGGGTGGTTCCTTTACTACTAGCAGCTGCACTACTACTATACCCATTATCTATCAACTCATCATGATTCATGATTATCTATTTTTTCAATAATCAATACATATTTATTACTATACGCTCGCTTCAATGATAGAGCCACGCGATGCCTAGTTATAATAAATAAGGTCAATATAGGACGGTGGTTTTTGTCAGTAAAAAACAATATGGCCGGTGTATCTACAGGCTCAGGGGCTTCTACAGCTCGTAAAGTAGTGCAATTGGCTCTTCTAATATTGCAGGGTAAAAATTGGTTTTGACACAAAAAAAAATTTGTACAAGCAAGAAACTTGCTGTTCAACTTCCTGTTGAATGTACTACTAGGCATCGCGTGGCTCTATCATTGAAGCGAGCGTATTGCAATGAAATACTGTATTGAAATTTATTAATCATGATGAATGTCATAGTTGAAGATAAGTGGAAGAGGGTAGTGTGGCGAAGAGTGGGGATACTCAGTACAAAGCTTTACTTCCTAAACAAACATATACACTATACGACTATAACAATTTTCACCACCCGCGGTAGCTTTTAAACAATTATTATAAATGTATCTCGTCACTAAGCAAAGAATTTTGCTTGTATCAAGTTGAAATTTTGCATACCTGTTTCAATTGTGCATTAGATGGTGTATATGAAGTTTTATTAAAATCGTTACGTTAGAACGTAAGATATCGGTAAAAAGGTTGTTTTCTCTATTATAAACGTTTAGGTCCGCTTTAATAGTTTTAGCGATCTTTATTAATTCATAGCGGTGTCGCTGTAGGTTTTACTAAAAAATGTTATTTGAAAAAAATGTTCGTCTCATCGAATAGATTGATGATAGAATCTTTTCCCGTCCTGAAATTCCAATTTAATTTTTGAACCTCTCATTGCGCGTGAACTCTTGGACGGATCACGCTGTCCAACGAACTTAGCCTGAGTATTAGTAAGAGGAACATGTATACCAAATTTCAACTAAATCGTTCAACTTTTACTCAAGTTATCGTCACACGCGTAATCGTTACTGACAGACAGACAGACAGACAGACAGACAAGATGCATAGTTTGTTGAATGTAAGAAGCTCGCTTCAATAAGGACACTCAGCAAACTTCTATTTTGTAATAAACTAGGCATCGCGTGGCTCTATCATTGAAGCGAGCGTATTGCAATAAAATACTGGATATTGAAATTTGTTAATCATGATGAATGTCATAGTTGAAGAAAAGTGGAAGAGGATAGTGTGAGGTAGAGTGGGGGTCCTCGGTACAAAGCATTACTTCATAACAAACCTACACACTAAACGACTATAAGATTCTTAACCACCCGGAATAGCTTTTAAACTAATATTATAAATGTATCACTTCATTACTCAAATACTACTGCATGTATCAAGTTGAAATTTTACATACTTGTTTCAATTGTACTTTAGACGATGTACATGAAGTTTTATTAAGATCGTTACGATAGAACGTAAGATATCGGTAAAAAGGTTGTTTTCTCTATTTTAATCGTTTAGGTCCGCTTTAATAGTTTTAGCGATCTTTATTAAATCATAGCAGTGTCGTTGTTGGTTTTACTGAAAAATATTATTTCAAAAAAATGTTTGTCTCATCGAGTAGGTGATGATAGAATTTTTTCCTGACCTGAAATTCCAATTTTAAATTTGAAGCTCACGTTTAAGCGAGCATTGCGCGCGAACTCTTGGACGGATCACGCTGTCCAACGAACTTAGCCTGAGTATTAGTAAGAAGATCATGTATACCAAATTTCAACTAAATCGGTCAACTTTTACTCAAGTTATCGTCACACGCGTAAACGTTACTGACAGACAGACAGACAGACAGACAGACAGACAGTCAGACAGACAGACAGACAGACAAGATGCATATTTCGTTGAATGTAAGAAGCTCGCTTACGCTCGCTTCAATAAATATGAAGAAAATATTTTGAATACTAGCCATCGCGTGGCTCTATCATTGAAGCGAGCGTATAGTAATAAATATGTATTGAATATTGAAAAAATAGATTATCGTGAATCATGATGAGTTGATAGATAATGGGTCTGGTAGTAGTACAGCGGCTAGTAGTAAGGGAACCACCCCGCATTCTTACTATTCCTCTAACCACACATCTCCATTTCAATATTTATAATTTGTATCTCTTTGCTACAAACAAACTACTGCTTGTATCAAATTTTGCATGCCTGTTTCAATTGTGCATTAGATGGTGTCTATGAAGATTTATTAAAATCGTTACGTTAGAACGTAAGATATCGGTAAAAAGGTTGTTTTCTCTATTATAAACGTTTAGGTCCGCTTTAATAGTTTTAGCGATGTTTATTAATTCATAGCGGTGTCACTGTTGGTTTTAGTAAAAAATGTTATTTGAAAAAAATGTTCGTCTCATCGAATAGATGACAGGAGCATATTTCGTTGATTGTAGGAAGCTCGCTACGCTCGCTTCAATTACAGTATATTTTAAAAATGTATTTGTTTAAGAATTTGAATGCGTTATGTCTTACGTTTGTTGGTTACTGCGGTTTTTTGTTCTGAGATGATATTGTTATGAAGACGACATCACATTGCCATGGCAACGTGACTTAATGATGCTTCGATTGGTTCATCAATCATCCCATGTAGGACGATCCATCATCCCCTTCCCCTCTCTCCCCAGCATCGTTTCGTTACTGCCATTCCCAATGCCTTGGGGATTCCGAGTCTCACAGACTGTGGCATTGTAAGCCTTCTAAAGCCTTAGCTTGTTTTCCTTCTCCTATATTCCTGCTTTTCAAAGCCAAAAACATAACAAATTCTTCTTTCTCTTTCAGTTCCAACTCAAAATGAGATATGGAGTAGAGCTTGATATTTTTTTAAGGGCCTTGTACTACATATATAGCACGAAACGAAATAATACTTGTTTTTAATTATGTCTTCTTTAATCTCAAACATGTCCAAGCTCTAATTCTTTCTTCTAACTCTCTAACTAATCCCACAGTTACAAAAGCCGCACTTCTTTAGATTGTTACACCCTTTATAAAAAATCGGTCCGAGACAACTCAGACAAACTTTCTCATATACGAGTTCATAATTACTTAGCCCAGTGTTTTCCATTTATTTGTTTTTGTATTGATTCTGAACACGTATGCCAAATTTCGTCAAAATCGACCCAGTAGTTTAGGCTCCAGGCGTCTGCACAGACGACAGACGACAGACAGACAGACATTTTTTAAAAACCACTTTTTTGGACTCAGGGGACCTCAAAATGTGTAAATCCATCAAAATCTCCAAATCGAATTTTCGCGCCATCACAATACTTTCTCTTCACATGAGAAAGTAAAAAAACCTAAAGGGGAGTAACAATCTAAAGAAGCTATACTGAAAGTTCTTCTTTAGACTGTTACTCCCCTTATCAAAAAAGAAGTGGGATATTCCTTTGTCCCAAAGTACATTGGCCTAAACATCCCTTTTTACTTTCTCATATAAAGAGAAAGTATTGTGATGGCGCGAAAATTCGATTTTGAGATTTTGATGGATTTACACGTTTTGAGGTCCCCTGAGTCCAAAAAAGTGGTTTTTAAAAAATGTCTGTCTGTCGTCTGTCGTCTGTCGTCTGTCTGTCGTCTGTGCAGACGCCTGGAGCCCAAACTACTAGGCCGATTTTGACGAAATTTGGCATACATGTTCAGAAAAATCATAACCCGAGGCGAAATCGAGAAATGAATTTTAGCTCTAATTTTGGGGGCGCTACCCCCCAAAAACTCTGAAAAAACATGAAAAAAAATTATTTCTCGAAAACGGTTCCGACGATTTTGATTAAAAAATTCTAAAATGTAGTCCATTTGAATACGAATCCAACGATATAAGCCGTTTTCCCGGGAAAAATCTAGTTCCTGAGATATTAGCTTAAAATGCGGACGGAGAGAGCCCGGGTTCGATTCCCCGACCAGGAGAAGTTATTTTTATGATAAATTTTGATGAAATGTTCAATAATATTTAAATGTACATTTGAAAACTAATAAATGGAAACACTGGGCTAAGTAATTATAAACTCATATATGAGAAAGTTTGTCTGAGTTGTCTCGGACCGATTTTTCTTAATAGTTATTTAGTCAAAGTCATTTTTTACTTTCTCATTACTTTCTCATATAAAGAGAAAGTATTGTGATGGCGCGAAAATTCGATTTTGAGATTTTGATGGATTTACACGTTTTGAGGTCCCCTGAGTCCAAAAAAGTGGTTTTTAAGAAATGTCTGTCCGTCGTCTGTCGTCTGTCGTCTGTCGTCTGTCGTCTGTGCAGACGCCTGGAGCCTAAACTACTGGGCCCATTTTGACGAAATTTGGCATACATGTTCAGAAAAATCATACCCCGAGGCGAAATCGAGAAATGAATTTTAGCTCTAAATTTGGGGGCGCTACCCCCCAAAAACTCTGAAAAAACGTGAAAAAAAAATATTTCTCGAAAACGGTTCCGACGATTTTGATTAAAAAATTCTAAAATGTAGTCCATTTAAATACGAATCTAACGATATAAGCCGTTTTCCCGGGAAAAATCTAGTTCCTGAGAAAATAGCTTAAAACGCGGATGGAGAGAGCCCGGGTTCGATTCCCCGCGCAGGGGAAGTTATTTTTATGATAAATATTCATGAAATGTTCAATAATAATTAAATGTACATACGAAAATTAATAAATGGAGGTAAACTGAGCGAAGAAATTATAAACTTGTATATGAGAAAGTTTGTCTGAGTTGTCTCGGACCGATTTTTATATTCTAAATTGGTTCCCTTTATGCCTGTCTGTTGATCAATTTTTTGTTTGTCTGTTATGAATTTAAGTATAAATTTATCAAAATGTAAAGAGCGCAGACGGTTAAAATTAATGTGAGGCTATCTGCGGGCTACTTTCGACAAACCATACAAATTTCATAATAATCAGTTGAGTACTTTTGAAGATATAGGTCTAAATAAATGTATGTTTGTGCGCATGTGGAGGATAAAAAAAATGGGCGCAGAAGGTTGAAACTTATATGGGATCAACAGTGGGCTAAGTATAACCTACCATCCCAATTTCATTAAAATCGGATGTGTTGTTTTTTAGATATCTTGGTTCGCAAAAATACGTTTTATCTCTATCCAACTACAATATCTCGAAAACGGTATGTCCCACTTCAAACATGCATGGAACCATTTTTGTGCAGAATTATGTGAGGAATAATTTTGGTAATAACACTTCTCTTAAAAAAATAAACCGTTTTGCGTAAATAGTGAAAATTAAGTAAATTTTGGACTTTAAAGAGGGGGGAGGGGGTCGCGCCCCCTCAAGAGGGGGGAACTTTACTGTTTCTTACTACTACACCCCTTAAAAGTGTTTTCACAAAGTTTCAAAACTATATAAATTATTTCCTCCATTTGCTGTTTTTTTTTACTAATTTGCCTGGACTATATACTGGACCTCAAATTTTGACGATAAATTATGTGCTAAATTTGAACATTTTTTGTGATTGAAAATCATTATTTAACAAATTTTAACTTTTATCTTTACAAAACAATTACTGCCTAAAAGAAATATTGACCATGCAAAACAAAAAAGTGAAACATATATACATTCCTCTGGACGCCATGTTGTTGGGACGAAAAACACCTGTCAAAATGATGTTTATCTAATAGTTACAATTATTTTTGTTTACACTGATGAGTTAAAATCACTAAAGAAGGTATCAGGTTGGTCAAAAAATAAAATAAAAATAAACACAAATGACTTAATGTAGATTAAAACTTGTCCTGAAAATTATGTCCAGTACACTGGTTAAGGATGACTCCGTATCACTTAAATTATCGATACATTCGGAATTTTTCCTATCTAATAAAAAATAACCAACTTCAATAAATAGCAATAGGTGTACGTCATATAGACGCATTTCTCCCTATAATATTTTTAAACCAAAAAAGAGTGACACAATTTTTAATTATTGAGAACATTATTTATCGAAGGAAAAAAAAGGGAAGCTGGGATAGTCGATATGGAGATAGTTACCGTATGCAAAATTTGGCACAGATTATCCTTGCGATGCCAATATATACAACTTTCACCTTCTCTAATAGGAAGTAAGAGGTATCGATGAAAGCAAACTCATGTATATATGGTACTATAATATATTTAGAACTCTTAGGTTTCTATACCCTTTCTTCTTTCTTAACCACAAAAAAAAATAAAAAACCGTTTAGATCTTTCTTATTTAAAAAAAAAATCAATCAATTTAATAAAAGGAAAAAAAAATCTATACTTTCTATATCCAATTGGAAAGAAAAAAAAAAGTTTTTTTTTAAAAAAAAAAAAAGATAAATTAACGCAAGATCACTAGACACCATTTTTAAAAAATAAAAAATCAATATCGAGAACCCGGTCTTTTTTTATCGTTCGATTTCACATAATACCTTTTATTTGCCCTCAAGCAAAAGAAAAAAAATTTTCAAATGATATTTGAAATATATATATAGTTACGAAGTTTATGATAGTAATCTGATTCGATGAGTTATTGCTCGCCAATTCTTGGTTTAATTAAGTTATATATAAAGATAAAATTAAATTCAATATGTATTCGTTTTATTATTATTAAAAAAATAAAAATTTAGTGTATTTTTTTTTTTTCTTTATGAAGATATTCATTATATTAAAATGTAATTTAGACTTGAAGTTTATGCACATTCTTTAGGGATATTTTTAGCCAATTAATTGCAATGTTTGCAACACTGGCAATGATCGATCGCCAGCCTTTCTCCTTCTTATTTACATCCGGATCTTAATTCTTAATCATTTTATTTATACTTACATATATAAATATATATATATATATATAATAGATATATATATATATATATATATATATATATATATATATATATATATATATATATATATATATATATATATAATAGTTTGTATTAGACGTTTCATGGTTGAAATTAATTTTTAAAATGTTGAAAAATCTGTATCATTAAAAATACTAAATTTTACGTCTAAAATCACACAAATAATACAACTGAGGCGGCTTTGTTGTTTGAGTTACCGTTACATCTGTTACTGACTCTGACGATTATAACAATGACTTAACTAAAAAGTGTTGCTTTAGTTTAGAAAAAAAAATGTTCTAGGGAAACACAAAAAATTTAATAAAATTATTTTAAAAATATCAATGAATGAGACGAAATAGAAACCCTGAATATAAAATTTTGATTGCCAACCTATTTTTTTAAATGTAAACTATGTTACTCACAAGTAAAACTAAAAAGTAATGGTAGATCTGCCACTACCATTAATTATTTATTTTGTTGAAAAATACACAAATAATTATTTAACAGGAGCAATATAAAGAGCGATAAATGTGATCAAATATAAAAAAAAAAAATAATAAAAAAAACTTCTTGCATACGAGTCCGCAAGACAGTGAGACATTTTCATGTTTTCGCTTTGCGTAAACTAGCGTCATAAAATGAAATATAATCGGTAATTTATTCAAGTAATTGATAAAAGTAGATGGAAGATAATTTTTATTCTTATCTCCACACCGGCACTGCCGCGGCTTGATTACAAACGACTGAATTCAAAGGCGCCGGCCCGCCTTCTACGAATTGTTAATATGCTTTCATACTAGGTAGGCCGAGAGGGCTGAGAGTTGATGGCATCAACTCCTCCTGTACTTTCCTAACACCCTGTCACACGTATAAATCGGTAGGGTAAGGCACTACAGCTGGAGACTGGATTACAGACCTCCTATACATTTCTAACTCCCTGTTATACTTTTCTGAATTTTAAGCTAAAAGTAACGTAACGTTTTTGACTTATGTTCCATAGCCTAAATATGAAAATGTCAAAAAATAAGTATAAAATAACAAAAAGAATTTGATTGACAAGAAAACATTATGAGAATGAAAGAAAATATAGAAATGCATAAGACAATAGCTTTAATGAAAGGTTTAATAGTTATTTATGTAACTAGGCAGCAAAATGGAATTTTACTGACTGATGAAGTTAGCCTCCGAGCCGACGGCGAGGACATGCTACGAAAATTATCTGCCGAGGCAGAAATGTTTCCTTTGCTGCCTTGTTGGATACAATCTTTTATCTACTCACGCTATTTAGATAAAAATATGGAAGCTTAAATAATAGAGGTAGTTTGAGATGAACAAACTCAAACCAAAACAAGTCGTGCTCCAGTGTTGCCACTTCTTACTCGAAATTAATTATTCAAAGCCCTACAATTCAAATCCTTTTTCAGTTTATCATTTTTGTAAACTTTTAAAAAATACTAATATTATTAATACATTAATAATATAACATTGCTTTGTAATAAAACAAGTATAAAACTAAATTAAAATAAAACTAAACTCAAAGAAAGAGATGTTATGAAACGCACTGGTAAACACTGCACTTTCCCTGCCTAGGCAGGGAAATATTTCCCTGCCTAGGTAGGGAAATATTTCCCTGCCTAGGTAGGGAAATATTTCCCTGCCTAGGTAGGGAAATATTTCCCTGCCTAGGTAGAGAAATATTTTCCTGACTGTTTTAACTATTGTCCTGCCTGTTTTTAATATTTTAATGACAAATCAGCGAAATAGTACTTTCCAGCCTAAAAACAGTTAAGTAATCAATGCATAATTTTGCTGCCGTGAGTAGATAAGAAAAGTTATGGCTTAAAAAATTATGTGAATGAAAGAAAATATAGAAATTCATACGACAATAGCTTTAATAAAAGGCCTAAACATTTATTTATTTATTTTTTTTTATTTTTTTTTTATGGCTTACAAAAATTATACTATAATTTCAAGATAAAAGGAACTTCTTATATACTACGTTTTTAAATTTTCTATTGAATCGTAAGTAATGTTGATAATATAATTGTTATTGTTATATAATGTTATAATATAAAATGTTAGTAAAAAAAAATAGTTCCTAATTTATTTACTACACTTAAATGACAACCATCTATAGAGCTGATCTTAAACCTATAAAAGGACAAATCTTTGTACAACGGATCTCCCCAACACCAAATCTAAACCGTGCCATCGATATATTTGAAATAATATAATCGATATATTTCCTGTTTTACTGTCATTCAATGTTTATCTCTTTATTTATAAAAATCACAAATTTGAAACCCGTCAAAATGAAGATTGTAAATATATGGGATATGGCAAAACAAATAAAATAACTTGCGGATTTTTCCGAACTAACTTTCAGTACAGCCAAATTTGCTGAAAACCAATTAAATACTGCTGAAAGATGGCTAAAAGTATTAAAATAATAAAAAACTTACTAAAATAACTTCACGCGGGGAATCCACCGGCTTCGCTCCGTCCGCGTATAAAGCTATTTTCTCAGGAACTAGATTTTTCCCGGGAAAACGGCTTATATCGTTAGATTTGTATTTAAATGGACTACATTTTAGAGTTTTTAAACACAAAATCGTCGGGACCGTTTTCGAGAAATACATTTTTTTCAAGGTTTTTTCAGAATTTTAGGGGGGTAGCGCCCTCAAATTTGGAGCTAAAATTAATTTCTCGATTTCACCTCGAGGTATAACTTTTCTGATCATGTATGCCAAATTTCGTCAAAATTTACCCAGTAGTTTAGACTCCAGGCGTCTGCACAGCACAGACGACAGACAGACATTTTTTTAAAAACCACTTTTTTGGGATCTCAAAACGTGTAAATCCATCAAAATCTCAAAATTGAATTTTTGTGCCATAACAATACTTTCTCTTTATATATTATGAGAAAATTAAAAATGTAATTATTTATTAACTACTAAAATTAAGATCTTGAAGATATGCATACTAGTAATATTTAAAAGTATTAGAAAATTTTATGAATTTGCAATTATAATTATGTACATAGAGGTATTATTTAACCAAAAAAAATGTGACGTCAATTCAATTTGAGGTGTTTTTAAGGTTTGAACTTATATCAAAGGTTATTGCACTTCGACTATCGCATTTTGAATATCAAATAAGCCTCGAAGGATCTCAAAACGCTAAACAATCTTTGCTTTTAAAAATTATATCCTTCAACTTCTCTCTAAATATTTTAATTTCATCCATAAGAACTGTTTTACATTTTAATTATTATCTATTAGTATTTTAATTACCTTTATTACTGTCTTTTATAATTAAATATAAGAGAATAATTTATATAAAAATAGTTTTAGTTCATAATGCTCACATAAACGGATTTTTATGATAGTTCCGTTAACATATTATGCTTATGTTGTTATGCATTAAGGAGTTATTTTTAAATTAAAATTGCACTACATCATGCATATTATAACTTCTTAACAATGCATATGCATGGTTTTATGCATAGAATATTAAAAAAATAGGCGTCAAAACATAATTATTCTTTGCAAGGTGATTAACTATTAACCAGTTTTTATAATTTCTCGATTAATTTAATTTAATTAAAAGTTGTATCTAGAAATTGATTATTTATATTATACTTAATTTTTTACTACGTTTTTATTAGCTTGCTTTCATTTTTGTTTGTTTGTTTGTTTGTCTAGTACAAATCTTGCAATCGATTTTTTATCGATCGAACTTTTAGAATAGCTCAGAACACGATGACAATGCATTATTTTAATACTTTTAGCCATCTTTCAGCAGAATTTAATTAGTTTTCAGCAAATTTTGCTGTATAGAAAGTTAGTTCGGAAAAAATCCGCGAGTTATTTTATTTGTTTTGACATATCCCATATTTACAATCTTCATTTTGATGGGTGTCAAATTTATGATTTATGACAGAAAATTTAAAAATGTAGTATATAAAAAGTTCTTTTTATCTTGAAATTATAAAATACTTAATTTTTGACTACGTTTTTATTAGCTTGCTTTCTTGTTTGTTTGTTTGTTTGTCCAGTACAAATCTTGCAATTGATTTTTAACTAACTTCCCGAGTAGCTAGACATTTGAAACTTTTAGAATAGCTCAGAACACGATGACAATGCATTATTTTAATACTTTTATCCATCTTTCGGCAGAATTTAATTCGTTTTCAGCAAATTTTGCTGTATTGAAAGTTAGTGCGGAAAAAATCCGCGAGTTATTTTATTTGTTTTGACATATCCCATATTTACAATCTTCATTTTGATGGGTGTAAAATTTATGATTTATGACAGAAAATGTAAAAATGTAGTATATAAAAAGTTCTTTTTATCTTGTAGTTATATACTACTACTATAGTATTAATTTAAAGAGTTTACCGAAGGTAGCAGAAAGTATATGTTCTAAAGAACGAACATTTTTTGTGTCACCGATTTCAAAAATTCTAAGACAATCCGTTTCAGACTTTACAATCATCTTTCTCCATGGCTTGGTTATAGCATCACTTTGTTTGTAGCGTATATTTTCTCAGAATGATTAACACTTAACAAGAATCTTCCCCAACTTACCATATTGTCGTTTTTTGTGATATGTGTTTTCCGTGTGGCAAACTAGCAAAGTGTTGAGAGATCTGACATAATCGAAACACCTTAATTGACGTAAGCAATTGATTCAAGTAGCTTACTACTTGGCGTTTTACTCCTGTCATGTTTAGGATGCAATAATGCATATTCTAAACTTCTAGCTATTATTATATTAGTATCAATCAATACATTATTAATTTATTAATTGTTATGCCTCTCTCAAATCCATTGTCTCCTCTTTAGTCCTAATTAATAACTGTAGGATAATAAAAAGAGTCTTTTGTATTGATTTTATATTTTCTCATATACTTGAAAATATGAACTTTAACATGAGTTAAGGTTCCCTGATTCAAAGAAACTGTTTTTAAAAAAATGTCCGTCTGTATTTGTGCAGATGAGTTAAAGCTTAAACTACTGGGCCGATGTCAATTTTCTTTTTTAATTTGATTGAATTTCGATTAACTATCGTCAATTTACTTTTTGCTTCGCTCGTCGAAAATTGGCCGCTGCCTTGAACGTTTTGCACAATTTAACACATTTGTTTGTTTACAAAACTTTTTTAATAATATAGATAGATTATAAAATTTATGAATCCTACATCCCTGAATATCCTGCCACCACTTTAGCATCCTTTGCTGATGATAAATGTATATTTTCGTCTAATGTATTGCCTAGAATAGCATCTGATCTAGTACAGGAACATCTTTTATTCCTAGAAACCTGGCTCAAGAAATGGAGAGTAAAAATTAATTTTAATTAATTAAAACAAAAGTGTCCATGTGACGTTTAGTTTAAGACATGACAAATGTGAACCAATATTCCTTAACCAAATTCCTATCCCTCACTCCAGTTCTGTTCGCTACCTTGGATTACACCTAGACCGCCGTTTGACCTAGGCACACCACACAAAACTTAAACGACAAGACTGCAACCGACGCTACAAACTTTTACACAGACTCTTATACTACACATCAAAAATCAGCGCACATAACAAATTCATAACACTCATTTATAACACTATAATTAAGCCCATTTGGTCATACTGTATTGAACTCTAGGGTTGCACCAAGCGTTCCAACTCCTATCGTATCAAATCCCTACAGTCCAAAATCCTAAGAAGAATAGTCCACGCTCCTTTCTATGTTTCTAACTTTACCCTTCACAACGACCTTAAAGTCCCCTTCGTCCATGACCTAGCCATATCCCGATACAAATCCTACCATGACTCCATATCCCAGTGTTTCCCAAACTTTTAACACCTGTGTACCCTTGCTATAATTTTCGTAACACTAAGTACCCCTAAAAAAAAACCAAAAAAAAAAATGTTTATCTTGGTTGTCTTTAATTATTTAATTCTATTTTTTCTAATTGTGTCAATCGGGGTATTGTTTTTTTTTTTTTTTTTTTTAAATGAAATTAATATAAAATAAACTACTTCCTTTCTACAAAACGGTTATAATTCGTTCCCGCTTATATTGGAACATTTTCAACCCTTTAGGTTTAATCCTTTTTTAAAATGGAAATTAAAAACTTTCTATATGGCAAATATTTACAAATTAATATTCTTAAAAAATAGTTTTTCCAAAACTAAAACAACTAAAAACAAGGAGTTAGATCTAATAATGTGAGTCACTTCACTCACTGGGATTTGTCCCACAACTCTAATCGTCATGGAAGAAATCTAACAAGAAATAGCATGAATAAAAAAAAATAATAATAAAATATGCGTATACTTCAATAACAAAAAAAACAAAAAAAACAAAAAAAAACAAATAGTAAATAAACAAAATGAAGAACAAAACCAAAACAATAATTTAAGAATAAAATTAACAGGGAACCAAATATGATGAACAGTTGCCTCAACATCAACAATTTTATCCTTCTCAGGATAAAATTGACTGCACAGTCAAAGCCCGGTGCAGCGCGTACCCCCACCAAACTCTTCCCGTACCCCCAGGGGTACGCGTACCACACTTTGGGAAACACTGCCATATCCCAACATCCCAATCCTTTAATCCACAACCTATCATTACCATTGATTCCTGGAAATCCTCCTAGACGTCTAAAGAGGCAGTGGCCACGCGATTTATTGAACAATACTTAACCATTTTTTTTTTTTTTTTATTTATGTAATTTCTCAAGTCAGCATCTGTGAGTACTGTTAATACAGTCCCTCACTTCATGTCAATCATGTCATTGTAACAACAAGCATCAAAATTGCTTATAACATGTGTATTATGTAGTTGTAATTTTCAAATAAAATTAGAAAAAAAAGTTTATTAAACAGTTTTGAACGAGTTCGTGTTACAGATTTATTTTCTTTTAATTTATTTATAAAAAAATTCAACAGGCTACAATCTACGTACTCTCAGACATTAAACCGTAGTATGGAAGTGTTTCAGAATTTTTAAATAAAAATTTTATGACTACAAAAAAGAAGTTTGCTTTATTCAAAATATAAGCACTTTCTACTTGGGGGGCTTTATAAAAACCAAGGAGCTAAGTACAAGGAAGGTAAGAGAGAGAGGAAGGTAGGCGGACTTTGCATCAAGTCTTACCCCTCTAGCCGGGCTTTAAAACTACTTAGGTACATACTTCCTGCATCGTGACCAAGTAGGGGGCAACTTCTCGGCAACTTCTCCCTACCTATATAAGACTTGGTCTTTCAAGTATTAATATCCGAGTGAAAGCAAATATCTTTGTACCAACCCAAGTTACAAAAACATAAAACTCTTCTACAAGTACCAACACTTATAAAAAAAATTAAAATCAATTGTTACCTTTTTAAAGCAAAAGCAATAATCAACAATGAAATGTATAGAAACAGAAAGAATAACTTTCACAATTTTTAATACCTCAATAAATATAATATATTTTTAAGTTAACTTTGAAGTAATTTTATGACTATTTGCATCCTGTTTATGGTTTTTTTTTTTTTTTTTTTTTTTTTTTTTTTTTTTTTTTTCTTTTATATTATTATTATTATTATTATTGATACTTTCACTACTTTTACTAAAGAGTGTAATAGTTTGTTTATTTATTGTTGAATATAATAGGATATTGCTTCTGAGTTAACCGAAGATTATGGAAACTATGATGTAATTGTTCTGAAGAATTAAAAAAGATTGATGTCTCCAATTTCAAAAATTCCAAGACAGAAATCCATTTCAGACATTAACCCTAGAATACTAACCATACTTTGTTGGCGCTTAACACTATAACCTTCGTAATTTTTACGAGGATTGTATTAGAACGTTTTGTTATTACTTTTTTATTGTTTTATGTTTTAATTTTTTTATTATTATTATTATTATTATTATTATTATCATAGTATCACATAATATGAAAAATTCAAAATCAACTAGTATAGTTTGAGTGTCAACTAAATGTAAGAATTTTAAAACATTATTCGAGTATTGTTAGATTTATTAATTTAAGTAATATATTTAAAATTGGTATTATTATATTTATACAATATATTACTGATAGAAAAGTTAGTTAACAATGTAATAGTACATTACGCGTCGAGTGCGGAAAGTAGCATTTTGCATGCGAGTGTGGAGTTTGCACCCGAGCGACAGCGAGGGTAGTAAAACCACACGAGCAATGCAAAATGCCGTTTTCCCACGAGTTGCGTACCGTACTTTATCTACGATTGTTAGATTTAAATAATAAATACAGAAAAAAATAAACTTGCTGTATGTAAGTTCGTATGTCTTCTCTTGATAAAGATGGCATTAATCTTGAGTTGTATTTTTTGCCGAATTAATTATTTCTGGAGGAGTATTATTCTCTACATTTTCGTCAAAGCCACTTGATTCATTCATTGTTTTTCACTATAAACTCGATATAAACAGTTACTCTAATAAAAGAACAGCAAATTAGTTTTGTTAAATGTAAGCAAACTCGTTAATCGTGCGTAAAGCTGAAGAATTCCTCTTCTTTACCGCGCTAGCGTGGTAAAGAAGAGGAATTCTTCAGAACTATGAGACGCGCATGCGCAATGAATGCAAGTACGTAAATAATCACTTTCTACGCATCTAAACAGAGGTATAATGTTTATATTTCGTATCAATCGTAGATAAACATTTTTTTTTTAGAATGTTCTCCACAAATGGGGACGTCGCAATCAGAGCAATAGGTTGTCGCTCAAAGTAGAAACGGCCTAAAGAGAACACTAAGCATTTTCAGGCGCAATTAAAGCAAGCTTGCAGGCATGAAAAGAATGTAGATAATGCACTAGTGAAGAGTGGGGAGTCTGTGTTTTACAGAACCAAGATCGCTCACTCTTAACTGGCGATCATCATAATTTTTACGAATGGTTAGTATTCTAGGGTTAAGGAACATTCTTGGTTTCGTTTCTGTCTGCGTCTGTCTATCAGCCATATCTCAAACAAAATATCTTGAAAACTAGTCATGAAATTTGGATATTTGTTATTGTTGTTTATGTATGTTAACAGATTTATTTGGTTAAAGGTGGTTAGAGGTAGTTTGAATAACGAATCCCTGCATTCCTTACAGCCTTAAATATTTTGCCTATATACATCGCATTCCTATGAGTGATTCCATTCCTGGTAGCAGAGTTATTTAAGAATTTTAGTTCTTAGCTATGAATGGATATACATTTTTCAACGATAAAATATATTAAATTATTAAATTAGAAATGTATAAAAAAAAAAAAAAGAACAGAAGCACTGTTCATTCTTTTCTGCTTTAATTTTATTATAAACGATTAATAGATTTGTACAAGACGTTTATTGATTCATTTTATGACACGTTTAATTATACAAATTTTATTATTAATCTGAATTTGTATGTCATATGTGACCTTTTCATTGTACGTCTCTTATTTTTTTGCACTTGCATAATTTATTAATTTTGTAACAAATGTTCCTGAAACAATTTTAAAATATCTTCAAAAAAATTGTAAATGCAATATATATCAAAGTAGACAGAGGGTTTTAAAATTTTGTATTCTTACTTAGTTTTTCATTCTGAACAACTATTGTAAATAACATTTTTTCGTATCTCCCAGAGGAAATAGTTCACTAGTAAGAAAAATAACCATTATCTACGATTGATACAAAATATAAACATTGTATCTCTGTTTAGATGCGTAGAAAGTGATTCTTTAAGTACTTGTATTCATTGCACATGCGCGTCTCATAGTTCTGAAGAATTCCTCTTCTTTACCACCCTAGGGCAGTAAAGAAGAGGAATTCTTCAGCTTTACGCTGGATTAGCGAGTTGGTTTACATTTAATAAAACTAATTTGCTGTGTGTTTGATTAAAGTAACTTTTTTAGTGAAAAACAATGAGTGATTTAAGTGATTATGACGAAAATGAGGAGAATAATACGCCTCCAGAAATAATTAATTCGGCACAAAATACAACTAATAAATTAATGTAATCTTTATCAAAAGAGAAATACGAACTTACATACAGGAAATTGGTTTAAAAAAAAATTCTGTATATTTATTATTAAAATCCAAAAATCGTAAATAAAGAATGGTACGCAACTCGTGCGAAAACTGAATTTTGCTTTGTTTGTGTGGTTTTACTACGCTCGGGTGCAAACTCCACACTCGCATGCAAAATGCTACTTTCCGCACTAGACGCGTAATGTACTATTTTTTTTTTCAAGTCATTTGATTTTCGTAACTCAAATTATAACATAAATAATTAGTATCTATTCAAGCAGGGCTGACCCCAAGGAGATACATCGATCCGGAGACACACTGCATATATTTATATACATACATAACATATATATACTTCATAAAAGAGAAAGTATAAACATAACGTGTTTTATCGTTCGTTTTTGCGAAGTTGTACTGAACAACATAGTGTGTTGCGCGGTTGTACTTTGAGGTATACGAAATAGAAAGTTGGAATTCAATTCAATGATTTCAGTGGCAAGTCTTTCTAGAAGCGGGTATAGGCGCACTCGCCCTGAAATATGCATAATTTGGAAATACGAGTCAGGCCTGCGGGGTCTAATGCCGAGTATTTTGTCAACAATGTAAAAGAGACTCGGTTCAGTTCTCAGTTCAATGCTTAGCAAGATAACGCAATGAATTATGCATATAGGTTTATGCAGGATTTAGTAGCCTGTGACAGGACCCTCAAAATGTATCCCGCTATTATTCCCCCCCCCCCCCCCCTTTCAGCCCATTACTAGCCACTCTGTGATACTCGTCTGTCTGTCAATTCAATTTGAGAATATACATTATCCTATTCAACGATATATATAGATTTAACTTTATATTTATATTCTGTTTCCACAGTCCAATCTAATTCTCATTATTATAATCAATCTCGTAGTATAAATCTCAGTGAATTAATGCGGGAATTTTATAACGATTTAAAGAATATATACATATAGTTTATAATTCATTATTACTTTTCATTACCTAAAAAGGAGAAGTATTTATTTATTTATTTTTGCTTCCGAGCTTACCGAAGGTAACGGAAGCATTGTGTTCACTTTTGAGAACGAAAAACTTTTATGCCTCCGATTTTAAAAATTCCAAGACAGAAATCCGTTTCAGACATCAGGGAACAATTTTGGTCTCGTGTCTGTCTGTCTGTCTGTCTGTCGGTCTGTCTGTCTGTCTGTCTGTCTGTCGGTCTGTGTGTCCACGAATTATGAAACGTGCGACGATATCTTGAGTAAATGTCAACCGATTTTGATGAAATTTAGTAGACATGTTCATTTTACCAATGCCCAGGACGAGTTCGTTGGACAACATTATCCGTCCAAGCGTTCACGAGCAACGCTCGCGTAAACGTGAACTTCAAATTTAAAATTGGAATTTTAGGTCGGGAAAAAAATCTAACTTCATCTATTCAATGAGACAAACAAAACCAACTTTTTTCAATAAAACCAACAGCGACACCGCTATGAAGTGTTAAAGATCGCTAAAACTATTAATAGTTTTTACACAACAAACATTATAACAATAAAGTACATGATAGGATGCGAGGAAGCTATGTGCCACACTAATTGGCAGTCTATTTTTTATTTTTTGGCATGGGCTTTGTTAGCCATACAGCCATAAGATTATAAATTAGATGATAGTTTATTTTCCTGTCGTTTCATGAATATTTGTTGTCTAATTATATGTTAAATGTTTTTAAAATAAGCTATCTTTTCATTTCATTTTAACTCATATTTTATAAGTCAATTAGATTTTAATTTTGATTTCGGTAAAAAACTGAAAAATGGATTTATAAATATTGATTGATCTACTGGACAAGAGAGTTGTGTAGCTAAAGGGGAGGGTTATATGATTTTGTATGCGCTGGAATAAAACATGTCTCTGCTTAGCAAATTTCTTACAAGACATAACGATGTGCTCTAGATCTTCTCTTTCATTGCATGTAGTACAGTTAGGGTTATCAACTTTTCTTATTTTATGCCGATATGATTTGCAAATTCCATGATTTGATCGAAACGAATCATAAGAACAATTAGGTAACGCTGTTCTGATATTCTTTTAAACCACGGCGTCCTTCCAATGTCATTATTGATAGTTTTATAAAAAGATCCTGAAGCACAGTTGTTATTCCATTCTGTCCATTGCTGAAGAGCTAGGTCGTTAATATGTCTGTAATTGTTCTATCTTAAGAAATAACAATACCGTTCTGTGGTTAATCCAAGACTGAGAATATATTTACAATATATATATAAATTACATCTGACAAGTTGTCAGTTGACACAAAGTATCCAGTCTAGTTGTCACTTCATGTTCTTCGAGATTAGATCCTGATTTTCCGTTGTTATATAATCTTGTCATCTGTCCTGTAATGACTGTCCGTGCTTTTTTCAGATTCGTTAGTTCTTGGTTGTTCTGTTCTGTCCTGATAGTGTTCATTTCAGTTTTATCCTCGTCGCCACTGTTCTATCTTAAGCAATAACAATACCGTTCTGTGGTTAATCCAAGACTGAGAATATATTTACAATATATATATAAATTACATCTGACAAGTTGTCAGTTGACACAAAGTGTCAGTAATAATCTCGGAAAGGTACCTTGTAGTGGATACCATATAAAATAGTAGATTCATCATCAAAACAACTCAACTTGGCCAGACTGTCGGCCTTTTCATTGGGAGCTATACCTGCGTGACCTTTCAACCATACAAATGTTAATGTTTTATCTTGTTTGTTCACATAGTTTGATAACAATAATATTTCTGAAAAGAGGTGATTATTTATACAATTATTGTTTTTATTTTTAATTGCCTCCACCACACTTTTACTGTCTGTAAAAATAACTATGTAAGTATGTAAGTATTGCTTTCACCCGAAACCGAGATTTCAAAGGAATTCAGTCTATCTGTCTGTGTGTGAATCTGCCTGTCTATCTATAGGTTTGTTCCAACCCCCCTATTTGTACGGTCCTTTGTATCGTCCCACGGATCGTTCGGGAATCTTTTAGAACAGGTTTGCGCTAACATTGTACTGTAATAAAATCATGTAAAGTTCGAAAAGGTTTAGGACTAAAATACGCACTGTGTTAAAAACATTCAAGGAAACCTGGCAGTGTATGATTTAACTGGTATGATTTGTATGACATAACTGCGCATGTATGACATAACTGCGCATGTCATACAAACCAGTACATGGTATTGTCAGAGGATGGTTTGGACGATACATTAAATGGTTCGCAAACGATCCCTGCGTGGGTTGAAACAGTTTGGAGGACGGTATACAAAACACCTATAGAGTATATCTCCCAACCTACTGTAGCTTTTGAAATTTGGTATACAAGTTAAACATTTTTGTCCGAAAACAGAAAAACTATTTCGGACTTAAAAACTCAAAATTTCTGGGATCCGCGATCAATTATGATTTGATCGCAATATTTTATATTTTCTGTAATTTTTAAGTTGGGTATCATATCAAAGGTATTGAAATGTAGATCACAAAATATATTTTCCAATATGGTGGCCATTTTACCCCCGAAAAAATTAAAACAAAACTTTTTATACATATTTTAGTTAAACAAAAAATAATAGACTGCCAATTAGTGTGGCTCATAGCATCCTCGCATCCTATCATGTACTTTATTGTTATATTAACATTAACATTATTTTTATATTACTTTATTGTTATATTGTTTACTTTGTAAAAACTATTAATAGTTTTAGCGATCTTTAACACTTCATAGCGGTGTCACTGTTGGTTTTACTAAAAAATTGTATTTGGAAAAAAATGTTTGGCTCATTGAATAGATGAAGTTTGATTTTTTTCCCAACCTAAAATTCCAAATTTAAATTTGAAGTTCACGTTTACGCGAGCAGTGCGCGTGAACGCTTGGACGGATAATGTTGTCCAACGAACTCGTCCTGAGCATTGGTAAAATTAGCATGTCTACCAAATTTCATAAAAATCGGTCAACTTTTACTCAAGTTATTGTCACACGTTTCATAATTCGCGGATACACAGACCGACAGACAGACACGAGACCAAAAATGTTCCCTGATGTCTGAAACGGATTTCTGTCTTGAAATTTTTAAAATCGGAGACAAAAGTTTTTCTTTCTCAAAAGTGAACACAATGCTTCTTTACCTTCGGTAAGCTCGGAAGCAATAATAATAATAATAATGTATTTATGAATTCTTACGACCGAAGTAACCCTTTTGGTAACTTGCTGGCAAGTACTTGACGGGATTTTTGATCAGTAGGTGAGTCGAGTCACAATACATAAGAGAAAAAAAATCATAGTATGAATTAAAACAGTTCAAATTAAATTACAAAAGCGAATATTTACCACTTTCAATTTTTATAAAGGAAAAATAAAAAGTAAACTGTTTAATTTAAATTGTAAATATTTCACAATTTTAATATTTATTAATCACACCAATACCTTTAATGTTATCTTTATTAAGGTTTTGAATTAATTAAATATGCATGTTTGATTAAATAATGAATATTAAGTGAACATGTTTAAATGAATACATTACAATAAAGTGATGATATAAATGTATTATTAGTATCTATGTATAGAACTATATATAACTTCATTTAAATGCTAACCAAGTATGAAACATGCTGATCATGATTAATCATATTATTTTTATCTCTTGTAAAAGAATTATAGAAGTAGATTTAGCGGTTTTGTAGCTCTTTCCAAAGTATAAAACTTTTATTCCCACAATACACTTAAGCATTAAGTGTTTAGTCTACTTACTTACAGTGGATTTCTCAAGATCCTTGAATTAGAATTTTACTACGTTTTTATTAGCTTGCTTTCTTGTTTGTTTGTTTGTCCGGTACAAATCTGGCAATCGATTTCTAACTAACTTCCCGAATAGCTAGACATTTGAAACTTTTAGCATAGCTCAGAACACGATGACAATGCATTATTTTAATACTTTTAGCCATCTTTCAACAGAATTTAATTGGTTTTCAGCAAATTTTGCTGTATGAAAAGTTAGTTCGGAAAAAATCCGCAAGTTATTTTATTTGTTTTGCCATGTCCCATATTTACGCAATCTTCATTTTGACGGGAGATAAACATTGAATGACAGCAAAAAAGGAAACATCGATTATATTATTTATCGATTATATTATTTCAAATATATCGATGGCACGGTTTAGATTTGGTGTTGGACAGATCCGTTATACAAAGATTTGTCCTTTTATAGGTTTAAGATCAGCTCTCTAGATGGTTGTCATTTATGTGAAGTAAATACATTTGGAACATTTTTTTTTTCACTAACATTATATATTATATAACAATAACAATTATATTATTAACATTACATACGATTCAACAGAAAATTTAAAAACGTAGTATATAAAAAGTTCTTTTTATCTTGAAATTATTTATAACTTTGATTATTCAAATATGTTATTTTATCTTACGTCTTACACCTTAATAATTATTGTGTTATGTAATTTTAAATTAGTTATTTAAAATAATTTATGACTTAAAAATGCTTAAAGCACTTTTATAGTCTAGGAGATAACGTGCAAAAAAGTGTCTGACTAACATCAACCTAGAATTTTGTGTATAAGTAAATGTTTTTAGTGCCTTTTAAGAATATGTGGTCGGCTAAATTAGTCTGCGGGACATAGCTTGGCAAGACTCATTTGAAAAAAAAAACCGCTAGAGAGTGGCCATGTCCCGCCCTTTATGGTGGACAATGTGATTTTCATGATCCTGAGTACGAATTAGTTAGTAGACCAAAAATCAAGATGATGATAGTTCGTCACTTAATTGGTTATTTTTTAGTAAATTTTAGTTTATTTTTTTGTTTTTCAAAAATTACTCTAAATCAAAGAGGCCACCTACTAAGTGACAAACTATTATCAACTTGATTTTTGTTCTAAAAACTAATTTTGTACTCAAGATCATGAAAATGTCATTGTCCACCAAAATGGGCGGGACATGGCCGCTCTCCAGCGGTTTGTTTTTTTCAAATGCCTATTGCCATTGTTGCCTATTGTCCTGCAGAGGAACTTAGCCGACCCCATATTCTTAAAAGGCACCAAAAGATTGACTTATACACAAAATTCTAGCTTGATGTTAGTCAGACACATTTTTGCACGCTATCTCCTGGACTATATTTCCCTAGAATCAATGTACAAATCATAATTTTATCTGGGATCAATTCCATAGGAATTGAGCCCTGATCTACACAAGGATCAAATACATAGATATGTGATATGTAAGTAGTTGATACCCGCCGAGATGCATCTGTGTGCCGAATTTCATGTTTCTAGCTATAGTAGTTTATGAATTGAAACATGCCAACGGACAGACAGACAGAGCCGTTATACATAAGGTTTCTTTTCGTACTTCGAACAGAAACATAAAATGAGCACTAGCATAAGAAATAATCGTCTTATTTAAACAACTCGGACTGCACCAAGCACAAGATCACTATTTTTAAAAAAAAATGTCTGCTTAGTAGGCCACACCAAACCCAGCCATTCTCCATTGATCGTCAAGACTTCACTATCGATCTCTACATTTTCGACCTTACACCTGTAAACACACAACTCACCTACCGAACTAAACATCTCACCCCCCCCCCCCCCCCCCCCTCTTCCCCTAGTCTTCTAATCCCAGATCCCTTCGATTAATCGATCAAGAAAACTCTTGGACAACTATCGATCTCTACATTTTCGGCCTTCCACCTGTAAATACACAACTCACCTACCGAACTAAACACCTCCCACGAGTCTCCTAATCCCAGATCCCTTCGATTAATCGACCAAAAAAACTCGTGGGCAACTCTATTGATCGATGCGTCTACCAATCAGATAGCCTAGCCCACAGTGTAGTGAGCAATTCAAAATTGCTCCAATACAGGAGATTAAGATATTAAGGATATTATTGCATTTGTTTTATTTTGTGAACAAGTCTTAAACTTAAACTTAATCGTAATCCTCATCCACCAGCTGGTGTAGAGGAGCGGGAGAAGGCTTTCCAGGCTGTGCGGTCTTGAGCCAGCAGGACTGCTCGACTCCAAGTACAGCTTCTCTGTCTCAGACTGGTTGTTATATTGTCTGACCATGTTGTCCTTCTTCTACCCCGGGGTCTTCCTCCTTCTGGTCTAGCTTCCAGTGCCTGCCGAGGCTACCTATTTTCGGGCATTCTTTGGGCATGTCCAAACCACCAGTTGCGAGGACTTTTGCGAAAATTTTCTACAAGCGGATCCACATTCAATGATGTTCTGATAGCAGTATTCCTTATTCTATCCCTTCTCGTTTTCCCAACAGCTGTCCTGAGGTATCTCATTTCGGCTGACTGGAGTCTCTTCTCTGCTTTGGATGTTAAAGCCCAGGTTTCACTGCCATATGTGAGGATAGGGACGTATGTGGATCTGTAGTCAGCCATTTTCGTAGGCTCGCTTACTTCCTGCTTCCTGAGAAAGTTGGATGAAATTGCCCGAAGCATTCTTCCTGAATTTGCGATTCGGCTATTTAGTTCACGGCTTAATTTCCCATATTCTGATATTACGACCCCTAAATATATGAACTCGCTTACTTGTTCTAGTACTTGTCCGTTCAGCCTTACACTATGATTTCTGTGATCCTTTGCTACTAGCATGGTTTTAGTGCACAAGTCTTAGGAGTTAAACTTTCTAAAATTGTCTGAATTCGCATTATAACAACTACTATGTATAATGGAAATTTAATTATTATCTTGGTTTTAATAAGTACGATAATATTGAGAATATAGTTGGAGTATATGCACTACCTACACTATCTCTTCATTCCGTGCATAGAATTGCAAAATTCCTAAAGACTTAAGATTTAATCATTATTTAATACTCTGCTATAAATAATGTTAAAATTTCTAGAATGCAATATAAGGGAAAGTTGGAAAGTGTAATTCGACTGTTAAGATTTAATACAATAAAGCTGGGAATTACAATGAGCGTGGAACTCCCGGCTCATATAACAGTTTTAATTAAGGTTTTACACCACTCCAGTCGCTTTGTCTCTTATCTAACTAACGTTATCACAATACCTCGTCCTCCTGTTTTAACTCTAACACCACCTAAGTTTTATATGATTCATTTTAAATAGAAAATTTTAAATATATACTTCACTTTTCTTTGAGATTGGCATTAGATTTAATATAATTTTATTTAAACAATTTTTGAAGTGAAACTTCTTTGGCGGCGGTAGAGTGAATTTTTTCAAATAGGGACATCGTGTAACGAAGTTTGCGATTCGAGACTCGTCCAAGATTCCAACATTTTTACAGATTAATTGTAATGAAAATTGTTTGATGGAAGTAATGAAACGGAATTTGTGTTTCGAGACTAATCCTGGTGAAAGATTTATCTGTAAAAAATCTTTCACTCAGGCGAGATGCGAACCTCTGAGTTCCGGAACATGAAGCCAACGTGCTATCCATTGCCCCAATTACATTGCCAATTAGAAGGTACACAAAATTGGTATATAAGCGTAATATTTAATATTAGATGGATTATATTATGTAATTAGACTATTTATTATAATTAGATTATTTTTTGGGTTCATGGCAACGGGCTTAATTGTATACTTACAAGAAAAAAGTAAAAACTAATTAAATTAATTTAAATAAGTTATTATATCTATTTAAAGACCGCAAATCAAAACAAATATTTATTTTTATTGGAATAAATGTGGTTGCCTTATCGTAGTTTTTGTTGGAATAAATGTGGTTGCCTTACCGTAGCAATAACAAATCATTTCGAGGTAGAATATATATATAGAACAAAGCACCCCAAACGTTTTTAAAAATTAACTCTACTTTTTTGTTTAAAAATTATTTGTTATTTAATCACAGTCAGTTGACGAAAGTCACAATTAAAAACATTTCATGGTGCTGCAATCAAATACCCCTCAAACCGTCGTGAGATCTCAATAGGGCAAATATGCGAAAAATTCAGTTATTTCATTTGTTAGCTTTTTAAGAACTGTGAGGAAACTATCTCACCTACAGACATTTTTCTGTGATGGAATTAAAGCTTATTACATTTGCTACAACATCTCACCTTATGGGTTTTCCCGTTAAATGAGTATTTTCCCCGATTTCAAGGTCTAAAGTTGGCCAAATCTCAAAATTTCACTTTTTTGAAAAAAAAAAAAAAAACCAATTTTTGGAGAGCTGTATCTTGGTAACTATTGGACCTACAGAAATGATTCTGGCATCTAATAGTAGCAAATTTATCCTACTTTAAATACGTATATAACATGTTTCATGATAAAACTCATACTGTAGGAGACATAGTGAGAAAACCGCAAAAAGTGCGAAAATTTCGTGGTTTTTCGAGTGCTACGCAGCTAGCACAGGTCTTTCGAAGCTGCAAAATTGAATATAGACTACTGGTAGTGCTCCTAACAACATATTAAAAAATCAGAACTAGCCGTTTGTTTGCGGCTAGTTTAATTTAATGTACTATATGACTAGCCTAATTATTTAAATAAATAAATCGGTTTTAAGAAAAGAAATATTTTTTACTAATATAAATCTTAAATAAATAAAAAAGTATGTTTGACTGTCTGTATGTCTCTTATGTCTTCCTAATGGTTCATCCGATGGCAATGAAACTTTCGGGAATGGTTGGACGCATGCCCGCGAAGGTTTCGTTTCACTGAATGTGTGAATTTCATATTGTTTAACTACCAATTTAATTAATATATATATATATATATATATATATATATATATATATATATATATATATATATATATATATATATATATATATATATATGCTTTGCCGCTTGGCTCAAGCACAGGTGGCAGGTGTTGAGTCGGATTATTCAGTCTAAAATGTCAGGCCTGCCGAATTGTTTGAATACGGCTAAAGTTGTTTTTTAGAATTCATTAGCCTGTACCTGTACCTAATGAATAAATAATATAAATTTAAATGAAATTCTTGCTCATACCTGATTGTTTTCCGCTGTCAGGGCTGAGCGCCTGGACAGGGCTCGACTCCTGTTCCCCCTCAACCTTCAGCCTGCAAATCATTTTAACAAAATTTCAATTATGTATTACTTTAAAGTCGTGTGTGTGTATTGAAATATAATAGTTATTATGCACCTAGGGAGTAAAGTAAGCCATTATTCCCTGAGCGAAAAAGTGGTTCTTGAGGCGAAGCCGAAGGAACCATGATCCCTAAATCCTGAGGCGAAGCCGAGGGAATTAGACTCTTTAATAAAGACTCTTTTAAGCCGAGGGAGATAATTATCGCGAGGGGAATAATGGCACTTTACTCACGAGGTACATACAATATTTTATCTTCTGTAGGAAGAAAATACACATTTTCGTCCATTGCACAGTTTTTATATATTATTTTAATAAATAACAATAATTATTAGCACTTTTAATAGCATATATAAGAGATTCAATATTAAAATCAAATAAGAATTGCAATTATACTCAAATAGAAGGTTATTTAGATGCAGGTTATAAACAAAGATAAATGGTCGAAAAAGCAGTGTCGCCAACCTGATTTCAACAACTTCATTACATTAGCCATTCATTTTCTACTATTTATAAAATAATTAAGTTGCAATCTTTACTTTTTTGCCCTACTTTTACTTTTTCTCCCTACTTATACTTTTTGAGGTCAGGGATGAAAAGACCTGTTTTAGTCCCTCTAAACTAATTCAAAATCATAACTTTTTCTCCCTACTGGAGATAAAATATTCTGTTGGTAATTAAATGGGTAGTTTAGTAAAGAATTCTTTTTTTTTTTTTGGTTTGAAAAATAATTTTCAGAGATTTCATTCAGGAAGTCATTAGAGCTGAGAAATATCACGTACAGGTAAGCATATGATGATTTCTGATGATGAACACATCAAATACTTAAATAATTTTTTATCTCTGAAACCATAAATTTGCATTTTATTTAGTACTTCCGATTTTATTATAAAATTTGAGCGGTATATCGAAAGCTCACAAATGGTCTCACATTAATTTCAACTTTTTCACACATTTAATTTTAAACCAAATTCAATATGACCTCACTGGAAATTGAAACAGGTCTAAACAACCACACTTTCAATTCCCAGTGGGGTCAAATTGTTTTTATACTCATTTGACCATTCGTCCAAAGTATAAATGACAGGTCAAAGGAAGCAAGGAACCTATGTACCATAATAAATTAAACACTATCTAATAGTACATTAATTTCTTACAAACAATACAGACAAAATGCAGTCTAATGTAATAGTCCAGGAGATAGCGTACAAAAAAGTGTCTGACTAACATGAAGCTAGAATTTTGTGTATAAGTAAATCTTTTGGCACCTTTTAAGAATATGTAGTGGGCTAAGTTCGTTTGCGGGACATAGCTTGGCAATAGGCATTTGAAAAAACAAACCGGTGGAGAGCGGGTGTGTCCCGCCCTTTATGGTGGACAATCTGATTTTCATGATCCTGAGTACAAAATTGGTTAGTAGACGGGAAATTAAGTTGATTATAGTTTGTCACTTAATAGGTTAGTTAGTCAAATAAATAGGTTAGTTAGTAAAATATTACTGAAAATCAAAGAGGTCACTTTTCAAGTGACAAACTACCATCAACTTGATTTTATTTGGTCTACTAAGTTAGTACTCAGGATCATGAAAATCACATTGTTCACCATAAAGAGCGGATATGGCCTCCACCGGTTTCTTTTCTTTTTTTTTTTTTTTTTTTCAAATGTCTATTGCCAAGCTATGTCCCACAAACGAATTTAACCGACCACATATTCTTAAAAGGGACCAAATAATTTACTTATACAAAAAAAATATATATATCTTGATGTTGTAGTAGTAGTCTAGTACTTTCTACTAGGACGGGTAGGACGAACCACTTGTTCGAACCTTGCAATTAGGCCATAACTTAGGCCCTTCTTACGCCCCGCGGTAGAGAGTTCCAGCCACTTCACACATCATACCTCTGTACATAGTACCGCCAAAGCGAGTATGATGTGATCAATAGTGAGCCATATAAATCAGAGTGTCACGGCGAGGAATCGAACCCCGTCTCTTTCCACTCGAAATTCAGTGATGGCCGAGCAGACGTGGTTTTACCCACACGGCTACGCTGGCTCCCAATAAGCTCCCTCCCCAAGCTTGATGTTAGTCAGACATTTTTTTGCACGCTATCTCCTGGACTATGATATAATAAGAGCAGCTAGAAAATAAAAATCCATATTGCTGTCGATCAAATCGTAAATGGCTTAATTTTGGTCTGACACATTATAAATATAAAATTTCGTCAAGATGATGTAACTTATAAACTATGAATTTTTATAAAATCCTTTTTATTAATGCCGATTTTGTTTGTGTTTGTATGAGAGTGTCTGTCGTCAAATACTTTGAGGGCTAATTGCCCTTCTTTCAGTCCTTTATTCGAGCTGAAACTTGAAACCAAAGACTCCGTACCAATACAAAAATATTCTATCAAAGGTATAAGTCCCACCCGCCCTAACCTACACTAATTAGCACCCACACGCTATTTAACTCCCACACTGATAAACGAGGTTGCTTGTAAAAACTCCATTTTTATATATCTATAAATATAAAATTAGAGTTTTGTCTGTACATTAGTCAGAATTGAAAAATGTTTGGATACTTTTTCATTTTATACATTCTGAAAACCGATTCCGGCCATAACTTTTTTCGTGTATGTGTGTATGTGAGGATGTGTGTATGTCTGTCGCCCCTGTCAAACTTTATAGGCGCAAAACTGGCTAAGCGATATCGATTAATTTTTTTTTCAGGGATGAGCGCAATTTGTAGGCTTGGTTTCATCGAAAAAAATTAAGTAGAACCAAAGTTATTAACAATTTAATAAAATAAAATGAATAAAAAAACAAAATAAATAGACTGCCAATTAGTGTGGCACATAGCTTCCTCGCATCCTATCATATACTTTATTGTTATAATGTTTAATGTGTAAAAAGTATTAATAGTTTTAGCGATCTTAACACTTCATAGCGGTGTCGCTGTTGGTTTTACTGAAAAATTGTATTTGAAAAAAATGCTTGTGTCATTGAATAGATGAAGTTAGATTTTTTTCCCGACCTAAAATTCCAATTTTAAATTTGAAGTTCACGTTTACGCGAGCGTTGCTCGTGAACGCTTGGTCGGATAATGTTGTCCAACGAACTCGTCCTGGGAATTGGTAATATGAACATGTCTACCAAATTTCATCAAAATCGGTTGACATTTACTCAAGTTATCGTCGCACGTTTCAACATTCGCGGACACACAGACCGACAGACAGACAGACAGACAGACAGACAGACAGACAGACAGACAGACACGAGACCAAAAATGTTCCCTGATGTCTGAAACGGATTTCTGTCTTGGAATTTTTAAAATCGGAGGCATAAAAGTTTTTCGTTCTCAAAAGTGAACACAATGCTTCCGTTACCTTCGGTAAGCTCGGAAGCAAAATTGTTTGACCCATCGTAAACAAACCCCACTGACTCGCTATTCAAAACGTTTGGGTACTTCTAGACCACCTAGAGACTCGCGGCTTTTTGCGTTTGGTCGGAAATTGGCCCAATCCGACTGGAAAAATCCGAAAAGTTAAAAAAATATATTTTTACCCCCCTTAAAAAATGGCGGACGCACTTTAAAGTTTCTTTGGAGGCTTGTTGTGGCTAAACGGTAAGTCGTATCGACAAGCTGATTGCGACAGCAGTAACTGATTTTAAAAGATCTACAACTTTGGTCGTATGACTTTTTTTCGTAACTCCATCGGTTCTACCTTAAATAAGCTAAAATTGATTTTTTTTTTTTTTAAAAACTATATTTGTCTTTGAGAGCTTATGGCGTCCGCAATTGTTGACCAATTTAATTTCTGATTAGGGCGCTTACACCTCACACTAATGCTCTTTAAATCAAGTATTTATTATTTTATTAATTTTTCCCAAAACTAGAATTATTAAATATTTACTGGTGCAACAGCCATAGTGCGAGAAGAGGCTGATATAATTAAATTAATGCACCATCATGGTTGATGATTGTTCAATGACTTCCCAGTCTAATTGGTTTTGTCTACGTTTATTTTCTTATTTATTATATTTATTTAGGATTGTTTTTTTATTGCTATATTACTTAGTTTCCATTGGCTATTTTTTAAATGTACAGATAGACTCCAAACTACGATTTCGAGAGTATTATATTCTTAGTAATGGAATTAATGATGTGTAATATAGTCCTGATTTTATTCAGGAAGGCTTTGGAAACCAAAACTATTTAGGAATTTAATTTAATTGCTAGGCCTACATGATTATAGGAAACATAGCCACTAATACCTAGCATGAGAATATTATATAAATACATGAACCTAGTTAAAATAACATTACAATTAAGTTTTTATGTGGGTTGATCAAGGGTAGTAATAAACAATAAGGTGAATATTTCTTAAATTTGGCTATATTTCGCCCCACTCCGGGGCATATTCATGCCTAAAAACATCGAAAAATCTAAGATTACCATAAATGTTCAATTTACATGACTTAAAATACAATAATTGTCAGAAAATAAAAGCAAGGTCTCAAATTCTTACCTTAAGAAGATTACGTTAACAACTCTTTAACAAGAAGTAAGAAAATAGACCACATAGTGGTTTCGTCATACATCACAGTCAACACTTACTAAATGTTATGAAATTAAAAATTAACAGAAGACGAGAACAAATTAATAAAAATTAACAAATTAACATGTTTAAAAATTTGACTAGAGATACATAGTTATGATATGAAAATTGTACGAGAGGAATGTTAAGAGCATAACAGATTTGGCGGGATTTTTAATTTCTAAAACTGAACATTTATGGTAATCTTAGATTTTTCGATGTTTTTAGGCATGAATATGCCCCGGAGTGGGGCGAAATATAGCCAAATTTAAGAAATATTCACCTTATTGTTTATTACTACCCTTGATCGACCCACATAAAAACGAAGATTAAAAGAAGGGACAAACCTAACTATTATTACAATTAAGACAAATACAATAATAATAAATCAATATAATATAATAGTTAGAAAATTTAATTACTACTACTATTATTCATGACTATTATTAATAGTCATGATGCTTGTTGACTCCTAGTCACTGACTTAACTCTTATTCAATAACCATATCTAGATAAGAGTTTGACTCTTTATTTGTTTATATTAGACGATTTCAAGATTAAACCTTTTAATTTTATAACTACTAAGACCTCTAATAAGGTATTAGCGGCCTTTACACTTGGGCGCTTTCCTGCAAGATAGAGCAACAAACGGGAAAGAGCGCCAGTGTAAAGGCTGCACTGGAGTGAGGGATTACGCGTCCACAGAGACGCTTAATCTTCGCGCTTAATCTCTTTAAGGCCCGTTTACACGGTGATAGTTCTTCCACGATAGAACTATCATGTCAGTATACGTCATACAACTATCGCCGAGGTGTGCAGTTTACACGGTGAGAGTTAAAATACGTCAAAACTTGTTGTCGTGCACTCAATGTTACATCTATATAATACATTTTTGACTAGAATACGGAAATAAAGCATTAAATATATTATAATGTTAAATTATAATACACACACAGCCAAAAGAATATATTCATATTGTCGAAAAAAACAAAATCTGATATCTAATGTGAAGCAAGCTATCATATTTGGTGCCTTTAAATCTGTTATCAGTTGATAAAAAAGTATAAGCCAATCAGCGTATAGGATCTAGCGTGGTAGTTCTTATATCATCCGCGTGATTTAAAAAAGCTGTCATAGTGCCATTGCATAAACAAGGAGATAAGACTGACCCCTCCAACTATAGACCGATATCTATCTTATCTAATGTAAGCAAAATAATAGAAAAATGTATAAAGGTTAGATTAATACAGTATCTTGAAAAAAACAATATTATCTCAGGAAACCAATATGGATATATTAAAAACAAAAGTACAGCGGACGCTGTTTATAGACTAACTGATCACGTTATTACCGACTTAGACAATAATAAAAAAACATTAGCAATATTTATTGATCTAAAAAAAGCTTTTGATACCGTGTCCCATGAGGTCTTGTTGCAGAGGTTACATTCATCAGGGGTTCGAGGTACTTGTTTTAATCTATTTGAGAGCTACTTAAAAAATAGGACCCAACAAGTGAAATTGGACAGTTCTCTAAGTGAGCCGATGAGTGTAACCTTTGGAACGCCTCAGGGGACAGTGATGGCCCCGTGGCTCTTTCTGATTTATGTCAACCAAATGTTAAAGCTTGAAAATACTTTCTCGGAAATTATTTCCTTTGTTGATGATACATTGGTATACTTTAGGGGAGCCACGTGGGAACAAGTGTTTCAAAATGCATCTTTGGGAATAACCAAGATAAAACAGTGGTTCGACAACAGCCTTCTTACTTTAAATTTAACAAAGACAAAATACATGTGCTTTTCACTTGACTCCCGGGGACAACCGACTAATGACTTACAGGTAAAAATACATAGGCAGCAATGTGCACGACAATACAATACCAACTGTACTTGTAACGAAACAATAAGTAAAACCAACTCCATTAAATACTTAGGGGTAATAATAATAGACAACAATTTAAAATGGAAAGAACATGTCAACTGGGTGGTAAAACGGATACGGAAAACAATTTACAGTTTTATTAGAATTAGAGAGTTTGCCACTAAATCCATATTAAAATTACTCTATCATGCCCTTGTAGAATCCGTACTAAATTATTGTATTTTGGCTTGGGGAATGGCTTCCCCAACCAGTATAGAACCTGCTAATGTAATACAAAAAACTATTATAAAAATTGCACTAAAAAAGCCCAAAATATTTTCTTCAAAGTTAACTTTTTCTGATTTCAAGGTACTGCCAATAACATTACTGTTTGAAAAATCCATTTTAATTCATTTCTACAATAAAAATTTGCCTACATTATGCCATAACTACCTTACAAGATGACAAACACAGAACACTTTTACAACTCAACTCTGCCGCACAACTACAAAACAAAGACATGCTTCGTACATTGGACCTCAACTATTCAACAGACTTCCAGCCTCTCTTAAAAACATAAATAATTTTAACACATTCAAAATGAAAATCAAAGAGCATCTGCTAAATCAGATATAAAATCATTAAAACAAATTATAGAAATAGGTATACCAAATATAAATAAATTATTAATTTGATAAGTAATAAATTAAAATAAAGAAATAAAAAATAAAATTAAAATAACTACAATGGAACACAAAGTAAAATATAAAAATAATCACACTACCAATATTAATATTTTTATATTTGATAAAAATGTTAGTTGTAGATTTAAAGAAGAAAGAAATTTTATTTTTAAGAAATAAATTCTAAATTTAAATAAAGAGAAAAATGTAACATAGTATTAGAGACGGGGCCCTCTCTCTAGGTGTCTAACACTTACTTAGGGCCCTCACCAATTATTATTTGATGTACTACCAAAAAAAAAAAAAAAAAGAAAGAAAAAAAAAAATTAATTGTTTGAAACACGTATTTATGTATGGTGGAAATAAATTATTATTATTATTTATTTAATGTTTGCGCAAACCTGATGTCAGGCAAATTTAGGCCATAGACGTCAAACATAATGTTTGCGCAAACCTGATGTCAGGCAAATTTAGGCCATACACGTCAAACATAATGTTTGCGCAAACATGATGTTATAATAAATAAAAACAATTAATATAATATTTATAATATAAAAAAATAAATATAAAGGATTTACAAGATGAACTTTGTTTTTATGGGCTAGTATTATTTTAAAATGTTTTAAAGTTTTAAAATTTTACGTTTTTACGTTAGAATTTCAACAAAACCGTAAACAAAGAATTCCTGACAATTTTCGTATATTTGTTTTACAGTCTGATTTTGATTGAACCAATTTAACTTTTATTTTAAAGTTTTACAATAAAATTTGATTAAACAAATACCCACCCAACAGAAGTAACAGCAAACAAACAATAATAATTTATTAACTAAGAATTCTAAATTATATATATATATATATATATATATATATATATATATATATATATATATATATATATATATATATATATATATATATATAAAATAAAATAACATTTATAGAATAAACATGAGAAGAAAAACACCAACTCGTAAAAGTTATTTTTACTTTTTTTATTTTTTCCTTTCCAAGAAGTAACAAATAAAGAATTGATGCGTGAAAATAAGAAAAATAAATAAAACCACTTTTTTTTTTAATAATTTATCAAAGATAACGCGATCTATAAAAGGTTTTTGTGGGAAAAAGTAAAAATATCATAAGGGAAAAAAATAATGTTTGAAATATGAAATTGACAGCTACGATAATTTTTCGTCGAAAGAAGAGAACAACCCTAATACTTAGAAATGTCGTTTATCAAAGCTGATTATAGTTCTAGGTTACGCCACTAGAGCGCTTCTCAAAGCTGAACTAAGAGATCAATAGAAATATTGTAAATATTGATGAATTTCCTATGAATTTCTTTTAACTTCTATTATTATTTTGTCAAGCTAGACATGATTTATTTTATTTTCTTTTTCCAAGGTCGTAACAAAAAAAACTTTCTATTCAATATTATTGTTATATGTATTATTGATCTTTGGCGACATCTGTTTGCCATTAATTTTTCAGATATATTATTTGGCATTCCAAATCGGTGGTTTTATACCCCCATTATTTCAATTTATCTATCTTAAAATGTATCTTTTAGATAAATTTAATATAAACTTAAATTTCTTTCTGAGTTCTATTTCCTTCCTCTTAGTTTATTTATAGAGTCATATTATTGTATTTTATATTAGTTTTGCTTTCGAGCTTACTAAAGTTAATGGAAGCTATGTGTTCGTTCTGAAGAACAAAAAATGTTAAGGTCTCCAATTTCAAAAATTCCAACACAGAAATCCGTTTCAGACATCAGGGAACATTTTTGGTTCCGTGTCTGTCTGTCGGTTTATTTTTGCGAACCATTATATCTTAAAAACTACACTTCTGATTTTAATGAAATTTGGATGGTAGATCATGCTTGGCCCGATGTTGGTCCCATATAAGTTTCAACCTTCTGCGCTCATTTGTTTCTCTCCCACATGCTCACAAACATACATTTATTTACACCTATAGCTTTAAAAGTGCTTACCTGATTTGTATGAAACTTTTATAGTTCATTGAAAGTAGCCCGCAGATAGCCCCAGATTAATTTGAACCGTCTGTGTTCTTCAACTTTTGTTAAATTGATACTTTAATTCATGTAAAATATCATAACAATTTTTAAAAGACGGGGGAACCAAACAAATTAGATAATAATGGCTTGTAAAAGCATAAAATCAAAAAGTACGTGATAGCATGCGAGGAGCTATGTGCCACACCAATTGGCAGTCTATTTTATTATTTATTAAATGTTCCCCCATTTTTGTTTTCCACAAACATGATGTTTGCGTTACGCGTATCGGGGCCTTTAGTGCCAACTATAAATTATAGTCTATTACATTTTAAAATAAATTAACACCCATGCATTATTATTATTACAATATTTTGAAAGTTTTGTTTGATTTTGTTTTAGAAATTGATTATAAATGTTTTATATTTATGTATTTTGGCCCCCATACACGGTCAAAATGTTTGTGCAAAAGTTTTGACCGTGTATGGGGCTGTTTCATGTTTGCGCAATCATGATGTTTGACGTCTATGGCCTAAATTTTCCCGACATCAGGTTTGCGCAAATACGTTTGCGCAATCATTCTGCGCAAAATGTTTGATCGTGTATGGGTGCCTTTAGGATAGGTTCCCCTAAAATCTAATGTAAAGTTGGTCTGATGAATTTTTTTGTATTGATACAAAGTGCAGAGTCTATTTGCCAAGTTTCAGTTCGACTGTATGACTGGAAGAGGTTTAATTACCCCTACAAAGATTGACACTTCTTTAGATTGTTACTCCCCTTATAAAAATAAACAGAGGAGAGTAACAATCTAAAGGTGTACGGAATGTTCTTCTTTAGACTGTTACTCCCCTTGTGAAAACAGAAATGTGATATTCCTTCGTCCCCAAGTACACTTAATAAAAACACCCCTTTGTCTTAATAGTTATTTAGTCAGTCATTAATATAAAAAAAATACGTGTGGTGTCGTGGGACACCCGGTAGGAACGAAGTTCCTTACATTTTTCATTAAATATAAATTATAAAATCACACTGCTAAGTACGTATACATTGCTAACTACTTATACATGGCGGAGTTAGAAAAGAGACAAAATTAAAAGTAACGAACTGATTGTACCTGGCAGAGTTAAGGCAAAATTAAAAGAAAATCATTATTTGTATAATTAAAGCAAGCGTCTTACTATAAATATATATTAAATATAAGAAAAAAGTTGATCATGATGAGTATGTATAGTGAAAGAGTATGTTTGTTAAAGAAGTTTGGATTGAAATAGGAATGTTTTCTACCTACCCGGCCAATTAATTTAAAATATTATAAAATATATCTCTTCCCTACTCTACACCTTCTGCTTGTATCAGGGTGAAATTTTACATGATTATATTTTATTTATTCACAAAACAAAGTGACATTTTTGACATATATAACAAAAATAATCAAAACAAGTCAAGTAGCAGGCTTCCTTAATAAAACTTTTTCCCGTCTTTTGAAGCTTACGTTTACGCGAGCGTTGCGCGTGAACGCTTGGGCGGATAACGTTTTCCGACGAACTCAGCCTGGGCATTGGTAAAATGAATATGTGTACCAAATTTCATCCAACTCGGTGATCTTTTACTCAAGTTATCGTCATCTGTAGATTTCGTGACGGTGATTATGTGACGGTGATTTTGGTAGTTTTTTTCGGATTCACTCCCGGGCTCCAGAACGTGCCATAAGGAACTTCGTTCCAAAAAAAACGTAGGGGAGTAACAATCTAAACAAGTCCCCAAAGATTTTGTCGACGACGATTGCTACAAACAAATTCGAAACTAATATAAAGCAATTAAAAATAAACCTGCATAATATCAGACAAAATGTATGATGTTGAAAAGAATATTTGATTTTCATTCTTATTTCTATATCCAAGCATAAATAATTTTCTTAGTATAAAATCAACTAAGTCGAAACCATTTATAAATTTTCCATGACGTCATAAAATATATATTTTCAAGCTAAAATACCCATGGAATATTTTAATATTGTTCAGTGAAGTATCTTATACAACAAAATTGTAAACTTGAAATTATCTGAAAATTAATTTTCTCTTAAATTCCATTTCACTGGTGTTTTCTTTCTTCTTCCTAATTTTGTCTGGAGGTGAAGCCTCATTTATTTGAAGGAATTTTAGAAACTTAAACCTCAAATATTAAATAACTCAGATCTTTACCTCATAATAACTTAAAATTAGGTTAGACAACAAAAATAAAATGTCTATCTATTCTCTAACAGCATAGATTAGACTCTTTCTCCTCATTGCTGAAGAAATATAAGCTATTATTCTGAATAATACACTATTTTAATCTGGTATTTAAGCTAATTTAGTTGTCATTCCCTCTTTCTGTTTAATCTTGTATCAGTATTTGTAGGTATAAAAATAATTCTAAATAATTATAATTCTTATTAAATTATTTACTTAACAAATAAAAATGCAGCATTGCAGAAATATCGTGGAGAAGTGCTTATAAAATTGATTATCTAACAAAATAGACTGCCAATTGGTGTGGCACATAGCTTCCTCACATTCTATCGCGTACTCTATTGATCGTATGCTTTTACAAGCCATTATTGTCTGATTTGTTTAAATGTTTCCTCCAATTTTTTAACCTAATAAAATTGTTTTGTTTTTTTACTTGAATTATAGTATTCATTTAGCAGAAGTTAAAGAGCGTAGATGGTTGAAATTAATCTGGTGCTATCTGCGGTCTACTTTCGACAAACCATCCAAATTTTATAAACATCATATGAGTACTTTTGAAGATATAGGTGTAAATAAATGTATGTTTGTGCGCATGTGGAAGAGAATCAAATGAGCGTTGAAGGTTGAAACATATTTGTGACCAACAATGAGCTAATTATGATCTACCATAAAAATTGCATTAAAATCGGACGAGTAGTTTTTAAGAGTTGTTGGTTCGCAAAAATTGAGCGACAGACCGACAGACCAACCGACAGTTATGCGCGGAATCAAAAATGTTCCCTGATATCTGAAACGGATTTCTGCCTTGGAATTTTTGTCATAGGAAACCTAAAATTTTTTCGTCCTTCGGAACTATCGCATAGCTTCCTTTACCTTCGATAAGTTTGGAACAGTGGCGTATCCAGGGGGACACAGGGGGCGGAAATTTTCTTGTTTACTAGTTGTACTTTTTTTGGGGGGGGTGGGGCTTTTTTGTTGAATAAGTAGTTCCCTTTTCTCGTTTTACCACTACGAATACTCCCCCCCCCCCCCAAATCTAAACTGATTTAAAACGCTCAGGGAATAATGGCCTACTTTACTCCCTAGGTGCATAAATAACTATTGTTTCCTATTTCAAAAATTCCAAGACAGAAATCCGTTTCAGACATCAGGGAACATTTTTGGTCTCGTGTCTGCCTGTCACTCAATTTTTGCGAAACAACATATTTTAAAAACTACTTGTTACCTTTTTGAAATAGACTGCCAATTGGTGTGGCACATAGCTTCCTCGAATCATATTACGTACTTAATTGATTTCATGCTTTTACAAGCCATTATTGTCTAATTGGTTAAATTATTGTTTCCCCCGTTTTTTTTTAATCTGTCAAAATTGTTTTGAGTTTTTACACGAATTAAATTATCAATTTAGCAAAAGTTAAAGAGCGCAGACGTTTCATATTTATCTGGGGCTATCTGCGGGTAACTTTCGATAAACTATAAAAGTTTCATTCAAATCAAATAAGTACTTTTGAAGCTATAGGTTTAAATAAATGTATGTTTGTGCGCTTGTGGAAGAGCAACAAATAGGCGCAGAAGGTTGAAACTACTTCTTTCATAAAATAATCAACTGTGCATTTCCAATTGTATTTTTTTATTCAAGGTAGCGGCCATATAAAAAATAGACTGCCAATTGGTGTGGCACATAGCTTCCTCGCATCCTATCACGTACTTTATTGATTTTATGCTTTTACAAACCATTATTGTCTTATTTGTTTAATTGTTTCCCCTTTTTTTTAATCTGTCAAAATTGTTTTGATTTTTTACATGAATTAAAGTATCAATTTAGCAAAAGTTAAAGAGCGCAGACGGTTCCAATTAATCTGGGGCTATCTGCGGGCTACTTTCGATAAACTATAAAAATGAACCATAGAAATTAATGTATGTTTGTGTGCATGTGGAAGAGAATCATATCAGCGTAGAAGGTTGAAACTTATATGGGACCAACAATGAGCTAATTATGACCTATACCATACACATTTTATTAAAATCGGACCTGTAGTTTTTAGATATGTTGGTTCGCAAAAATTAAGCGACAGACCGACAGACAGACACGGAATCAAAAATGTTCCGTGATGTCTGAAACGGAATTCTGTCTTGGAATTATTTAAATAGAAGACCTAAAAAATGTTTGTCCTTCGGAACGATCACATAGCTTCCATTACCTTCGATAAGCTCGGAAGAAATATAATAACTATATATTTAGACACACGTTAAATCATCCGAAATAAACGATAAGAGATTTCAAAGTTGGAAGGTATTTTTTTTTTACTTTATAAATTACAAAGCTACTATGATATGCACTAACAAAAAAAGGTATCAATATTTCACATAAAATGTGACAAAAAAAATAAAAATGTGAGTGGTACCATTATAATTATAAATCTGGAATGTGTGACAACAATGGTAAAAGTGGTAGATGTTACTATTCCACTAATGCAGAAAAGTTACCTGCAAAGGTTACCATCAACAATGATTTATAAAGAGACATCAAGGGAAGAGGAGTTAGCTTGCTCAATATTTCATGGTTTTTTATTAGAATGGACGTTTGAGTTAATGGAACTCAGATGTTACCGTTGTTTATTTTTTACCTCCCCCACCAAGAGTAAAAGTTTGTTTGTTTTTTTGTCAGTGAGGTTTTTCCTATTTCCTGATTGGTCAGTTTGGTAATCAGACGTGGGATAGAAGGCTTGACAATTTTCAAGCTTCAGGTTTCTGTTTTGTCGAGAGAGGGGTTCCTCATCAAACATTTAGTTCAAGTCTTCTCCGTCTATTTTCACAATCAATATTATCAAACTCTTTCCTCCTGACTCTGTACTAGAAACCGCTTATTATAACAACCACTACGTTTTATCCTTAATAAAATATTTATTTAAGTGAAAAAGAATAACTACTCTCCAAATAGAAATGTTAAATTACTAATGACTTTTACGCTGAACTAAATTTTTTTTTTTTAAATTTCAAGGTTTTGTAACTTAAGTATTCCGGGAATTGAGGTTTTTTTTTCTATTCTTGCACATTCTTATTTACAGGTTAAATATAGATTGAATATCGGCTGACAAAATCGATTAATACTCAAAGACTAAACTCCTCTTTGTGTTAAAAAAAAGAAAGCTAAATCGACCTTAAAATATATCTAATAATAATTGAAGCGAGCGTCTTACATTCAACAAACTATGCATCTTGTCTGTCTCTCTGTGTGTAACGTTTACGTGTCCTACGATAACTTGAGTAACAGTTGACCGATTTAGTTGAAATTTGGTATACATCTTCCTTTTACTAATACTCAGACTAAATTAGTTGGACGGAGTAATCCGTCCAAGAGTTCGTGCGTATCGCTCGCTTAAACGTGAGCTTCAAATGTAAAATTTTAATTTCAGGACGGGAAAAGATTCTATCATCACCTATCCTATGAGACGAACATTTTTTTCAAATATATATTCTTTTTTAGTAAAACTAACTACACTATGAATTAATATAGATTGTTAAAACTATTAAAGTGGATCTAAACGTTTAAAATAGAGAAAACGTTTTTATCGATATCTTACGTTCTAACGTAACGATTTTAATAAAACTTCATATACACCATCTAATGCACAATTGAAACAAGCATGCAAAATTTCAATTTGATACATGCATTAGTTTTTGTTGTAGCAAAGTGATACATTTTATAATAATTGAAAAGGAGATGTGTGGTTAGAGGAATAGTAAGAATGCGGGGTAGTTCCCTTACTACTAGCCGCTGCACTACTACTATACCCATTATCTATCAACTCATCATGATTCATGGTTATCTATTTTTTCTATATTTATTATTATACGCTCGCTTTAATGATAGAGCCACGCGATGCCTAGTATTAATTGAAGCGAGCTTCTTATTCATTTAACAAACTATGCATCTTGTCTGTCTGTCTGTCTGTGTGTAACGGTTACGTGTCCGACGATAACTTGAGTAAAAGTTGACCGATTTAGTTGAAATTTGGTATACGTGTTCCTTTTACTAATGCTCAGGCTAAGCTCGTTGGACCGCGTGATCCGTCCAAGAGTTCGCGCGCAACGCTCGCGTAAACGAGAGGTTCAAATCTAAAATTGGAGTTTCAGGACGGGAAAAGATTCTATCCTCACCAATTCGATGAGACGAACATTTTTTTCAAATACAATTTTTTATCAAAACCAACAGCAACACCGCTATGACTTAATAAAGATTGTTAAAACTATTAAAGTGGACCTAAACGTTTATAATAGAGAAAACAACCTTTTTACCGATATCTTACGTTCTAACGTAACGATTTTAATAAAATTTCATTTCATATACACCATCTAATGCTCTATTGAAACTATAATATAGAAGTAAAATTGTTACGGCCATTTAGTTGTTAGGTTTTTATTTCTTTTCTCAGTATTTTATAATTATTTTTTTTACTTTGAACTAATTTAATTATTTACTTAATATAGAACTGCTTTGGTAAAATCACTTTCTTCTCTTTTTTTTAAAATGTTAAATTCAATTATCTATAGCCTGATTTTAAGATTCTTGCTTTATTAATCGAATTAACTCTAGCTTCTACTTTACTTCTGACTCCTTCACTTCCGTTATTAATTATATTCACCTCCTTTTTTATTCCTTTACCTTCTACTAAGGGAATTCAACTTTTAGTCTCTCCTAAACCACTGACGGGTTCACAACTTATTTTAGCCTGCCTACGTTAAAGTGTTTTGTTCAGTGTTACGACCTACTGTCAAGCATATCGAACCTTTGACGTACTGTGTACCTACTGTACCGGCCCGGCGCCCCGTTCTGTGCTGACTCAATAAACTTAGTCTCTCTGTGCTGTTAAAAGTCATAGTCATAGTCTTAAGTTAAGTCCAACTGACTGACCTAGTGTGCCGCTGACTGTATAGTGTACACTACTGTACTATCCAGTCAATACTTCCTACTACTGAGTGCGACGGGTTTTCTTAAATATATCTTCTCTTCTAATCAACTACAACTTTACCGCTCGTCTCTACACAACCTAATTCACCTTACTCCGAAAAAACATCTTTTCTGTAACTATTATTTCTTTTTACTTTTACTAACCATAGTTTTAATACTAACCCTTTTTATTCTTTTGGTGAAACTTTATATATACTTATATTTACTCCTAAAATTAAACACAAAGTTCAAAGTAGTTTTGTTACTATTTTTTTTTTTTTATTTATATTCCTTTTGTTCAGAGCTACTACCACTGGCATTTGCTCATACTCATAGTGTCGACAATCGGTGTGCCAATTCCTGGCAACCTTGGCGCGCTAACAAAAATTATAATAAATAAGGTCAGTTTAAAGAGTTATTCTGTTATTTTTAAGAATGTTTTTTTACTCTCTAGTCCAGTATTGTTTCATTGTTTAAGAAAATCCTCTGCCAATTAGTGTGGCACATAGCTTCCACGCGTTCTATTATGTATAGGTACATTTATGATTTTATACTATTAAAATCTATTATTGTCAAATTTATTTAATTTTCCCCCGTTTTTAGGGTTTTGTAAATTCTTCTCAAAACCCTTATGCCGAGGGTGATGTGTCCGTCTGTCCGTCGCTCTTTGGTTCATAGGGCCCGAACCTTTTAAGCTAAAGAGCTGAAATTTAAAATACTGGAAAAATATACAGAAGTTCAAAATTAAATATGCGCATGCGCAATTCGCCAAAATGTTGTAAACTCAAAAATTTATATTTTTTTTAATTTTCGAGTGGGGCATCAAATGAAAGCTGGTGAAGAGTAGGATTCAAATATATATCTGCTTTTTTAAATTTTTCATTCTTTATTAATTTTATAAGTCAAACTATACCCCCAAAAATTTCCCCCCCTCCCCAACCACTATATAACGGGTGGTCCTAAAATTTCGAAATAATTCATGGTTATACCTTATGGTGAACCAATGGGAATGGTCTGAAAAAATGAATTTTTCTAGTCGTTATTACCGATAAAAAACATTGTGACCCCCCGAGGGATCGAACCCGGACCCTTGAGATCAAAGAATAAAATCATAATTACATAAGGGGCATGCTTAATCTTCTACAAAACCCTAAAAAGTACTTGGGAGCAAGTACTTCTCTGTGATTTTATTTAAACTGTCATTAATTAATCAATTTAGACAAAATTTAATGAGCGCAGACTTTGAAATTAATCTGGGGCCATATGCAGGCTACTTTCGACAAACCATCCAAATTTCATAAAAATCAGATAAGTACTTTTCATGATATATGTGTAAATATATGTATGTTTTTACGCATGTGGAAGAGAAACAAATGAGCGCAGAAGGTTGAAACTTATATGGGACCAACAATGAGCTAATTATGACAGACCATCAAAATTTCAATAAAATCAGATGAGTTTTTTTAAGACATTTTGGTTCACTAAAATTGAGCGACAGACCGATTGACAGACATGGTACCAAAAACGTTCCCTGATGTTTGAAACAGATTTCTCTCTTGGAATTTTTGCTATGGGAGACCTATAAAGTTTCCTTCTTCGAAAAGATCACATAGCTTCCGTTACCTTTAGTTAGCTCGGAAGCAAAATTTAGTAATAAAATGGGACAAACATTTTTGTCTTAAATCGACTTTTAGAAATGCGAAAATTTTCCTTCAAAATTTCCTCTCACTAGGTATACTGGATCAAGCACTTCTCTTTTATAAATCTTACGTTGAATTTTATTATAATTTTTTTTTTAAAATGTAATTAACTTATTCTAATTATAATCTCAAACTCATAAACATCAAGAGATTGTTTAAACAATAAACATTTCCTTTTTTCCCCCCGAAAAAAAATGCTAAACGGATCTCGTGTAATAAATTATTTCTCATTAAACAATTTTTCTTTTGTTCCTTTATAAAAAGAAAAGAAGTTTGGCTTGTTTAGTCAGGTATTATACTTGACGCTTCAGATAATATAAGATTAAGTTAAAACTTTGTCTGCTTTATCTCATCAGGTTTTCAGGGCAGTTTTTCTTGTTGAAGCTTTTCTTTCGATCCCCCCCCCCCCCCCCCCCCTAGGGGGACTGAAAGAAGCATGGGGGGGCCCCATGCTTCCTGATTTCAAACTTAATTCAACATTTCGTGGAAAATCTTTTTTACTCTTTGATATAAACCAAGCCTCGGGCTTTATTATAAAATTACATCAACTGTATATTATCGATAACTTCATTTATGCTTACTTAAGATAGACATTCGACATTAAATAAATTATTAATTAAATATTTTATCAAAGTACCTACTTATTATCTTCATTATAAAGCTAAGATATTATATAAACAAGGATTTTCCGGAATTTGGAAAGAAAAATAGGAATTCTTATATTTTTAGGGAATAGGCCGAATGGTTAGTGTACTAGCAACTTTTCCTGAATTGTCCAGACTTCTTCATATCTGTGATGTTTTAAATCTGGCAGATATGGTATATGTTTAACAGGAATGGTATCATTAAGGAAATGTATTTAAATACAAAATGGGTTGTGTTGACCGATATTTTGCTGCCGAACTTACCGAAGGTAACGGAAGCTATGTAATCGTACTGAAGAACGAAAATATTGGAACGAAGTTCCTTATGGCACGTTCTGGAGCCCGGGAGTGAATCCGAAAAAAACTACCAAATCACCGTCACAAAATAACCGTGACAAAATCACCGTCACGCAAAATCCGTCAAGAAATCTATAGATGACGATAACTTGTGTAAACGATCACCGAGTTAGATGAAATTTGGTACACATGTTCATATTACCAATGCCCAGGCTGAGTTTGTCGGAAAACGTTATCCGCCCAAGCGTTCACGCGCAACGCTCGCGTAAACGTAAGCTTTAATAGACAGGGAAAAGTGTTATTAAGGAAGCCTGTTACTTGACTTGTTTTGATTATTTTTGTTATATATGTCAAAAATGTCACTTTGTTTTGTAAATAAATAAAATATAATCATGCAAAATTTCACCCTGATACAAGCAGAAGGTGTAGAGTAGGGAAGAGATATATTTTATAATATTATAAATTAATTGGCCGGGTAGGTAGAAAACAGTCTTATTTCAATCCAAACTCCTTTAACAAACATACTCTTTCACTATAAACTCATCATGATCAACTTTTTTCTTACATTTAATATATATTTATAGTAAGACGCTTGCTTTAATTATACAAATAATGACTTTCTTTTAATTTTTCCTTGACTCTGCCAGGTACAAACAGTTCGTTACTTATAATTTTGTCTCTTTTCTAACTCCGCCATGTATAAGTAGTTGTCAATGTATACGTACTTAGCAGTGTAATTTTATCATTTATATTTGATGAGAAAAATGTAAGGAACTTCGTTCCTACCGGGTGTCCCGCGACACACGTATTTTTTTGTCTTTGATTTCAAACATGCAAAGACAAAATTACGGTTGAGACATCAGGGAACATTTTATGTTCCTTGTCTGTCCGTCGGTCTGTCTGTCTCAAAGCATTTCACTGTAGAGAAATAAGAAACAACCAAAAGTAAAATACAAGTGTTGCCACGCATTAAGAACTCATGTAGAAAAAATTGTATTTCCTTTTATGTCTCTTATATTTGGTTTCAAAAACATTTTTTAGTCGTCCGCCTTATTGGCCGCCATCTTGAAAATATTACGTGTTAAACTTCCAAAAACCAAACAGTTGTCACAAATGCTGAGATACGCCTATAGGCCGAATTGAGTTCAAATCGATCAATTTTTAGGTCAGTTATCGTTAGACAAACAAACTAACAAACACACAAACAAACTTTCCAATGCCCATGATTCTAAAATCAAGAACTCATTACACTCGTTCAATTACAGACTTTGATTGCTGTCATGCGGAAAACATGCTAACCACCTCTAACTACCTCTAACCACCTCTAACCACCTCTAACCACCTCTAACCACATCTAACTACCTCTTACCACCTCTTACCACCTCTAACCACCTCTAACCACATCTAACTACCTCTTACCACCTCTAATCACCTCTAACAACCTCTAACCACCTCTAACCACATCTAACTACCTCTTACCACCTCTAATCACCTCTAACTACCTCTAACAACCTCTAACCATCTCTAACCACCTCTAACCACCTCTAACCACCTCTAACCACCTCTAACCACATCTAACTACCTTTAACCACCTCTAATCACCTCTAACTACCTCTAACAACCTCTAACCACCTCTAACCACCTCTAACCATCTCTAACCACCTCTAACCACCTCTAACCACCTCTAACCACATCTAACTACCTTTAACCACCTCTAATCACCTCTAACTACCTCTAACAACCTCTAACCACCTCTAACTACCTCTAACCACCTCTAACTACCTCTAAGCCCATCTAACCACCTCCAACCACCTCCAACCAACTCCAACCACCTCTAATCACCTCCAACCACCTCTCCATAATCGGTTACTTTGAGAAAAACTCATTTTTCCTGGTTTTGTGATGTGGATGGAGAAAATGTGGCTAAAAAAAAATCAACATTGACTTAAGTTGTTGAGGTGGCAATGCTTTAAAACTTTGCAGATATAATTTATATAATTTGAATAAGTACAGTGTTGTTTTTTGTTGTTTACAATAAAACTTAAAACTAATTAATTCAAGACCTGCTGAGTAGTTAAAGTGTAAAGTATTTCGGTAAAAACTCCTTCTACTTGACTTAATTATGCAAGTACAAAATGTTTTTTTATTTATTAACAAAATGACTTGTAATTTAAACCGTTTTAAAACTTACTCCATTGTTTTAAAATTCTTAAGGTTCTTTGTTTTAATGAACAGTACATTGTTAATTTTTAATGTTAGAGAACTCCGGAGGAGGTCTAACAAAGTAAAAACTTTACGGTGCTATCAAAGGGAATGATATAAAGGTGATTTGAATCATTTAAAAGAAGTAAAGAAATTGCAAGGATACTATTCGAGGTTCGTGTACGAGTGTAGGTGAGTAAATAGTTAAGAAGAAGGTTAAACGTATGTGTAATGGTTCCTTATTTATAAACCAAAGGGTGTATCTAACGTTAGCTCGCCTCAGTGTCTGCTTTACAAGCCCCTCCTGCAATACCTTGCCTCTTTTCAAAAAGCTCCTGTAGCTCGGTATCCTTTATCCTTAGGGAACTTTTCCCACTGACGTCACTCTACAAGATGAGCCACTCGTATTTACACGGGTTTAGATAGCGGAAATTTCGTACCGAGAAAGGGGACCTTAAAATAAATCTCTCTTTCATTGCAGCTTCAGGGTCCCTTTAGAGAATGAAGAATCGACTTAACATGTCATTCCCGCTATCTTCAGAGAAACTTCAACTCATCTTGTTTCTCTTCTGTTCTTCCATGTTAGATTACATCATTTAATCATGTCATTCGACCTAATGAATAATTTTATTGTACATTTATTTTGTACAAAGAAAAACAGATAAAGGAACCAATAAACATCTCACTTGTTTTAGTGCTTCTTTCACATTCCAATCTGTTAATCTTTATGTAATTACAATAAAGAGAGATCAAGGTATCACTTTACCAATGAACTCAATGTGATATCTCACTTTTCCGAAATAGATATTTCGGTGTTGGGACCTTATTTCAGGTGATTTTCGAGTACGGTATTCACTCGGCAACGCCTCTAACGTTATTCCACTCAGCTACGCTGAACTACCTCTAACCAATTCTAATGCTATCCAATCCACTCGGCATTGCTGAACAAATAACCTCTAACAATATCCCATCGGCTATGTTGAAGTAACAATCTCTAACGATATACCCTCGGACGCTCGGCTTCACTGAAGTAACAATCTCTAACGCTATCCACTCGGCTATGCTGAACTAACAACCTCTAACCAATTCTAACGCTATCCAATCCACTCAGCTATGCTGAACTAACAATCTCTAACGATATACCCTCGGATCCTCGGCTTCGCTGAAGTAACAATCTCTAACGCTATCCACTCGGCTATGCTGAACTAATAGCCTCTAACCAATTCTAACGCTATCCAATCCACTCGGCTTTGCTGAACTAACAATCTCTAACGATATACCCTCGGACCCTCGGCTTCACTGAAGTAACAATCTCTAACGCTATCCACTCGGCTATGCTGAACTAATAACCTCTAACCAATTCTAACGCTATCCAATCCACTCGGCTTTGCTGAACTAACAATCTCTAACGATATACCCTCGAACCCTCGGCTTCACTGAAGTAACAATCTCTAACGCTATCCACTCGGCTATGCTGAACTAACAATCTCTAACGATATACCCTCTAACCCTCGGCTTCACTGAAGCAACAATCTCTAACGCTATCCACTCGGCTATGCTGAACTAACAATCTCTAAAGATATACCCTCGGACCCTCGGCTTCGCTGAAGTAACAATCTCTAATGCTATCCACTCGGCTATGCTGAACTAACAATCTCTAACGATATACCCTCGGACCCTCGGCTTCGCTGAAGTAACAATCTCTAAAGCTCTCCAATCCACTCGGCTTTGCTGAACAAATAACTTCTAACATTATCCCTTCGGCTATGCTGAACGAACAACCTTTAACACTATCCACTCGGCTACGCTGAACTAACATCCTATAACCAATTCTTAAGCCATCCAACCCACTCAGCTTCGCTGAAGTAACAATCTCTAACGATACACCCTCGGCTTCGCTGAAGTAACAATCTCTAACGCTAGCCAATCACCAATCAGGCTACGCTGAACTAACAACTTAAACCAAATTCATGAATATACAATTTCAACAACCTCGGCTACAAAAATTACTTTGATTTTCTAAGAAGATAGATGAACTAACTTCTAAAACTCTACATCTAGAAATATCTATAAGACAACTGCAAGCTTCATTATCTGTCAACCTTCCTATCCAAAAATAAATCCAATTTTCAGATGAAAACTAGCAGCATTGAACCAACGATAAAAATATTTTAGAAACTGCTGGAATTCTAAATCTAAAACAAATTTACTTCGAATTTCGGTATTCCAGAAATAATAGGCGTTTCAATATTGTTTCCATTCTTTTTCAGTAGTTTTATAAAAGTTGTGAATACATGAGAATCTAATGTATTCTAAATAGTCTGGCAATTTGTGTACACGTAGCTTCCTCGCTCCTGTGCCGTATACTTAAATGATTTTATCTACGATTGATAAGAAATATAAACATTGTATCTCTGTTTAGATGCGTTGAAAGTAATTATTTACGCACTTGTATTTATTGCGCATGCGCGTCTCATAGTTCTGAAGAATTCCTCTTCTTTACCACACTAGTGCGGTAAAGAAGAGGAATTCTTCAGCTTTACGCACGATTAGCGAGTTTGTTTACATTTAACAAAACTAATTTGGTGTTCTTTTATTAAAGTAACTGTTTAAATCGAGTTTTTAGTGAAAAACAATGAGTGAATCAAGAAACTTTGACTAAAATGTGGAGAATAATACTCCTCCTAAAATAATTTATTCGGCAAAAAATACAACTCAAGAATTAATGCCATCTTCATCAAGAGAGAGATACAAACTTACACATAGCAAGTTTATTTTTTTTGTATTTATTGTTTAAATCTAACAATCGTAGATAAAGTACGGTACGCAACTCGTGGGAAAACGGCATTTTGCATTGCTCGTGTGATTTACTACCCTCGCTATCGCTCGGGTGCAAAATCCACACTCGCATGCAAGATGCTACTTTCCGCACTCGACGCGTAATGTACTATTATGCTTCTCCAACATATTATTGTTAAATTTATTCAATTTTCCCCCGTTTTTAAATCTTAAAGTCGTTTTTAAAGTTTTAAAGAGCACTGACGGTTAAAATTTATCTGGAGCTGCCTGCGGGCTACGTTTTACAAACTATCTAAATTTCATAAAAATCCGATGAGTACTTTTGAAGATGTAGGAGTAAATAAATGTATGTTTGTGTGCATGTGGTGGAGACACAAATGGGCGCAGAAGTTAAAAACTTATATAGGATCAACAATGAGCTAATTATGAACTGCCATCCAAATTTCATTAAACGCAGACGACTAGTTTTTAAGATATGTTGGTTTGCAAAAATTGGGTGAAAGAACGACTGACAGAAATGGAACCAAAAATGTTCCCTTATGTCTGTAACACATTTCCATCTTGACATTTTTGAAATCGGAGACCTAAAATATTTTTGTTCTTCAAAACGATCACATAATAGCTTCCGTTACATTCGGTAAGCTCGGAAGAAAAAATCCTTAAGTCCTTTATAAACTAGGCATCACGTGGCTTAATGATACATTGAATAATTCAATTGATTACATGATACATTGAAGCGAGCGTATTGCAATAAAATACTGAATATTGAAATTTGTTAATCATGATGAATGTCATAGTTGAAGATAAGTGGAAGAGGGTAGTGTGAGGTAGAGTGGGGGTACTCGGTACAAAGCTTTACTTCCTAAACAAACCTATACACAATACGACTATAAGAATCTTAACCACCCGTAATAGCTTTTAAACTAATATTATAAATGTATCACTTCATTGCTCAAATATTACTGCTTGTATCAAGTTGAAATTTTACATACTTGTTTCAATTGTACTTTCGACGATGTACATGAAGTTTTATTAAAATCGTTACGTTAGAACGTAAGATATCGGTAAAAAAGTTGTTTTCTCTATTTTAAACGTTCAGGTCCGCTTTAATAGTTTTAGCGATCTTTATTAATTCATAGCAGTGTCGTTGTTGGTTTTACTAAAGAATGTTATTTGAAAAAAATGTTCGTCTCATCGAGTAGGTGATGATAGAATTTTTTCCCGTCCTGAAATTCCAATTTTAAATTTGAAGCTCACGTTTACGCGAGCATTCCGCGCGAACTCTTTGACGGATCACGCTGTCCAACGAACTTAGCCTGAGTATTAGTACGAGGATCATGTATTCCAAATTTCAACTAAATCGGTCAACATTTATTCAAGTAATAAGAAAATTTAGGAATATTATGACAGTCGTAGTAGAAGCGAGAATACTTCTAAGTTACCTCGAGGTATCTCAGCCCTAACGGAACTCAAATGGAAGAACCTAAACAAACAAGAAAATACCCGAAAGAAAGCGACTCAAGGTGTAATGTATGTCCTTGAATTCCCAAAACCTAGCACGCTTAGTTAAATTTAAGTCCTAATTTAATTTCAAATTCTTCCTTTATTATTCCTAATATTATTATTAAGTCTGTTGCAAGTTATCAGAAACTTATTTTATATTAATAATTATTTATAATATAGAGAAAAATATAAATTAATCTCAGATTACTGTTGGTATTCATATTAGATTCCTCGATGGAAACATTTTAACACCATTCCAAAATATGTAAATTTATTATCGAAAACAAGATAGAAAGAATCCAATATCTAATCTTAGTTGTAGTTTTAGGTTTCTGTACAAAGTACGAAAAGACATCTTTTATAACGGCTCTGTCTGTCTGTCTGTCTATCTGTCTGTCCGTTGCTTGTTTCAATTCATAAACTACTATAGCTAGGAACATGAAATTCAGCACACAGGTACATCTCGGCATTTGTGACAACTGTACTTTTTTTTGGAGTTTTCACACTTAATATTTTCAAGATGGCGGCCAATATGGCGGGCGACTAAACCTAAAGTTTGTCACCATGACATGTTGTTATACATCAATTTAAAGGTCTTGAAGTGTAGAAAAAGAATGTGCAACTATTAAAATGGTACACTTAATAATTTTAACTTTATCGTACAGAAACTGTCGATTATCGCCTCACGTACTTACGTGAAGCGCGCCTTATTTATTTAAATTATATTAGAATTTAAACAAAATATGCAGAATTTTTTCAATCCACTAATTGGAAACTAAAATGCAGTTTCTTCTAATTATACTTTAACATAAGAGCTTATACTAAAAACTTTAATAATTTTATATGATGCTTAGCTTACAGAAATTCAGTTGATGCTTAAACTAAACGAGCTTCCTCTACTATAAATAATTATGAAAAGTAATGATCATTTTATTTATTCATCATTTTATTATTTATTATTTTATTATTTATTATTCTTTCTTATGATCTTCGGTTAATCTCAACTCTGTTAACTGATTAAGCGGAAGTATAAACTAATAAAAACCTTGACGGTATTCCTCGAACCAACTTAGAATACAATCAACTTGAAATAGATAAGATAATGGTTTAGTAAAAAGGGAGAAAAGAAAAACCATTTAGCGTAAATTAGTTTACAAATAATGACCCTATAAAGTTGAAGAAAACCGTAAACATAAAAGTGTTCAAATGACAACAAAACTTCGCAGTAAAAATGAAGTGTTTCAAGTAATAAAGCGTGAAGATTGTTTTTGTATTTTTCATTCTTTTTATTATTATCTTTTTTCAGGATTCTGTCTGTCTCTTATTTTAGAATTTTTTACAGTGACTTAAAACTATGAAATAGTTTTCTATAATCTTTACTATGAAACTGTTACATCCAGTTAGACTAGCTGTCAATATCCATGTAAAATTTAATAATTACAAGATAAAAAGAACTTTTTATATACTACGTTTTTTAAATTTTTCTGTTCAATCATTATGTAGTTTTGATAATATAATTGTTATTGTTATATATAATGTTAGTGAAAAAGAAATAGTTCTGAATTTATTTACTTCACATAAATGACAACCATCTAGAGAGCTGGTCTTAAACCTATAAAAGGACAAATCGTTGTACAACGGATCTCCCCAACACCAAATCTAAACCGTGCCATCGATATATTTGAAATAATATAACTAATATAATCGATAAATAATATAATCGATATATTTTCTGTTTTGCTGTCATTCAATGTTTATCTCTAATTTATAAAAATCACTAATTTGAAACCCGTCAAAATGAAGATTGCGTAAATATGGGACATGGCAAAACAAATAAAATAACTTGCGGATTTTTTCCGAACTAACTTTCCATACAGCAAAATTTGCTGAAAACCAATTAAATTCTGCTGAAAGATGGCTAAAATTATTAAAATAATGCATTGTCATCGTGTTCTGAGCTATGCTAAAAGTTTCAAATGTCTAGCTATTCGGGAAGTTAGATAGAAATCGATTGCCAGATTTGTACCGGACAAACAAACAAACAAACAAGAAAGCAAGCTAATAAAAAATAATACAAGATAAAAAGAACTTGTTATATACTACGTTTTTATTTTAAATTTTCCTTGTGGATTTCCTTAGCTGTCACTGGTCTTGTTTGTTTACAATTGATTTTGAATTTGACCGCTTAAATATTTAAGAAATTTAGTGATTTATCGACTAATAGTAATAATTTGGTAAATCTAATTACTGATTATTGTATTGTCATGGGAAATACATAATCTGTGCAAGTTTCAGCTTTCTACTTAGTCAGCAAGTTAGTTAAAAATCCATTGCAAGATTTGTACTAGACAAACAAACAAGAAAGCAAGCTAATAAAAACTTAGTAATGTAGGCACTTCTTTAGATTGTTACTCCCCATATAAAAAAAACCAGAGGGACTTACAGTCTAAAGAAGGTGTGCGGAATGTTCTTCTTCAGACTGTTACTCTCCTTGTAAAAACAGAAGTGTGATATTCCTTTGTCCCAAAGTATATTAAACTAAACATTTTTCTAGGGACTACATCCCTTTTCTTCATAGTTATTTAGTCAGTCATTTATATTCTAAAAATTATAGGGGAGTAGCAATCTAAAGAAGTACCGTAATGTAGTAAAAATTACAAGATAAAAAGAACTTTTTATATACTACGTTTTTAAATTTTCTGTTGAATCATATGTAATGTTGATAATATAATTGTCATTGTTATATATAATGTTAGTGAAAAATAATAGTTCCGAATTTATTTACTTCACATAAATGACAACTATCTAGAGAGCTGATCTTAAACCTATAAAAGGACAAATCTTTGTACAACGGATCTCCCCAACACCAAATCTAAACCGTGCCATCGATATATTTGAAATAATATAATCGATATATTTCCTGTTTTGCTGTCATTCATGTTTATCTATCACAAATTTGAGACCCGTCAAAATGAAGATTGCGTAAATATGGGATATGGCAAAACAAATAAAATAACTTGCGGATTTTTCCAAACTAACTTTCCATACAGCAAAATTTGCTGAAAACCAATTAAATTCTGCTGAAAGATGGCTAAAATTATTAAAAATAATGCATTGTCATCGTGTTCTGAGCTATGCTAAAAGTTTCAAATGTCTAGCTATTCGGGAAGTTAGTTAGAAATCGAATGCCAGATTTGTACCGGACAAACAAACAAACAAGAAAGCAAGCTAATAAAAACGTAGTAATAAAAAAGTACAAGAGATTCAAGTTGATTTTACCAAAATGTAAAGGATTTTCGATCCAAGATTTATCGAAGAAAACTCAGTGAACTAGGGCATAGCCAGCTGTGTATAATCTTGGCTAGACTGGTCGCCTTAAAACTAGGGCTCGCAAACCTACCAGATAATGCGGTAATGGCTGGATGAAACCCTTACAGAAGTTTACTAAAGGGCCAAATGCAAATTGCTGGGTTGTGGGATACTGTTTCCACTTATAAGGATGAATCCTATGGACCTCAGTCAAGCCCTGCAAAACTGTAAATCCCAAGCCTAGCTTAGCGTCTCACTCCAGTCTTCAACAATGCTAAACACTAATTTTCTAAGTATCAATCTCTACAGCCAACTTTTTAAGATTAAATCTTTTTTTAAACAACAAAGAAAGAAGAACTTCTCTCGTAATCTTTTTCAAGTGAAGATGAAAAAATCCTCTTTGAGCTTGAATTTTTAAAAAAAAAAAAATAGAGGAAGAAAATAAAACACATTTAGATAATGGGTTAAGAAAAAGGAAAATCTGGTAACAAAGGATGTTATATTGACTTGCGCAGTCTTGAAAATAAATAATATGATGATTTAATTACATCTTAATGTAATTTAATTATGAGGTTTCATAAGTAATTTGCTTTTATGCAAGGAAAGAAAAAATGATAAAGGATAGGATAGAATTTTAAAAGTTTCGATACGGTCCATGCTTTGAACTGTACTTAACTAATTTCTAGCTTTGTGTTTGTCCGAGCAACATTGATCAGTTAATTTAGCCAATTTGTTGTTTTGTTTTGTATCTAACATGAGAAAATTTGAAGGTTTCTTTAGTATCATTTATGGGAGCCAGCGTGACTGAGGTGCTCTAGGCACTCTCCCAGCTATCAATAAATCAAGATGAATCAAGGTCGTGGGTTCGATCCCGTGCCATGATGCTCTGATTAAAATAGCTCATTAATGACCACACCATACTCGCTTCGGCGATACAATGTACAGGTATGATATGGGAAGTAGCTGCAACTCTCTACCACGGGGCTAGTAAAAAGGGCCTAAGTGATGGCCTAGTTGCTAGGTTCCAACAAGTGGTTCGTCCTACCCGTCTAGCACTTGTATTAGAACCTAACCAGGGTCGGACTGGCTATAAGGGAGTTCGGGAGTTTTCCCGGTGGGCCGCTCTATGGTTAAGACTTAAAATGGGCTGGTCCCTTGGCCAACTCAAGACTTGAGGGCCGGTCTGATGCAGAAAATCCCGGGTCGAAATTTCTTCCAAGTCCGACCCTGGACCTTACTACTACTACTACTACTACTAATACTAGTTTAATTTATTGCTTCCGAGCTTAACGAAAGTAATGGAAGCATTCTAATCGTTCTGAGGAACAACCATTTTTTGTCTCCGAATTGAAAAATTCCAAGACAGAAATCCGTTTTTGACATCAGGGAACAGTTTTGGTCTCGCGTCTTTTTGTCGTTCTGTCGGCTGACGGTCAATTGGTCTGTCTGTTGTTCAAAATTTTTGCGAGCCAACATACGAGTATATTAAAAATATTTTACGAGTATATTGTCAATATTAATGACATTGTTGGCCCCCCTATAATTGTCAAACTTCTGCACACATTGGTTTCTCTTCCACTTGTGAACAGACTTTTTACTTCCTCATATAAAGAGAAAGTATTGCGATTTTGAGATATTGATGGATTTACACGTTTTGAGGTCTAAAAAAGTGGTGTTTAAAATATGTCTGTCTGTCGTCTGTGCAGACGCGTGGAGCCTAAACTACTGGGCCAATTTTGTCGAAATTTGGCACACAGGTTCAGAAAAATCATACCCAGTGTCAGGCTCAATTGAGCGAATCAACCTAGATCTTTTGGATTTAACTTAGACTACAGAAGAGATTTTGTGAATTTCCACGATCTGACCAATTACGATCGAGAAGTTGCTAATGACTCTTATCATGGGCAACTCATTTGAGAATGATCCCTGTAATTTGGTTCTAAACGGCGGAATTCAAAAAAATCCCTGAAGCCGTCTCATTTAGATGATCTAGATATCTAATTAATATATCTGTCCCTCTAAAAAATCTTGTTTTCCAATGTAACCTCCGAAATATTGCCATTTTCATGTAACAAATACTCACAAATATTATCTGTATTGCTTATACTATAGAAAGCGAAAGTAGATAATTATGAATTCGATCAACTCATGTCTTATATACCAGTGTTATCATTATTACTATCAGAAAGGTGCAGAAAGTTATCGAAAAGCTATGACTAGTAGTTGATAGCTCCCTTATGACTTGAGTTGTCGAGATAGGAAAGTTAAGGCAACGTAGTATCCCAGATACAAGTTATTATACTTGGCTTGCATAAGAGAAACGTTATACATACAAATGTACTTCGAGAGCTTGAATATTTCAGGCATCCCCCTAGAGGGTGTATTTGGAAGGTTATGCCACGTGCATTTTAAAGTACTTTTAAATGACATCCAAGTCGATAAAGTATCTCAAAAGTAAAATTGCATATCGAATATTTTTTGGAGTCGATAAGATTGTAAAAAAAAGATGTCTGTTTTTGGATTTTTTGAAATCTAAGACATCAAACTTTTTCGCTCTTCAAAGCGATCACATATACCTTCCGTTAACTTGCTCGGAACCAAAATTAGTATGATGATGAATAAAAAGAAATAGGGAATAGTACATTACACGTCTAGTGCGGAAAGTAGCATTTTGCATGATAGTGTGGAGTTTGCATCCGAGCGATAGCGAGAGTAGTAAAACCACTCGAGAAAAGCAAAATGCGGGTTTCCCACGAGTTGCGTACCGTACTTTATCTACGATTGTTAGATTTAAATAATAAATACAGAAAAAAAATAAACTTGCTGTATGTAAGTTCATATCTCTTCTCTTGATAAAGATGGCATTAATCTTGAGTTGTATTTTTTGCCGAATTAATTATTTCTGGAGGAGTATTATTCTCTACATTTTCGTCAAAGCCACTTGATTCATTCATTGTTTTTCACTAAAAACTCGATATAAACAGTTACTTTAATAAAAGAATAGCAAATTAGTTTTGTTAAATGTAAACAAACTCGCTAATTGTGCGTAAAGCTGAAGAATTCCTTTTCTTTACCGCGCTAGCGTGGTAAAGAAGAGGAATTCTATGAGACGTGATGCGCAATGAATACAAGTACGTAAATAATCACTTTCTACGCATCTAAACAGAGATATAAGATATAATGTTTATATTTCGTATCAATCGTAGATAATAGTACATTACGCGTCTACTGTGGAAAGTAGCACTTTGCATGATAGTGTGGAGTTTGCATCTGAGCGACAGCGAGGGTAGTAAAACCACACGAGAAAAGCAAAATGCGGTTTTCCCACGAGTTGCTTACCGTACTTTATCTACGATTGTTAGATTTAAATAATAAACACAGAAAAAAATAAACTTCCTGTATGCAAGTTCGTATTTCTCTTTTGATAAAGATGGCATTAATTTATTAGTTGTATTTTGTGTCGAATTAATTATTTCGGGAGCCATATTATTCTCCTCATATTCGTCATAATCATTTAAATCACTCATTGATTTTCACATAAAAACTCGATATAAACAGTTACTTTAATTAAACTCTTTAAGTTACTTTAATTTACGCTCCAGGCGTCTGCACACTGACAGACATTTTTTTAGAAACCACTTTTTTGGACTTTTCTCTTTAAAAAGAACTGATTTAGTTAAGACCAGTTAACAAATAATTTCGTGGGCTTGCTTTACTATTCTTAAGAAATGGAATCTTATAAAAAATTCGAGTTTTCAAAACATTATTGAATAAGAACAAACTATTTCAACCGGGTATATGTACGTAGGTATTGGGTAAGAAATAAATTGTGATCAAGTATTTGAGGAAATATAAAGCACTAGCTGAAGTCCCGTTCTACTAACAGAGTGATGAGGGTATCAGAGCGCCCTAAGCCCACCAACCTGTCAAAAAGTCCCATCTTTCACGGCTATTGTTTAAGAGCTTTGTTTCCCCAAAATAAGTTTTCTTTAAACTTAAGGTGTTATAAACTTTACGATAATCCAGAAGAAGGGTAAGTAAAATTACTCTTCTGCTATACGAAAATGTTACACCTGAAATTTTTGAACAATGACGTCATACTAAAAAGATTGTAAACAACATTTTAAAAAACGGTTAACATGAGAACAGTAGATTTTAATGTCATCTCTAACGTCTGTCTCTTTTCTATAATTATAAAAACTGAAAAATTAAAAAAACCAATGTACTCTATAAAATCCGGTATTTCTTTAGTTTGTTACTCCCTTTTTTTTAGAATATAAATGACCGGAGACCTTCAAATGCCTTTTTGCCGTGGCGCCATACTAAAATGCCACATTTTTCCTATTTTTCGGTAAAAAGCCACATTTCGCCGATTTTCGGTAAAATGCCACACTTTTTGCCTTATTTGGGCCAAGTTCGGAGAAAAAAATAGAAATATTCTAATATTCTAAGGGGTTCTGCTACAACCCATAAAACCAGGTATGATACGCCCTTGCAGGGCAGGATTCCAAGGTGCTGAGGATTCCCCAAGTGACGTGGATTCCTATCTTAGGGTAGTGACACACTTCGTCATTCAGGTAGCGCCACTCGAGTGGTGCTACCCAATCACCAATGAGAATAGAATGCACCCTACCACACAAGGTGGCGCCACACGCCGGGTAGCACTACCCGGACCCGGTCCACCGTCCCTCTGTCTAGCCGCTACCTGTAGGTGACGCCACCCGGTCAGCCCATTGTTTTCAATTGAACCCGTCAGACGTTGCCATCAAAGCCACTGCCACTCAGTTCCCACTCCTTCAATCAACTCAGGGGCAAACTGCATCCCTCATATAAGTGTCTTTACTGGTCTAACTGTTCTTCAATATTCTAAGCAATTCGTTGAAAGTTACACACGATATTTGGAAAAAATTGTTACTGTCCTCTTTGATACGGGGTAGGTAAACTGTATGAAACAAACTATAGTAGATATTCTTTTTGTCTGAAATTATTCGAAGAACCCAAAAACGCCTTTTTTCCTTCTTATTTCAAAATAATGATATGCATGCACAGCTATCTCCTCCGGGTCCATTTCACGACTGCCCGAAAAAAGTAAAAACTCGGGTGGCAGAAAACAGGTGTCGGAAGCAAGTGGCATCAACAAGGTGGCGCCAACCGGGTGGCGAAGTGTGTCACATAAAGATTAAGAGCCATTAGCTCTAGCTCATCACTGCTCAATGTAGGTCATTGTAGGGTATTGTAAATACCTGTAAATTGTAATAATGTAGTTAATAGGACTCAAGTTGCACGATTAATTATCCCTTTTGCAATGGAAAGGGGGGGGGGGGTGGAAAGTTGAAAAATAAATGCCACATTAGCTAAAATAAATGCCTCATTTGGCCAAAATAAGTGCCATATTGCCACACTTTTTAGTGCCACATATCATAAAAATAAATGCTACATTTTGAAGGTCTCTGTAAATGACTGACTAAATAACAATTGGGACAAAGGGATGTTCAGTCTAATGTACTTTGGGACAAAGGAATATCACACTTCTGTTTTTATAAGGGGAGTAACAGTCTAAAGAAGCATTTACGTACATTTTCTTTAGATTGTTACTCCCCTCTTCTTTCTTATAAGAGGAGTAACAATCTAAAGAAGTACCCAAAATCCAATGCAAAGACTGTGATCAAGTTTAAATTGGGGAAACTATGCAAAAACTGAAAAACAGACTAAAATAACAACTACGATATAAGAAATAGAAATGACAAAACGGCACTTTCAATGCACATTAAATGCAATAATCATAAAATAGACCAAGAAAAAACCACAATACTTGATACATAAAAACATGAGTCTAAAATCTAAAAGAAAATACTTAGAAGCCGCATATACAGGGTGTTCCGCATAAGTACCTACAGAAAAAACCTATGAATCTACATCAAATTTCTGACCAAAAATGTCAAGTAACCATGGGTCCTACGGACCTTCGTTTTCGAGATATATCGATATATCGATTTTTTTATTTAGGTCATGTTTTTAGCCATAAACTACGTTATAAATAAAAATCTAAATAAGATAGAAAGATGCAGTTTGCAGCATCGTAAAGAGCATTAAATTTTCTTTAAGAAATCACTTCTTTTAGTACTTAATACGTTTATAAACTTAGTGATAATGCAAGAAAAACATTAAAATTGGAAATTATATCAAATGTTTAAAAACTTGGGGCTTCCATAACTTCTATATTTTTATACCTATCGTAAAGTTTAAAATGTTTAAAAAACTGCGCAATTTTATAAGCTTTAATTTGATATAGCATTGTCTATAGTTTACGTAAGTTGTCATAGAGAAATAGTAGAAAAACTATTAGGAAATTAACTTATTAAGTAACAGCTTTATGAATTTTCAATTATTCAACTTTAACAATTTGATTGTTTTCTTTTCATATGCTGGCGCGGTAGTTTCTGAAGAATAGCAGGGGGTCTGCTCGTGAGTATGCCAGGCAGTTCCAAATAGACGACATCTTTCCTATTACATTTTTCAAGTTATCGAAAGAAGATGCTGAACAACAGGCACTGTTGATTGGTTACTGATCCTAGGACTAGTATCAGAAGGGCCTCGGCTGTATTGGGAATTCCAGGGATGTAGATTTTTTAGAATTTTGAAAAGAAAAAGAAATTAGCTCTTCCCTAGTATACAAAATTGTTCTGTATAAAATACTTTTTACTAGGTCCCCCATCACCCATCCATTGGATCCAACTGCAGGTACATGCTGATTCTTAAATCAAGTGGTAAGTCCTCAATTAATCCAATAAATTAACTTTCTAAAAAGTTAAAAAATATTTCACCATTAAGGCGCCCAACTAAGACGTAAGAAAATTAGGTCCAACTATTCGGAGACCAATAATACCAGCTCACACATTTACAGAAAACTGGGGCTGAACATGTTGCGGCCTCGGTACAAGCAGATTTGCAATAAACCATGTATGAGTGTTGTGAAAATTAATAGCACCAGCTCTTATAAGAAGGGACTCGTCTATCCACAAAATAAAATGTGACACAGTTATTTGTAATATCCAATCGCAATACCCCCGCAGCACCCTCGCATTAAAGTCAGCTATGGTCAGCTCCTAGACGGGAGTGTCATGGAAGGCACAGTTGAATTCATTTCAAAATTCTAAAAATCTACTTCCCTGGAATTCCCAATACAGCCGAAGCCCTTCTGATACTAGTCCTAGGACCAGTAACCAATTAACAGTGCCTGTTGTTCAGCATCTTCTTTCGATAACTTGAAAAATGTAATAGGAAAGATGTCGTCTGTTTGGAACTGCCTGGCATACTCACGAGCAGACCCCCTGCTATTCTTCAGACACTACCGCGCCAGCATATGAAAAGAAAGCAATCAAATTTTAATTTTGAAATTGCAGAAAATTCATAGAGCTGTTACTTAATAAGGTGAATTCCTAATAGTTTTTCTACTATTTATCTAAGAAAACGTACGTAAACTATAGACAATGCTATATCAAATTAAAGCTTATAAAATTGCGCAGTTTTTTAAACATTTTAAACTTTACAATAGGTATAAAAATATAGAAGTTATGGAAGCCCCAAGTTTTATAAACATTTGATATCATTTCCAATTTTAATGTTTTTCTTGCATTATCACTAAGTTTATAAACGTATTAAGTACTAAAAGAAGTGATTTCTTAAAGAAAATTTAATGCTCTTTACGATGCTGCAAACTGCATCTTTCTATCTTATTTAGATTTTTATTTATAACGTAGTTTATGGCTAAAAACATGACCTAAATAAAAAAATCGATATATCGATATATCTCGAAAACGAAGGTCCGTAGGACCCATGGTTACTTGACATTTTTGGTCAGAAATTTGATGTAGATTCATAGGTTTTTCTCTGTAGGTACTTATGCGGAACACCCTGTATAAGAATGACAAATAACACTGTGAATCACAAATCTGACTCCAAAGACTAAAACGAATATTATTCAGCAATTTTAAATATTAAATAACCATCTTCCTTCTTAAATCAAGTCCAGAACACCCGTCTAGAACACTATAATTATAAATTTAATTTAAATTTTAGTTTACATTAACATTTATTTCAAAAGGATTATAAATTCTCTAGTATGATTATCCCCCAACATACATACAATACATACATTGTCAGTCTATATACAATTGTATAGATAGACTCTCGCTGGAAGAGAAACCTTTCCAGAAGAATTGCTGTTTGAAAAACTTGGGTGGTTAAGCCTTCATATTTCCATAATAGTCTTGATCAGTAGTCTACGGATATTTTGTGACTACATAATAATGTTGATTATAAAATTACGTAGTTATTTTATATAAAAAAAAGACGTAGGTACAAAAATAAATCCGCAAGGGAGCGCAAGGGTTCCGCAAGCCGAGCGAATTTCCATTGGAAATTTGTAGTTCAATGTCGTTTAGTTTAAACTTTCTTCATAACTACTACCATTGTGTGTGTTATTTTAAGTTAGGAAAATGTAAAAGAAATATTTTAGTTGGATTAGGGTTCTTAGAATATTGCTTAGTTAAACATAATCGTAGTAGTTATGAAAGAAGTTTAAACTTCTTTAAAAATTTCCAATGGAAATTCGCTCGGCTTGCGGAACCACGTGGCAGGATTATTTTGCTTACTTAAAGGCGTCTAATCACATCGTATCTCTATTTCTTAGCCGAAAATTTCTTTGTCGATAACAAATCTGTACTAAGAAAATACATTCAGTTCATAAACTTCTGTTCATACTGTTTACTACTGATAAAATTTGTTGGGAAATCGGTCACGTATCAAGTTAAATTGTAAAGTATTATTGAGTATTGATGACGCATTGAACCAGTCAATAGTTCCTTTATTGTAATGTATTTTCGAATACTGGGTCATTGGGGGACTGTATGCAACTCTTCCTGCGTTCACGTTTAAAATTGATCTAGTTTTTTTTTTTAACATTTACCACCGTGAAGGGTGTGGAATTCCCAACAGGATTGTACTGCCCTTTGAATAATAAACATGGAACCGAGTCAGTCACCGTTCTCCCCCAGCCCATTCGGTATAATGGACAGAATTGAATTTAACCTCTGATATATTATTGATGCTGGAGTTCCCCCAACCTTCCCACGCTGCCAGAAATCCTATGTCAGAAATAGTGCCTGCGCCTGTCCTCTCATCCTGATCTCCATAACCGCAAAGTTCTGTCGGATATCAAGAGAGACAGACACCTGTCTCACTTGATATTTCGCTCAGGGATAAACTAAATGCCTTTTCAGGGCTCTTCCTATCATACAACATTTATCAGTATCTGTTTTATAACAACATTCAAACTTTATTTTAAATTAAAAAAATTGAGTACGGGGTACCTCGGAACTTTTCCCGGACGCCACTGAAGTGGCCTCTCCTGCTGCATCGAAGCGGGAGGATGCAGTAATGGGTGTAGTCAGTACTTGCATGGGTGACCGTTTTCAACTAACTATTTTTTTATTATTATTTTTCAAAAAAAAATTTACACATTATTTTGATTTATTTTATTTCATTTATTTAATTATTTGAATTTTAGCGGTATTTTGACGGATCTAAACAAACTTTGACGTTTAACAAAAGTATCGCACTATAGTAAACACATAATACTTTTTAATTCTGACAGCTTAGGAAAATCGAGAAAAAAATGGGAGGAGAGTGTATGAGAGCTTGAGATTTTGGCGGGTAATAGGTCGGGCAATGACCTATTACCCGCCCTAATGATAATTATGTTCTCTTATAACTTTTAAACTAATTAATGGAATTTCATCGTTATTTTTTACCGGCTCCAACGATATGCTATATGTCAAAAACGTATTTATACTTTCGGTATTATTAAACGTCAAAGCAGTGATCATAGAATCCTTAAACGGAAAGATTTCCAACTCCCCTCTTTATCTACCTGTGTTAGACTACTAGCGCTCCACGGGAATTGGCGGTTAATATTGTAATTAAATCTTTTACACCATTCAAAATATTTTGAGTTTCTTAATTCAAAGAAATATATTTATAAATTAATTTGTCAGTTTATTAGATTCGAACCCGGAAACTTTCGAATTCAGAGCAATCGCGCATCTCACACAGCCACCGAGGCTGGTTTTTTTTTATTTCGTTTATTTACAAAATAGTACAAATGTCTGACAACCAGTATTTGTTTATATTTTATAATTCGAGGAATGTCAAAAGATCATAAGTAGTTTACAATTTTAACCGCCATCTGCCCGACCAGCGCTAGTGGTCTTACACCTCTAGAATACTGGAGTTGAATACCCCTGCGTCAAAGTTTCAAAATTCAAAATCGATAACTTCAAAATGGTGACCAATATCAAAATGAAATTTGGAGGATTTGAAGGAAATTTCAAATCGATTGGACCACTTTTCTACTTGTTACGATTTTTTTCACGTTTTGCTGAAACACAACAACTGGGATCAAGATGGCAGAAAATTTTAATTTTGCGGGCAGCACAACTACAATGTAAGGACTGATTTTTGTACCATGTTTCAACTCTCTAGCTTAAAGTAAGGCGCGTATCACGTAAGTACGTGAGGCGATAATCACCGGTTTCTGTACGATTAAGTTAAAATTATTAAGTGTAATAGTTGCATATTCTTTTTCTACATTATAAGACTTTTAAATTTATGTATAACATGCCATGGTGACTAAAAACATTTTTTTTTTTAGTCACACGACGTTATTGGCCGCCATCTTGAAAATATTAAGTGTGAAAACTCTAAAAAGTGTACAGTTGTCACAAACCGAGATGCACCTGTGTGCCGAATTTTATGTTCCTAGCTATAGTAGTTTATGAATTGAAACAAGCAACGGACAGACAGGCAGACAGACATCCAGCTAAAAACCACTCAAATCGTCTTAAAAACACCCAAAACGGATAATTCCGCTGAAATTTCGGTTTCGGATTTTTTAAGTTGAAAACAATACTTTTCCTATTTACCTTCGGAGAAAGTGAGGAAAAGTAAAAACAGTTTAGTTATTGAAACATTATGCCGAACTAAGTTTCTTGAGTCAGACGTCCATGTGTTACATATATCTCCATCTACTACTTCAGTAAAAGAATTCCTAGAAAAACACTTAGTACATTGTGTATGTAAAAATATGTTAGCAAGGTTTTTTTTTTAATCTTTTACAAGTTTTTTTTTTAGGGGGGGGGGCGGAGATAGGGGGTCTTGATATACACAGAGAAAAGAGTTAGCATTAAAAGGAAGAATAGTAAAAGGGTTGTTTTTCTATTCCACAGGGGCCATTAAGGGCCAGAGTGAAGCCCATAGTTTTCTGGCCTCAGGGTGGTAGATGGCCCGAGTTTTTAGTAAGGCACCCTGTGCCCAGAGTTAGCACAAAGCAGGGCGCTTCTGGTTGCAGCAGTAGGGCGCCTCTATACTACTAAACTCGCCCTTTCTAGCCATCCATAACCACGCTTCACTAACCATCCCCCCCCCCGCACTACCCATTTTAACTCACGAAAATTTCACTCACTTTTTTCCTCTCTCTCCGGTCTGAAGTTAATCGTTTCCACGGAAATAATCCGGGACGAATTTTTCATTTTTTCCTTTTTTTTTTTTTTTTGTTCTGTATACGGAAACTTTCCCCCCTTTCCTCGGTTCTATCCGAAATACACAAATCTAAATGCTTTTTTTCAGTTCCACCATTGAGAACCCACTACTTTTTTTTTTTTTAGAAAAATTGAACCATTTTGGTTTTGAGGGGTAAAATATGAGAATATATATTTTGGGGGGAAAAAAAAACAAATAAATAAAGGCTTTTAATTTCTCACTCTCACTCTCGCATTTTTTTACTTGTACTTATTATACACGGGTTGTAGTTTACAAAAAAATCCTGTATGTTATATCTCCCTCTTTCCAAATGAAAAATGATGTATTTATTCTTTAGAACTCTACTTTTATAAATATATATATATATTTAATTTTTTTTATATGAAAATTCAAACTTTTAACACATGTTCGCATTTAATACACACATTTATTTTCTATTAATTCTTTTATTTCCTGTTCATTCTTTTATATAAAGTTGATCTTTCATGTACTATTTATTTTGTACCTGTTGCTTTTTATACAATATTATTTTATTAACTATTATTCTTATATCTGATATTATTTATTGTAATTTAATTTATACCTGTTGTTTCTGTATTCTTCTTTTATTTAATTGTAATTCTATTATACCTATTTTTTTGTAGTATTCTTCCTTTATCCACTGTTAATTTTTTTTAAACTAGTTGTTTTGTTATGTATTCTTCTACAATTCTATATAATTATAATTTCACTGATTAAAAAGGGCTAAATGATCTACCCTAAAAACTAAAGATTATTTTCATTTATTGAAAATAAGTATTGAAGTATAATTTACTAATTACTGTTGGATTTAAATTTAAAAATATATTTCTTTTTTTTAAGTTTTTGGTAGTATTCATACTACGGAAAGATTAAATTTTACTCTAAATCAAATTATAACTAGGCATCGCGTGGCTCTATCATTGAAGCGAGCGTATTGCAATAAAATACTGAATATTTAAATTTGTTAATCATGATGAATGTCATAGTTGAAGATAAGTGGAAGAGGGTAGTGTGGGGAAGAGTGGGGGTACTCGGTACAAAGCTTTACTTCCTAAACAAACCTACACACAATACTACTATAAGAATCTTAACCACCCTTAATAGCTTTTAAACTAATATTATAAATGTAACACTTCATTACTCAAATACTACTGCTTGTATCAAGTTGATATTTGACATACTTGTTTCAATTGTACTTTAGACGATGTACATAAAGTTTTATTAAAATCGTTACGTTAGAACGTAAGATATCGGCAAAAAGGTTGTTTTCTCTATTATAAACGTTTAGGTCCGCTTTAATAGTTTTAGCGATCTTTATTAATTCATAGCGGTGTCGCTGTTGGTTTTACTAAAAAATGTTATTTAAAAAAAAATGTTCGTCTCATCGAGTAGGTGATGATAGAATTTTTTCCCGTCCTGAAATTCCAATTTTAAATTTGAAGCTCACATTTACGCGAGTATTGCGCTCGAACTCTTGGACGGATCACGCTGTCCAACGAACTTAGCCTGAGTATTAGTAAGAGGACCATGTATACCAAATTTCAACTAAATCGGTCAACTTTTACTCAAGTTATCGTCACACGCGTAAACGTTACTGACAGACAGACAGACAGACAGACAGACAAGATGCATATTTCGTTGAATGTAAGAAGCTCGCTTACGCTCGCTTCAATTATCAATAACTACGGGAGTTGGCTCTCTAGAATTGTAGAATGAGATTGAAATCTTGGATTCAAGGAATTTGTATCGGTAACGACAGAGAAAAATCATTCTCCCGTATAGCCCACTTGGTAAGAGCTCCTGTAACGGATTAATAGGAGGACCCGTGGTTCGAGTCCCGGTGTGGGGTTCTATTTTTCTCTGTATGTCTCCCGTAGTTATTGATAATTATAATTTGATTTAAAGTAAAATATATTTCTGTGTTTATCATAATTATTATTGAGTAAGTTATTATTTTATCTTATATTCTTTCATAGAGCCTCGCACCATTTTATATGCACTAATTGTCCATTGAATTTTTCTTTGTTATGAGATATGTTTGATTAATAAAAAATATTGTTACAGTGAAGTCAAGCTGTTATCTACTCATTGAGTAATGTCAAAAACAAGGTTGGCAGATAAGTTTCTTATAACTTAGCGATTTATCACGATGCTTAACATTCTTGACTTAACTTCTAATTCTGTCAACGAAAAGTCTAATTTTATGTTTCAATATGCTGTATTTAAACTCTTAAGTGATACGGAGATTCAAAAAATGAAATTCTACTTCCTATATTATCGGTTATTAAATATTTATCTTTCATTTAAATTTTATTTTTGCTTTGGATATACGGGGATTACTGACAATGTACTGTTTAGGATAGAGGTACTTGTTGATGCGGTGTTCGATGGTATTTCATCTCTCTCAGCTATGTTGGTGCAAGAGGTGGTAAAAGATGGGGTTAGAGGTGGTTGGAGGTGGTTAGAGGTAGTTAGAGTTGGTTAGATGAGGTTAGAGGTAGTTAGAGTTGGTTAGAGGAGGTTAGAGATGTTTAGAGGTGGTTAGAGATGGTTAGAGGTAGTTAGAGTTGGTTAGATGAGGTTAGAGATGGTTAGATGAGGTTAGAGATGGTTAGAGGTGGTTAGATGAGGTTAGAGATGGTTAGAGGTGGTTAGATGAGGTTAGAGATGGTTAGAGGTGGTTAGAGGTAGTTAGTGTTGGTTAGAGGAGGTTAAAGATGGTTAGAGGTGGTTAGAGGTAGTTAGAGTTGGTTAGAGGAGGTTAGAGATGGTTAGAGTTGGTTAGATGAGGTTAGAGGTGGTTAGAGGTAGTTAGAGTTGGTTAGAGGAGGTTAGAGATGGTTAGAGTTGGTTAGATGAGGTTAGAGATGGTTAGAGGTGGTTAGATGAGGTTAGAGATGGTTAGAGGTGGTTAGAGGTAGTTAGTGTTGGTTAGAGGAGGTTAAAGATGGTTAGAGGTGGTTAGAGGTAGTTAGAGTTGGTTAGAGGAGGTTAGAGATGGTTAGAGGTGGTTAGAGATGGTTAGAGGTAGTTAGAGTTAGTTAGATGAGGTTAGAGGTGGTTGGAGTTGGTTAGATGAGGTTAGAGGTGGTTAGAGGTGGTTAGATGAGGTTAGAGATGGTTAGAGGTGGTTAGAGGTGGTTAAAGGTGGTTAGAGGTAGTTAGAGTTGGTTAGAGGAGGTTAAAGATGGTTAGAGGTGGTTAAAGGTGGTTAGAGGTAGAGTTGGTTAGAGGAGGTTAAAGATGGTTAGAGGTGGTTAGAGGTGGTTGAAGGTGGTTAAAGGTGGTTAGAGATAGTTTGAGGTGGTTAGAGGAGGTCAGAGATGGTTAGAGGTAGTTAGAGGGGGTTAGAGTTAGTGAGAGGTGGTTAGAGATGGTTAGAGATGGTTAGAGGTGGTTAGAGTTAACCTATACTAACCACCTCTACCACCTAGGTTTGGTAAATGCCTTTCGCACCATAACCACGCGGCTAACAGGCGTATCTACAGAGGTATGATGTGTGAAGTGGCTCTCTACCACGGGGCTAGTAATATGGGCCTAAAAGATGGCCTAATTGTAGGTTCCTACAAGTGGTTCGTACTACCCGTCTAGTACTAGCACCTTACTACTACTAAATTACCGGAATCCACATCCATATTTACAGAATTATATGACATTGTAACTAAATGCGTCAGTATAAATTTATGAATTATGTAACATATATGAGTGGGTTGGTATGTATTCACTTATATAATTAATACTTCCGCAAAAAGTCTAAATTTGCAGCAACTTCTGGAGCTAGAGTATTTGTTACGGAAGTATTTGCTGCTGAACTTACTTAGTCTCTAGATTGCACTATACACACCTAATTAGTTTCTTGCCTAATAATTATGCGAGCTTTCCATGCAACTTTATCATTTTATTGAATTTGGTTGGTATCAGATCCCTTTTAACGGAGGGATTCGAACGACTGCGGATTTGAAAGTCAAACTAGGAGTTATTTACTCTCTTTCAGATGGTGATGGTTAAATCTACGCATTGTTACGTTTTGATTCTACGCATGCTTAAAATTATACGAGCTTGGCTTCCTCTATGACATTATTATACATGTTTGTAAAAGATATATCTACAGTTCAACCCTCTTGACATCTATGTAATTTCAATAATTATTGACAAGACCAATATATCAATGTTATCTAGAGGCCGTGTAGAGTTGGTGATACTTAGTTTCAGTGCGTTTTCAATAATTAATCATGTGTGGTTGTGATCCAAAGCGGGGATTGAATTAGAAACCCATGTCGGGGGGTTGGTACTCGCTTTCTATCCTCTCCGGCTACCAATCACTCGCAGGATCAATCCAAATGTAATTATTTCTCAAATTCCCACAGAACCCGTCTTCCTCTGTCTCTTGATTGTGGATAAAAATGTCTACTTCAAGTTATACGTTGCACCTATTTTCAAAGTTAATTAAATTAAAAATAATTATACGTTATTCTTGAAGATTTCATAAAAAGTTGTACAATACATTTATATGAATTCTTTATTTTTTTATATTCACATAATAATAATTTTTATTTTAAATCAAATTATAATTATTATTAACTACGGGAAACAGACAGTTAATAATAATTATAATTTGATTTAAATTAAAATTTAACTTTCCGTAGTATGAAAACTACCAAAAAAAATAATTGTGACATTACTACTTGAAGTCAAAATTAATTCATCAAAAATTCCAATTATTAAACGCAAAAATCTATATCAATTCAGTCATAACTTTTATCTACTTGCGGCAGCAAAATGAGGCATTACTGAACCGATTTCGGGCAGAGAAATGTAATTTTACTGCCTAGGCGGTAAAATTTTTACTTTTTATAATGTTGGCAATGACAGTTTATACTATTATCTCTATCTTATAACATCATATATTATAGTTTAATAAGTAATATTTAATAAATAAACGTTTTAATTATAAAATAATTTGTTTATATTTGTTAATTCTGTTAAATAAGTTGACAATGATTAGTAGATCTTTAATTAAAAACATAGTAGCGTCACTGGCTATACTGCAGCGTCATGTAAACATTGAACATCCATATTATTATTATTATTGAATTCATTCTAGATTAGACTAGCTACTTTTCTGGATTTATCCTAGTTACTTCTTTTCTTTTAAGCAATACAAGATATCTTTAATACTTTTAGTAATTCGTTAGTAAAAATATAAATAAATATTTTATATTGCGTGCATTATTCATTCAGAAGTTATGTGTGTTATAAACGTGTGTTACGTATTTTGTTGTTATAGATTGAGTTTGCTTATCACTTATTATTCCCAAGTTTCTTATTTAAACATTAATTTTAGTTAATACATATGTTATTATCTTTATTAATATGACACATAGTTATTAACTATGTTATATTAATAAAGATAACATTTTAGCTGCTTCATTTTTCTTCCGCAAGTAGATAAAATATTGTATGCAACAAGGCAGCAAAGGAAACATTTCTGCCTCTACACCTTCACCTATAATAGGTGAATTATCTGCCTCGGCAGTTAATTATCATAGCCTGTCCTCGTCTTCGGCTCGGAGGCTAATCTAATCACTCGTCAGTAAAATTCCATTTTGCTGCCTAGTTACATAAATAACTATTTACTGCCTAGGCAGTAAAATCTAAAATCCTCTAAAAAAAAATCGATTTCGCTTAGCCAGTCTTGCGCCTATAAAGTTTGACTGGGGCGACAGACACTCACATATACATACACGATAAAAGATAAGGCCGGATTCGGTCTTCGGAATATATAAAATGAAAAAGTACCAAAAAAAATTTCAATTCTGATCAATTTACAGACGAAACTTTAATTTTATATATATATAGATAATTTTCATATAATATAACAATAAAGTAATATAAAAATAATGTTTATCTCCAGTAGGGAAAAAAAGTTATGACTTTGAATTAGTTTAGAGGGACTAAAACAGGTCTTTTCATCCCTGAGCTTAAAAAGTAGGGAGAAAAATAAAAATAGGGCGAAAAAGTAAAGTAGGGCAAAAAAGTAAAGATTGCAACTTAATTATTTTATAAATAGTAGAAAATGTATGGCTAATGTAATGAAGTTGTCGAAAATAAAATAAAGATAAAATATTCGAAAATAAAAAATAAAAGTCGAAAATAAAAAGAAGATAAAATATTGTATGTACCTCGTGAGTAAAGTGCCATTATTCCCCTCGCGATAATTATCTCCCTCGGCTGCGCCTCGGGAGCTAATTAGAGTTATTCCCTCAGCTGCGCCTCGGGAATTAATAATTCTAATTCCCTCGGCTTCGCCTCGGGATTTAGGGACCATGGTTCCTTCGGCTTCGCCTCAAGAACCAACTTTTTCGCTCAGGGAATAATGGCTTACTTTACTCCCTAGGTGCATAAATAACTATTATATAAGAATAGAGTACATAATAGGATGCGAGGAAGCTATGTGCCACACTAATTGACAGTCTATTTTTGTGTTCTTTGTGTGTTTGTATGTGCTTGCATGGATATAATATTAATGTAATTTAAAATAATCAATATCTAACATTTATTTTTAGGAACTCGTTATAACTTTCCTAAAAATATTTCTAGTTGATTATCTCAATACCAGACAAAGTTTTTTTAGCTTAAAGTCTTCCTTGCTTAAAGTCTTCCTTCAAGTCGTTACTTTTATAGAAAAAGAAAAGCGTGCGGTTCTTTGATCTGTTCTAAGCAGAAACAAGTCAAATTTCCTCTTCCAACTTGCATTTTAGCCGTCTAAAGAATCAAACGACTTTGAGGCCGCCATTATATAAGAGGCAACTTTATTTTGAAATAGATATCCCTGTTACAAGGTTTTCAAAAGGCCTGAAGTTTTACTCTTATCTCAAAAGCCCCTTTCTAATGTTGAGGGGGGTAATATTGGAGCGTAGAATCTATTACTGGAGTGGGGGAAGAGAAATGTTGAGACCAGATTTTCCTCGATTATCCTACTATGTATTTCCTTTAAACTATTTAATCCCCCTGGGGGAGGGGGGCGAGGGGCGGTATTAAATGGAAAATGGTTTAATTTTAATAAATCCTTTAGAAGTTTGATCTAATAATCTTATCAGTTTAACTATCTTTAAATAATTATATTAAATCAATAACTTTTCAGAATCTTTCATACTTTATTTCATTAATATGAAATAACCAATATTGATAAACTACTAAGATAAAAGAGTATTTTTTTTTCAAAATGGAACTTTTTAATTGGAATATTCTATTAATTGATAACTGATTTGAGATAACAAAGATGATAAGAGAAAAACAAATCGGCACTTCTTTAGATTGTTACTCTCCTTATAAAAAAAAACTGAGGGGAGTAACAATCTAAAGAAGGTGTATAGAATGTTTTTCTTTAGATTGTTACTCTCCTTATAAAAAAACAGAGAGGAGTAACAATCTAAAGAAGGTGTATGGCTTGTTCTTCTTTTGATTGTTACTCTCCATATAAAAAAACAGAGAGGAGTAAGAATCTAAAGAAGGTGTATGGCTTGTTCTTCTTTAGATTGTTACTCTCCTTATAAAAAAACAGAGAGGAGTAACAATCCAAAGAAGGTGTATGGCTTGTTCTTCTTTAGATTGTTACTCTCCATATAAAAAAAACGGAGAGGAGTAACAATCTAAAGAAGGTGTATGGAATGCTCTTCATTAGACTGTTACTCTCCTTATAAAAAAACAGAGAGGACTAGCAATCTAAAGAAGGTGTATAGAATGTTTTTCTTTAGACAGTTACTCCCCATATAAAAACAGAAGTGTGATATTCCTTTGTCCCAAAGTACATTGGACTAAACATTCATTTGTCTTAATAGTTATTTTGTCATTATATAGTTATTAGTTAGTTTAGTTATTTTGTATTTTCCAAAAGAAGAAATTATCAAAATATTAAGAATTACCAAAATATTTTAAGATAAAAAGAACTTTTTATGTACCTACTACGTTTTTAAATTTTCTGTTGAATCGTATGTAATGTTGATAATATAATTGTTATTATTATATAACATATAATGCTAGTGAAAAGTTCCAAATTTATTTACTTCACATAAATGACAACCATCTAGAGAGCTGATCTTAAACCTATTGAAGGACAAATCTTTGTACAACGGATCTCCCAAACACCAAATCTAAACCGTGCCATCGATATATTTGAAATAATATAATCGATACATTTCCTGTTTTGCTGTCATTCAATGTTTATCTCTAATTTATAAAAATCACAAATTTGAAACCCGTCAAAATGAAGATTGCGTAAATATGGGACATGGCAAAACAAATAAAATAACGCGGATTCTTTCCGAACTAACTTTCCATAAAGCAAAATTTGCTGAAAACCAATTAAATTCTGCTGAAAGATGGTAAAAGTATTAAAATAATGCATTGTCATCGTGTTCTGAGCTATGCTAAAAATTTTAAATGTCTAGCTATTCGGGAAGTTAGTTAGAAATCGATTGCCAGATTTGTACCGGACAAACAAACAAGAAAGCAAGCTAATAAAAACGTAGTAAAAAATCAATATTATTCTAGTATTTGATTTTTGACTTTTGACGTGTTAATGTTCAGTTAGAGCTAAAGTCTTTTAAGCATTTACTGAAAATCCATTTTTAGGGTCCGTAGGCAAAACCAAGGACCCTTATATTTTCCTGCGTGTGTCTGTCCGTCCGTCCTGTCGCCTGCTCTCACGGCTACACCTTTCGTCCCATTACTTTGAAATTTGGCATGTATGTGTCTTGTACCTACCCACACATGTTAAAAATATAGCGACTTAAAAAAATTATTTTTCAAAAAAATTAGGATAAAAAAACTTAAGGGTTAAAATTTTTTTTTAATTTTTTTTTCGACACCATAAGGGGTATCATATAAAAGGGTACGTCCTGCTGATTACAAAAATATATAATTATTTGGTTATATCTTTGATAGGGCGAGCGTAGGCAAGTTTAAAATGGGTGTGAAACGTGCCCCCATCTATCTCGCTTATGTGAAGTGCAAAAAATCTGAAATAAAAATTCCTGAACATTCTTCGACCAAAAGTAAAGATACCACTTTTTGGAAATTTCGAAAAAAATATTATTTTATTTTTTATTGACAAAATACGATATTATAATTATGGTCTTTTCGATGTATTTATATGGTTTTAGTACGGTTCAGTGACGAAAAAATACTTTATCGGAAGTTTGTTTATGTGTTTTGAGAATATCAGATCCATAGGATAGTTCAAAGTAGGCGTTTTAGCATTTAAAAAAAAACTAAACAGTGTGGTGGCCTACGGACCCTCGCTGTGTGCTGACTAGCACACACTTGACCTGTTTATTTCCTTTTGAATATGCTTTTTTGCTATACTTATATCATTATATTTACCCTCCTCTACCTTGCTAACCCTAATTACCTTCACATGATTCTTCAACACTTCTCTCCTTCAAATTATGCTTATTTCTTTCATATAATAGCTTCCCTCTTTTTTCTTGAAGATTATTTTCCTCTTACTACATCACTGTTTTGTTTATCCTTTATATTAATTTGTTGCAACTATTCTTATTTCATTTTAAGCTTATTTAATTCTATGTAAATCCTCAATTTTTTTAGACTCTTGTCTGTTGCTTTCCTCATCTTGTACTTTTATTGACTCTCTTTTCTTTTTAGGGTGATTACAAATATGTATATAGCATTTACAAAATGGCGGCTATTTTACTTACGGCTATATTAAGTTCAATTTTTGAAATTTTAGATGACCGGTAGCTATGGTGAACCATAATTTTTATTTTTTGTAATTTTTAAGTAGGTACCATATATTAAAGGTATTGAAATTTTGATTACAAATATATATATATCATTTTCAAAATGCGGCTATTTTACCCCCAAAATAACCAAATAAGTGTGTAGGTATACACTTATAGATACTAAATTATATGCACACCTTGTTCCTCCAAAGAGCAAACTTTTTACACATATTTACGTAAGAAAAGAGAATTGAAGGAAATTTTATGACCGAAGAAACCCTTTTAGTAATTTGCTGTCAAGTACTTGGATTTTACCTTCAGTACTTGGCAAGTACTGGGATTTTTAGCTACGCTTTTTCTTCATGCTCCGAATACTGTCATTGTACATACCCACCCTTATCTTCTTTCATCTTTGTAATTCCCCTTCTATATACATACTTGCCTTGTTATTACATCCTCTTCTTCTTCCTATGCTCATTTCTTTCATTTTATATGCTTCTTTCTTTCAGATTTCCTTCCACCTTCTAATCCCTTGTTATCTTTCAATACTTCTATATTGTCATGGAAGAATAAAAAACCTTTTTGAAAAATTTAATTTAGATTTAGAATAGAAGCGTCTTCATAAAGAAATAGGAATTAATCCCCGAAAAAACTGGATTTGTTTTGAAAACGATTTCATACATTGATCAATCTACCATTAAAACATTTCTACTTATTAAGGTCGAGGTCTTCATCCTGGGGCAGAACTACAGAAAGAGGAAAATGTTAAACCGCACAAAAACTATGCATTGTGGGTTTAGAGGTTATGGTCATTTCAAGCAGGAGCAATTTCTACTTTAAATTTATCTACGATTCTATTTGTCGTTAGTCGTTAGTAGGACCTTCTTTGAGCTTCGCCCGCTTTGGCTTTGAGCTTCGCTCCCCCCCCCCCCCCCCCCCCCCCCCCCCCCCCCCTTTGAGCTTCGCCCGCTTTGGCTTTGAGCTTCGCTCCCCACCTTTGAGCTTCGCCCGCTTTGGCTTTGAGCTTCGCTCCCCCCCTTTGAGCTTCGCCCGCTTTCGGCATCAAAATTCGGCACGGTCATAGTGACCAACCACAGAAAGATATAAATCTGAAATGGTCTAAATTGGTACACAGGGGTACCCTTCATGATGCATGTCGTTGGAAAGCTCTTTAAGAGTACAATTACTGTTGTTATGTTCACTGTTGTCGAATATTCATTTAAGAGGGGGGGGGGGTAAAATAAAAAAAAATGCTTTTTAATTAAAAATGAGAAATAATTCTATTTTTGATCCGATTTCAGCTGTTTATAAATAAAAATGTTTATTGTTTAAGATTAAAATGCACGCTCAGCTCAATATTGCAAGCAGACAACTGCATTGCACACGCACACCTAGTTATAGACTCTTCCAGGAAAGAAATGTATTAAAATATGTTCATTATATGCATTTATACACTAAGTTTATTTAAATACCATAATAATTAAATAATTAACCTTCCCATATTTCCTGATTTTTTTTTTTTTTTAACATTCGAAAATTAAATAATAGATTTAATTTGAATCTTTAAAATGAATTAATCAGATAAATATTTTCTTCTTTTATATATTTTTTTCTTCCGAGGTAACGGAAGCTATGTGATCGTTTTGAAGAACGAAAATATTTTGTGTCTCCGATTTCAAAAATTCCAAGACAGAAATTCGTTTCAGACATTAGAGAACATTTTTGGTCCCGTGTCTGCCTGTCGCTCAATTTTTGCGAACCAACATATCTTAAAAACCTACACGTCCGATTTTAATGAAATTTGGATGGTAGGTCGTGATTAGCCTATTGTTGGTCCCATAATATGTGTTTCAACCTTCTGCGCCTACTTGTTTCTCTTCCACATGCGCAAAAACATGAATTTATTTACACCTATAGATTCAAAAGTACTTATCTGATTTGTATGAAACTTTTATAGTTTATTGAAAGTAACCCGCAGATAGCCCCAGATTAATTTGTATCGTCTACGCTCTTTAATTTGTGCTAAATTAATACTTTAATTCATGTAAAAAATTAAAAAAAGAAATTGACATATTATGAAAAAAAAAACGGGGGAAACAATGAAACAAAATAAACAATAATGGCTTGTAGAAGCATTAAATCAATAAAGTACGTAATAGGATTCGAGGAAGCTATGTGCCACTCCAATTGGCAGTCTATTTTTATTTTTTATTATTAATTAAAAAAAAATCTCAAAAGGAAAATTATTTGAGGTGGGAAAAAGTATAGGAAATGTTTTCCCCGTGAAGTTGAAAAAAAAATTAATTTATTGAAAATAATTCGGTTATATTAATCTTGAGTCAACTTAATATGGTATTTTTAATTAGTTTATTATAAGAGGAGGGGGGGGGGGAATAAAAAAAACCACTCAGGCTTATAAAATGGGAGAGATAGAAAACAAGAAAGAGTAAGATAAAAAAATAAGTTTTTTAAAATAAAAATTAATTTTAAAAAAATAAATAAAAAATAAGGGTCTCTTGAATTTTTTTTCTGAAAAGAATTTATTTAAAAATTAATACTTTTTTCCGTGTCCTAAAGAGATTGTATTAAAAAGTTGGTGACTCTTTTTTATCCCGTTAGTTAAAAGAAAGTTCCATTAATTTATCACATAAATATTAAACTATATATATATATATATATATATATATATATATATATATATATATATATATATATATATATATATATATATATATATATATATATAGTGTGAAGTGGAACCACCTACCACTTGCTTAGAATTAGAATGAAACGTCAAGAGGCAGCTGTCAATTATAGTGGTAGCTTTTATGTATTTACGTATATTTTTAATTTTATTTTTTTTGTTTAGTTTCATTGAGCTGAAAATAATGACCAAGTACTACTTGAAAATGTCTAGTTAAAATGTATTACAACTGTTTATTTGTCTATAAAAATAAATATCATTGAACATTTTTATTTTTCTATTTATAATAATGAAATGTATTATTTTTTTCTCGTTCATGGACTATGCATTATATGGTATTTCGATGTTTGGCTCAGCTCTAAATTGCCCTCTAAATAGTTATTTAGGCACCTTGGGAGTAAAGTAAGCCATTATTCCCTGAGCGAATAAGTTGGTTCTTGAGGCAAAGCCGAAAGAACTATGCTCACTAAATCCCGAGGTGAAGCCGAGGAGACTTTTTGATTCCCGAGACGCAGTCGAGGGAATAACCCTATTTGCCTCTCGAGGTGAAGCCAAGGGAGATAATTATCGCGAGGGGAATAATGGCACTTTACTCACGATGTACATACAATATTTTATTACTGGATAACTATATTGATGGATTTTTTAAAGGTGAAAAATAAAAACGAACTTAATTCATTTTTTAAAGAAACGTTTCAACTCTTCTTAGAGCCATCTTCAGTCTTTTATTTCTAAAATTGAAACAAACAATCCGTTAAATAACAATTAGTATTATATCACATTTTATAAATATAGTATGTTCTAAGACATATAAAATTCCCAAAAACTTACATGCAGCGTTGTGGTCACAAGAATTAATGGTACAATCTATTAACAAAATCAAGTACTTTCTCTATCTCTTGGATAGAGAGCGTCACCTTTGTATATAAATTAAGCTTACAGTAAAATTAACTACATTAAAAAATTTTTAATTTTAACTACATCCTAACAATATTCTTGATGTAAAAAATAATAGCAACAAAACCGGCCTTGCCATCCACAGTCTCAATACCGGTCATAAATTTGATTTTGACAACCCAAAAATTCTGGGATATGAACAAAACACAAAGAAGAGGAGAATTTGTGAATCGTTCCACATTTTTAAAAATCTAAATCACACGGTAAACCATAAAACGGATGCAAGTAGTATTCACAAAAATTATAATTTAATTTTTAGTAGATTTAAAGACAATAAATAATATAAATCATTACAAAATAATAAGTAGAAAAATAATATAAATTGAGACGGGTCACAAATTAACGATTTTACTGATATGACCACCCCTTATAATCCATGTTTTCTATTATAAATATCGAACTAATTATTATTGTATCCATCGGGATTAATTAAGTATCATCTTTGTCAATTAAGTTTTAAGAGGTTCATCTTATTTTATTATTCATTCCAATTTTAAATCAAATTAAAAGACTTGAATGTTCTCGGTTAAAAATGTAAAGTAAAATAGCATGTATACCTCGGAGTATTGCAGGTTTGGTTGCAAGTTGAGTGTCTTTAAATTCAGATTTTTACAATTTTGATAAAAAAAAATTTATTTTAATTTCTAATTGTTTATATAGAATATTGTTAGGATGTAGTTAAAATTAAAAATTTTATAATGTAGTTAATTTTACTGTAAGCTTAATTTATATACAAAGGTGACGCTCTCTATCCAAGAGATAGAGAAAGTACTTGATTTTGTTAATAGATTGTACCATTAATTCTTGTGACCACAACGCTGCATGAAGTTTTTGGGAATTTTATATGTCTTAGAACATACTGTATTTATAAAATGTGATATAATACTAATTGTTATTTAACGGATTGTTTGTTTCAATTTTAGAAATAAAAGACTGAAGATGGCTCTAAGAAGAGTTGAAACGTTTCTTTAAAAAATGAATTAAGTTCGTTTTTATTTTTCACCTTTAAAAAATCCATCAATATAGTTATCCAGTAAAAAAATTAAAAAAGGTGTATTAAACATATCATACAATATTTTATCTCCAGTAGGGAGAAAATGCACATTTTCATCCATTACACAGTTTTTATTTATTATTTTAATAAATAACAATAATTATTAGCACTTTTAATAGCAGATATAAGAGATTCAATATTAAAACAAATAAGCATTGGAATAAAACTCAAATAGAAGGCTATTTAGATGCAGGTTATAAACAAAGATAAACAGCAGTGTCGCCAACCTGATTTCAACAACTTCATTACATTAGCCATTTTCTACAATTTATAAATTAATTATTGCTTGTTGCAATCCTTACTTTTTCGAGCTACTTTACTTTTTCGCCCTACTTTTACTTTTTCTCCCTACTTTTTGAGTTCAGGGATTAAAAGACTTACTTTAGTCCCTCTAAACTAATTCAAAATCATAATTTTTTCTCCCTACTGGAGATAAATAAACTTAAAAAGGTGTTTTCAACGTGTTTTAAAAAATATACCGTCTACAAAGTGTTAGCTCCGATTCGAACCTCAGATATTGCATGTATACCTTCAGAGAATGATTTTTACCATTTTGCTTGATTCACATACTTAAGTAACATATGTTGATAACACTTAATATATTAACCATTAAAAATTAGGATGTGTACACTTAAGACTATCATAGTGCATTATTTCTGTAATAGATATTGAATTCTAGATCAATGAACATTTTAGTGCACTATGATTGTACGATACTTGTTGATTTGCCGACTAATGGACATTTGAGTGCTCTATTTTGGTATTACAATTCCATTTGCTGACATTTGAACACTAAGTAGTAAGTTGATTACATTATCGCACACTACTGTTTACAATGGCTCTATATTAACAGACTTATAACCATTTATGTTTAGTATCTAAACACTTTTATTTCCAGAGCACTCGTAGATAATTACACTAATTAAGTGTATTTTGGAAAACAGATTCCGTAGTATTTTTAATATAACAGAATTTTAAGAAGAAATAATTTTCCAGAAGTCCAGTTAAAATCAATTTTGTTAAAGAAAATGTATTATTAAAGTCACTTAATTAATTATTACAAATCTGGAAACAATTCTAAAACATTTTATGTAATATCATTACAGTTAAAAATAAAACGAAGATAATAATAAAAAAAAAAAAAAAATACTTCGCTATCTCTACTGTTTATTTATTTTTTTAACCGTAGATAACTTTTCAATTTATCCTCTCCTTTTCACCATTATAAATTTGTTTAACTTAATATTAAAATATCTTAAACTCAAATGTTGATAATAAAAACAAAACAAACAACTAACATTACTAGATTAAAACCAAATTCATATTGATTTTTATAAAACTTTATAAAACAATCACTCTTTATAAACTTTGAAAAATAAAAGTTATAACTTGAAATATTTGAACAAAAAAACAAAACAATTATACTTGAAGTTAATATAACTTGAAGAAAACTACAAATAGAAGCTGCATTAGTTTTGCACCTTGTGAAAAACCTTCCTCATAATTTTTTCCTCTACCTTTTTTATTTGTTCTCTTATTTTTTATTTTATTTTCAACCCATTTCTCTCTCTCTCTACCTTCATTTTTTATTGTCTTATTTATTCAACTGTAAGGATAAAAAAAATCCTCGTTTTCATTTCTTCAGGCTAAATATATATACTTCTAGTGTTGGTTTACAATACGACCCTGTAACCCCTTTGCATTTTCAAGCTCTTCGATATTTTTATTAATTGTTTTCTTAAAGTTGCCACACGAAATAGAAAAATTCCCTTACTCTTAGTCCATTTTAATTTCCACTTCAATGGTTCTATTTATAACAATACAAAACATTTAAAACCGTTAAAGAAATTTTATTTATTTTAAAAATAGAAACATCTGTAAAATAAATGTATGTCTTCCTTATTTTTTTTTCCAAATGATACATATTTTAGTTTTTGAAACATTACTTTAACGGGAGATCGAATAAAATAAATTAATATAAAATATATTAAGGATACTGTGTTGAACACATTTATTATATTGTAATTCTAATTAATTTTAATCCGATAATATGTAAGAAAGTTTTAATAGGTATATTGAGGTTTTAAAAAGAGCGATTTCAAGTTTGATTCGTAAACATAATATACAGGGTGGGAAAAAAAGCACTTTTTTGAACACTAGGCTTCATTCACACTAGAGATTCCGGAATGCGATTCACAAATCGAAGATTCTAATGATACCAGGCGGCCTATGTATTTTGCTTATGTCCATTCAGACTACGATTCCGGTATGCGATTCGTATGAGATTCTCAAATCGAGTATCCCATCCCCGTGAGCCGCCTCGATTCTTTTTAGAATTCTTCTTAGAAAGCGGCTCATGATACATTGCGCTATATGGGCCCATTCAGACTAGGCCATTCTGAATCGCATTCTGCTTCAATCCTCTTGCTATTTATTTTCTTTGAATAAAATATTTTAATTATAAATTCATAATAATTACTGTAATATCATTAATTATTATATTTTATGATAAATAATTTTATTTACGTTGCATAAAATATTTTAATTATATAAATATATTAATAAATCAATGTAATATATTATTTAATATATATTTTTTGCTTCCGAGCTTACCGAAGGTAAGGGAAGCATTGTGTTCACTTTTGAGAACGAGAAACTTTTATGTCTCCGATTTTAAAAATTCCAAGACAGAAATCCGTTTCAGACATCAGGGAACATTTTTGGTCTCGTGTCTGTCGGTCGCACGTAGTAATCGTCGCACGTTTCATAATTCGCGGACACACAGAATTATGAAACATTTTGAACCGATTTTGATGAAATTTGGTAGACATGTTCATTTTACCAATGCCCAGGACGAGTTCGTTGGACAACGTTATCCGTCCAAGCGTTCACGTAAACGTGAACTTCAAATTTAAAATTGGAATTTTAGGTCGGGGAGAAAATCTAACTTCATCTATTCAATGAGGCAAACATTTTTTTCAAATACAAATTTTTATTAAAACCAACAGCGACACCGCTATGAAGTGTTAAAGATCGCTAAAACTATATTTCATAGTTTTTAAACAATAAACAATATAACAATAAACTAATATAACAATAAAGTACATGATAGGATGCGAGGAAGCTATGTGCCACACTAATTGGCAGTCTATTTTCAATTGTTTTATTTACTTTAAATAAAATAGGTTAATTATAAATATAATAAATAAAATATAATATAATTAATTATTTAAAAATTAAATACATATATATGTTAGTGTATAATAAAAGTGGGATCAAAACTAGGAAGTGGGGGGAAGAAGCCGCCGAATCTTGATAATTTTTTGAATCTCATACACGAATCGCATTCGTGAATCGCAATACGGAATCCCAGTGTGAATGAGCCCTAATAGCTCAGCTTCTGTAATAAATAGAGATATGGTGTTTGCGGGGTCTGAAAACTACATTCTTCTACTTTAAATTTCATATCTATAACTTTAAAAACTTCTGGTTTTATTAAGGCCCACCCTCTAAATTACTTAATTAGTATAAAATCACTAAGTAATTAATAAGGGAGTGATCTCTAAATATGGAGCTGAGCTTTGCAAGGTGGATTCCACTTAGCAAATCGAACTGACAATTTTAAATTCAGAAGAACAGCTTTTATATGAGAGGCGAGAGGATATTGATCCATGATTACTAAATGACAAGGTTTACTAAAGCATGGTTCATTCCCACAATTTGTTCATTTTTTTTTTCATTTTACCCTCAGTTTTTTAAATCTGTCAAAATTGTTTTATTTTTTAACATGAATTTAAAGTATCAATTTAGCAAAATTTTAAGAGACGATTGAAATTAATCTGTGCGGGCTAAATGTCATAAAAAATCAGATGAGTACTTTTGAAAATATAGGTGTAAACAAATGTATGTTTGTGCGCTTGTGGGAGGGAAACAAATTGATTCACAAGGCTGAAACTTAAGACATGGGCCTATGGGACATGGTGGTTCGCAAAAATTGAGCGACAGACTCATAGACAGAAGACAGACAGACAGACAAACACTGAACCAAAAACCAAATATGTATGTTCCTTGTCTGAAACGGATTTCTGTCTTTGAATTTTAGAAATCAGAGTCATAAAAAATGTTTTTTTCCGTGGTAGGCTGTGAAATAGTAACTTCAGAGCCTAAAAGACATAGCTAAAATCCATTTTTTCATTACGTGGACTTAAAAAATCTTTTCATTACTCCTAGCTGTAAAGAAAAAATCTTTTACGTCCTAGGAACTAAAAGATTTTTTATGTCCGGCGGGTAGTTGTCAAAACTTCCGTTAGTACCGCTGCAGTCTTTGTAGAAATGCTTCTAGTACGATTAAAATCCGCTAGATGTCAATGCGTTTTATTTATCTTTTCTTATAGTGTAACCTCTTTTTAAGGTTTCTTTTTTTAAGTCTGAAGTATGTATTAATATTTGTTATTATTATATATTGATTAGTGATTAATATTTAATGTTTTTTCATTGTCTGCTACCTCGGAAAAAATAGCATATGCTACGCGACTGTGAAGTGTTTTTTCTTTACCTTGGCAATATTTACTGTCTCGCTTCGCTCGACAGTAAATGTAATTGCCGCGGTAAAGAAAAAACTTACTTCACAGCCTAGTAACATAATATACTATTTCTTTAGAACGACAGCTTTCGTTACCTCAGTAAGCTCGGAAGCAAAAATCATAAAAGAAACAGGCTTTGAAAGCAGTAGTAACTTACAATGTCGTGGAAAATACCGGTACTTTTTTACTTTAGCATCCCTTTATATCCCTTTGTGTTAATAGATATTTAGACAAAGGACCATATACAGAGTAGCATATAATATGCTATATTCCTTAGTCTAAATTATTATTAAGACGAAGGGATATTTATTCCAATTCCAATATACCTTTGGACAAAGGAATATCACACTTGTGTATATAATTGTGATTATATCCCTTAGTCTAATCAACTATTAAGATAAAGGAATATTAAAGATAAAACTTCCCCAGGAGTCTCAATTTCTTGGGGAGACAAACACGCAAACCTTTGAGACTTTTGTAGGGCAAAATATTGTTTAGAACCTAGGGGGGTGCTAAAGTAAAAAAGTGCTGAAATACTTAATCTTGGTGGGGTAAATAGTATATTATGTTACAAGGCTGTGAAGTGAGTTTTTTCTTTACCGCGGCAATTACATTTACTGTCTCGCTTCGCTCGACAGTAAATGTAATTGCGAGACAGTAAATGTAATGTAACAAATATTAGTACATACTTAAGACTTAAAAAAAGAAACCTTAAAATGAGGTTACACTATAAGAAAAGATAAACAAAACGCATTGACATCTAGCGGATTTTTATCGTACTAGAAGCATTTCTACAAAGACTGCAGCACTACTAACGGAAGTTTTGACAACTACCCGCCGTAAAGAAAAAATCTTTTTGTTCCTACAGTCTTCGCACAACTAGAATCGACGCGCGAATGACAGCGCGGGAAATTGAGTGACACACAGATTGGCCAACCTCTCTGGGGGAAAAAATAAAGCCACTACGAAGCCTTCTTATACTGTCATCCAGAGGGCCTCTCCCCTCCACTAGAGACATTTATCTTTGCCTAGTTGGCCCGACCTTTTGTCCGGGAAAATCTCAAGGTCTCATTGGCTCGTCCCCCCTTTTGCTAGTTTTTCCCGCGCTGTCAACGCGTCGACTCTAGTTGTGCGAAGACTGTAGGACGTAAAAGATTTTTTCTTTACAGCTAGGAGTAATAAAAAGATTTTTTAAGTCCACGTAATGAAAAAATGGATTTTAGCTATGTTTTTTAGGCTCTAAAGTTACTATTTCACAGCCTACCACGGAAAAAAATTATTTATAATTGTGTTAAGCAAGGAAGCAAAATGTATCCATTATTTCTTTTAATTACAAAATCACTTATTATTAATATATTAATAAACTATATTTTATTTTCTAAATAAGTAAATAAAAAATAAAAAATTACAAACAAAAAGATGTGAGTGGATGTATATTAAAATGTATTTTTTTTATTTCTTGTTGGTCATACAGGCTTTGTTTGTGCAAATACCCCGAGGTATACAGGCTATTGAAAATGTAATTGCATTTCCATTGTTCCGCTTTCATTCAAAGCACTCAATGGAACTTTATTCTGCAGAGCTACAATTCCTCTTTACTCTCTAAGTACTCTATAGACAATCAAACAATTTATTTGTATTCGGTCAATAACAATTATTATTATATTATACACTTGCTGGATTCCCGTGCTAAGTGTATGGCTTTAAATGTATTTTTTTTTAATTGGATAGGTTTATAAAATACTGTCAAGAAACAGTAACATTATTTTTCCTCCAGAAGGTAGAAAACATTAACATTCTACCCTAGTTTATAGGGAGGAAAGATCCCATTACAGCCTAGTTGTGAAAATGAGGGAGGAAAGATCCCATTACAGCCTAGTTGTGAAAATGAGGGAGGAAAGATCCCATTACAGCCTAGTTGTGAAAATGAGGGAGGAAAGATCCCATTACAGCCTAGTTGTGAAAATGAGGGATGAAAGATCCCATTACAGCCTAGTTGTGAAAATGAGGGAGGAAAGATCCCATTACAGCCTAGTTGTGAAAATGAGGGAGGAAAGCAAAAATCAGAGCTGAAAGTTAACAAGTAAGGCGCGCTTCACGTAAGTACATGAGGCGATAATCACCAGTTTCTGTACAATTAAGTTAAAATTATTAATTCAATTTTTACAAGTTATTGGTAGTATTCATACTACGGAATGTTTAATTTTAATTTAAATCAAATTATAATTACTATTTATAAAGGGAGACAGACAGAGAAAAATAGACTTCAGCGCCGGGACTCGAACCACGGACCTCCCCCTCATGTCCAGTGTGCGGGAGCTCTAACCAATTAAGCTACACTGAAGAATACTTTCCTCTGAGGATATCGATACCTAATCCCGAATCCCGAATTAAGCTGTCAAATGTTTCTACAAGTCATAGAAGTCAACAAACGACAATAGAACTAGACTGAGAAATACTCTTGTAATTATAAAGTACTCAATTAGTACCTGTACTTAGTACAATCAATTAGAAATTCAATTTTTACAAGTTATTGGTAGTATTCATACTACGGAACGTTTAAAAATAGACTTCAGCGCCGGAACTCGAACCACGGACCTCCCCCTTATATCCAGTTGCGGGAGCTCTAATTGGTTAGAGACAGAAAGAGAAAAATAGACTTCAGCGCCGGGACTCAAACCACGGACCTCCCCCTCATATCTAGTGTGCGGCAGCTCTAACCAATTAGAGCTGAAGTCTATTTTTCTCTGCCTGTCTCTCTTTATAAATAGTAATTCTAATTTGATTTAAAATAAAATTATTAAGTTTAAAATATTAATAGTTGCATATTCTTTTTAACGACCTTTAAATTGATGTATAACATGTCATAGTGACTAAAAACTTTTTTAGTCGCTCGCCATATTGGCCGTCATCTTGAAAATATTAAGTGTGGTGTTAAGTATTAAGTGTGAAATTTTAATAGTTGCAGATTCTTTTTCTACACTTCAAGACCTTTAAATTGATGTATAACATGTCATGGTGACTAAAACCTTTTTTTAGTCACCAACCATATTGCCCGCCATCTTGAAAATATTAAGTTTGAAAACTCCAAAAAGTGTCCAGTTGTCACAAATGCCGAGATGCACCCGTGAGCCGAATTTCATGTTCCTAGCTATAGTAGACGGACAGACAGATAGATAAATAGACAGAGCCGTTATATTATCATTTCGTAGGTTTCTTTTCGTACTTCGTACAGAAACCTAAAATTAATTTAAAAATTGTTAGTATAAAATAATCATTTTTGGAAACTTTCTTTCAATTGCATTTTATTTTCATCGAAACTTTCTGAATATTAAGTAAACAAATGATAACTATCCTGAAATTGAGTGTGTATATATATATATATATATATATATATATATATATATATATATATATATATATATATATATATATATATATATATATATATATATATATATATATATATATATATATATATATATATATATATATACACATACAAAATCTTACTTAAAAAAAGACAAAAAAGTATCTTTAAATAACAAATTCTATTGAGGCTTGTTTCAATTATATTTCTCATTTAATTTTTTTTAATAATATAGTCTTTTTAATTCACTTTTTTCTCATTCTAATAAATAAAGCTTCTTTTTAAATAATTATTCATAAGAAAGTTTAAATAATAAAATTCAGAGAATAACTAATCAAAAACTGAGTTAATAATAAATAATAAAATACATAATAAAATTTCGAAATAACTTTTCTTCTTGACTAGAATATGAATATTTTATATAACTTATCTTTTATGGATATGAATTTATATAAAATTTAATTGGGAATTGCCTTCGAAACATTTTTATTTGTTGGTTATCAAATATATTGATAAATAAAATAGATAATAATACTTTTTATAATTTAATTTACAAATATCGTATTTTCTCTGTTTTATATCGGATTTTTATACTTTTTGGAAGATAAACTATTTAATTAATATATAATAAAATTAATAAACTAGTATATAAAACAGGTAATCAATAAGTATATAATAAACTTAAAACCACAATTTATATAAACAGGTAAAACAAAGATCCCAAACAAAAACCCAACGCAGTGGCGTAGCTAGACCATTGGGGGCCCCCCCGCAAGAACTTTTTGGGGGACCCCCGCCAAAAAAATTGATGAGCAAAAAAAAAAAAAAAACCTCTAGCAGGATTGGGGGCCCCCTCGACGTTAGTACAAGGATAGTAATTCCTGTTATTTCTGGATTTGGGGGCCCCCCGCAATGCGGGCCCACGCGGGCCCATAGTTACGCCACTGACCCAACGACGAAAAAAGGGCAAAGTTCTAGACCCCTTCCCAAAAAAAAGTCAACCCATCAAAATAGTGATATCTACATCGTTGCCAAATCTGCTCTTTCTTAAGTCCATAACCCAAAAAAGTCTTAAAATAAAATTAGTAGGTCTTTCATAAGCATTAGCTATTTGTGTAATCATTTATTCTATACGTTTTACCGTTAAAAATTAAAATATCCCATCTTTTGTATTTTTTTTTTAATGAAACTTCTTTGGCGGCGGTAGAGTGAATTTTTTCATATAGTGACATCGTGTAACGAAGTTTGCGATTCGAGACTCGTCCAAGTTTCCAACATTTTTACAGATTAATTGTAATGAAATTTGTGTGACGGAAGTAATGAAACGGAAGATGTGTTTCGAGACTAATCCTGGTGAAAGATTTATCTGTAAAAAATCTCAATCTCAAGCGAGTTGCGAACCACCGACCTTTCGAATGTGAAGCAAACGAGCTAACCAATATTCTAAATGCATTGACATTTAGAGAGAACACAAAATTGGTATATAAGCGTAATATTAGATAGATTATAATTAGACTAGGTTCATGGGAACGGGCTTAATTGAATACTTAGAAAAAAAAGGTAAAAACTAATTAAATTAATTTAAATAAGTCATTATATCTATTTAAAGACCGCAAATCAAAACACATATTTATTTTTATTGGAATAAATGTGGTTGCCTTGCGTAGTTTTGAAGTGAAACTTCTTTGGCGGCGGTAGAGTGAATTTTTTCATATAGTGAAATCGTGTAACGAAGTTTGTGATTCGAGACTAGTCCAAGTGTAACATTTTTACAGATTAATTGTATTATATCTATTTAAAGACCAGCAAATCAAAACAAACATTTATTTTTATTGGAATAAATGTGGTTGCCTTAGCGTAGCAATATTTTTTTTTTTTCAATTTAATTTCCCATAACCATTTCTTAATCCTGAAATAATCGTTGAAATAAAGTGACATCGTGTAACGAAGTTTGCGATTCGAGACTCGTTCAAGTTTCCAACATTTTTACAGATTAATTGTAATGAAATTTGTGTGACGGAAGTAATGAAACGGAAGATGTGTTTCGAGACTAATCCTGGTGAAAGATTTATCTGTAAAAAATCTCTAACGCAGGCGAGTTGCGAACCACCGACCTTTCGATTGTGAAGCAAACGAGCTAACCAATACTCTAAATTCATTGACTTTTAGAGAGAACACAAAATTGGTATATAAGCGTAATATTAGATAGATTATAATTAGACTAGGTTCATGGGAACGGGCTTAATTGTATACTTAGAAAAAAAAAGGTAAAAACTAATTAAATTAATTTAAATAAGTCATTATATCTATTTAAAGACCGCAAATCAAACCAAATTTTTTTTTTATTGGAATAAATGTGGTTGCCTTGCGTAGTTTTGAAGTGAAACTTCTTTGGCGGCGGTAGAGTGAATTTTTTTCATATAGTGAAATCGTGTAACGAAGTTTGTGATTCGAGACTCGTCCAAGTGTAACATTTTTACAGATTAATTGTATTATATCTATTTAAAGACCAGCAAATCAAAACAAACATTTATATTTATTGGAATAAATGTGGTTGCCTTAGCCTAGCAATATTTCTTTTTTAATTAAATTTACATAACCATTTCTTAATCCTGAAATAATAAATTCGTCAAAAAATGAAAGAGAGCAATGCATTCTAGAACTTAAGTTTCATTTCTAATGCGTGAGAGCCTCACTCATATTTTTTTACAATCGTCTGCGCTCTTAAACGTATGCTTAATTGATACTTTAATTCATATAAAAAATCTATAACTTTATATTATATACAAAACACTTTTATACATAAAAAATATATAAAATGGACAATAATGGCTTGAAATGATAAGAAGAGTATTATTAAACATTCTATCAATATATATTAATTGTATTATTTTAATTATTTAATGTGCTGTAGTATCATTACTATAAGTATCTTACTAGTATCTTAGTATGTATCTTACTACTGTAAAATGCTTTATATCTTACTATAAGTATCTTACTAGTATCTTACTATGTATCTTACTACTGTAAAATGCTTTATATCTTACTATAAGTATCATACTACATAAGTTTCTTACTATGTATCTTGCTACTGTAAAATTCTATGTATCTAACTCCTATAAGTATATTACAAGTATCTTACTACTGTAAAATGCTTTATATCTTACTATAAGTATCATACTACATAAGTTTCTTACTATGTATTTTGCTACTGTAAAATGCTACATAATATCTTACTATAAGTATCATACTAGTATATTACTATGTATCTTGCTACTGTAAAATTCTATATAATATCTTACTATAAGTATCTTACTATGTATCTTGCTACTGAAAATTCTGTATAATATCTAACTATAAGTATCTTACAAGTATCTTACTACTGTAAAATGCTATATAATACCTTACTTCTGTAAAGTGCTACATAATATTTTACTAGTATCTTTACAACATATTTTACTACATAAAGATACTGTAATATCTTACTATAAGTATCTTACTAGTATCTTTACAGTATATTTTACTACATAAAGATACTGTAATATCTTACTATAAGTATCTTTACAACATATTTTACTACATAAAGATACTGTAATATCTTACTAGTATCTTTACAATATATTTTACTACATAAAGATACTGTAATATCTTACTATATGTATCTCAATACTGTAAAGAGCTATAATATCTTAATATAAGTATCTTATATACAACTGTAAGTTGCTTTAATATCTTATTACTTATTCTTATTATAAGTATCTTACTAGTATCTCAATACTGTAGGATACCATAGATAGAACTCTAAGAGTAAAATTGATTTTATTTATTATCAAAAATTCCGGTTCACTAATCCGTAAAGAACTAGTAGGTGATACATCACAAACTAAAGTCGTCGAAACCGGACCGTAAAATAAGAGTGAAATAATCATTTTCTTTCATTGTGCATAACCACTTTTTAAATTAGTAACACTATAATAATAGGACTCAATTTCATAATTTTTAAAGCAACTATAGTTATTTTTAGTGTCAATATAGAACGGCAGCTTACAGGACAGTTTTAAAGTCCTAATCTATCGTTATATTGTACTCATTAGCCAAATCTACTTTTAAATCGAATAATGAGGGCAATATTAGGACTGTATTTCATAATTTTTAAAGCAACTATAATTACTCTTAGTGCCAATATAGAACGGCAGCTTACAGGGCAGTTTTAAAGTCCAAATCTATCGTTGTATTGTACATATTAGCCAAACCTTTTAAATCAACAATGAGGGCAATAATAGAACTGTATTTCATCATTTTTAAAGCAACTATAATTACTCTTAGTGCCAATATAGAACGGCAGATTACAGGACAGTTTTAAAGTCCAAATCTATCGTTGTATTGTACATATTAGCCAAACCTTTTAAATCAACAATGAGGGCAATAATAGAACTGTATTTCATAATTTTTAAAGCAACTATAATTACTCTTAGTGCCAATATAGAACGGCAGCTAACAGGACAGTTTTAAAGTCCTAATTTATCGTTATATTGTACTCATTAGCCAAACCTCTTTTAAATCAAACAACGAGGGCAATAATACGAATCAATTTCATAATTTTTAAAGCAACTATAATTATTCGTAGACTCAATATATAACGTAAGCTTACAGAACAGTTTTTTTGTTAGTCCTAATATTTCATTTCTTTTGTAACACGTTTTTGTATCATTTTTTTTTTTACATCTAATCATCAAGAGAGTATCACACCTATTATAAAACATTAAAAGCAGACGTCAAAATTCGTAACGCATTACCAGAACCGCATGATTTGAAAGAATCAGACTTTGAATAGAACATAAAATAATAATAATAATAATAATGTTATTTATTTTCATGAAAAACAAAGAAGTGTTATTTGTGAAATGATTTTGGGTAGATTTTTTATAAAAATTTTATTTTATTTAAATGTATTTATATTAAATATGTATTGATATTTATTTTGTTTTTACTGGTCTTATATTACTTTGCTTAGTAAGTTTCATCGCACGTTTCCGTTACCCCAATTTTGAACCACTTCCCGTCTTTCAATCTTCCCCAAATTTTCCACAAAGATATATCTAAGGTGAAGAATACAGAAACCAAAAAAAAAAAAGCGTCATATTTCTTTGCTTTTTAAGTTTCATGGCACACCTGTTATCCCAATTTTGAACCACTTCCCGTCTTTCAATCTTCCCCAAATTTTCCACATAGATACAACTAAGGTAAAGAATGCAGAAACCAAAAAAATAAGACCAGTTTTCAAAAATGGTATTTTTATATTAATTGTTTATATATTAAAAATATAATATGTTTGCTCTTAGTCTAATGTAAGTTGAATATGTAACATATTTTATACACGTTATATAATAAATTAATTGTTATGATATATGTTTGCCTACAATGAAGGTGAACCCTTATCCATTTTGTTGTTAGATCAAAAACATTAATGTGCATTTTCAGGATGGGGGGGGGGGACGTGAGGGCCAAAAAAATCGTCTGACTAATAAGCCAAATACTATGTTGCTATACGTAAAAAAATAAATAATCAAAATAGAATAGCTGAATTATGGTAAAAATCATAAACTTTAAAACGCCATTTCCCAACAATGTGGAATTTGCACATTCATGGTTCTGGCATAAGGGGGACGATATAATGAAGTACATTAATACATATTATATATTTTTGTTAATTGAATACAATTGAAGGTTCAATAAATGTACTCGTGTATTGCGGGATTGCAGATACTGTCAAAATCTTTCAAAACAAAATAATAAGGGCTTTTCATTTGATGATATAACTTGTTGCAATGTTATTTCAAGATTCGATATAATTATCGTATTACACACCCAAAATAATTTAAATGATTTTAATAAAATCTATTTTTTTTTTTAAAAAAATGACTATTAAATTTATATATTTATTAATTTATGTTTATCTTAACTTAAAAAATAAATTAGTTTTTTCCCCGTTTTTTTAAACGAGAAATAAAAAAATAATTTTAATTTAAATATAAAGATAATTATTATATAATGATAATAAATAAATAATTTAAAATAACTAAATGTAAAAAGAATTAAGAAAAATAAAAATAAATAAATATAAATAAAAAATGTTATATAAAATATGTATATAGAAAAAATAATAATAAAAAATACAAATAAGACATAGATATTAATAAATATGAAAATAATATATTATTTAATATATTTAAAATAACTTTTTTTAAATAGTATTTGTAGGTATTTAATTATTTAATACACTATTATAATATATTTAGTATACTTTTAGATGTTTATAATAACTTATTATATGTGTAAAGAAATAATTCAAATGTAACGTAATGAGAATTATCAGTAAAATTATTATTAAGTTATTGATAACAGAATAGATAATAACACCACTTTTTAATATATTAATAATTATAAATTTCTATTTTTGATCGGAGTTTCTTTAATACTGATTTATAATGTATTTTATTTATATTTATTATTTATATATGTTTTACCCCAACGAAAATATATAAAGTAAATAAATAAATATAAATGGTTAAGACTTCGCTAGTATTATTATTTTTTTTAATGTTTTTTTTTTTTTACACTTCTTCTATTTTTACTATTTTAAGGTTAGTTTTAAATAGATAATATATTTTATTTAATGGTTTAAATATATAATATAATTAATGTATTTGTATTTAATAGAATATATATATTATTGTAACCTGGTGAATTGATTGTCCTGAGTTTCGTTCGTAGTGTCGAGGTCCGTAGCCTCCATCCCACTAGCGGGAGAAGGGCAGGGGAGGACCCTATACTAACACTTTCTCACACCAACAAGCCCTTTACACACCCACACTCACAACCACCTCCTATCGATCCCACCGCGCACGCACACTACGGCACCACCTTCAAACAGACCCAACCCTTTAACTTCACTATATCGATACATATCGTTTTAATTTAACTTCTTCTTGTATCGATAGTTGTATATGCTTTTGCTTGTTCGATTGTTGGTTAAGAATCGATTATCTCGACTTATAATAATCATCGATTAGTTTATTCTTTTTAAAAATAATTATGAAATAAAGTTTCATAAAAGCTACATATATATTTAAATTCCAAGTCCAAGAGATTTTAACTTTTCCTCACCTTATCTTAAGGTATATTAGAGGAAAAGTATTGTTTTCACCCAAAAAATCCGAAACTGAGATTTCAACGGAATCATCTGTTTTAAATATTTTTAAGATCATTTAAGTGGTTTTTAGCTATGTCATGCACACTGTTTTTAGCTGTGTCATGCACACTGTTTTTAGCTGTGTCACACACACTGTTTTTAGCTGTGTCACACATAACTCCCACTGTTTTAAGCTATAGAGCGGAAACTTGATACAAAAATTAGTCTTTACAAGTAGTTTTGCCGCCCCGGAAAATCGTACATTTGTGACGTCATTAAACCACTTTGCTGAGTCAGGAAACATTCGTTAAAATCCGATTGCGTAGAAATTTGCACCAATTATACCTCTTTATAACATAAACATTTTCCACTGAATTTCGTTTTAATATATGCTGAAATTTTGAAACTTTAAGGGTAAATAATTTCAAAAATATTATTACAATATCCAGAAATGAAGTATGGATTTAAATTGTTTAATAAAATTAAACAATTATTTAAAACAAAAAAATGCAATAAGCCCGATTAAAATAAATTTAATACATATTTTACGATTTTGGTAGTATTCATACTACGGAACGATTAAATTTTAATTTAAATCAAATTATAATTATTATTAACTACGGGAAACAGACAGAGAAAAATAGACTCCAGCGCGGGGATTTGAACCACCGGCCTCTATATTTCCAGTATAGCGCTCTAACCAACTAAGCTACGCAGGAGAATGAATTTCTCTGACGTTAATGATACCTTGACCCGAATTCGGGTATCATTAACGTCAGAGAAATTCATTCTCCTGCGTAGCTTAGTTGGTTAGAGCGCTATACTGGAAATATAGAGGCCGGTGGTTCAAATCCCCGCGCTGGAGTCTATTTTTTTCTTTGTCTGTTTCCCGTAGTTAATAATAATTATAATTTGATTTAAAATAAATTTAATAGTTTAAAAGTTATATGCGTTTATATTTGTCAGGGTACATTATATTAATATAGGAAAGATTTTGTTAACATTTTGAAATATTTCATATTATTTATTTTATCACATGTCTAGTATACCTATTATGTTATGTAATGTTTATATATACAGGGTGGCACAAAAGTATGGTAACCCCTGAATAACTTGTCAGAAATGTATTTTTTTAAAAAAAAGTTAAATGCAAAAGTTTCAGGATTTTTCCTTAGCTATTCAATGGTGACCTTGGATTTAACTTTAACCTTGCCCTTTAGGGTTATTTGAAGGTCAAATTTGTTATTTTAAATGGGAACCCCCATTTTTTATTGCGGATTTGAAAAGAGCAGGAGAGAAAATTTTTTCATTTTTATTTTTTCTTGAAAGTCAACCACATCCTTGACCATGACCAGAAATAAGACCATAAAGAAAAAAAAAATTGAAAAAAAGTTCTTAAAAAAATAAATTAATAAAAAAGGGGAGGGGGAAGGGTTGAAATGACCTTGAAGGTCATGGTCAAGGACGTGGTGTAGGCCATGGTCAAGGCCACTGTTGAAGGGAAAAATTTGGTTATTTCGCAATCCACAATACAAATTAGAGTTTCGCATTGGAAAAACAATTTTATCCTTGGACTTGGAATGACCTTAAAGGTCATGCTCAAGGACATGGTCAAGGTCATATTTTACGTAAAATTTCCTGCTCTTTTCAAATCCGCAATAAAAAATGGGAGTTCCCATTTAAAATAACAAAGTTGACCTTCAAATAACCCTATAGGGCAACGTTAAGGTCAAATCCAAGGTCACCATTGAATAGCTAAGGAAAAATCCTGAAATTTTTGTATTTAACTTTTTTCAACAAAATGCATTTCTGACGAGTGAGTGAGTGAGTTTCTGCGTGTGTTATTTTTGATGTGTTTGTTCTTGATTCAGGGGTTTCCATACTTTTGTGCCACCCTGTATATATATATATATATATATATATATATATATATATATATATATATATATATATATTGTTTTTTTTTTTTTTGTATGCTTTAAAATGTATCTCGTGACTACAAAAAAATCAGACTCAAGGCGTCTCTGAACTTTTCCTTACCAAAACAATTCCAAAATGGCGGCAGATATTAAATGGTAATATGGAGGACTTATTTATCTTATAGAAACGTATAATTGGTGAAAAAATTCCGAAATAATTGAGCGTTAAATTTTCAAAAAGAAATTCAATGGCATTGTCTTATAAAGGTGGATTCACACTTACGGTCTCGGTCCGGTCCGCTTGGATCAGGATCTCTTTCTGTTTTTAAATGGAAGCATTCACACCTCTGGTTTCGGTTCGATCCGGTCAAATCCAGGTTGCTTCCGGAGCGATCTTGATCGGAGCTCGATCGGATCGGAGCGAAGTGAGAAGGGCCTACAGTCAACATCGGTTCCCCTCGTATCTAGAGCCTAATCCCCCTTGTTTTATTGCCACAGAATTTTTCTTTCTTTCTTTTTATTGTTTTACTTGGCATTGCTAAGAGTATTGTTTTTTATTTTGGATGATGTAATTATAATGTTGAATACATAATGTTCAATTAGTTAATAAAATCACATTGGGACATACCGAAGTACTGGTGAAAATTAGTTTTAACATCCACCAGTTGTGGATACAATTTTGAAAATTCCGCTTCTTTTGTTCTTGATAAGTATATATTTATGTACCCAAAAACGTCTTTGGGACCGAGGCCTAACTTTTTCCTCCTCCTCTAAAAAAAAAAGTAGCGCTATTTTACGCAGCGTTAATTTACTAAAAGGCATGTTGAAGAGAGGAGATTCTACCTTCGACTGATCGGAGTTTGATCGGACTGTCGCTCAGGTCTCGGTCCATGACTGGACCGAGACCTGAGAGGGATTGGACTGAGACCGTAAGAGTGAATCCACCAGGTATAATTGTCCACCAGAGGTATAATTGTCACAAATTTATGATTTACCGGCCAGCAAAACTGCATATTGTGAGGACTGATTTTTGTATCAAGTTTCAACTTTCCAGCTTAAAAACTGTAGATGTAGGTGACGGTGACACAGACAGAAAGGTACACACACAGCAAACCACTTAACACAGCTTAAAACCGCTCAAATCGTCTTGAAAACACCCAAAATAGATAATTCCGTTGAAATCTCGATTCCAAATTTGTTGAAGAAAACTACATTTTCTTTAGTTAAGGAAAAGTAAATAACTAGGTTATAATGCAGTTGCGTGCTCAGTAGCGTATCCAGCGGCCAGTGGCGTAGCTAGACCATTGGGGGCCCATTTTTGGGGGCCCCTCGCGGAGAAAATCGATGAGCAAAAAAAAAAAAAAAATAAAAACCTCTTGCGTTCAGGATTGGGGGCCCCCCTCGACGTTGTTACAAGGATAGTAATAGTAATTCTAGTTATTCTGGATTTGGGGGCACTCGGGGGCCCCCCGCAATGCGGGCCTGCGCGGGCCCATAGTTTCGCCACTGCCAGCGGCTAGGTCTGGGGGGGGGGGGGCACCACATTCTAAGTCAGTTTAGATTGGGGGGGGGTGGTATTCGTAGTGGTAACAAGAAAAGGGACTTAAACTTTAAAAACTAATATACAAAAAAAAAAAAAATCTCCGCGCCCAAAGTAACAACAACAGTTTTAGAACGTATTCGTTAGAAAATGTTATGCTGATGCTTACTGCAGTACAATATCTTACTGTAAGTCATGGGCGTCGTCTGCAGTTAATTATTGGGGTGGGGGATTAATAGCGGGGGTCCAGCTCAATAAATAATTAAATAATTAAAACAGTAACATTCAATGTTTTTATTAGTGAAATAATGCAGTACGCAGTATATATTAAACAGCTGATAGTTAACAATCAACATTTTTATTTTTAAAACAGCTGAAATCGAATCAAAAATAGCAATATTTCTCATTTTTAATTTAAAAGGATTTTTTCCTGTTTTTATATTTTACCCCCCTTGATAATATGACAAAAGTGAATATAACAACAATGACTGTACTCTCAAAGAGCCTTCCAACGACATGCATCATGAAGGACACATACTGTTATAACTTTTGTACCCCATACCCTTGTGTACCAATTTGTACAATTTCAGATGTATACCTTCTTGTGGTTGGTCACTATGACCGTGCTGAATTTTGTGCGGATCAGTTCAGCCGTTCATGAGGAGTAAGGGTCCAACCAAATGTAAAGTATAGTGTAAGATTAGCTTCGCTCAGCTTAATTAATAAAAAAATACCATTTCAAAAAACTGGTCTTATTTTCCACTTTCTTCTTTTTTTTCTTTTTGTATTTGTTTCTGTATACTTCACCTAAATTGTTCCCATGTGCAAAATTTGGGGAAGATTAAAAGACGGGAAGTGGTTCAAAATTGGGGTAATAGGTGTGCGATGAAACTTACAAAGCAAAAGCAAAGAAATATAAGACCAGTAATATAAATACATAATTAAGGCTACTCGTTATGCTGAGTAATTTGGGATAAATATTAAATCATTTAATTCGACTTTAATTTACTTCAGTAAATACTACGAACAGTCGATAAGCAGCTAGGCATGGGCTGTTATCAAAAGTTATTAGGCTATAATAGTGTCAATGCTGATAATGTTGATTTATATGATTATATGTGACTCAAAATAATTGAAGTATTTAGCAAGTGGGAACAGTTTGAGAATAGGGTTGCAAAGCCCGCATAACACTATTTTATTCTTTTAGTCCAGAAAATTGCGTGAAAAAAGTGTTTGACTAACAAAAAAAGTGTTTGATTTGGAGCAATATTTGAATAACTAACATATCAAGTGACAAATCAATATCAACTTGATTTTCCGTCTACTCACTAAATTTGTACTCAGGATCATGAAAATCACATTGTTCACCATAATTGGTGGGACATGGTGTCTCTCCATGGGTTTATTTTTTTCAAATGCCAATTGCCCATCTATGTCCCACAGACGAACTAAGCCGACCACATATTCTTAAAAGTCACTAAAAGATTAACTTGTAAACAAAATTCTAGCTTGATGTTAAGGCCCCCATACACGATCAAAATGTTTGCGCAAACATTTTGACCGTGTAGGGGGCTGTTTGATGTTTACGCAAAAATGATGTTTGACGTGTATGGCCTAAATAAGCCTGACATCAGGTTTGCGCAAACATCATGTTTGCACAAAATGTTTGATCGTGTGTGGGGGCCTTTAGTCAGACATTTTTTTGCTCACTATCTCCTGGACTATATTATTTTCACTTTTGTGTAAGTGATAATATTTCTTTGTAAATAAACTTTAAGTAATGTAGATATTGTAACGACATACTGACTGTTCCACACCTACTTATAGACTACCCACAGCTAGAACTTTTACGAAAACACCAATTTACCAAGACTATGATACAGTTATTAGGAAATGAAAGCAACACAGTATTAAAAGTTTTACTATACCTTAAAAACACGGATTATTACAACGAAATATAAATGTTTTTTATATAAATTTAGCTATTAGGACGTTTTAATGTTATCAACATTTCTATATAGTTAGGTTTGAGGGAACAATTAGTTCCCTAACATGATCAGGGTGTTAATAACCTTAGCCGTCAAACACCCATTAATAAAACAATAACAATAACAATAAACTTTAAGGAATTTATCTTCCAAGTTGAATCAGATCAAAACAGTATGGTGTGGACTTGGCAACCGTATTCTAAAGCTTAGCCGACAAATGTCTAGAAATAAAATAAAAGAACTTAACATGAGTATTGAAATTCAGTTAACTCAGTATCTTGTTATTTCCTTCAAATTTTTAATATCTCTATTTTTAGTATGTCTCCCGTAGTTAATGATAATTATAATTTGATTTAAAACTTGTTATTTCCTTTAATGAGTTTAACTAATAGAAAAGCACAGCAGAATTATAAAATAGGGCAGTAAACTTGGACAAAGACAGGGTATACCTATTATGGGACGTCTATGACGTCATGTAGGTTTAGTATTCTAATTACTTACTATTAGCTAAACCTCAACACCTGATGATTAAAATCATCAGATTAGATGTTACCTAGACTTGGCATTCTGTAATGCAAATTATATGCTAATAGAAACTCACCCCAGACTCGAGTTATATAAATAAAATTAAGATTCCATTTGTTAGCTACTCCTGATGCTGTTCTGTCTTTAGCAGTTCCATTCCAACTATACTTACAGATCTACATCTATATATATAAATTAAGATTCCATTTGTTAGCTACTCCTGATGCTGTTCTGTCTTTAGCAGTTCCATTCCAACTATACATACAGATTCCAGATCTACATTTATTTATAAATGTATAAATTGTAACTGTTTGTAGTTGGGTTCAATTTTCAATAGTCATTTTTTAAAATATGGTGGAAAATTGATCAGGGTGGCCCAATTATGTCTATTATATGGGTGATTCCAATTTAAAGAGCTATTTTGGAAGCTAAAATTGAACTTAGACTGAAAATGTTGACTTTTTAAATAAAATCAGGAAAAATTATGGAATGTTCTCGGACTAATTTCAGATATATTGCACCATGCGGGACAAATGGGAAATAACTTTACAAATTTTTAGGCGGTAATTAAGTTTATTTAAAGCATGGTAATTAAGGCATGTGAATTACACTTTTTCGTGCACGGTTGTTACATTTCACACTTTAAGAAAATATTTTGGTCTGTAGTTTAAAATAAAAACCCAATTTTAATACACCATTAAATATCACTCTTAAAAGCCTAAACAATGAACTATAACTTAACCTAAAAAGTCTTTGAAAATAGACTTAAATAACATGCACGGTAATTACGTTTAAATGAGTTCGCAACTGGAAGAACAATCGGAATTAGCACTAGCTCTCAACTAAAGGGTTCAGGTCATCCCCTATCAACCGTTACAAGAAAACCAGTGTTGCGGCATTGCGAAAATCCGTCGCCATACTTAAAATTTCCCTGCCACAACCAGAGTAGGTACACATTTATATAATGCCATGGTAATTACATTTTTTTTAAGTACAAACTTTAACTTGAAGTTAATTTAGTAATCATTTATTATTTTTAATAACTAACACATATTTTAATTCTGGTAGGATACCACTTCAAAATTATCCAATAAGTTTTTGAATAACATGATTAATGTACGAGCTAGAGTGAAGTGAATAAGAAAAACTGACTTTAGGACAGCCACGGTTGTTACAAAATCCCCTTTTGAAAATTTTTGTAGAGGTTAAAATTAAGCGGCGAATTACTTTTTAGACTTGGTTGTAGTTCTGTAAGCTTAACTGAGTTACCATGAAGAAAAATCCTGTAAATTGTGTGAAAAACGCTCCAGTTATTTATCCAGGACATGAAAATTGCACTTTAAATTAGAATCACCCATATGGTAAATTATAATTTTGAGTCCAGGGGTCTGGAGATATACAAATTACTTTTTTATTTTTTTTATTTCTATTTCAGATTTTATATAAGTTAAATTTCATCATCTGGTAATATTTTAAATTAGACAGTGTTTTCTAGGAACTTAATTACTAAGCCGGAATTCTCTTTTCCCTGGTGAGAACGTTCCAGGAGGCATTGGAATGTTGAATTTATGATCCAAAAGCTTCCTGGTCCACAAATATACATGAAATTCAATCTTGAAAATCAGGCCCAGGGTTACGAGAAATATACATAAATCTTATTTTTTTCCGTTTAAAACCATTTTTTCTTTTAAATCAAATTATAATTATTATTTACTACGGGAAACAGACAGTGAAAAATACACTCCGCGCCGTAATTTGAACCACGGGTCTCCTGTATCTCCTGCGTAGCTTAGTTGGCCAGAGCATCTGTACTGGAAATACAGGAGACCCGTGGTTCAAATCCCGGTGTGGGAGTGTATTTTTCACTGTCTGTTTCCCGTGGTAAATAATAATTAAAATGTAAACTTTCCGTAGTATGAAAACTACCAAAAACTTAAAAATTGAACAATTTTTTCTTGAAAATAAGAAATAATGGTAGTATGAGGATGAAAGTATAATATCAAAAATAATTGAAATTTTAAATATTATTTAATATTTAGCAAAAAGGGTGGCTACTTCAAATCATTATAAAAATGTTTAGGGTATTAAATAAAGAAATTTCAAACACCCATAAATAACTAAACTAGGTGTCCAATTCAGTTGTCTGCTCGCAATATTGAGCTGAGGGTGATATTTTAATCTTAAACAATTAACATTTTTCTATATAAACAGCTGAAATCGGATCAAAAATAGTAATATTTTAATTAAAAAGCATTTTATTCTGTTTCTTTTTATTTTACCCCCCTCTTAAATAAAAATATGATAAAAGTGAACATAACAACAATAACTGTACTCTTAAAGAGCTTTCCAACGACATGCATCATAAAGGGCATATACTATTTTAACTTTTGTACCCCATACGCCTGTGTACCAATTTGGACCATTTCAGATATATACCTTCCTGTAGTTAGTCATATTGACCGTGCCGAATTTTGTGTGGATCAGTTCAGCTGTTCAGGAGGAGTATGTGTCCCACCAAATGCAAAGTGTAGTATAAGAGCTTCGCTTCACTCGGCTCAATATAAATCAGCTCAAAAAAACTACAAACAGTAATTGGCTGCACAGACTCAGATCTTTAGACAGCTTGTACATTAAAACTTTATAAGAACCTCTATTCCCTTATCATGGTCATTTTGGTGGGATTCCACCCATACTTTATGGGAAGCGGGTTAATTAATAAAGAAAAACACAAAATTTATAATAAAGAAAAAAACAACTTTAATTAAGTTGATCACAGAGAGAGAGCAACAAATTAAAGGCGGAAAAAAGGAAATTAATTCCTTCCTGCCTCATTAACTAATTAAGTAGTACAATATTAAATTATAATTCATATTTATAATAATAATATTATAATTTAAAGCTGATTTTTGAGTGTTTTTAAAATGAACACCATTATCTTTATAAAGCAACAAAAATATAGTTGAAATACAAAACTTTTTTTTTTTATCAAAAATTTAGGCAACAATAATATTCACCTCTAGCTAGGAACTTAAATAAATAATTTAAAATATAAGATAAATGTGATGATCTGTTTATATAAACAAAATTAAAATAATTATAAAACAAAACTTATTCTACTAAATACTAATTATTACATTTAAAAATTATGTGCTTCTTTAAATTAGAGAGAAAACATTATTACAGACCACGATGATTATTATTTGTACACAAAAGTGACAAATTAATCAGCTTACTGCAAAGTAAAAAAAAAAATAATAAAATAAACCAAATCAGTAGCTAATTTTTAAAAATACCTGTGATCATTGGAAGATGAACAACTAGGCCCAAGTGAAAACCAGGCTGTGACAATATTATCAATTTTTATATCTAGATTTTCAGAATGAAACTGCATCAGAGATTTTTGTGAATTCTGTTTTGAACTCATTACACGGATCGTTTTCGAGGTATTTGCTCATGATGGGGATTACCATTATTTAAATAATTTGACATTTTTATGTTTTGGCTATGGAACATAAGTCAAAAACGTTATGTTACTTTTAGCTTAAAAAAACTCAGAAAAGTATAACAGGGAGTTAAAAAGCTATAGGAGGTGTGTAATCCAGTCTCCAGCTGTTGGGCCTCCCTCCACCGCACGTCATAGGGCCAAAGAAAGTCGAAAAGATTAATATGTGTGACAGGGAGTTAGGAAATTACAGGAGGTTGCCATCAACTCTCAGCCCTCTCGGCCCTACCTAGTATGAAGGCATATTAACAATACGTAGAATGCGGGCCGGCGCCTTTGAATTCAGTCGTTTGTAATCAAGCCGCGGCAGTGCCGGTGTGGAGATAAGAATAAAAATTATTTTCCATCTACTTTTATCAATTACTTAAATTACGCAGAGCGAATTTTCTTTGAAGATCCCTTTAAAAAATCTCCTCCATATCGATGGTTTTGCGCCAAAAGGGCCAATCTACATTTTTTATTTGAATTTTAAACTTGAAAAGCTATAATGAAAAATTGATATTTGAATGCCTTATTTATATTTTTATTCATTTAAAATATACTTGGATACCTAATTAATAAGTCACAATAACCAAATTTATTTTATTAATTATAAATAAAAAAACAAACGTGATATTAGTTGCAGATTGGCCCTTTTGGCGCAACACCATCGAATGTCGTACCTCCCTGTCTCATCTATTTTGGTTCCACACCAACTTGTTCACTACCATCCTAACTGTTTAGGCATTATGTGCAATTTTTATTTAGTTTTTCATTTTCATACTTATATTCAAACCAATACCTCTAGTGCCCACATATTCTTTTAATTTTAATTTAATTTATTTTCACCACTGGTAAGAACCTATGTCACACACTTTTGCATTTTCAGTTTGAATTATTATTGTTGTTTCCTAATTTTAGTCTAGCATTATCTATTTTTCTCTTTTATGTATTTGTAGATTATCACTGATGATGCTCAGGATCCCTGGGCGAAAGCTTTGATGCAATAAAACAAAAGTTCTTCAACTACAGGACTTTTATTCCAATAAATACCTTCGACTTAGTTTGTAATTGTTTGAAATTTAAAAATCTCTGGCAGTTTCTTTCGGAAGATCTAGATTTATTCTACTCTTCATAGAAATATAACAATAAAATTATTTTTGTCTGATAACATTTACCTTTTTTATAAACTGATCAACTTTGTACTTTCATTCATCAAGATATAGTCCCCAGGCCATCATAAGAAGTTAGTCGCTGATTGATAAAGTTTTCTTACCTTATGGAATCGCTTATTTATGCCTTGTCCACCGATGAATTGGGTATATGGCAACTGGGTGCTGGGCCATTTCTTTTTTGTTGACATGCCCTTCTGCGGGAACATTGAAAAGAGTTAGATAAAGTTTTGATTTTCACAGGATCGTTTAATTAAATTATTTTAAAAAAACAGTGGTACAGATGGCCACCAATACGAGTGGGCCGTTCACTTTTCAACGTCCCCGCAGAGCGATATGTTTGGGGCGGTGAACACCCCAAACGGCCCACTCTTATCGGTGGCCTCGTGTACCACTGTTTTTTAAATAATTTAATTAAACGATCCTATGAAAATCAAAACTATATCTATCTCTTTTCAATGTTCCCGCAGAACGGCATGTTTGGCATGTCAACAAAAAAGAAATGGCCCAGCGCTTGCCGTATACCCAATTCATCGGTGGACAAGGCATAAATAAGCGATTCCATAAGGTAAGAAAACTTTATCAATCAGCGACTCACTTCTTATGGTTGCCTGTGGACTAATATAAAAATTACTCAAACCATTTCTGACTTAACAATTTTCTTGTGGCAATTTTTTGTAATAATAAAATAATAAGAATAAATTAGGATTAATATATTGATTAAAATTAAAGTAATTCAGTCAAAATTAGTGTGAAAATTGGAATATTATTTATCAATATATAAACAATAATATAATTAAAAATGCAATTAGATAGAAGATAATTCTCTCCCTGATTATTTAAGTTGTCTTCAATGATTCTTTTAACATATTTCCTTAATTATGTAGACTGATTGCAGCTGTTGTCAGTCAGTTTCTTTTAATATATTTTTAACTTACAAGGTTTTATATAAAAAAATTTATTACATAGATTTAATATTTGTGTAATATAAAATATTATAATGTTTATACGAGGTTGAGCCCCAAAATAGAGTCAAATAGTGAAGCTTCAAAGGGGTCCTGTGCTCCTCATTTAAGAGTAAAAGGAAATAAGTAAGTTAAAATTGTGTGTTACACCACGCAGTTTCAAATTGAAAAGAAATTATTAAAAACAATAAAAAAGTTATAAAAAATTAAAATGTTCACTCGACTTACAAATTTTTACTTACTACTATAAGGGAACCAGGGTGGCCGAGGTCGTAAAGACACCGAGCTCAGCTATCACTGAGACGAGGCAACTCGAGGTCGTGGGTTCGATCCCGGGCCGTGATACACTGAATGCATCTATGAATTGCGGACGGAGCAGGGCGAGGGACACCCCCTGAGGGGTTCTCTTCCCCCACGTCGTCTAGTGGGTTTGATCCGTGTCATGAGATGTGATCTGTATCTATGGTTCGAGGTCAGAGTAGGGCAAGGGACACCCCCTGAGGGGTTCTCTTCCCCCACGTCGTCTAGTGGGTTCGATCCGTGTCATGAGATGTGATCTGTATCTATGGTTTGAGGTCGGAGTAGGGCGAGGGGACCCCCTGAGGGGTCCTCTTCCCCCACACTTTGAAGCACGCTCATATAGCTCACTAATGACCACATCATACTCGCTTCGGCGGTACAATGTACAAATGTATGATGTGTGAAGTAGCTGGAACTCTCCACCACTGTAGGCCTGATTGCGAGGTTCGAACAAGTGGTTCGACCTACCCGTCTAGTAGGAAGTACAAGGTAACTACTACTACTACTACTACTATAAAGTGAATGCATTTTCAAGTGATGTGTGTGGTTTTCAGCAATCAGGCCTTAGCAGGTTATTGTTTATTTCTCACTTGCAAAGCAGAACAGTTTGAAGGCAACACACACGTATACACGTTGTGGTATACCTGAGAGGAAAACTGCATGTGTGCTATCAATTTATGACATAACTGTACATTTATGTCATAACTTCAGGGCTGCAAACTGGTTTTAAGGTCAAATTTACTGACTTCACTGACTAATTAGGTGAAAATAATGACTAAATACCTACTAACATTACTGAAATCAATGCTATTTAAAAAAAAATGGCAAATCAAATAATTATAATGAATTATTTTCAAAATTGGCCACCCTTCTACCCACTGAGCAGCTGTAAAAAATTTAAATTTGATCTTTGATTAAGAAACACGATAAATAGGTTATGCTGTGCGATCAAGTGCCAGAAAATATATAAAAACAAACATACTTCCGCTTTCTTTGAGTAACAATATTCTTATATTTCGTAGACTTCATTAGGTCAGTTATATATTTTGGGATAAATGTGAAGAAATATTTAACAAATGCTGGCCATTGTTTTAAGTCGTTTGCCTGATTGCTCTAAGGATAACCATCTTGACGACACATGCTTAATAAATTTATGAATGGGCAAATTTAGGCCTTTTTGAACTTTAGTAAAATCTTCCCACCTTGACGGCCAACCATTAAAAAAAATGTGAATTTGGAAAAATAGATTTGATGCATGATCTCCGAGTTCTTCCATTCCCCGTTTAAATGCATTGTTTAAAATATGAATGTTACAGGTTCCAACGTCAACCATAGTTTTTCTTTTTTAAAAAATCATATATTTGTTCATAAGTCTTGTAACAGCTTTCTGTGCTCTTCAAATTTTTACTAAATTGATACTTTTATTCGTATAAAAGTACTAATTTTGACCGATTTGGAAAAAAAGAAGGAAAAATGAAATAAATTAGGCAATAATGGTTTGTAAAAGCATAACATCATTAAAGTTCAGGATAGGACACGAAGAAGTTATGTGCCACACTAATTGGCACACTATTTTTGTCTTAACCACTATTTTAATATTACAACAAGTACTTGTTTATTTCCACACAATATTAGGTCATTAGTCATTACCCATCTATAAGATCTGATTATATCAGTGTAAAATATGTGACCTCTCTTGGATTTGAACTAGATATATTATTGTTTGGATTTTGGTTTCAGGTGAGCTGCAACGCTCCTCAACATTTATTTAAAGTTAAACCTTATTAAGTTAAAAGTTATATTTACAAAAGAATGCAACAACTGGCATTATCATTTTTTTTACAATTAACTTATTTTTTTTAAAATACATCTAAGAACCTAAAAATTATTTAGAAAACCTTTTTTTAAAAAAAAAAAAAAAAAAAAGCAGGAACTAAAAAAAAAAAAAAATACAAAATAATCTATATTCATGTACATTAGAATTAATAGAAAACAAAGTAAAAAAATAAATTAAACTCAAATGTAAATTGGTACATCAGCCTTTTTAAAGATAAATAAATCTATAATTTGCAATTACCTTAAGAAAAATAAAGTAATAGTAGTAATTAGAAAAAAAATAAAATAAAATAATGATTCTAAAAAAAAGATATTAAAACCAAATATAATTGGTAATAATAGATTTAAATAAATAATTAAACAAATAAAAAAATAATATACATAGTTAAAAAAAAATTATTATTAAAAAAAAAAACATTCAAAACTCAAAATCGCTTAGTTGAATTACTTGGTAACTAGTAGTCAAACTTGTTTCCTAAGCACATTTATCAGTCAAATGAGCAAATTAAACTTGATTACTTGATCTGAGAATAGATAACAAATAAATATCCAGATTGAGAGAGGCTAGAGATTATAATATGTTGAAGTTCCAAATATGGGGATTTAATAGTAAAACAAGTAAGGAGCGCTTCACGTAAGTACGTGAGGCGATAATCGCTGGTTTCTGTACGATTAAGTTAAAATTATTAAGTGTAAAATTTTAATAGTTGCATATTCTTTTTTCTACATATAAAGACCTTTAAATTGATGTATAATATGTCATGATGACTAAAAACTTTTACTTAACTTTTTAGTCCATATTGGAAATATTAAGTGTGAAAACTCCAAAAAAAAAAATGTACAGTCGTCACAAATACCGAGATGCACCTGTGTGCCGAATTTCATGTTCATGGCTATTTATGAATTGAATCAGTAGTTTATGAATTGAAACTTGCCAACGAACAGACAGTTCGTACTTCGTACAAAAACCTAAAAACAGTGAAACAGAAAACCAAACAAAATTTCTGTTTACCTAAAATTATGCTGTCCTCTTATGTGCTTTGTACGGATATTTACAAATTTTATCCCACTCGAGCAATTATATGCAGATTCTTATTTAAAATATCAATTAAGTGGGTTTTTACCTTGATATACCTAGATGATAACTCAATTTTTAAATTTTCGGATTTTTCCTAACATTATTTTGAAAAAGAGTTGATAACTCAAAAAAAAAAAAAAAAAAAAAAACTCAGAGAACTTTATAATTTGAAATAAAATCAGTCTCCTTTCACATCAACTTATCAGGTTTTGACTGCAATTTAAAAAAATTAAACTTTAAATAAATTGGTCGGGTAAGTGCTTTTATCAGACACAAAGGGTCCATAGGCAATTTAACAGATAGGACGAGTTCATTAACCAACATAGTAGACCCAGCCATTAAAAATTTCGTTTAACCATTCTATGATAGTTTTAGATTTTCTTGTTAATTTGTGAAAAAAATGAGAGGGGGCACATGAAAAACGAAATATTCAAGGACATATGGCACATAGATGAATTGATACAATTGGTACAAAAAAAAATGAAAACCAAATATATATTTTTACCCACAGGGCATCCTCCACTTTCATTTAACTCCCCAAAATTAATGTGGGGGGGATGGCGTTTAACCCCTTGATTTTTAAAAAAGTTTTTTTTGGGAAATCCTTATTTTTCTGCGTGGAAATAAAAAGTTTAACGATAATTTTTTGGGAAATCTTAATAATTTTCCTGCGTTTAGTTTAATTAATTAACATAACATAAATGTTAAGTTTCAAATTTTTCTTTATAAAATTAACTTTCAGAGATTAGGTGTATTATAGACAGACAAGCGCAGGATTGTATAAGGTTCCTCATTTTTGCCCATGGACCCTAAGAAGGCAGAAGAGAAAAAAAATGCAAATCAACTTTTAAGGGGGAAAAAAAATCTTATGACATTATATTAAAGAAAACTAAAAGCACCAAAAAGTTCCTAGAAGAGACCAAATTTTTAACAATTTAATTTGAATTTACTGTTACCTAAAGAGGCATTTTTCCAAACCTAACTTCGTTACAAATAACTTTTTACGTAATATTTACACATAGTCCACAGGCCACCATAAGAAGTGAGTCGCTGATTGATAAAGTTTTCTTACCTTATGGAATCGCTTATTTATGCTTTGTCCACCGATGAATTGGGTATATGGCAACTGGGCGCTGGGCCATTTATTTTTTTTTTGACATGCCAAACATGCCCTTCTGCGGGAACATTGAAAAGAGATAGATAAAGTTTTGATTTTCACAGGATCGTTTAATTACCCTTTTACCCCTTCTGCGGGAACATTGAAAAGAGTTTTCTTTTCAACGTCCCCGCAGAGTGATATGTTTGGGGCGGTGGCCACCCCAAACGGCCCACTCGTATCGGTGGCCACCTTTACCACTGTTTTTGAAATAATTTAATTAAACGATCCTGTGAAAATCAAAACTTTATCTATCTCTTTTCAATGTTCCCGCAGAAGGGCAAGTTTGGCATGTCAACAAAAAAGAAATGGCCCAGCGCCCAGTTGCCATATACCCAATTCATCGGTGGACAAGGCATAAATAAGCGATTCCATAAGGTAAGAAAACTTTATCAATCAGCGACTCACTTCTTATGGTGCCCTGTGGACTAACACTGTTCACATGACAAAAAATAATAATAAATTTAGGTCTAATATAAATCTCTATCTACTTAGTCCTAAATGAAAAAATTACACACTTTTTTGTTCTAAGTATTTTTTTTTTTTAAATAATATAATTATTTTATATTTTCTTTAAAAATAAGGAAAATTATAAGTCTAAATAAGACTTTTTAAGTCTTTAGTATAAATCCAACATCGATTTAAAATAAATTATAATTACACACATAAACTTTTTATTTTCACATTTAAACATCTAGAATATTATTATAAACTATAACATTGAAATATTGATGTCAAATTAATTCAAGAGCGACGTGTTAACACAGAGCAATGCTATTTAGAATTTAAATCAACTTTATTTTAATAAAAATAACTTTTTTGTAGTTTGTTTTTAATTTATAATTAAGTAGTGTATCAGATCAGTTTAGTTCTTCCTTTACAAAATAAATTATTTAAATTTTCTTTCTTTTGTTTAAAGAACAGTATAATCTATTTTTTAGATGGTTGCACACATTATATATGAATCTATTATTAAAATAATATGCTATCTAAATCAAAGGGCTATATATTTATTAATGGTACAAATGGTTTAGTCAATATAAAACTGAATAGAAATTAAAATAAGGAGTAATACTTTCATTAATTTTTGCTAAAAAAAATTACCCCATGGTATTAATTGACAGGGAAAGAAATAGAATAGTACTAGTAGTAGTAAGGTGATAGTACTAGTGCTAGATAGGTAGGACGAACCACATGTTTGAACCTAGCAATTAGGTCACCACTTAGGCTCTTTTTGGAACGAAGTTCCTTATGGCACGTTCTGGAGCCCGGGAGTGAATCCAAAAAAAAAAAACGACCAAAATCACCGTCAGTAAATAACCGTCACAAAATCACCGACATGAAATCTACAGATGATGATAACTTGAGTAAAAGCTCACCGAGTTAGATGAAATTTTGGTACACATGTTCATTTTACCAATGCCCAGGCTGAGTTCGTCGGAAAACGTTATCCGCCCAAGCGTTCACACGCAACGCTCGCGTAAACTTTAAAAGACGGGAAAAAGTGTTATTAAGGAAGCCTGTTACTTGACTTGTTTTGATTATTTTTGTTATATATGTCAAAAATGTCACTTTGTTTTGTAAATAAATAAAATATAATCATGTAAAATTTCACCCTGATCCAAGCAGAAGCTGTAGAGTAGGGAAGAGATATATTTTATAATATTTTAAATTAATTGGCCGGGTAGCTAGAAAACAGTCCTATTTCAATCCAAACTCCTTTAACAAACATACTCTTTCACTATAAACTCATCATGATCAACTTTTTTCTTATATTTAATATATATTTTTAGTAAGACGCTTGCTTTAATTATACAAATAATGATTTTATTTTAATTTTGCCTTAACTCTGCCAGGTACAAACAGTTGGTTACTTTAAATTTTGTCTCTTTTCTAACTCCGCCATGTATAAGTAGTTAGCAATGTATACGTACTTAGCAGTGTGATTTTAAAATTTATATTTAATGAAAAATGTAAGGAACTTCGTTCCTACTGGGTGTCCCGCGACACCACACGTATTTTTTTCTAGCCCCGTGGTAGAGAGTTGCAGCCGAAGCCAGTATTACGTGATCAATAGTGAGCCATTTAAATCAGAGCGTCACAACCTCGCACCACCCTTGATTCAGTGATGGCCGAGCAGACATAGTAAGTAATTTAATCCACACTAGAGGTGGGTAATAACAGTTATTTGGCGGTAACATGTTGTTACTGTTCAGTTATCAGGCAATAACATGTTCCAATTACATGTTATTTGAGTAACAGGTAACAGCCCCTTGGCCTTCAAGGGGGGGGGGGGGGGGGGTAGCTGTAGATGCCGAGCCAAAAAAAGGGGGGTAGGTATTTAAAACAAATCCTCAAAAACATTTTTTTAAAAATGTAATAATTATTGTTTTTAGTAATTTGTTGAAGCCCAAAGGTGAAGGGTGAAATATAACTCTCTACATAAAAAATAATTTCTTAACATCTGTAGAATTCTAGTAACAGAGTAGATTTTTTCACAGACTCTAATTCTGTTAAAAATAAATTAATGATAATAAAGAAATCTTGAAGTAATTAGGTGCTGCAAGTTTATCATATAGCCTTGACAAAGATAGATTTGAATCATAATTATTTCTACAAGAAAAGTAGAGTTCATAAAAAAAAGTCTTAACTCTTTATGGTAATATATATGATCTTACTTAAAAATAAAACAATGCATTTTGATAGTAAAGAAAGTTAAAACTTCACTTAGGTTTAATTATACTTATCAGATATAATCAAGAATTTGTTTTTGTAAAATAATCCAGTAACTTTGTCGCCTGAAAGTATGGGAAGTAGTATGCGTCAAATCCGGTAGTTCTGATCTTTTGCAGACTTGTTTATGATGTTGGCCTAATGAATAATCTAAGTTTGTGACCTCAAACGCCAAATGCAACTTTGTCGCGAAAAAATCGTTATTTTTTCTAATTTTGGCAATAACACTAAAGGACTAGTTTTTGAAAAAACTTTTTTAGGACGTTTTTAAAGTAGACTAAATTTGCTACAATATGATACTAGAACTGCCTCTGTAGACCCCAATCGTTTCCGAGATTAAGCCTTTCAAAGTTTATCATTTTTTTCAAACTTCGCAATTTTATGCAATATTTTAGATACACGTTTTTAACCTTCCCTAGTTTTTTTTTTTTTTTTTCATTTCAGTTGTTGACTGGCCTGCTGTCTATAATATAAGTGCCGTTTGAACTCAAAATCGACAGAATGTCTGATCCCAGTCCCAGCGTGAATTTGTGTTTTATATGTAAGGAGACTTTAAGTGAAGGTCAAGTGCGCCTAGTGAAGGAAAGAGGTGTAAAAACCCTTCTTGCGTCGAGTATTTCCCTTAAGAACATAGAAAATCAGCGTTTATTGAAGGGTGTAAATGAGATATATGTGCACAGTGCTTGTCAGATAAAATACAACAATCCGAAGTTGATCAAAGCAGCTGTTAGCAGAGGAAAATCAAATATTACGCCATCAAGGGCCACGAGATCAGTCTCTGAGCAGTTCAAAAATGGCAAAGTTCGAAAAAAATGATAAACTTTGAAAGGCTTAATCTCGGAAACTATTGGGTCTACAGGGACAGTTCTAGTATCATATTGAAGCACATTTAGTCTACTTTAAAAAAGTTTTTTTCAAAAACTAGTCACTTCAACTTTTTTTTTTTTAAAAACAAAAGTTGCGTTCGGCGCTTGAGGTCACAAACATGGATTATTCATTAGGCCAACATCATAAACAAGTCTGCAAAAAATCAGAACTACCCGACTTGATGCATCCTGTGATGTATAAAGTTACTGGACTAAAACATTATATTTAAAAAAAAAAATACACTAAATTAACAAAATGAAAAATGGAAAATTTGCCGAATCCACCCTAAATTTTTTGGTACTTGTTCGGGGGGGTACTTTGGGTCGAAGACGGTAGATTTACCAAAAAAAAAAGAAAAAATGAAAAATTCTTCAGTGTTTACACATCACTCTTAGTCAGTCATTCTACACATTTTTTAAATTTATTTTACTTTACGCATCTTTATACAAATAATTACATTAATTTTATCCTCAACATTTAAAAAATAAAAATTAGACTTTAAAGATATTTAAAATTAGATTTTAAAGACATTTATCAGGCGATAAATACATTTTTTTTTTTCTTTCTTTCTTTTTTTTGTACAAATTTACTTAAGTAGAATTGATTATTAAAAACACATATATATGTATATATACTTTTTTCTTCTACTAAATTTAAATAAATAAATTATTAAAAATATTATAAACAATGAATCTATTGGATTTATATGTAAATATTTATGTATTATATTTTTTGCATATTGTAAATTTTCTTTTTTTTAAGTTAGAAATTTTTCCTAATTTACCTACGAACAATATCACACTTTATTTATTTAAAAAAATCATGCAAAAATTGCAGAATGATCATATTAGACTTGATTAGTACAAATAGTGACTTAAAAATATACTTATATATGATTATGTACAAATACATTTTATAACCATTATAACTTTTTTTTTCTTTTAATTAAACAAAGCCTTATACTTTGAAAAAGTAGAAATTATTTACATTATATACATATTATTATGATTAAAAAATAAAATTTAAAAAAAATGAAAAATACTTGGTGTATTGTTTATTTACAAAGGGAAGGGTCTAGAAAATAATATTTATATTTTTCTTAAATTAGCGCTTTTCACTCTCTCTGAAACAAAAAAAAGTCAAATGTTTGAACACCAGATAAAACAAAAAACTATTTTTGGCGTAATAGTTATTGATGCACCTAGGGAGTAAAGTAAGCCATTATTCCCTGAGCAAAAAAGTTGGTTCTTGAGGCGAAGCCGAAGGAACCATGGTCCCTAAATCCCGAGGCGAAGCCAAGGGAATTAGACTCCTTAATTCCCGAGGCGCAGCCGAGGGAATAACTCTAATTAGCTTTCGAGGCGCAGCCGAGGGAGATAATTATCGCGAGGGGAATAATGGCACTTTACTCACGAGGTACATACAATATTTTATCTCCAGTATGAAGAAAATACACATTTTCGTCCATTGCACAGTTTTTATTTATTATTTTAATAAATGACAATAATTATTAGCACTTTTAATAGCAGATATAAGAGATTCAATATTAAAAACAAATAAGAATTGGAATTAAACTCAAATAGAAGGTTATTTAGATGCAGGTTATAAACTTATGAACAAAGATAAACATGTTCAAAAAAGCGCAGTGCCGCCAAACTGATTTCAACAACTTCATTACATTAGCCATTCATTTTCTACTATTTATAAAATAATTAAGTTGCAATCTTTCCTTTTTTGCCCTACTTTACTTTTTCGCCCTACTTTTACTTTTTCTCCTTACTTTTACTTTTTCTCCCTACTTTTTGAGTTCAGGGATGAAAAGACCTCTAAAAATCCTAGCTTTCGATTATAAAATAAAGCTAATTGGAAAGTTGTAATCATTTATGTGAGTGTAAAAATATATTAAGAATTAATTAATCACAGTCCATAAAACTCAAAGAGCAAAATCAATCTGATTAAACACCAAAGGTAACTAAAATTTGAAAGTAACAAAATAAAATATAATTACCGAGGCGTAGATGGAGGTTTATCTTTTTGAGGTGGAGAGCTAGGTGTATCCTTATCACCTGTTTTAACAATGTTTTCATTTGTCTTATCACTGGTTGTATTACCCGTTACATTACGAGTTGAAACATCAGATTTTTCAGCGGGTCTAAGCTGACAATCAAGAGGCTGGTCAGCTTTAACATTACTAGTTGAATTTTCCGCTGGCCTCAGTTGATAACCAGGTGGCTTGTCAGCTTTTACCTTAGAGCAAGTTTTGCTGGTAGATGGAACATTGGTTTCTTCCAAACATGCTTTTTTAGAGTCCGAGGTGTTTCCTGCTTCTCTTTCCTGCGCTACGATGCAATCATCTTCTTTGGAGTCCCAAGTTAAATAGTACGCAGATTCAAACTTATCCTTAGCGGATTTGTCGCTCCCTTTCGAAGTAGCAGGTTTTTCCGTATCCATAGGTTCCTCGAAAGGTGAACTCCTCACTGGGATGAGATCTAACGGAGGTGATGTTAGATTAGCTCGCTTCATTTCCGAGTCGTCGCTCATGGAGCTCCTCCCTGATTCGGCCGACTGAGTGCTGGAAGTCTCCTCGTAACTGTCTCCAGGATCCCTTACAGAACATCTGATGGGCGTAGCGCAGTGGATTTCTTCTCTATCTGAATCTTCACCTTCCTCCTCATCAGCTTTAGATTTCTCTCCTGTTTCTTCTATCGGTGAAAACTTAGTTGGAGGTGATTCCCCGGCTAAACTTCCTTCAGCTTCTCTCTTCCGACTCTCTCTCTCGTTACCTTCTTCAGGCTCAATATCTCCTTTCACATCCTGAAAAAAAATAACAGATTAAATCAAATACAACAAGCTTAATAAATGTTTTACAACAAAAAGGTTGAGTGTAAGAAAAAAAAGTATATTTTAAAATATGTTGCTCATCGAGAATTGCCTTTAAGTAAACTTTTAACCTTTTCTGAATACTTACCCAATTGTAATTTGCTAATTCTTCAGTTTAGATAAATAAATAAGCACTTCTTTAAATTGTTAATCCCCTTAAAAAAAACAGAGGGGAGTAACAATCTAAAGAAAGTGTACGGAATATTCTTCTTTAGACTGTTACTCCTCTTATAAAAACAGAAGTGTGATATTCCTTTGTCCAAAAATACATTGGACTAAACATCACTTTTTCTTTATAATTATTAAGTCAAAGTCATTTATATTCTAAAGCAACATAGGGGAGTAACAATCTAAAGAAGTACCAATACATTTTATGATTATAAGCGTTAATTCTCGGTCTAGTTCTATTGCCGTGAATATTTGGCTTGCTAGACTTGTAGAAAAGATTGAAAGCTTGGATTCGGGACTTGGTATCGGTAACGACAGAGAAAATCATTCTCCAGTATAGCTGAGTTGGTAAGAGTGCCTGTAACGGATATATAGGAGGCCCATGGTTCAAGTCCCGGTGCTGGGGTCTATTCTTCTCTGATGTCTCCCATAGTTAATGATAATTATAATTTGATTTAAATTAAAATGTAATCTTTCCGTAGTATGAATACTACCTAAAAGTTAAAAAACTTAAATATATATATATATTCTTCTTTAGACTATTACTCCTCTTATAAAAACAGAAGTGTGATATTCCTTTGTCCAAAAATACATTGGACTAAACATCCCTTTTTCTTTATAATTATTAAGTCAAAGTCATTTATATTCTAAAGCAACATAGGGGAGTCACAATCTAATGAAGTACCAATAAATTTATCTTAAATGTAATTTATGTACTGAATTAGATTATTACACTTCCGAGCCTCCTGTTTCAAGGTTTTCCTTCTTGGAGGCTCTTTGATTTTCCAAACATAATTTAAGTATCTGCAGTTTAAAATTATTGAAATATGTATATTTTTAGTTATATACTGTTGCACTCATTGGGTGCAACAGGATAACTTGGTTATTTGAAATGTGCACACTGAAGCGTGGGGGGGTCCAAGGAGGGTGAGGACGGTTTCATAACAAGGGATGAGGCTAAAAAGTTGTATAAAGTTGGGCCAACACCGGATGAGCAAGCTCTCGGAAGTTTTGAAGAATTGTAATAGAACAAGAAGGACGCTGGAGAATAGGTCACAACTGTTGGAAATCAACAGATCTACGAGGGTAGGCTGAAAAGTAATGCACACATGCTCGTAGAATGAGATGAGAAATGATCATCAGAAATGATCTTCTTTGCCAGCCGGCATTTAGAAGTGACACTCCCCCTCTATACGCATGCGCAATTAGAAGGCCTTGAGTTCATCCCTTGTATTTTGAGCAGCGAAAGTATCGAGACGTGTTCTAGTGCAATATCAACGCAAATTAAACAGAGTGCTGTTAACGAATTTGTTAACTGATAAATCGTGACTCCTAATGAGATTTATCGTTGTTTAATGGTTTCTTATGGCGACGATGTTGTCGATAGATCTACTGCAAATTGGTGGGTAGTAAAATTTTGTGCTTTCGAGCCTGAAAAAGGCATAGTTGTTGATGAACCAAAATTACTCGTAAATCACTCAACAGCGTATCGCAAAGCCATATTTGAACATCTAAGGAATGTGTCAGCTTCATTTTGTGGAATCATTTTGAATCAAATTGTTTGCGATGTTTATCATCTGTTGCAGTGAAAGGACATACGCTGTGTGGTTCATCAACAATTATAACTTTTCCAGGTTCGCAAGCACGAAATTTTACTACTTGTCCATTTGCAATAGACCTATCAACAGCATCATCACCATAAACAGCCCTTAAACGACGATAAATTTCAGTAGGAATTACTATTTTCAGCAGTTAAAAATTCAATAACATCGCGTTGATATTGCACTAGAACACTTCACCATACACACACTTCTCCGCTGCTCAAAATAGACTGGATGAACTCAAGGCCTTCTAATTGCACATGCGTATAGAGGGAGAGTGTCACATTCAAATGCTGCCTGGCGTGCTTCTGAAGGTCATTTCGTTCGGGTTATGTGTGCATTACTTTTCAGCCTTCCCTAGTAAATTTAATAAGTTAGATTTTAGTTACTTATTGTCTTATTGATAGACCTGAAGATAGAGAGAGGGGAGGGAATGTAGTATTGAGCACCAACATGAAAAGTTGTGCAGTTTTTATATGAGTGGATATTTTTAATTACAATGAGAAATAAATTCTTATTTTGCGAGTCATTTGTCCTGCCCTTCAACATTTAGTACTGTATTCGTTTATATAACAGATCAGAAGTGTGTGATTCAACACAATCAAGAAAATGAACTTATAGACAGACAGGACATCGCACGATTTATAAAATCTCAGTGAATAAGATGGTTAGGCCATCTAGAGTGAATGCCTGAGATAAGGATTCCCAAACAAATGTAAAGATGGACTGTTAAACTGAAAAAGAGGAGGACAACCAAGGACTAGATATTTGTACTTTATTGGAATGTAGATAACTTGAATGCTTGCTTTAATAAATCTGTAGCGAAAACCAAAAAGGCATTCAAGTCCAAAAATGTCAAAAAAAAAATATTTACTTTTTGAAATCAGCAAAACAATTATCGACAGAATGGTATAAAGGAGGTAGTTCTAGCCTATTTTGTTAATGAAATATCGAGCTTAATACATAAGGGTTAAGTTAGTAAGAAGTATGTAGAGCCAAGTATAAAGGGTTGAAGTAAATTTAACACCTTTGTACATTCTCTGATGAGATATCTGATTTTAGTATAAAGAGCATAAGTCAACTTACACGTATGTATGTCATTCAACACCTTCATGCTATTGTGATATAATCAAACTAGGCTGGTTGGATATTAAAATATACTTAATATAGAATTGAAATAACAGTTATTCTAGCTTATTAATGCTGGTAATACACTATTAATAAACAACATACAAATTATTATAAACCATCTTAATTTGTACGAATTTTGGTACAAAGGAGTTGTCAGTCAACAATGTGGTCCAAAGGGGCTAAGTCAGAGGTTTCTTTCCAAAATTTTGATAATACGCAGCAGTGTGTTAAAGGAATAATGATCTAAGCTTGTGGATCCTACACAGTATACTTTGAAGAAGATGAGGATTGCATTATATAATCTGTAAGTATTCACAATTCTTTCAGAGAATTGTTCCAAGTTTGTTTTAGCTCTCCTGAAAAGTTGCATTTTTGGACTTAACGCCTTTTTGGTTTTGACTACAGAAATATTTTAGATAATTTACATTAATTTAAATAATTAACAAATGATTACATAAGCGCTGGAAGTGAAGTTAGCTGTAACTTGTTTAAGCTGATCTACGATAGACTCAAGTAACTCTGGATTTGCAGTTTTATCTAAAACAGACATTCAACCAAGACATAAGACAGAAGTGTAGAAAATATAAATTAATCGTTAGATAGGTAATTTTGTAGTAAGATGTATTCAGTAAATGAATTTGAGAGTAATAAATAATTAATTTTAATAAACGTGAATAAACCAAATATAATTAAAGTTATTTTTAAGGAGCAATTAAAGCAAGCTTATAAGGTATAATTACAAGATAAAAAGAACTTTTTATATACTACGTGTTTAAATTTTCTGTTGACTGAAAAAAAAAATCATAAATTTGAAACCCATCAAAATGAAGATCGTAAATATGGGATATGTCAAAACAAATAAAAAAAAACTTGCGGATTTTTTCCGAACTAACTTTCCATACAGCAAAATTTGCTGAAAACAAATTAAATTCTGCTGAAAGATGGCTAAAAGTATTAAAATTATGCATTGTCATCGTGTTCTGAGCTATTCTAAAAGTTTCAAATGTCTAGCTATTGGGGAAGTTAGTTAGAAATCGATTGCCAGATTTGTACCGGACAAACAAACAAACAAATAAAGAAACAAGAAAGCAAGCTAATAAAAACGTAGTAAAAAGAAAAAAATTCTAAAATAAATGAATATTTTTTTGACTATTTTTCAGCAGTAATTTCAAAGGCTGTTAGATAACTCCTTACACAAAATCAAGATATACATGTATAGCTTCTTATGGATGTTATTTTTTAATAATGAACAGATACATGTTGTTATTTGAACTTTATTCACAACGCATACAAATTTGTTCAATTGACAAAGTCTGTGCTTGGCTTTAACTTTTTTCTCCAAATAATTCAAAAATTGTGGACAATTAAGTGAGCCCCTACAATCCACACATTTTTCACAAAGACATTGAAAAGAGGTGTGAAGGGTTGTTATTTCTTATTTTAACTTCTCTTGCAACCTCTATTCACATGTTATACCAAATTGTTCACAGTTTGAAATGAAAATTAATTGACTAATCTCCAAGATACGATTAGAGCAGGGGTTCCCAAACTCTTTTGGTGGCGTACCACTTAATATGCCTTGACTTTTTCATGTACCACTAATGTTTGTGCAGGAACAACCAGGGCGTTTTTACCGAACAAAGGGGGTTCGGTAAACATTTTGAGTTTTAAAGGATCAAAAACTTAGGGTTATTCTTTAATAGAAAGAGGGTAGGCATATCACATTTTTTTTAAGGCAATAACTTTTAAAATTAAGTTGCACCAGGCCAAAGTACTGTATCATTATTTTTTTACCTTCAATCCCCTGGATAGAGAGTAGGTGTTTGAGGATGATTGTTAAATAAAAGTGTTTTTAAAAAAAAAAATCATGAAAGAAAATTAAATTAGAACATAAAATAACATGAATAGAACATTAAATATTAATAGAAATTGTATTAAAAAACAAACATTCATAAAGAACATAATGAAAGAATACGTCCGAATAAACAATGTGGTAAGGCAGGTTAATGGGATGGATGTGCTTGCAATAATTAGCTCAAACTAACAATGTCTGGCATTATGGGGCTGAGTTTTAAATCATCCTCAACGCAGGAAAGTCTGTTTCTATACTTGGTTATGAGGTATATAAGGGATGAATACACTCCTAACAACAGCAAATATTTATGCGGCGCGTACCACTGGACACAATCAGTTTGGGAACAACCGCTGGGTTAGAGTACTTAAAATGATAGAGTCATACCAGTGCCAGAGTAGTGAGTGGAGAGTATTTTTGTTGCCACATCCAATACTGTAGAGTTAAGTTCCTCATCTGTTTCATCTCTGAACCAAATGATGGAATCACTAACTTTCAAATCATAAAGTGTTATATTCACAGGGATCTGAAAATCAACCAAAAAAAAAAAAAAATATATATATATATATATATATTATTGTTATACATGTTTTATATTTGATATATTGAGTTGATAAAGCTAATAAATTCAAAATTAAAATAAATTCAAGGGTAGTTTAAAGATTTATTATAATCTTATATTCTGAAGAATGGGGATGGGTTAGCGTCATCTTGTTATGGGTGCCTTGTTGTGGTTTTGTCATAGTATTCCAGGAAAATTTGAAGTAAGACGAACCGTTTTCGAGATATTGTATTTGGAAAAAGATTAAAAAAATCCATTACCGTATTTTTGGGAACCAAAATCTTAATAACTACTCTTCCGATTTTAATGAAATTTAAATGGTAGGTCATAATTAGCCCATTGTTGGTCTCATATAAGTTTCAACCTTCTGCACCCATTTTTTTACCTTATCTTCCACATGCACACAAACATACATTTATATACACCTATATCTTCAAAAGTACTCAACTGATTATTATGAAATGTAAATAGTTTATCGAAAGTAACCAGCACGGATCAATTTTTGTCTTCCAATCAGGAATTAACGTATCAATTTAGCAAAATTTAAAGAGCCGAGACGGTTGAAATTAATTTGGGGCTATTAGCAGGGTATTCCTTTGTTCTATGTTTGTAAAGGAAACCCCTCCTTTACAAACAGGACAAAGGAAAACCCCGAGTAAAGGAACCCCCTCCTTTACAAACAGGACAAAGGAATACCCCGAGTAAAGGAATCCCCTCCTTTACAAACAGGACAAAGGAATACCCCAAGTAAAGGAACCTCCTCCTTTACAAACAGGACAAAAGGAATACCCCGAGTAAAGGAACCCCCTCCTTTACAAACAGGTCAAAGGAATACCCTGAGTAAAGGAACCACTAGGAAATCCATGAACAATCCACGGTCTAGAAAACCAGTATAAATACACTGTTCTTCTCCCCAGGCGTCAGTATATCTTGGGTTTGCCTCGAGTCAACATCACGATGCACCACACCCCTGAAGATGCTTCCAGCAGTGGAAGCAAAACATCGGACTTCAACCCCTTAGTGATGCGGATTTTACCAGAAAACTAAGTTTTTTATTACGAGCCAACCCACGGAAGTCTACACACTAAGTTAACTGATAAGCAAGTCCATTCATCATTATGAAAGTGCGTAAGCTAACCTCAATAGGTGGATTGTTGTACTCCATTCCGGCCCAGTAATGCTTGAAGCCACATTTACACCTACATTTGTTTATGTCCTCAACAATGTTGAATGTGGTATCGCCATTTCTATACATAATACTTCCGTCACCAGCTATTCGCCTCAACCTTGGACTAAAACCAAACAATACATTTTTCAATAAAATTTGAACAGACAATATTTTGTGGATAAAGTTATTTTAAGACATAATTTTCATATTGTTTTAAAGAATTTTAAATTTATATGAAACTACCAAGGAGTTGCTTTCAGAAAACTCAAAGAATCCAGGAGACAGTTCATATCCTTGCTGATAACTTCAGTTTAAATAATTATCAAACCCACTGAGGAAGTAAACTAACTTTTCACTCATAAAGAAAAAAAAATAATAGTAATAATAATAAAAAACCTAATTGTCATAATCCTACAGCTTTAACGGAATCATTACTCCACTACTCAACACAATTTTGACTTTGAAGGTATACAAATTTGCGCTCAAGAGTCCAATAAGTTTAAAAGAAATATCCTGGAAATGTACTATATTTCCAAAACTCCCAATACCATTAATTTCAGAACTGACACCAACAATCTTAGTAATAGCTATACAAATTTAATAAATCATTTCTAGTCTAATATATAAGTGGGTAAGTGGTGGTTTTTTTTTTTTTTTTTTTTCATTAAACATTTTTTGTCTTTTCTATAGTTTTCATATAAGCTCATATTTCCACCATTGTATTTCTAGGTAAAGTTTTTATGTTTTTAAGAAAATTTTGTTGTTTCCTCTAATCCAGTGTTTCCCAAACTTTTAACATCTATTACCCTTTCTATAATTTTTGTAACACTAAGTACCCCTCGTTAAAAAAAAACCCATTTCTATTTTGGTTGTCTCTAATTATTTAATTCTATTTTTTCTAATTGTGTCAATTGGGGTATTGTTTTTTTAAAAAAATGAAATAATATAAACTACTTCCTTTCTATAAGACGGTTATAATTCGTTGCCGCTTATATTGGAACATTTTCAACCCTTTAGGTGTAATCCTTTTTAAAAATGGAGATTAAAAACTTTCTATTTGTCAAATATTTACAAATTATTACTCTTAAAAAGTAATTTGTCCAAAACTGAAACAACTAAAACCAAGGGAGTTAGGTCTAATAATGTGAGTTACAGAGTCACTTCACTCATTGGGATTTGTCCCACGACTCTAGTCATCATGGAACAAATCTAACAAGAAATAGCGTGAATAAAAAAAAAGATAATAATAAGAAAATTTAAGTATATTTCAATAGCAATACAAAAAAAAAAAAAAAGTACATAAACAAAAACAAAAATCCAATTTAAGAAGAAAATTAACAGGGAACCAAATAATGATGAACAGTTGCCTCAACATAAACATAAAATTGACTGCACAGTCAAAGCCTGGTGCAGCGCGTACCCCCACCAAACTCTTCCTGTACCCCCAGGGGTACGCGTACCACACTTTGGGAAACACTGCTCTAATCTGCCTACCTGACTTACCTTACCCTTTTCTTATATCTCTGTATTTTAACTACACCTTTATTCATTCTATTATAATTATAACATGTCTTAGAGTCAACATCTATATAATTTTTTATGTTATACTTTGTCTATTTGCTCTGATGATGCTAATAAATTTAGCGAAACGTTAGCATAAACCTTAAACTGTGTTTTATTTGACAGCATCTCGCTAACCCAACCTTCTTAATAATAATAAAGTTAAAATAGAGAAAATAAATATTTACCATTGACAAAATGAACAAGGTGTTTTAACACTATGGGAGTTAATTACCAACATGTCTTTCTCTTCATCGTAAATACATGAAATACCCTGCAACAAAACAAATACATTAGGCATTACAAATGGAAAGACACATAAATATTCTGCCAATTAGTGTGGCACATAGCTTCCTCGCATTCTATTTTGTATACTTTAATGATTTTATACTTTTAAAACCTATTATTGTCAAGTTTATTAAATTTTCCCCTTTGTCTTGATTTTTTACATTATTTAAAGTATCAATTTAGAAAAATTTAAGGAGTGCAGATGGTTGAAATTAATCTTGAGCCATCTGCAGGCTACTTTCGACAATAAGTGCTTTTGATGATATAGGTGTAAATAAATGTATGTTTTGTGCACATGATGAAGAGAAAACAAATAGGCCCAGAAGGTTAAAATTTACATGGGACTAACAATGGGCTAATTATGACCTTCCATCAAAATTTCAATAAAATCAGATGAGAAGTTTTTAAGATATTATGGTTCACAAAAATTGAGGGACAGACTGACAGACAGACAGGCACGGAACCAAAAATGTTCCCTGATGTCTGAAACGGATTTCTGACTTGGAAGTTTTGAAATCAGAGACATAAAAAATGTTTGATCACATAGCTCCTGTTGCCTTCAGTAAGCTTGGAAGCAATATTTTGATAACATCTTATTAGGTATAATGTGTATTTATTTTTGCAAATCCTGCAGCATAAATATTGTTTTGATTTTACACTCTCGTAGCACCCACATAGTTTAAGGCCCTCCGCACACAGGTCGACTGATTTGCAACTTGAGTTGGAAACTAGTTGCGCATGCAACTGTTCTGTGATACGCCCCGTGTAGAAGGTAGGATTCCGCACACGGGTCGACCAAAACCAGACCAGTTTGCAACTGGTTGCACGAGACCGTCCTTCAAAGTGGTTGCAGATATAAGTTCAAAGAAAAGTACCGACAAGAATGAATGATCAAAACATGAATTTAAAATTTGTTTAACATTAAACAGGAAAGAATCTTTAAGACATTCTGTAGATTGCTATAAACTTGCTATCTGTTTGATTCAATTGTTCTGTTGCTATGAACAGTCTCGACCTTATATTTTTCTCCAAAGAAGGATGGACCCAATAGTCCCTTTACACTGCTTCGTGATCTGCAATATTGATAATAGGCAATTGCCTCTTCTTCATCTGAACTACTGCTTGACATCTGCTTGCAAGAACTAGCTCCGTATACACACTGTGTGAAAAGAGGTCACCGACTAATCTAAAATCAGTTGCACTCGTGTGTGGACCTAGTTTAATTCTGGTTGCAAACTGGTTGCACGTGTAACTATTTTGCAACTAGTTTCCAACTCAAGTTGCAAATCAGTCGACCCGTGTGCGGAGGGCCTAAGAGTGCATGTCCATCAATGATTCAACAATCAAGTATTTGAAGTTAGGAAATGCAGGCTGATTGCCATCCCATTCCAGTTGCCTGGGTCTATAAAGGCATCTCAAGGTCCACGAGACTATCTAATAACTAGATCCATTTTGAGTGTTTCCACATCAAATTCCACACTCAATACCTGAGCAATGTAGCCAGTAAAGTTGTGATCTAAGAAATTAAAGGGCAGTAACTAAACTCCAGGTTTACTCTCAGTGTCATAATAGGTTTTCACAGTAAAATATTAACGACAAAAAAGAAAAATGCAATTTAGTCAAAATTAATCTTGGACTTTGTAGGATTTTGTTAAAGATAAAATGTATTCCGTTTTACATTATTGCTTTCGAGCTTACCGAAGTTCAGAAGCTACGTGATCGTTCTGAAGAACAAACAATTTTTAGGTCTCCGATTTCAAAAATTCCAAGACAGAAATCTGTTTCAGACATCAGAGGTCATTTTTGGTTCCGTGTCTGTCTGTTTGTCGTTCAATTTTTGCGAACCAACGTATCTTAAAAACTACACGTCCAATTTTAATAAAATTTGGGTGGTAGGTCATGAGTAGCCCATATAAGTTTCAATTTTCTACGCTCATTTGTATCTCTTCCACATGCCCACAAACATACATTAATTTACACCTATAGCTTCAAAAGTACTTATCTGATTTGAATGAAACTTAGAACTTATCAAAAGTAACCCGCAGATAGCCCCAGATTACTTTGAACCGTCTGCGCTCTTTAACATTTGCTTAATTGATACTTCAATTAAAATAAAATTCAAAATAATTTTGACAGATTAAAAAAAACAGGGAAAACAATTTAACAAATTAGACAATAATGGCTTGTAAAAGCATAAAATCAAAATAAGCAAGTGATAGCATGCGAAGAAGCTATGTGCCACACCAATTGGCAGTCTATTTTAATACTTATTTTTCTAATTGTGTTTAAAAATTAAACAAACTCCGTACGGTGAAGAATATTTAATTATTGAAAGTGTTTACACTGACATAGCTGTGAAATGCATAAGGGAAATGAGGCTTGAAGGAGCCAAAGTGTTTCTTTGCATTCTCGTAAAGATGTCCTCCGGGTCGAAGCCATTGAGAGTTTATAGGAATGACACACATCGCTCTGCAGGCCAAACACCGCAGCAATCTCCTCTCCTTCATCATAGAAGCAGCTACCTCAGTCATCGCTTCAGCCTTTGGTGTACATACTGAAAGCAGTCAAATGAACCAAGTTATACAATATATATATATTGGGACATCTAGAAGGCATTTTACTACGTTTTTATTAGCTTGCTTTCTTGTTTGTTTGTTTGTCCAGTACAAATCTTGCAATTGATGTTTAACTAACATCCCGAGTAGTTAGACATTTGAAACTTTTAGAATAGCTCAGAACACGATGGCAATGCAATATTTTAATACTTTTAGCCATCTTTCAGCAAAATTTAATTCATTTACAGCAAATTTTGCTGTATGGAAAGTTAGTTCGGAGAAAATCCGCAAGTTATTTTATTTGTTATGACATGTCCCATATTTACAATCTTCATTTTGACGAGTTTCAAATTTGTGATTTTTTATTAAGAGAGATTATCATTGAATGACAGCGAAAAAGGAAAATTAAACAAAGAAATAAATTAATTGACATGTGACAACCAGATTTATTTACACTTGTGTCCTAGGTGTTGGTTTAATTTTTCTGCATCTTTACTTCTTTATTTGTACACATTTTTCTTCTCTTACTGTCCCTACACAGGGGCATATCAATGGCACAGTTTAGATTGGGTGTTGGCGAGATCCGTTGTACAAAGATTTGCCCTTTTATGTTAGGTTTAAGATCAGCTCTCTAGATGGTTGTCATTTATGTGAAGTAAATAAATTCGGAACTACTTTTTTTTCACTAACATTATATTATAACAATGACAATTATATTATCAATATTACATATGATTCAACAGAAAATTTAAAAACGTAGTACATAAAATGTTCTTTTTATCTTGTAATTATTCACTATAGATTGGAAAATTGATAACTCAAAACTTAATACCTCAAAATTATCGGAAAGTCAAAAGTGATTTTGCCTGTATTTTTTTTCAATGAATAGACAACATAGTCTATTTGGATTTTTGAACCTCCCGAAAAAAAAATACACAATAATTTATTTAAATATTAATTTAAATTGTTATAATTATTATTAACTACGGGAAACAGACAGAGAAAAATACACTCCAGCGCCGGGATTTGAACCACGGGCCTCTATATTTCCAGTATAGCACTCTACCAACTAAGCTATGCAGGAGAATGAGTTTCTCCGACGTTAATGATAAATTCGGGACAAGATATCATTAACGTCAGAGAAACTCATTCTCCTGCATAGCTTAGTTGGTAGAGCGCTATACTGGAAATATAGAGGCCCGTGGTTCAAACCCCGGCGCTGGAATGTATTTTTCTCTGTCTGTTTCCCGTAGTTAATAATAATTATAACTTGATTTAAATTAAAATGTAATCTTTCAGTAGTATGAATACTACCAAAATCGTAAAATATGAATTTATTTAAACATATAAAATTATAAAATAATGACAAAAGTCCTTACATAGTTTCCTTGTGTAATGATAGTAATAGAGATCTGATACTAAAGATGGTAAAATACCATGAAGGTTAAGAAACTGTTCATCTAAAATGTTAGCCAACTGCCGTACGTAGGCATCTGTCAAATCATGTCCATTGCCTAAAAACAAATCACAAAAATAATAACTATTAGTAAATAATACAACAAGTTCTTAAGAAACTATTGAAAAACACTGATTTGCTTAACTACAAACAAGTGAAGAAGGTAAAAAATACTAATGAATTATTGCTAAAAAGCAAATAATAATAAAAATGCATTAACCCTCTGGTAGGGTTCTGAGTATTCTTCATGCACTGCAGGCCTTACAAATAATTTCTCCTTCTTGCCGTTTGTTCATTTTTAAATTAACAAAAGCAGGCTCATATACCCTGATAGACCTGCAAGCCTCATAACGGTTTTTTAATGTTTTTGTACCGGTCTTAAGGGGCGTTCACATTGGCGAGTAAAACGGGTTGGTATATGGCAAATACTGGTATGGCTAGTAACTGGTATGGCAGAACACGCCACGTTTGAACACTTGTACTAGCGCACTCTCCTTGGTTACTCCACTAACCTGGTGAGTAGAGCATTTGCCAGTAGATAGCTCAGGGGGCTATTAACTAGGCCACTAACCTACCCCCTCCCACAACTAACTACTTAACTCGCCTCATGTGAACAATGTGTTTAGTAGATTAGTAGATAACGGGGTTAGTTAGTAAACATAATATGCGTGATTTTGTTTTTCTTTGTATTTTTTGTGTTCTTTATTTTTGAAAATATATTTTAAATTTGTACAAAAAATGAAGTGGTTAGAAAGGGAAAATGTTTTTCATCACTTTATTTAAGTTTAAGTCGAACTTGGTACTTTTTAAAAACTTTTGCCACGATGTTGTCTCTACTAGCCTTGAAGAGAGCTTCTAAGCAGGCACTAACCACTAGCCCACACTGCGTCTGAACATCTACTAACCTAGGCTAGTTACTAGCAAGGCCAGTAGCTACCAGCCCGGCACTAGCCACTAGCACAGATTTTCACTTGCCAATGTGAAAGCCGCATTAAGCCTAGTCCACAATAGTAGACATGTTGCACGATTTTTGTCTCAGAGATGGTGTCTAGCAATTTGTCTATAAACATTGGGTAGACATGGGCTAGACAATCGGTGTCTACGGTCTCGTTGCTAGACCAAAAATCACATGTCTATGGTTTTCCATTCTAAATGGTAGACACGGTGCAACGGTAGACATGTTGCGCAACGTGTCTACAGTGTGGACGATTTCTGAGACGAGACTTGAGTCTCTCTCCTGCTTCTAACAACATTTCTGAGTTAAAGTTATAAAATGATAATGAATAGATCATAATTGATGGTCTATTGAATTGAATAATTACTATTTCATGTAAACGAAACTATTAATAGTCCAGGCCAGATTTGTAAAAGAAATGCATCAGCCAGGTCCTATAACAGTTATTAATCTAATATTATCACTATGATTGCGATGATTAATAAATTAATATTAGTTTGACGTACGTACTTTTTATTAAAAGAAAATTAAATTAAAATTTCAGATTATAAAGTTCAGGTTATAAAAATCATGTAAAAAAAACAAACTAGATCTCGAATCTTTAGTTAGAGACGAGAATATCTTGACTAAAACACAAATTTAGGTGTGGACGCTAGACCCAGACAATAGACGGTCTCAGTAGACGTCTATAGACATGTTGTGCAATGTGTCTACTAGTGTGGACTAGGCTTAACAGACTGATATGCGTCATAACGTGTTTTTTTAAATGTTTTTGTACCAGTATTACTGACTGATATGCTAGTAAATTTGTATAGTACGTGCCAGGCTGAGATATAGAACCACTTCTAACCACCCTTTAGGAAATTTCTCTGGCACGTACAATACGAAATTGCCGATATGCCTTTGTTTTTGTTTTACATTATGCCTAATAGTCTACAATCCTTGTGTTGGTCTAACAGACCGACATACAGGTTCAACAATTTCATAAAAATTTATTATTTTTAATCCTCATTGTAATATTTATTGTTTTTAAGAAGAAAATATTTTTAAATTGTGAAAAAATTAAAATAAAGCTCAGTAATTATAGTATAGCCGTCTAAGAGACCAATATGCCTGCAGCTAGGTGAAAAATTAAAAAATATTATTGCAAAACCACAACTGGATGTATATACATATTTAAAATTGATTGTTCTTACCCATAACAAGACAGTTTTGATCATCAAACTTCACATAAGAGTCCAAAAAGTGTTGAGGAAACGCCCAGACTTTAGGCAACAAATCCCTCGGATATCTCGGTAAAGGAGCTAAAACAAATAATCAATTTAAACTTAGATAATACAACTTATTAAAATAATAAAAATATTTAAAAGGAGCAGCTATAAATTTTATACAAAGTAAATTAAAAAAAAAAAAACTGAGATGTCTTTGAATTAAAACAAAAATAAATACAATCATATTAAACTCTGCACTTCCTTCCATGGTCTAAAGGGTATTTATAAAAATAAATTAACATTACTTTTTTTAAATTAAAACATGAAGTTTTATTTTTACAAATATACATTAGACCACGGAAGGAAGTCCTGAGTAGGGTTGGGACATCGATATTGATGTATGGGACCAAAAAACATCAATGTTTGGAGTTTCAATGCATCAGCAACATCGATGTTGATCTGAAGAAACATCGAAATAAAAATAAAAAAATATGATGAAAACTACAAACTTTTCTTTGCTTGAAGTAAAATTTTTGAAGACCATTAACCTTTTTTTGTATCACATCAAATCACAACATCAATGTTTTGTCTAACATCGATGTTGGTTTGGTTTAGATGTCGAACATCAAAAACATCAATGTTTTGTCTAACATCAATGTTGGCTAACATCAATGTTGGTTTGGTTTAGATGTCGAACATCAAAAACATCAATGTTTTGTCTAACATCAATGTTGGTTTGGTTTAGATGTCGAACATCAAAAACATCAATGTTTTGTCTAACATCAATGTTGGTTTGGTTTAGATGTCGAACATCAAAAACATCAATGTTTTGTCTAACATCAATGTTGGTTCAGTTCGATGTCGAACATCAAAAACATCAATGTTTTGTCTAACATCAATGTTGGTTCAGTTCGATGTCGAACATCAAAAACATCAATGTTTTGTCTAACATCAATGTTGGTTCAGTTCGATGTCGAACATCAAAAACATCAATGTTTTGTCTAACATCAATGTTGGTTTGGTTTAGATGTCGAACATCAAAAACATCAATGTTTTGTCTAACATCAATGTTGGTTCTGTTCGATGTCGAACATCAAAAACATCAATGTTTTGTCTAACATCAATGTTGGTTCAGTTCGATGTCGAACATCAAAAACATCAATGTTTTGTCTAACATCGATGTTGGTTCTGTTCGATGTTGAACATCAATGTTTAGCTATTGATGTCCAACGCTAGTCCAGAGTGAAATAATGTACAGAAAGGGTAACTCAGCACTTCATGAATATTATCAGTTTTGTTATTTGGAATCATACATCTTATTAGATATCAGTGCACTGATGTAATCACTGTGGTTACTGGTTACAGTGATGTAAACACCAATATACTATGTTGTAGGAATTAGTCTGCATTCAAAATTTGTTATTGCCATTTGATAGAACTGATTTTTCTCACAGGTTTTAATCTGGATTAATTATTAGTTCTACAAAAATCAACTTTTTACTAAAGAATAAAATGAATGTTGATATAATCTATACTTACTATCTCTGAAAGGTACAAGAGGGACATAGTGGTTTCGTGCGCTGCTTGCCCAGGCGAGGACTATAGGTGGATTTGGTTGACCGTCCGTAGTACACTCGTTAGGTGGATTCAGACCAGGTAGGAAAACACCTAGATATTAATAACAGAACAATTAAATCACTGCAAAGTATCATTATAAAATAAAATTTATTTCTAATTCCTATTATGCTTGTGACAAAACAAATAGCCTCAAATAAAAGGTTGCTGTTTGCAATATGCAATAATACATGGTTTTTGACAGGGAGAATTATAAGTTGTTACACAAGTCCCTTTATTCTGACATGTAGTAAACCTATTTGGAAGGTTATGGTGTATTTATTTGTTATTAGAGGCCTTAATAGTCAAGGAGATAGCGTGCAAAAATGTGTCAGACTAATAAATACAAAGAAACAGTCTCTCCACGGAAGAAAATATTTGTTTATATATCAAAGCAGCTTTCGGCTTTTATAAAGCCATCATCACGAGTACCGATTTAAGTAAGTAACTAGGGATACATTAACATCATATTATATAAAGAAAAAATGTAGTGGGCGAGTCATACGATGTCAGAGACTAACGTAAGACAGTATTTTCTTCCATGGAAAGACTGTTTCTTTTTATTTATTAAGATGACCTCCATCAACGCTCTTATGTGTCAGGCTAACATCAAGCTAGATTTTGTGTATAAGTAAATCTTTTGGTGCCGTTTAAGAATATGTAGTCGGCTAAGTTCGTCTGTAGGACAGCTTGGAAATAAGCATTTAAAAAAAAAAAAAAAAAACAACAACAACGTGGAAAGCGGGAAATGTGATTTTCATGATCCTGAGTACAAAATTAGTTAGTAGACGGAAAATCAAATCAGGTTAGTTATTCAAATATTTCTCCAAATCAATGAGGTCATCTATCAAGTAGCAAACTATTATCAACTTGAGTTTTGGTCTACTAACTAATTTTGTACTCAGGATCATGAAAATCACATTGACCACCATAATTTGCGAGACATGGCCGCTCTCCACCGTTTTTTTTTCAAATGCCAAGCTATGTCCCACAGATTAACTTAGCAGATATTCTTAAAAGGCACTAAATGATTAAATTGATGTTAGTCAGACACTTTTGTGCATGATATCTCCTGGACAACACCAATAAACCAGAAAAAGTTGTTTGTCAAAATTTCGGTAGAAATCAATCTTTTGGAAATGCCCTTATTACAAAGCAATATATCAACATAGCATTCTTATATTATTAATAATGATTTAACACCATGTAATATAGTAAATTGACTGAAAAATTGTTGTGGAGGAATTATCCTAAAGAAGTTCTTTAAGATGAAATCCTCCATGGTTAAAGGTGTCTTGGAGGTTGGTTATTCTCACGTATTGGTGTTATGATCCACTGTAAGCATTTATAATAATCTAGGTACTTCTTTAGATAGTTACTCCCCTATGTGTTTTTAGAATATAAATGACTTTGACTAAATAACTATTAAGACAATGAGATGTTTAGCCCAATCTACTTTTGGGACAAAGGAATATCACACTAATGTTCATATAAGGGGAGTAAAAGTCTAAAGAAGAACATTCTGTACACCTTCTTTAAATTGTTACTCGCCTCTGTTTTCTTTATAAGGGTAGTAACAATCTAAAGAAGTGCCATAATCTATTTGATTTATGACATAAAAAATGTTTAATACATACCAGCATAGTCGGCCGAAGCATTAATACCAGCCATGCAATCTAGCAGTATAATAGGCCTGCGGAGAAGATTAGCTAAACCAAAGATATGAACATTTCTTAGACCCAGCATAGTGCCATCTGTAGGCTTCCACTCTGGATCACATTCCTCTACTATGGCGCCCCACTCAGCATTGTCAATAAACATACCTAGAAGCGTCTGTAACAGTTAACAAACAAATCAGTTGTTATTCAAAGCATAAAAGGGGTACGATTGATGACTCTAAGTAGGTGCAACAGGTGTTTAACATTTAGACGACTTCACCTTATATTTATCAATGTGGTCATTGAAGTGGTGAAGTAATCCTATTCGGAGAGGATGCCAGAATAACTGAGTTCCAATCAAAGCTCTAGAAACAGCATGAACTAGACAGTGGCCGTCTCCATCAGTCTGCAGTGCTACCATAGTTCTGAAACATATTGATTGATATCACTTCTGCAAAATTTAACGAACTTTCAGGCTCCAAGAAAATTTATCTGAACTCCATAGTTTCGAGGTTGGTGAATCCGAATCTGAAGTCAAAATTTCTCCTATACGTACAGTTTTTCCGGAAAATGCGCCTAAAGTTTGGAAAAATTGTGTTTTTGGGGGTTTTAGACCGAATTTTTTCCCAGAAAAATTTTTGTAAAGAAAAAAATCATTGGGCGTTTTAATAACTTCAAAACACGAAGAACAAGAATCTAAAGTAAAAAAAAAAAAAAATCTCCTGACCTTACTTTTTTAAGAAAATTGAAAAATAAGAAACAAAAAAATTGATTTATTCTCATATTGAGTCTTTGTATTTATTTCTATTGCTTTTCCAGCTATGTAAGAAATGTTTTGTGACTTTTTTCTGACATTATTGTAGAGAATTACAATATAAGTGACCGAGGGGTGCACACAATAATCATTTGGGGGGGGGGGGGATATTGTATTTTAGCATATCATATAATAATAGCCATATATTGAAAAATATTTACAATTAGTTGGTTGTTTTGACTGAGATTTTGTGGTTCCACTTCATAATTATGACTAGAGAGGTTAAAAAAGAAACACAACAATATTGTCACCACAATTTTTAATTAAAAATGTTGGTGACAATATTGTTGTGTTTCTTTTTTAACCTCTCTAGTCATTATTATTTACAATTACATTTTTCTATAAAATACATAAATTTTTTTACCTGTTTTCAAATCGGTTTTTAGAACCGTGGTACCCAATTTGGGTTTGGAGTTGCCTTCATTTATGTTTTCCAAATTATAAGTGTTACTTTATATACAATTATATAACAATATATTAAGAAAGAAAATATTAAAAGGAAATATAAAGAAAAATAAATATTCTAGCTAAAACAAATCAAAAATAATACTCTGAATGATTTGTAAACCTCTATAGATTAACTCCTTTATAACATACATACACACACACATATACAAGTATTTTCTTTCTGTATACATCTTCTTTCTCTCATTTTAATCCACATTTCTCTGACTCAATTTTTATAGAGATATTGCTGATAGTAAACATTGCTCATTCTTTTCCACTCTATTCGGTCTGTAGCTACTCTTGGCCAGGTGGCTCCTCCACAAGATCTTCTCATTTCTTCGTCCCACTGCAGCCGAGTTCTTCCTTTCTTTCGCTTGTTTTCACGAGGATACCAATAAATCATTTTTTTGGACCACCTATTATCAAAAAATTGATTTATTCTCATATTGAGTCTTTGTATTTTTTCTATTGCTTTTCCAGCTATGTAAGAAATGTTTGTGACTTTTCTGACATTATTGTAGAGAATTACAATATATGTGACCGAGGGGTGCACACAATAATCATTTGAGGGGGGGGGGATATTGTATTTTAGCATATAATATTTGATTGAAAAGAGGGCACTTTTTTACTTTAGCAACCCCCCCCCCCCCACCCCCTTGGTTCTAAACAAAAGTCTGCCCTACAAAAGTCTCAAAGGTTTGTGTGTTTGTCTCCCCAAGACATTGAGACTCCTGGGGCAGTTTTATATTTAATATTCCTTTATCTTAATAGTTAATTAGACTAAGAGATATGATCACAATTATATACACAAGTGTGATATTCCTTTGTCCCAAGGTACATTGAAATAAATATCCATTCGCCTTAATAGTAATTTAAACTAAGGAATATATGCTACTCTGTATATGTTTCTTTGTCTAAATAACTACAAACACAAAGGGATGGACGGGGATGCTAAAGTAAAAAAGTACCGAAAAAAGTGCATATAATTTGAGGTTTTTCCTCATTTTTGTTTTTATTATCTTAAAATTGGGTCGATAACCCCCAAAAACACAATTTTTCCAAACTATAGGAGCATTTTCCAGGAAAACTGTACGTATAGAAGACATTTTGATTTCAGATTCGGATTCAGCACACAAAAATACTTTAGAAAAGGAAATTTTCATTCTGAAGCTTTTGTTTTGCAGTACAGTGTTTTCTTTCATTTTTTTAACTCTACATGTAGAACTATAGAGTGAACATATAAACAACAATTTTAATATAATAATAAGTTAGTTATTTATACTTACACTCTGTTATTGTTGAAAGGTTTGGTGAAGTTAAGGGTATCGGAGAGGTAAGCATGAGCTGTTTCGTCCATACCATAGCCTTTAACTCTGATATATCTTATATCCAATCGGAAACACTTATCTCCAAACATTCTGCAATCCAGAGTTCCACTAAGAAGAAAATAAATAATAAAAAGAGCAACCTAACTATAAACATAGTGTTTCATTTATTAACAAGCAACATAAGGCAAAGATTATTGATTAAATTAAAAATTCGTGTAAAGCAACGGAGTTATATTTAAAGGCGGAAATACACATGCTAGTTACTCGCACAAAAACATACAAGTAGCTCGCAGAGGAGAGCTACTGGCATGTGTATACATAAAATAGCATGCGAGTGAAAAGCATGCGAGGAAATTGCACGGGGTTTGATTTTTGTCTTGCCAGTGGCACGAGTCGAGGGGAGGGGGAACTGATAAGGCACGTGTAAACAGGCCTGCCAGTGCAAGGTGGCTAGTAGCTAGCACGAGTCTCCCTCAGCCCTTCAGTCTTCATAATGAGTCGTTTATATCACTTGTTGAAATAAATGAAAACACTGCACTTGTAGAAAATAAGTTTATTGGTCTACCACAATATTTTATGATAAAATATTGTGGTAGACCAATAAACTTATTTTCTACAAGTGCAGTGCTTTCATTTATTTCAACAAGTGATATAAACGACTCATTATGTTTGATTACCACAAAATCTCAGTCAATACAACGAACTTTCTTCAGTCTTCAGTTGTGTTCCTTCTTTTCGCGGGTATCTGACAACAACTCATCAAAAATCTTCGAAAGCATTCGCAATTGATTCCTAAAACCATTGACGTCCCCAAATCGCATTTCATTTAGTAGGGACTGACCCACTCCATGTACCTAATTCCCTTCTAGCTATCCAATCTTTACCCACACTCTTTTTCAAATGTTTTAAAGCACAGTTCTTTGCAAGTAACAGAACAATCTGGTTCATTTCATTCTGCACCGATACATCCATAAGGTACATTGAAACAATTAATAAAACTATCAAAATTAATTAAATCAAATACAATTATTTCATCATTTATTCCGGCTAAAAGAAGGCAAGAAACGATTGCCTGTTTCAAAACTAGAACTGTGACTGGAATGTGTATTGTTATGTGCTAGTAGCTTGCACAAGACCGATCATCCGGATGATACTGGCATGCTGTTTCACTGGCAAATGTATACAGCGTCTGCAGCATGCCAGCTACTCACATGCTAGTAACTCGCCACTGGCATGCTTTTTTACTAGCATGTGTATTTCCGCCTTATTGCTTAGAAGCAATACAAATTATTGGAGTTGGAAAAATGAAACAACATACATTGAACTATTTTTACACTAAACATACATTGAACTATTTTTTATTTCTTTTGTAATTAATTAATTTCGTGAATATTTAACAAAATTTAAACTTCTTACTTTTTGCTAAATTTCTGCATAAACATAAATGTTTACAAAAAAAAGTTATTTGCAAAAAGGTGTTGCTGGAACATAAAAAATAGAGAAATGAAAACAGACTGAACATAGGAATATTGCTAAAAGTACCCATGCAAATTGCGATAGTCTTTCCATACTAATAAACAAAGTGAGTAAGAAAGATAAAGGTAGACTAAATGATAGAAGCTGTAGGAGTTAGAGATATCCTCCCCTTATTTGTTGGAAAGGGAAGGAGATATCTCACACCACACTCTCTTTCAGTCCACGAGTTTTTTTAATTAAATTTTATGTTTATTTCTCACTGCTCTTTGGGGGCATATGAGCCAAATTTTCTTGTCATATTACATATTTTAAAACAGGAAGATTTGACCTAGTAGTAGTAGTAGTAAAGTGTTAGTACTAGTACTAGACGGGTACGACAAACCACTTGTTGGAAGCTAGCAATTAGGCCATCTTTTAGGCCCATTTTACTATTCCCGAGGTTGAGAGTTGCAGCCACTTCACACATCATACCTCTGTACATTGTACTGCCGAAGCGAGTATGATGTGATCATTAGTGAGCCATATAAATCAGAGCATCACGGCGAGGAATCGATCCCATGACCTCGTACCACCCTTGATTCAGTGATGGCTGAGCAGACGTGGTAAGTAATTTGACGTCATCAAAATTATCGCACTTATAAATAATTATATTCGCTTATAACTTTTAAACTAATTAATGGAATTTCATCGGGGTTTTTTATATTTGTTCCGGTTCCAACGATATGCTATACATCAAAAACCTATTTATACATTCGGTATTATTAACCGTCAAAGTATAAAAAAATCAAAAATTGATAACTTCAAAATGGCGGCCAATATCAAAATGAAATTTTGTGGGCTTGTTTGTCATACAGAGAGGTACATTCGTGCCAAATTTCAACTCGATCAGGACCATTTTTGATTTATTACGATTGTTTTAAATTTTTGCTGACTCAGCAAAGTGGGTTCAAGATGGCGGAAAAAGTTGATTTTGCGGGCGGCACCACTACAGGTAAGGACTGATTTTTCTGCCAAGTTTTAACTCTCTAGGTTAAAAACCTTGGGCGCTACGATGATAACACACATACATACGTCATGCTGAAAACCACTCAGGAGATCTTAAAAACACCTAAAACGGATAATTCCGTTGAAATCTCGAAAAAATATTTTTTGGTGAAAACAATACTTTTCCTACTATTAGTAGCGAGGAAAAGTAAAAAGTGATAGATGCAAAGATTACAATGTCAAGTTAAAAATGATCAACTTAAAATTAAACCTTTTATAATAGCTAAGGTATTACATAAAATATAAGTTGATATCTTAATAAGGTATTAAGAATTTATTTTTTTCAGGGCATGAGACATTGAAGACATAAAATAAATTAAATACAGCTAGAATGATGAGTATACTTATTTATTGGCTCCCTGTTATGACATACTATGTAAACAGGTTTGAGTATGCCAATTCGATACTATACTTTTATTAGTTTAGGCAATCATTACGATAAAATAGAAGTATCAGTAAAAAAATCTAACCTGCTAGTGAGAAATCCAATCTGATGAGGACCACGAGCATTCTTATCAACCCTTTGAGTTGTTAACAGAGGTGATATTAACTTCTGGTGGTAGTTTGTCATACCATGAACTTTTACCTAAAATCGAATAGGAAAGGCAATGAAAAATTATGTAAAATAAAACACAAAAAAATCTTTTTAAGGTAGATACAATTAGGTATGAGGTTTATTTAGTCACAACTGGAAAATTTGTCTTGTTTAGGAAGAAAATAAATAAGCTATTAACATAAACTGACATCTCAATAAACCTTTAAAAAAAATATATCAAGTCTGTAACTTCATTCTACTTTAATTATTTTAATAATTAACAATTAGCTTTAACTGAATTGAAAAAAACAAAAAACCCTTTATTATTTATTTCCAAATGGTTGTAAACTCTAAAACATCTTAGCGCATTGGTTTCCTCAGAAAATTTCATACAGTGAAGTGCTAGTTAAATATAGGGTCCCGCTTTGACCGGGAAAGTCCTGTTATGTTAAGCTTTTGAAGGTGTCCTGTAGGTTCCAGAAAATGTCCTGTTTTTTCGGTCCGAGACAACTCAGACAAACTTTCTTATATACGAGTTCATAATTACTTAGCCCAGTGTTTTCCATTTAATAGTTTTTGTATGTACATTAAATTATTACTGAACATTTCATCAAAATTTACCATAAAAATTACTTCTCCCGGGCGGGGAATCGAACCTGGGCTCTCTCTGTCTGTGTTTTAAGCTATTTTCTCAGGAACTAGATTTTTCCGGGGAAAACCGCTTATATAGTTAGATTCGTATTTAAATAGACTATATTTTATAATTTTTTAATCAAAACCGTCGGAACCGTTTTTGAGAATTTTTTTTTCACGTTTTTTCAGAATTTTTGGGGGGTAGCGCCCCCAAATTTGGAAACTAAAATTCATTTCTCGATTTCGCCTTGAGGTATGATTTTTCTGAACATGTATGCCAAATTTCGTCAAAATTGGCCCAGTAGTTTAGGCTCCACACGTCTACACAGACGACAGACATTTTTTAAAAACCACTTTTTTGGACTCAGGGGACCTAAAAACGTGTAAATCCACAACAAAATCTCAAAATCGAATTTTTGCGCCATCACAATACTTTCTCTTTATATGTGAAAGTAAAAATGGGACATTTTCCAGAAGACCAGGATAAAATGAATAACTTGTGCCAGTGCCGGAACTAGCCGTGTGCATGGGGTCGGCCGCACACGGGCCTCGGGGTAAGGGGGGCCTCTCTTCCGCTCGGCCAGTTATAAAAATAAAAAATAAATAAATAAAAATAAATGAATAAAAAATAAAGAATCATTTTATTAAAAAAACTGTTAATGTTTTGTATTATAATGCATATGTTTCATCAAAATGTAACTATCTTTAGTAAGTTTTTAAATTAATTATAAATTTTTAACTTGTAAAATATGCCTACTCAGGGGCCACCTAGCACGATCCACTCAATATCTCCGGAATATACTGCAGCAATAAAGACGCGGTTTGCTGGGTTCTATGTTAACTTAAAATGCGCTTACAGAAAAAATGCTAAGCACTACTTAAAATATGAAAAAGTTAGTAGAAGAAATATTTTTAAGGCTAAAGTTAGAGTCTATGGCTTAAAATAAGAACTTTTTACTCTTGGCATTTTTTCTCCAAGAATTAAAGTTTCAAAATATGAGTATTCAACTCAAGTCTAACAGCTAAAATAATGGATCTAATAAAAAAATGTAAAATAAAGAGTTCTTATTTTGAGCCATAAACTCGAAATCCATTCTTTTGTATTAATTACAAGGGCTCTTTTTTACTTTAGCACCCCCTTGGTTCTAAACAATAGTCTGCCCTACAAAAGTCAAAAAGGTTTGTGTGTTTGTCTCCCCAAGACATTGAGACTTCAGGGGAAGTTCTATATTTAATATTCCTTTATCTTAATAGTTGATTAGACTAAGGGATATGATCACAATTATAAACACAAGTGTGATATTCCTTTGTCCCAAGGTACATTAAAATAAATATCCCTTCGTCTTAACAGTAATTTAGACTAAGGCCGCTCCCTGATAAAATGGCAATGGAGAGAGATATTCATGTTATTTTGGTCTCAGAAATTGAGAAATACCCATTGTTGTACAATTATAAATTACCGGAATATGCTAGAAAGGACCTGAGGGAGAAAGCTTGGTCGGAAATTTCACACAAAACAAAAATTTTGGTATTTACTGTTTATATTTATTAATTTTAAAGTTATAAATTATAATATTAAATATTAAATTATATATTAAAGGATATCGCCAGTACTTCTTTCTTTTTCTACGCAATCGCAAATAAATATAACACGCTATAATAGTATCTTCTTCTGACGACGACATTATCACGCCCGTGACTGCAAGATTCTACCGAAAGTATACCGACATGAGGGGAGATGAAGGCGGTATCGGTAAGCTATCGGTAAGCTGTCGGTAAAACAGAAAATACAGCATACCGATACCGTACCGACAAGTCAGGGAGCAGCCTAAGAATATAAATATGTTACTCTGTATAATGTTCCTCTGTCTAAATAACTATTAACATAAAGGGATATAGGGGTATGCTAATGTAAAAAAGTACCATTAAGAGCAACATTTTTCCTCATTTTCGTAACTTTTTTGCTCTTTTTACTTTCCATATAAATAGAAAGTATTGTAATGTCGCGAAAATTCGATTTTGATGGATTTACACGTCTTGAGGTCCCCTGGGTCCAAAAAAGTAGTTTTTAAAACATTTCTGTTACCTGTCTGTGCAGACACCTGGAGCCTCAGAAAAATCATACCCCGAGGAGAAATTAATTTTACCTTCAAATTTGGGGGGCGCTAATCCTTAAAAACTATGAAAAAAGTGAAAAAAAAGTATTTCTCGAAAACGATTCCGACGATTTTGATTAAAATATTCTAAAATGTAGTCCATTTAAATACGAATTCATTTTATTTATACTTTTTTTTATCACAAAATAATGTTTTTTGTTACAATTTATTACAAATCTTATGGGTATCCTGAAAAATGAGGCGACAAAAATATTTGATCATCTTGGAGGGGGGGCCTCAAAAAAAATCTTGCACACGGGCCTCAGCAGGTCTAGTTCCGTCTCTGACTTGTGCCATACTTAATGAGTTGGAGACGTTTCCAATCTAGTAAATATGTTATTTATCCAACAGTTTGCTTCTCCAATGAGTGATACTTATCTGTGAACCTCGGTCACTTACTTCCATACCATGTTACTGTGAACAACTAATTTAGCTGAAGATGGCTATTAAGTACCTAAAACCTGTTAATTGTTAATTCATTAGTAGTTTTGACGGAGATTTTGTAGTATTTAACAAAGTCTCCGTCAAAACTACTAAAGAATTACTCAATGCTAGTCAAGCAAACCCGATGAAATTATTTAATAAACTGCGCTGTAAATTTTCCTCCGCCAACAAAAACACCCTCACATCCCTACCTACCTTTTTCTTTTTTTTCTCTCTCTCTATTATAATAGAGTGAAAAAAACAGTGTAAAATAATCAACCAACTGCTGATGATTTCAAGTCAAAACCGGTTTTTGTAAAAAAAATTTTGTGTTAAAAAAATTGTTATTGACATTTTCATATCTTGGCTATGGCACATAACCTCGAAAAGCGTTACCAAACTAGTGTTACACAAGTATGGAAGATATAGTAACAGGGAGTTAGGAAGATATAGGAGGTGTTCAATCGGGTCTGACCGTCTCTCATTACCACGCTGTGTAGATCCTCCACCCCTGCCCCTGATCAGCTACCTGCCCCACATTTCACACTCTTCGCTTCCAGTAGTCGCTCACGATCCCCAGCTGTGCCCCCCCCCCCCCCCCCCCCTACAACTTCTGTTCTACTGCTCCGATTTGCATCGGACAAATGCCAAATAAATTTATTTTTTACATTATTATTTTTTATTTTTGGTAAACTATAATTTTTTGCATTCAAAAAAATATGGGTGAAGAAGCTAAAAGATTACTTCTTAATAAACTGGAAAAGAAGAAAAGTACTTTCTTTCTTCGTGCACTACATATATGTTGGATTTAATTCTGAATTTTCAAACGCAAGAATCTGCACACTCAAATTTGTAGACATTTTCATGTCTTTACTTTGGCACATAAACTCGAAAATCGTTACCAAAAAACGACACCAAAAAGCGTTACATGAAAATATCTCACTGTCTTGAAGACTCGTATGCAAGCAATTTTTTTATTATTCTTGTGGTCAGACAATACAATGATTATTCCTTAGGCCCCGTTTCCATTACAACAAATTACATGTTGCCGGCACAAGTTGCAGGATTTTGTTGAAATGGAAACAGTCTGCAACATGTTGCGGGACATGTGCCGGGGACAAAAATGTGCCAAGCCACTGTGGGACACAACTTGAGCCACGGGCAATAGAAACACTTTGCAACATATCCCGGGGAAAGGTGCACGCGCGGTGCAGTCTATACTCGCTGCCCAAACCATAACTAAACCTTGCTCCCTACCTACACATGCTCTCTTGTTTGTGGTTGAGGTATTTTCAGTGTTGTGTTACTGAACTGTTGCAGAACTGTTTCCAATTGCACTTGTCCCGCAACATGTGCCTGCAACTTGTTAGAATGGAAACGGGGCTTTAGATGTGCGTTATTATTTACTCAGTACCTAATACACCATACTGTTATTTGTTACTGATATTCTTCCTTATAAAAAAGATGACAAATGTGCAATTTATTGTGAAGGCACTATATGCCCCACCAATTTACTTCATTTTTCTTCTTCATTTCTCCTCCAGACCCCCTACTTTCAAGTCAAATGTCCCATTTTGGAGTAAACTTTATATGGCCACCCTAGCTAAATAGTAACGTATCAACTAAGCTTATCATACTAAATTAGAATAAACAAGTATTTACCAGTTCTGGAGTTCTAGCTGGTAGTTCGTAGTTCTTAGGTACGAGAGAGTACCTGGATTCAACATATGGTATGAGGTATATCAGCTGATTAGTGAGCTGCTCCTGCCCACAGGCGTAGCAGATCACTGTTTCTTGGTAATCTAAGTAAAGAAGTGGCGCTCTGCAGGCCTCTTCTCTGCACAGCCCCCTCCACATCTTTAAACCTCTAGACCAACATCAAACCAATTTCAACATATATTCATAGAGTTAATAAACAACAGATAAATCAGCCAAAATTACACTAATTCGTTGAGATAAGAATAAGAGAAAGTTTTAGACGAAACAATCAATTTTGATTTTAGATGGGAAAATCTTTATAAACAGGTACGGTAAATATTTATTGTGATAAAAATCAAAATTTTATCATTGAATAAAAGCTAATGGGAACTTAATTGCAAGAGTACTCTTATTGCGTGTGTCAGAACCTGGATATATTAATTTTGATGTTCATGTTAATTTTTTTGTCAAGTCAAGGAGTTGAGTTGACTAAAATAATTCGAGTGTATAAAATATAGTTTTTCATGATATGTTCTCTAAAGTGTTTGAGTTTTAGCATTGAGTTTTTAGCCTTCTAGGGAACAGCTCTGATGAAACAACAACAAACACTACACAGTGATTGTGTACATCTAAAACCATTCACATTAGATATCCATCACACATTAAAAAATTTAAAGCACATTTCGTTTAAACCAAGTGTTCAATAGAATAATAATATATCTTTTGGGAATTTTCAATAATCTAAACATATTAAATATTTTCCAATAATAAAAGTTCCATAACCATATTGAGTCCAGGAGATGGCGTGCAAAAAAGCATCAAGTTAGAATTTTGTGTATAAGTAAATGTTTTAGCACCTTTTAAGAATATGTGGTCGACTAAGTTCATCAGCAGGACATAGCTTGATAATAGGCATTTGAAAAAAAAAAACCGGTGGAGAGCGGCCATGTACCACTCATTTAGGTGGACAATGTGATTTTCATGATCCTGAGTACAAAATTAGTTAGTAGACCCAAAATCAAGTTGATGTTAGTTTGTCATTTAATATAGGTGACTTCTTTGATTTGGAGTAATATTTGACTAACTAACCTATCAAGTGGCAAAAAAACTTCAACTTGATTTTGGGTTATCAAGTGGTGAACTAACATCAACTTGATTTTTGGTCTACTATCTAAGTTCGTACTCAGGATCATGAAAATCGCATTGTCCACCAAAAAGGGCGGGACATGGCCACTCTCCACCGGTTTATTTTTTTCAAATGCATATTGCCAAGCTATGTCCCGCAGACGAACTTAGCCGACCACATATTCTTAAAAGGCGCTAAAAGATTAACTTGTACACAAAATTCTAACTTGATGTTAGTCAGACACTTTTTTGCACACTATCTCCTGGACTAATTGATTTTGTTTTTAACAAAAACTTCCATTACATGATGTTTATTTTCTAAATTAGCAAATGATTTCTGATTCTTGTTATTGACGGTAAGTGGTTCAAAATAGGTGTGGGATGAAACTTAAAAAGCAAATAATTTGAAGCCATTTTTTTTTTATTTTTTTTTTTTTTGGTTTCTGTATTCTTCACCATAGTTGTTTCTATGTGCAAAATTTGGGGAAGATTGAATCATGGGAAGTGGTTCAAAATTGGGGAAACGGAAATGTGCGATGAAACTTACAAAGCAAAGTAATATAAACCAGTAAAAATAATTACATTGAACTGAAACATGAATAATGAAAATTCAATTTTATTTTAACATTTTGGTGAAGTCCTTTTGAGGCACTTACAAATGTTGAAATAGTTGGCGATAATATATTACTTAATTGTGTCTTATATAAAAGTTGGATTGGCAGTGACATCAAGGTAAAGAAGGAATTTATTTAAAGAAGAATTTATTTATTTAAAGAAGAATTTATCTAGCAAGCATTCACAATAATTACCAAGGTTTCCATTAAAATTAATTTTTCCCTTCATTTAGGTAAAATACATCCTAAACAGCCAGCATACAGTCAATATTATTGAACGGTGCACCACGGTTCATCCAGATAACTCAATACTATTATCAATTCACAAATCAATATTGCAATACATCACACAAATCATTATAGTCAATATTTAACCCACAGTTTACAGTTGACTGAAATTTTAAATATTCAAAAAAATTCCTTCAGGATCTGGTAAACAAGCAACATTTTACGGCAATAATGGCCAGGTTACATAATTACTCAAAATCAATAAATATTGCTGGCAATGTTTCTGGATGTTAAGCAATGAAGCACGTCCATTGTTGCCAGGCCCGCCCAAACGAATTCCGGGCCCCTGGGCATTTGCCCCCTTGCCCCCCCCCCCCCCCCCCCCCCCCAAAATAGTGAAATTTTTAAATTGCACATTAATTTCACTTAAATAGGAAACGTTGCCCATTGGGCTTATAATGAAGGCGTAAAGAAAGCTTTAGTTTCTAACGCTATTTTAGTCCCCTTTCATAGTTAAAACAAAACTATGCCTGAAGTTTAATTTGACACTGTTTTCAGTAAAGTTACTAATAAATCAATAATATGTTCATGCATTAATGGTTGTATGTGTTTACAACACACATACAGAAGCTAAACAGACATAAATATAGAGGGTTTTGACAATGTTTTGTTTGATCAATGTTTTATTGCAGTCACAATAGATTAGAATCAATACTTAGGGAAAATGTAAATTTTAAACACTCAATATGTTCATCTACATGATCTGCGTAAAAGTCACTAACTAACTAATCTAGTTAAAATCTAGACATCCTTACTAAGCGGGGATTGGGTTTATTGTTATTAGTTATAAACCATATGTATAAGTTGGGGATTGGGTTTATTGGTTATAAACCATATGTATAAGTTGGGGATTAGGTTTATTGGTTATAAACCATATGTATAAGTTGGTGATTGGTTTATAATAAAATCTAGATATTCTCACTTAGTTAAATAACTGTTTCTTGACAGTAACAAATAATGCTTTTGATTTGTTCATGAACCAATCAAAACAAAAAATGACACACTCTATTATAGCAAACCACGGGAATCCAGCAAGAAATTATATAAGCTTCAATTTACAGAGCTGTCATAGTTTTGTTAGGGTAAAGGAAAAAATGCTATACAAGCGAATTCAGGTTGATACATACTACGTTTTCATGATGTTAAAATACGGATTGAATTCAGTTTTTGGATCCAAAGTGTCCATGGAAACCTAGATTCAATACGGATTAAATACAATACCAATCCCGATACAATACACTAAATTCTAGGACCGTATCTGGATCGAGTTGCATGGAAACACCTGAACTCAATCCTGACATGCGCAGAGCATGGGTGTGAGCGCACCTAGCGTATTTCTGTAGAAACTGTAGTCAAATCTGTCAAAATACGTAATAAAAAACATGGTTATAAAAGGTGAAGGTTACAAAATTATTTATAACCTTTACCAAAAGTAACCAAGAAAAAGTTTGTTCTTTTATTTCGTATTGAATGCGGATTCAATACTACTTATGGAAACACCTAACTTTTTAAATCCCAAATTAGGGTTCAATCAGTATTTAAATATCATGGAAATGTAGTATAAATTCTGGGATCGCAACTGGATCGAGTTTCATGGAAACACCTGAACTTGATCATGACATGCGCAAAGCGTGAGTGTGAGCGCCCCTAGTGGTTTTTCTGGTGAAACAAGTCAAATCTGCCAAAACACCACACTTCACTCAACCAAAAATATAGCCCTTATTTGTCATTTTTTAGTTTTGTTTTTAAAAACAAACATAACAAACCTGATTATACAAAATGGGTATGGTGTATAGAAAACATATGGGTAATTTTTTACTTTAGCACCCCCCTATATCTCTTTGTGTTAATAGTTATTTAGACAAAGGAACAGATACAGAGTAGCATATATTCCTTAGTCTAAATTACTGTTAAGACGAACGGATATTTATTTCAATGTACCTTGGGACAAAGGAATATCACACTTGTGTATATAATTGTGATCATACCCCTTAGTCTAATCAACTATTAAGATAAAGGAATATTAAATATAAAACTGCCCCAGGAGTCTCAATGTCTTGGGGAGACAAACACACAAACCTTTGAGACTTTTGTAGGGCAGACTATTGTTTAGAACCAAGGGGGTCTATGGAAGTTTAAAAGGGGTCTAAAGTATTCCAGTGGTCTATTGGGGGTCGTTGATAAATTTAAAAGATTTGAAAATTGATTATTTCAAGAATCTAAAAGAAAAATTTGCGTATCGCTCAAAAGCAGAAATTAAATAATTTCTTAAGACAGCCGTCAACTTCTGTAAACATGCTGGTGGATTAGAAGCCTCTTACAATATTTCTATGAATTCATATTTTACGATTTTGGTAGTATTCATACTACGGAACGATTAAATTTTAATTTAAATCAAATTATAATTATTATTTAGAGTGCTATACTGGAAATATAGAGGCCCGTGGTTCAAATCCCCGCGCTGGAGTCTATTTTTCTCTGTCTGTTTCCCGTAGTTAATAATAATTATAATTTGATTTAAAATATTTCTATGTTAATTGCAAAAGCTGTATATCCACATACCACTGGTGCAAAATAATTTCGTTCACTAACAATAAAGAAGGTAATAAAAACTTATGAAAATGAACCCTGAACTAGTTTAAAAGTATTCCGCACAATAATTACTCCATACAGCTTAGTATGAATGAAATGTCAGAAGATACTAAAAAATCCTTAATTTGTGAATTTTAAAATAGTAAATTTTCTGTGCAGTTGGATGAATCCACTTTTTGTAGAAGCAGTATTTTGATGTAGTATGTTTGATATTATAACTCCAGATTAAGAGAAATTACAGAATTATACCTTTCAGCGAACTGTTTCAAATGTACATATTATAACAACACACACATACGGTGAACATATTATATTTGTTTTGAATTTTTAAAAAAAAAAAATTATACTGAACAATTAAAAGAAAATATGTTATGTTAGGTATGTGAATATAGGTAATTTTAAGCCAAATATTTCAAAAATAAAAATAAAAATATACATATATCACACAATGACCACATTAATAAAAATCTAACTATTGCCCAGTTACAATATCTATGTATTTGAAATCAAGTTTATATCTGTTACCTAAAATCTTATATTATTCATTTTTTTCTCATTTTTTGTCCAAGTTCCTAGCACAAATTGTTATCTTTTAGATCTTTAAGTGCAATAATTAGTAGTCTGCTTACGTTGTATGCTGTATATCAATGAAAAAATGCAAGGGGGTTGATGAAGAAAATCATTTTGGGGTCGATGAAAGAAAAAGGTTGGGAACCCCTGGTTTAGAACCAAGGGGGGGGGGGGGTGCTAAAGTACAAAAGTGCCATGTATTAAATACAGATTTAATACTACTTATGGAATCACCTAACTTGTTAAATCCCAAATCAGGATTCAATCCATATTTAAACATCATGGAAACGTAGTATAGAATGTGCTTAAACTATGGTTCCTATGTGTAATGTATGTACTACATGAACTGTATGTACTGTATGTATGTACTACATTTCCATGTGTTTAAATACGGATTGAATCCTGATTTGGTATTTAACAAGTTAGGTGTTTCCATGAGTGGTTTTTAATCTGTATTCAATACGAAATTAAAAAAAAAAAACTTTTTCTTGGTTACTTTTGGTAAAGGTTATAAATAATTGTATAACCTTCACCTTTTATAACCATGTTTTTTATTATGTATTTTGACAGATTTGACTACAGTTTCTACAGAAATACACTAGGTGCGCTCACACCCATGCTCTGCGCATGTCAGGACTGAGTTCAAGTGTTTCCATGCAACTCAATACAGATACGATCCCAGAATTTAGTGAATTGTATTGGGATCGAGATCGTATTTAATCCGCATTGAATCTAGGTTTCTATGGACACTTTGGATCCAAAAACTGTATTCTACCCGTATTCAATCTGTATTTAAGCATTATGGAAAAGTAGTATATTATTACTACGTTTTCATGGTGTTTCAATGCGGATGTAACACAGTTTTTAGATCCAAATTGTCCATGGAAACCTAGATGCAATACGGATTGAATACAATTTAGATCCAGATATGATACACTAAATTCTGGGATCGAGTTTCATGGAAACACCTGAACTCAATCCTGACATGCGCAGAGTGTGAGTGCCTCTAGCGTATTTTCTGGTGAAACAAGTCAAATCTGCCAAAACACCACACTCCACTCAACCAAAAATATAGCCCTTATTTGTCATTCTTAATATTGTTTTTAAAAACTAACATAACAAAACCCGGAGGCCAATTCTGTAACTTTGAAACCTGCCTTTTCATGTTGTTATATATCAAACTGTTGTTATGAACATGGGCACGCAACCTGTCAACATGAATCTATAACTTTGTCTCTTGTTATATAAGGAGAAATTGATATATAAAGTTTGATACATATCAACTCAAAATTGTTGTTGATATAATTCATCAGGTTATGTTGTTATATATCAAATGCTAAAAACCAAAACAAAGTGACGACATTATTATTGTTTTCATTCACTTTTTCTGTTTTCTGACTGAAATAACTACAAAATAGCCACTAAAAAGGACGCTGTCAATCCGTAGTTTGGTATTTGGCCACATACAGCACTGGCATCACTTTTATAGATTCACTACATTATATAACAACAATTTGATAAATATCCAAGTTTGATATATGTATAGAGATTATTGATAATATAGTATGTCACTGTGGATATATATCAAAAAAAGTTACAGAATCGGTCTCCTGGTTATACAAAATGGGTATGGTGTATAGAAAACGGCTATGAATACGGATTTAATACTACTTATGGAAACCCCTAACTTATTAAATTTAAAATCAGGATTCAATCCGTATTTGAACATCATGGAAACATAGTAGATCTAAAGAATGTGCTTAAACTATGAGCAAGTTCTGATTAAGTGATATTACTTTAAATAAAATTTCAACTTATCCCAGTAGATAAGATGAAAATTATACACTACTAGGTATAAGTCCAAATTAATTTTCTCTATAAATTATTATAATTAATAATAATTAAAACTTATGATTCATTGTCACATTTATTATAATTTAATTTATAGTAAATAAAATGTAAAAAACGTAGCATAGTTATCACCCTTAAGAATGTTAGTCCCAAAGATATAAAAAGTTATGAGTTCATTTTTTGGTGTTACATTATCACATTCCAATGATTATTACTATGATTATAAATGTCCGACAATAGAATAAATATATTCCGGAGTATAATCATAGCTATTCTTTATTACTAATGAATTATATTAAACAATAAAGCGGGAATGATAAATGATTGAATAAAATCATACGGTGAAATGTTAAAATAAGGTGATACATCTTTAACAGATAACAATGTTACGAATGATAACTTGTAGGTATAATTTGTATAAAGATGATTATAAATAATAAATTGACATTCTTCCGCATTTGATTAAATTAAATTTAGATTCATAAAAATGCGGAGAGATCATACTACTTCTCTTTGAAAATTATTATAAAATGGATAAATATAACATCGTTCATGATACAAATTCAACGTACTTATAGTTCCCTAAGTAAAAGTCAATTGTAAAATAGGTTATATCAAGTGAAAGGTAAGGATTTGTTAGAAATCCTCACTGAGTCGGTCTTAATAGTGAACAAATTTGAGCCGTCAAGACTATTAAACTAGTCTAATAATAAAATCGTGACCTGGAAGTTTCCATCCTCTGCTAGATAGAACTGTACAGTTCGTCTACCCTTCCCGCCAATGCAAACATCTTGTAAAACCGTGAATTTCCTAAACACTTAAAAATATAACAAAGGGAAAAAAAACAATGCAATTTACCTTTAAAAAATAATAAAATCCGTTACAAATTCGTCGATATCCGAAAAGAGATTGCGTATTTTTAAAAAAGTTTACACACACAAAAAAAAAGAACTACATCGTCCCAACGGTTACTGATTTTAGGTACCGAAAAACCGTACAAGTGACAACTTTTTAATTTGTTTATTAACACATTTAAAACTTTAAATTCCTGCACAAACTAACGGCAAACATTAAGGAAGAGTTTTAAAAACGTATTTTAAACTTTATAACATCAATATGACTAATAAGTTGATAAAACAGTGGCGGAAAAAAGCAACATGGGGTTTACTGCGAGTTACGAGCTCATTCGAGACCAAAACATTGCACAGCTGAGGTCAACCAGGCTAACCACTCCAATAATATCAATTCCACTAAACCTTCACAAATAATATTATCCCTAAATTATCACCAAACATGATTCGATTCTTTTATCAAATTTGTAGAATTGTTTGAAATTAGCATTGGCGTAACTAGGGGGGTGCTAGGGTGTGCTAAGCCCACCCTAGACGAAAATTAGCCCCCCCTAGAAAAATAGAAAAGTAAAAAAAAAAATCCAAGTTGGTTTTTTACGGACATTTGCACTAAAAAAAAACGAAATTCATTAAAATAAATACCTACTTTCAAAAAAACTTTTAACTAATCTGGCAAACAAGAAAACAAAAACCTGAGCCCGAGAAACTAGTCAGTCCGTCTATTAATTTTTGTAAATCGACTGTCTTTACGAGGGATGCCGCAGGCCGCAGGTGAAAATCGACCCTAAAGGGGGAAATAGTGTGTTTTTTGATTTTTGTACTGATGGATGTGTTTGTCGTGGAGACATGCAGTTTTCTGGAAATTGTTAAGGTTATAGTGTATTTTTAGGGAAAATTCTATATACGGGAAATTTTTCGGGAAATGGGTTTATTTTCAACGGGAAATCATATATGGTCAAAAAAGGCGTTTTTTAACACGTTTTTACGTAACACTTTTGAAAAATTAAAATTTATTTTTAAGGCTATTGTAGATCCCGCAGAGGTCCATCGCCGGTAACAAGAACTTTTTTTTTACCTGCACTCCCGCTTAAGGGCGACATCGGGAATTTTTCAAAAATATTTTCGAAAAAAGTACTTGGTTGGTACTTTAGTACCAACTTTGTTCTTTTAGAGTGCCGGGTAGGGGGTAGGTTACCCCACTGTGGGGCTAATAGTGTCGAGGGGTTTATCAGCTCGAAAATTTCCTTTGGTCAAAAGTTGCGCCGATTAACACTTGAACGGACTGTACCCTTTTCGTACCTGTACCTTTGCAGGTTCGACATAGGCACTTTTAATACCACGTTAGTTGTAGGGCGCACTGTAAAAATAAAAAATTAAAAAAATGCACCTTTTTACTTAAAAGTGTGTGGGTTTTATTGCCTTTGTACCCATTTTATTTAAATTTATTTTTTATTTGTACTTATTGTACCGGTTTGGAAAAATCTATTGAAAAACGCTACTTTTTAGTCTATGTACTGGACCGTCTTTGCATTTCATAGGATCGGGCTGAAAATCGTATGGTATTTAGTACTTTAAAGTAGTTAAGTGTACGTGAAAGGAAAGCCTAAAATTTATTACTATACCGGGTACATGAGGGGTACAAGTTGTGTACCTCTGTTTAAGAAACGGTCAACATAGTAGCTGGCCGGCCGTGTTTGGTATCGTTGGAAAGCCTTTAAAACGTACTTTAAAAAGGTATAAATGTTTATCTAAAAAAGTCACGTTTCAGACCCTTTTGAACGATAAATAGTTTTTCGGGCTCTTAAAAAGTGCGAGGTGAGTCCACTGTTGACCACTTTGCTCCTAAGATTATTGTGAGACAAGATTGTCCTTTTAGAAGATTGCCCGGTTTGTCGACATACGCAAAAATACTCTACTTTTTATTTGTTTTACTGTACCGTTTTTGCTTTTCATGGCATCGGACTGAAACTCATATAGTACTTACTACTTTATAGTAGTGAAGTGTGCGCGAAAGGAGAACCTTAAATTAATTACTGTACCCTGTCCATGAGGGTTACATAGTTGTGTACCACTGTTTTAGAAATGGTTCTTACTTCCGTACTGGCACACTATTTTGAACCTAAGCTCAAAGCCCAATTTGTTATTTTAACGAACGAGGCCTACAGTTCACAGAACTACTAGTATAGTAGTTAGAGAGTAGTTACGTGAGTTGAGTTAAAGTCAAGTTAAGAAAAGACAAGTTTAAGTTCAACCAGGTGGACATGAAGGTGAAGGTATCACAACTGACCAAATAGTTAAAAGCTATGGTTTAATTAGATACGCTCTGGAGAGAGAAATTGAATAAAAACTTGATAAAGACTCTGTAAAGGCCCAAGAAAGATTCACCAACCTTTCTCTGCTCCATATTGAAAGAGATATTTTCCAAGTAAAAATACAGTCTAAAGACGTGTTAAAAAATGCACAAAAACCCCTATGAAAATGATTAATAATTAAAGTGCAAAAGCACCAAAACAAAATTTAACTGTGGCAAAAGTCTTTTATTGGTTTTAATGCTAATTTATAATTGTTTACTTCTTTGCTCTAATGACTGGAGAACATTTTTCAAATTTATATTAGTACAATTTATATTAGTACAATTTATATTAGTACAATTTATATTAGTACACAATTTATATCTTATACTAGAAGATTTAAATTTCGTATTTTTACACACATTTTTCGATACTTTTTAAAATGTACACCTACATTATTATTAGGTAAAAAGAACCTCTAGAATTAGATTTTAGGGTATCGAAATTTCAACATTTTCCGGGGGAGGGCCCAGGACACCCCCCCCCCCCAGGGGCTTAGCCCCCCCTAGACTTTTATTCTAGTTACGCCAATGGAAATTAGTACTAAAATAAACATTTATTTAGGAAACTTAAATATTATAACTTAATTTAAGAAAAAGTTTAATTTTATATCTGAGTTATGGTTAGGGTCCCTTAAACGGGGCATGAGTATATAAAAAAAATGACGTGTCATTGAGACTGCACCGCATACCGTGAATGTATTGTGGGTCTGAACAAACCTCACTAAATTCAGGGGAATTATATCCTGTTTCAACACGTAAAAATACGTAAACGTCTTTTTGACAAAAGTATGTAAAGAACCCAGGTTTAAGTATATATTATTATAATGATATGCGTGTTGAGGTAGAAGTAAAAAAATATTTTTTAACAATATAGAGATGAGTGGTAATGACGTCACAAAATGGCGTAAGCTTTCGAAAATTTATTCGAAGTTTTTGTTTTCTTCCCTTTCCTTTCCTTACTCCTTATCACCTGTTATCAAACCCAATGCAATTTTGAGGGTATTTTTACAATTTATTATTAATCTCTGTCTGGATTAAGCTGTTGTGTAACCTTCTGTCTACTTGTTTACAATCTAAACTCTAGATAGTTTTACTAAATAGTTTTTACTAAATAGTTTTTTCATTAAAATGTAGAGTACATTTGCAATTGTTGCTGTTATATTATATGAATAATGTAGTGTTTGATATACCGAATGATAGACAAACTGTGTGTGAGATAAAAATTCGTGATTTTCGTTAATTTTTTTATGATTTAACAGTGGAAAAAATTTGATTTACCAGAACTAAACAGCAATACTACTTCGCTTTTAACTGTGTTTTGGATTATAACAAGATAAAATTGATGTGGAAAAAAGTATCGACACTTTTAAAAATGACTTACTGTTGTTTTCTCAGATCAGACCTCTGACTCCTGACTATTTTCATCATAAAGTGAATTTCAAACTAAACTTTTAATGTAGTTTATAGGGTATATCAAATCAATTTAAATGAACGTTTATTAAATTTTCATTTTGATTCGTTTAAATACGTATTAGTATGAAGAAACAAAATATAATTCTGTTACAACAAGAGGAATTACCTACTACGTAATAAATAATATCATGGTGCTATACTTTATAATATTAAATATCGGACATTTTCTTCTCTACAGCTATACCTACTCTTTATCAGCCTATGATTTTAGTGCTTTTTATGTACCATCTGCTAAAAATAAAGCTGATAATTTATCTAGGGTAAAACCTAATAATAATTCAGAGACATACATAACTGTGCTTCCTACTTAAAAATATCTTGTAGAAGGTATAATCCTTTAATTGCAATTTAGCAACGGATGCGTACTAAAACGACACTACTTTTTTATCCTTATCAATCAAGATAACCCTAATTACCTGGAACTAAGTGTTTTACTGTGGTGTTATAGGGCCTCCATACCTGGAAAATATCAGACTACTAAATGAATTACATTCACTACACACCAAGTTGTAGTTACAAAGAAGGGTCTAGTAGATCATATTTCTTGGTGGCCTGGTCGAGATAAACTGATATAATTATGGAGAGTAGGCTTCCGCGGGTAGATGTACAACATCACAATGCACCACACCCCTGAAGATGCTTCCAGTAGTGGAAGCGAAACATCGTACTTCAACCCCTTCGTGGCACAGATTTCACCAGAAAACCATGCTAATAGAGAATAAATATTGTTATAAAAAATTGTATTCTCTTATCAGATATATACATTTTAAAAAAAAAACTTCTAAACACTTCAATTTGAATTTCAATGAATTGCAAGGACTTGGTTTTTTATAGTCATCAATTAAGATTTGAGTTGTGTTTTTTTCATTTCTTTTCTAAAAGTTAAATTATAATTTTTCATGTTGAAGTAGGTATTTCAATCTGATTTGATTTTTAATTATTTTTTTGATTTTGAACTAATATTTATAGAATTTTAATGTAATTATATCAAAGTATTTGATGTGTTCTTTGATTTATCTCTGGACTGAGATTTATTTATTTCATAAATAATCATATTAAATACAATGAGTCTAAGTCTGTTTAAGCGTTTTCTTTATACTAAATGAATCCTAAAGTACCAATTATTAAATATAGGCACTGTCAATCTTTCACTGACATTGAAATAATTGCAATATTTAAAAAGTATTGGTCAATAACATTATGTCTAAAATAAAAACATCAAAACAGAATGGTATTCTAATCTTTATAGACTAAAAAGGACAATGAAGATGCATTTTTCTGTGTACTTTGGGGGATCTGTGAATGGTTTCTATATAATATTGTGAAGAAACAGAATTGTGAAATGATAGCTTTAAATTTCATATTAAACTTTGGAGATAAAAAGACTTTTCAACGTCATCTCTTACAATGACTAGCATGTTCTTTGATTTGCTTCCCAAACTTCCATCACTTTAGTGTAGGAAAAATCAAGTAGCAAACTTTATCTGGAACCAATTTTTGGAACTATTAGAAACTAAATCAACGCATACAAAGAAATGCGTGTGGAGCGACAAAAACCTGTGGGAACTCTGATAGCTTAGAACTTCCCTGTATTGGGCAAAACAAATGAGTGCAACCTGAGTGCGTGTGATCAATTTAGCATTTCACCTGCCCACCAAAGGCTAGATGCGTTATAAGCATTTTTTATGAGGAAAGAATCTGCATGTTACTTACTTACTTTAACCCCAATAACTTAAAAATCACTTGTAATTGGAATAAAATTTAAATAATAGATCATAATATACTCATTGGTCCCATATTAGTTTAATCTTTTCCCATCTATTGCTATAAACAAACTTATTACTACTAACCCCTATACCGTTAACAGTACTCACCCAAGATGTTAAAGAAATTTGTATGGTTAGTCGAAAGTAGCCCAGAGAGGTGGTCACTTTCAGTTCCTATGGGACCATTCATCCAATAATAAGCTGCAACAACTTGAGTTTTTTAGGGTTGCTGAGTACAATAAAAATATGTTTTTTTTTATTCCAATGTACCCAAATTCTTTGGTTCATGGATAAAACAGTCAAAAATTAAAAATTTAATTATTTGTATTATTGAAAGAATACTTAATTATTGAAAGAATAAAATATATATGTATAATTGACAATACAGAACCGTTTGTTTAAATTTTGACCTCTAATTTACCTGTTTTAACCATTTTATTTGAAATAAGAAAGTAGAATGAAGTAATTTGATGTATAAAAATAAAACACTCACATATTATGTGTGTATATGTATTTATGATCATAGAGAAATGAATGAAGTACTATTTTCAAGTGCAAAACATTTGATATAGGTTCAAGTTAATTTATTACCTTTAAAATCAATTTTAAGAGGAACTGTAACTGTTGAACTTGCTTCATTATTATTTATTATTTTTTACACTCTTCCAGCCCTAGTCTACATTATAAAAACTGTTTTTGCCCTGTTTGAGGTATCCTTATCACCATTCAATTTTTTTAAGATTAACCTGAAACACCCTGTATAATTGGATGTTTCAGGTTTTATCTGAGGACCTCAAATAGGAGAAATTTGTAGTCTTGCTTGGTTTTGTTTTGGTGCTATGATAATTTTAATAATTTTTTGAAAATAATAATGAGTTTTCAACAAAACCTGCTTTAATACTGGTCTTCGAGCAAGAAATTATGTACCATTTTGTAATACAGAACATTTAATTTATAATAAAGTTAATTTATTACCTTTTTAAAAGGACAGTAATTCAAAATACTTAATTTTATCAGGATAATAAAAAAAGCAGGAATGTTTGCAACATTTATTAAGTTTTAAAATGGTACCAGAAACATCTAAATGTGTCAATAATTAGAAGTTGGTCATAATCTGATTTTAATATAGGTTTAGAGAGTTCAATTTGATTGCTTCATGAGATTGAAACACAACTGAATCAATGAAACTGAAACTTTTAAACACCAATTCAATGAAATTGCTTATTGATTTTTTTGCCCATGGAAAAGAAGTTGAACTATTTGCTGTAGTTCAACTTTTTAAGCAATCTCATTTAATGGCTCTAAGGAAACAACAAATTAAGCCATGTTAACAGCTCATATTATAGCTCATCAAAATAATTACTTTTTGATGGAATTAAAGGTTTCAGTTGTATAGGTTATAATGAATCGTTATATTATCATCACTTTGTCAAAAGAAATAAATAACACTGTAATTATAAAATTAAGTTTATTGGTCTATACCATATATACTAGCGTTCCATCCTCTAATAATACTCAAATATAACAGTTTATAAAAGTATAAGGGGCTTTCTTCAGTGACTTATACTTCTCTCTAGAAATATAAGTCACTGAAGATAGCTGTCATATATTTATTTAATTGTTTTATTTTAGAGGATAAAACAGTAGTATATATATGTTATTGACCAATAAACTTATATTTTATAATTACCTGCATTGTTTTATTTCTTTTAACATAAGTGATATATAAACCATTTATTATGTTTGATTACCACAAATCTAAGTCAATACAACAAACTTTTGCATGGTTTATGTTTATGTTTTAGTTAGGTTCTATTCCCCACTGGCGATTCAATTTCATAGCTTTGTCTAAACAGTACAAAGGCTTTCAATGACATTGAAAGTTTGTTGTTCAATCTCATAGAGCAATAAAATCGAACTGTCTAAACTAACCTCACCTTAAACAAATATCCATGATTTGAATGCAGCTGAAATAGGGCAGCTGGTAAACTGCCTAACTCCAACTTCATTATTATTATTTACACTCTTCCAGCTCGATCTCAGCAACACTACGCATTATTATAAGGACTTTTTGGCCCCATATCAGGTCTCCTAACTAGCATGTCCATATCCATTATGGTACTCTAGTAAAAACATATTGTTTTAGATTAAGAAGAAACTAAATGATTTTACAGAATGTATAGTGATTTTTGAATGAGACAAGACTAATTTGACTTAAATAACAACCAAATTTCATTTAATATTAAATATAATAAAACAAAAAAAAAAACAAAAATTATATAATACAACAAAAAAAATCTACAAAACATGATTGCGATAACTTCTTTATAACGAATTTAAACTGCAAAGAAAAAAGCACTTTTACAAATGCAATGTTGGACAAAAATGTTTGATTGCAGAATACAAAGGTTTACTGGACCCACCTACTTGCTTCCATCTGTTTACATTGGTAAAGGCTGTAAAGTAAACGATCAAGGGGGAAAGTTGATGGTGGAGGTAGCAGACAAACTTGCTTGACAAACCAAATTTTAACGTGCATGTGGACATTCCTCTTACTTTCCTGCTTATTCTTATCATTGAACTAACCATCAAACTGTGTTGAAAGCAGTCTATGTCTGGGCCTACGTTTGACATACGTAGTCCACACCTATATCACAAGGTGGGGAAATCGCTGCTTAGCAATGTTTTTTTACTCTAATTTCGCCTCGTATGCAGCCTTTAAAGACCTTGTTGAAAGACCCAAATATCTTCCAACTCGACCTTATATCTGCTGTTTACCTCATTTCTTAATTTCTTATGAAATGTCACTAACTATGGTAAAAATGCTCTTCCGTGGGTTCTTATGACTCGTCCCGTCACATATTAGACCCTGGATTGCAATTTGCATTATGACATTATTAGTTTTAATTCTGTCATTTTCTGCATACTTTCATTAACTTGGAGGCAATCATCTTCATGACAGCCACGTCTGAAAAAACCTATTTTCGGCAGAGCTTTTAGCTGTACTTGTGATTAATTAATTTAAAGAGGGATTATATTTATTTATATTATTTCTTATAGTATTCTCACTTTCTTTGTGAGGGTTCGTTGTGATTTGAGGTTGAGGACATGAAATCTCAGTCACCTTACATTGATAAATGGAGTGTGACGTGTATAAATCGCCTAAAAAATATTATAATATTACTCTATTATTATCTCTCTATATTATTCTAGCTCGAATCGACATAGAACTTAGAATAATACTATATATAGTATTATTCTAGACATAGAACTTCCTCTTTTAAAATGTAAACAAACAAACAAAGAGATATGAGAAGTGATAAGAGATATGAGGAGAATTCCAGCGCTTTTTATCACTGTGGGCATTCCTAGAAACTTACTAAACTGCAAATCATACTTTTTAAATCTGACAGCTCAGATTAGCCAACCTGGGCAGCATCATTTGTTGGTAAACAAAAGAAGGTTATGTTACTCCATTTCAAATCGCGATCTTTTTAACTAGCTTTGTCCTTAGACTTTAACTTCTTATTTACGAATATTTCTTGCAATTAATAATTATTTTCCTTTGATGTACAATAAATATAATGGTTATGAATTATAAAAAGTGAATGCTTAAAACTTCTTAGATAAAGAGTGATATAACTATAATCCATCTCAGAAATATATCAACATTGACCCTCTTATTTTGTTTGCACATAAATGAAAAAGTTCCTTGTTAGACTGGCCGCAGAGAAGGGAAAAATTCGCACCTAAAGTAGAATCAAGTATGGTAAGTCATTTTTTTTATTTGTGCCCTGAAGTCCTAATAATTTGTATCCTATTGTTTTATCAACTGTCTAAACTTAAAATAATAATAACTCAATTCGGAACAGACCTTGTCAATACCTATAACATCTCTACGGAACAAATAATAAGTGTTTGAATATTATTATCTGTTCTGCGTATATAAGTGATTATACTTTGTATAATAATTGTTTGATGAAACTGAATAACAAGAGCCAAAGTAGAAAAGTGGGCGGTGCTTCACTCGACTGTATTGTTTTTAACTCTGTACAGTATAATCTCAACTCAATAAACAGTATACAGATATATTCTCTTAAATGTATAAATCATACAAATTTACTATTGGTAAAACTGGAGAATACCAAGCTGGGAGGGGAAGAGGTGAGAAAAGTGCGCAGGCCTTACTGGAATGAATTATTTTGACAAAGGGATATAACCTCTCCTATGTACTGGAATGAATTATTTATATAAACTGTACTGGAATCATACTTATATAATCTCTCAAATGTATAAATCATAAAAATGTACTATTTGACAAAGGGATATAATCTAATAATCTCTTAAGTGTACAATTGAAGCAAAATTGTGTCACCAAGGGGCAACAATTGTGCCGCTAATTGTTTGATAACGGGTTATAATGTCTAATAAATTAAGAAAAAAATTTCCGCAAAGTGATTCTAAACGGTTTTGTCTCCTTTAGATTAGCTAATTGTTTTGTTAAATGTAATAGGTAAATTGATTTTCTATGTAATCAGTTGTAGGGAAAAGCTGTCTATAACCCATACTTCATTACACAATTAGAAAATTCACCAAAATAATTTTTCCACAATTTTATATCACATAAAAGGTATTGAAGACAACTCTGCCACATTTTAAGCATACTATAGCTAATTGTATTTTTTTTTGGATATGACACTAATTTAATGAAATGTTAATCGATTTTTTTTTCTTTCAGATCTCAGTTAATCAATGGAGCATATAGTAATTCATTCTGTTTGAAGAAACCCTGCTGCAAGGGTGACGTCCAATCTAAAAACTAAGAAGAAACATGTGACATGCAAGAAGAGCAATAATATGTTTGTAAAAGTCGATAAATTTTATGTTTATGAATGTGTACAGGTGAATTATGGAAAAAAGAGCAGAAAAATACAATTAATATGTGTTTAGTTATTAAAAAATAACATTATGAGAAAAAAATGTTAATGCTGCTGATGGCACATTAAAAATCGATATCAGTTGTCAATAATTCATCAGAGATTTATATTTGATTTTTTCTACCGAATAGTGAGTTTAGTTCAAATTAGTATATATACTAGAATTTTCTTGGGTTTGCGAGAGGCATTTTTAATATAATTAAGGGGTGAGTAGGTTCAGCATACATTTTTTGTTCTGTAATTTATTCTTTACTGTAATAAATTTTCTTAAATACTCTCATAATATAATATGGGATATTATTTCTCTTGGAGACCTATAGATCAAAAAGTATTTAGCAGACAGCAAGCCTCACTCAATTTTGTTTGCCTGCTACCTCAGCAAGTTCATTGGTCTTAATAAAAGTTATAGATAACACTAACAATACCAGCATAATAACACTAACAATAATAGCATTTTGATTTGCATTATTTTTAGTGCATATCATTGAGTAATCAATGTCAAGATACGAGCCAGGCCTCAGTGAATACAAAAATATAAAATTCAGTTATTAAATAGAAATAAAATCGCAAGTTCAAAATGCCATCCACCAGCCAAATTGATGGGGTTCTGGGTTCTTATTATGCATTTGCATTGCAAATTACTTCTGAACTATTTCCAGGCATTTGGTTAAGATTTTTCAAATCATCAAGTTTTTGTGGTCTACCTACATAGATTTTGGATTTTTAATAACCCAACAAAAAAAATCAAGGGGTATAAGGTGTAGTATCAGTCCTTCTCTTTTTATTTGAAATAATAGTATATTATGTTACTAGGCTGTAAAGTGAGTTTTTTCTTTACCGCAGCAATTACATGTCGAGCGAAGCGAGACAGTAAATATTGCCAAGGTAAAGAAAAAAACACTTCACAGTTGCATAGCATATGCTATTTTTTCCGAGGTAGCAGACAATGTAAAAACATTAAATATTAATAAATAATCAATATAATAATAACAAATATTAGGACATACTTAAAATTTAAAAAAAGAAACCTTAAAAAGAGGTTACACCATAAGAAAAGATAAATAAAACGCATTGACATCTAGCGGAATTAAATCGTACTAAGCATTTCTACAAAGACTGCAGCGCTACTAACGAAAGTGTGTTTTTTTTATGTTTTTTAGGCTCTAAAGTTACTATTTTACAGTCTACCACGGAAAAAAGCATTTTTATGAAAATTTAATTACTTTTAATGAATTTGTTCCAAATAATGTGTAAATTAAAATGTTTTTGCATATATGTATCACATTTTTATAATAGAGTTTTAGATGGATAATTATTGTAACATATTACTTTCTTAAATGCTTCTTAATTTTGAATTTTACACGCTTAGATTATACATATTACATTACTTTATTATTACACAGCATATGGTTTTACTGAACTACTTTACTAAGTAAAATGTTAAACTGTAATAATAGTATTTTGTAATATTTATTTACAATCCTTGGTATTTATAAGACGTTTCTTTCTTTTAAATATATGCTTTCATTTTAGAATTATATTCCTAAAAATTGTGTCGCAGGTGTTTCAGGTTAATCTAAAAACATTGAGTGGTGGATAGGATACCTCAACAGGAAAAAACAGTTTTTATAATTTAGAGTAGGGCTGGAAGAGTGTAAAAAATAATAAATAATAATGAAGCAACTTCGACAGTTACAATTCCTCTTAAATTGATTTTAAAGGTAATAAATTAACTTGAACCTATATCAAATGTTTTGCACTTGAAAATAGTACTTCATTCATTTCTCTATAACCAATATCACAGCAGATAAAGTTAGATTTTGTGATAAAATAGGGATTATTTTTTTTTTAAATAATTAAAATGAGCATGGCGCAAAAAATGGACTTTTTTGTTCCCTTAACCACTATTTAATCTTGTTAATTAATCCTGATACACCCTGTGTATAGTTATGAAATTGATTACCAGACTTGTCTTTCTGACATGCATTGTCACGTCAACCATTTAAACCCATTTTGAACCTTTGTCTTTATTCTGTATTTTTTTTTTGTTTTTGTATTTTCTCCCTAATAATTATCTGCAAAGAAACAAGTTTGTTTGTATTATATTTATATAAATAAATACATATACACACATATGTGAGTGTTTTATTTTTATGCATCAAATTACTTCATTCTACTTTCTTATTTCAAATAAAATGGTTAAAACAGGTAAATTAGAGGTCAAAATTTAAACAAACGGTTCTGTATTGTCAATTATACATATATATTTTATTCTTTCAATAATTAAGTATTCTTTCAATAATACAAATAATTAAATTTTTAATTTTTGACTGTTTTATCCATGAACCAAAGAATTTGGGTACATTGGAATAAAAAAAAACATATTTTTATTGTACTCAGCAACCCTAAAAAACTCAAGTTGTTGCAGCTTATTATTGGATGAATGGTCCCATAGGAACTGAAAGTGACCACCTCTCTGGGCTACTTTCGACTAACCATACAAATTTCTTTAACATCTTGGGTGAGTACTGTTAACGGTATAGGGGTTAGTAGTAATAAGTTTGTTTATAGCAATAGATGGGAAAAGATTAAACTAATATGGGATCAATGAGTATATTATGATCTATTATTTAAATTTTATTCCAATTACAAGTGATTTTTAAGTTATTATGGTTAAAGTATGTAAGTAACATGCGGATTCTTTACATGGTTTCACCAATTATAATAAACTCAAGGGTTTCAAAGATTATTAAAACAATATACCGTATTGCTTCGAATATAAGACGCACTTTTTTTCCGTTGTTGCTTCTCCAAAAATCGGGGTGTGTCTTATATTCGAGGAGCGTTTATATATATGATGCATTCATTTTTTTCCAAGAATTTCAGTTCGAAAATTTGGATGCGTCTTATATTCGGGGGCGTCTTATATTCGAAGCAATACGGTATAAATTAATGTGATACCTTTCTGATTACTGTTAGAAGTAGTCATTAAATCAACTAATGTAGCTGAAAACACAATTTAAGCCACTAATAATGAAACATAAGAAACAAAAAATTAAGCAGTTTTACAACTAATTATACTTTCACTGTTTCTTATTATGTTCTCTGTAAGTGATTACAAATTAAAATAATAAAACATGCATTTTTTTCCTCATAAAAAATGCTTATAACGCATCTAGCCTTTGGTGGGCAGGTGAAATGCTAAATTGATCACACGCACTCAGGTTGCACTCATTTGTTTTGCCCAATACAGGGAAGTTCTAAGCTATCAGAGTTCCCACAGGTTTTTGTCGCTCCACACGCATTTCTTTGTATGCGTTGATTTAGTTTCTAATAGTTCCAAAAATTGGTTCCAGATAAAGTTTGCTACTTGATTTTTCCTACACTAAAGTGATGGAAGTTTGGGAAGCAAATCAAAGAACATGCTAGTCATTGTAAGAGATGACGTTGAAAAGTCTTTTTATCTCCAAAGTTTAATATGAAATTTAAAGCTATCATTTCACAATTCTGTTTCTTCACAATATTATATAGAAACCATTCACAGATCCCCCAAAGTACACAGAAAAATGCATCTTCATTGTCCTTTTTAGTCTATAAAGATTAGAATACCATTCTGTTTTGATGTTTTTATTTTAGACATAATGTTATTGACCAATACTTTTTAAATATTGCAATTATTTCAATGTCAGTGAAAGATTGACAGTGCCTATATTTAATAATTGGTACTTTAGGATTCATTTAGTATAAAGAAAACGCTTAAACAGACTTAGACTCATTGTATTTAATATGATTATTTATGAAATAAATAAATCTCAGTCCAGAGATAAATCAAAGAACACATCAAATACTTTGATATAATTACATTAAAATTCTATAAATATTTGTTCAAAATCAAATAAGATTGAAATACCTACTTCAACATGAAACATTATAATTTTACTTTTAGAAAAGAAATGTTAAAAAAAACTACTAAAATCATAATTGATGACTAAAATGAAGTCCTTCGCATTAGTCAAAAATTGGTATTTATTATATTTATTTATCAGTTAAGAAAATAATATTTCTTCCCTTGTGTCCTAAATCTTAGAAGCTTAATTCTGATTTGCTTTGTGAAACGCCTCACAGTTAATTGTCTGTTGATAATTTTCTCACAACTATTCCCAAAAATGATTCTATCTGTTAATCTATGCCAGGCTACCAGAAATATGATATTGGCAGGGCCTTCATCTTCACTAAACTTTGGTGACTTTAATGAAATGAATTTTTTAGTCTGATAATTTCCAGGCGTTAAGGCTCTATAACACCATAGTAAAATACCGGTACAGTAGAACCTCGATTAACCGTCAGGCATGGGACCAGAGCCTTGACGGATAATTGAAAAGACGGTTAAGCGAAAAAGGGGGATATTTTTAATTTATTAAAAAACGAATTGTTATTTTATTAACAAATAGATGTTTATTTTAATAAATAATAAATTTACATACTTTTTTTATGGAAGAAGTCTGTTAATTTTTTTTTTTGTTTTAACATACTTCGAGCTTTTTTGGCTTTGCCGAGTCGAAGGTCAAAGAAAGTGGGGTGCGCAATGGTGTGTGGCCTGACGGTTAAGCGAGAAAGACGGTAAATCGGGAGACGGATAATCGAGGTTCTACTGTACTTTTTTACTTTGTTACCCACCCTAAGGTGATAACATTCAAATCAGATGTTCATTCACACTTCTGTACATAAAATTGACAATATCCGTAGTCTAACTATCTAGTAAGGCAAAGTAACCTTTAATCCAACAAGTGTTGAACAAAAGAAAGTTCACTTGGATTTAATAATAAATAAATACATTCGGGTGGGTAACAAAGTAAAAGAGTGCCAGAGAGGGTATATCCCTTTGTCAAAAAATACATACGTCGAGTCGTAGCATTAACTTAAGATTTGCCATAAAATGATTGGCTGAACTGAAGGAGATGATACGGTCGAGAATCGCTTGGCGGCACAACTTGGCTTAATTTATACACTTGAGAGATTATATTCCTTTGTCAAACAGTACATTTGAATGATTTAAACATTTGAGAAATTATATATGTATGATTTGTTCATAGGAGGGTTTATATCCCTTTGTCAAAAAAATATGTTAGAGTCAAAATACGTTAGAGTCCGCCATCTTTTCTATAAACCGTATCATATTCTGCAGTTTTACCAAATGATTTATTACTGAAGTAATTCCAGTATAACTTGCAAAAGTCAGAATTAATAACGATAATTTCCAGGAATTTGCACAATAAAACACACGAAGCACTTTATACAAATGTAATAATAAAGTTATGTTTAAAACTAAATGTATTACATACTAAAACGTTGTTCCTTCAAACTAATACTCATTAAAACGAATCAAAATGAACTCTTAATTAAAGTCTCAATTTAAAATGTTTAACTTCAAATTCCTCGCTTGCTTCTCGATGCTTATTTCCATGTCAATTGTATCTTGTAATATAATCCTGAACACAGTTAAAAGCAAATAAGATTGTAGTTTAGTTCTGTGAAATCAAATTATTTCATCCTGACATATCCAAAAAAATACTGATCTGAAAGTTCTACGAAAATTACGTACATAGCTCTTATCTCACACATTTGTTATATTATCACTAGGAGTATCACTTATATACTATTATTATTACTATTATTCATACACTATAACAGCAACAATTGCAAATGTACTCTACATTTAAATATAAAACCTATCTAATGTTGAATATAACATAACTTATTTAGTAAATAAGTTATGTGAGGGTAGGTTATAAAACACAACAGGTTACTTTACGGAGTCAGGATTTCAAGTTCTATAGTAAAATACTTTTACATCCATCTTACCCGCATATCAATTAATATACTCTCACATCTCATAAACCTGGGTTCTTTTCATACTTTTGTCGAAATGACGTTTACGTATTTTTACGTGTTGAAACAGGATATAATTCCCCTGAATTTAGTGAGGTTTGTTCAGTCCCGCAATACATTCACGGTATGCGGTGCAGTCTCAATGACACGTCATTTTTTTTATATACTCATGCCCCGTTTAAGGGACCCTAACCTGAGTTGGAACAGCTTTAGAATACGGTTACCAAGCCCGCAATACACTATTTTCTTGAATTCACTACAAAACCTTCACCTAATATATCGATATAGCGTATGTATATTATCTTTCGATATATCGAATTTATTCTATGTGTCATGTCTACTATAATATCAAATCCATTTAACAAATAAAAATTACGAGAAAAAATACGAGTTTATTTAAAAAAAAAAAGCACGGCATTAACCTCGTAATTCGACCTTATATTTTAAGCTTATTTTTTGTTACCTTTGGAAAAACAGGTCAAAGCAAATTGTACGGTGCTGTTTACAGAATTAAAGTACACATTTATTTTGCCCTAGAATTTTCAACGGCCGCTCCGCACCGCTTCGCGGTGCTCCGCTCATTTTCTGAAGAAAAACAACCCTGCTGCATATAGACCAGGTAGAGGTCCAAATCGAAGTACAAAATTCGATGGCTCCGTACAATTCACTTTAGCCAAAATCCCTTTTTTTGCGTAATTTTTATATTTTTTTTGGCCCGGTAACTGTCGAACTCCCACGTAATCGTTTGTCAGTCTAGTCAATCTCCCTAATTAATTATGCTAAAAAACTGAATAAATCTCTCTTCGTTTGTTTGTTTTGTCAACCTAGTAAACATCGTAGTACGTAAAAAAGTCAGGCAATCTATTGTTAAGTCGTTAAAAAACTCGTGAATATCCAAGTAAAATTAAAAATGGTGGGACGAAAATGTTAAGTAATGCTGTGAGAATCGATTTTATGTAGTATTTCGATTATAACCTGAAATCTATGTGTAACCTACCCATAATAGTGTGTTGCGGGCTTGGTAACCGCATTCTAAAGCTTAGCCCCTGAGTTATCATTACTTTATTATTTGTACTTTTATAATTGAGTTTAAAAAAAATGCAGAATATGTCATTTTAAATTTTTGTCGGCCAGTTAGATTTTACCCTTATGTTTCCTTCGAAAATTAAATGATGTGGAAAATAATAATATAACACCATAAAAGTTATTTTTTTCTTAAATTTAGTATCTTTAAAAATCTTAATATACCATAAATAATATTAAAGAAAAGGAAAAAAGCCATGAAAATGAACGTATACGGGTATTACTAATAGAATTTTTCTTTACTGCAAGGAAAATCGAAAAATTGTGATGGGGGGCCAATAAAAGTTCGAGATTTTGGACGTCTCGAAGGAAGGAGGGCCAACTAGGCTAACAAAACTATTTCTGATAAAAAGCCTAGTGGCTTTATTTTCCCTAACCTTAGTTGTCCAACCTGAGTGTCAAAAAACTAGTCTAATTAATTTTATTGCAATTACCACTATTACCAATTACCAGTAGTCAAGGGTGGGCCCAGCCAATTTTGAAGGGGGGCTGGACTCGCTTCTAAGGGGGTCCGGGGGCCCTCCCCCGGGAAAAGTTTTGTAGTTTACATTAATTTAAAACGTCTTTTTAGCCTATTCCAAGACCATCTAAAATTTTATTTTATACAAATAAATTTAAGTTTTTTATAAACGGGACATGAAGACCTGGGTGTTTTATTTAAACATAATTATAATATATAATATTTTATTATTAAAAGTTGAAAATTATATAAAAGATTAATGTTTTATTTTAATACCCAGTAAAATAAATTGGTTCATTTTAAAAATATTTTAATCACGTGAATTGACATAAAAATTAAGTAGGCCAAATGTTTTGAGTTCAACAGAAATTTTAGGTTAAAAATTAAAAGTAGTAGGGTATTTAACAGTCCAGTCAATAAGTACAAAAAATATAGTCTTCCTTGCGAAAGGTCGGGTATCTACAATTTTTGGATATGTTGTTAGCACTAATGCCACAAGTAAAATTCCAAGTTTGCAGAAAAGAAAACCTTGTTCAAGCAGAGCTATATCGAAAAAACGTAGACAGTTTTGTTCTTTTTTTGTTTTGCTCAATATCTCTGTGCCTGTACAATCGGGGAGCAAAAGTAATTATCAATATTGTAGAGGATAAACTTTTCTACAATTTCTTTATTTATAATTTTTTTCTACTTTATTTTCTCTTTTTAAAACGTGTTGCAATTAAATAGATTTGGTGATCTTTAAAACTTCATAGCTTGCCTCTGTGGGTTTTACTAAAAAAAAAAAAATTAATTGAAAAAAATGTTTGTCTCTAAGAATAGATAAATTTGGAATCTTTCCCGACCTAAAATTCCAATTTTAAATTTTAAAATTATGTTTGCGAGAGGGTTGTACCCTCCCCAATGAATTTAGTCTGAGCACTAGTAAAAGGAACAGGTATACCCAGGGCTCGATTTGAGGCGGAACGCGGCGGAACGGCGTTCCGGGACCTCTCTCTCTGATAAATAAAAAATTAAATTATCGGCACTAAGATTTTTTTTTTTAAATCGTTTGTTAAAATTTTATTTGTCAATGAGTGACTACAAATTTGATTAAGGACATCATGTATTAAACTGGCAAATATTTTTCTTTTCAAAATACAAAAAATATCTATTTGTTGAGATTATACTACTAAATTATGATAACCTGAAACAACAAAGGTTCTTTTTAAGGCAGGGATCGTATTAAATAGGTACTGTGCAGAGACGCTGTGACGAAACTCCCAAGGGCGAGTGAAACAGGGAATGTTTTGTTGATTTAATTATTCGTATAAACCTAAGTACCTATTTATTTATTGAGAGTATTATAACATCATGGGGCATGCTAATCAAAAAATTGTTTTTAAAAATACTACTTAAAATTATATAAGTTTCCACACGAAACCCACCTGATTGCAGTGTGGGTTTATGTCTAAAACTCTTAAAATGATGTTTTTGAACGTTTATTTTCAAAATTTTCCCGGGGGAGGGCCCCCGGACCCCCTTCAACAGAGGGGGGGGGGGGGGGGGGCAAAGAGAGGGTAGGTTGTAGTTCCGGCACCTCAATTTCTAGAAATCGAGCACTGGGTATACCAAATTTCAATGTTGCCCTTATCAATATTGATAATAACTGGGTCATTTTCAAAAAAGTGACACTTTGACAATTCTGAGCAAACCTTTTTGCCCAAAATTTATTTTTCAGATTTTGATTCAGCTAGTGCTTTATTTTGATGCTGAACATCTATACAACTAGAATATGTATGTGGGTCGCGGGATTTTCAAGTTTTACTATTATTTATCAATTTTTAAATTAAAAAAAGTCGTTTTTTAGTCACAATAGTTACCGGAATATTCTTCAACTTACTGATTTGCAAAATGATATTTACCACCAAACGACGATTGGAAATCGTCACACAGACTCAAACCAATATTATTGTCTACTCAGGGCATTTCTTACATTGGTTTTAATTTGTGAAAAAATTATTTCATTATAATTTTGTCACGATAGTCACCGTTCAAGTTGATTAAATTAAAGTTCCTGGTCATAGACATTTTTGTTTGCTAATTAGATTTAATTTCCTAAATAAGTCATTGTACACTCAACTCTACGATGAGGACGAAGTTTTTTTATTTTAAAAAATAACCTATTTAAATTCAATTTTTTTTAGTAACTATCGTGACATATAGTACGTTGGGTAACTAATGTGACATCTATCTTGTTCCTGGGTAACTATCGTGACAAGTGTCGTGTTCCTCTAAAGTTGAGAATGATAAAATATTTAAAGGGACATTTTCAAAAAAAGTGACACTTTGAAGCAAGCCACTAAACTGTCAGTCAGATTGAAAGTATTACTCCCAACCCTCACCACCTATTACTGATCCTTTGATTTCAGAAAATCTGGATATCCATCAATGTCGTTCTTCAATCGTACTCTACACGTTCGACCATAGACTGACAGTCTTTTCAAATATTTTCAGAGTGATTAAACCTCTAGGGTCCCCTTTAATACCCAAGTATCAAGACTTTGTCCCTAGGATATCCACTGGAACAGTGAATTTGTCCATAGGATATCCACAGGACCAGTCACTTTGTCCATAGGATATCCACAGGATCAGTCACTTTGTCCATAGGATATCCACAGGACCAGTCACTTTGTCCATAGGATATCCACAGGATCAGTCACTTTGTCCATAGGATATCCACAGGACCAGTCATTTTGTCCCTAGGATATCCACAGGACCAGTCACTTGGTCCATAGGATATCCACAGGACCAGTCACTTTGTCCATAGGATATCCACAGGATCAGTCATTTTGTCCCTAGGATATCCACTGGAACAGTGAATTTGTCCATAGGATATCCACAGAAACAGTCACTTTGTCCCTAGGATATCCACTGGAACAGTGAATTTTTCCATAGGATATCCACAGGACCAGTCACTTTGTCCATAGGATATCCACAGGACCAGTCACTTTGTCCATAGGATATCCACAGGATCAGTCACTTTGTCCATAGGATATCCACAGGATCAGTCATTTTGTCCCTAGGATATCCACAGGACCAGTCACTTTGTCCATAGGATATCCACTGGAACAGTGAATTTGTCCATAGGATATCCACAGGACCAGTCACTTTGTCCATAGGATATCCACAGGATCAGTCACTTTGTCCATAGGATATCCACAGGATCAGTCATTTTGTCCCTAGGATATCCACAGGACCAGTCACTTTGTCCCTAGGATATCCACTGGAACAGTGAATTTGTCCATAGGATATCCACAGGACCAGTCACTTTGTCCATAGGATATCCACAGGACCAGTCACTTTGTCCATAGGATATCCACAGGATCAGTCACTTTGTCCATAGGATATCCACAGGATCAGTCATTTTGTCCCTAGGATATCCACAGGATCAGTCACTTTGTCCATAGGATATCCACAGGATCAGTCATTTTGTCCCTAGGATATCCACAGGACCAGTCACTTTGTCCATAGGATATCCACAGGATCAGTCATTTTGTCCATAGGATATCCACAGGACCAGTCACTTTGTCCATAGGATATCCACAGGATCAGTCACTTTGTCCATAGGATATCCACAGGATCAGTCACTTTGTCCATAGGATATCCAAAGGATCAGTCATTTTGTCCATAGGATATCCACAGGATCAGTCATTTTGTCCCTAGGATATCCACAGGATCAGTCACTTTGTCCATAGGATATCCACAGGATCAGTCACTTTGTCCATAGGATATCCACAGGATCAGTCACTTGGTCCATAGGATATCCACAGGATCAGTCACTTTGTCCATAGGATATCCACAGGATCAGTCACTTTGTCCATAGGATATCCACAGGATCAGTCACTATGTCCATAGGATATCCACAGGATCAGTCATTTTGTCCATAGGATATCCACAGGATCAGTCATTATGTCCATAGGATATCCACAGGATCAGTCATTTTGTCCCTAGGATATCCACAGGATCAGTCACTTTGACCATAGGATATCCACAGGATCAGTCACTTTGTCCATAGGATATCCACAGGATCAGTCACTTTGTCCATAGGATATCCACAGGATTAGTCATTTTGTCCATAGGATATCCACAGGATCAGTCATTTTGTCCCTAGGATATCCACAGGATCAGTCATTTTGTCCATAGGATATCCACAGGATCAGTCACTTTGTCCATAGGATATCCACAGGATCAGTCACTTTGTCCATAGGATATCCACAGGATCAGTCATTTTGTCCATAGGATATCCACAGGATCAGTCACTAGGTCCATAGGATATCCACAGGACCAGTCACTTTGTCCATAGGATATCCACAGGATCAGTCATTTTGTCCATAGGATATCCACAGGATCAGTCACTTGGTCCATAGGATATCCACAGGACCAGTCACTTTGTCCATAGGATCAGTCATTTGGTCCATAGGATATCCACAGGATCAGTCACTTTGTCCATAGGATATCCACAGGATCAGTCACTTTGTCCATAGGATATCCACAGGATCAGTCATTTTGTCCATAGGATATCCACAGGATCAGTCACTTGGTCCATAGGATATCCACAGGATCAGTCATTTTGTCCATAGGATATCCACAGGATCAGTCACTTGGTCCATAGGATATCCACAGGATCAGTCATTTTGTCCATAGGATATCCACAGGATCAGTCACTTTGTCCATAGGATATCCACAGGATTAGTCACTTTGTCCATAGGATATCCACAGGATCAGTCACTTGGTCCATAGGATATCCACAGGATCAGTCATTTTGTCCATAGGATATCCACAGGATCAGTCACTTGGTCCATAGGATATCCACAGGATCAGTCATTTTGTCCATAGGATATCCACAGGATCAGTCACTTTGTCCATAGGATATCCACAGGATCAGTCACTTGGTCCATTGGCACATCCTGTATGGAGGGTAGAACATTTGCTTCTGAATGTCTTAAAGGCGGAAATACACATGCTAGTTACTCGCACAGAAACATATGAGAAGCTCGCAGAGGAGAGCTACTGGCATGTGTATACATCAAATAGCATGCGAGTAAAAAGCATGCGAGTAAATCGCACGAGGTTTGATTTTTGTCTTGCCAGTGGCACGAGTCGAGGGGAGGGGGAACTGATAAAGCACGTGTAAACAGGCCTGCCAGCGCAAGGTTGCTAGTAGCTAGCACGAGTCTCCCTCAGCCCTTCAGTCTTCAGTTGCGCGTTCCATCCTTTCCCGGGTGTCTGACAACAACTCATCAACTTTCTCCGGAAGCATTCGTAATTGATTCCTAAAACCATTAACGTCCCCGAACCGCATTTCATTTAGTAGGCACTGACTCGCTCCATGTACCTAATTCCCTTCTAGCTATCCATCTTTACCCTCACTTTACCTGTCTTTTTATTATTTTTCAAATGTTTTAAAACACATGTTAAATGTTTAATTTAAATATTTTTCGTTATGACAGATTTGACGTCACATGTCATATTATTGTTTTTTTCTTGTTATATTAAATGAGTATTTTGTGCGGAACCCCTCGCGTACGAGTTTATACTTTAGCTTAACATTTCTAGTATCTTAGCAGTTAACATTGTGGTCCTTTGGGTTAAGCGAACAGCATGTCTTCAGTTCAGACGAGAGCGATGAGATTGCGTGACAATGAAGCTAAGGTGCAGGGAAGCGTGACGGCTAGTGATAATGCTCTGGTCGGCCAGGGTACTACGTCGGTTGGCGCAGTGCAGGGACAGGTTGGCCAAGAGAACTTAGTTAAAGTCGATAACACTTGCACAGGAGAGACTTCGTCGATGCACTCCGCTCGTTCAAGTGAGAGGCTGCGGCGACTTGAAATAATGTATAATTCCAAAAAAGAAATAGCGGAGGTTGAGGTGAAGAAAGCTCAACTTGAAATGAAAAAAGCGCAACTAGAGTTGGAAAACCAGTTGGTGGAAGCCGAGAAAAAGGTTGGTTTGATTAAAATTAAAGAAGAAATCCAGCTTCTTCGACTCGAGGAAAAGAGTAGAAGCGACAGTCGGGCAGGTTCTGGTTCTTCAAAGCGGATATCTTTAAGGAAGGGACATGGGGACAATGCGAGCGATATCTCCCACGTCACTCTCCCGTCGAAGGTTAGAGTTGAAGAATGGATCAAGAACTCCCCACTTCACGCTGACGCTCCTCCTAGAGATGATGAGAATAAACCATTGGCTCAACTCATCCGGGTTGATCATCCACCGCATATGAAAGGTAGCTCTAGTTTAAAACAGGGGTTCAGGTTAGAGCAGCCGTGTATAGATACGAGTGGGGTTATGAATCAGCCGACTTTTTCCCACTATATAGCGAGGCAAAGTACGGGAAAAGATTTGCCTACTTTTAACGGCGACCCTCTTAAGTGGCCGGCGTTTCATTCCCAATTCCAGCGCAGCACGGATGCGTGCGGGTTTTCGCAGGAAGAAAACATGCTTAGGTTGCAAAAAGCGTTAAAGGGTAAGGCATTTGAAGTGGTAGCGGGTCTGTTGCCGTTCCCAAATTGCCTTGACAAGGTAATAGACACGTTGCGCATGCGATTTGGCCGAACCGAATATATCGTAAAGCGCTTGATTAACGACGTTCGAGCCCTGCAATGTGTCAAAGGTGAGAACATTGAGGCAATTTTGGATCTGGCAACTGCCGTTCAAAATTTGGTTGTAATGCTTCAGCAGTCCAACGCGCATGCCCACCTGACTAACCCACAGCTTATAGATGATCTAATCAAGAAACTCCCGGTACCGATGCGGATACAATGGGCTGAGCTTGCCATTGACATGCCTTCCAACAACCAACTGGATATATTTTCGTCTTGGCTACAGAAAAAGGCGCGTGCGCTTACACTTCTAACTACACCAAATATTTGTGAGGAGGGTGAAAAGGACAAGAGAAGCTCCAACGCATCGCGAAATACTTCTAAATGTGTCCTTGTGACAGATCCCGTAGCCACTGGAAGTAACGCTCAACATGTTCCCGCGACCCAGACAGTCAAAATTACAGATGACAGGACGAAAGGCCTCTGTCAATATTGTGATTCTCCCAAGCACAAGACACCTGATTGCAAACAATTTCTTGCTTTGCAAGTTACTAATCGCAGAGAATGGGTTGCTCGGGACAAGCGATGCTTCGTTTGTTTGGGCAGGTTACACCAGGCTGCCCAGTGTAAGAAGAAGAAACAGCGATGTAACGTTGAAGGGTGTGGAGCGAAACACCATCCACTGCTACACAATCCCATCGATGCGACACCAGAGCCGTCTAGGCGTACCAGTGAAGCCAAATCCATCCAAACTTGCAGCGTCGCGCTAGAAGGAGGTCAGGTACTCTTAAGCGTCGTACCAGTGGTCGTGACTGGTCCAAAGGGGCATAAAACCACTTATGCTCTGCTTGACAGCGGCTCCTCTATAACACTATGCGACAGCGCTCTGGCCGAAGAACTCGGTTGTGAAGGGACACCATCCTCCTTAGATGTGCAGTGGCTCAACGGTAAGACAACAGGTAATACTTCATCTTTATCTGTCGATTTAAAAATTCAAGGTTGTTCTACAGGTGCAGACCTATATTATTTAAATAACATCAGAACCTTTCCGAATCTCTCTCTCCCTACTCACGGATTATGCAAGAAGGAGACTCTTCTAAAGTGGCCGCAATTCGCTGGGTTAGAATTAGCTGGTGAGGCGGGGGGAAGACCTGAGATATTGATCGGGCAGGACAATTGGAAGCTTCTTGTCCACCACGAGGTGATTGAAGGCCCATGGGACGGTCCTGTTGCCACGCGAACGCGCCTCGGTTGGTCCCTACATGGTAACATCTCAACTAGTTTATCAAGTGCTAAGCAACGCGTTCTTTTCATTCAACCGTCTGAGGATTGGGACTGCTTGGACCGACTGATTAGGTCTTCGTTCAGTATAGAAGATTTTGGTGTTAAGATCACGGAAAGCCTCGAAAGTCGGGACGACAAGCGAGCTAAAGGGATAATGGATCTAGTGACGCGAAAAGTATCATCTACTCGCTGGGAAACGGGGCTGTTATGGAAAGATGAAGCCGTGACTCTGCCAGACAATAGGCATGCCACATTAAAACGCTTGCGGGTTGTAGAGAAAAGGATGTATGAAGATCCAGAGTTTGCCCAGCAGTATGTTAAGAAGATCGACGACTACTTAAATAAGGGATATGCTCGCTTACTAACACCTGAAGAACAAAAGATGATGACCGTAGGAAAACGTGTCTGGTACCTACCCCATCTTGCTGTAACCAACCCTAATAAACCTGGGAAAGTACGAGTGGTGTTTGATGCGAAAGCAAAGGTTAATGGAGTGGGTTTAAATACTTGTCTTTTAAAAGGGCCAGACATCTTTAACCCGATTATCGGCATTCTATGGAAATTCCGTCAAGGTAAGATTGCTTTCAGCGCTGATATATCCGAGATGTATCTTCAGATTTTAATCCGTAAGGAGGATCTTCCATCTCAGCTCTTCCTGTGGAGAGGCATGGATCGTAGCAAGCCACCTAGTACCTACGTGATGCAAGTCATGTTGTTTGGTGCGGTCTGTTCACCGTTCTCAGCCCAGGACGTACGCAATCGTAATGCTATGCCATTCCAAGACACCTATCCTCAGGCAGTCGATGCGATCCGACATAAACACTACATGGATGATTACCTGGATAGCGTTGACACGATAGAGGAGGCACTCGCGCGAACCAAGCAAGTGACAGATATACACAAAGAAGGGTCGTTCCTCATGCATGGCTGGCTGAGCAATTCTCGCGAAGTGATGGAGTATGTAGGAGCCACTGATAGCGTGAAACCATTAGGCGAGCAGTGTTGTCCTCTAGATCTCCCGGAAGGAAGGGTGCTTGGTTTGTATTGGGTACCAACAAGCGATGTCTTCGAGTTCAGGCTTCGTTTTAACAGATGCGATTCCGAAGTCATGAAGATGAATCAGTATCCAACCAAAAGAGATGTGACAAAGGCTATCATGTCAGTGTATGACCCTTTAGGGTTTCTAGCCTATATTACCGTCCGCCCGAAAATCCTGATGCAAAATATTTGGAGATCTGGAGTTGGATGGGATGACGAGATTCAGGCAAAGGATTTTGCAGAGTGGCATAAATGGATAAAAGATCTGAAGAAAATCGAAGAAGTTAAAATTCCGCGATGCTACGATGGCTGTGTGCTACAGGCTGAGGAGATTCAGCTACACACCTTCTGCGATGCGAGCGCCGACGCTTTTGCCGCGGTTGTATATTTCCGCAGTACGTGTGGAGGCGAAGTCTATACTAGTATGGTTATAGCGAAAACTAGAGTAGCCCCCTTAAAACCTACTACCATCCCTAGGCTGGAGCTACAAGCGGCACTACTGGGAAGTCGGTTGGCCAAGGCTGTGGTTGAAGGTCATAGTGTCAGAATTACATCGTCACACTTCTGGTCCGATTCGCGCACCGTGCTGTGCTGGTTAAGGGCTGATCCGCGACGATTTAAACCTTTTGTCGCGCACAGAGTCACAGAAATTGAAGAGCTGACGCTCAACGGTACTTGGCGCTGGGTGCCTAGTGCACAGAACCCTGCCGATTTAGCAACAAAGAGCTACGCTGAAGCTGATTATCGTGAAAGGCTTTGGCGATATGGGCCTAATTATCTGCGAGAAAACAAAGAAGCCTGGCCTCAAGAAGCGTCCTCCCAGGCCAATGAACTTATCGGACAGGAAGAAGTTAAGAAGCCAGTTTTGGTATGCATAGCCTGCCCCTTGAGCAGTGTGTTGCCCGACGTTAACCGTTTTTCATCCTGGTTACGATTGGTAAGAGCCACCGCCAAAGTCCTTCTAGCCGTGGAAAGATTCAAGCGAGTTTCAAACGCCGTTAACGTTACCGCCTCGGACATAAAGCGGGCAGAAGTCCTATGGTGGAAACATGTTCAGAGAGAATCCTTTAGCTGTGAACGCGAGGCTCTAGAGGCAGGGTTAGCGATTGGAAAAGGTAGTCGCCTGCTCACTCTTTCTCCTTATTTAGACGAAGAAGGAGTGATACGTATGAAAGGGCGTATCCAGAAGGCCGAAGGAGTGGAGTGGGACGTTAGAAACCCTGTGATTCTTGACCCTGAACACCAGTATACGCGTCTCCTAATAATGCGATATCATGTCAGCGCTGGTCACGCAGGTCGTGAAATGGTATTGAATGAGATGAGACAGAAGTTCTGGATCTTGCGAATGCGTCAAGCAGTGCGAAGTGCTTGGTCTTCATGTCAACACTGCAAGAATAAGCGAGCTAAGCCTTTAGTCCCGGAAATGGCGGATCTTCCAGCAGCACGGCTTGCTCACCATCAGAAGCCTTTCTCGCATGTTGGCGTGGATTACTTCGGTCCATATGAGGTGGCGGTTGGACGAAGGCGGGAGAAGAGGTACGGCGTTCTCTTTACGTGCCTGTGCGTGAGAGCTGTCCATCTTGAGGTTGCTCATTCTCTATCTACAGACAGCGCCATTATGGCAATAAGAAGGTTTATCGGACGGCGAGGGGCTCCTCTTGAGATGTGGTCCGATAACGGGACGAACCTTCGAGGCTCCGAGCGAGAACTCAGGGAAGCGCTTCTGGCTCTGGATCAGACACAACTGTTTCAGGAGGCTAGCATACGTGGTTTTGAATGGAAATTCATACCCCCGGCCGCCCCCCACATGGGAGGGAGCTGGGAGCGATTAGTAAGAAGTGTGAAGGTGGCTCTCAGCTCAACGCTGAAAGAGAGAGTCGTCAGGGATGAGGTGCTTCTAACTCTACTGGTGGAAGCCGAACATATGGTGAACAGCCGTCCCTTAACTCATGTTCCGGTAGAGCCGGGGGAGAGCGAAGCGATTACCCCTAATCATTTTCTTTTGGGATCATCTAGTGGAGCTGCAGCGCCTGGTGAATTCAACGACGATGATCTTGGGCTGCGAAAGCAATGGCGAATTGCACAGCGCTTAGCGGATATGCTCTGGAGCAGGTGGCTCAAGGAATATCTACCGACACTGGCCAAGAGAACAAAGTGGTTTCAGCCACAACCACCACTCGCTGTGGGTGACGTAGTTGTGGTCGCCGACTGCAGGTTTAGGCGAAACAGTTGGCCCAAAGGCGTGATAGTTGAAGTGTACCCAGGTGGCGATGGAGCAGTACGATCAGCGATGGTCAAGATGAACACCGGCACCCTGAAGAGACCTGTCGCCAACCTGTGTCGACTGGACTTGCGGCACACTGATTCGTGACCTTCGTCACTCCGGGGGGAAAATTGTTAAATGTTTAATTTAAATATTTTTCGTTATGACAGATTTGACGTCACATGTCATATTATTGTTTTTTTCTTGTTATATTAAATGAGTATTTTGTGCGGAACCCCTCGCGTACGAGTTTATACTTTAGCTTAACATTTCTAGTATCTTAGCAGTTAACAACACAGTTCTTTGCAAGTAACAGAACAATCTGGTTAATTTCATTCCGCACCGATACATTCATAAGGTACATTGAAATAATTAATAAAACTATTAAAATTAATTATATCAAATACAATTATTTCATAATTTATTCCAGCTAAAAGAAGGCAAGAAATGATTGCCTGTTTCAAAACTAGAACTGTGACTGGAATGTGTATTGTCATGTGCTAGTAGCTCGCACAAGACCTATCATCCGGATGATACTAGCATGCTGTTTCACTGGCAAATGTACACAGCATCTGCTGCATGACATCTACTGACGTGTTGATAACTCGCCACTGGCATGCTTTTTTACTAGCATGTGTATTTCCGCCTTATTGCTGACCTGATGTCCACCCCTCTAACGTCCATGGGGCTTCCATAGCATGTCCAGTAGGATATGCTAGGGACAGTTATAGGACATATTCTGGATGATTAAAATTTAAATTTTTAAAATAATTAAGAGTTATGACAATAATCATATTATGTATAATCAGCTACGGCAGTTTCAGTATAAATACTTAATGTTGGACCCCTATGATATGAATTTAAAGTACTAGAAATTTTGATAGAGATTTGAAAGCCGGTATCTACAATATGTCAGTCTGACGCTCTATCCACTCGGCTAAGAGTCATTTCAGATTTGGTGCAATGAATACTTAAACCTTACATCATAAATATATAACTTTGAAAAATAATATATTTTAGATTGTTTCATTATAGCTTTCACTGAAACATCATCCTTTGTATAACGTAAATAAATCCACTTCTAATTAAATCTGTTAACATTTTTTAATAAAAGCAAAAAGTTTTAGAAATTATAACTCATTCATAGGATACCTTTAACTGAGCATCCCGTTAAGGATATCATATCCATAGGATACCCTTAACTGGACATCCCGTTAAGGACATCCATAGGATATCCTTAACTGGACATCCCGTTAAGGACATCCATAGGATTCCCTTAACTGGACATCCCGTTAAGGACATCCATAGGATTCCCTTAACTGGACATCCCGTTAAGGACATCCATAGGATTCCCTTAACTGGACATCCCGTTAAGGACATCCATAGGATTCCCTTAACTGGACATCCCGTTAAGGACATCCATAGGATTCCCTTAACTGGACATCCCGTTAAGGACATCCATAGGTAGGGTTATCATACGTCCGGATTTGAAACATCTGTCCGGTTTTGCGTCCGGATTTGAGAAATGTCTTGATTTTACTTAGATTAATGGAAAACGCAGCAAAAGCGATTACAGGGTCTATTTGGACGCCTGAAAGAGGAAGATTACCTCTGTCAGTTGTAAAAGTGTTTCTTATTTCCTTTTGAGTTTATTATTTGCTTTAATATTAAAGCAAATTCTATAATGACATGCTCAGAATTCCGCAACAAAATCAAAAATGACTACAAGCCTTTTCTAAGGAAAATTAGTTCATCTGAAAAGTACGAAGCAAGAACTGATGAAGAACCTATCCCTGGACCCAGCAAAGACAAGCATAAGTTGAATATCATATTAATAAATAAATATTAACAAATATTGTATTAATAAATAATTTGTAACTTATTTATTTTCCTAATTATACATAAAAAAATTATATAGAGATATATATATTTTTTTCTTGACCTCCCCCCTCCCCCCCGGGAGTTCCCTCTGTCCGGATCTAGCCTTCATAAATTATGGTAACCCTATCCATAGGATACCCTTAAATGGACATCCCGATATGGATATCAATAGGACATCCTTAGGATGACCCATTGAGGTATCCAAAACGGGATAACCAAACGGGAACCAATGGATAAACGATTATGGACAGGATAAAATCTGGACAAAAGGATGTCTTTTTGAACAGTTGTGCTACTTGGTTATAACTTAAGTTAACTAAAAATTATTATTGCGTACTTCGGCTAGGATGTAATATATTTAATTTGGGTGTTTAGCAGTATATAATGTATACACTCAAATCGATTTTTTATTTAAATGTATATGCTTTAAGATAATTTCTAAAAATTAAATTATTTTTAGGCATTTTCAATTACCTAGCTATTTTTATTTGTTGTTAATACTTCACATCTTTGTAAAAAAAAATGTATTATTTTCTCTCTTTCTCCTCCAGTTACATCTTTTTAAGGATAATCTTAAGTATAATCATTTATTAAATTTAAAAATAACGTGGTTTCCTTCTCCTCTAAATTTTCTTTAATTAAAAGGTTTTACCTTCTTCTCTTTTTAATATAAAACCAAAATAACAGAATTCCTTGGAATAAGAGATTCAATGAAAATTAATGTCGAGGACCAAAAATACAAAAAGAAGAGATTTATTTTATCCCGAGGGCTTGAAAGTAAAAACCATTGGATTCCAATTTATAAGCATTATCACTGGGAGCTCCTACTCAGAAGTTATTTCATGTTTGACCGCAGTGGAGCGACACCGTAGTCAATTCTTTCCTCACTCACTAGACTAAACCCCAAGAGTCGTACTGAGAGACCGAAATTTAGAGTAAGTTTATTTATTTTTTTTTTTTAGAAATACCTAGGGGCTCAACTCAAAGACAATTTTTACACTAGAATAAGGAAATCTCTCCTATTTTTGTATATACGTTCTCCTGTATATGTTGTCTCTCCTATTATCCTATTTTTGTATATATTTAGTTTTATTAATCAGTTTAAATATAGTTGACGATGCCAAGATGCAATATGTATATAAGCTATCCAGAACAAAACCGAAACATTTCGGAATCTTATTGGAATTTTGGCACCGAACAAAAAATCTCTATGAAAATAGACTAGGAACAGCTTTGTTTTCGAGATATTCGTAAAAAAAAACAATTAATAATTTTAGCGAATTTTCGAAGAAAATTAAGATATTGCAATGGCCTAAAAAGTTTTGTAATGTGAATATTTGAAAATTTTCTCCATGGAAATCCGTTTTAGACCATTCTGAATCGATTCCTGAAATTTAACACTTTTTATGTGTATGTGTCACTCCAGACGATATCTCGCCCTAGGATGCACTTCAAATATCCAAACAAATTTGTCAATAATATCAAAAGAGAGGATGAGTTCGTTGGCTAGAATTTTTGGGGTTCATTTAGGGGTCAAATTTTGACAATTTAGGGCCAAAAAATAGCATACAAACGTGTTTTTTCCATTTTATCCCTCTCTTATTGAAGCGAGCGCAAGCGAGCTTCTTACATTCAACGAAATGTGCATCTTGTCTGTCTGTCTGTCTGTCAGTAACGTTTACGCGTGTGACGATAACTTGAGTAAAAGTTGACCGATTTAGTTGAAATTTGGTATACATGTTCCTCTTACTAATACTCAGGCTAAGTTCGTTGGACATCGTGATCCGTCCAAGAGTTCGCGCGCAACGCTCGCGTAAACGAGAGGTACAAAAATTAAATTGGAATTTCAGGACGGGAAAATATTCTATCATCATCTATTCGATGAGACGAACATTTTTTTCAAATAATATTTTTTACTAAAACCAACAGCGACACCGCTATGACTTAATAAAGATCGCTAAAACTATTAAAGCGGACCTAAACGTTTATAATAGAGAAAACAACCTTTTTACCGATATCTTACGTTCTAACGTTACGATTTTAATAATACTTCATATACACCATCTAATGCACAATTGAAACAGGCATGCAAAATTTCAACTTGATACAAGCAGAATTCTTTGCGTAGTGAAGAGATACATTTATAATAATTGTTTAAAAGCTACCAAGGTGGTGAAGATTGTTATAGTCGTATAGAGTATAGGTTATAGGTTTGTTTAGGATGTAAAGCTTTGTACCGAGTACCCACACTACCCTCTTCCACTTATCTTCAACTATGACATTCATCATGATTAATAAATTTCAATATTCAGTATTTCATTGCAATACGCTCGCTTCAATGATAGAGCCACGCGATGCCTAGTATGAAAATATGACAAAAGAGTACATAACAACAATGTTTGGTTGAGGTAGCGTATCTGGAGCATCATGTATAGAAATGCAAAAACTAACAAATATAATGCATATATAATTAAAGTGTTTCTTGTATATTGATATAAATTGCATTATTTATGTATTCTTTTTCATTCCATACTCTCTCGAAAAACCAAATACGCTACATCGAAGCCCAGTTAATCTACGACAGATACATACGCCCAAGATTCGCAAAATCGACCTGTATACCGCTGGGTCTCAAAATAAAGGACTGGATATGGAAAATGTATAAAGAGAAAACTTATGAAATGGAGAAGAATCCATAATTGGTGCATTTTTTATCAATATACAGAAAAGACTTTAATTATAATATGTGCCAGTTTTTTTTTCATTTCTATACATAATGCCCCAGATACGCTACCTCAACCGATTTCTTTGAAAATTCGGTCATTAAGTCATGGTGCATGACTGGTCTTTTTTTTACCATAAAGTCATAAAGCACTTTAAAGCAAACCTTGTAGTTTAGAGCATCGAGTGGAACGAAATCCCAAATTTCAGATCTCTAAAACAAAACCCTGATTTCAGCAAAATCTCTAAGATCTACGACCCTGTTACTTTATTTAGAATTTATTCAGATGACCTCCTTCAACACTGTAATTCCTGAAGAATTTCAAATTAGGATTTTCTAGTACAGAGCTGGGATTGGTCTCATTCGACGCAGAATTTGGCTATTGACTCTCTACAAGGTGTTCTCTGAATAGTATTTGAGAATTTTAAGGATGAACGTCAAAAATATACGTTTTTAATGTTTTTTACAAAAAGATGTCTCGAAAATGAAGCTGTTTTGGTCTCATGTTCATAATAACTTTTTTGTTCAGTGTCACATTTACTTTATTGTTCTAAAACTCGGTTTTTTAGGAAATATGTACACATTTTATAGTTATTAAACAATATAATGGTGTTCTGTGTTAAATGTATATTATTGATATTATGTTATACCACATTTATGGAGATATTTGTGCCAAGAAGTTTACTGATCATCTTCAAATGTTGAAGAAAAATTATGGACGATCGCGCAATCGCTACCGAAATCTAGAACGGCAGCGTGAACTAGAACGTTGTCCAACTCACTCTCGCTGCCAAACATGAACGTAAACAGAACAGGGGCGTTTACATACACGTTCTCAGAATACACGCTGCCACCCTCACTGTTTCAAGCGCATGTATGTGTTAGCCCCAGGGCCGTTTCTAGGTGTTTTAGGTGAGAATTTAAAAATACCCCCCCCCCCCCCATTTTCCAGGCATGAAGAATTAATGCATTTAATATTAAAGAACTTCAAGCTGGTAAGCCATGTCGTTTTCTATTGAAATGGTGGCTAGTCCCACGAGTCTCTCTTGGCTTAATTTGAGTTTTGACAAACTCCTTTTCTCACTTGCCACTGATATCGGTCGTATCAAAAGGATACGAAGAGCTACGATCAAATTAGGAAAACCATTTTCTTACTTGTTTTGACACATATTCTGATTTAGAATTTTACTGTATTCGATGACATATTCCTGAAAGTTCAGAGCAGAGCCCTGCCCCGTCAATATCCTTTATAAAAGATAGGGTCTCTCGTCTCTCCAGGGCAACGCTGAGTTAGATCCATGAGTTGTTTGAAAGATTGAAAGCTTTCATTGAGGTGGGGTGACCATAAGTAAGTTTGTCCAAAACGGGACAAAGAAATAACCGGGGGGGGGGGGGGGGGGGGGGGTTTGAGGGAAAAATAACTGCATATTTTTTCAGGCAAATTTTTATTTTAATTTTCACAAAATTAAAGTAAGAAGTAAAATACGAAACAATTTAGTAAAAATTGTTTACTCTCAATAGTCAGAACTAATAATAATTTTTATAAAAATTTAAAAAAAAAGTGAAAAAACTACTATGGTAAAATAACATAAAAATAGGAAGGTACGAATTACATATATCTTAAAATTCCCGATTTTAAAATATTAGGAACTTTTTAAAAATATCAGTAAACCTAAAATTCGAGGCGGATTTTTTTTCTCAAATTTTAAAGTATTTAAAGCCGAAGAAGTTCGGCTTAAATTCGAATTACGGTAGTGACGAATCATCTGAATCGATAATAACTTTAAATTGATAATTACTACAATTGAATACATATTTACTAAGATTGAAAACGTCTCATGGCGTACGGGACAGTTTTTCATTATATCCAGATCTTCTGGATAAAATGTCCCTTTTCCTGAAAACGGGACTTTTTTGGAAACCGTCGGGACGCCTTCAAAAGATTAAAAAAACGGGACTGTCCCGGCCAAAACGGGACGTATGATCACCCTACATTGAGGTCACTTATATTATATATAGGAAACCAAATAATCTTGCGATTTGAAAATAAGTGTGATTAAATTAGTATTGTTTAGGAGTTTAGGTAATACATATTTATTGAATTGTTTTTAAGGTCTGATAATGGCCATTATTGGGCGAAATATTGTTAATAAATTATATAAATTGTTAAATACTATTTTTTTATTATATCATCCCTAAAGACCCTGAAATAGAAAAATATCGGACAGAGACAACTCAGACAAAATCGTACGAATTCATAATTACTTGCCCCAATGTTTTCCGTTTATTTGATTTCGTTGGTACACTTAATTATTATTGAACATTTTATCAAAATATATCATAAAAATAACTTCTCCTCGGCGCGGAATCGAACACGGCCTCTCTCCCTCCACGTTTAAAGCTATTTTGTCAAGAAATAAATTTTTCCCGGGAAAACGACTTATATCGTTGGATTCAAATTAAAATGGACTGTATTTTAGAATTTTTTTAATCAAAATCGTCGAAACTGTGTTTGAGAAAAAACAAATTTTCACGTTTTTTTGGGAGGATAGCGGCCCCAAATTTCGAGCTAAAATTAATTTCTCGATTTCGCCTCGGGGCGTGATTTGAACTTGTGTGCCAAATAATAATTTTATTTAATCCTTTTATCAATCTACATTATACATGTACAATTTTTTTTTTTTTTTTAATTCATTTCTATTTATAATAACATTTTTTTTTTTTTTTTTTACCGCCTAGTATTGCCTAATGGTAGAAACGGCCCTGGTTAGCCCTTGTATTGATAAAATAATTAAAAATTAAAACCAATAGGGCTCTTTTATTAAAGACATGTTGACGTCAAATGCGCTCTTGCCCTTGATATCTTCTTAGTGTGTATTTTCTTGGTTTATCCTGGGCATTTGTTAGTACCTCTTCTCTTAAATGAAAAGATATCTCCTTCGATGTAGTCATCCCCTTATATAAATATAACTTATAAATAAAAAAGAAATAGGATTTTCATATAACAATGTATTCAATAAGTAACATAGCTCATAAAAACATGTTTTTTGAGTATAAATTAACTAATTGATTAATATAATAAATATTAATATATTAATTAATTTTTAAGTAATGTATTTTTTAATTTTAACATTCATTTATTTGATTGAATGATTTTTTTTGGTATACAGAGTCTATATGTGCCAAGTTTCAGCTCGATATGATGACTGGAAGAGAGTTAATTAGCAATCCAAAGATTTTGTCGACAGCCACATCCAAACAAAATCGAAGTTAGGATCAGCAAAAGTTTCGACATCGCGTGACTGTACAGATTGTTAGCGTCAATAAAGCAGTTACTGCTAACTTTTGTCCTATTTAATAAACCTGTGGCTTATATGGGTAAACCCTCTTCGGGTGCCTCGCTCGATAAATATCATTAGTAAATAAATATCATTAGTCCTGTAATAACCCTGGCAGTTGATCGGGACTAAAACCCAAAAGAAAAAAAAAAAAAAAAAAAAAAACAGGTTCATCTAAACTTTTTCAAGCATAACTTAAACAAGTATATGCCGTTGAATAACATGTCGGGAAGGCTATAATAGTTAATGACCTGAAGTTGTAATCCGAGTAGAGAAATTCCCTCCGGAAAATTTTTAAACACCTCGGTAAATATCAACGTAGAACGTAAATATCAATTTGGAGGAATAGGTCGGAATATTCTCAAAGGTCTTTGATGTCGAATTCATTCCATACGTCAACGGCATGCCTGTACTCGACCTCACTAATGCCCGATTTGTTTTGCTTACTGTAGACAGCTCTCTTGAAGGCGAAGAGCTCTCGTTCTCGTCTAGTTCACTCATGCACTTGTAGGGTATGTGCTCTTTCCGCATCAGCAAAACCAGCTGCATTGCCAGCTTAGAGTTTCGAATGGTTGGAGAAACAATCAGGTGACATCGTTTTGACATGACTAATTTGGACGATCACACCCGTAATCACTTTAATCACACCCGTAAAGTTACCAAGTTCACGTATAATAAATTTATCTTCGTAACCTTATCCAAATCGAAGTGGTGAAAAACTGGCAAACTGGTTGGCCGCGTCTGGAACACCTTTGTAAATAATGGCCCAGTTGAAATCGGTATCTCCTCCTTACGTACGTTTCTCTTTACATACAGATCAAAGGACATTATTTGATGTTCTTGTTTTTTTATTTTTGTAGGATCGTTAATGTCTGCTTACTACATCAGTTGATGGAGATTCGCATTTAGTAAAACTGTGTAACTTATCGCTGTTAGGAGACAGGATAATTAGGCGTGGAAGGTAACGGCTAGCTGGAGACTGGAGACGACGATACTCTTCTAGCACTAGTTAACAGTACCGAAACAAAGTACTGAGTCACTGACACTGACACTGAACACTGAACCCGAATCCATACCGCCCGTTACCCTCCTCTGTCCCCCTACCATCAGTCGACTATAACCTCGAACAAACCGTTGTGTTCAACACCGGCACCGACCAGTGGCGTATCCAGCGGCTAGGTCTGGAGGGGGCACATTATAGGTCAGTTTAGATTGGAGGGGGGGGGGGGGATTCGTAGTGGAAACAAGAAAAGGGAACTACTTATTCAACAAAGCAGCTCCCTTCCGCCCCCCCCCCCCTCCCAAAAAAACCGCGCCCAAGTAACAATAGCTGGTTTAGAATGTATTCTTTAGAAAATGTAATGCTGATGCTTACGGCAGTACAATATCTTACTGTAAGTCATGGGCGTCGTCTGCAGTTAATTATTGGAGGGGATCTATGGCGGGGGTCGGGGAAAATTTTGAAAATATGACCTCTCAAAACAGCACTTTTATGCATTTCTGAGGTGAAATTGAATATGAGGTGAATGTAAAAATATGTATTAAAAAAAAAAAAAAAATACGGCGTTTTTTTTTTATTTACTGTATTTTTTTATGTCTGGGGGGGGGCACGTGCCCCCTGTGCCCCCCCCCCCCCCCCTGGATACGCCACTGGGCACCGAACCACGTAGGTACTGCGGGGTCCTAAGCAGAGAGGATTTGCTTTCGATTTTACTGTAGTTAACAGAACAAATGATATTGATCAATTCTAAAAAAAGGAATAAACAGGTCAAGTGTGTGCTAGTGAGCACACAGCGAGGGTCCGTAGGCCACACTGTATAGTTTAAGTAGTACCTATTGATGGTGTTTTTTAAAATGCTAAAAAGCTTACTTTGAACTATCCTATGGGTCTGATATTCTCAAAACACATAAATAAACTTCCGATAAAGTATTTTTTTGACACTGAATCAGACTACAACCATATAAATACATCGAAAAGACTATAATTATAAAAAAAAAAAAAAAACGGACTGACACACTCAGGAAAATATAAGGGTCCTTGGTTTTGCCTATGGACCCTAAAAACTCTATTTATTGGGGGTAAAACTGAAAAAAAAAAAAAATAAATAAATTTAAAAAAAAAAAATGTTTGTTAAGTGTTTGTTGAATAGCCCTGTAACTTCGAAATGAAAATATTTTCGAAAAATCATCTAGCTGTAGTAATTCTTAAAATAGTCCAAGGAATAACCTCCTAAATTTGTGTATGGTAGGTCATAATCAGCCCATCGTTGGTCCCATATTAATTTTTGCCGCATTTTTAGTATATATAGGTACCCTTTTGTATAAGCATTTTTAGGCTATGGTAGTGTATCAAGTTTAAAAAATAAAGTGTGTTATCAAAAAGAAATATGTTATGTTTACTTAAGTATTTCTCTTAGATATTTTGATAATAAGCGAGCTATTTACTGCTGGTGTGGATGAAAAAATCTAACTATTAAATGTATAAAAATATGTGTATACAAGTAAGGCGCGCTTCACGTAAGTACGTGGGGGTGATAATCGCCGGTTTCTGTACATTAAAGTTAATATTATTAAGTGTTATATAATTAAACTAATTTTAATAGTAATATTCTATTTCTACTCTTCAAGACCTTTAAATTGATGTATAACATGTTATGGTAACTAAAACAATGTTTAGTCCCCCACCATATTGGCCACCACCTTGAACATTTTAATAATTGCATATTCTTTTTCTACACTTCAAGACCTTTAAGTTGATGTATAACATGTCATAGGTCATAGTTACTAAAAACTTTTTTTAGTCGCCCGCCATATTGCCCGCCATCTTAAAAATATTACGTATGAAATTTTAATTGTTGCATATTCTTTTTCTTCATTTCAAGATCTTTTAATTGCTATATAACATGTCATGTCCTCCTCATAATACATTCATTTTCTGTACGTTACTATATTTTATGATTATTTTATTTTAATGTAGGTTAGTGGAGCCTGACTAAGGTACAATGCTTCAGGCTGGTTTAATGTTAGGTCTATTCTGTTTCGGATGTCAACACATGAGTCTTCTTGTGTCTGTGAATCGAATACTTGATTATGCCTTGAATTCCGGTGAGAACAGCAATGCTTTCCTTCTCGGCTCTTTCTTAGCTAAAGGTATATAGATTGGTTAAATTTGAAATAATTTTTTTAAGTTATATTTTAAATTATAACTTAAAAGAAATAAATGACTCAAAAATGAAGTAACAATAACATAAAGTTACGGAATGTTTGGGTGAATAATGAAAAACATAAAATCGCAAAAATATAAAATCATTTATTTTACTACGTTTTTATTAGCTTGCTTTCTTGTTTGTTTGTTTGTCCGGTACAAATCTGGCAATCGATGTATAACTAACTTCCCGAAAAGCTAAGACATTTGAAACTTTTAGCACCGCTCAGAACACGATGACAATGCATTATTTTAATACTTTTAGCCATCTTTCAGCAGAATTTAATTGGTTTTCAGCAATTTTGCTGTATGGAAAGTTAGTTCGGAAAAAAATCCGCAAGTTATTTTATTTGTTTTGCCATGTCCCATATTTACAATCTTTATTTTGACGGGTTTCAAATTTGTGATTTTTATAAATAAGAGATAAACATTGAATGACAGCAAAACAGGAAATATATCGATTATATTATTTCAAATATATCGATGGCACAGTTTAGATTTGGTGTTCGGGAGATCCGTTATACAAACATTTTTGTCATTATGTGAAGTAAATAAATTCGGAACTATTTTTTTTTTTTTTTTTTTTTTTTCACTACCATTATATATTATATAACAATAACAATTATATTATCAACATTACATACGATTCAATAGAAAATTTAAAAACGTAGTATATAAAAAGTTATTTTTATCTTGAAATTTTTACACTTTACTATAAAAAAAACTCATGTCATTATACTTTGTTATTCTGACAGCGCGGGAAAATAGAAAAAAACGGAGGGGAGCCAATGAGAGGTCGAGATTTTGGCGGGTAGTAGGTCGGGCCCAAGATATTCTACTCATCTTGGGTCGGGCCAACTAGACAAACAAAAATATCACTGGATAACCTTAAGATAACCGCCTAGTGGTTTTATTTTTTCCCTTACATAGGCTGGCTAATCTGAGCTGTCAGATTTACTAAGTATAATGGCTTGGGTATAGCTTGGATGACAAAGGTAGAAGGTGTTGGTAGTAAATGGGAGGGGGGGGGGCAGAATTTTTTTAATTCTCGCCTAGGGCAGCAAAACACCTAGTAACGGCCATAAAGACAGGCATTTCTAAGCATGGATTACCATAAATTTAAAATTTCGGGTCTTTTCTGTTAATCCCCCCCCCCCACTCCTACCGGGCGCTTTTTCGCATATGAAGGGTGAGACCCTATTTGTTATGGGGTATTCAGATTTCCCACACCTGTCTTGTGCACAAAAAGCTAAAAAATCACGAGTTAGGGTGATTACCTCATTATTTATTGTTATATATGTATATAAACACTTTTTTCAACCTTTGTCGAAAAGAATGATGTGAAGATATTGTTATGTCATTACAGTTTTAAGGAAAAAACAATCAGTCTAGTACATATTATAGTGTAATAGACGCTACTTGCTACTGCCCACTAAAAAAAAAAATGTCCCTGTTCGATCTTGTCCTTGCGATCGACTCGAAAGAGACAGAGTTAAATATCATTTCAACCCATATTTTATCAATATTATATTGTTTTGGACAAAAGTCGAAAAAAGTGTTTTTATATATTATATATATATGTATCAACAAATAATGAGGTGATCAACCTATCGCGTGGCTTTTTGTGCACTAGACAGTTGTGGGAAATCTGAATGCCTCATAAAAGTTGTAGGGAGCAACCCTTTATATGCGAAAAAGCGCCCGGTAGGAGTGGGGGGGATTAACAGAAAAGACCCAAAATTTCTTATTAACTTGTACTGTCTTACTATTAAAGTTGTTCATTCTAATTTCAGCTCAAATTAAAGCCTCTGAAGAAATTACAACAGACAGATATCAAGTATTCGAACTTAACAGGATCTCTTATAAACTTGATTTGGTTTTAAGTCGCTCAGTCGGATTAATAGATCCTCAAGCTGGTACGGCGAGTAGAATTTTTAATTAATAGTTAATAGTTTTTTATTCTTTTTTTCCACGATAAAAATCCACTTCTCTTATTAATAATTTTATTGCTTATACGTCGCGTCAGAGAGGTTACGTAAAAGTGACAAAGGTTGCTGTGACGTCATGCGCCCTCCACGATTTTTCGTCAGGTTATCTTTTCTGGCTCATAACAAACCATTGTTTACTAGAGTTCTGTAAGCATTTTATAGTTTTTTCCTCTTTTCATTCTATTAAAAGCTTTTTTAACCGTTTTTAACCTTATCATATATTAGTAACATCATTAATAAGCCAACAAATGTATACATTATAGATGATAAAACAAATAATTCTCACAAATAACTCAAATAAGATGTAAAATAACACTTACAGATGTGCTCTTTTTACTCTATTAAAAGCTTTTTTAACCTTATCATGTATCACTAACATCATTAATAAGCCAATAAATGTATACATTATAGATTATAAAACAAATAATTGATTAAAAAATAATAATAAAATAGCACTGATAAACCCCACCTATATCCAATGTTATGAGCCAGCTAACCTAACAACACACACTTTTTTACGTAAGTGACGTCACACTTCCCCGGCGTATTAGCAGTTAGCTTCGATTCTAAAATTAAATATGTCGTACATATTTATCATTTACAGTAAACAAGACAAATGTGTTGAGAAATGTAGATAAAGTACAGAGACTGGAAGAGAATCATCTGAACTACACGCTCACTGATAAGAGATACGTTGAGTTGGGAGTACCATCTAGATATGAATCAGATGAATGCATGCTGCCGCTTTTAGATGGATGCAAGCAACCAGCACATTGTTTGGATGAGTTCAGCAACACCTTCTCCACTGGATACTCTCTTATACACAGGGCACTCTTTCTCTCTATATTCAATCTGGTATGATTTAATTTTATTTCATATTTTTAATTGTAAATAGTATAATAACAATGTTTTTGCCCACTTTATAATCTAGCATGATAACTACCTTACTAGGAATGTTGTATTAGCTATTAATCTCATTAACTAGATCAGTGGTTCCCTCCACTGTGGTTTCTGGGGGCGATCGCCCCCAGGTTGGCGATCCGGGTTATCAGGGGGGCAACCAATAAGTGAGGGGCGATTTAGGGGCGATGAGTATTCAAAGGGAAAATAGTAGGTACTGTACAGTAAAAGCAGTCAAACTTTTTTAATTTTTCCCGGTTCTAATTTAAATAAAGTAGTTTGATACCCCACTCAAAATTTTAAAAAAAATATTTTTTTCGTGTGACATGAATTATCCGCCATTTTGAATTTGAACAGATTATAATTTTGAGTTCACTATATTTTTCCTGTGTGCGCGTCAAAACGATCTTTGATAGTGGAAAGTTTCATGATTTTATTGGAACCAGTGTGACAGACAGACACAGGAACGAAACTATTAGTTTCACCAACTTTCGTTAGTTTTACCAATGAAAGTTTTTTTGAATGTCTTAGTTAATTATTTTACTTCTTAATTCTTTGAAAAAGAATGTATACATTTTATTTTTATTATTTTTGTTTTTATATTTTATTTAAGAGACCTTATGAAACTGTTTTATTATTTACACTTTACTTCAAATTAAAATTAGGCATACAATTAAAATTAAAGGGGGGCGATAGCTGTTAGACAACCTCTAGAAAGGTGAGATGAGCCGCAAAAGGTTGGGAACCACTGAACTAGATGTATGGTCCTGATTCTACAACAAAATTTTACTTGAATATACTAATCCCACGTTATATGAATGTATTGCAGATTTAGTATCAACTTTAAGCTGTAGACTGTAGAACCTCAGTATAACGGAGTAATTGGAGAAGGGGGGGGGGGGGGGGAGGCTAACGGTTCTCCATAATGATGAAAGTCTGGTACATAAAAAATAATTATTTTAAATAATAATGCAAAAGGGTGTACATAATTGAAAGTACAGTAGTTATCAATAAAAACGTATTTTACTATTCATAATATAAAATATTATAGCCTTAAACATTGGTTTAATAATGAAGCTCGTAGGCTTCCGCAGTTACAATTAGAATGAAGTTCTAGGTCTTTCAGTGGTGAGCCCGTCTCGAAGGATGTACGTCCTGACGTTTTGCTCCTAATGCTAGAAGCATCTTCAGGGTGTGACAGTTTGGTTTTAGTGTGCCGCTGCTCGAGCCAGATATAGGGTGAGTTCTGCGATTAGGTTTTAAAATTAAGATGTAGGGAAGCGCCGCCTCACCTAGAATATATAGGAATTATGGGTTTCCAGAGCAGAGCCGGATTTAGGCTTTGGCCGCCTGTAGGCTAGGGTGAATTTGCCGCCCCAATTATAGCACGGGCGAGGGGGGGGGGGGGGATGAAGCACGACTTATTTGCAAATCATCGCAATAAGCGGGGGTCCAGGGGCCCCGCAAAATTTAGAAGATTTATGAAGATCCTTGAAATTAAATTCCTACATTCCTACACCCAATAATTTAAAAGATATTCTAATATTTTTTTAAAATTACATATAAAGAGAAAGTATTGTGATTTCGTCAAATTAAATTTTGAGATTCCGATTGGATTTACACGTTTTGAGGTCCCAGGGGAACACCAAGTCACCGGAAAACCAAGCTGTTTATTACGAGTCTACCCGCGGAAGCCTACGCACCAAGTTAATTATTGTCATATTAACATTATAGTCAGGGTGCCAATAAAAAAAGTGGGAAATGAGGTATACATAAAATGTTTTTGTTGATTTTGGTTGTATTTAAGGTGTATTTCAAAAATCCGATTGATGCCACTCTGTCACCCTTGAGCAATTTGAGAAATTCAAGATGGCGGCCAATATGTACAAAATTATATGCTTTTGCGATTTTATTAGAATTTTTACAGTCATCATTACCTTTTTTAGGTTCATTGGAGACTATCTGCTCAATCATAGTACCATATTTGGTTAATGAACCTCACAGGCGTCGTCCCGGGAGGGGGGGGGGGCGTGTCCCCCTCAATGTTTAAGATTTAAAAAAGAATTTTGCCGAAAAACAAAAAATAAAATATCCAACCCGTTTTTACTTTTCTACATGTATTTTATTTTATTAATTGAATAAAATGTGATCGTTCTGAAGAACGAAAATTTGAAGCTATGTGATCGTTCTGAAGAACGACAATTTGAAGCTATGTGATCGTTCTGAAGAACGACAATTTTTACGTCTCTGATTTCAAAAATTCCCAGACAGAAATTAGGTTTAGACATCAGGGAACATTTTTGGCTCCTTGTCTGTCTATCGGTCTGTCGCTCAATTTTTGCGAACCAACATATCTTAAAAACTACACATTTGATATTGAAATTAGGATGGTAGGTCATAATTAGCCCAATTTTTGTTCCCATATATATTTAACCTTCTGCACCTATTTATTTCTCTTCCACATGCGCACAAACATACATAATTCGATGTTAGTCGTTATTAATATTTTTAAAATGCAGTAAATTTGCAGCAGCATAAGTCCAACCGCAACTCTGAACTTCCAATGGTTTCTCAGATATATAACACTTCGAAAATTGGCAGTTTTTTCCAAAATATTGAAATTTTAGGTATTGCGCTCGTTTCGGGCCGAATATCGGCATAAAACCGCTCACCTAGGAGAAAAGTAATAAGAAATGAGGTTCTATCAAATTTGATTGGCTTCCTTTTAAGCGGTTTCTGCTGACTTATCGAATAGGTGGAACCGGTGGCCGTTTAGGGTGTCAATGGATGCGTCCCCTCCATACATGGAGAAACAGACCCTTCTCCCCAGATTCGTCTTTCATATAGAACGCCCACAAAAATCAAATATTAAATTTTTTCGATTGCAACAGAACTATTGGGCCTACAGCCTTCGTTTGTACTGTCAAGGAAGCTAATTAAATTTACTACAACTTGATTTCTTATGAATTTTCTTGGAAGAGAGCGGTTTAATGCCGATATTCGGCCTGAAACGAGACCAATACCTAAAATTTTTTTGGGGAAAAAAACTACTACTTTTTGAAGTGTCATATCTCGGAATTGCTGCAGAGTTGCCGTTGGGCTAATGCTGCTGCATTAGCTAAAAATAGTATGTAATGTTATTACTAAAAATAGTAATAACAACTACCATCGAACAACATAGTAAACGAGTTATATGGCAACAATTGAAAGAAGCCCGACAATTTTTAGGGTCCGTAGGCAAAACCATGGACCCTTATATTTTCCTGCGTGTGTCTGTCCGTCCGTCCTGTCGCCTACTCTCACGGCTACACCTTTCGTCCGATCACTTTGAAATTTGGCATGTATATCTCTTGTACCTACCCACACATGTTAAAAATATAGCGACTTAAAAAAAACTTATGGGTTAAAATTTGTTTATTTTTTTTTCGTTACCGTGAGGGATATCATATGAAAGGGTACGTCGAGCTGATTACAAAAATATATAATTATTTGGTTATAACTTTGATAGGGTGAGCGTAGGCAGGTTTGAAGTGGGTGTGAAACGTGTCCCCCCACTCTACCTCGCTTATGTGAAGTGCAAAAAATCTGAAAAAAATCCTGAACATTCTTCGACCAAAAGTAAAGATAACACTTTTTGGAAATTTCGAAAAACATATTATTTTATTTTTTATTGACAAAATACGTTCTTTTATTATTATGGTCATTTCTATGTATTGATATGGTAGTAATCCGGTTCAGTGGCAACAAAATACTTAATAAGAACTTTGTTTATGTGTTTTGAGAATATCAGACCCATAGGATAGTGCAAAGTAAGCTTTATAGCATTTTAAAAACACCATCAATAGGGTACTACTTAAACAATAAGTGGCCTACGGACCCTCTTTGTGCGCTGACTAGCACACAGTTGACCTGTTTATTCAGTTTACTTTTGCTACGCAGTGAGCACTTTTTTTTCGAAGCTGCATTCTTAGGATCACATTACCCTAACTAGTCCTAACAACTTATCAAATACTACTAGCCCATAAAGCAAGTAAAACAGGGAAAAAAAAGGTTTTATTATAAATCCTTTATATTCAACCATTTATTTTCTAAGGGTAAATTAAATTGATAATTAATAAAAATTAAAGTATTCATTAATTTGTTAGAATATTTTTTTACTGGTACAGAGCCTTTGTGCAAAGTTTCAGCTCGATTGGACGACTGGACGTGAGTTAACTAGCCCTCCCAAGATTTTATGCCAATTAATTAATTAATTAATTTTATTTTTATTACTTTTTAAATTAAATTAATTAATTCATCTTTAAAAAGATAATTAATTAAATTTAAAAATTAATTATTAATTTATTTAATTAAAAAAGACATACGAAACATTTCTTGTTCCGTGTCTGTCTGTTGGTCTGTCCACAATTTTTGCGAACCAACAAATCATAAAAACTATACTTATCCAATTTTAATGAATTTTGGGTCATAATAAGCTCATTTTTGGTTCTATATAAGTTTCATCCTTATGCGCTCATTTGCTTGTCTTCCACATACTCACAAACATACAATTAATTTCACCTATATCTTCAAAAGTTCTCATATGATTTTTATGATATTTGGGTGGTTTGTCGAAAGTAGCCCGCAGATAGTCCCAGATTAATTTAAACCGTCTGCGCACTTTAAATTTTGCTAAAATGAGACATTAATTCATCTAAAAAATCAGAACAATTTTGTCAGATATAAAAACGGGGAAAATTAAATAATTTTTGACAATTATGGGTTGTAAATGCATAAGAACATTTATATACCCTATACTGAATAATGGATGGGAATCCTGCTTTTTTTAAATAAATAAAACATAATAAAATAACATACAAGTTTTATTCAAACCCATTCAAGACACTCAGATTCGTGCTCCTTGACATCAAAAACCTAAGAAATGATATATCGCACGCCCATATTGAATCTAATCAGAAAACCTTAATTTTTCAGTATTTACTTGCCGCCATTTTGATTTTCCGAAAATGCTCAAGGGTGACAGGGTGGCATCACTCGGATTCTTAAAGTATACATATTATTGAACAAAAAACCGTAAAAACATTTTATGTATACGTTAATTCCAGGTTACCATAAAAATAGCCATTTGGCACCCTGACACTTTCTCAAATAAAGAGAATGTACTGTGATCGCGCGAAAATTCGATTTTGAGATTTTGATGGATTTACACGTTTTGAGGTACCCTGAGTCCAAAAAAGTGGTTATTAAAATGTCTGTCTGCCGTCTGTCAGTGCAGATGCCTGGAGCCTTAACTACTGGGCCGATTTTGATAAAATGTATCATACATGTTTAGAAAAGTCATACCCCGAGGCGAAATTGATAAATGAATTTTAGCTCAAAATTTAGGGGCGCTATCCCCCAAAAACTCTGAAATAACGTGAAAAAAAATTATTTCTCGAAATGGTTCCGACGATTTTGATTAAATATTTTTAAAATTTAGTCTATTTAAATACGAATCAAACGATATAAGCCGTTTACCCGGGAAAAATCTAGTTCCTGTGAAAATAGCTAAAAACGCGGATGGACAGAGCCCAGGTTCAATTCCCCGCCTGGGAGAAGTTATTTTTATTATAAAATTTGATGAAATGTTCAATAATAATTAAATTTACAAACGAAAACTAATAAATGGAAAATCTGGGCTAAGTAATTATGAACTCGTATGGTAAATGATTATTTCTGTTAAAACGTTTTTCTGAGTTGTCTTGGACAAATTTTTCTACACTTTAGTGATCCTATAGATAAATAAATTAGATTAGACTCCTCGCTAGGTTGCTCAGGCAATTTTGTAGAGGTGTACACAGAATACCAACAATTATTTTCATATTAACATTATTACTTTCTCATATAAAGAGAATGTACTGTGATGGCGCGAAAATTCGATTTTGAGATTTTGATGGATTTACACGTTTTGAGGTACCCTGAGTCCAAAAAAGTGGTTTTTAAAAAATGTCTGTCTGTCTGTCGTCTGACGTCTGTCTGTCATCTGACGTCTGTCTGTCATCTCACGTCTGTCTGTCGTCTGTGCATACGCCTGGAGCCTAAACTACTGGACCGATTTTGATGAAATTTGGGTTACATGTTTAGAAAAATCATACCCCGAGGTGAAATCGAGAAATGAATTTTAGCTCCGAATTTGGTTGTGTTACCCCCCAAAAACTTGGAAAAAACGTGACAAAATAGACTGCCAATTGGTGTGGCACATGGCTTCCTCGCATCCTATCACGTACTTAAATGATTTTATGCTTTTACATATTTTCTAATGTGTTTAATTGTTTGCCCGTTTTTTTTAATCTGTCAAAATTGTTTTGATTTTTACTTGAATTAAATTATCAATTAAGCAAAAGTTAAAGAGCGCATACGGTTCAAATTAATCTGGGGCTATCTGCGCAGTACTTTTGATAAACTATAAAATTTTCATACAAATCAGATAAGTAATTTTGAAGCTATAAGTGTAAATTAATGTATGTTTGTGCGCATGTGGAAGAGAAACAAATGGACGCAGAAGGTTGAAACGTATATGGGACCAACAATGGGTTGCTGCTGACCTACCACCCAAATTTCATTAAAATTGGACGTGTAGTTTTTAAGATATGTTGGTTCGCAAAAATGAACGACAGACAGACACGGAACCAAAAATGATCCCTGATCTTTGAAACGGATTTCTGTCTTGGAATTTTTGAAATCGGAGACCTAAAACTTTTTCGTTCTTCTGAACGATGACATAGTTTCCGTTACCTTTGGTGAGTGCGGAAGCAAAATTATTTCTCGAAAACGGTTCCGACGATTTTGATTAAAAAATTCTAATGTGTAGTCCATTTAAATGCGAATCTAATGATATATGCCATTTTCCCGGGAAAAATCTAGTTCCTGAGAAAATAGCTTAAAACGCGGACGGAGGGAGCCCGGGTTCGATTCCCCGCCCATGAGAAGTTATTTTTACTATAAAATTTGATAAAATGTTCAATAATAATTAAATTTACCTACTAAAACTAATAAATGAGTCTATGAGAAAGTTTGTCTAAGTTGTCTCGGACCGATTTTTTGAAGTGAAACTTCTTTGGCGGCGGTAGAGTGAATTTTTTCATAGAGTGAAATCGTGTAACGAAGTTTGCGATTCGAGACTCGACCAAGTGTAACATTTTTACAGTTTAATTGTATTATTTCTATTTAAAGACCAGCATATCAAAACAAACATTTATTTTTATTGGAAAAAATGTGGTTGCCTTAGAGAAGTAATTTTTTTTTTTTTTCAATTAAATTTCCCATAACCATTTCTTAATCCTGAAATAATAAATTTGTCAAAAAATGAAAGAGAGCATTGCATCCTAGAACTTAAGTTTCACAGGGGCCCCCAAAAAGTTCTTGCGGGGGCCCCCAATGGTCTAGCTACGCCACTGTTCACTTCTAATGCGCGAGAGCCTCACACATGTTTTTTTGTATATATATTAGGTATTAATGAGTTTGTATAATTGAATTTATAATTTTATTATATATATATAAAAATATGTTGTTTTCTTGAATAAATACAAAATATTGTGACGATGCGAAATATTGTGGCGGCATGGCGCTGGAAGAGCTGCATGGTTACCACAGGTTTGATGGGGCAACAAAGTTGTAAGTTCGTACCCACATCGGCATCGTCACCATCTTTATGTTAAAATAACAACATATTGAAATACTACGAGCTTTTATCTCCGCCTTAATTTTGTGTCTATTATCTATTTAGTATCCATGTGGTTTACTAAATAGACACATTATAATAAATACCCTGACAGTGACAGTTTGTAAGGCCTCGGGAGACGTGTTCTAACCTCCCGGGCGGAAGTAAGCAGCGAGCCTCTCTTATGCCCGCCGTTAGGAGCAATCGTAGCAACCGCATTTTACGTTTGCAAGCAGAAGGTTGCAAAAACAGAGTGGTGCTGCTCACACCATACGTCGCTCAACTCTCTAGCCGCTCTTATCGCACCCAAGGCCTAACTTTTGCATCACAAATTATTATATGACTTTCGTACAAAAGTTTAGTTGGTAAATTTTGCCGCCCCTTAAAAATTTGCCGCTCTAGGCCGCGGCCTACTCGGCCTATTTAGAAATACGGCCCTGTTCCAGAGATGACGAGGGATCCCTGGTAGGATTTAGGATAGAAGGTGGGGAAAGGGAAAGGGAGGAAAAAGGGAAGGAGGGAAAAGAGGTTATTGGTGTTATCACTAATGGGGATTACCTTATGGAACTAACTCCAATATATAATTACAAAAAAATGGGTTTAAAATTATTTTCTCTATCATACATATATACAACAATATAAAAAAAAATACTTTAAAGCCTGGGGAGATCGGCAATACACCGGGTTGTTGGTGGCTCCCATAGTGAACTCCAAATAGGGTGGGGCAGAGGTTTAATAGGTTTAAATACCTGGCTCCGTAACAGTGTAGTTTTTACTGGGGACTACAGGTTGCGATAATGGCTTGGTTGAGTTGGTTCAGTTCCCGGTGCAATCCCTAGATCCCTGGTCTCAACTCTCAGGACTAATTCCGCCGGAAGTTATTTCCAGTTCCGCAGAAGTTGTGCCGGATAACACACAAAACGTATTCTCTGCCGTGTATCCCAAATGATTAGGGTGACCTCCGTAACTATCGAGTAGGTCCTGTAGAGATGCGAAGTAATCCGGCCACGGCTGATATAACTCAACCTCGTCACAGAGCCTCGCCCAGACTGACTATCCTAGAGCCCCCTCCTTATGTGCTTTTGTTAACTCCCTGGACCTCGGAACCAAACAAAACAGTCGTGCTAGGTAGGTCCCTGTTACTCTAATTCTCATACACTCTCACACATACACACTCCTAACAATAAAAACATTCATACCTACAATAAATTAAAAGAATTAATTTTACATAGATAAAACATTCCAAATAAACTCTTTGATCTAAACCGTGTTGCTTCCTACAAGCAATAAACCCGGGATAGATCCAAAGATACTATAAAAATATAGACCAATAAATCTTGGTTGTTACTAGGGGTGTTCATGGTATCCTTTGTTTAAGAGTTCAGTTCACACCTGTCTTAAACTAAGGATACCGCATGATTACCCCTGAAGATGCTTATAGACGCGGTCACCACCAGGAGACCTCATATGTTTAAAATTTGACAAATACTGAACAGAACCTGATGCAGGGTTTTGGATCAGGCGGCAGTTTGTGGAATTTCATAGTAATACTCTTCGGATGCTGTTCTCGAATGGCAATTCATTGAATTCAGACAATAACTCGCCTAGCTTGAAAATACTGATAAAAAAAACCTTTTTCTATTTGTTTTACAGCCCGTTATTGAGAGGTTCTACTGTAATTTCTCCAACATTTTGAAGTGAACATCTTTCCACACTAAAACCCCCATTCACGATCTGATTTGGTCGTACTGCAAGACTCGGACAAGCTAATGTGGTACGACAGATGAAATCAGTAATGGGTGGAATGGGTGTAAGACATTTTACTTCTTTCTTAATAGCTTATCAATTTATATATTTCCAGATGGAATGTGATAAGGACCAGACACATAATCAGGAAATAATGGAGAATATTGCCTCAATATGTTCCCAAGTGTTGTCAGAAAGTGAAGAGATCTCTTATTTAGGATTTCCTCTTACTCTGCAGGACTTGTATATTGAACAAGGTGAAAAGGTTTAACACAAATGATTGATTTATGAAATTAAAATGAGCTTCTTTATATGGAAAAAGTATGCATCAGTTATTATTACAAATGTGGCAATAGTATTAATAAAATCAAATAAATAAAAGTAGAGTACATTATGTTACCACTCTTTAAGTCTAGTATAATTCCAATAGAATTCTACTTGTAATAAACTTCCATTTCTTCTAAACTTTCCATTTGTTAGTTGCTGAAGGGTTTCATGGGGGCTGGCATAGCTGATGGTTAGCACACTAGCTAACTCTCATCTGAAACTTGAAGTCATTATCAATATTCCAAATGATGGTTCGAATTTCAGTGAGGTAAGAAACGTTTTTGCCACTGATGATCACAAGAGCATATGTCAAGTGTCTATCTATTAATCTACATATTGGGAATATTAAATTAAATCTTATCCAAAAAAAATACCACCTATATCTTGGTCAAAATTCACAACTGTTCCTCTTCACAAAAAAGGCGATAGACTATATCCAGCAAATTATAGAGGAATCGCACTAGCAAATACTACGCTCAAGGTGTTTATGGGTATTTTGTTATCAAAACTTATGCTAAGGGAAAATGAGAATACATTTTTACCTGAATTTCAAAATGGATTTAGAAAGAGTAGAGGATGTTTGGATAACATAATATGTTTTATCTACGATTGATACGAAATATAAACATTGTATCCCTGTTTAGATGCGTAGAAAGTGATTATTTACGTACGTGCAGTCATTGTGCATGCGCGTCTCATAGTTCTGAATAATTCCTCTTCTTTACCACGCTAGGGCGGTAAAGAAGAGGAATTCTTCAGCTTTACGCACGATTAGCAAGTTTGTTTACATTTAACAAAACTAATTTGCTGTTCTTTTATTGAAGTAACTGTTTATATCGAGTTTTTAGTGAAAAACAATGAGTGAATCAAGAGACTTTGACGAAAATGTGGAGAATAATACTCCTCCAGAAATAATTAATTCGGCAAAAAATACAACTAATGAATTAATGCCATCTTTATCAAGAGAGAGATACGAACTTACATACAGCAAGTTTATTTGTTTCTGTATTTATTATTTAAATCTAACAATCGTAGATAAAGTACGGTACGCAACTCGTGGGAAAACGGCATTTTGCATTGCTCGTGTGGTTTTACTACCCTCGCTGTCGCTTGGGTGCAAACTCCACACTCGCATGCAAAATGCTACTTTCCGCACTCAACGCGTAATGTACTATTATCAACTCTCTGGTTTAGCTAAAACTTCAGCTAAAAGATATGAAGGTCAATTTTGGAACCAAAAAAATAGGGTTTTCATGGGTAAATTTAATTATTATTGAACATATTACCAAAATTTACTTTAAAAATAATTCTACTCAGTGATTAATCCAACACATGACATCTCATCATTTACAATTATTGCTATTTAATTGAAATTGACTAATATTTCAAATTTTAACCATAAACATTTTTAAGAAATAATTTTCTTAATTTTTCAGTTGAGCAGTGTCTTCAAATTTAAAGCTAAAATTAATTTCTTGATAAATCTGGGGTTTTTGTTTTTTAAAAAATGTATACCAAATTTGATTGAACTTATTTTTACTTTGTTTGAAATCAGGGTACGTTAACAAATATTAAATGAACAAATAGATAAATAAAATATTTTTATAATTTATTAAATGTTTCTATTTCAGTTGGTGTGTGTGGGCTTCAATTATATAAGGAGTTTCTTTCAACTAAAAACCTCAATTTCATATTAAAAAAGTCTAAACTTTTCCATTCAAAGTTTGGTATTAAAAAAAGGTAATTCTGTTTTTTAATGGTAACTAATTTATTTTTGACATATAGTCAAGATTTTTTAAAGGCTGGAAAGGAAAGGAGGTTGTTTCAAATAAAATGTTTGTAGAATCTAATCATGCTGTATAAATATTACAAGTGTGACATCTCACACGGATGTCATTTTGATGGTGATATTAAAGTCCCCAAATTATAAGTATGCGGTGGAGGAGTACTTCGGTGCTTCCTACCAATATTTTACCTTTTTAGGGTCCGTAGGCAAAACCAAGGACCCTTATATTTTCCTGCGTGTGTCTGTCCGTCCGTCCTGTCACCTGCTCTCACGGCTACACCTTTTGTCCGATCACTTTAAAATTTGGCATGTATGTGTCTTGTACCTGCCCACATATTTTAAAAATATAGGGACTTATAAAAAAAAAAAATCAAAAAAATTAGGGTAAAAAAACTTGAGGGTTAAAATTATTTTATTTTTTTTCGACACCATGAGGGGTATCATATGAAAGGGTACGTCGAGCTGATTACAAAAATTTATAATTCTTTGGGTATAATTTTTATAGTGCGAGCGTAGGCAAGTTTGAAGTGGGTGTGAAACGTGTCCCCCACCTCTATCTCGCTTATGTGAAGTGCAAAAAATCTGAAAAAATTCCTGAACATTCTTCGACCAAAAGTAAAGATACCACTTTTTGGAAATTTTGAAAAAAATATTATTTTATTTTTTATTGACAAAATACGTTTTTTATAACTTTGGTCTTTTCGATGTATTTATATGGTTGTAGTCCGGTTCTGTGGCAAAAAAATACTTTATCAGAAGTTTGTTTATGTGCTTAGAGAATATCAGACCCATAGGATAGTTCAAAGTAAGCTTTTTAGCATTTTAAAAAACACCATCAATAGGGTACTACTTAAACTATACAGTGTGGCCTACGGACCCTCGCTGTGTGCTGACTAGCACACACTTGACCTGTTTATTTTCATTTAATGTCTCTTTATAGGGTTTCGTTGGTAAAATTAAAAAAAAAGAAACCCTAAGGCGCAGTGCACACTGAAGAAACAAGTTTCATGAAACTTTAGTATCAAGAAAACACTTGATTTAAAAGACACAGAAAGGAGCACTTCGTTTCTTGAAACTGTAATTTCATTTGGTTTCATGAAACCAATTCATAAAACCAGTTTCACATTTCAGTGCAAAACAATAATCTGACAGTTTCAAAACAATAAATATGACAACTGTGCAACTTGGTTTCGACGAAACCTGACTTTTTGATTGCGTGATACATGTTTCATGAAACCAAATGAAAATACAGTTCCAAGAAACTTAGTGTGCTCCTTTCTGTACGTTTTAAATCAAGTGTTTTCATGATACTAAAGTTTCACCTTCATGAAACTAGTTTCATGAAGGTGAAATACAATTTTTTTTGTATTTTCTTTCTAATTTAGAAAAATATATTTTTTTTTTTTATAAGGAATGACTTTTTTTCATAAAATTATAATTTTGTTCCCTATTTTACAATTTTAAAAAATCGCAATTTTTGAGAACAGGGACTTTTTGTCGAAAAATGAAATTTTTTAGTCACTTCACGTATCGTCAAGTTGATCCTGGGACATACTGTATATCGTTGGAATTGACATGCAATTTTTAGCGCCTATTTTATTTTATCACACATTTACCACTATTTTATTGTAGCTTTAGTTATCGCTTCATAAAATAAAATATGAAACAAATTTTGATATTTTTACCATCACTTTACTAAAATTTGATCATTAGATAATATTTTCCCGTGCCAGATGGCTACCTCCCCATCCACCCCTGATCTGGAACAAGACATTCTTAAAGATTCTTCATTCACATTATTTACATCTATTAAAAAAAAAAGTACAGCTTAATTTAATTATTAATGTAGGTAATAATAATTTGTAATTATAGTTAAACAATGTTTAATTTTTCCCCCTCTATACAGGTTCTCTAAGTCTACATGGGATAGTCACTTAAGTGGAGTTGGGTTGGCAGCATTGAGTGCATTTATAACTCAAATTAACTTACTGTCTTCTCAACATATCAACTGAATCTTGTAGAGAAAATAACAATCCAATACTTGATGTAACATCTAATGTGAATATGAAAACTAAATAAATACACCTATTATATTTTAATAAAGTGCAAAATATAAAATATTGATTTCTTCCCCCATCTAACTCTATAGCGTAACAGTCCGTAGAGGGTTGAGGCCTACAAAAAGGATTATGCAACTATATATGTAATGGATGACATGGGTTTAGTGTGTAGCTAAATCAGCTTTATAGCCCTTACAAGTGACATTTGCAACTAGTTAGTCGCTACTTCAATAATGCAACTACCCATTTATGTGGCTGGATTATATGCGATATAGAGTATTTATGCTGGGTGGACATAGAGCGTGGGGCCATTTGCCATAGTGACCATACGTCCCATTTTGACCGGGACAGTCCTGTTATTTTAAGATTTAGAAGGCGTCCTGTCGGTTTCAGAAAAGATCCCGTTTTTTTGGAAAAGTGGGACATTTTCCAGAAGGTCTGGGTAAAATGAAAAACTTGTGCCATACTTAATGTGTTGGACAATTTTCCAATCTTAGTAAACATGTTATTTATCTACCATTTGCTTCTCCAATGTGTCATATTTACTCATCAACGTTTTGAGCAAAATTTTAATTTCGGTCATTCACTTTGATACCATGTTACAATTAAGTTGCCAAAACCTGTTATGTGTTATTAGAAATACATACTTTGTATGAAGACCTAGTGTTTTTTTCCCTTTTAAAAATGATGACGAATATGTTACCTATTGTGAGGGTTAAATCTATACTATACGCCCCACCTAATTATAAATGTCCGATTTACTTTTTTTTTTTTTTTTAACTGTTCCATTTTATATTACAACGATTTCAATAAATTTGAAATTCAATAATGAAATTAATTTTAATTTTTTTTAAAATTTTAATGGGGAACAATTTGGAAGGTTATGATTAGTTTAGTACTTTTTGACCTAACCTAACCATAATATTCGATTATTACTATTACTCTAAAACGTGACACATTATGTATATTTTTTTTAAATTGAATTTATCGAGATGCTGCAACTAGAATTGTTTTTACAATTTATCGATCCTGTAAAAAAGGAACAGTTATGAAATAGGTGAGCCAAATACTGCAGATTTAACAATAATAATTGATGGTATAATATGTATTTATTCACACCTAAACTGGTCCATCACTCATACTTAATTATAACAATAATTGATGTCAAAAGAGAAAATTTTATCAAAAGAATGCATATTTTTCCTTAAAATCCCAAAATTTGCTAAGCCCCCCCCCCCCCCCCCTTCTGAGGGCTGCAATAGCTCGACCCCCCCTTAACCTTTTGAGTACTGAGGTATATATTGTAGGGTTGTTCCCCTGACCTGAGGTTTTTTTTACTTTACACTACACACTAAATGTCACACTAAATGTATCACACTTTTTTTAAGACGTCATCTGTTTTCTCTGACTATAATTAAGCTGATTTATAATATATTATTACACTAAGACAATTTATAAAAATTCTATTTTATAGTAATACTTTTATAAAAATTATATTTTATAGTAATACTTTTATAAATGTGATATTTATTAAAAATTACAGTTGCTAAATGAGTATATGTAAATACATAAGAATATACAGTAAAAAAACAACATGTATAAATACGTAAAAAGGTTAAATAACAATAATAAAAAAGTTTGGGAAAACCGGGTAAAGTCTAGATAACATTATAGTAAATTAGGTATAAGAGGGTTCGTAATGCCTGAGGAATTTCATAAATGGCAAAAACCCCTAAGCCTAGGGACTAGCTGCACAAGGTACATTGATGACAGGTTTTACAAACCCTAGATGATGAAATCTCATCTATAATTTCTTTACTATCTTCAACCCTCGCTTTATCTACTAGTCTCTTCTGTGAACATTCATAATACCCCAGAAAGCCAAGCGATAGTGCTAGATATACTAAAATAAATTTACACTGACAGTACTGTCCCTCCAAGCAAGAAAAATTTGAAATAGTAAATATACGCCCATAGGCCTTTTGCAAAGAAAATTGAAAACATAAATATACCCCCATAGGGCTTAAAGGGAAATTCAATGTCCCGTTTTGGAATAAACGTTATACGGCCACACTAACTATATGGGACCCCTCTTTCCCCTTTTACTACATTATAAAAAATACTGCCATAGTTTATTTCATGAGTTGGTAAAAAATATGACCTTGTTCCTTATACAGTTAAATTGTGATAAATCAGAATAGCTGTGTGAGAATCTATTTCCATGGAGCTTGGACCTACACAATCTATCTTTAACTTAGAAAAGCACAAAACTTTGTACCTGGGATCTCGCTAACGCCGAATCAAAACCGAGCCAACGATATGTCCACGTGTAGGGGACGCTGAGAGAAGAAAAATGAGCCCAATATCAAGGGAATTGATAAGGTTTTGGCCTTGTACGGGTACATCTAAAGAAGTACAGATGCAGAAAAAAGTTAACCTATAAGGTAAACAAAAACAAAGGACGGTACAAAAAAAGCTAAAAACCACAAAAATGTTTGTGCCGAAAGGTTACAATCTATTCTCTATGGTTTTAATTGAACCTCGTAAACAAGAGAAGGTTATAACTTGTGAATAAATGCGTTACTGTATCTTACAAGTTATGTTATACAAGTACTGTTTAGTATTTTTTCTTTATGATAATTTCTTTATAAATTAGATATTCAAGGGCCAAGGTCAACAAATTCGGTTTTTTGCGAATATCTCGCTTCCTATGGCTCGGACACCAATCAAGGTGGTTATAGTAATTAGAGATTACAAATTTCCCATAAAAAAGTCTGATTCATTTTTACGTATACAATGGACAGTTTACGGAATAAAGAGCGAAGAATATCTATAAATATTTAGTATCCGTCGCCACACGACTTTTTACGTACATATTATTACAAATATCTCGCTTCCTATAGCTCGTAGGCAAATTATGGCGACGATCAAAAAGAAAGAATAATAAATTTCCCATAAAAAAGGTCTGATTAATTTTTTATGTACAACAAACGGTTTAGCAAAACTCTAACTTACTATAGCTTGCGTAGTGTTTGCACGACTTTTTACATATTTTTGCGAATATCTCGCTTCCTCTGGTTCGGAGACCAATTGAGGATCAAATAAAAATTAAAGATTATAAAATTTCACACAGGAAACATCATGTTAATTTTTTACGTACAATAAACAGTTTGGATAATAAATTGCTCCGAAGTTTCTGCACAAGGCGTAACAACGACCAATAACTTAGGCTTTTCCCTGAGGCAACTCCATAGTAGGATCTGTTATTCTATATCTACGAGCGACATTTCAAGTTTGTTCGGACGTGGTTTAAAAATATTAGTCTCCCAGTGATTTAATATTTTATAAAGCTAATTGTTACGGCTTACGGTGACAATCGCAATAGTGAAACATTGTTTTATGTGTAACGAACAGGTCCCACCTTGAATGTGGAACGTGGTATGAAAAATTTGAATGTAACAAGTATCCGAAATCTCGATTTTGCATATGTTTTCCATAACGTCAAATTGAAGTTCCGATTTTTTTTGGAACAGAAGCCATATTTATGACTAAAATAACTGGACTATAATATATTTATTAAATAAAATTGATTTTCAAACCTTTTAGCTTTATACTTATTGGATAACCAAGCATATTTAATTATATGCCTAAAAATGGAATTGTTTATTCATTTTTCGGACACATTTAAAAAAAATGATCTTCCTTTCAAGCGCCGTGGGCGTTTTGTCCCCGATTCTCTTTATATAAAAAGAAGAGAAGAGTGTCTGTAAGTTTGATTGTATTCTATACAAATCAAAAGTTTTAATCCGAACTTAAAATTTTCCACACTTGACAAGAAAGAAAGTGAAACAAGAGGAAGGTCATTGTCTACATGAGATTTTGACTCCAAAGTCCATATATGTACTGTACAGATATCCAGGCTGTATGTGTGTTATAAAAGAATAAACAACTCAAGGTGAATAAAAAAAAAAAAAACACAAACAATAAATAATTTTATAGATATATTTTTGTTTAATACTGTAATTGCAAAGGCAATATTATTAGCAGTGTTATAGTGTTTAAAAAGCAAAAAAAAAAAAAAAAATATTATTCATTATTATAAAAATTGAGATGGCGCTTTTTTAAGTGATGTTTCAAAAAGATACAATTTTTAAAAAAAATAATAATAAAGAAACACTTACATAAAAAAAAAGAAATCAAATAATTTAACAACTAAGGAATAGATGCCTTTTATAATTTATTTTTAGCATATTAAATTCTTAAAAAAAGTAACAAAACATAGGTTTTTTAAAATTTATTTTCTTAATTTTATTTAGACTTAAAATACTGAGCCACCACCAAGTTGAAATTATTATTTTTTATATAAAATTAACTGTACCACTAGATTTTTAAATATATAATTTCGCTCAAATAAAAATAATTAATAGAATAATAAGACAAAATTATTGGTAAACAAAAATCATAAAGAATCTCTTCTTTGATAAATGACTCATTTTGTATAACATAAAAAATGATTACATTTTTTTTTTTTATTCTTTCTAAAAAAAATATTAAATATTTAACAATAATTGCAGAAATCAAATAACTTATGGAACATTGATACAGTGCTGGAAAAATTATAATTAAATTAATTGCAATGAAATTAAATATCTAATCAGTGTAATAAAAATACAAACATACGAGTAAATAATTATAATAATGATTAAATTATTAATTAGAAAACTTGCAGGATTAAAGATTAGTTTTTTTTTTTAGTTTTTTTCTTGAATTGAACATCAATTATTCCACATTCCAATATTAAGGGAATAAAATTGTCACCATTATGTACAAAAAGATTTTAGAAGTAAAAGTAAATTTGTATTTTTAAGAACTGTGAAATTTTTATGTATTAGATAATAAGCTATGTTCTGAAATGTTCTCTCTATCGAAAAAAAAAAATCTTAAACTAGTTAAAACATTTAAATAAAATAACAAAAAGTAGGCCTTGAATTTATATAGTGTGGCTTATCATGGAGCATTTTTTTAAAAATAACTTATTTAGCAACACAAGTATAACTGCAAATTAATAATATTAATTAATCGAATATAAAAGATCATAATGTCAATACTTAAACTTCATTTTTAAGAGCTTTGGACTAAATTTGATCATTTATAAAATTATTTGCTTTGAAAGAAGTTGTGGAATCGTATGAATTATTTTTTAAAATAAAAATATATTTTCTCCAGATATAACTTACACATTTAGGCCGCTCCCTGACTTGTCGGTACGATATCGGTGCGGTATCGGTAAGCTAGTATGCCGATGAGGCAAGATTCTTTACCGAGCGCCTATAACTTACCGATTCCTTACCGCGGGGTAAAGAATCTGTACCGAATCGGTAAGATATAGGCGCTTGGTAAAGAATCTTGCATTGGCATACTAGCTTACCGATATCGTACCGACAAGTCAGGGAGCGACCTTAAGGTGCATTAGGAATCACTAACCAGGTTTGCGGATGTTTGTTTTTGATAGTGTCTTGAAGACTTTCAATTGTTATTGTTGGCAAACAGGTCTGATAAAAAGGAAGTGGACAACCAGATTACAAACTAAAACTGGTTTGGTGTTAGTTTGAAGCTATTCCATATGCTCATGTATACAAATTTAATTATTTTTATCTCCAGTAGGGAGAAAACTATTTTGAATTAGTTTAGAGGGACTAAAGTAAGTCTTTTCATCCCTGAACTCAAAAAGTAGGGAGAAAAAGTAAAAGTAGGGCGAAAAAGTAAAGATTGCAACTTAATTATTTTATAAATAGTAGAAAATGAATGGCTAATGTAATGAAGTTGTTGAAATCAGGTTGGTGACACTGCTTTTTCAACCATGTTTATCTTTGTTTATAACCTGCATCTAAATAACCTTCCATTTGAGTTTAATTCTAATTCTTATTTGTTTTTAATATTTAATCTCTTATATCTGCTACTAAAAGTGCTAATAATTATTGTTATTTATTAAAATAATAAATAAAAACTGTGCAATGGACGAAAATATGTATTTTCTTCCTACTGGAGATAAAATATTGTATGTACCTCGTGAGTAAAGTGCCATTATTCCCCTCGCGATAATTATCTTCTTCGGCTGCGCCTCGGGATTTAGGGACCATGGTTCCTTCGGCTTCGCTTCAAGAACCAACTTTTTTGCTCAGGGAATAATGGCTTACTTTAATCCCTAGGTGCATAAATAACTATTATGGTTAACTCTGTTTTATCATAAACTGTCCTTCACAAGTGGTACCACAGAAGGAGGTACAAAAATATCATCTCTTCATCTCCTTGATGATGATCATCGACCATATAAGCAGCTTACAACTCATATGAGCTTTTTTTTTTCAGACAATAATAAATAAGGTTAAAAATTTCAATAAACACATTCCACTTTAGTATTAGTTTTAAGAGAAATTCAAGTTAAGAATGTGTGCGATTCTATTCTACATCTCCTAGTGACAATGGCTGACAGCTAAAAACAGTCAATAATCTTAAATTCCAGTAAGTATTGACAGCAAAATTTTCAAATAAAATATTTTAATCATTACATAAGTACTTACTCAGAACAATTTACATAATAGAACAAATATAAACCTTAATTTAACAACCAGTATAAAACATATATGCTATTCACGCCCATAAATATGTGTTTAATTCTCAATCACTTTTTTTTTAAATTAATTTCTATTTATTTCTCTCTTTATAAAATTTACGATAAATATATAATATTTATTAATAATATATAATATAATTGTAACTTTTTCAATATATACATAGAAAATAATTTATATCCCTAAAGCTTTATTTTGAATACATAATACCTAAGATACAAAAATAAATATTTTTTTATTATTTTATTTTAATTTTTTTTAATTCTTTTAATTTTTTTAATTTTAAATTCATCTAGTAGTACCACATTAACAGGAAAAAAAAAACATTAGAAAAAGAAATAAAAATAATGTAGTTTTTTTTGGAATCGATTAAATTTGATCTTATATTTTATTAAAGTTAGCTATATATATTTTATGTATAAATTATAATTAAAATTATTTACCCAAATTAAAATCAAAATAAGAAATATATGCCCATTTTAGAATTTGAATTTTTATAATAATATATCCTCAAATAAAATTTAGGGTAGGAAAGATTTATTTAATAATTTAATTAATTTAAAAAAAAAAAAAATCTTTTTTGTTACTACTCATTAAAAAATCTGATAAAAAGGCAGTGGAAAGACTGGGAATCACAATAAGGTTGTAGAGTAACAAAATGCTTCATTTTTATTAAATAAAACAGTTTTTAAATGTATTATTTATTTTTTAAATTGTAAACCCATTAATATATGAGCATAGATGTTTTTTATTTATAATTAAAGAAGTGAGCATAATTTGTTAAAAAATTAGTAAAAATTTGAAAACAATCCACATTGTAATTTTTAAGGGACCAATTTTCTTAAAAATTAGATAATATCCCTATAAAATTGTTTTTTTTTTTTGTTTTTTTTTATAAATATTATTAACTAATAAAATTATGCTCTGGTAAGGTATAGCTTTTATTAATAATTAATTTTATACTAATTTATTTTTGCATTAAATAACATGCATTAGAAGGATTTATTCTTAATAATTGCTATGGTTTTAATTATAATAATGAGAAAGAAACATTTTTTTAATCTATTATATTCATTAATATTGGCATTGTGGACTACCATTTATTTAATATATATATTTACTAGTTCAAATTTATATACTTAATTTAATTTTTTTTTTTTTTTTAGTCTCATTTTATACATATACGAGGTCTGTTCAAAAAATAAGCGGACAGTTTGAATTGCTCGGCTCCAATTGGTCCCAGAGGAATCCGCTTGGTGTCGCTAGGTTTGTACAGATCAGCTGAGGATAACGACGTTTCCCGATCGCAGATATCTTTATTTGTTGATAAGCTACGTGGTTTTTAGTGAAGTACGATCTTTTCGTTTGTCGCATTTCAGAATAAATGACCTGAAGGAATGCAACGACTGTGAAATGTTGTGTTAAACTTGGAAAATCTACAACTGAAACATTTGCTATGCTTAACACCGGCTTACGGCGATGATGCTATGAAGCGTACGGCATGTTTTAAGTGGCATTAACGTTTTAAGGGTGGTCGACAGTCGATTGTTGATGATGAACGTCTTGGACGTCCTTCCACGTCAACTGACGACCCACGCGTGGACAAATTCAACACCCTGGTGTGGGCAAATCGACGTCTGACCATTAGGGAGCTTGCTGAAGAGTGTGGGATATCAGTTGGATCTTGTTAAAAGATTTTGACCGAAAAATTAAAAATTTGTGCCACGCCTGATGATGGACGATCTAAAAGCCGATTTTATTCAAGTGGAAACACTGTTGGGATAAGTGTGTGCGTTGGGCAGGAGAGTACTTTGAAGGGGACCCAGACTTGTAAATTCTCAATAAAGTACATTTTGTTTTATGACGTCAGTCCGCGTATTTTTTGAACAGACCTCGTAATACTGCATTATCTTTTGATACATAATGCAGTAATAAAGCCGCTAAAATAGTGGAGTTATTTATTTATAAGATAACAATTTTTAGAATCAAAATACGTTTGTTTTTGTACCCCTTTTAAAATAGGGAATAGATCAGACAATTTTAAAAAAATTCCTTTAGATTATCATAAAAATCAATGACCCACTTGTAACTTACAATATGATAAAGTAATTAAAAAAAACCTTTTCCACTATTAGAAATACACTCCAAATAAATTTCTCACTTTACTATAGGAATATTAAATAAAAAGTGAAAAAAAAAAATACAAAGAAATCAACACACTAAAAATTTAATCACTTTCAGTGTTATTCCTGCACGATTCGAGGGCTTAGAGTCAGCTTTATATACATTTTTTGTGATTTTGAGTTACAATATACACCTTCAGAATGCTTGTGTTCCAATACAAAAGCTTCTGGGGCATATTATCTCTATCATAGAGATATTGCTTCCGAGCTTACCGAAGGTAACGGAAGCTATGTGATCGTTCTGAAGAACGAAAATATTTTGTCTCCGATTTCAATAATTCCAAGACAGAAATCCGTTTCAGACATCAGGGAACATTTTTGGTTCCGTGTCTGTCTATCGATCTGTCGTTCAATTTTTGCGAACCAACGTATCTTAAAAACTACACGTAAAATTTTAATGAAATTTGGGTGGTAGGTCATGAGTAGCCCATTGTTGGTCCTATATAAGTTTTAACCTTCTGCGCTCATTTGTTTCTCTTCCACATGCGCACAAACATACATTAATTTACACCTATAGCTTCAAAAGTACTTATCTGATTTGTATGAAACTTTTATAGTTTATCGAAAGTAGCCCGCAGATAGCCCCAGATTACTTTGAACCGTCTGCGCTCTTTAACTTTTGCTTAATTGATACTTTAATTCAAGAATAAAATCAAAACAATTTTGACAGATTAAAAAAACGGAGAAAACAATTAAACAATAATGGCTTGTAAATTGTATAAAATATAAAATTAATAATGTACGTGATAGGATGCGAGGAAGCTATGTGCCACAACAATTAGCAGTCTATTATACTTATCATAGATAAAGATAATATGCCCCAGTCAGCTTATGTATTGAAGCACAAGCATTGTAGTGTATATAACTCAAAATTGCAATAATATAGATAACGATATCTGATACTAAGGCCTCAAATTAGTAAAAATGCAGACATTTTTAATTACCCTCATAGAAGAATCATTAGGAGAAATTGATCTTAACTTTTTATTAATTAATTATCTATTTTTAAAAATAGACAGCTAATCATATTTTTTGGTGATTTACAACATAACACGTAAAGTTCCTCTCGTAGAGGGAACCCTCAAGGAATTATTAAATTAAATTATGCTTATCAATTTTACCAAAAGATAAGACAATTTAACAGCTTCTGAGGTTGGAAATCTTTAAATTTGTCTTCCATTTTTTTGTGTCCAGAAGTTGCTGAACTAAATTTAAGTGTTGATATACCACTATCAATTCTAGAAGCAAATTCAGAGTATATCAATATAAAAAGAGTCATAAAGAATTTAGTTTTGAATTTAATTTAAATTAATTATCTTTATAGATATTTTAAAATTATTCGAGTAACAGAATCTGCAGCTATAATAAATTATCTTGGGCTAACAACAAAGCTTCTAAAAGGTCCAATTTCTACAGCTTGGAAAATCATAGAAATTTCAAGCATGACCTAAATTTTTTTGATCTTTTAGGTTTTTAATTAACGATCACACACAAAAATCAAAATTTTGCATTAAAATTGTCTTTTGACATTTTTAAAAAAAAATGGTTTTCTTTAAAAATAGAAAAAAATCATATCATTTGAAACGTAAAAGCAACTATGTTAGTTAATATACCACTATACCCACACCACAGTTTCAAATGGTAATAAAAATAATAAATAATAATAACAGAGCATTCGGTAAAAAAAAAGAAGCAGAATTTAAATCTAAGACAAAAATTTTAGACCTCATAAATCTATTTTAAAAAAAAAATTAAGTTCAATACAAAAAAATATAATCAGCCTAAGTAACAATATTATTTTACAATATTAAGTTGATAAACATCGTCTTTATTGGGACATTTTGACAGTCAATAAATTAAGTACCCCATTATACATAAAAAAAGAATCAGAAAAAAAATTAAATATTTTTATTTTAAAATATTTATAATAAATAAAATCTGTTAATAACATGTGTTATTGGTAAACGATACCAATTATTTAAGTAAATATTAATAATACATTTTACAGTTCAATTTAATAATAAAGGAAAAGTAATTGTTAAAGGAATAAAAAAAAAAGATAATATTTTTAAGTAAACTTTTAATAACTCAATTTATATATCAGTAATAAAAATACTAATTAAAAAAAAGTAAAAGTAATAATAAATAATTTTTAATTAGTCGGACTAATAGTTAAACAAATAAATTAGTTATTTTATTTGATCTTTTGTTTGAACTTTATTTAAACTGAATTAAATATTTAAAAAAAAAAAACTTAATCAGCTTATTGTTAAAAAACACGAGAAGATAAATTTTACAAAATAACGGAGTTGTGTTCACATTAAATACTAAATTATGTTTTAACAGCAAGACCAAACACGATTAATTTTGAGTTATAGGTCATCGAGTGGTGACCATGTCAACGTGGATGAAGGTTCTGCCATTTTGTTTTTTCTGCTATAGGGTTGTACACGTTTCTTAAATGAAATTGGCAGTGTTAACTGGACCAACGAGAGCTTCATGTTGTTACTTTCATAGATCAACATGTACTAATCTGAACATGCCTCTAGTAGAAGAGGAAAAACATCGGAACTAGAGGTGGGTTGAAAATAACAGAACAGCTCATCCGATAACATGTTATTGAAAAAGAACTGTTATCGAATAACAGTTCACATTATAACAGCTCAGATTTTATAACAATAACAGATTTTTCTGTTATTGTTATTTTATTAACAGAACGGAATCAATAACATTTCAAGTAACAAGAACAAGATGCAATGAACTGTTATTGTCGTATGATAACACTTTGCTACTGTTATTGTTATTTTTATATTTTCATTAATGTTATAATGATTCTTTCTGTTATCAAAGCTTGTATAATTTTAATAAAAATAAAGATTTCACTGATGTAGGGTAGAGCTCGGTTCTAACTTGCATGGGACCCTTGTACTGCTCCGATTCCTAATGGTCTCCTTACCTTAAGGCTTAGGGCTATTTATTACCTATATCTATCTGTGTTGCGTTAGTGTTAACTCTAACTCCTCTTTTCCTTACCTATCCAGAGAGTCTCACCTCTCTTTGAGGCGGCCCGCCGTTCCGGGTATCTAATACACACTCTATCTCCAGTTCTACTGAACCGATTCTCCTCTAACAACTTTCATTATAATTATATTACATCACTCTTCACACAACACATTACTGCAACTATTTTTGACGTAACATCAATTATTATTATCATTGACTCATATCGATTTCAAAAAGGGAATTTAATTTTTATTTTGCTTGTCGGTTCGTTCACGTTTTAAGTTTAAGGACCCCTGTTTTTATTATGAAATTATTTTTTATGTAGAGTTATATTTCGCCCTTCACCTTTGGACTTCAACAAATTACTAAAAACAATAATTACATTTTTTTAAAAATGTTTTTGCGGATTTGTTTTAAATAACCCTTCCCCTTTGAAGGCCCAAAGAAGGCTGCTACCTGTGGGCTGTTGCCTGTTACTCAAATAACATGTTATTGCCTCATAACAGAACAGTAATAACATGTTACCGCCAAATAACTGTAATTACCTCTAATCGGAACCTTTTATCCACTATGACACGGTCACCACCAGAAGACTTAGAAATCTATTATGAAACCAAACGTGGAAGCTTCTACACTATGATCCATTCTCTAATTTTTTTAAATAATTTATTTACTTTTTTTTTGTTTTCCACTCATTTCATAAAGCAGATCATGATTAAAGATTAGAGGAATCATTCTCTTCACCTTAATTACTCCATGTGATTATCAATGTTTAAATATGTTTCACCTCTCTGGTATTTGAACCAATGATTTCAAGTGCAACGTAATATACCACTCACTTAGCTACTCTTATCCACTTTCATTATCGCATACAAATTGGATCAATAAATAAGCTCAATTATAGTGGTTTGACAATAATACTGATCAAATTTATTTAAATTTTTGTTTCATTTGACACAATGAAATGTTATCAAAAATAACAATTATTTTTTGCATATTTAAAAATAAGTACCAAGTCCACAAAAAAAAAAAAAATATATATATATATATATATATATATATATATTTAAATAATATATCAAGATTAAAATTCATTTTTAAAATAGAAATAATGTATAAAAATGTTGTATATTTTTTTTAGTCAAATATTAAAGTTTACTGAGAAAATTAAGGATAGAAAAATAATAATGAAAATGATAAGTTTATATTTAAGATGAATTGTGGGTATTTGATCAGAAAGAAATAAATATTAACAATTTGGTAAGTCAATAAAAAAATAAAATAAATAAATATGAAAAAGAAAAATTATTTTTTCCCATAATGTTTTTTTTGTTTATATAATAAGTAAAGCAGATAAAATTCAGGCACATTTAAATCAAGTGTATACGCCTCATTTAAAGAAATACCTGAAGCGTTAAATAGTGGGTCAGATGGATTGAAAAAAACCCTTGAATCTCCAATGAAATTCATTTCTTACAGTAGCCCATTACTGGTGTGAACGAAGGAAGCACTGATAAAAATTATATTATTTATTGTTAAAAAAAAAGAAAACCCCAAAGCGAGATCTTTGTTTAGTTCTTTTTTTTTCCCCCTCTTCAGTATTCACAGTAGAAATCACTAGGTCGACACTGTCTCCCCATCCATGTCTTCCATTCGTGCTAAAGGAGCCTTACGCACCTATAACAACAAGTAAATATAGACAATTCATAAATAAAAATGTCAAAATTAGTTTAAAAAAAAAAAAATACATATATAATTTGGATAAATTAATAGTGGTGTACTAAGTAGGTGGCAAGGCTGGCCTGCATCAGGTGCGCCAGCTTCTGGGGGCGCAAATTTCTTGAAATTACTCCAGATCTTGTTATACAGGGTGACCCAGTTTAAATGGGATAAAAAAGAAATCCTGCTTCTAGGGCCCATGATGAACAGAAAATAGTATATTATGTTACTAGGCTGTGAAGTAAGTTTTACCTTTAACGCGGCAATTACATTTACTGTCGAACGAAGCGAGACAGTAAATATTGCCAAGGTAAAGCAAAAACACTTCACAGTCGTGTAGCATATGCTATTTTTTCCGAGGTAGCAGACAATAAAAAGACATTAAATATTATTCAATAATCAATATATAATAATAAAAAAATATTAGTACACACTTAAGACTTAAAAAAGAAACCTTAAAAAGAGGTTACACTATAAGAAAAGATAAATAAAACGCATTGACATCTAGCGGATTTTAATCGTACTAGAAGCATTTCTACAAAGACTGCAGCGTTAAATCGGAAGTTTGGATAACTACCAGCACGAAAGAAAAAAAATTTTACACCCTAGGACGTAAAAAAAAATTTTCTTTACAGCTAGGAGTAATGAAAAGATTTTTTAAGTCCACGTAACGAAAAAATGGATTTTAGCTATGTTTCTTAGGCTCTAAAGTTACTATTTCACAGCCAACCACGGAAAAAAGGTTTGCCTTATGCAATTCTCAATAGTTTTCATGATATTTCAATACATCGATTTTTTTGATACATAGTTATTTTCTCAAATAAAATGCGTAATAACTCAAAATCAAAAAAAGTTATAGAGTTGCTGTTTTCACCATTAGAAAGGGCAATAAAATTACTTACAATATAACCAACGTATTACATTTAAAAAGGAACTTACACTTATTTACAATGTAAAATTAGAGTAGTCTAAAAAATTGAGTGATATTGAAAACCACCATAACTTTGTTAATACCATAGTCACCATTAAAGTCTGAAAAGCTTAAAAACTGACCCATTTCATTACCTTTAAAACGATGTAACATAAGCTATACTCTGTATTAACTTTTATTGAAGTATGCTTAAAAAACTCCAATAAGGTAGCTACAATTTTCTTTAAATCAAAAGACTTCTTAAAATAAATAAAATGCAAAATTAATCTAATACTAAGAAATCTTTTGTTTACATTAGTACTACAAATTTTAGCTACCTTGATGAAGTTTTTTAAGCATATTTCAGCGAAAAGTTTAAACAATGTTTAGCTTATGTTACATCGTTTTAAAGGTAATGAAATGGGTCAGTCTTTAAGCTGACTATGGTTAAAAGTTATGGTGGCAATTTTTTAAACTACTCTAATTTTAAATTGTAAATGAGTAAGTAAGTTCCTTTTTAAATGTAATACGTGCGTTACATTGTAAGTAATTTTAATGCGTTTGGTGAAAACCAAAACTCTATATCTTTTTTTGAGCCATTACCTATTTTATTTGAGAAAACAACAATGTATCGAAAAAATCAATAAATCGAAATATCTCGAATACTATTGAGAATTGAATAAGGCATATATATACCTTTATCTCTAATAGGGACGAAAAGTAACTTTTCAGTGCTAGTTTATAGGTAATAATGTAGGTCTTTTCATCCCCGTTCTTAAAAACGGGGAAATAATGTAAAAACGGGATTATAATCCACGTTCGCCAACCTAATAATTTTGTAAATAGTAGAGAATGAATGGCAAATGTAGTGAATTGGTTGAAATCAGGTTGGCAACACTGCTTTTAAACTTCTAGTCGAATTGCGAGTCATTCTACGATTTTGTTTACTTTTGTTTAGCTATTGTTACACTTCTTTTTTTATTACTTTAAAACTACTATTAATTGTTTTAAATCATTTAAATAATTTATATTATTTTATTTCCGTATTAGATTCGTTTAATAAAGAAATACAAATGTTTTCTTTGTTGAATAAATCTTATATAGAGCTTTTTCTGGAGATAAAATTTTGAATGTACTTCGAGAATAATGCATTATTATTCCCTTGTTATAATTATCTCCCTCGGCTACGCCTCGGGAGCTAATTGACATTAATCCCTCGGCTTCGCCTCGGGAATTAAGATATCTTCCTTCGGCTTTGCCTCAGGAATCAACTCAGTCACGCGGGAAATAATACCTTACATTATTCCCTAGTTGCATAAATAACTATTATTCTGTTTATCTTGGGCTATAGAATCAGAATTTCTTTTTTGTTCCATTAAAAATAGGTCATCCTGTAAAATCTTGCAAGGGGCGTCAGGCACACTTTGTACAACACTGTATATCAATCTAAATAACCGACAATACATGATTCATTTTTAGCGAAGACCAAATTAGGATTTATATAAACACCAAGACTTTGCACACACTACTGAAGGGATCGTAGTTTCTTGCTACTTTAAATGATATAATTAAGGCTAATAGAGTAAGTTTTAATTTCTCTGCCAGTAGTTCTTACTTAAATAAAAGTTAAAATTGGCTCAAATCTGATTTGAAACTCTGGAATTACATGTTAATGTGCAGGTAGTAATGGTCTCAAAGCACATGTCCATGTTGGTGCAAATATTTTCTGAATTTTTTTTTTTATTTCTATACAATTATTGTTTCTTCTGTTTAATTTTACAATTATCATATGAGTATTTTTAATTATTCATAAAATCAGAGGATATTATGTCATAAGAGATTAAAAGTAAAACTTATTTCTTATTTCACATATTAAACCGGTTTGGTCTATTTTTTAAGGAGTAAATGAATCAAAAATAATAATGAAACTAAATTAAAAAATGTATAAATGAATCAATAAATAATAATTATATTTATTTAGTTTATATTATCAATGTTAGTTTTCCTTTAATTTACAATATTACAAAAAAAAAAATGGAGTTAATTCTTACGTCAATTACTACTATAAACTACTTTTACACTAGCAAACTACATTTTCTACATACATATTTGTTTTAATTTTAAACTTCCAGCCAATATTATTTAAATAACTATATAAGATATAAATACAACATTATAAATTAAAGACTGAGTAAACAAAGCAAAAAAGAAAATGTTTAAACTTTTCAATTAAAATTTTTTTGAACTTTTAAGAAAGTTGTTTTATGAGTTCAAAGTATGAAGCAATTTTTTTTTCTTCTCAAACCTTAACAGAGTGTAAGAATAATTTTATTATAAACTTAAGACATGGCAAGAGTTATTATATTGGGTAGGTTTCCGCGGCCTGAGTCTAATAGATCTAAATCTTCCGAAGGAGACCATGTTAGAGGTTTTGTGAATCAAGATGTTTCGAACCCATTATAGGGCTCATTCTCGAGGGTGTTACTCTTGATGAGCATCATTTCCAACTGATTGAGTTGCAAATTACTCCCATAAAGAGAAACTCCCTTAATAACAGTCCATCATGAGCAACTCTCTTAATAACAGTCCATCATGAGCAACTCCCTTAATAACAGTCCATCATGAGCAACTCACTTAATAACAGTCCATCATGAGCAACTCACTTAATAACAGTCCATCATGAGCAACTCCCTAATAACAGTCCATCATGAGCAACTCCCTTAATAACAGTCCATCATGAGCAACTCCCTTAATAACAGTCCATCATGAGCAACTCCCTTAATAACAGTCCATCATGAGGAACTCCTTTAATAACAGTCCATCATGAGCAACTCCTTTAATAACAGTCCATCATGAGCAACTCCCTTAATAAAAGTCCATCATGAGCAACTCCCTTAAGAATAATACCTTTATTGGAATTGAAACATATGGAAAAACCAAATCTCTTTCATGGTCTCCTCTGGAAGATCTAGATTTATCATTAATATTATTATCAAAAAATAAAGGAGTGATACAAGTAAGGAGTGATTCACCAGGAAATAAATCTCTGGCTTCTGGCCCCAACTCATAATCTCCCTCCTGAAGTAGCCATGTTTGTTCCCCAGCGTATTTTAATCTATATCTCACACATTTACTTTAAATAATATTAATGAAAAAATTAAAAATATTATATTAAAAGAGCAAATGTACCATGTTTTGAAAACTCAGTTAAAAAAAAAAAAATAATAATAATAATAATAAGCCAATTACACCATGAAGCATGCAACAATACCAATACACACATTTTATTCCTATAATGAAATTAAATCATGCACTCTATTAGTTTTGAAATAGTTAAAACACTGCCTGAATTAGTTTAGCTTTTCATGTTATTACATTCCCTCCGTAACATTGTAAACGGGAGATAAGGGAAATGCAAACATTAGAATATAACATTATATTATTAAATAGCTAAGCAATTACAGAAAGTTTTTCTTAGATTATGTTTCAAATCTGGACGTGGTAGCAGGATAGTTTCGAATAACCAGTCCTATCGATGTTAAACAGAGTAACTTACTTGATTTCTACTGAGATTTTGGAGACCTTATTAAGAGCAAATATAACTTGAAAGAGAATGTACTAACAAACTTGTCTATTGGGTTGAAACTGGTCTAAATTAAAAATAAGCTATTGCATATCACATGAAAGCTAATAAGAATTATGATTATCACATTTCCCAAGTTTCATATATGAAGTGAAATCTTATCTTTTAGAGAGTACAAATTTTCAAGATTTATTTTTATTATTTTTTTTTTTTCCATCGGCTTCTAGAAGAAATTATAAAACCTAAGATAAGCATTTAGGGTAGTGACACACTTCGCCACCCGAGTAGTGCAACCCAGGTGGCGCCACCTGGTTGATGCCACTTGCTTCCGCCACCTGTCTTGTGCCACCCAAGTTTTTACTTTTTTTGACCAGTCGAGAAATGGACCCGGAGGAGATAGCTGTGCTTGCTAATTATTATTTTCGTGAAAGAAGAAGGGGAAAAAGGGGTTTTTGGGTTCATCCAATAATTTCAGACAAAAAAATACGTTTGTTGCATACAGTGTACCCCTGTATCAATTTTTCAATTTTTAAAAATCCAATTTTTAAAAATTGAAAAATTGGATTTTTAATTTTTTGCCGAATGTCGTGTGGAACTTGCAACGAATTGCTTAGAATATTGAACAACAGTTTGACCAGTAAACACACTTATATGAGGGATGAAGTCAGCCCCTGATTTGATTTCTCCTATATTTGATTGAAGGAGTGGGGGCTGAGTGGCAGGGACTTGGGTGGCAACGTCTGACAGGCTCAATTGAAAACAATGTGGCGCCACCTGCCCGGTGGCGGCTAGACCCTGGGACGGTCGACCGTTTAGTGCCACCCGGCAGGTGGTGCCACCTCGTGTGGCAGGTTGCATTCTATTCTCATAGCTGACCGGGTAGCGAAGTGTGTCACTAGCCTTAGAATTTGACTTGCAATAAAGGCATTTCCTACTTTACAAAGCTATAAAAAAAAAAAAAAAAATTTATATGATTTATATAATTTAACATTTGCATTGCAAAGGTTTATAAAAGGAAGCATGCTGGCAGACCCAGAAAACACGGAGGAGAACCCTGGGAGATGGAACTAAAGGGTAAAGGAAAACCTGGGGAGAATTAAAGAATAAGACCCCAAAATAGAGTCTTTGACGCCCAAGGGATTAAATGAATTAAGTAAGTAAAAGGCTGTTGTAAGGAATGTATAGCCTAATAGCCCCACTTTTATAATTCCCTATTCTGCGTTAAAAAAAATATGGCAAATAAACTCATCCGTAGCAATGAAAAATTTGGGCATAAATAAACCTCTAAAGAATCCCATATTTGGTAAGATCAAATTATTTGACAAGCAGTGCAAGGTGAAATTAAGCAAATTCAAGCATTTTTTATGGTGTTTTAGTATGAAAAAAAGTGCTTTTGTTGTACTACCTCTGGCTGGGGTGATGAGTCTTCAACTGACTCCTCAGCTGCTAAAAATTAGCGATAAATAAAACAAAAAAAAGAACAAGCTAACACACAGAACTAGTTAACACAAAAACAACAAACTATTAAATTAATTCTACATATAAAACAAATCCTCTAACGGAATCTTTGGATTATTTGGCTAGAAAACTACAATACTTTGGTAGGAAACAGAAATTTGAGAAACATATGAAAGAAGAAACATGATGACTACACTTGTTAAAAATGAACACTGAATGTTAGTAATTAATCCATTTATTGGAATTTTCTTTCTCTGTTTTTATACACCCATGTCTCAAGTGTAATTAATATAAAGCTCTATATTATTAGTAAAGAATATATTAACAACAATTTCTGTCAGTTGATTATAGGTGATAATATAAACAAAACACAAATTAAGTATGATTTTTTTCTGCAGAATTTGGTCCAAAAGCACTCATAATTTTGTTTGTCTAATAATGTTGTCCCTCTAATGGCACATTTTCACAAGAGACACAACCATTATCTATCTAGTTTATTAAAGGCCTAAAGGTTATAAAAAAAAAAAAAAAAATCTAAACAATACAACCCCCAAGTCCCTCTTTGATACAAAAGAAGTGAAATCTATTTGTTGTACCAATAGATTTTATTTTTAACACTTACGATTATTTTAATTATTTTAACACTTACGAAACCGACAAAAAGTTTGGGTTATGCATTTCTGCACCTTTTGTTACTTTCTCATATAAAGAGAAAGTATTGTGATAGTGCGAAAATTCGAATTTAAGTTTTTGATGGATTTACACGTTTTGAGATCCCCTTAGTCCAAAAAAGTGGTTTTTAAAAAATGTCTGTCTGTCTGTGAAGACGCCTGGAGCCTAAACTACTGGGCCGATTTTGACGAAATTTGGCATATATGTTCAGAAAAATCATAGCCCAAGGCGAGATCGAGAAATGAATTTTAGCTCCAAATTTGGGGGTGCTACCCCCCAAAAACTCTGAACAAACGTGAAAAAAAATTCTCATAAACGGTTCAGACTATTTTGATTAAAAAATTCTAAAATGTAGTCCATTTAAATACGAATCTAACAATATAAACCGTTTTCCCGGGAAAAATCATGTTCCTGAGAAAAAAGCTTAAAACACGGACGGAGAGAGACCGGGTTCAATTCCCCGCCCAGGAGATGTTATTGAATGAAATGTTCAATAATAATTAAATGTACATACGAAAACTAATAAATGGAAAACACTGGGCTAAATAATTATGAACTCATATATGAGAAAGTTTGTGTGAGGTGTCTCGAACAGATTTTTTTTAATTAACAGGACTCAAAAAATACTATGTAAAGCCATCCAAATCTTGGAATTAAATTTTATGGCTATCACAATATTTTTTTACAAAAACAAACCCACTAAATCCAATACATAATTGAATAAATTATTATTAAATAATTTAATTATTAAAAAAAAAAAAAAATTCTTTAAATTAAATTAATGGTTAATTTTTCTTGGTGCGTAGGCTTCCGCGGTAAGTTTCATAATGAAATTCTAGGTCTTCCGGTGGTGACCGCGTCTTAGGGGATGATACTTCCGACGTTTCGCCTCTTATGCTAGGAGGCATCTTCAGGGTAGAGCATGTTGTACTAATGATAGAAACAACGTGAACTGTAGGAGATTGGCGAGAGCTAGGGGTTATATCCTTGTCCAAGGCCTCAAGTAATACCTGCTGTTTGTAATACAATTAGAATAATACAAGTAATACAAACAGCAGGTATTACTTGAGGCCTCGGACAAGGATATAACCCTTAGCTCTTGCCAATCTCCTCCAGTTCACGTTGTTTCTGTCATTAGTACAACATGCTCTACCCTGAAGATGCCTCTAGCATAAGAGGCGAAACGTCGGAAGTATCATCCCCTAAGACGCAGTCACACCGGAAGACCTAGAATTTCATTATGGTTAATTTGTTTTTGGGATTTAAACCATGCAAACGTAAATAAAACAGTTAGTTGAGAACCCATAGTCAGAACAACTTAGGGTCCCATGGAAGAATCTTGGTTCATAAAGAGGAAGAGCGTCATAATTTAAAAAATGTATGGTTATCACTATGCCAATAAAAATAAGAAGACACAATAAAAGAAATTAATGTGAAAAAAAAAAAAACTTTTTAAAAAAACAGCACAAGAGTTAATCCAAGTGTAAAAACCTTAAAAGTTAATAAACATAAATAAATAATGTATTAATGTTGACAAATGATTTTAATGGATTATAATAAAACATATTCCAACATACTTCCAGGTTCATCAGTACCTTCCAAGAGAATTTCCAGAGAAAAAAAAATTAAACAAGAATAAAACATTAATTAATCAAATGCAAGAAGCTTACTTAGAAAAAAAAGTGCAATCAGTGTTGTTCAAATCATGTTAATCCTTTGTAAAAAAAAAAGTAAATTTTAATTATTTTTATTTAAAAAAAAACAAAAATGTTAACTATATTAATAGGATTTAATGAGTTAATAAAACAAAAATTTAAATATAATACAATCAAATAAATAAAAAAACAAACATAAATTTCATGCAACAAGAAGAAGGGGGAGAGAGACCTACTATACTACAAGGTTTGATATATCCAACAAAAAGATATTGTAGATAGATTCAGATACTGTATTTAAAACCCAAAATAGCTCGTTATTGATATATTTTTAAACATATTTAAAGAGTGATCAACAGATGGTTGATTACTTTTTGTTTTCGGTCATTAATTATTAATGTCAGATTTATTTTCATCAATATATTGGGAACTAGATTTTACCCGGGAATGGTTAGAATCTCTGTTTCCCGTAGTTAATAATAATTATAATTTGATTTAAATTAAAAATTAACTTTCCGTAGTATGAAAACTACCAAAAACTTAAAAATTGAATTTAGAATCTATGTTTTAATGTAATCAGATTTAGAATTGTTTAATCAAATCGTTTGAATCGTTTTTGAGAAATACGTTTTTCTCAGTTTTTTGGGGAGTAGCACCCCCTAAATTTGAAGCTAACTTTCAATGTTCGATTTTATCGTCGGGGTGGGATTTTCCTTGAACACTATACATGCCAAATTTCATTGAAATTGGTTCAGTAGTTTAGGCTCCATATGTCTGCACAGACTACAGACAGACATTTTTTTTATAAAAACTTTTCTGTTTTCAAGAGATCTTAAACTGTTTAAATTAATCCAAATCTCAAAATAAAATGTTCACACCATCACAATACTTTCTCTTTGTATACACTGTGAATAAGAAAAAGTAAAAAGGGAGGGAATAATTTTCAAATGTATATAAGTATCAATTATTAGCCAAGTAGACATTAGGTTTGATCCAACCGAGCATTGTACCGTCCTCGGAATCGTCACCGGCATGCGCAGTAGATAAAAGCCGTTCCAAGCTGACTTGGAACAGTGTTTCGTACCGTACACGAAACTGTTCCAACCCTGGCAGGGATTGTTTGCGAACCGTTGACTGTACGGTCCCAACGATCCTCTGACAATACCATGTACTGGTATGTATGACATGCGCAGTTATGTCAATAATTACAAATATCAACAGGAAGGTTTCCTAACTGTTAGGTTTCCTTAATGTTTTTAATACAGTGCGAATAATACTCCTAACCTCGTTCCAACCTGACATGATTTTATTACTGTACAATGTTAGCGCATGCGTATAAAACCTGTCCTAAACAATTCCCGAACGATCCGTGGGATGATACAAAGGACGGTACAAATAGCGAGGTTGGAACAAACCTAATATGTATGGATAAATATTGGATTAATGATTATTTATGGATATCGGTATGGATTGTCATTTATTTATCAACTTTCTTAATGCTGATACAATATTTCTATCATCAGGATTATCTTAAAAAGATTTAAAGTATACAACCACGAAAGGAATAATTGATAATGACTGTGGTACGAGCAATAGTTTAGCCAATGGCATTTTAACAAATGGTTGTAGAATGCTTAGACTAGAACTTAAATCCTATTAAGTCCTATGACAGTTATCTATTAAGAAGGTTTATTAAAATCCCTCTTAATTGCTTTTCTTGTCTCTTGGACAGTTGAAAGTTGATGCAGGAATACTTAGAGATTAAATTTGTTACGATATTCTCTGTTGGAGTCAGATTTCTGGTAGATACATAATTAAAATTTTACCCAACCACTCTTCTTGTTTTATGTCTGACTCTTAAGTGAATTATTTTAAGTGGGTCAGAATATAAATTTATGAAGATTAAAGTTAGAATTGAATCAAAGTCTCATCTCCTTTTTTAATCTATGGAAGTTGTAATATCTAAACTCGAAGAACATACGCATAAAATTCCTGGTGATTATTCACAAAGTTTGCACTAAGTACTTGAACCGAACAAAGGAACAAGGAACCCAACGCTTAAACCTAGTAACTAACCCAGTGTATTAGAGACACAGTTCTAAAAGCATTCTCCAAAAACTTGACCATAACTAGGCTCCCCTCCCCCTTACCTTGGAAGAAATAATAAATTGATAAAATAATGAATTAGACAAAAAAATATAGGTAATGAAAAAAATAAATTTATAATAAAGAAGTATGTAAGAATAAAAAAAATGTATATATAATTAAGATATTACTTATTCTATACCTTAGTAAACATACATAGTATTAGTATACATTACAGATTTTACTTTCCCTATTCAGACTATAACAGACTTTTCTAACTTTCTCACATATATATTATTTTTGTGATAGGTCCAAATTTGGGTGGCGTTGTCTTGGAAACTAGTTTTTTCCAGGAAAGCAATTTTTTAACATGGTGTTGATACATATTTAAATTCACAAAAATATTTCTTTATATTGTCAGAACTATTTTTGGTATTTGGTCAAAAGAAGTTTAATAATACAAAATATAATATCTTCCCCCTCCCTTATACTAGAACTTTGAATGTGCAAATTCCACATTTTTCGGGAAACTATGATTCCAAGTTAATCATACCAAATGTATCAGATGTTCTATTGTTATTAAATGTTTTGCGATAATTAGCATCATGATATTGGGCTTATTAGTCAAAAATTATCATGATATTATAATTATAGATGATATTATATTATTATTATACATCATATTATAATTATTTTGGCTGTATGGTAAAGCTTACCAATGCCAAAAAAAAGAAGAAGAAGAAAAAAAAAAAAATAGCCGAACTCATAACAAGAACGGCTTATAAAAGAAAATTCCAACTAGCTAAAAAAAACCCAGAACTGCACAAATGGTTTTGGCATAAGGGAGGACGATACCTATATACATATAAAAATTATGATTTGAAATATACTGAAAGCTTTTAAGCTAATTTGGATTCCAATTAATATTTTTTGGAACTGATTCATACTTCTAAATAATGGTAAAAATGAACATTATTTTATTTAACACTTACTAATGGACAATCTAATCCTATGCTAATAGCATACTAATATAGTCATACTAATAGCATTGTTTCCACTAATACTTTGTGGAACTCATAGCAACAAAACTTGATTTAATAGTAAAAACTACAGAATAGTTATAAGGTAGATAATCTGAGTAGTGGACTACTACTGTTAGTGGAATACAATAGTTACTAGATATAGTCAGTAGCAGCGGTAAGGTTTTGGGGGCCCCCAGCAAACTTTTAGTTGAGGACCCTCTATTTCCCCCCCCCCCCTCACTGCAGGGTCTGCGGGGCCCTTATTGCCACTACTGGATATAGTGTATTTATAAGAAGTTGGACAGTTGTTGTGATATTGAGGATAGATCAATTTATGGCAGTGTAATTCTGTACTACATATCAGCTACTGTCATCTTTTATGCCAATAAATTGGAAAATTTGGAGAGTATTTTGGTTCCCAGTAACACTATATTCAGTCTAATTTTATTAATAAATTTTTTAAAATTAATGAAATCAAGCATTAAAAAATAATATCTATAATTCAAGATTAATATTCACCTATATATACATAGCTAATAAGATAAAATATGTATTAAAAGAAATATACTTGAATAAAATATAATTAAATAAAAATATCCTTTAAAAATAAGAATAAAGTTTAAATCAAATAGAAAAAAAAAACATGCAATATTGCAAATGTTGTTCAAAGAAGAACAATGCTCAAATTCCGCAGACTTTGACTCTGTCTCGGTTAGAAAGAACACTTGAAAGACAAGTAAGATGGTAATGGTATAAATGTGTAAAGTTTTGTTTCCAGTTTTGTAACAAAACAAAATATGGGTTAGTAATTTAAGTATTATTGACTTTTACTTCATGATCATAAATGTAGAAAAAGGTAAAGAGTAATGCGGAAAATTGAATAATTCTTATTATTCTTTCTTGATTTTCGTTTATTTCAAATTCCCTTTCAATGCTAAGATTGGGACAAAGATGAGAGCTGTGAATGATACCTGAAGAATACTTTAAAATAAAATATTTCAAATACACGCGGACAGACAAGTATAGTTGAGGAGCCTAGTGTCAAAGACGGACATTCGACATTTTTTCCGAATTTCAGTTATCGATTGTTTCATATAGATTTTTGGCTGCTGCATCAGATTCTGCTAACCATTTGCATCAAAAATGACCAGAAAAGGGGGTAAAAATGCAATAATATTTGTAGTTTTGTTTCAAATACGGACAAGTCAACACACGTTTTGCTTCAAAAGTGGACATAACCGAAACAGCCAATCAGGAAGCTGCATTTTACTAACTCGTTCCTATGATGCACTGCGGGCTTTAGCATCTGATTACCTACTCCTACAATTTTATCATACATGTTTAGAAAAATTATACCCCGAGGGGAAATCGAGAAATCAATTTTAGCTCTAAATTTGGGGGCACTACCCCCTAAGAACTCTGAGAAACGTAAAAATAAAATTATTTCTCCAATATTATTATTCTAACCATTATTTTCAATGTCATTTTGCTTCAAAAACGGACAAAACCTTGTTTTTGTTTCAAAAGCGGACAACTCCACTTTTTAATTCCATTAAGCAGCTAAAATATCAAAGAAATTCACGTTTTCAGTACTTTTAACTAGATTTGAGTATATTAAGAATCTATAGAAAAAAATCATTGCTCTAGCACCTGTAGAATTTGAGCCACAGTTTTTCGGCTCTCCTGTAAAATTTTGAAATGTGCTCTTGTCCGTCATTGATACTAAGCTCCTCAGTTGTTCAAATTTCCCTAGAATTCAATTCCCCAAATGAAATAGCTAGTTCATAATCCCCTTGACACATAAACTCCAAACAGCTTAAGTTATCTGTAGCATTGAAAGACTAAAATCTGATAAAACAAACTTCTTTTTCTACATTTTTGATTAAAAGAAAAGTAATTGTGGTTAGTAGAAACAAAAAAATTGAATTTGTTTGAAATTTATTTTTTTTAAACTTACTTTGAGTTGTGACCACATTGTTAGAAACGACTTGTTGTGAGGAAGATATTTCGTTTACAGAAGCTATAACTGATGTCTTGACAATGTTAACGACAACCGATTCTGTCGTTGAGTCGTGTTTTGAAGTTTCATTTTTGACAACTTCTGTTGACACTGATCGACTCTCTTCAACATTTGAAACACTGCTAAAAAACAAAAGTTAATGGGAAAGAAAAAAAAAATTATAAATATATATAAAACAAAACAAAAAATAAAAAAAAAAATTATAGAAATCTTAACAAAAAAAAAGAGGGAGGAAATATCTAAACATTTATTCCCACATACATAATTTCCATTCCAAAAAAATAAAATATAAAAACATCAACATCTAAAAAAACAATATAGAGTAAAAAAATAAATAAACATAAGATGCTTGGTTACAATAAATACATCAATCTTTTATATATATAATAAATAATATGTTTATTTCAAAGATTCCTTAATTTTATTAATATTTTTAGTAAAAAAAAAAAATAATAAAAATAAATAAAAAGTAAGGGTCATAAGACAACAATAAGAAAATCTTGACTGGTTATTTGGAAACTTTAGTAGTTTTGTTGACTTTTCATTTACTAATTTTTTGCTTTTGAAAAAAATTACCACATTAGGTAGTTTTAGGACAGTAAGCTGATAAATTATTATTATTATATTTTTATATTTTATTATTATTTTTATTATATTTTTTCAGATTTTATTGTATATTCTCATACTGTATTATTATTCATCAAATGATTTTCTTTTAGTCCAGGAAGTAGCATTCATGTTCTTAGAGGACACCAAAAAATAAAGTTATACACAAATTCTAGCTAGATGTTAGTCAGACACTTTTATGCATGCGATCTCCTGGACTATATCCTTAATTAATTTGTTCCCGTCTTCAAGGTGTAATATTTGTTTTTGCATATTACAAAAGTCTTTAAAATAAACATATTGTGAATGTCATTCCAAAAATATATGTAAAAAAAAGGTAAAAATTAAAAAAAAGTTAGCTACAGGAGGATAAGAGTTATAAAAGTAGATGAAGATATAGTTGTTTGTTTACTTGGTAATATGGTCTTTGACAGAGTCAATGGTGATATCACCGACGCTAGAGAGAGTGACATCGTGACCACTTGCACTGTCGGAAACACCATTCTCTCTTATCTCACTCTTATCTCCTCGCTCGCTAGCAGCCTCTGAAAAACAACAGAACAAAACATTAATCCATCTGGAAATTAACAAGAATAAATATTTAAATCAAATTATAATTATTATTAACTACGGGAAACAGACAGAGAAAAATACACTCCAGCGCTGGGATTTGAACCACAGGCCTCTATATTTCCAGTATAGCGCTCCACCAAAATCGTAAAATATGAATCAAGAATAAATACGTAATATGAATCAAGAATAAATACGTAATTTGAATATAGGTACATTGAAATTTAAAAAATTTATATAGGGTAGGTGGGGGCAAAGGTCCGCATGGGGTAAATGTCCGTACTGTTTTAAAAATGGGAGGGAAACTAGTTTTTGAAGTGGGACTGGCAACACTCATTCCTTACGTTGAGGCTTTGCTCCTGTAAGGTTATCTTGATTTCATTTGTACTGTTGCCAAGAAACATGAGGTAAGTTGATTTTTTTTTATGTTTCAATCTAACTTTTATAGAATTTTGGTAGTTAATTATTAATTATTATAAATCAATATTCGTGTTTTTGATAAAGTTGTACCAAAATGGTGCTAAAGTAGTGTAGAAATAGACACTTGTTTTACCTTCATATGTAGTTACCTGCGATAGGTTGCAATATTTATTTGATTTGATAAAAAGGGGCAAAGATCCGTGCACTGAATGGGGCAAAGATCCCCACACTGAATTGGGCAAACGTCTTAATGTGGAATCTTTCCCTATTTAAAAAGTTGAATCTAAAGATTAATTTATTTTAGTTACTTCTGGTAAAAGAACTAGTTCTAAATTTTCAGAGTGTACAAGAGAAAGAGAGATTGTTTGTGCCCTTTAACCCAGCAGATCTTGGATGAAGCGAAAGCATTAATTAAAAGGGATTTCTCAATCTACGATATCTTATATTGTACCTAATATGTTTTCTTTATCATTCAATATACATTTTCTTTTATGAAATATTTTACTTTCTTGAATTATTAATTAATTAATACCAAATAGGATAAAGGTCCTTGGTGCGGACGTTTGCCCCAAGAAATGGGGCAAATGTCCGCAAATTAAAATTTTGGTGAAATGGTGCCCCAAAAATGTTGAGAAATTTTTGGAGCAAAGAGAGATGGGGGATTGTTAGATGGATTGTTGGCCAAAATTCATAGGTCATTTGGAAATTATTAAAAGGAAGCAAATGCTCAAAATTTGCCCTCAACCAAAAAGTGCGGACCTTTGACACCACCTACCCTATATAATGGCCATTTACATTGGTTGAAACCAGTATTATTGTGGTTTGACAAAAAACAAAAAATCATTTTTTTATACTTTCATACATAGTTGACAGTTCAGGATGTATTTAGAATTTTGCTGTAATCAAATGCTTAGTTAATCCTTTCAATACTAAGGTTAGGAGGAGAATGGGATGTGGGATTACCCGGTTTTTCTAATTTATATATTAGAGCACAGGAAAATGGGTACTAAAAATATTAAATATTTCAAATACAGCCAGGATGACAAGAATACTTATTTATAGCCTCTCCTGTCAAAGAGTGCCTAAAGAAAATATTTTTGGTCCTACAATACCACTGTCAAACAATTTTCTTTTATTTGGAACTAACTAAGTACTGTAATATTTACCATAGTAAGCAAATATCATTGGGCACTTCTTTAGATTGTTACTCCTCTTATAAAAAAAAAACAGAGGGAAGTAACAAACTAAAGAAGGTGTATGGGATGTTCTTCTTTAGACTTTTACTCCCCTTATCAAAACAGAAGTGTGATATTCCTTTGTCCCAAAGTAAATAGGACAAAACATCCCTTTATCTTAATAGTTTATTTAGTCAGTAATTTATATTCTAAAAAAAAACATGGGGAGTAACAATCTAAAGAAGTACCATATATTGATTGTATTTCCATCTAGTTCAGAAAAAAGAAAACTAAAGACTGTCTCTAGACAGTGTTAATGACAGAATAATCAAAAAAATTGGTCCAAGACAACTCAGACAAACTTTCTCATAAACGAGTTCACAATTACTTAGTCCAGTGTTTTCCATTTATTAGTTTTCGTAAGTAAATTTAATTTAATTATTATCCATTATATCAAAATTTATCATAAAAATAACTTTTCCTGGGTGGGGAATCGAACCCAGGCTCTCCCCGTCCGTGTTTTAAGCAATTTTCTCAGGAACTAGATTTTTCCCGGGAAAACGGCTTATATCGTAGGATTCGTATTTGAATGGACTACATTTTAGGCTTTTTTAATCAAAATCGTCGGAACCGTTTTCGAGAAATACTTTTTTTTCAAGTTTTTTCAGAGTTTTTGGAGGGTAGCGCCCCCAAAATTGGAGCTAAAATTTGTTTCTCGATTTCGCCTTGGGGTATGATTTTTCTGAACATATATGCCAAATTTCGTCGAAATCGGCCCTGTAGTTTAAGCTCCAGGCGTCTGCACAGACAGACACATTTTTTAAAAACCACTTTTTTGGACTCAGGGGACCTCAAAACGTGTAAATCCATCAAAATCTCATAATCGAATTTTCGGGCCATCACAATACTTTCTCTTTATATGAGAAAGTAAAAAATAACTCAACCAAAAAAAATTGCCCCTTTCATCAGTACCTATGCCATAAACAATAATATATAAGCTAGCAAATGTTCAGTTATTTTTTAAGTTAAAAAAAAAAAACAAAAAAAAACCAATACAAGACAATAACACAATGTTCAAGATAAACAATGCTAATAAAAAAAAAACCAAACACAGTTATAAGAAAACAAAAAGCAACAATAAGAGGCAAACAAACAAAACTTAACAAGTGTCAGACAACACATGAAGGAGAATAAGAAGAAAATAGTGATGAAAGTGTATATGAGACAGAGTAGAAATGGGTATTGGATACCAAACAAAGCATGATAACAGAATGAAAAACAAGCCCACCATTACCATTTTTGTTAAAAACCTATACTGCTATGGACAAGCCAACTTGTATAGTGGTGATGTGTTCTGAGTACTGCATTAGGGTACCTACACAGAGGAGCCTGGATGGTAGCAGGGCAGGTCGCATGTTACCTAGCTGGTTACTTGGTAGATACACAGTGGAGCCTAGCTGGTCGCTTACTCGCATACTCGCTTACAGGCTGGAAAAATTGGCCTGTGCTTCTTTACGGGCATGAACACAGTGGAGCCTGGCAGGTTACCTGGTTGGGTGCAGTAAGCATAGCAGCAAGCTTGAACAATTCCTACCCCGATAGTTACATAGCTCTATGGGAAGTAGATTGGCCTTGAATGCGGGCGCTTTAATACTTTTTCTGCACGTCCGTACACAGTGGAGCCTGGTTGGTAGCAGGGCAGGTTGCATGTGACCTAGCTGGTTACCTAGCATGTAGCGGGCCATACACACATTGCAGCTTGTCTTTAGGCTCAGCGCATAGAGCTATGTAACAATCGAGGTAGAAATTCTTCAAGCTTGCTACTATGCTTACTGCACTCATCCAGGTAACCTGCCAGGCTCCACTGTGTTCATCCCCATAAAGAAGCACGGGTCAATTTTTCCGGTCTGTATGCGAGTAAGAAACCAGCTAGGCTCCACTGTGTTCGTACCCTTAGCAAGATATTTTATTCAGGCAGTTAGTGCCAAGGACACTATATGAACAAGAAAACTTGTCAGCCTGTCTGTATTAAATTTGTTTTAATTTTTTTTAGAAAGACAGGGTTGTCATTAGAAGTCAAGTTCAGTAGGTCATGTTCGGGACCACGGCCGCACCATATTAGCGATTTCGCTGGATTATTGAATGTAAATAGTTTTAACAGGAATACCAAAGATAAATCACTCTATATAAAAATACAAACAATAAAAACATATATTTTATGTGTCCATGCTCATTCTGAACCAGTACAGCCGATTTTTTTTATTTTCTAGCAACTGGTCAATGTTAACAAATCCAGCTGAAAAAGTCTGAATACGAGCAGCATGATCAGTGCTGGGTTTCAGAATGTGCGGGACAGTAGAATGCCGGGTTAAAGAGAGTCTAAAGTACATAATAATAAAGCAATTTAGTACAAAGCAACAGACGAACAAGTTCAATATGGTCACAAATTCAGTACACTAAGCAGTAAAATTGTGGTAGAAAAATATTTCTTCTAACAAAAACACCAATAATGAAGCAGAAATGTGAAATAGAAATCAGTAACATTTTCCATAAAAGTTACTCCAGTGGAAGCCTTCTTAACAAGCCACCTTAGGACTAAACCCATGGCCAGATCACAAAATGGCCGGTTGAATCAAATGTTCTTGTAATAAACAAATAAAAAAAGAGAACAGACATTTTTAAAAAATTACAGTTGACTGCAAAGCAATATGTTAACTGTTCAAGTAACAACAACAGACAAGTGTCTACAGATGTATTCATAAAACAATGGTAAACAGGCCTTTAGTCTCCTTCTCTCCGCAGCTCAGGACCTAATGTTCTCTAGCCTAGTGGAGAAATAACCTTTTAGAGAGCTATAATTATAAATTCTTATTTATTATAGAATTATGGAATATATATAATAAATGTTATTTTATGTATCAATTTTATTGTTTAATGAAGGGTTTTTGAAAATAAAAGTAATTTTATAAACCAAGTCAAAAAGGTTAGTGACACGAACTTAGTGGCTAGTCTGACCAGATAAGAAAGCTTCTACTGCAGTAGTCTTTGATTTTAAGATTTTGATTCATTGAAAGAGAGAAGGATATCATGCAGGTCAATCTATCCTCTCATAGACTCTTAGTCAGGTTTTGAGAGGAGTTTTCAGCTTGGTGACACAGACAGATCATGTCTCAAAAAGTGATACACTAACAGGAAATCCCAGAAGCTTTTTCCTTCAAAAAATCCTCTTCGAGAATGGACGAGGGTTGGGTAGTGGAAAAAATCCTCAAGGAAATCCCGGGGCTTTTTCCTTGAGGAAATAATTTTTGTGTATAGGCAAGGGTTGGGTAGAGGAAAAAAATCCACATGGAAATCCCAGGGCTTTTTCCTAGAGGAAATCATTTTTGTGTATAGACAAGGGTTGGGTAGAGGAAAAAATCCACAAGGAAATCCCTGGGCTTTTGCCTTGAGGAAATCATTTTTGTGTATGGGCGAGGATTTCCTGTACGTGTATCCATTTAAACGCAACATGCCCCTAATCTGTTTTTATTTTGTATTCTTTACCATTTTGTAATGGAAATGGTGACTATTGAATTTTTACATCCGTACCTTTATAATGTAAGGAAAAGTGTTCAATGTTCAGAAGTGCAAGTAGAGAGAACCACCAGTGAAGCTGGGCAGTAAGATAAAGCAAGTCTTGCATTAGAGCATCTTGAAGATTATGTCTTCCAAAACTCTGTTATAAAAATCTTTCATTCTCGATATTTTGACAAACACATTAAACAAAAATTAAATTAATAGTCTCCATAAATGTTTTTCATTCCTGACATTAACTTAAGGGAGAAATATGTTTTGTCAGTTGTACTTCTTTTTTTTGTTAAAAACTTTTGCTTTAAAAAGGTATTTATTTTTTATACTAACTAAACTATAAATGTACGATTAAGTAAAGCAGTAAACGCAACATAAAACTTAACTTATCCTTAAAATTAGTGAGGTACGGTTTAAATAAAAAACTACATAGTTTGACCAACTAGTTTCGTGTAATTTGTACACATCGTCAGGGTATAACTATAGATAATAAACAAAATATACAGAATTTAAAGTATATACATGTTGACGTTAGGAATAGGACTGGTCAAGAAATGATAGAGTAAGTAGAGGAGTTAGAAAGGATTGAAGGTGGGAGGCAAGAAGGACGTGAGAGGATTAACAGTAAAAGAAAGGCCAGGTGTAAAGGGTGATGGATCCAGGTAAAGGAAAGAGGCTACATTTTATATTACAAACTAGACTTAAAAAACTAATATCACAAAAAACAAATCATAAATATTGCACTGAACTAAATAATAATTCGAAAAACATAAATTAACAGTAAGACAAGACTAAGAAAAAACTTTGACTGAAAAGATAAACAATAGCAATGGAATAATATACCAAAAAAGTTGTAGAGTTTGACTAGAAGGTAATTGAACAAGAAAATTAAAATACAATAAAAAATTAGTGATAATATTATGGTAACAGATGCTTAGGTTATTGGTGTCAGTTCTGAAGTTAACAGTGTTGTTAGTTTTAGATATGTAATACATTTCAAGAACATTTCGTCGCCGGTGATTAGGTTCTTGAGCTAAGATTGTGGGATTAATAAAATCAAATTTGTGACTAGTAGAATGAAAATGGTTGGTAAGGGCAGTAGGATTGGGATAGTTGGGTCTAAGGCTGTATTCATGTTGATATAATCTTCTATGTAGGAATTGGCAAGTTTGACCTATATAGGATGAGTCACAATCTAAACAATTAATTTTATATATGACATCAGATTTATCTTTAAGGGGAGTTGGGTCTTTCAGTCTGGAGAATAGTGTTTTGACGGTGTTAGTGGGTTTGAAAGAAATTTTAGTTGTGGGGGATTGTAATATTTTTTTGACCTTGTCAGAAAGACCTTTGACATAAGTAAGTGAGCAAAATTTGGTGGACGTATTTACAAGGGGGGTATGTACAAGGGGGGTTGGGACTGGAGAGTTGACATTGTTTCTAGAGTTAATAATCAGATTAATAATGTTTTTAGGATAATTGTTCTGTTTGAGATTATGTTTAAATTGACCAATATTTTTGTCATGGAACGAATGATCACTGAGGGTGAGAATTCGGCGAAGGAGAGATCTAGCAAAGTTAAATTTTTGAGTGTAAGGATGGTGAGAAAAATAATTTAGAACTCTTCCTGAATTTTAATCCTCTCACGTCCTTCTTGCCTCCCACCTTCAATCCTTTCTAACTCCTCTACTTACTCTATCATTTCTTGACCAGTCCTATTCCTAACGTCAACATGTATATACTTTAAATTCTGTATATTTTGTTTATTATCTATAGTTATACCCTGATGATGTGTACAAATTACACGAAACTAGTTGGTCAAACTATGTAGTTTTTTTTATTTAAACCGTACCTCACTAATTTTAAGGATAATTCATAATTTAACGGTTGCTAAATTTATACATCTTATAAAACTTAACTTAAATCAACAATTCAAGAGCTTCCATTTTATGCTAAACTAACAAAAATAAAATGATAATAATAGCAATCTGACACCTTGAGATATTTCCCAACATTTTGTCTATAAAAAATAAGCCAAATTGTAAAACAAATGTTATTATAATACGCGGATGAACAGACAGACAGAGATACATACTTAAATTAAATTTTTATATCCCTTTTATTTTCAAATATTCTGAAACACGAAAAAAAATACAAAATTGTAGAACAATCTGACAAACATTTATTTGAAGCTTAATACTACAAGAATTACACTTAAATAAAACAAGCAGCGTTAAAGCCACACTAGTGTAGCTGTGACCAAAAAAGCAAACTTTATTTGTTTCTTTTGACCAACAAAAGACGTTGAACAACAGCAACAACATGAGAGAACAACACAAAGCAAGGACAAACCATTGGTATTGACAGAAGGCTGTGATGAGGCAGATGACTCACTGGTAGTGTCGTCAGTGTTTATAGGTGACCTGGCTGAGGGAGGTAGATGCAGCTTACACCTGGCTGCCGTTACCTTAGCAGCGCTTACTGTCACTCTCTCCAATTCACTGCTAGAATGCAAGTAAAGACCTTCCCCATCTTCGCTCAGAACTACAGATGATATTCCACTGTAAATTACAAATAAATAAATAAATATAATTAATAAAATAAATTTAATTGTAGAACAGGGCCGGATTTAGAGTATGTAGGCCTCTAGGTGAGTGATGTGGTGCAGGACCCCCTCCTTCTGCTTTTAGCTTTGACCAAATATTGGGGGGTCAATCTAATGGGGTTCTCGAAATGGGGGACCCCCTCATTTAGGGGTAATTTTGAAAATCAAACTCAGAAATAAAGAGGAAGAAAAAAAAAAAAAATCGGTCCGAGACAACTCAGACAAACTTTCTCATATACGAGTTTATAATTACTTAGCCCAGTGTTTCCATTTATTAGTTTTCAAATGTACATTTAAATATTATTGAACATTTCATCAAAATTTATCATAAAAATAACTTCTCCTGGGCGGGGAATCGAACCCGGGCTCTCTCCGTCCGCGTTTTAAGCTAATTTCTCAGGAACTAGATTTTTCCCGGGAAAACGGCTTATATCGTTGGATTCGTATTCAAATGGACTACATTTTAGAATTTTTTAATCAAAATCGTCGGAACCGTTTACGAGAAATAATTTTTTTTCATGTTTTTTCAGAATTTTTGGGGGGTAGCGCCCCCAAATTTAGAGCTAACATTCATTTCTCGATTTCGCCTCGGGGTATGATTTTTCTGAACATGTATGCCAAATTTCGTCAAAATCGGCCCAGTAGTTTAGGCACCAGGCGTCTGCACAGACGACAGACGACAGACGACAGACGACAGACGACAGACAGACAGACATTTTTTAAAAACCACTTTTTTGGACTCAGGGGACCTCAAAACGTGTAACTCCATCAAAATCTCAAAATCGAATTTTCGCGCCATCACAATACTTTCTCTTTATATGAGAAAGTAAAAATAGATTAAGAAAGAAGAAAATCGATTTAGATTTAAAGAATATTATTATGAATAATCAATAAATAATAATATAAAGATAATATCCTATATTATTAGTGATTTCTTATCAGGTACAGTGTTGCCTCTTGCAACAAATATTAAAAACATATAGAAGTTATCAAAAATAAAATTATTAATAACAAAAGAACAACACTGTTTTTTGACAGTGGTCTATTTTATTAAAAACTGACTATACATGGCACCAAAGCCCAACACTAGCGCACTCCACAGATTTCCATGACTTCTTGGTCGACCTTTAGCTATAGTAGTTTATGAATTGAAACAAGCAACGGACAGACAGATAGGTTTCTTTTCGTACGTCATACAGAAACCTAAAAGGGGAGAACTAGCGCTTTCTGATTATTTAACATTAGTAGCTATTTCAAGGCAATATCATTAACAAGAAATAAATATTTTGTAAAAATCTGAATCAAATGTAGGATTTAAGGGTTTTTACTTGATATCTTCTCTCCTGACGACTGCTGCATTGGTCTGCCTGCGTAGATCAGGTAAACTAAGAACAATGACATCACCTAGGTTAGTAAGAGAGACCAGGCAGGTTTCTATATGATCACCAGCTCGGAACTTGGCCAGCACAGTGCGTCGCACTCTCGCTCCTTCACCAGCAGTTAGTTTCAACTTGCACAGTGGCTTTAGCGTAGGCAAACTAAAAATCTGAAAATTTAAAACACATGCATTAATTACAAATTGAAAAGATACTGACATTTACACGATACTAAGAAAGCTAGTTCTAGAAAGCTAGACTAGTTTCTTTATACACCTCTAGCTGGATACCCGTGCTTGGCTACGGAGTGTTATTTTAATTTGATAAGTTTATAAACTACCATCAAGAAACATTTAAATTATTTTACTGTGCTAGAATATCTAAATTCTATCCCTCCCACTTATTTCTATTCCCTCTCCTCTTTGATAAGACAATTTACAAATATCCCAAATTTACCCCCCTCCTAAAAAAAAATATGACATAATACATAACATCAATTACTGTACTCTTAAAGAGCTTTTCAACGATATGCATCATGAAGGGTATTCATTACTTTGACCCTGTATTCATTACTTGTACCCCGTACCCTGTGTAACAAAATTTAAATTTTTCTAAAATTCATGTAGACAGTGATTTTCCCCTTGTTTTGAAGGTCAAGTGTGCAAATTTTCATTGAGATCGGACTAAAACTGTAGATTTGTATAAAGAACAAACATACAAACGTTAACTTTTATATAAAAAGAAAAGATATATATAGAGAGATTTACCATTCACTTCTTCAGCAATTACCTTAATTCAGTGTACTCACTACAGTGTGTGAGTAAGTTTTTGTGAGCGTTATGGTCCATTCTTTGGATTTCATTTTCTACATATAAATTGTTTTTTTTAAACTTATAGATTTAAAAAAAAAGAATTTAGTTTATACTGAAACTTTATGCTTTTACTTTTAGTAAAATAATAAGACAAAATAAACAGGTCAAGTGTGTGCTAGTCAGCACACAGCGAGGGTCCGTAGGCCACACTATATAGTGTTTAACAGTAAAGTGTATAAACAGTGTTTTTTAAAAATGCTAAAAAGCTTACTTTGAACCATTCTAAGGGTCTGATATTCTCAAAACACACTCTGATAAAATATTTTTTTGCCACTGAACCGGACTACAACCATATAAATACATCGAAAAGACCATAATTATAAAAAAAGTATTTTGTCAATAAAAAATAAAATAATATTTTTTTCGAAATTTCCAAAAAGTGGTATCTTTACTATTGGTCGAAGAATGTTCAGGAATTTTTTCAGATTTTTTGCACTTCACATAAGCGAGATAGAAGGGGGGGGGGGGGGACACGTTTCACACCCACTTCAAACTTGCCTACGCTCGCCCTATCAAAGTTATATCCAAAGAATTATATATTTTTGTAATCAGCTCGACGTACCCTTTCATATGATACCCCTTACGGTGTCGAAAAAAAATAAAAAAATTTTAACCCTTAAGTTTTTTTACCCTAATTTTTTTGATTTTTTTTTTTTTAAGTCGCTAAATTTTTAAAATATGTGGGTGTACAAGACACATACATGCCAAATTTCAAAGTGATAGGACGAAAGGTGTAGCCGTGAGAGCACGCGAGAGGACGGACGGACAGACACACGCAGGAAAATATAAGGGTCCTTGGTTTTGCCTACGGACCCTAAAAAAGGTTCTACTTTGACAACATAATATTTAAATCATGAGTATTTAAATAATTACATTTGCTAAAATGAATAAGCATATACTAAGTTAACTTGGTGCGTAGGCTTCCGTGGGTAGATTTGTCATAAACAGCTTGGTTTTCCGGTAAAATCCGCGTCACGAAGGGGTTGGAGTTAGACATTTTGCTTCCACTACTGGAAGCATCTTCCGGGGTGTGGTACATCATGATATTGACTCGAAGCAATATATCCTGTGTTTGCTTCAAGTCAACATCACGATGCACCACACCCCGGAAGATGCTTCCACTACTGGAAGCATCTTCCGGGGTGTGGTACATCATGATATTGACTCGAAGCAATATATCCTGTGTTTGCTTCGAGCCAACATCACGATGCACCACACCCCGGAAGATGCTTCCACTGCTGGAAGCATCTTCCGGGGTGTGGTGCATCGTGATGTTGGCTCGAAGCAATATATCCTGTGTTTGCTTCAAGTCAACATCACGATGCACCACACCCCTGAAGATGCTTCCAGTAGTGGAAGCGAAACCAAGGACTTCATCTCCTTCGTGACGCGGATTTCACCGGAAAATTAAGCTGTTTATGATATATTATGTTATCAATATAGTATTATAGATTTGCACAACAGAGGTTTTAACATGGCAAACTTCTTTCTTTCTTCTCTACCCAATGAATTGTCTCTCTGCAGTTATATTTTTAACTCAAAAGAAAGAAAATTTAAGTACAAACCTTGATTTGTTCTTCAGAGGTGATGATAACCTTATGAGGAGCAATGAGTTGATCTGTAGATCTCGCAGTGTCAACTGAAGAACAGTGATTGTCTATAACTGATATACTGATAACTGGCGCCCTATGCTTTAACTGAATCTCTTTACCTACAAATCAAACCAATTCAATCATTAATTATAGAAATCTCTTAAATGAAACAAGCAAAATAAATATCTCCAAATTCACCTTCCAGTGAACTGGTGTAATGAAAGCAAGCAAATATATATACTATGTTCTCAGGGCATCTCCTTCTTTCATTCAATACTTTACAGTATTACATTTCTGTTAAAAAAGAGTTTCAAACCCTTCTTTTTTTTGAGGGATTATTTTCAGGGGGCTACCCTACATTTTTCCTGTGTTTGGAAGAGATACAAAGCAGATAACCACTCAATCAAATTTTATTACACTTACACTAAATATACGAACTTACCAAGTTGACATGTCACATTGTCGTCTTTTCTTTTCGCTCCAGCAGGAATTGATATGGTAAAAACATAAACAGTACCATTATTCGTGCCAGCCCATAAGGAAGGTATAAGGTTTTGAACTGAAACAGACAGTAATATACATAAATACACAACAATACATTTAAATAAATTTATTATAAAAATCAAATAAGTAATTAGCAAAATAGGACACATGCACGTAAAAAAAAAAATCATGTAAGATAATAGTTTTGAGCATAGGCATCCATCATTATGGGCAAGGAGGGGCTCGTTAATGTCTGTTAACTCCACCAATTTTCATTGTCTCATTAAGCATTAGGAATTTGATCAAATTGATGAGACAATTACAGGTATGGGACACCATTGTAGATGTTTAATACAGGAGAGAGAAAACTATAAATCAAATAAACCAAATAATAATTACTATTTACAATGGGAGACAGACAGAGAAAAATAGACTTCAGCACTGGGATTCGAACCACAGGCCTCCTTTATTTCCAGTAAAGACGCTCTAGCCAACTAAGCTATACTAAAGAATAATTTCCTCTGTCGATAACGATACCTAGTCCCGAATTAAGCTTTCACATTTTTCCACAAGTCTAGAAGTCAACATTAATGACATAAGAACTAGACTGAGAAATAAAGCTTGTAATTATAAAGTACCCAATTAGTATCTGTACCTAGTACAATCAATTAGAAATTCAATTTTTAAGTTTTTGGTAGTATTCATACTACGGAACGTTTAAATTTTAATTTAAATCAAATTATAATTACTATTTACAACAGGAGAGAGAGAAAAATATAGGAAAAGAGGCCCGTGGTTCGAATCCCAGTGCTGAAGTTTATTTTTCTCTGTCTGTCTCCCGTTGTAAATAGTAATTATAATTTTATTTAAATTAAAATTTAAACGTACCTTACAGTCTTCTCACAACTAGAATCGACGCGTTGACAGCGCGGGAAATTGAGTGACACACAGATTGGCCAACCTCTCTGGGGGAAAAAATAAAGCCACTACGAAGCCTTCTTATACTGTTATCCAGAGGGCCTCTCCCCTCCACTAGAGACATTTATCTTTGCCTAGTTGGCCCGACCTTTTGTCCGGAAAAATCTCAAGCTCTCATTGGCTCGTCCCCCCTTTTGCTAGTTTTTCCCGCGCTGTCAACGCGTCGACTCTAGTTGTGCGAAGACTGTAGTATGAATACTACCAAAAACTTAAAAATTGAATTTATAAATAAAATTATAAAAAAATAAGTGTAAATTTACCAGTAATAATGTAGGTAGCGGAAAAGGTAAGGCATCTAACCATACTTCCAAGGGTATCATCAGCCGACCTGGCTTCAATCGCTCTTTCAACAGGTTTTGTTTCCCCGTCAGGAGATGTGGGAGTCGGTCTTGGAGGTGAAGCTGTCGTAGCGGCTGTGGTAGTGTTACCTCTCTGCCTGCCTGATCTACCTCTTCTCAATCTTCTGAATGATTCTCGTAAGGATTTCTTAAAGGATTTCCTTCTGGAAATGGGAGCGTCTCCAGCACCCGATGCGTCGCCAGGAGCCAGGGTACACTTCATGCAGACAGGCGCTGCTCTTGTATAGTCGTATAAGGCTAGTCCGTGAGCAGTGCCTGCAGCAACCAGACCCCACCCGGTGTGAATGGCTAGAGCAGTGACACATGCAGGAGGATGAAGCTGTAGAATGGAACTGACCGTGTATCCAGGACCCATCTCCACTGGACCTTTGCGTACCGATAGAGCCTCGTGTCCTTTCCACACAAACCCATCCTGATTTCCTACTATGTTCATCTTTGTCATCTATAATAGCAAATTAATCGTATTTTAATAAATTGGATATGGAAATTTGTAAATACTGATCCCAGCTTTAAATAATTTCTTGTCTTGTGAATTTTAAGGTGCGTTTACACCTGACACTTCTCTCCGACGATAAATGTCAAGTGTCAGACAGAAATCACTTTGAGTGTTTACATCTGAGAGAAATTGCTTGAGATTTATGTCGGAGATATGTCTGACACTTCTCGCAATGCTTAAATTTGCAATAAATGTACGAAGAGGAGTTTGAATTTTCAAATAATCAGTGTTTACATCTGTTGGTATAGAAGTGTCGACACTTATAGCTGAGAGTAGAAACATAAATCTCAGACATAAATTGTTCGGTGTTTACACTACTGAGGTTTCTGTCTGACATAAATATCATGCAATAAATATCAGGTGTAAACGCACCTTTAGGACCAGAACCAGGATGTTTCCAACACTTAAAGAAGATATTCTGAATAATCATAGCAGGAAAAACAAAATTATTGTATCGCAGTAAGAATCTTTCATCTGAAGTTCACCAGCAGTTTAGTGATAATTAATAGATAAAACCTAAGAGCAAGTTAAGGGTAGAGGGAACAATACTATAGAATCTGGGTCTCAAAAAGTGGTTCATTATGCTCCCCCCTGATACTAACACTTAAAAGCAGCAGTTTAGTATAAACAATATCGATATCCCGATAAAAACTCGAAATTTATCTTTTGATAAGAATTAGTGATATTTTCTAACAACATTTAATATTTATGTTTTTAATACAGTTTTCTTTATAAATATGTATTTTAATGTTGGTTGTTAACCTTATTAATTATCTACAGGCAGTAATGTCGTTAATAAACATGTAGCAGTTCCTAGATAACCAAAAGTAATCTTATATAAAACAAAGTTGCCTTCTAAAGCAATCACATCAGATTTGGCTCTTTACATATTTGATATAATTTTTCTTTACTTTTAATTTAAAATATTGGCAGATGAGTAAAAACTATAAGTAAGTTATATTTAAGTGCAAATGAAGGATTTGATTTACATTTTATAAAACAGATCACTCATAGTTAAACAAGACTCACCCTCAAAGCATGGAATAGGAAATAAGGTTATTCCTAATAAATTTTTTTTTTTTAATTTTTGAGTGGGGTATCAAATAAATGCTACTGATAAGGATTTGTTGACAAGCGCCTGTCGGGACGGAAGGACAAGGAATAGACAAGGACCAGTGACTACGTGATCACTTTAGTTCGGATTGAGCTTGCTTAGGAGGTTTAGTATCGGGAGAGAGAATAATGAACCCCTTTTAAAACTGGATTGTTCCATCCACCCCTTCCATGCTCTGAGCATAAAACAATAATCGACTATATGCCATAACTACTTCATCAAGTAAAAGCAAATTAACAAGTACAGCAGAACCTCGCTAGCACGAGCCTCAATAACACGACAACCTCAATTACAAGTGCAATTTTCAAATCCCCTTGAGATTGCCATAACACATAATTTTAAATTAACCTCTATAACACGACTATTATTATCCAAACAACCTCTATAACACGGATTTTTTTCCAATTCACAACGTAACTCAGAACCTCTAATAACAAGTCATTTTGAGAAGTCAACCTCTATAATGCGTCTCTTTACAGGAATGGGTAGACCTTGAACAAGTCTAGACTTGAAAACCCCGCCCATTAACCTTGATAACACGACTGATAGCCAAAATAACCTTGATAACACAACCCTCAACAAAAAGGGCACCTCGATAACAAGACTGTTTCCCTAATCCTTTTGAGACACTTCTTATCGAGGTTCTACTGTAATAACCAATTACCTTGGGCTCAAACTGCTTAGTCTCAGAGGAAAGCTGCGCTACTATGACATGACCAGAGGTACCGGCTACTGCAAGTGTTCCTGTCTCAGGGCAAAGTGTTACTTTCTTCACAGCCAACCTTGGGTCATCACTGTATGGGTCAAATACTCCAACCTGAACAATCAAAGTAAATATATTATATTTTAAATCTTTAAACCCATTAATCAAGTCAATTAGATACGTCAACTGAGGCAGGTGCATAGAAATTACCTTCTTAAAAGGTGGCCACTCGCCCTCATCATGTTCAGCTGGAGGTGAATCATCCATATCGTCTGAGGTGAGGACTTGGGATGATGAAAACTTGTAGAGTTGTGTCATACATACTGATGATGCATCCCATATACGCACTGATCCATCTTCATGTCCTGTCAGCAGCACATCTCTACCACCAAGATCTTCTCTGCAGTCACCTCCATCTATAGGCCATGGCTGCAACATTTTCACATCAACAAATCAATTTTAATTGTAATTTCTTGAGTCATCTACAAAAAGTAGTTTGAGCAACAACATTCAAGATAGATTGCCAATTGGTATGGCACATAGCTTCCTCGCATCCTATCACGTACATTATTAATTTTATATTTTATGCATTTACAAGCCATTATTGTTTAATTGTTTCTTCTGTTTTTTTTTTTAATCTGTCAAAATTGTTTTGATTTTATACTTGAATTAAAGTATCAATTAAGCAAAAGTTAAAGAGCACAGACGGTTCAAAGTAATCTGGGACTATCTGCGGGCTACTTTCGATAAACTATAAAGTTTCATACAAATCAGATAAGTACTTTTGAAGCTATAGGTGTAAACTAATGTATGTTTGTGCGCATGTGGAAAAGAAACAAATGAGCGCAGAAGGTTAAAACTTATATGGGACCAACAATGGGCTACTCATGACCTACCACCCAAATTTCATTAAAATTCGACGTGTAGTTTTTAAGATATGTTGGTTCGCAAAAATTGAATGACAGACCGACAGACATGGAACCAAAAATGATCCCTAATGTCTGAAACGGATTTCTTTTGAAATCAGAGACTTAAAAATGTTTAGTTCTTCAGAACGATTACATAGCTTTCATTACCTTCGGTAAGCTGGGAAGCAAAACAAAATTGTATAGATAAGAAATCAAATACTTTTGCACTGTAACTAATGTATGGATTTCATATTGGTAATGGAATTAAAATGAATAAAATACATTAGGTTTCAGACAGTAAACTACTATTGGGATGTGTAACAATATCTTACACTTTAAGTTAAATGTAATAAAGTTTTTAGATACAGTGCAGTAGAGGCAATAAGGGCCCCGGGAATCTGGGAGCCCCTATAGAGGAAATAGAGGGGCCCCACTAAAAATTTGCAGGGGACCTCCAAAACCTTACCGCCTCTACTGATATAGTGGCATGTTAAAAGCCACTATATTTAAAAGTTTTATTCGAGAAGTTTCAAACAAATTAATATCATAGTAAGAAAAAATAAAATTACCGTATCACAGTAAGAATCTTTCATCTGAAGTTCACCAGCGGATTTAATGTCATTCCAGACATGTTCGGGTAAGTTTGAGACGAGGGTCGAACAGGTTACAGCAGATGCATGAAGCGAAGCAACGTAAGGTAATCGAAGCATAGGCCAGTGCTCTTCAGTTAGATTTATTGCAACCAACTCCTCTTCGGCTAATGCCATAAGGATGACTGTAACAAAACAATTAAATATAGTATTTTGATAATAATATAGATGGATACAGATATGAAATCTCATGCAGACAGTGACCCTCTTGTTTTGAAGCTTGGAATAAAATTGTAGATTTGTATATAACTACAAACACACATTCACTCAAAATAACAACACTCATCTATACGTTTGTACTGATTGTAGTTTTTGACAACAAGCTAATCAATTTTAGTCTTGAAGTTTTATTGACAATAAGTCAACACTGCAATATTTCGGTACAATCAACTCAATTGATAACATTCTCTTATGAGAAAGGGGTCTAACAATTCTATTAAAATACATTTAAACAGCAAGTTTTCCTCAAATTTAGGGTGGCTATAAAAAGTTTAGTTCAAAACGGGACATTGGAATTGGAGGGGGGAGGTCTAGCTACTGCAGCTCTCAGACGAAAGGGGCAAGGGGTCGTATCAAATGAATTAAAATAAAATGACAATCTATTACACAGGTGGCAGGTAATAGAAGGGACTTCCTGAGAAACAGGCTGTGTTCCGATATGAAATTCGAGGAGCGATAATTATTTCACAAAAAGTTGAGACATTAGACATTGTTGGCTTGGCAAAATTTCATGGAACTGGGTTGAGCCGCCGCTACATGTTTCTTAAAACCCTTCCCCATCTTAGTCACATATAATTGTACTTCCTGGAATACACTACCTTTATATCTAAATTTCTATGGAACCGAAACAGATTTATCGATGTTCTGTTAATTTTTTACAAAAATACGGGGTATTCCTCGTGTTAGACTGTTTGAATATACACCTATAAACTATACTAAGAACAATTTTATACATTTTAATAGACAATAACGGCAGAAACTCCAATTATCTTAACAATTAATAAATCTTAACAGGCCCTGGTTCCAATTTGTACATAGTTTTTGGCCGTCCGGATTATACGGATGTCCGGACTAGCGGGGTCCGGATAAACGAGACTCTACTGTATTTAGATAAAATTTTCTCTATCGAAATTAATTGGTAAATCAGCACTATATGGCCCACCTATTTTGTACTGTTCAATTTATTTCAAACTGTTCCTTTTTACAGAAGTTGTCCTTTTTTACTGGATTCAGTTTTACAGGATTTGTAGGCGTTTACAGGATCTGTACATTATAAAAACGATTTCGGTTGTGTCAACCCGATAAATCAAAAAAACTACATAAAGTGTCACATTTTAGGGTAATAAAAGAAGGTTATGATTAGGTCAGGTCAAAAAATACTTGACTTAAAATAATTTAAACTTCCATAATTTTCCCTAAATTTCAAGAAAAAATTAATTAAAAAAAAAAAAGATTGAATTTATTGAGAGGCTACAATTGAAATCAGAGAAGAACAGTTAAAAAAAAAGTAAAACGGACATTTAGAAATAAGTGGGGCGCTTATAGTGAAGATTTACTCCTCACAATAAATAACATATTCACTATCATTTTGAAAAGGGGGAAAAAACATTAGTTCTTCAGACAAAGTATTTGCAATAAAAATAACAAATAACCAGTTTCACTTAATATTAATATCCAACTCATTAAGTAAGGGAAAAGTTTTTTTTATTTTACCCAGACCTTCTGGAAAAGTTCCCTTTTTCAAAAAGCGTCCGGTCAAAATGGGATGCATATAAAACACGAGTACAGTATAAAACATTAAGATTATAAGAAAATAGAACTTACAAGCTGAATCTTGTTGGGCAACAAAGAAGTCAATGACTTTAGATGTGAAGTCCAGGACAATGTGGCGTTCACCATGCAGTACCGAGATAGTATGCCGGTCACTGTAGTGATCTCTCACTAAACCACCAGTGAAAACAACTATTTCTTGCCTGAAAACAACATATTTATAATTACCGCCAAAAGAACATCATGAAATGGTTTTATATTATATATATATATATATATATATATATATATACAGGGTGGTCCAAAAGTCCCCCCCCCCTTAACTTTTGAACGGTTTGAGATAAATTAATGAAACTTGGGGGATCCCTAACATGTAAAGGGGAGTTTGTTTTCATGCAGTCGCGCACTAGGGGCAACAACCCACTTTGCCCCCAGGCTACCCAACTTCAAAATTTCAAATTGGAGTGTATATTTTTGATAGCATATTTGGATTTTTCGGTGAATAATAATAAAATTTTACTTGAAACTTTGTTTTCTATCTCCAATATTTTGCCAAAATAAAGATAGCAAAATAACCCTACTGAAAATAGAAAAAATATAACAACTATATTGTAATAAAATCTAAATGGTTTGAGATTAATTAATGAAACTAGGGGGATCTGTACCATGTAAAGGAAAGTCTGTATTTATCCACTCGCATACTAGTGGCAACCTCCAATTTCATGCGCGATTGCATGAAATCAAACTACCCTTTACATGGTACGGATCTTCCAAGTTTCATTAATTAATCTCAAACTGTTCAAAAGTTAAGAGGGGGGGGGAGGGGGGGGGGACTTTTGGACCACCCTGTATAATTCTAAAATTCATATTTAACATCTAAATTAAAGTTTAACTCTAAATTGAAAATACGGTATCTAATAAAGAAGGATGCAATCATACCTAGTTTAAAAACAATAATAGGTAAATATGAACACCAAAAATGTTTAAGAACAATGAAAGTGAACGAACTTACTTCTCATTATCAACAGAATGGGTGACATAAATGTTGGTGATAGCCTTGCAAGCATAAGGTCCATAGTGATTTGTGAGTTGGATATGTTCTGGAGAGTTAACATCCCAAGTGGTGTAGGTTCCATCATTATGGGAAGATACAAACTCACCTGGATTCGACCAACACAGGCTTTCTAGAGACTGAGGACTAATGTACGTCTGCAAATAAGAAATGGTTAAATTAAAACTTGAAGTCAACGACATTATCACAATGCTTAAAGTGAAAGAATTGAAAGAATACCTGTTCAACTGAAGGGTTTTTCATGTTCCAAAGAACTATAAGGCCTCGATTGTAACCTATTAGTAGGTTTTCTGGTTTCTCTGGTTGTATTGCTAGGGCTTCCACTGCTCCTGGATTCAATTTATAAGTCTCAGGAACACTGAAATCACACACACAAAAAAAATCAATTATAAGGTGAAGGACCTGTCCACTTAATTTCATGAAACTAAATAAATAAAGAAGCGGAGTTTCTCAAGATTGAGGTAAGCATCTATCCACAACAGCTTACTTAATTAAGACATAACCAGATTTACCCCATGAGCAGGCATTATGAGTTTCGGAGAGCAGGAGGAACTACAGTAAGAGCTAGGCAGGCTATCAAAGGTACCTATTGAGGGTTCAAACTGTATTTTGTATATAATAAGATCACATCTGAATTTTTAATTCCAAACAAATCTATTTAACCAGGACTTTAAAGCTATTTTTAGGGTCCTTAGGCAAAATCAAGGATTCTTATATTTTCCTGCGTGTGTCTGTCTGTCTGTGAGTCCATCTGTCGCCTGCTCTCACGGCTACACCTTTTGTCCGATCACTTTGAAATTTGGCATGTATGTGTATAGTACCTACCCACACATTTTAAAAATGTAGCGACTTAAAAAAAATATTTTTTCAAAAAAATAAGGCTAAAAAAACTTAAGGGTAAAAAAAAATTTTTTTTTTTGGAGACCGTGTGTGGTCTCATAAGAAAGGGTATGTCGAGTTGATTACAAAAATATCTAATTTTTTTGACATAAGCTTTGATAGGGCGAAGTTGGTGTGAAAAGTGTCCCCCCCCCCTCTCCCCGTCTATTTTTCTTATGTAAAGTGCAAAACATCTGAAAGAATTCCAGAACATTCTTCGACCAGAAGTAAAAATATCACTTTTTGGAAATTTCGAAAAAAAAAAAAATTATTGACAAAATACTTTTTTTAATAATTATGCTCATTTTGATGTATTTATATGCTTATATTCCGGTTCACTGGAATATAATACTTTATCAGAAGCTTGTTTATCTTCGCTAAACGCCATACAAAGATGACTTTTTTTTACAGTAGAATAACAGCTTCATCAATAGGTACTACTTAAACAATACTGTGTTGCCTACGGACACTCGCTGTGTGCTGACTAGCACACACATGACCTGTCTTTTTAAATACATGTTTCAGAAAAGTATGGTATTTATGAAAAGTAGCAATGCCTACTAGTATCTGATTCACATGCCAGACATTTTATTCTTAAGAATATAAGTGAAAACAAAGGAACTCCATATATTTATCCAAATATCCCAAAATGCATAATAGTAAAAGATTAAATAAATTCTATTTATTAAAGTTCCTACACTTCCGCGGTTCAGATTACAATGAAGTACTAAGCTAATCTCTAACCAGTTCACAAATGTCTAAACTAAGGACACCATGAATAACTCTAAAAATGCTTCTAGTATTAGGAGAGAAACGTACGGACATACACCCTCAAGACATGGTCACAACCGGAAGACTTAGAACTTCACATTCTCTTCAGTCTAAAACAGATTAAATTAAGAGGTGACCACTTACTTCTGCATGACTGCATCTTGGTAAATGATGGTTTCAGATAGTTCAAATGAAGGTATTCTCAACAAGTAAATGTGACCACCTTCCGTTCCGAGAAGTACATGCTCATTGTTTCCATCCAGGCACATCGCTGATACCTTCTTTAACCTGAAAATAAATAATAACAATAATATAACAGGGATCATTATCAAATTGAACTTTGTATAAGTCCAACATTAGTGTTGTGGACTTTAAAGCACTATCGAGATAAAATATATCGGTTGTATACCTTATACCTCATCCCCTCCTAATCTCCTTTCCACGGGTGCCCTCTGCCACCACACTATTCACCCCCAGTCTGGCTCTGTCCATCATACGGGAGATTCTAATTTAAAGTGCAATTTTCATGTCCTAGATGAATAACTGGAGCGTTTTTCACATAATTGACAGGATTTTTCTTCATGGTAACTCAGTTAAGCTTAGAGAACTACAACCAAGCAAAAAAATAATGCGCCGCTTAATTTTAACCGCAAAAGGGGATTTTGTAACAACCGTGGCTGTGCTAAAGTCAGTTTTTCTTATTCACTTCACTCTAGCTCGTACAATAATCATGTTATTCAAAAACTTATTGGATAATTTTGAAGGGGGGTCCTACCAGAATTAAAATATGTGTTAGTTTTTAAAATAATAAATTATTACTAAAAGGAACTTCAAGTTAAAGTTTGTCCTTTAAAAAAATGTAATTACCATGGCATTATATAAATGTGTCCCTACTCTGGTTGTGGCAGGGAGATTTTAAGTATGGCGACGGATTTTCACAATGCCGCAACACTGGTTTTCTTGTAACGGTTGATAGGGGATGACCTGAACCCTTTAGTTGAGAGCTAGCGCTAATTCTGATTGTTCTTCCAGTTGCGAACTCTTTTAAACGTAATTACCGTGCATGTTATTTAAGTCTATTTTCAAAGACTTTTAAGGTTAAGTTATAGGTTCATTGTTTAGGCTTTTAAGATTGCTATTTAATGGTGTATTAGAATTGGGTTTTTATTTTAAACTACTGACCAAAATATATTCTTAAAGTGTGAAATGTAACAACCGTGCATGAAAAAGTGTAATTCACATGCCTTAATTACCATGCTTTAAATAAACTTAATTACTGCCTAACAATTTGTAAAGTTATTTCCCGTCTGTCCCGCATGGTGCAATATATCTGAAATTAGTCCGAGAACATTCCATAATTTTTCCTGATTTTTTTTTAAAAAGTCAACATTTTCAGTCAAGTCCAATTTTAGCTTCCAAAATAGCACTTTAAATTAGAATCACCCATACAGGCCGGTCCCTTACTCTTTTTATACCGTACCTATGTATTAATAATTGTATGGTGGAACTATTAAAATATATAATAGTGAAACAAAATTCTACTACACTCCACTCGTTCATATATACATTATTCACCTAAAATCACACAATTAGTTCAGGATATTCTATCAATTACTTTCAATATGATAAAAATAAGACAAACATGGTCCAATTATGAACAGTCAATCTTATAAGCACGTCTAGTACATTGGTTTGGTCCAATTTCCTACATAGTGATTTTTTATTATCTGGACTATTTATACGCACTTAGTCCGGCAATTGGTCAATTACCAACACTACTGTAAATAACATTCAAGTATAGAAATAAAATATACTTACTTTCCTTCCAGATTTTGACTTTTAACTTGCTCTAATGCATTTTCATTTATTTCCCACAAGTGTAATGTATTGTCTTCACATAGAGAGATCAATCTCCCCTGAAAATACAACAAAACAATAATAAAATTAAAATATCAACAATTGAAGTAAATTGTAAAATGATGCTAAATAAATACTACTACAAATAAATAAGTAATAGTTATTTATGCACCTAGGGAGTAAAGTAAGCCATTATTCCCTGAGCGAAAAAGTTGGTTCTTGAGGCGAAGCCGAAGGAACCATGGTCCCTAAATCCCGAGGCGAAGCCGAGGGAATAACTGTAATTAGCTATATATATAATTATCACGAGATAATTATCACGAGGGGAATAATCGCACTTTACTCACGAGGTACATACAATATTTTATCTCCAGTAGGAAGAAAATTACACATTTTCGTCCATTGCACAGTTTTTATTTATTATTTTAATAAATAACAATAATTATTAGCACTTTTAATAGCCGATATAAGAGATTCAATATGAAAACCAAATAAGAATTGGAATTAAACTCGAATAGAAGGTTATTTAGATGCAGGTTATAAACAATATAAACAAACATAAACATGGTCAAAAAAGCGCAGTGCCGCCAACCTGATTTCAACAACTTCATTACATTAGCCATTCATTTTTTACTATTTATAAAATAATTAAGTTGCAATCTTTTTCTCCCTACTTTTTGAGTTCAGGGATGAAAAGACCTGTTTTAGTCCCTCTAAACTAATTCAAAATCATAACTTTTTATCCCTACTGGAGATAAATAAATTTATGTGATCATCCTAGACAGAGTCCATAAATTCACAATTGTGAAAATAAATTAGTAGGTTTGTCAACAGTAGACCTCGTATCCAAAAAAAGTATATACATAAATTTTAATGACTTCAAGGAACATCCATGTAAAATTTGAAGAAAGTCATGCAATGCTTTTGTGTTGCAACTATAAGAGCTCAAAAAGTAATATGCATGACAGCATAGCATCTTAAAAAATACAAGTAAATAAATAATAAATTGTTCCTTATCGTTTGTCAATTATTGAGTAGTTGATCGATACAGGATAGCTTCATAATAATAATTGAGGATGGGAAAACATAAAACAAAGAAATGTTTTTATTTTATTTATGTGTCTTAAGGGTTATGTTTGATTCTTTTAGTCAAAAACAATTTTTACAGTTTTAAAAAAATGGGGGAAAATTAAATAAATTTGACAATAATAGGTTTTAATAGTATAAAATTATGAAAGTATACAAAATTGTGAATGCGAGGTTTCTTTTTTACTTTTATTTCAGAGTTTTTGCAGGGTAGCCGCCCCCCAAATTTGGAGCTAAAATTTATTTCATGATTTTTTTGATTTCGAACATTATGCCAAATTTCGTCATTATCGGCCCAGTAGTTTAGGGCTCCATGCGTCTGCACAGGCAACATACAGACATTTTTTAAAATAAAGCCAAAGTGAGTCCTTATCGAGGACCAAGTGAGTAGTCCTTATTTAAGAGCTATTCAAGAAATAAAAAGAAAAAAATAAGCATATACTCTCAAAATTGGCCAAAGTTTAGAAAATAATTATAAAAAAATTAAACAAAATCTCGTAATGTATATAAAATAAAAAGAATAATTTTTTAAAAAGAAAAATGTGGCATTCAGTTCAAAAGCTATTTGAAATCCAAGATTTTTCTTCATAAAAGATTAATTATAATGACAGGTGTACTTACTAATGTGTAAATAAATGGCTAACTTTATACAATCATTTTTATTTATTACTTATTACAGGTATTAAACTTAATTAATTTTAAACCTTGAACTGATAATTTATACCAAGTTCACGTTAGGTATTAATAACTCTGATGCATGAGAGTATAAATAATTCAGCATCAATTAGCATTTATTAGAGTCATTAGCTTCTATAACAGTTAAAGTTATTCGGGCAACTTCGGAAGTTCATAAAAACTGTTTAAACAGTAAAATTTAAAGAGTAAAATTAACCATTGACAACATAATGCACTTAAGTACAAGTACACACAGAAAATCTTTTTAAAGTTATATTTAGATATTACAATTTCAAAACATTTTATTATTTCTATTTTTATTATTTTTTCCTATATTACAAATTACCAGTCAATACTACCAATTAAGTTTTTATAAATCAATAGTTAACACAAGTAGAGCATAAGATTTATTGAGCCGTACGTAGGGAGGATACGGACAATCAAGAAACTAAGATTTATACACGACATACTCCCTGACCTAAAAATAATATTTCAAAAAATAAAATAAAATAACACAATACCTGGTTAGGAATGAAGATAAGTTTGGTAATGGACAAATCCGGAGAGGTGTGGTGTCCATAAAATTCAACTCCTGGTTTACCCAAACTGTGTAAAAGGTCAAGAAAATATAGCAGTACATCTACTTTCTGCTGAGAGAGTGAATAATAAAGTTAATTTATAAATAAACTTATACGAGGACTAATGCTTCAATACCTAAATTCACAATTGTATATTCTTGTTAATATTATAATAGGTCATATGCAAACAAAAGTTTACATATGTATTCGCTTATGATGTAAGAAAACTGAACAATCACATAGCTTCCATTACCTTCCGTAAACTCAGAAGCAATTTGATGTTAACCCTTAAATGCTAATGTTAGTCGAATCGACGAGCACAGTTTGAACCTTAACCTATAACGCTCGTATGCGATGGTGATGGGTACCCCATCCTTCTGCAGTGCTTGCACTGGTTAGTAACACACCTGCTAGTGTAGCGGTAGTAGTCCTTTTGAGCATACACTCGATTTCTGGCAAATTCCCGTCAAAGCTACTTCGTCAATTCGACTAACGTTTAGTAATAGACGTAGGGCATTAATTGGTTGTCGAATGAACCTATAGCCTGGGAAAATGGGCCAGGGGTAAGGGGCAATAGGCCTAGGGGTAAGGGTCAATGGGCCTAAGGTAATTGGCCTTGGGCCAGAGACCAATGGCCGATAATCTGGGGCCTAGAGCAGTCAGCAAAGGGCCTAGGGCTTTTGGCCTGGGACATGGGACCTGGTGCATTTATGCTCACTCAATTTCAGATCCTTCTGAAGTTCCTACTAAGTTATTTGTCATCAAAAGTTTGTACATCTCACTAAAAGATTTAATAATAGGTTCTTAATAGTTTTCTCTTTATAAAAGTGTAGTTTCAATCCAAAAAATGTATTTTCTGCATATGTTAGTCGAATCAACGAAGATTTAGTAATACCAGCCATCCAATTACCATTAGCATTTAAGGGTTAATATTCCTGTCTACAGTAAATATTATGGTGCGTGTGTGGTCACTTTTAGGACTATATTGTGTTTATCATAGATTTATTAGCAGCTGAATACTCAAGCCCTAAATAATTAAAAATAATTACATACACCATAAATAATTAACATATCATGTCGTTGCACAAATTAAATAATTAAAAAAAAAAAAAAATAACAGGAATAGAAAACACCAAAAACCAGCTAAAAACCCTCTTTTCTTAGGATGGGTGCAAAAAGATATCTTTTATCTCCCTTGGTTTGATAAAGGCACTTTGACACTAATGGGTCAGGTTTAGATCACCACACACAATGTTTGGTCACACTAGATGTAGTATAGGTCTCATGCACCAAATAATAGGGCAGAAGGTAATTGAATGTATACGTCACCTATAACTATAATCGTTGGAAAGGACCACCTGGTAGGTGAAACAATGAATTTTATTAATATGCAAGCCCTAAAATGAATTAATTAAAATTTAATAATGATAATAAATCAAGAAAAGGATACACTTTGATAGCTCCGCTTGCATTTCCGATGGCAAAGATCCTGAGGAGAGGATCCCAGGCAAGGCAGGTAGGCTTATTAGGAAATCCATGGTGAAGTGTCTGCAACAATAAACAAAAATTGAATTAATTAAAATTAAAATTATACTAAGACATTACTTAATAAGTTATGAATATATTGAAAGTAGAAAGGGTTGTAATAGTACTGGATAAATAAAATCTAATATAATTTATAGGTTCATAAGTAATAAGTTTCTAATTCATAAGTAATAAGTTAGTTTTAATATATATTTAAGCAAAATTAAAAACACAAACAAAATGATATTTATGTTAGGATTACATGTTTGACAATAAGGAAATGTTAGACTTTAAAACGTGTAAATACATAAGTAATTTTGATATGCTATCACAATACTTTCTATTTACTACATTATATATATACTGCGAATGTGAGAAAGTAAAAAAAGTACATACATATTATTAGTATGATAATAAGGATACATACTAATTTCCTTTAAGGTCTACACCCTCTTTCCAAGTTAATTAACCATGATCTAAAATAAGTTTATTTTCTGTACTAAACCAACATTACGATGCTGTACTCATTGGCGTAACTAGGGGGGTGCTAGGGTGTGCTAAGCCCACCCTAGATGAAAATTAGCCCCCCCTAGAAAAATAGAAAAGTAAATAAAAAAAAATCCAAGTTGGTTCTTTACGGACATTTGCACTAAAAAAAAAAAAGAAATTCATTAAAATAAATACCTACTTTCAAAAAACTTTTGACTAATCTGGCAAACAAGAAAACGAAAACCTGAGCCCCTAAGTATTGATAGATTATTGTTTTCGTTTGAATAACGAAAAACTAGTCAGTCCGTCTATTAATTTTTGTAAATCGATTGTCTTTGCGAGGGATGCCGCAGGCCGACCGAGCTGTGGTGTGGGACAGGGGCGCAAATTTATTGTCCGTCGAAGGGGGGGGGGGGGGGGGGGTTGCAAAAATCTACTGTATTTTAAGGCAAAAAAAAATTATACCCCGCCTCTGGATTTTCGGGAAAAAAATTCGAGTTGGTAATGTCAAAATTGGTTAGGAAACTTAAAAATCGCTTGACCAAACCTTAGGTAAGGGCAGTTTTAAACCACTCCTTAAGGGTGAAAATCGACCCTAAAGGGGGAAATAGTGTGTTTTTTTATTTTTGTACTGATGGATGTGTTTGTCGTGGAGACATGCAGTTTTCTGGAAATTGTTAAGGTTATAGCGTATTTTTAGGGAAAATTCTATAAACGGGAAAAAGGTTTTCGTTGAACGGGAAATCATATATGGTAAAAAAAAGGCGTTTTTTAACACGTTTTAACGTAAAACATTTGAAAAATTAAAATTTATTTTCAAGGCTATTGTAGATCCCGCCGAGGTCCATCGCCGGTAATAAGAACTTTTTTTTACCTGCACTCCCGCTTAAGGGCGACATCGGGTAGTTTTTTTTTCCAAATGTGTGCAAAAATATTTTCGAAAAAAGTACTTGGTTGGTACTTTAGTACCAACTTTGTACTGTTAGAGTGCCGGGTAGGGGTAGGTTACCCCACTGTGGGGCTAATAGCGTCGAGGGGTTTATCAGCTCGAAAATTTCCTTTGGTCAAAAGTTGCGCCGATTAACACTTGAACGCACTGTACCCTTTTCGTAGGTACCTGTACCTTTGCAGGTTCGACAGAGGCACTTTTAATACCACGGTAGTTGTAGGGCGCACTGTAAATATAAAAAATAAAAAAATTGCACCTTTTTACTCAAAAGTGTGTGGGTTTTATTGCCTTTGTACCCATTTTATTTTTTATTTGTACTTATTGTACCGGTTTGGAAAAATCTGTTGAAAAACGCTACTTTTTAGTCTATGTACTGGACCGTCTTTGCATTTCATAGGATCGGGCTGAAAATCGTATGGTATTTAGTACTTTAAAGTAGTAAAGTGTACGTGAAAGGAAAGCCTAAAATTTATTACTATACCGGGTACATGAGGGGTACAAGTTGTGTACCTCTGTTTGAGAAAAGGTAATCATAGTAGCTGGCCGGCCGTGTTTGGTATCATTGGAAAGCCTTTAAAACGTACTTTAAAAAGGTACAAATGTTTATCTAAAAAAGTCACGTTTCAGACCCTTTTGAACGATAAATAGTTTTTCGGGCTCTTAAAAAGTGCGAGGTGAGTCCAGTGTTGACCACTTTGCTCCTAAGATTATTGTGAGACAAGATTATCCTTTTAGAAGATTGCCCGGTTTGTCGAAATACGCAAAAATACTCTACTTTTTATTTGTTTTACTGTACTGTTTTTGCTTTTCATGGCATCGGTCTGAAACTCATATAGTACTTACTACTTTATAGTAGTGAAGTGTGCGCGAAAGGAGAACCTTAAATTAATTACTGTACCCTGTCCATGAGGGTTACATAGTTGTGTACCTCTGTTTTAGAAATGGTTCTTACTTCCTTACTGGCACACTATTTTGAACCTAAGCTCAAAACCCAATTTGTTATTTTAACGAACGAGGCCTACAGTTCACAGAACTACTAGTATAGTAGTTAGAGAGTAGTTACGTGAGTTGAGTTAAAGTCAAGTTAAGAAAAGACAAGTTTAAGTTCAACCAGGTGGACATGTAGGTATCACAACTGACCAAATAGTTTTAAAAGCTATGGTTTAATTAGATACGCTCTGGAGAGAGAAATTGAATAAAAACTTGATAAAGACTCTGTAAAGGCCCAAGAAAGATTCACCAACCTTTCTCTGCTCCATATTGAAAGAGATATTTTCCAACTAAAAATACAGTCTAAAGACGTGTTAAAAAATTCACAAAAACCCCTATGAAAATGATTAATAATTAAAGTGCAAAAGCACCAAAACAAAATTTAACTGTGGCAAAAGTCTTTTATTGGTTTTATTGCTAATTTATAATTGTTTACTTCTTTGCTCTAATGACTGGAGAACATTTTTCAAATTTATATTAGTACAATTTATATTAGTACCCAATTTATATCTTATACTAGAAGATTTAAATTTCGTATGTTTACACACATTTTTCGATACTTTTTAAAATGTACCTACATTATTATTAGGTAAAAAGAACCTCTAGAATTAGATTTTAGGGTATCGAAATTTCAAAATTTTCCGGGGGAGGGGCCAGGACCCCCAGGGGCTTAGCCCCCCCTAGACATTTATTCTAGTTACGCCAATGGCTGTACTTCTGAAACCTTGAAAGTAAAAAAGAATCCAGAAAATTTCATTCTAGATTATTTTTGTTCTGCACGTTTTGATAATAAAATGAACTTAAAAATCTTTTAAAACTTATATGGGGTTTTCCTGTAAAATTAAGAGCTTGCAGTCTAGAAGGATTTAGAAATATAACATCCATCATATAAATAAAATAAAAAAACGTGTGGTGTCGCGGGACACCCGGTAGGAACGAAGTTCCTTACAGTTTTCATTAAATGAAAATTATAAAATCACACTGCTAGGTACGAATACGTTGCTAACTACTTATACATGGCGGAGTTAGAAAAGAGACAAAATTAAAAGTAACGAACTGTTTGTACCTACCAGAGTTAAGGCAAAATTAAAAGAAAATCATTATTTGTATCATTAAATCAAGCGTCTTATTATAAATATATATTGAATATAAGAAAAAAGCTGATCATGATGAGTTTATAGTTAAAGAGTATGTTTGTTAAAGGGTGTTGGATTGAAATAGGACTGTTTTCTCTACCCGGCCTATTAATTTAAAATATTATAAAATATATCTCTTCCCTACTCTACAGCTTTTGCTTGTATCGGGTTGAAATTTTACATGCCCTTTTCAATTGTACTTTAGACAATGTTTAAGAAGTTTTATTAAAAGTGTTATACGTTAGAACGTAAGATATCTGTCAAAACGTTGTTTTCTTTATTTTAAACGTGTGGGTTCACTTTAATAAATTTAGCGATCTTTATCACTTCATAACAGTGTCGGTGTTCGTTTTACTAAAAAAAAATATTTAAAAAAGTAGTTTGTCTCATTAAATAGATGAAGTTAGAATTTTTTCTTGGATTAAGTACGCAGTATTATAATAATATACCTAATATATTGAAATAAGCGTCAGCACAGATCAATTTTACTTTTAACAAGACCGTGATTATATTTTCTATTTTTACAAAACCAAGTGACATTTTGACATATATAACAAAAATAAACAAAACAAGTCAAGGAACAGGCTCCTTAATAACATTTTTTCCCGTCTTTTTGAAGCTTACGTTTACGTGAGCATTGCGCGTGAACGCTTGGGTGGATAACGTTATCCAAGGAACTCAGGCTGGGCAGTGGTAAAATGAACATGTGTACCAAATTTCAACTAACTTAGTAATCTTTTACTCAAGTTATCGTCATCTGTAGATTTCGTGACGGATTTTGCGTAACGGTGATTTTGGTCGTTTTTTCGGATTCACTCCCGGGCTCCAGAACGTGCCATAAGGAACTTCGTTCCAAAAACTCTTATACAAGAAGATAAAGTAAAAAATAAAAAGTATTAAAGAACGCAGTAAAAAATTTTCAGACAGCGTTAGAATGGAGAGATGAGAAATTAGTAACTCTCAGTAAAAAAAACAAACGTAGTTTTGGAACAAGAGCCAAAACCAAGTACAAATATAGAAGACTGGATGCAGTAAAGCGCATACTACACCAAACTCCAAACTTTTTAATCACTTTACATCAAAATAAATGCAATGAACTTTTAAGAAAGTTTTAAGACACAAAAAATTTGGGTTGCAAAAGCAAAACTGATAGGGATAAGGATGAAGGTATTTTAAGGAAAGGTAAAAGTACATGCCTGTTTCAATAATACTTGAGACGATTTATAAAAAAGTTTGATTAAAATCAATAACATACAACGTAAGATATGGGTAAAAAAGTTATTTTATCTACTCGCGACGGCAAAATTAAACATTACTTAACTGTTTTTAGGCTGGAAATGACTATTTCCCTGATTTGTCATTAAAATATTTAAAACAGGCAGGAAAGTAGTTAAAACAGTCAGGAATAGTTATTTATGTAACTAGGCAGCAAAATGGAATTTTACTGAGTGATTAGATTAGCCTCCGAGCCGAAGGCGAGGACAGGCTATGATACTTAACTGCCGAGGCGAAGCCGAGGCAGGTAATTTACCTATTTGACTGCCGAGGCGAAGCCGAGGCAGGCAATGAATAAACGAGGCAGAAATTTTTCCTTTGCTGCCTTGTTGCATACAATATTTTATCTACTTGCGGCAGAAAAATGAAGCTGCTAAAATGTTATCTTTATTAATATAACATAATTAATAACTATGTGTCATATTAATAAAGATAATAACATATGTATTAACTAAAATTAATGTTTAAATAAGAAACTTGGGAATAATAACCAATAAGTGATAAGCAAACTCAATCTATAACAACAAAATTCATAGTAGTATTTTTTTAATTAAAAAAAATAGTAGAGTCACTGACTATACTGTAGCGTCATGTAAACATTGAACATCCATATTATTTTTATTATTGAAGTCATTCTAGATTAGACTAGCTACTTTTCTTGATGTATCCTAGTTACTTCTTTTCGTTTAAGCAATAGAAGATATCTTCAACACTTTTATTAATTGTTTAGTAAAAGTTTAAATAAATATTTTATATTGCGTGCATTATTCATTCAGAAGTTATGTGTGTTTTGTATTTTGCTGTTATAGATTGAGTTTGCTTTTCACTTATTGTTATTATTCCCAAGTTTCTTATTTGAACATTAATTTTAGTTACTACATATGTTATTACTTTATTAATATGACACATAGTTATTAACTATGTTATATTAATAAAGATAACATTTTAGCAGCTTCATTTTTCTGCCGCAAGTAGATAACATATTGTATGCAACATGGCAGCAAAGGAAAAATTTCTGCCTCGTTTATTCATTGCCTGCCTCGGCTTTGCCTCTGCAGTCAAATAGGTAAATTACCATAGCCTGTCCTCGCCTTCGGCTCGGAATCTAATCACTCTTCAGTAAAATTCCATTTTGCTGCCTAGTTACATAAATAACTATTTGCTTCCGAGCGTATCGAAGGTAACGGGAGCTATGTGATGGTTCTGAAAAATGAAAATTAGTTATGTCTACAACTTCTAAAATTTCAAGCCAGAAATCCATTTCAGACATATCGCTTATAAACGGGGGGTCCGGGAGCATTTTCGGGAAATTTTCCCTCCGGGAAAATTTTTAAAAATATACCCTGTGATATAGCGTTTTAATGCACATTGTTTTGAAAGAGCAAGAGTTTCTTACATTGTTGTATAAAAACTGAAAAATATTTGTAAACTTCCAAGCAAAAATTTAAAATTTCAAATGGTTTTGTTGAAACTAAATATTTTTTACAGTATTTATATTTTATATGTCTATTATTTGTATAATTAAAGCAAGCGTCTTACAATAAATATATATTGAATATAAGAAAAAAGTTGATCATGATAAGTTTATAGTGAAAGAGTATGTTTGTTAAAGGAGTTTGGATTGAAATAGGACTGTTTTCTACCTACCCGGCCAATTAATTTAAAATATTATAAAATATATCTCTTCCCTACTCTACAGCTTCTGCTTGTATCAGGGTAACATTTTACATGATTATATTTTATTTATTTACAAAACAAAGTGACATTTTTGACAAATAAAACAAAAATAATCAAAACAAGTCAAGTAACAGGCTTCCTTAATAACACTTTTTCCCGTCTTTTGAAGCTTACGTTTACGCCAGCGTTGCGCGTGAACGCTTGAGCGGATAACGTTTTCCGACGAAGTCAGCCTGGGCATTGGTAAAATGAACATGTGTACCAAATTTCATCTAACTCCGTGATCTTTTACTCAAGTTATCGTCATCTGTAGATTTCGTGACGGATTTTGCGTGACGGTGATTTTGGTCGTTTTTTTCGAATTCACTCCCGGGCTCCAGAACGTGCCATAAGGAACTTCGTTCCAAAAAAATCGTTCTTCGTTAAGACCACAAAATGTCCGTTAACTGCGGTAAGCTCGGGTGCAATTTAATACAAATGTTGATTAAAAATAATAATCGGGCATCAGTAGGCTGGGGGTGTAGAATAATTTTTTTAAAAATCATAGTTTTAATGAAGAGTTTTCCAGCTTCCGGGTTTTTAAAACCCAGTATCCGAATGTCAAGCCTCGTTCATAGTTTTTTTTTTTTTTTTTTTTTTAAAAAACTCCAAATTCAAAAGTTATCATAGGGGGAAAGGTTTCAAAAACCAGCGTAACAAATATAATCAAAATTTAAATGACCAACAACTTCTAAATAACAAGGCAAGAAAAATACATTGAGAAAGAAAAATTTCGGTCGAAATAAACATTATTTTTCTTACATTTACATATTGACTATGAGAAAAAAAACAATATGTGGGAATATTAAAAAAAAACGAAGTCAATAAGATGTATATATATATATATTTAGAAAATAACAATAATCAAATGTATTCTTATATAAATATACTTCCCACGAGCTATATAATGACACCCAGTATTATAACAATAAACAGAAGTCTCTGCATCACAGATAGGCTATAGAGTTCTCAAGTGAGTCATACAAATAAATGCCTCCAACTATCACTATTTGTTTAAAAGCTTACGTTATATATCAATGACATACGTTTCAACTCGAGAGTTAACCCGAATTATTCACAACAGACTAGAGTTTAGAGTTTAGAGTAATAAATCATCGTTGTCTGGTTAAAGAGCTCAATGTCTTCTGGTAAAGGTGAGATCATTTCGGCAACCAAATATAGAGTCAAAAAATATCGAAACTTACTTTCACTAGAGCTTTTAGCATAACAACCGATAATTATTATGTTATGAGAGTTGAAATGATCTGTAATTAGGCGTTTCTTTTAGCACTTCTAATCGACAAGATCTTAAATTAAGTGCAAAGAACAATTTAAACCCCATAAGAGATAAAAGTTTTAATAAGTCCACCAGAAGATCATTATTTAGTGGTATCAACGCACTTAATAGCGAACCAGATTTAACTGTGTATTTCAATTTATAATATAACAAAATAAGTATATAATTAAAGCCCGTGAGCGTATCTATATATAAATATACATTGTTCTAATTCATTCTTGCACCTATCTGTCTTTCTACAACCGACCAAAAATATTTGAAACTTATATAAGTTATGATAAGAGTTATCTATATATATAAAACTAAGAGTGACAGTCACTGACTGACTGATAACTAATTCTCCTACTTTCCACTGACATAGAGATTTGAAATTTGGTACATAGATAGAGTGTATCATAAATAGAAAAGTAAGGCCATTTTTATTTCGATATATGGCCACCATATTGAAATAGCCGCAATCTTGGATTTATTTACATTCTATTATCTCAGCTTCAAGTGGACCTAGAGATCAGAAATTTGGTACATAGGCTTATAGTAGCTAAAAAATGAAAATTAAAGGTACTATAATTCAACATATTGACGCCATATTGAATTACAACCGCCATCTTGGATTTAATAACCCTCTATTATCTCAGCTTCCAGTGGACCTAGAGATTTGAAATTTGGTGCATAGACTTATGGTACCTAAAGAAGAAAATTAAAGACACTTTTACGTCAACATATGGCCGCTATATTAAATTATAACCGCCATCTTGAATTTAATAAAGCTCTATTATCTCAGTTTTTAGGGGACCTAGAGATCTGAAATTTGGTACATAGATCTAAGGTAGTTAAAGAAGAAAATTAAAGGTACTTTCACTTCAACATATGGCCCATACAATAATAATAAATTAAACATTACTTATTATTAGTTTTTCTGCACCAATTTTACGTGGTTACAAGAACGCCTGAAGGCATTTTTTTCACTTAAAACACATTTCTACAAGAAATAATGTTTAATTTATTATTATTGTATATTTAATAACAAATTGCTGAATGGTACGTATTTTACTGTAATTTTCTATCATTTTTCTAACTTCCGTCAGTTATTACTCAAAATTTGATCAAATTAATGGGTAAAGCTGAGAGTACTTATTGAAAGGTAAGTAAATGAGGAAATTTTCCTGAAAGTGTACTCGATGCAACTGCACTTGTTATTAAGTTCTGCCACTACCAAAAAAATAAAAAATAAACAATTCTCAATAATTTCTATAAGAATGAATACTCAGCAAATGCTCTTTTGAATAAAAGGACTTAAGAGTACTTTTCTTTTAGGGAATGTTTTAAGCTTTCCAACGATACCAATATCATTATTCTAGCATTCATATTTTATGAGCAACCATTAATTTTATGAGACAAAGACAACACTGCTCGAAAATTCACTAAATTTGACCTAGTGGCAGAACGGTTGAGAATAGACCTATGGTATATAAGGTGTTTTTTTTATTCCATATGAGGTGTACTAACGCTCTATAACTTTTCCAAACTTTATCGCCAGTCTCCCTGTATAATTTATTTTGTTAAATCTGGACAATGTGAACTTCATATTTACTTTACTAAACTCCATATTTAATTTCTTTTTTTCTACTCTCTATTATTTAAATAATCAGATACTAACAACTTGTCAGATACAGGTCACTTTTTTACACCACTAATTCTCCTTTACTATTCTACTTTTTTTTCTCCCTCCTTTCTATTATGGCTAGACACTTCGGAGTAGTTTCATCGCTCTTGGACAACAAAAATGCATACTCAGGCGTTTGTTACACGTCATTATAATAATAGTCTGCCAATTGGTGTGGCACATAGCTTCCTCGCATCCTATTCACGTACTTTATTGATTTTATACTTTTACAAACCATAATTGTCTTTAAAAAAAAAAAAAAAAAAAATCAATATTACCCCCTACAAACTAGAAATAACACAAAATTGAACGTAACAAAAATGAATCTACTATTTAAGAGCTTTTCAACGATATACATCAAATATATCATATTATAAAAGATTAACTTTGAAATTTGTACTGTACTTTGAGGTTCCAAAATTATATTCTTATAAAATAAACAATACAAAAGGGCATTAATTACTCTAATAAATAAATAACCTAATAACCAAAAATGATTTAAATCCTTTAACCTACAAAAAAAATTACAAATCGGTACAAAAGTACGTGGACAACATTTTTTAAAAATAAACCAATAAAATAGCTTTAATGTACATATCAAGGCCTTTTAAATGATATACGACACAATATTAAAAACCAAAAAAAGTGTTCATGTTACACGGCACACGGGAAAAAGTTTACTCTCATGTTCTCACCAAATAGGATGAACTAATGAAATAAAATATAATCAATTTAAAGAGCATTAGTGTGAGATTCAAGCGCCTCAATCAGAAATAAAATCGGTCAACTATTATAGAAACTATGGCCATTCAAAGACAAAAATGGAAAAAAATAAAACCAAAAAAATAACAAAATTATCTCTATCTAAGGCCCAACCGATAGTAATACGACAAAAAGTCGTAGGACCAAAGTTTCAGATCTTTTAAAATCAGTTACCGCTGATGCTATCCATTTTCCAATAAGACTTACCGTTTAACCGCAATAAGCCCCCAAAACAGCTTAAAAATCATGTCAGCCTTTTTTATTTTTTTATGGGGGGAAGGAGAGGGAAAAGGGTACTTTCTATAATTATTTTGGTTCACAATATGGACGTCGCGCGTCGAATGGCGCAAACCGCAAGTTTCTAGCTCTTCTGGAAGTGGGTAAACATTATTGTCAGTCAGTGAGTCAGTTAGCCATGCGGCATTATAGCATATTGACATATTAATTTAGCACGATTTAAAGTGCGCAGATGGTTGAAAATAAGCGGGTGGTATCTGCGGGCTATTTTCGACAACCCATCCAAATTTCATAAAAATCAGATGATTACTTTTAAAGACATAGGTGTAAATAAATGTATGTTTGTGAGCATGTGGAAGATAAACAAATAAGCGTATAAGGTTGTTATTTATATGGGACCAACAATGGGCTAAGTATGCCTACCACATAAATTTCATTAAAATCGGACAAATAGTTTTTAAGATATGGCGGTTAAGTAACAAATAAGGCAATAACAGATAAGGCAATTTAAGTACGAAGTATACTTGTTTTTACATGTTACATTTACTTTTACGGTCTAATCATAAACTTCTAGATAAAATATTTATGATTTAGGTCTCATTAATATTCAACATTTTTAGCACCCTCAAATATGCCTTTACTTTTTTTTGCGAGTCTTAAGTTTTGAATTCGCCATGGAGTTATGCAATGAATTTTTGACTCACCAGTTGGCAATGTGAAAGGAACCCACAAACTTCTTAAAACTTACTTTACCTCTAGCAAATAAAACATCTAAAAGCGTGACATTAATTAAAATAGTACATTACGCGTCTAGTGCGGAAAGTAGCATTTTGCATGAGAGTGTGGAGTTTGCACCCGAGCGATAGCGAGGGTAGTAAAACCACACGAGCAAAGCAAAATGAAGTTTTCGCACGAGTTGCGTACCGTACTTTATCTACGATTGTTGTATTTTAATAAAACAAAAAAAAAAATAATAATAAACTTCCTGTACGTAAGTTCGTATTTCTCTTTTGATTAAGATAACATTAATTCATTAGTTGTATTTTGTGCCGAATTAATTATTTCGGGAGGAGTATTATTCTCCTCATTTTCGTCATAATCACTTAAATCGCTCATTGTTTTTCACTAAAAACTCGATATAAACAGTTGATTTAATTAAACAAACATCAAATTAGTTTTGTTAAATGTAAACAAACTCTCTAATCATGCGTTAAGGTGAAGAATTCCTCTTTTTTCAGCACTAGGGCGGAGAATAATTATGAACGCGCATGCACAATGAATACAGCTACGAAAAAAAAATCACTTTCAACGCATCTAAACAGAGATATAATGTTTATATTTCGTATCAATCGTAGATAAAATAAATTAATAAAGTAGCAATATAACCATGTTTTTAATTTTAACAAGATTTATTTTCAAATTACTCACTTTGAAATAAAAATAGACTGCCAATTAGTGTGGCACATAGCTTCCTCGCATCCTATCATGTACTATATTGTTACAGTAACATTAAAATTATTGTTATACTGTATATTGTGTAAAGAATATTAATAGTTTTAGCGATCTTTAACACTTCATAGCAGTGTCGCTGTGGGTTTTACTAAAAAATTGCATTTTAAAAAAATGCTTGTCTCATTGAATAGATGAAGTTAGATTTTTTTCTCGACCTAAAATTCCAAATTCACGTTTACGCGAGCGTTGCTCGTGAACGCTTGGACTGATAACGTTGTCCAACGAACTCGTCCTGGGCATTGGTAAAATGAACATGTTTACCAAATTTCATCAAAATCGGTCGACATTTACTTAAGTTATCGTCACACTTTTCATAATTCGCGGACACACAGACCGACAGACAGACAGACACGAGACCAAAAATGTTCCCTGATGTCTGAAACGGATTTCTGTCTTGGAATTTTTAAAATCCGTGGCATAAAAATTTTTCGTTCTCAGAAGTGAACACAATGCTTCCGTTACCTTCGGTAAGCTCGGAAGCAAAAATTAAACTTGTGGCATAAAATAAACATTATCACACAAGGTAACTGAGTAAAATATTGGCATATGATAAACATAAAATCACAAGCCAATTAAATAACCTAGTGGTATATAATAATCATTAGCACACAAGGTAACTAAATAATCTAGTGGTATATAATAAACAAACACATAAGGTAATTAAGTACACTAGTGGCATATAATAAACATAAACACAAGATAATTAAGTAAACTAGTGGTATACAATAAACATAAACACACAAGGTAACTAAATAACCTAGTGGCATATAATAATCATTAACACACAAGGTAACTAAATAATCTAGTGGTATATAATAAACAAACACATAAGGTAATTAAGTACACTAGTGGCATATAATAAACATAAACACAAGGTAATTAAGTAAACTAGTGGTATACAATAAACATAAACACACAAGGTAACTGAGTAAAATAATGGCATATAATAAACATTAACACAAGGGTACTGAGTAAAATAGGGGCATATACAGTGGCGTATCCAGGGGGAGGGCACAGGGGGCACGTGCCCCCCCCCCCCCCCCCCAGTCGGGCCCAGACCCAATAGAGTAAAAAAAAAAAAAAATACGCCGTTTTTTTTTCTTTTTAATACATATTTTTACATTCACCTCATATTCCATATCACCTCAGAAATGCATAAAAGCACTGTTTTGAGAGGTCATATTTTCAAAATTTTCCCGGACCCCCCACCATAGATCCCCCCAAATAATTAACTGCAGACTACGCCCATGCTCATGACTTACAGTAAGATATTGTACCTACTGCAGTAAGCATCAGCATAACATTTTCTAAAGAATACGTTGTAAAACAATGATTGTTACTTGGGCGCGAAGATTTTTTTTGGGGAGGGGGGGGGAGCTGCTTTGTTGAATAAGTTATTCCTTTTTCTTGTTACCACTACGAACCCCCCCCCCCCCCCAATCTAAACTGACAGAATGTGCCCCCTCCAGACCTAGCCGCTGGATACGCCACTGGGCATATAATAAACATAAACACAAGGGTACTGAGTAAAATAGTGGCATATTATAAAACATAAACACACTAGGAAACTGAAGTAGCATATAATACTTTCAATTCAACCTTATTTAGTAAAATCAAACAGAAAAAAGATTAAAAATAAAATATTTTAACAAGATTAATCATCGCGTTCATTCAAAATACCCACTTTTATATAATCAAAGAGCTTTAAATTGTTTGTTCTTTGCATAATAATTAGTTTAATATTGGTAATGATGTCAAATAAATCAGGAGAATAATAGGAATTAGACTGTGGGCTAAACTACTGATTAGTTCAATTACAACTTACATCTCTTAGAGTCTTAGTCTTTCAAAACAACCATTCGTACAATTGAACAAGATAAATCACAGAGTAGAGGCGCCAAGATTTATGAACTTGAATTAACAATTAAAGCCTCGCGGTTTTTTCCCCCAACAGATATTGAGAAACAATACAAAATGAAATCTTAAGAAATTATACATAATATATCCTTTTAAAAAAGAAAGCTAGAAAGTTGAGAAGTTAAAATAAAACAAGATTTATAGATTTTTTCTCTGAAATGATTAATTTTCCAGACAAAATTAACTTCTTTCTCCTCTCTCCTCTGGGATTCGAACTCACCAGAATTGTAAGCAGTGGATTAGATAGTACGCTAACTCACTCTGTACTACCGGTCCAGCAAAATTATCATATCATAACAGTATTAATAGTCCAGGAGATAGCGTGCAAAAAAGTGTCTGACTAACATCAAGCTAGAATTTTGTATACAAGTCAATCTTTTAGCGCCTTTTAAGAATAAGTGGTCGGCTAAGTTCGTCTGCGGGACATAGCTTGGCATTAGGCGTTTGAAAAAAACAAATCGGTGGAGAGCGGCCATGTCTCACCAATTATGGTGGACAATGTGATTTTCACGATCCTGAGTACAGAATTAGTTAGTAGCCCGGAAATCAAGATGATGTTAGTTTGTCCCTTGACAGGTGACCACGTTGATTTTTAGTAATATTTGAATGACTAACCTATCAAGTGTGAAAATAACATCGATTTGATTTTTGGTCTACTAACTAATTCTGTACTCAGGATCTTGAAAATCACATTGTCCACCATAATTGGTGAGACATGGCTGCTCTCCACCGGTTTGTTTTTTTTTCAAATGCCTATTGCCAAGCTATGTCCCGCAGACGAACTTAGCCGACCACTTATTCTTAAAAGGCGCTAAAAGATTGACTTGTATACAAAATTCTAGCTTGATGTTAGTCAGACACTTTTTTGCACGCTATCTCCTGGACTATAATATAAAAATAGTTTAACGAGTGAATAATATAAAGTATGATAAGACACTGAAGCTTTTTCTTAATGCTCACTTAAATATTGGACTTATCAGCTTAATAAGTAAACAAAAAAAAAAACTAGTTTCAATATTAAAACTAGGTTACAGTGGAGTTGCTGTATTTGGAAATTAATACAGCAAAGTATGTAAAGCAATACATATACATAATCTTAACTTGTTAACCGTGTTTAAAGTGTCATTAAAGTAAAAAAAAAAGAAAAAAAATTTGTCTGTACATAGGTAAGAATTGCAAAAATTTTGGATACTTATTCCATTTCATACATTCCGAAAACCGAATAATCCGGACTTAACTTTTTTCATGTATGTACGTATGTATGTATGCAACATCATGTGTGTATATACTCTCACATGCATACATACAAAAATATTGAGTAGAACCAAAGTTATTAACAAGTTTATAAAAAACAAAAAAAAGTCCAGTCATGCACCATGACTTAATGAGCGAATTTTCAAATCTGCGTATTATTGGCTTGAGATAATATAGGAAAATTTTGGATTAGAATTTGAATGGGTGAAAAAAAAAAATTGATACACAGGGATACGGGGTACAAAAGTCAAAGAAGTGTTTACCCTTCAAGATGCATGTCGTTGGAAAGCTCTTTAAGAATACAGTAATTGTTGGCTATGTACACTTTTGTCATATTTCTTATAAGAGGGGTAAATGGAAAAATCACGTTTTATTGCTATATTTGACCCTAAATTGTCAAAATTTGACTCCTAAATGAACTCCAAAAATTATGGCCAACGAACTCATCCTTCCTTTTGATATTATTGACATTTTAAAATTTGTTTGGATATTTTAAGTGCATCCTAGCGTGAGATATCGTCTGGAGTGATACATACATAATATACATACATAAAAAAGTGTTAAATTTCAGGAATCGATTAAGAATGGTCTAAAACGGATTTCCATGGAGAAAATTTCCAAAAATTCGCATTACAAAAATGTTGAAGCCATTGCAACAGCTTAATTTTCTTCAAAAATTCGCGCTAAAAGAATAATGAAAATAGTAGGTTGACTAAATATTATAAAGTGACAAAACTCACTAATTCACAAATCAAAATGTTTGAGTACTTGGAGACAACCTACTATAGAGACTCGCGGTATTTTGCGTTTGGTCGGAAATAGGCCCAAACCGACTGGAAAAATCCAAAAAGTTATCCCCCCCCCTGAGAAATTTAAGATGGCAGGCGTAAATTTAAAGTTTTTTTAATAGGCTTATTCCGGATAAACATAGAGTAAGTGGTATCAAAAAGCAGATTACTCCAGCGGAAACTGATTTTAAAAGATCTACAACTTTGGTCCTATGATTTTGTCGTACGTCTATTGGTTCTACCTTAAATAGAGTAAAGTTGATAATTTTTTTTTAAAAACATTTTTTGACTTTGAGCTCTTATGGCATCCACAATTGTTGACCGATTTAATATCTGACTGGGGCGCAACTCGCACTAATGCTCTTTAAATCAAGTATTTATTAAATCAAGTATTGGTGCATTAATTTAATTACCAGTATCGTTTCAATACGGCAGCTGCACCAGTAAATATTTAATAACTCTAGTTTTAGGACAAATTAATAAAATAATGGTAAAATATAATTATAAACACCTACTCATAATACAAGTTCATAAGCACAGTACATTTTATATATATAAAAAAAACTACTATTTTCTGCAGTGATATTATTTTACAAAGGCACCTGGTTATCTTATCAGCTCATTAACTTGCACAGTTTACCAACCTACCAAACTTTGTGATAACACTATTAATCCTTTTATCTCATATAATGGCAACACTGATAATAAGATCAAGTTAAACATTTAATCAGACGATCTCTTCCTAGAGGTAAGCAATTGAATTAGAGTTTATCTTATTCCTATAACTAATTCTTTCCTCATGGTGCTAAAAAATATGTTAAGTCCGGACTTGACTCAAACTGAGCGAGATAACTGATTTTACACAAAAGTAATGTCGTAATTTAAGAATGAAGACATACTTTCCACAAATTATATTTCGTTTGCCTCACTATATTGTCTTTAATTCTATGTTTTTATGTATTAATACCAGATATGCTTGTTCTTACAAGAAATATTTAACTCTGATTCAGGGACGGATGGGGGAATTTCCCGAAGAGCCGCCAAGGCGATCATAAAAAAAAAACTTCTTGAATACGAGTCCGCAAGACAGTGAGACATTTTCATGTTTTCGCTCTGCGTAAACTACCGACATAAAATGAAATATAATCGGTAATTTATTCAAGTAAGTGATAAAAGTAGATGGAAGATAACTTTTATTCTTATCTTCACACCGACACTGCCGCGGCTTGATTACACACGACTGAATTCAAAGGCGCCGGCCCGCCTTCTACGAATTGTTAATATGCCTTCATACTAGGTAGGCAGAGAGGGCTGAGAGTTGATGGCAACCTCCTGTACTTTCCTAACTCCCTGTCACACATATAAATCTTTTCGATTTTCTTCGGCCCTACGAAGTGCGGTAGGGGAAGGCACTACAGCTGGAGATTGGATTACAGACCTCCTATAAATTTCTAACTCCCTGTTATACTTTTCTGAGTTTTTAAGCTAAAAGTAACGTAACGTTTTTGACTTATGTTCCATAGCCTAAACATGAAAATGTCTAAAGAGCAGATGGTAAAAAGACAGACTGGATTTAATCTCATCAAAATGACATGGTATAGATGTCTTAAATTGTAAAACCATAAATGTTATTCGTTTCCTATGTCTTCGCTTTCCTAGAGTGAATCCAATGTAAGGAAATAATACAAAATATATTATAATTTGTGCAAAAGAAATCTGTACAAACTAACACCAGATATTCTTAACTTTAAGAAAGTTAGTATACAAATTACAAGATAAAATGAACTTTTCATATATGTACTACGTTTTTAAATTTTCTGTCATAATTCATAAATTTTTAAACCCGTCAAAATGAAGATCGTAAATATGGGACATGTCAAAACAAATAAAATAGCTTGTGGATTTTTTCCGAACTAACTTTCGATACTGCCAAATTTGCTGAAAACGAATTAAAATCGTCTGAAATATGGCTAAAATTATTAAAATAATGCATTGTCATCGCGTTCTGAGCTATTATAAAAGTTTCAAATGTCTGCCTACACCAAGATGAGTAGAATATACTCGAATATACTAGAATATAATAGTATATTCTACTCATCTTGTACCTACACGGGAAGTAAGTTAAAAATCGATTGCAAGATTTGTACTTGACAAACAAACAAGAAAGCAAGCTAATAAAAACGTAGTAATAAAATAGCCAACACAAATAAATTTATGGAAATAATACTAAATATTAATCTATGTATTCTTTAAATACTAACGCTAAAACTACCCTTAACTTTAAGGAAGTAAATACTCGTAAATAAAAATAGCCACAATAACAATTTGACATTAGTGTGAAATAATTACAAGATAAAAATAACTTTTTATATACTACGTTTTTAAATTTTCTGTCATAAATCATAAATTTGAAACCCGTCAAAATGAAGATAGTAAATATAGATACGTCAAAACAAATAAAATAACTTGCGGATTTTTTTCCGAACTAACTTTCCATACATTAAAATTTGCTGAAAACTAATTAAATTCTGTTGAAATATAGCTAAAAGTATTAAAATAATGCATTGTCATCGTGTTCTGAGCTATGCTAAAAGTTTCAAATGTCTAGCTACTCGGGAAGTTAGTTAAAAATTAATTGCAAGATTTGTACTGGACAAACAAACAAACAAGAAAGCAAGCTAATAAAAACGTAGTAAAACAGCTTCCTTGCGTCCTATCCATACAATACAATACAATATAATCCTTTATTTGTACATTCTAATAGATGTTTTCGTCCATATACATGCAGTTATTGTACAAAATCAGCAATAGGCTGAGGATTATTGACTTCGAATTAGTTGTTATTTATATTATAATGGTAGGTTTAATATGTTCATTTATACATCCACACACATACACACATTTTAATTTTGTTTTTGCTTTTAAATTAATTTATTTTCTACTTTAAAGTTCACATGTACCTCTTATATTCCACATGCATACTTGATTTACTTTTTAGTTAGTATTATATATTTATATTTTTAATGTTTCTTGGAAGTAAACTTCATAGTCTCTGCCCAACCTCTTCCATACTTTAATAAAGTTTTGACCCTTGAAATAAGTTTTATTATAAGTTTTAATAAGTTTAAAACCCCTTTAATAAGTTTAAACCCTCGCGATAATTAATTCCCTCGGCTTCGCCTCGGGAGTGAACGTTATGGTTCCCTCGGCTTCGCCTCAGGAACCAACTTCATCGCTCAGGGTGCAATCACTTACTTTCCTCCCTTGGTGCGTAAATAACTATTTCATAAAATAATAGTAAAACTATTTTTATAATACAATTTTTTAAGTTTTTGGTAGTTTTCATACTACGGAAAGTTAAATTTTAATTTAAATCAAATTATAATTATTATTAACTACTTATAAGTACTTAATAATAATTATAATTTGATTTAAATTAAAATTTAACTTTCCGTAGTATGAAAACTACCAAAAACTTAAAAAATTGAATTTCGAATTGATTGTACAAGGTACAGGTACTAATTGAGTACTTTATAATTATAAGCGTTAATTCTGGTTTAGTTCTAATGTCATAAATATTGACTGTCTAAATGTATATGAATATTGAAAGCTTGGATTCGGGACTAGTTATCGATTACGGTAGTGAAAAATCATTCTCCTGCGTAGCTTAGATGGAAGAGCGCTATACTGGAAATATAGAGGCCCGTGGTTCAAATCCCGGCACAGGAGTGTATTTTTCACTGTCTGTTTCCCGTAGTTAATAATAATTATAATTTGATTTATATTTTTATAATAGTAAAACTATATTTTCGCGTTTTTATATCACGTTTATGACTTTACAATGAAGTCATTAGGACTTACTGCTTCTATAGTTAATGGTGAAGTAAGTTTATTTCTATATTTGACTGCTGACATCATCATTTATAAATATAAAGGCGAAGATACACACGCCTGTAGCTTGAACAAAAACATGCCAGCTACTTGCACGTGTATATGTTAAATAGCATGCCAGTAGCTGGCAAGCAAGCAGATTGCACGAGATTTGATTTTTGGCATGCAACGAGCAAGTGGTGGGGTGGGGGCTACAAACCGCATGCCAAAAGGAATGTGTAAACGCATGTGACAGCTACAACTACAAGGGCGGTCATTCCAGTAGCTGGCTGCCACCGATTGTGGACGTAAACATTGCGTTATTTATTTATTGTTTTGTTTTGTGTGTTAATAGAATGTATGACAGTTCTTAAAAAAACATTTTGAGTTTGTGTTTAAATAATGCCACGAATCAGCTTGCATGCAATTTTACTTGCAAATGTATCTTCAGTTTGCCATTTAGGCATTGCACAATGCAGATTCCATGCAATTTTACTTGCTACTGAATAAATAAAAATCTTTAGTATGCCAGTTACTGGCAAATACCCTCTTTTGGCATGCAAGCTACTTCCCCAATTTGACGGCATGTGTATATCTTCGCCTTTAAACCGGTTAATGGAATTACTCTTTCTAATACAGACTTTAATATTACTAACCTTAGACTTGACCTAACTTAATCTACTGTTTTATTTTTAAAACTCTATTTTATTTACATGTATTAAGATGCTTAAAGTTTTAACAATGGATGGAAATAGTTTTATCTACTATTAGAAGTTTGTATCTGAAACTCAGAATTAAACTTCTTTAATGAATCTTTCTCTGTCATACAGTGTGTGTTTGCGTCATTAAAAATGTTCATATATTTAATCTCAATGCTTCCTTTACCTTTTAGGATAACTCGAAAGCAAAAATAATAATACATAATATTAATTAAAAGTATAAAAGAACCTCGATGTTTTGAAGTGATTTATAAACTAATGCTGGAAGTTTTTTAACATTAAGGAAAATTAAAATTCAAAATAAAAATAAAGTGGGCGGATAGATGTGTTAAAAACGCAGGTTAGAAGTTTCAAAACACTCTATTATAAAGGCCAAAGAATTTTAACCTGCTGAAAGTTATTACTCACGCAGTACCACAGCAATAGCTGAGATTTTGTCTTATTTAAATTCTCTTATATAAATTATCGGTTGCGTTAAATCAGGACGCGGGAGACTGGAGTGCTGCTTTGATTATACACTCCTTAATTTAATTAACCCTCATTAGAACTTTTTGAAAAATCTTATTTAAAATTGATATTATAACTAACTAGCTGGATACCCGTGTTTCGCTACGAAGTGTTATTTTAATTTGATAAGTTTATAAACTACCATCAAGAAACATTTATAGTTATTTACGCACCAAGGGAGGAAAGTAAGTGATTGCACCCTGAGCGATGAAGTTGGTTCCTGAGGCGAAGCCGAGGGAGTTAATTATCGCGAGGGTGCAAGTGATTTTTACTCCCGAGGTACGTACAAGATTTTACCTCCAGAAGGGAGAAAAAAATAATTGATAAGATTTTAATTTTAAAGTATTTTATGTTAAAAAAGTAAACATTTTTATATTTTAAAAAAATTGATATATACTAATAATAATTCACCAGATAAGTTTAATCATGTTAAAATTAAATTATAGATAGTAATTATTTGAATTTCAATGGTAAAATTAAATGGAAGATCAGCTGGTAGCTGAGTCGTGTATTGACAACTAACGTATAATCATCCATATGAGTAGATCTACATTTAGAAATAATGATTTCTGTTTTAACTTTTAGTTTGTTTTACTGTTAGTCATCATGACAAACGTCGTGAAGGTTATGTGTGAAGATGACATTATAGATTTAGACATTAAACAATAGTTAATAAATGAAATGTGTATTAGCACCAAGCTAATTTACTTGTGCTTATCACTTGGGCAACACTGGAGGGAATCATGAAAGTTCATGATTCCCTCCTTTCTCATTACTCCCTGTTGAGCCCGACCGGGTGGAATGAGCTACTTCCCTCCCTGTAAACTAGGGAGGAAAGTTCACTTTTTCTCCCCGCTGGAGGTAAAATTATTTTACTATGCGAGAATATCTAGATTCTATCCCTCCCACTAGTATCTATAACCTCTTTAATAAGATAATTTGCAGGTATCCCAAATTTACCCCCCCCCCCCCCCCCCCAAATGAAAATATGACAAAACGGTACATAACAACCATTACTGTACTCGTAAAGAGATTTCCAACGTTTACACATTACTTTGATATTTGTACCCCGTACCCCTGAGTACCAAAATTTAAATTTCGAAAATTCATGTAGATTGTGACCTACCCTTACATTGAAGGTCTAATGTGCAAATTTTCATCGAGATCTGACTAAAACTGTGGATTTGTATAAAGAACATAAACAAACAAGCACATAAGTTGACTTTTATGTATAAATAGATTAGGAAATAAATTGCCATTTTACCCCCTCGTAAATGAAAATATGACAAAAATGGACATAACAACAATTATTTTTCTCTTAAAGATCATTTCAACGATATGCATCATGAAGGGTATCCATTACTATGATATTTGTCCCTCGTATCCCTGTGTGCTTAAATTTTAATTTCTTTATCTCGTGTAGGCAGTGACCTTCACCTTGTTTTGAAGGAAAAGTGTGTACATATTCATCAAATTGAGATAAAACTGTAGATTTGTATAAAAGACATACTCTCATACAGATATTCTTCTTTTTATATAAGATAGAGCTAAATTTTTTCCATTTTACCCCTCTCCTAAATGAAAATATGATAAAACTGTACATAACAACAATTACTGCTCTCTTAAAGAGCTTTTCAACGATATGCATCTTGAAGGGTATTCATTATTTTTACCCCGTACCCCTGTGTACCAAAATTTGAATTTCGAAAATGCATGTAGGCAGTGAATTTCCCCATGCTTAGAAGGTCAAGTGTGCAAATTTTCATCGAGATCGGACTAAAACTGTAGATTTGTATAAAGAACATGCACACATAGGTTGACTTATACACATCGTTTTGAAAGCGTTTCGGATCCAATTCGTTTTCAAAACGATTCCCGTTCACACAACAAAAAATACAGGTGATCGAAATATTTGTTTTCGATTTTTCATAACGGTGACGTCACGAGTAAAACTTTCTTTCTTGTTAACTAATATGTCCGCGAATTTTTACATTTATTTTATTAAAAGTTTTTACAGGTTCTTTATAGTATTAACTTTTTTTAAAAAACGTTTTTGCAGTTTAAAAAAAAAATAAACGGAAGCTCACGAAAACAAAGAATTTAAAATGTGAAAAAGAGTAAAATAACCTGATACCTCGACGACCCGATATCCCCACGACCTGTTCATACAAGCGTTTTGAATTTCGTTCCCCCGTTCCGATCACGTATTTTTGGTGAAGCGGATTTAAGCCGATACGATCCGCCGTTCTCCGTTTTCAAAACGATGTGTGAACGTAGTAGTAGATAATTAGAATTATTATAAAGCCTATCAATTTTCTTGCTTAACAAGAAACTAGGAAATTACAAAAATATCAAAGGCTTATGAACAGATGAGGGGGGGGGGGGGTCTATGAAGCAAATGGTTTACTACAATAAATTGTTTTGAACTGAAAAGATAAAACTTCCAAAAAAAAAAAATCAAGTGTTTAGGGAAGTGAAGTGAAAAGTTTTTGGGGAAACATTGTTTTCTCCACGGTTGGCATGAGTTGAGGTAGTGACCGCTAACATTTCATAGAGTGATGGTAGATCACCCGAACAAACCATCAAGATACTGGGCTTCACAGAGCAACAAGTAAGAAAGGAACAAAGCACTGTTTAATGCAAACAGAGAGACCACGCGTTCACTCCACCAGTAATTATATTCAACAGGTATAATGCGAATTAGACCAGGCCAATCGTTTTCAAATGTTCCACGTAAAGAGCAAGAATAATTAGACACCATGAGAGGGCGTGGATCACTCGTTTAGCCTCGGGCTATTAAATATAAAATTCCCTCTTAACTATGAACCCCGGCCAGCCGAACAATTCTTTTCTTTTTATTTTAATAAGTAAATAATAAGGCTAAATGTCAATTTACTTTACTGGAAGTTTTTCTTTTTTTCTTTAAAAGCATTTTAACATACATAAATAGATCCTCGACTGTATTTTTCTCCAATGTGTGCGGTATTGCATTACACTTTTATATTGATGCATAAATAATACTTTCCATATATGCCACTGGTAAAAATGAGATCATCTACATATTTAGTTCAACAATATTCATGTAAAACCCTAGGTCCTAGGTTATTTCAACTGAGGTCTTTTTGGACTGAATACTGAATACAGAACCATTTCCGAGACGGGACTATTTTAGTTCACTGGTGACGACAACATAAAGGTGTTGCAGAAACAATCAGTTTTGACATTTTTATGTTTAGGCTATGGAACATAAGTCAAAAACGTTACGTTACTTTTAGCATAAAAACTCGGAAAAGTATAACAGGGAGTTAGAATGGTATAGGAGGTTTGTAATCCAGTCTCCAGCTGTAGTGCCTTCCCCTACCGCGCTTCGTAGGGCCGAAGAAAGTCGAAAAGATTTATACGTGTGACAGGGAGTTAGGAAAGTACAGGAGCTTGCCATCAACTCTCAGCCCTCTCGGCCTACCTAGTATGAAGGCATATTAACAATTCGTAGAAGGCGGGCAAGCGCCTTTCAATTCAGTTGTAATCAAGCCGCGGCAGTGCCGGTGTGGAGATAAGAATAAAAATTATCTTTCATTTACTTTTATCAATTACTTGAATCATTTTCATTGAAGTCCACGTCTTGAATCAGGGGATATTGGACGATTAAATTTAATTTAAGTCGTCACTAAAGTTATCTAGAATAGACAAGTTGTTGCACTGGAGCGTTTCCTTTAGTTTGGTGTATTTAGTTTACGTTTTGTCCACCGCAAAGCAGTGCAGTCTGTAAGGGGGATACTTTTCTACACAACTGAATCACAAACTTTATCTTTGTTTTGTCCACCGCGAAGCAGTCTGTATGGGGGATACTTTTCTACACAACTGAATCACAAACTCTATCTTTGTTTTGTCCACCGCGAAGCAGTGCAGTCTGTATGGGGGATACTTTTCTACACAACTGAATCACATACTCTATCTTTGTTTTGTCCACCGCGAAGCAGTGCAGTCTGTATGGGGGATACTTTTCTACACAACTGAATCACAAACTTTATCTTTGTTTTGTCCACCGCGAAGCAGTGCAGTCTGTATGGGGGATACTTTTCTACACAACTGAATCACTAACTCTATCTTTTATTAACTTAATAATGATTTTTTTTTTCATTTATATTAGCAGTAATTTTAATAAACACTCAATAATTATTATTAATATAATAATTGGTCGAAAAAATAGCCCCAATACTGGTAGGCCTGCACTCTAGCGGAGAAAAATAGGTGACTTTTTTCACACCCAAGAATTCAAACGTCAACAAGCATTACCGCAGTGCAACAACCTGTCTATTCTATATAACTTAGTCGTCACTAATCACTATGTTTAACGTCCCTCCATTTTGCATAGTTAAGTTAAAATCAGTCTAAACTAGGCAAGCCTTTTTATTTGGCGCTATATAACAGCGAATGCTACATAATATAACCCATAAAACCCCCAAAACTTTTTACATTCATCCCTACATGTCTTAAATGTTATGAGCATATTATGTGCGCTACCTAGTTATATTAGGTTAGTAAATTATCATTTTAATATAATGCTGAATAGCTGAATAGGTAAATCCTGGCCTACATTAAATACTTATTAGCTACTGCAGTTTTTGACTGTAAATAATTATTTCGTTTACTATGACAAAGATCACCTTTGCGCTATGTAAACTAACAAACTAGAATTATTAAACTTATTACAACTAGTTACACAACTAGTCATTTTATAATACCCTATTATGATTAGGTAGAAACTAGATATTTTTACTTTTAAAGTCTGACGTAATATTTAAAATAACGCAAACTCATCAATGTAGGGTAATAATAAGTCTGTGTTTATGCGAAAGTGCGAAGTAGTGCGATATTACTGCAAACCGAGCTCTTCTAGGGCTTCCTTTAGCTTCCCTTCCGACTTAATACAGCCGTCAAGTACAAGTCAACCAAGAATCTTAAGACATAGATAATAACAACGGAAACAAGCTAAGGCTCTATCAAATTTCAAGTTTTAACTCCATTAACAACCAGGTCAAAACCCTAATATTCAAAAAACAAGACAAAATAACATACGCTTCAATAGTAAACAACAAAAGAAATAAATAATAATGACAAGATATAAAGAACTTTTTATATACTACGTTTAAAAATTTTCTGTTGAATCATATTTATGTAATGTTGATAATATAATTGTCATTGCTATAATATAATGTTAGTGAAAAAAAAAAAAAAAAAAAAAAAAAAAAAAAAAAAAAAAAAAAAAAAATCCGAATTTATTTACTTCTCATAAATGACAACCATCTATAGAGCTGATCTTAAACCTATAAAAGGACAAATCTTTGTACAACGAATCTCGCCAACTCCGAATCTAAACCGTGCCCCCGTGTAGGGACAGTAAGAGAAGAAAAAGAAAAATGTGTACAAGTAAAGAAGTACAGACGCAGAAAAATTAAACCGATACCTAGGGCAAACAAAAGAGAGAGTAAACAAACCTGGTTGTTTAATTTTCCTTTTTCGCTGTCATTCAATGTTAATCTCTTAAGGCTCTTAGGGGTCTCTTAAGGCTCTTAAGGCTCTTAGGGGTTTACACGATCCAAGTAGACTTGGACCAAGTAATTTTTATCAAATTTACTTGGTCAAAGTAAAAATGAATTTTTGATGCAGGTTTACACGATCCAAGTATACTTGGTCCAAGTAGGGGAACTTGTCAAAAAAATATTTAGAAGCAAAGGAAAAAAACAAAAATTTAAAAACAATAAAAGCTGTCAATACCCTTCTTATAAACAAATCCGTCACAACTTTTCACGTCTTCTCTCATTTTTGACAGCTTTCTTGTCATAATCATATGGTTGACACCATCCAAGTCTACTTAGATCAAATAACGTCCAACTTAACTTGGATGTCCAAGTTAACTTTGATAACCTGTTTACACGATCCAAGTAGCGTCAAAATAGAGTCAAAACTGATTTGGTCCAAGTCAACTTGGATCGTGTAGACGCTGTAGGCTTTAATAAAAAATCCATATTTGAAACCCGTCAAAATGAAGATTGTAAATATGGGACATGTCAAAACAAATAAAATAACTTGCGGATTTTTTCCGAACTAACTTTCCATACAGCAAAATTTGCTGAAAATAAATTAAATTCTGCTGAAAGATGGCTAAAAGTATTAAAATATTGCATTGTCATCGTGTTCTGAGCTATTCTAAAAGTTTCAAATGTCTAGCTACTCGGGAAGTTGGTTAAAAATTGATTGCAAGATTTGTACTGGACAAACAAACAAACAAGAATGCAAGCTAATAAAAATGTAGTAAAATAGACTGCCAATTGGTGTGACATAGCTTCCTTGCATCTTATCACGTACATTATTGATTTTTTGCTTTTAAACGCCATTGTTGTTGTTTAATAATTTGTTAAATTGTTTCCCCTGTTTTTATAATAAGTCAAAATTGTTTGGATTTTTTACATAAATTAAAGTATCAATTTAGCAAAAGTTAAAGAGCGCATATGGTTCAGATTAATCTAGGGCTATCTGAGGGCTACTTTCGACAAACTATAAAAGTTTCATACAAATCAGATAAGTACTTTTGAAGCTATATGTGTAAATAATTTTATGTTTATATATGGGACCAACAATGAGCTAATTATGTCACCATACAAATTTCATTAAGATCGGGCGTGCAGCTTTTAAGAGATTTTGATTCGCAAATATTGAACGACAGACCGACAGACAGACACGGAACCAAAAGTGAACTGATGTCTGAAACGGATTTCTGCTGTCTTGGAATTTTTGAAATCGGAGACACAAAATATTTTCGTTCTTCAGAACGATCACATAGCTTCCGGTCGGAAGCAAAACAAGACTTTAAAAATAACATAAGCTTCAATAGTAAATACAACAAAAGAGAAACAATATAAAAAATAGACTGCCAATTGGTGTGGCAATAACTTCCTCGCATCCTATCCACGTACTTTATTGATTTCATGCTTTTACAAGCCATTATTGTCTAATTGGTTTAATTGTTTCCCCCGTTTTTTTTAATCTGTCAAAATTGTTTTAAGTTTTTACACGAATTAAAGTATCAATTTAGCAAAAGTTAAAGAGCACAGACGGTTCATATTAATCTGGGGCTATCTGTGGGTAACTTTCGATAAACTATAAAAGTTTCATTCAAAACGAATAAGTACTTTTGAAGCTATAGGTGTACATATAAATGTATGTTTGTGCGCATGCGTGGAAGAGCTAAAAATAAGCGCAGAAGGTTGAAACTTATATGGGACCAACAATGTGCTAATTATGACCTACCTCCCAAATTTCATTAAAATTAATTTAATTAATTTAATTGTTTCCCCTGTTTTTTTAATAAGTAAAAATTGTTTGGATTTTTTACATAAATTAAAGTATGAATTTAGCAAAAGTTAAAGAGCGCAGACGGTTCAGATTAATCTAGGGCTATCTGCGGGCTAGTTTCGACAAACTATAAAAGTTTCATACAAATCAGATAAGTACTTTTGAAGCTATATGTGTAAATAATTGTATGTTTATATATGGGACCAACAATGAGCTAATTATGACCTACCAAACAATAAGTACTTTTGAAGCTATAGGTGTACATATAAATGTATGTTTGTGCGCATGCGTGGAAGAGCTAAAAATAAGCGCAGAAGGTTGAAACTTATATGGGACCAACAATGTGCTAATTATGACCTACCTCCCAAATTTCATTAAAATTGGACGTGTACTTTTTAACATATGTTGGTTCGCAAAAATTGAACGACAGACCGACTGACAGACAGACCGACAGACAGACACGGAACCGAAAATGATCCCTGATGTCTGAAACGGATATCTGTCTTGGAATTTTTGAAATCGGAGACCTAAAATTCTTTCGTTCTTCAGAACGATCACATAGCTTCCGTTACCTTACCGAAGGTAACGGAAGCAAAACATAAATACATAAAATTTATTTGTAGACATAGACATAAGGAATAAAGTTAGACGAATATGCATCAAACGTAAACTAATGGTACATAGTTAGATTGAATAGCAGATATAAGTATGATAACATTTTCAATGACGCAAAGACACACAGTGTGACAGAGAAACAGTCTTTAAAGAAGTTTAATTCTGAGTTTCAGATCCAAACCTCTAATAGTAGATAAAACTATTTCTATCCATTGTTAAAACTATTAGCATCTCAATACTTATATAAAAAGAGAGTTTTAAAAATAAAACAGAAGATTAAGTTAGGTCAAGTCTAAGGTTAGTAACAGTAAAGTCTATACTAGAAAGAGTAATTCCATTAACCGGTTTTATATTTATAAATGATGATGTCAACAGTCAAATATAGAGATAAACTTACTTCACCATTAACTATAAAAGCACTGTAAGTCCTAATGACTTCACTGTAAAGCCATAAACGTGATATAAAGACGCAAACATATGTGGAATAGTTTTACTATTAAATTAAAATATAAGAGTTGCAACAACAGTTTTAATCATTAACTTAATAAAACAATTTAATTGCCAAAACATCTGCCAATAATTTCGCAGCAGACGCGGGTAAAAATAAAAATGGACACATTTTATGTATATAAAAATAAGAAGGAAAACATTTAAGTTCAGAAAACACCAAAAAAATAACAAAATGAACATTCTTTTTGTATGCGTTAAAGTGGGTTCATAGCTGGCGTACGTCCGCCGATATTACTTTGCTTTGTAAGTTTCATCGCACATTTCCGTTTCCCCAATTTTGAACCAAGTCAAGGAACAGGCTTCCATAATAACATTTTTTTCCCGTCCTTTTGAAGCTTACGTTTACGCGAGCATTGCACATGGACGCTTGGGCAGAAAACGTTTTCCAACGAACTCAAGCTGGGCATTGGTAAAATGAACATGTGTACCAAATTTCAACTAACTCTGTCATCTTTTACTCAAGTTATCGTCATCGGTAGATTTCGTGACGCTTGGTTTTGTGACGGCAATTTTGGTCGTTTTTTCGGATTCACTCCCGGGCTCCAGAACGTGCCATAAGGAACTTCGTTCTAATAATCACGGGCTACAGCGTAAATTAAAGTGTTTAAAAAAGTTTATTGTTAAATCATAAGAAAACTTTGAACAGCGAATATTATTCATTTACCATTATTACCATTTACGGCCACTCTTTTTTACTCTTTCCAGGTCTTGCCAGTTTATTTTACGTTGGCGCATAAATACTAGTAATAAGCTATTCTTTATTAATACTTTAAACCCCTTTCCAGTCATATTTTCTTAATTACAGGATTCTATACACTGGTGAAAGAGTCACCACCCACACTTACATGTTAATTCGATCCTATTTTTAAAAACAAGGACGGACCGGTTTACAATACCAATAGTTGACATTAGTATTCAAGAAAAGGTCGGATTCCTTCCGTGATTTCCGGTAAAACCAGTTCAGATTTTTAAAAATTCCTCTTATAACCTAAAACGGCGTGAAAGTTATTTTCACAAATGCATCCGTGATGAAAATAACCAGAAGAGAAATTCAAATTGCTAAGTAAAAAGTGAAATGATTCAAAATTTGAAAGCCCATTTATCAGTTTTGTTTTATTTTTATCGTAAAATGTCTACAATACAGTTTTTTTTTCTTTTTGTTTAAATTCAGTTGTTTATACCGAGAATTTTTTCGAACTTACTCTGAGCAAATAATACACTAATTGATCAGCTTATTGACAAAAAAAAATTGGCTAATTCGTGTTGTACGAGCCAGAGAAATTTAGAGTGGTTAGAGGTGGTTAGTGGTCAACACATTTTTAAATGTTGTGTACTAGTTGAATTTTTATTCATTTACCCTTGATCGACCCACATAAAAAAGTTAAATATTTAATTAGTTATACAATTCACATATGACTGCAGTAATTAAATATTAAATTATTTACTGATATTCATAATTATTCTATAATAAATATGTATCTTCCTAAAAATGCATTCTAACATTATATTAGAAGCCAAGATTTGCTTGCATATAACAATAAAAATTTCAAGATAAAAAGAACTTTTTATACTACGTTTTTAAATTTTCTGTTGAATCGTATGAAATGTTGATAATAAAATTGTTATTGTTATATAATATAAAATATTAGTGAAAAAAAAAAAAAAAAAAAAAAAAATAGTTTCAAAATTATTTACTTTACATAAATGACAACCATCTAGAGAGCTGATCTTAAACCTATAAAAGGACAAATCTTTCTACAACGGATCTCCCGAAATAATCTCTTTGAAATAATATGAATAATATAATCGATAAATAATATAACGATATATTTCCTGTTTTACTGTCATTCAATGTTATCTATCACAAATTTGAAACCCGTCAAAATGAAGATTGCGTAAATATGGGATATGGCAAAACAAATAAAATAAGTAACTTTCCATACAGCAAAATTTGCTGAAAACCAATTAAATTCTGCTGAAAGATGGCTAAAAGTATTAAAATAATGCATTGTCATCGTGTTCTGAGCTATGCTAAAAGTTTCAAATGTCTAGCTATTCGGGAAGTTAGTTAGAAATTGATTGTCAGATTTGTACCGGACAAATAAACAAACAAGAAAGCAAGCTAATAAAAACGTAGTAAAATAAAATAAATCAGACGCAAGTATCGCCACAGTATATATATCACCTAAGTTTAATATCTCGATGTCAACTGGTAATATCAGTGATAAGATATTCGTTCTGTCAAACTGAGATTAATCAGAAATGTAATTCACCACACGATAACGTCCTTTACAAAAAAAAAACATTCAACAATGAAGAGCTTCTATTTATTATTTTCGAACTTCTACTCATGTTTTATTTGGTTTCTATTAATGGTAAAAATACTAATAGTAATAGAGAAGTAATAAAATCAACCAGTTAATTACTTAAAAGTTATAACATGTTAAGTGATATTTAGAAGTATACAAACTCCATTTGTTGCTAAAACGTTATAATTATTACCACAAGATAAACATTTTTTTTTTGCATACTTGGAATGCTATTTATGTTTTGATTAAGTAATTGTAGGTTATTTTTATGATAACAATACAGTTAAAAGAATATTGTTTGGTGTAATTATGTTTTTGACATGAATATAAATGTCCGTAAACTCGTACATTCTAGTTTATACCTGATAATTATTAAAATTGTTATCAAAGGAAAAGGAAGAAACATATAAAAATCGGTCACAATTCCCCCACAACGCCGCCGCAACATAATTGTTTAACCATTTCTATGGTTAAACAATTATGTGAAATTAGTAAGAACCATTTATTAGGTTCAAATTAAAGTCAGCACTTATTAAAATGATTACAGCCTAAGAAAAAATCACCTAATTTTTTTCAACCTGATCCATAATTAAGTGTTGACGGCTTTCTAGGTTAAATACGTCAAAATTTAAAACATAATTGTTTAACAAATAAAAGTAGATAGGCTGTTAGACCATTTATAAAGTTTTACAAAGACCTAACTGCTTGTTTTGACTGAAATGATTTTGTGGTACCACTTCATAATAATGACTAGAGATAGAGAAGGGAATGGGAGAATTTCTAGCATTAACCAGTAGTCTCGCTAATCCAGACCCCGCTAGTCCGGACATGCAGTTAATCCAGATGAGGCCTCAATAATTTTCTAATAACGTAAAATCAATCAACTTTGAATTTTACATTAATAAGTTTCTCTTTTATCCTAATTTGTAGGTTTAAAAAGTGAGTAAGTCGAGATTAAAAAGTCATTTTTATGAGAAAGACATCGATTTTAATAGTTTTACCCAGCTAAAACTACTTTTACAGACATTTTAAAACAGATTCCGTTTAATCTGGACAGTGCCCGGCCCCATCAAATCCGGATTAGCGAGACTACTGTACTTATTTACTTTTAAATAATTAAATAACATAAATTTGTTGTAAATACCGAAGCTTAAACATGAATTTGTGCAAAAATTAATAAGTTAAAACTGAAGTCAAAATTCGCTCATTTTTTCATTTTAAAAACGACACTGCTGAGTAATTTTGTTTTTCTCAATCAATAAAAAAAATAATAAAACACCCACGACCTCACTCTATTTTTACAATATCGTAGCCAATTCATTTGACACACTACCAATATATAAGTATAGTAACAGTGTAACTCCTAGACTGAGATTCAAGAATGAAATATCCCATTTCTCAATGACATTTTTACAAAAAAAAAAAATGATCGGAATGCATGTTAAATCTACATATAGACAGTAGATTCTTTTCATGTTGGTCTGTCAACACTGTGTTTTACTGCAACTAACATCTCTCTCTCTCATCAATGAATCACAAGCTATTCAGCAAACACAAACTATTTAAACTTCCAGCAAGGTCACCAAGAGACACCTTACTCAGACAAACTAATCAAATCCAAAACAAAAATTCCCTCAATACCATCGAGCCATTAACCTCGCATTCAATTGAATCACTATTTATAGATATAGAAGTCGTTCTTTTTTCTTTAGGGTTCAAGTTCACAATCTGAAGAATCGATCAATTGATCATACCATAAAAGAAGACAATTATGCATGAAAAAAAGAAGAAAAACACCATTGTCTGATAAAATTTAAGATAATAATAATATATTTCATAATATAAATAAAATATGTGCTCTGTGAAACACATAGTCTCTATAAGGCAGTGAATTTTATTTTAAAAAAAAAGTGTTTCTATTAATTTATATTTCGACACATAAATTACAATAAAATCTTCATAAATTTAAAGATTTCATCAAATCATAAAATTTCTAAATTGTTTTATCTCTTTGATTTTTGGAGTGGCAACACTGGTTGATATTCTAAACAACGTTCTAACAAACTCATACAGTGTTCCATCTGATATAACCAAGAGTTTTTTTTTTATATATATATATTTTTTTTTTTTTTGAGGGAGGTAAACAAATCAAAAAGATTGATCACATTGGTGGTTGGGTCTATTTAACAAACCCAGGCAAAGAGGAGTCCTTTCCAACCTCATATCCTTCAATTCCCTAAGCAGACGGACAGACTCACAAAACATAGCAATAAAAAAAAAATATTTTTAGTAAGAATCAAGAAACCTTCAATAAGAAATGCAAGTATTACACTCAGCAGGTATTCACAATAAATAACTATTTATTACTAGCTGAAGTACCCGGCGCAGCCCAGGATTTACACAAAAATCAAGACCTAAGTGACTAAAATTACAATAAAGAAGTAAATACCTAAATGTAAATGTATATTATAAAAATGTCCGCACATTGTAAAATAAATACGTACAAAAAATTGTTATGTTGTGAGCAAATTATGTTACAAACCTTAATTTTTTTAACTGTCATACCACTAATAAATCTCTTAATTGTTAGCTGAAAACTGGAAAAAGGTCAATTCCCTTCACCCTAAATGAAAATACTACAAAAGTGTACATAAAAACAAGTACTGCATTCTTTAAGAACTTTCCAATGGCATACATATATCTGACAGATTTTTGTACCCCGTACCCCTGTGTACCAAAATTTAAATTTCGAAATCACATGTATTTCCAGTGACCAGTAAGGGGGCCTTCGAAGCAACTGTCTACATGAGATTTCTAAATATAAATTTTGGTACACAGGGTACAGGGTACCAATGTTAAAGTAATGAATACCCTTCATGATGCATATCATTGAAATGCTCTTTAAGAGTACAGTAATTTAAGATTAGGATTTGTTTAAAAGAAATACCCTCATACAGACACTCTTCTTTTTATATACGAGTATATATATGGATAAAGAGATTTTTCCTGTATATTCGGTCCCCCCCCCCCTCTCCTAAATCAAAATATGACAAAAATGTACATAACAACAGTTACTGTACTCTTGAAGAGCTTTTCAACGACATTCTTCATGAAGGGTTTTCATTACTTTAACATTTGTACCCTGAACCCCTGAGAACCAAAATTTAAATTTTGAAATATCATGTAGACAGTGACCTCCCTTTGCTTCGAAGGTCAAGTGTGCAAATTTACATCGAGATGGCAATAAAACTGTGGATTTGTATAAAGGACATACACACATACAGTCTTCTTTATATACATAGGTTATTCTATTTTCTTTTATTTATAATGGCCCTGATGAACACTAGATTACAACAGGACAGAGATTTTATAGATAATGGCATCACCAGTGCTATGCACAGCTCACCATATGGGGGATGTGTATAAGAAATATTGGGATTAGGATATCATCAACTAATCTCCACTAGTCTGGCCCTTTAATTCATTTTCATACTTAATAACTATTAAGTAATTAAGCAGCCCAAAAAATATATTCATAAAGACTTCAGTTCCTGGAAAACTTCTTAATATCTTTAGACATACAGCCAAGAAAACATGTTTTATTACACATAAAACATTTATTAGATTTATGCAGTGACGAGACTTGCATGCAACTATTTGACATTTTTAAGTTTTGGCTGTGGCACATTAACCTCGAGAAAAGCGTTACTTTACACGAGTGGGGAAGAGATAGGATCAAGGTGTTAAGAAGGTATAGGTGGTGTTCAATCGAGTCTGTCCGCTCTTGGTAGGGATATTTAATATACTATTTCCTTTTCATTCTTTTGAAAGCTGATTTAAAAAATCTTTAAATGATAATAGAGTTTGTAGATAACAACGTTTTACATAGGTATCATGGAAATTGATTTGCCAAACCTAATGCAGTGTATAAACGCAATCATGTCTAATGGTAAGTTGTTTTTTCAAAGGAATATATCCTTTAGAGTAGCCCAGAATAAAACAGCTATACTTTTATTTCGATTCACAGTGGTGGAGTGCACTCATTTGTCTTTGCCTTCTTCTAAACAAAATAAATGCATTAGCACTACACTAAATGCCTTAATTGCTCAAGTATGATCTGCTATAATCTTATGTGATACTTTGTTTTAACTGTTTCTTCTTTCTACATAAATAAAAGAACACAATATGAATTTAATTAAATGTAGTTGCTAGACAAACAGTTAAGTTGTCTGAGTGTTTTATTTTGTAAGAAGTTATTGAATCCAATAAGGGAAGCAGATTTTAATAAAAACTTCAAGGACCCAGCATTATTAAATTTTCAGTATAAATGTATTTTTGCACTTAGAGGAAGCTGGAGGTTTTAATTTATTAAGCAGATGTGTAAGTTTTAACTTTATGTTTTTAATATAGTAACTTCATAGAGAGAAAGTATACTTTACATAGCAATTTTATAACTAGTGTATTCCTCCAGTCAAGTGTATTTTAACAGTAAGCTTTAAGCAGACCTGAAGTTATAGGACGGGATGACTATTTATGATTGATCTCAAGAGAAGAGAAGCTCTGTGGAAGAAATTAGGTTGAGCAGTTTAATTTACCCTGCATAAATATCCAATTTATTTGATCAGAGCTACGATACATTTACAATGTTCCAACCAGCCATAGCAAAGCAAAGATTCAAATGAGAGCAGTAACTTATTATATCTTGTATAGAACTAAAATCTCTAGTAGATTGAGAGGTAACCTTACATTAGCACTTTGTAATAAAAGCAAGATTCAGAAATAATACTTTTATGTTAATTAAATTTGTTAACTCAAGTTACTCATAGCAATTAAGATTTAATATTTAATTGAATTTATTATGTAAACGTATGTTTCCAGTAGTAACATTTGTGGGAACCTTTTGATAGAAAAAAAAATTGGGTACAGGGTACCTTGGAACTTTTCCTCACTTCAGAGGCCACTAAGTGGAAGCATCATTGGGCATGGTCAGAACTTGGATGGGCGACCATTTTTACCATCCAACTGATTTTGTTATTATCATTTTTCAAAATACATTTTATAAATTATTATTATATATTTTATTATTTGAATTTTGGCGGTATTTTGACAAATGTAAACAAACCTTGACGTCTAACAAAAGTATCACACTATAGTAAACACATTATACTTTTTAACTCTGACAGCTTAGGAAAATCAAGAAAAAAAATGGGAGGAGAGTGTATGAGAGCTTGAGATTTTGGCAGGTAATAGGTCGGGCAATGACCTATTACCCGCCAAAATCTCAAGCTCTCATTCACTCTCCTCCCATTTTTTTTCTCGATTTTCCCAAGCTGTCAGAGTTAAAAAGTATAATATGTTTACTATAATTAATAAATATGTTCACTAATAACTTTTTAATATTTGTTCCTTATTTTTTACCGGTTCCAACGATATGCTTTATGTCAAAAACATATTTATACTTTTGTATTATTAACTGTCAAAGTTTCAAAAATCGATAACTTCAAAATGAAATTTGGTGGATTCATTTGACATACAGAGTGGTACATTCGAACCGAATTTCAACTCGATCAAACCACTTTTCCATTTTTTTTGCTCTCAGCAAACTGGGTTCAAGATGGCGGAAAATGTTGATTTTCAACTCTCTAGCTTAAAAACTGTGAGAGTTATGCGTGATACAGACAGACTGACATCCAGCTAAAAACCACTCTAACCATCTTAAAAACACCCAAAACAGATAATTCCGTTGAAATCTCAGTTACGGATTTTTTGGGGGAAAACAATTCTTTTCCTATATACCTTCGGAGAAGGTGAGAAAAAGAAAAAAGGATTGATATTAAACTGTCAATAAGACCAAGAATGTATGAGTAAACCTTTGTGTCAGTCAGGACTTCAGGATTTAAAGCAATGATAGGGGTCATTGCTTAACGGAGTCAAATAAAACTGTCTACCTACCTAAATTATTATTTGTATATTTATCTGAGCAGCTTTTCGCCTCGAAAGGCTACCATCAGTGTTGATTATGTAGAACTAGATACATTAATGAAATAATATAAAGATAGAAGAGTCTATATTATGTTGGAGACGGATCTTACATTGGTCTTTAACATAATTAAATACTAACCCCTTCATACTATTTTATAAATGTAACTTTAGTTCTTCCGCAATCAGCACCTAATGAAGGACCATATAAAGGCCAATAGCTTCTAAATAAACAACAATTATTATTTTACGTAGAGAGACAGTATCATTATAATCCATTCGCATCAGTAAGTTAAAAGCAAATATGTAAATAAATTAACGATTTTTTTTTGCGTAATACAACAGTTGACGAATTAACCTGTTGATAAGAAAAACAAATTTTGTTATACTAGTTGATATTAATTTTTTAATAATAAAAAAACTCTCTGGGATTATTGGAAAATGGAAAGATAAGAAGATTATCAGCCACTTAAAAGTTAAAATAGGACACTTAAAAGATAAAAATTTAAAAAAAATTAGATAATACCTAAATAGTACTATTGATTTTTAATTTCATTACCCACTTGTAAAAATAACCAGTCTAATAAAATAAAATATTTTATAACAATATTATATTTTTTGATAGAAGAAAAAGAAACATTATATATAACGTATAAAAATCATTTTAAAATTATTATTGATTTGAAAGAAGTTTGGGGGATTAACTGTATTAATCATTATCAAAAGATGAGAGTTAACATTAGTTTACCCTTTTTTACTTCATGCTAATAATATGTCATATTTCAGCCTGAATATAACACAAACACAAGTAACGGTTAGGAATTTGAAATTTCACTGATGAAAATATAGGTGCCACAGGTAGAATAATGAAATCATAAGGGCCTTTGTTTAAGGTGGTGGGCACTAAAAGAGGACTTAAAATACCCACAATACACTATATAGGGTGTGAAACAATTTAAACCAGAGAGAAAACACTTTATTTACAAAAATAATCATATTTTACTACGTTTTTATTAGCTTGCTTTCTTGTTTGTTTGTTTGTCTGGTACAAATCTGGCAATCGATATCTAACTAACTTCCCGAATAGCTAAACCTATAAAACTTTTAGCATAGCTCAGGACACGATGACAATGCATTATTTCAATACTTGTAGCCATCTTTCAGCAGAATTTAATTGGTTTCCAGCAAATTTTGCTGTACGGCAAAATCCGCAAGTTATTTTTATTTGTTTTGCCATATCCCATATTTACGCAATCTTCATTTTGACGGGTCTCAAATTTGTGATAGATAAACATTGAATGACAGCAAAACAGGAAATATCGATAATATTATTTATCAATTATATTATTTCTATTATTTCAAATATATCGATAGCACGCTTTAGATTTAGTGTTAGGGAAATCCGTTGTACAAAGATTTGTCCTTTTATAGGTTTAAGATCAGCTCTCTAGATGGTTGTCATTTATGTGAAGTAAATAAATTCAGAACTTTTTTTTTTCACTAACATTATATATTATATAACAATAACAATTATATTATCAACATTACATACGATTCAACAGAAAATTTAAAAACGTAGTATATAAAAAGTTCATTTTATCTTGAAATTATTTAAGTTTTAGGTAGTATTCTTACTACGGAAAGATTAAATTTTAATTTATATCAAATTATAATTATCATTATCATTAACTAAGGGAGACATACAAAGAAAAATAGACCCCAGCACCGGGACTTCTACCCCTCTAGATGTGGTAACTACCAAAAGAGGAAGAGCTATATTTTGAGAAGAGGATATTCATTATTCTATCTACACTAAGCTGTAAGGATCATCTATTGTTAATGAATTAGAATGTTATGTGTGAAAAATTCCAGTTTTAAATCAAAAGCTTTAAAATTTGTCATTAAGATGTGTATAGACAATATAGAAAGGATGTATATCTTAGAATAATACTATATATAGACGTAGGATCACTGATAACATTGAAGCCAACTTTGGTTGAGCCCATAATCCGTGTTCCAAAAATTCATTTTTGAAATTTGTGACGTCATAACTCTAAAATTATTTGCCTTCGGTTTTTTAATTTAATTTTTATTAAATTTTAATTATTGATAGTTAGTTTCATTTATTGTAATATTTTTATTGTGCTTTATCTTATTTTTAGCTTGAAATATGCTGAAAATAATATTTATTATATCATGCCGTGCGAGGTGAAAAAAATGACGTCAGAGTGAAACGTAAACAATAACCAATGAAAGGGTTTGTCTTCTTGATGTTTGTGAGCGGGCTTTGAATAGTTACTAAAGCATGGCTAACCTTCTCCAGGTTAAATGAAAAGAAATGAGTGCTGTTATGTTGGCACCCTTAGTTATAGGCTCAACCCTTCGGCTTCAATCTCTTATCAGTAATTGCATTGGATTCCGATTCTATGCTCCTTCTATATATAGTATTATTCTAAGATGTATATACTCAACTCTAAATATTTATCAAAATATAATTTTAATCATCAAGAGATTAAACGAAATAAATCAAGATTCAAAGCCATAAAATCGTAAATATAGTTTTAATAAAGGCAATAAATAACTAACAATATTACTAGTTCTATTAATAAGTATATTGCAGTTTATGTAGTATAGTACAGATCGGTTTTGACACCACCATATACTGATCAGTCCACTGACGATGACTGTGTAGTCAAAAGCGGTGTGTATTGTTTCTGGGATCTGACAATGTACTGATTAATTGATCTACTAATAGTAATTGTTAATTACTATTACTACCTTTATTTAATTACTTTCATTATGAATACCTACCACAAAATCTCAATCAATACTATTATCAACACTAAGTAGTAAGTATTTCAAAATAATAAGCTGAAATGTGCTGACTACAAGCAGAGGCCACAAGAAACAAAACATATTTTTAAATTTGTGTAGGTAATTACACCTACAAATTATTTAAAGTCTATCTCAACCAGATTTTAATACGTGAAAAAAAACAAGCTATGCTCTCATCATTTGATCGAGAAAAACGAAATACCAACCATTATTTGATAAGAGAAGGGATTTAGCAGGTAAATTGAGTTTTGTTGTAATTCAGAGAATATTTGCGAACAGGTATCAATCTTGCAACATCTAAATGTAAAAATTTATGTCAAACAATTTTCAATTTAGATTTAATGTCAGTATAAAAAAGGTAAAAAATATAAAACTTTAACAAGACTATTCTACTTAAAAAACGCTTGTCTAAGACCATGGACGTAAGTACCCAATATCTTATTGATCAAACAAATGGGGAAATACCGCTGGATAACTTGATATTAAATTATATGTAAACAGAAAAATAAGTAAGGATTAAAGTGACGAGAAGTGTTAAGTATTAATTTAATAAATTTATTTAAAGAATTTCAATTTAAAAAAAAAAAAAAATGTAGTTAATAAAAATTATTGTATTGTTTAAGATAAGGGAGGTAGTACAAAGGCATTGAACTCAAAACAAAAGAAGGGAAAGATGAAGAATTGACTACGAAAAATAAATTCGAAAACACGAATGTTCAAGTATAAAAATGTAAAGTAGTCTTACCTTTCTGAAAGCGAATAATTCCTTTTGTAATTTCTGCCTCTCGGCAGAGGGCTGCTGCCCTTTACCTCGTATAAACTTGAGCATACCTGGAATGCGATTCTACAGGTTAGGTTACCGAATAAAATGCCAACACTTCATCAAGAATTTAAACAGACAAACAAAGAACAGACACTTGAAGAACCACTGTCTAGGTAAAGAATAACTCACTTATTAAAAAATCAGACGTGGAAAAAATTAAAATACTAAAATTGTTTTAAAAAAACAAAAACACAAAAAAGTGGTCTATGGTAAAAAAAACAATACACAAAGTCTAATTAACTTATATCTCGTGACAACTACACCATTAACAATACGAATGATACTAAAACGAACACGAAAGAAGACTCAGCCGTTGGATTTAATAATAATAAAATTAAGTACAAATAAGGGAAAATGACCCGGAGCTAAACAAAACATTGAACTAGCGTGAAGACGCCTCCCATTAATAAAATTCACCTCACCTCCGTGAAATCGTCAACAAAGCAGGGATGCAAATATTTATTTAATTACGAGCGACTATTTCTAAACAAAGATTTACATTTAGTTTATTTATCCAGTCCCCCCCTCCCCCCCCAATTCAATATAATTTATAATAAAAAGTGATTTCCTTAAAGAATAATATATTTAATGAATAGTTAACAATATAAATATTGAGAGATAATTATATAAGAGTGTGTTACTGATACCCTTTAACTGTATTAGTACAATATTTTTTATTTGTAAATTTACCTTCAAAATGTTTTATTTGCTTATTGCTAATTCTTTATAGTACTGAAATATGTTAATATTTAAAAATTTAAAGCCTTTAAGACAAAACAGTCTCTATACTTTACCTATTGACTCAAATTAACATCTTATTATATAAAAATATTTGTTTCTACCAAGTTTTTGAAGAACTTACCACATTACATGGTGAGCCCTTGTTGGGGGCCCCTTTCCAAAGAAAATTGATGAGAAAAAAAAGAATGGGGCCCTCCTGAAAATGGTATAGAAATATGATTCTCAGGTGAAGGAGGCCTCCATCGACATTGCATTTTTGGATTTGGGGGCCCCCCTAGAGCTGGGGGCCCTCCCACAATGCGGGCCCATAGTTACGCCACTGTGCACAAACTTTTTGTTCTAATTACCTCCTATATCTTTAAAAATGCACAATCCGATTTTGAAGAAATTTTGATGGTTTGTCAAAAGTGGCGCTTAATTAATCCAATATTAATTTCAACTGTCTGCACATATCTTTGATACTTCATACAAATAAATGTGACCTCTCAGGGATTCAAAACTCATGTGACCATTCGTCCAATAATAGGACACAAGGAAGCTATGTGCCACACTAATTGGCACACTTTTTTCTTAGTTTCAAAACTAATATGATAGAATAACTCCTGGTGACTCTTAAATTAATTGTAGCGAAGAAAACAGTTATTTAAGGCATTGCCATCTTTCTTTTTTATTCAAAACCGAGAGAAAATCTTAATGTCAGAGACATAGACCACCAGATGGGTCCTTTGAACAAACCCGGGTTGTAGAAGGTTTCCCTCTATTAATTCATAGACCCTCTACTCCTTCAACATTCTGATGCCTTGGCAAAATCCTATCATCTTGTTGATGGTTATTTTTCTTAGTTCCCTGACAGGAACGGTTGCCTCACCGAAGATCAGCCATCTATGATTTAGCAGCCCGGGGCAGCGGCTAATTAGATGTAAAGGAGTTTCTTCATCCTACCCGCACAGCCTGCAGATTGGTTCGTCAGCCAATCCAAGTAGCTGTAGGTGCCTATTTAATCGTAGCCATCTTTACTCAGGCTATTATTTAGAGTTTCAGATTTTACCTGCAAATTGATATTAAAAACAATTTGCAATCAATTCTACTTTAATAAATCTAAGTTCGAAGTTCAGTTACGATCGGCTATTTTTTCTTTTAATCAATTTTTTTAAGTTATTAGAATCAAAATTAAATAATATATTATTTAACAAATTGAAATATAATTAAAAGTATCACTAACTAACATTTTTATACAAAAGGTAAATTTGCTTGGTATTTAAATTAGTTAATTTAATAAATTTGAAAAAATAATCTAAAAAGACTACAATCAGTATTTTTCAAAATGTTATCCCTAGGAAAAATATATGAATTAATCTTTCATTACAATAGGTTTGTTCCAACCATACCTCAAACTAGTTTCAAACTATATGACGCATGTGCATTAGTAAAAACTGTTCAAATGTGGTCCGATGCGCATGCGTCGGACAGTTCCAAACCAGTTTGAATTGTGGTTGGAACAAACCTAATATAGAGATCATTTTGTAAACTTTGGCCTTTTCTCCAACTAAATTGTTTAGGGTATCATAGATAATCTCAAAACTCTTATGCTAAGGGTGAAGTCTGTTCGTCTATCGTACTTTTGTTCATATCCTCCGAACTGTTCACACTAAAGAGTTGAAATTTGAAATACTGGCGTAACTTTTTGATCCACACATATGTAGGGGAGAGCGGGGTTGGTTGGGACACTTTTTTTTAGAGGCTGTGAGAGCCACAGTTTTGCAGGAACTTTTTCGCTTTTGTATGATTATCATACATAGAGATCCTTACTAACATATTCCAGACTTATAGCGACTTAAAAAAACATTATCACCCTATTTTTTATGTTTTTCCAAATCCTTCATTTTGTCCAATGTATCCCAATAGGTGGGATACATTGGACACAGGGGTGGGATACTTTGGACACACACCAAAACCCCTGATTTTTGCTACTGAGATCATGAAAAAAAAAATTAATTTGAATACTTAAATAGAAGGAATACTAAATAAGTAAGAAAGTAGGCAACCAAAAGAAGAAATAGGTACGATGTGTGTGTGATATGGGGGATGAGTGGGACAGTTGGGGATGAATGGGACATACTGTCCAACTCATCCCTCGACGCCATTTTTTTAAAAAAAACACAAACAACATTGGAACACTTTGTTCCATAGTAAGCAACCAAAGTGATTTGTAATCATAAATAAATCCATTACCAGGTAAAAATAGTAGTGACTCCGAAGAATATTGTAGAGGGGCTGGAAGGCTTCCGACGTGGGTCTCAAATTTTACATCAGCTTGTCTCCAAATCCAATTTATTTTTTTTAAAAAATTAATGGTAATCATCAACACGTGAGACCACTTGAGGGATTGAATAACAACTGAAGGGCTACTGACTGGTCCTCCAGGGTTTCTAATCTCACCTTCATTTCAACCAAAAACAGCAGTGTCCAATTCATCCCACTGTCCCAACCAACCCCGCTTTCCCCTAGTAAAAATATAGAGAAGTTAAACATTTAATATTCGCATGTGCAATGCGCAAAAATATGCTAACCTCAAAACTATTAATTTTTAAGAGGAGTATCAAATAAAAGCTCCTGAAGAGTAAATTACAAGTACATAGTATAACATTTTATGAGTATTGTGCTTTTTAATGTCAATATTGCGTTTTTAGCGTTAAAATTTTACCCCAAAAAAAATTCCTGTGATTTATATTTTTTTATTTATACTTGAAACTTCTTCCCCTTCCTTTTAAGATAAATAAATTATATTATTATAAATAGTTGTATGATACAACTAAGTAAAGAAAAAGTAAAAAAGAATTCACACACTGATATGTTTTTAAACCCAATAATAGTAACTAAGACCTACTTAAGGCTACGGCCACACCGAAGCTACCTCGCTTGGAGCCTAGTGGCTTGGTGAGTCGCCAGACGTGTAATCCAAGTGAACCAACCTTCTAGAACATACGAGAGCGGCCACACCGCACGCTTGGTTACTAGGTGAGTTACCTAGCGAGTCGCTAGACCAACAGTCCATTCTGTTCTACATGGCGACTCACCAAGCGAGGTAGCTCCGGTGAGGCCGTAGCCTAACAGCAAATAGAGTAAAAAACAAATTAAAGTTCATCCATATTTTGTTGCTGTCCTCTTTAAATTCTAATGATGATTTTTTAAAAAAGGGTCTTAATTTTTTTTTTTTTTTTTTTTAAGATTGACAAAGTTAAGAAGTGGGCTTTTTATTTTAAAAAAAAATTACACTTCTTTAATTGATGTAGACTCTTTAAAATTAATAAAATCAACCACATCAAGTACATTGTCAGTATAACCTATGTATAATTCTAATTTTATTTATTTATTTAATTATTTATTTTAAATTCTATAGAAATTATAAATTATTAATTCAAACAATTCAAATTATTTTAGATAAATGTTTAAAATGAATATGTAAAAGATCTTTTCTAATCTATAATTAAAAAAATTTCAGGCTTGAAAATGTCCCAAAAGAGGGACGAAATATTGCAAAAAAACATGTTTTTTATTTAAAACTCCCCTGAAAACCCTTTTTTAAAAAATCAAAATTAAAGTTGTTGTAATATATATTAAATATTACACTTTTATTTTAAAAGCACTTTTAATTTCAATGCTTATTTCAAGTTGCTATATGCATAAATATGTGTCGATGCATATTTTTTCAGCTGTTCAGAAGATAAGTTGCCGGCCAGTTTGTGCTCTAGTTGCCATGGTGCTTCAAGGAGTCTATGCAGGCAACTCCAGAACCCTTCATTATCTGATTTCATTCAGCATTAAATACTTTACCAATTTACAGTAGAACCTCAAAAAGAAGTGTCTCAAGGGGATTAGGGAAACAGTCTTGTTATCGAGGTGCTCTTTTTGTTGAGGGTCGTGTTATCAAGGTTATTTTGGCTATCAGTTGTGTTATCGAGGTTAATGGGCGGGGTTTTCAAGTCTAGACTTGTTCAAGGTCTACCCATTCCTGTATAGAGTTGTGTTATAGAGGTTGACTTCTCAAAACGACTTTTTTTTTTTTTTTTTTTTTTTTTTTCCCTTCCGCTTCAGCAGCTATGGCCATTAGCGGGAACTACTTCCCAGTACTAGCTATTTATCTTTTGGTAGATTCTAAAATCATAATAATAAAATCTTGCTTTAAAGTTCATTAAACACTCTCACATCCTTTATAAAGTTGAGAACGTCAGCACCACGCCCTGATCCGATAGCAAACACAGACTCCAATGATTCTATATTATATTTGTCACGGTAGGATTTTAGTGCTGGGCAATCCAACATAATATGTCTAACATTTAATATTTCTTTTTGACATTGTGGGCACACAGGAGGATGACGGCCCAAAAGAAGGTGTTTATGTGTCAGCCTTGTATGGCCTATTGCCAAACGCATTAATACTACTGCCTCCCTCCGTGAGAAAGACTTGTTATAGAGGTTCTGAGTTACGTTGTGAATTGGAAAAAATCCGATTTATTGAGGTTGTTTGGATAAAAATAGTCGCGTTATAGAGGTTAATTTAACATTATGTGTTATGTTATGGCAATCTCAAGGGGATTTGAAAATTGGACTTGTAATTGAGGTTGTCGTGTTATTGAGGGTCGTGTAAGAGGTTCTAATGTATTTTGTTCAAGCATTAAGGAAAGATTCAAAGGGAAATATAGGATATTTAATACAAATAAAATATTAAAACAGAATAAAACACAAATTATTCTTGCTTTTGAAAAATATATAATCTCTCAAACATAACATTACTTTTGCATAAATATAAATCTCATGAAAATATCACATTTGTATAGATTGCTAAAATAATTCTAATATTCCAATTTAATACATCCATTTTTTTTACAAACGTTGAATAGAGAATCGTCCGTATTATATGTATAATTAACAATTTAATTGTACCGTCTATTTAATTAACATTTAATAAAATAAAAATATTGTAATTAATAAAATTAAAAAAAAAACAACAAAGACCATTATACTAATTAATTATTAAGTATTGTTCAATAGCTGTAATGAATAAACTTGAAATTATAGTTAGAGGGCTTTCTTAATATGACCAAAAAATACTTCTGGCGTTTACTAATTCAAGGGAGTGTAATTTGGTAAGCTACCGCTAATTTAAACATTATGGAGTTTAAGGTCTCTGATAGACGGGTGTAACTCGTAGTGTTTCTCTCCCAATACTTGATACCCGAAGATGTTACTTACGTCAGCTTGAGTTTACGAGTTTAAAAACTTAACCCTCGGGAACTTAAGCGCGGCCCTGTGAGGCCAAAATTTGAGATATAACTGTGAAATTGAGATAGATGTGGGTGCGATTAAAAGCTGAGGATTTTTCTAGCTACATTTCTTGCTTTTATCAAGAGAATCAGTCACTGTTTGATATCGTACGTGATTATACTTTAATTCTATGCCCATATCGTCCTGACATGGGACCCGCGCCACTTTCACTTAAATTTTAGTGAAATTTATGCATATAATACAAAATAAATTAATATCGTACCTGAATTTAAAAATAAAATAATAAAACTACAAAGAAAAAATTTGAAAATTATAATCGAGACTGACTAATTTTGTGCTTATAAACTATTTAACAACGGTATTTTATAAATTAAAAAAAAATAAATAAAAACAATTTAAATATGTTTTATAATATTTTGCTTTAAATGATTCCAAGTTTATATTTATTTGACCTGTTGTGTGGGCATATAAAACATATTAAGTTCTATCAGGGGTCCGCACCTCCTCGTGTCTGTATTTGACCTCGCGCACCCGAAGGTTAAGCCACGGTATGTAAGATCCAGCGGGCTTGATAGTTTAAACTGAACAGACTTTCATAAGGTCTAGAGTTAGTATACTCGGCTTTTTAATGTGCAAACCATTAGGATGAGAACTTAAGCTGCTAGTATTGTGAAAGAAAACACTGTCTTCACCTTCCGAGATTGGTCCAAATCCAGAAGGGCCAAACATTAGCATAAATTAATTTAAACTTCATGAATATTGATTGAAATAAATATAAATTGAAGATAACGAGGAACAGATAAATTTTTAGATTTCCTTCTTCAAAGTAAAATACAAGGATGGGAATAGTAACAAAATTCAGTGGTATATTATATAAGTACAAAGAGTATGTATTACATTATTTCAAGGGTTTTACATAGTTGAAAATACTATAGGGTATGGCAGTATTGGAGTCTTATAGGATGACAGTATTATACCTAGAAGAAGAATACATTTTTCTGAAAGATTGTAAATCCACAACTGTTTACTTTTGTTTTCCGTTATCCTCAATTTTTATTATATATTTTTTTTTTTTTTTTTTTTGAGACATTAAATAAATTATAGTCCAGGAGATAGCGTGCAAAAAAGTGTCTGACTAACATCAAGCTAGAATTTTGTATACAAGTCAATCTTTTAGCACCTTTTAAGAATATGTGGTCGGCTAAGTTCGTTCCCCGGGACATAGCTTGGCAATAGGCGTTTAAAAAAAAAAAAAACGATGGAGAGCGGCCATGTCTCCCCAATTATGGTGGACAATGTGAATTTCATGATCCTGAGTACAGAATTAGTTAGTAGACCAAAAATCAAGTTGATGTTAGTTTGTCTCTTGAAAGGTGACCACGTTGATTTTTAGTAATATTGGAATAACTAACCTATCAAGTGTGAAAATAACATAGACTTGATTTTTGGTCTACTAACTAATTCAGTACTTATCATCATGAAAATCACATTGTCCACCATAAGTGGTGAGACATGGTCGCTCTCCATCGTTTTTTTTTTTTTTAAACGCCTATTGCCAAGCTATGTCCCGGGGAACGAACTTAGCCGACCACATATTCTTAAAAGGTGCTAAAAGATTGACTTGTATACAAAATTCTAGCTTGATGTTAGTCAGGCATTTTTTTGCACGCTATCTCCTGGACTATTATATTTTTATTTAAATTAAAAATATTTATAACACTTTTATTTATTTTTTACTTAAACTTCTTGGACATACTGATCCCCACAATAATAATAATTTTTGATTATTTTTAAATTACATTTTATAACAATATTTTTTTCAAATTTAATTATATTTCTTTCTTTCTTCGCAAAAAAATTAAAGCAATATAATAAAATAGTTATTACAATAAATTATTTTAACATTAATAACAGTACATAAATAACTAATGCCTAACATAAAGCATGTCTTAATAAATGTTAATAATTCTGAATGTTTTCCTTTATTTGCTGGAACAAGAAAATGATTGTTTGAATAAAAAGAAATTGGAATAAACGACTGGATTGAAAACAAGTCAAACTATTAAACTTGATACTTCTTTAAGCCTTATTCACACTAGTAGACATGTTGCGCGCTTTTGGTCTCAGAGACATGTCTAGTGATTTGTCTATAGACATCGGCTAGACAAAAGGCGTCAACAGTCTCGTTGCTAGACCAAAAATCAAATGTCTATGGTTTTCCATTCTAAATGGTAGACATGGTGCAACGTTAGGCATGTTGCGCAACGTGTCTACAAGTGTGGACACTAGACCTAGACCATAGATGGTCTCAGCAGATGTCTATAGACACGTTGCGAGATATTTCTATAGACGGTCTATGAGACCGTCTATAGAAATGTCTCGCAACGTGTCTACTGGTGTGGACTAGGCTTTAGATTGTTACTCCCCTATGTGTTTTTAGAATGTAAATAACTTTGACTAAATAACTATTAAGACAAATGGATGATTAGTCCAATGTCCTTTGGGACAAAGGAATATCACATTCCTGTTTTTAGAAGGGGAGTAACAGTCTAAAGAAGAACATTCCGTGCACCTTCTTTAGATTGTTACTCCCCTCTCTTTAATATATAAAGGGAGTAACAATCTAAAGAAGTGCCTTAAACTTTTTATACTTTGTGCCTTATTTAGAACTAACCAGATAAATTAAGTGGTAAAATCCAATTTTTTTTTTTGTGCAATTATTTAAAAACTATAATTAATTAATTTACAATAATAATCAAAATATCCTGAAATTTTAATACTTTAGTAGTTTATATATTATCATGGACACATTTAATTTATTTCTGTATTTCATACGAATTATCAAACAAATAAATAAATAAAGCAAAATGGAATGTTTAAATGATATTTTCACATAAAAATTATGTATTCTTTAGATATACCTAGGTATATACATATAATATAAATATATAATTTATTAATTAATTCAAAACAACCAATGAATTATTATACTATGGTAAGGAATATTAATAAAACAAAATTTTCCTACACGAGGAAGACATAGTTAAAACATTTAGTTAAATGTACTTAAACATCTACAACATATTATAAATTACGGACAAATCACACTTACAAAGTAAATTGTTGACTTGAGTCTTATTTAATGGCAAGAATTGATTTAACTAAGGAAAAAATAATAAGTAATTTGAACATATTAATAATAATTTCAAGATAAAAAGAACTTTTTATATACTACGTTTTTAAATTTTCTGTTGAATCGTATGTAATGTTGATAAAATAATTGTTATTGTTATATAATATATAATGTTAGTGAAAAAAATAAATAAATAAATAAATAGTTCCGAATTTATTTACTCCACATAAATGACAACCATCTAAGAGACAAATCTTTGTACAGCGGATCTCCCCAACACCAAATCTAAACCATGCCATCGATATATTTGAAATAATATAATCGATAAATAATATAATCGATATTTCCTGTTTTGCTGTCATTCAATGTTTATCTATCACAAATTTGAGACCATCAAAATGAAGATTGCGTAAATATTGGATATGGCAAAACAAATCAAATAACTTGCGGATTTTTTCCGAACTAACTTTCCGCACAGCAAAATTAGCTGAAAACTAATTAAATTCTGCTGAAAGATTGCTAAAAGTATAAAAATAATGCATTGTCATCGTGTTCTGAGCTATGCTAAAAGTTTCAAATGTCTAGCTATTCGGGAAGTTTGTTAGAAATCGATTGCCAGATTTGTACCGGACAAACAAACAAACAAACAAGAAAGTAAGCTAATAAAAACGTAGTAAAATGTATAGACCAGGAGTCACAATCAATAAAAAGGTGTAATAACACCATGAGAAATTTAAAAAAGGAAGTCGTCAAATAGTTTCCGAAGAGTTAGGTTGTAGTGCCAGCAAATCTCTTAAGTATTTTCTACATCTTCTCGGCCGGGTTCATCTAATTTTTCATCTACAATTGGTTATTACATGTTACATTTATTTTATTATTACGTAAACCAAGTCTGTTATAATTTCAAGCTCTATTAAAGTCGTCAGGTAATTTGGAAATTGGAAAAGTGATAAAAGCCTCTACATGAAGGCATTTAGAACATATGTTCCAGACAGTAAGATAAAAAATAAATCGGTCAACTCAGACAACTTTTTCATATAATCTCGATCCCAACTTTTGGTTTTTAATTTCAAACAAAATCAGATTTATTTTCATCAATAGCTCAAAAACTAGATATTTCCCAGGAAAATTGCGTTAATTTATATTTAAATGGACTGCGGATTGCTTTATAATTTTTTAATCAAAATGGTCAAATTTGGAGCTAAAATTAATTTCTCGGTTTCACCTTGGGGTCGTATTCTGGACACGTAAACGACACACAGCAATTTTAAAAAAATCACTTTTATTGGACTCGGGGACTTCAAAAACGTGTAAATCCATCAAAATCTCAAATCAAATTTACAGGCTATCACAATACTCTCTCTTTATAAGAGAAACTAAAAAAAATCAGACTGTATGTAAGCTAAAATAAACCATTAATTACATTTGTGTACTTCTAACATCTAAACATTTTTATTTAACAAAAAGTTCTTGGAATATTTTTAAGTATTTATTTATACAATTTTTTTATAATCACATATTCAATTATGTAACACTAAATTCACAAATGGTGCTACTTTATTCAAATATATTTTTTCTTTTACATTCTGATTGATAACAACAAGTAATATTATGGGGATGGATTGAGGTAATTAAGGTGGAACATATTATCTCCTCTCTCTGAAGAAAAGCCAAATTGTGATTGAACTTAAATTCTAAAACACTTTAAGCCTCTTAAACAAACTAATCCTCAAATCAGAATTAAAATTATTTTATCTACGATTGATACGAAATATTTATAAACATTTTATCACTGTTTAGATAAAATGTTCGTAGTTGTATTCATTGCGCACGCACATATTTCATAATTCTTCACCATACTGAATGATTAGCATTAGCGTGTTTGTTTACATTTAACAAAACTAATTTGCTGTTTGTTTAATTAAATTAACTGTTTTTTTCTGTATTTATTATTAAAATGCAACCGTCATAGATAAACAGTACACAACTTACTACCCTCGCTATCGCTCGGGTGCAAATTCAACACTCTCATGCAAAATGTTACTAGACGCATAATCTACTATTCTTTTTATTCATGTTTTATTATTGTCTGTTATTGTTTTAATTTTTTTCTTATATTTTTAAAGGTCCGAAGAATGGGAAATGGTTTTTAATTTTAGGTTAATGATCCAAGTGCATGTTACTCTAAGTATTAGTACTATAAATCAAAAATAACAAGAGTATAAAAGGGATTATGGGCCAACATATTCTTTCTAGATATTTCCAAGGACTTTCAAAAACACATCCCAAATTTATTTATAAGTAAAAGTTCATAATTAACATGCTTAGTGGGGTAAGTATTAGGATACAATGGACGGAAGAGTTTCGTATATCCTGTATCTCGTAACACATAATAAGGTAAGAAAGGCACATGTGTTTATTCTTGTTCCTTTTTTTGACCACAACCAGCTTAATATCTACTTCAACCACAATATTTATTATTATTAATGACAATTCTTATTTTATTGGTCTAGTACTTTCTACTAGAACGGGTAGGACGAACCACTTGTTCAAACCTTGCAATTAGGCCATCACGTAGGCCCTTTTTACGCCCCGCGGTAGAGAGTTCCAGCCACTTCACACATCATACCTCTGTACATAGTACCGCCGAAGCGAGTATGATGTGATCAATAGTGAGCCATATAAATCAGAGCGTCACGGCGAGGAATCGAACCCCGTCTCGTTCCACTCAGGATTCAGTGATGGCCGAGCAGACGTGGTTTAACCCACACGGCCACGCTGGCTCTCATTAATTAGGTAAGTATGTAGAACTTTAAAAAATTCTTTCACTGAAGTCACAAAATTTAGACACGAAGTAAGAAACCATGTTTTCTCTTCATTACATTGAAATAAGCTTTAAACCACAAGGAGCATCATCAGTGTAGATAAGAAATATAAAAGATGATGAATGGATGTAGGAGTTTATATAAACCTCAGTTTATTCATAGTTCCGGTAGAACTACAGTGTACGTTGCCCCTTACTAGATATCGCATGTTGGAACTATAATGACGTCATACATCGATATATCCAAACAATGCATGATTTGTGAAATTTTACACGTTTTAACAAATATATGTGTCTGTTTTGTGTTTTTAATTTTTTAACCTTAATTTTATTTTACTTAACATTTCAATTCAATTCAATTCAAAATATCTTTATTTCCTTAATAATTATTACAAATACATATATAGTTACTTATACATAAGAATGGAAATTACCCCCCGCAAAGGCACAGCCAGAGCGCGGGTGGGGCGTTCAGTTCGTTATTTAAAATACAGTAACTTTAAGTAACAAAACAAAAAAACAAAAAAAAAAACCTTTAGTTTAAAAATAAAATAATTTTTTCTTCTTAATATTTATTTATTAGGCATAAATGTTTATATAATATTACTAAGTTAATTGTTTAATTTTTTTCTCTTTTGGTTCAAAGTGGTTTAGCTTGGTAGGCTCAGTAAGTGGTTAATAATATTACTTTGGATTTGATTGGGGTTAGCCAGAATGTTAGGAGGGAGGTCAGCATACCAGACAGGATCCCTGTAGGACCAGTGCCTCATGCCCTACGTGGTCATTTTCCTGGGAACCCTGGGCAAACCTCTAACCTCACCCCTGGTACCGTGCCCATGATCTACCATGTCCAAAAACTCCCTGCTCTTATGGATTTTCATTAAAACCATCAATTTATAGAGATTGTTTAATTTTCAACGGCCGTTCCGCTCATTTTCTGAAGAAAAACAACCCTCCTGCATATAGACCAGGTAGAGGTCCAAATCGAAGTACAAAAGAGTTTAACAGGCAAGATATATTAATATATAAAGTCTAGAAAAAGGTGGATAGTGAGATAATGTGATATCAGAAGGGTACACCGTACACTGTGGTTCAGCCATAGTTCCTCCTGCATCTTGCACCAATGATGACCACCTCCCTCTTGAAAATTAGTTTTGTCTTATTACCATCATATTTCGCTTCATTATATAAACAAGTTTAACATTGAAAAATAAATAACAAAAAAAAAGTTTGACTTAAAAGACAAATTGTCATCATTCAAATTGATAACGAAAAAGGTTTTTCTTTTATTTTTACCACAAAATATTATATTTTATTTTATTTACTAAAGAGAGAGAGAGATAAAAATACATAAACAATGATCATCTGTTCGTTTAAGGAGTTTATCACAACACTGATTCGATACAGTTTATAAAATTTATATTGGATGATTCTTTATCAGAGAATCAAATTAGATTTTGGAATGTTTCAAAGCTTGGTAACAAATATAATATTCCAGCTTGCTAGAGGCTAATATATATTATTTAAACATTTTATTTCCTTCCTGAAGCAGATAACCATTGTTCTATCAAGATTAATAAATTTCACTGTTTTTTAGTAGAATAATACATTATTCACAGCAAAAATTTACAAGAACAAGTCTTTCAAGAAACCATAAAATAATGTCATTGCTAAAACATAAAACTAATATTTAGAAATATAGGAGTTACCTGGAAACTGTTCAATTGTTATCAATGAACAATTATTTTTCCTCACAAAGGCTTACTTTAATTGTATAATGAGTAAAATAAAGAATGTGTGTAACTTTTAATAAATATTAGCTACCATGTTCAAAAATGACAGCTAATATTTTAAAAACAGTAGTTAATAAAGGAAAGATTTAGTACCACTAGCGCATCAAAGGCACCTTTGCCATAATTTATCAAACCGTAACTAGCCCATAGTAGTCCATCTTCTACAAGATGGTTATAACTTCATTAACAGGGGAAAACATTTTGACATTTTCATGTTTAGGCTATGGAACATAAGTCAAAAACGTTACGTTACTTTTAGCTTAAAAAACTCAGAAAAGTATAACAGGGAGTTAGAAAGGTATAGGAGGTCTGTAATCCAGTCTCCAGCTGTAGTGCCTTCCCCTACCGCGCTTCGTAGGGCCGAAAAAAGTCAAAAAGAGTTCCACTGCTAGCAGGGAACTAGGCCGTTGCAGGAGGTACTTCATACTTGAATAGTCTAGTCTTGTTTAATCTCGAGTTTTTACCATCCTTATAGGCATGTTAGCTTGGCCTTGTTTATATTTTAATTTGAGATATGAATATCCACAAAGAAATTTTATAGTTTTATGGGCAGATAATGGAATTTTGATAAAATAAATATGATAAAGTTAGCAGATAAAAAAAGATTTTGACGACAGGCAGGCAAGCACCCATCAACAAAAGTGAGGTGAATATAAAGGATTTAATAAGCTACACTAAAGGAAACTTTATCAAGCCCAAACTAGCAGAAGTCCTGAAGGCTAGATTTTATAATTGTGTGATAATTGTGCAATTTAGACCTCTATTATATCACCAGAACTCTCTAATATTGTAATTATTTAGTCATAATTTGTTCATAACATAATAAATATGAAATACATCATGTAGAATAATTGGATTATGTATAGTTTTATCAATGATTAATATTTAAGAAAATTGATAATACAGTGAAAACCGTTAACATGAAACTAAGGGGACCAAAATATGTTTTCGTGTTAAAAAAATTTTGTTTTAAACGATGCATACAAAAAAAAACTCTGCAATATTTTTAATGTCTAATTTTATTAATTTACTCTTGCAGGTATGTATTGCGCAACGCATCATATTTGATTTAGATACATTGACACTATTAACATTTTAAATTATATGATATGAACATACATGTGTATGTATGAATATAATAAAAACAATAAACAAAACAATTAAAGAAAACAAATGAAAAAATAATAAACTTTAATCATTTTCAATGTTTAGTATATATTCGTCTCAATTTCACTGTTATTTTATAAGTAACAAATGTTTTTATTTAAAATTAAAAAAAAAAACCATGAAATTTACCGATTTTGACGCAAAATTTACCAACTTTGACACCACCGAATTCAAGAACAAACTGATAAAATATACCTTTATAATCCTTAAAATATACAAGAGATAATTTCAAGTAAGAAAAAAAATTTGGTTTTTAGGAGATAGGAGTAATTCACAGAGTTAAAAAGAAACCAATTCGTCTCACCAGCTTAAATAAGGTGAATGTATTTTGCTTGTTCCAAGAAGCAAAATCTTTTCGTGTTAAGCGATTTTTGTTTCGTGTTAAAAGAAAGAAATGTATGAAAATACTTATTATTTTATCGGGACTGCAGTATTATTTTGTGTTAACCATTTTTTAATGGTTTGTTTTTGTGTTAAATGGTTTTCACTGTAATTGAAAAATAATTGATCAGCAATCAAAGCATGCATATGACTATAGCTAACATAAACACATCAGCCCAATCTAATAGCTTACGTAAACAAATCATAATGAACAATCATCTAACTGTCAACTAACTAGAGTAACAAATCTTAGTTAGTTTTACCTGGATCATTCTCTATATAAAAAAAGTAAAATATAACTTAAATTAATATTGTTAAGAACTTTTAAGTTAAAAAAAAAAGAATCCAACAAGTAAAGACATAAGTGAGACCAAATTAAAAAAATACAGCACCAAAAACAAATAAATTATAGTAAAAATTATAATTTTTCAACCCAAAGGTAAAAGAAAGTTAATATAACAAATGAGGAGCTTAGTATCAAAGACGGACATTCGACATTTTTTTCCGAATTTCAGTTATCGATTGTTTCTTATAGATTTTTGGCTGCTGCATCAGATTTTGCTATCCATTTGCATCAAAAACGACCAGAAAAGGGGTAAAAATGCAATAATATTTGTAGTTTTGTTTCAAATACGGACAAGTCAACACACGTTTTGCTTCAAAAGTGGACATAACCGAAACAGCCAATCAGGAGGCTGCATTTTACTAACTCGTTCCTATGATGCACTGCGGGCTTTAGCATCTGAATACCTACTCCTACCATTTTGTCATACATGTTTAGAAAAATGATACCCCTAGAGGAAATCGAGAAAACAATTTTAGCTCTAAATTTGGGGGCACTACCCCCTAATAACTCTAAAAAAACGTGAGACAAAATTATTTCTTCAATATTATTATTCTAACCATTATTTTCAACGTTATTTTGCTTCAAAAACGGACAAAACCTTGTTTTTGTTTCAAAAGCGGACAACTCCACTTTTTAACTCCATTTAGCAGCTAAAAGATCAAAGAAATTCACGTTTTCAGTACTTCTAACTAGTTTTGAGTCTATTAAGAATCTACAGGAAAAAAATCATTGCTCTAACACCTGTTGAATTTGAGCTACAGTTTTTCGGCTCTCCTGTAAAATTTTGAAATGTGCTCTTGTCCGTCTTTGATACTAAGCTCCTCAAATATGTCTGTATGAGGAAAAATTATAATACTTATTATGTAACCCACACTCATATATACAAAGTTTGATAAGATTTAATTATTCTACTCGATAAAGATATACCTCAAATCAGTCAAGTCGTATAAGAGACATAACTTTTAAATTAGTATTAAAAAATATACTAATAATTATAATATATACCATATTATTACACATTTACACCAGTTTTTAAAACAAAACAGATTAAAAAAAATAAGATTTTTAACTTGTGAATACTTTTTTTACTTTATGCAGGGAAATAATAAATTAAAAAAAAAAAAAAAATACATGTGGTGTCGTGGGACACCTGGTAGGAACGAAGTTCTTTACGCTTTTCATTAAATATAAATTATAAAATCACACTGCTACATTTTACGATACTAACTACTTATACATGGCAGAGTTAGAAAAGAGACAAAATTAAAAGTAACTAACTATTTGTACTTAGCAGAGTTAAGGCAAAATTAAAAGAAAAACATTTATTTTTTTTATCATTGAAGCGAGCGTCTTGCAATAAATAATATATTGTATACTGAGAAAAAACTTAATCATGATGTGTTTATAGTTAAACATGGTAGTAGTGAAGGAACAGGACTGTTCCCTCATACTCCGCTGGCGTATTACTCTAATTAAAATATTATAAAATATATCACTTCACTACAAAAACTTCTGCTTGTATCAGGTTGAAATTTTACATGCCTGTTTCAATTGTACTTTAGACGATGTGTATGAATTTTTATTAAAATCGTTATGTTAAAACGTAATATATCAGTAAAAACATTGTTTTCTTTATTTTAAACGTTTATGTCCGCTTTAATAAAGTTAGCGATCTTTATAACTTCATAGCAGTGTCGGTGTTCGTTTTACTAAATAATTTATTTAAAAAAAGTTGTTTGTCCCCATAAATCAGAGTATCACACCCTTGATTCAGTGATGGCTGAGCAGACGTGGTAAGTAATTTAATTCACACAGCCACACCGGCTCTCTACCTAATGATAATAACTCCAAATAACAAATATTCACAAGTTATAAATCATAAAAAAATAGATTTAACTAAGTATTTTATTAGGTAAAAACTTTTACTTGTCAACACAGAATAGTTACTGATACAGTAATAGATTATTTAAAAAATGTTTTAATCTTTTATTTTAGATTTTGGCACAACTAGAAGTAATCAAAAAATCAATCCTAGCATGTGTAAAACCTCTTATGTCCTAGAATTGTAAATGGGTTGTGTACAAACAGAAATATATCTTATATATTTATTATCTCACGTTTTTATAAGGGTAGTCAGATATATATTAGCATCATGCATTGCTATTGAAGTATTAGCAACAATTTGTATTTAATCATTGCAAAAGTAACGAGATAATATAAAATATATGAGATACTATTATATACACCATATAACAGAGAAACACTTGGTTTCAACATTATTCCAATGAAGGTATAACGTAGATTAAGATTTACTCATATTAAACCAAACCATTGACAAGTAAAATAGATTATACCTAATAATTAGTCTATCTATAATTATTAAATGCATACCCTATTAAAAAAGCCAGTCTAATCCATTGCAGATTAAAAGAATAATAAATAAATAATACAACAAAAAAAAACAAAGGTTAAAAATTATTATCTTCTCCTGATTCTCCACACAACCAATCCCAAAGTAGTCAATACTAATAGAGTACTAAGCAAACCTGAAAACATAATATATCTATATACAAATGCTATTTTATAAAAAAAAAAATAATAAACACAAATAGTAATATTGTCATTCAAATATCACAAAATAAGTAAAAATATCGATTGTCATAAAATATTAGTGAGCTTCTAAATTATTGTTTTATCAATAAATTGTTCAGCTATTACACTATAATGTAGAAAATAACTGACTTTTAATGGATCCAGCAAAATAATCAATCACATGCTATGTTGGCAGATAAATAAAAAATAAACAGGTCAAGTGTGTGCTATTCAGCACACAGCGAGGGTCCGTAGGCCACACTGTATTGTTTAAGTAGACCTATTGATGTAGCTTTTAAAATGCTAAAAAGCTTACTTTGAACTATCGTATGGGTCTGATATTCTCAAAACAAACTTCTGATAAAGTATATTTTGTCAGTGAACCGGTCTATAAACAGATAAATGTATCGAAAAGAGCTGATATAAAGCTTATAACCAAAAATTATATATTTTTGTAATCAGCTCAACATACCCTTTCATAAAATACCCCACACAGTTTCCAAAAAAAAAATCATTTTTAACCCTTAAGTTATTGTACCCTAATTTTTTTGAAAAATATATTTTTTTAATTTGCTATATTTTTAAAATGTGTGGGTAGGTACTATACACATATATGCCAAATTTCAAAGTAATCGGACGAAAGGTGTAGGCGTGAGAGCAGGCGACAGACGGACAGACAGACACACGCAGGAAAATATAAGGGTCCTTGGTTTTGCCTACGGACCCTAAAAAGGGTGGCTTTCTAGAGTGATGTAGGGCCGCCCCTGAGGAAGGCCTAAGGCCCAGTTCACACGAGCATCTCTGGATGCTAGATGCTGTGTCCATTTGACCCAGCTACAAAATTTCCCTACGCTGTGCTCAGCCTCACGTCGGAACTGGCCCATTTGCAGCCATATTCTGCGTCTCATCTTTTGGATGCTGGACGCCCATTTGACCCAGCGTTAAAATTTCCTCACGCCGCGTCTTCTAACTGTTCAGCATAAGGTCTGAACTGTCCCATTGTCCGCCATATTCTGCGTCTCAGCATCCAAAAGACGCTTGTGTGAACCATGCCTAATTGAAGCAATTTAAGATTTCAACCAACAATATAGCAACTGTGAAGAAAGAATATTGACTTAATATTGGAAAATTTAGGGCAAATGCTGAAAAGTGGAAATGTATCCAAGAGTAAAAATCGGCTTGAAAATATGTACACTGATAAATTTCCCTTTTTGAGTGATTGTCATTACAAATCGGTTCTTAAAAATCTCACTAGGTTGAAATTAATGCTAGAACGATTATAGGTATTACAATTATACGTGTAGCAATTGCAACAATATTGTTTTAATACATTTTTGTTTAAGAAATGTCTTCATCAGGACTTGATCTGGATTTACAACCCATTTTTTAACGTCAGAAATACGGAAAAGAAAAAAGTTTGTTACTTTATTTCTTCCCTCGTCATAGTTCGGCAATTTAATTGTCAGAAAGGAGTATCATAAAAATCAGTTCCTTTTTTACATAACAGTGAAATAATTACGGAAATTTAAATTTGTTATTGTAATAACAAATACTACATAACAGTACCAATGGTTTAGTTTCACTACTATTTTTCTAATTCTAAAAAGTATATTTACATTTTACAAGAGGCTCTTAGGATATCCACGTATATAGAGAATAAAGGAATAAATAGTTTTGTAATTTTTTTTAGATATAATTTATATTGAGTAATCCAAGAAGTTGAAGTAGCAAAAATAAAAATTAAACATATTTATATAAATATGAAAATAAAATAAAGAAAGAAAGAGAGACTAAGATGACATTAAATTATAAATTTGATTTAAAAACAAATTTATTCAATAAATTTTTATAAAATTAAAGTGAAAAGTTACTTAAAAGAGATTGCAAAAATATTATTAAAAAGTATGATTTGTCAAGTTTCATTATTGCATATTTTGATTTTTCCTATTAAAATATAAATGCTCCATTTAAAAATCGTATGTATTATTATTATTGGAACTTAAACTAACTTTGAACAATTATTTGGCTGTTTGATCAATTTTTTAATTGAGATTTTTATTTTTAATTCACAGTTACAAACCTTCAATAAAATAGTTAAAGAAGTATCTTGGTCTTCCAGCAATATTCTTATCTAGGCCTTCTAGGAACAAAGCAAGTGTAATATGTGTTGAAAATCAATAACTTAGAAAAAATGGCAGTTGCCTTTCTTTTATTTTAAGTTATTGATTTCTAACACATCTTACTTGCTTCATTATTTTGGTGGATCTTCTGATTCACCAAAACAATTACATAATCCCTCATTAATATATAAACACAGATAAATTAATTTGTCTGTGAAAAACATCATGCAACTCTAAGATGTTTTTATAGATAAATTTTATTAATTCTTTTACTACTAACACATATATTTATAATTTATGTTTTATCTATTTATAATTTATATAAAAACCATATACATATGTATTTCAGATTTATAATTATGGAATAATATAATAGTATATTATGTTACTAGGCTGTGAAGTAGTTTTTTCTTTATCGCGGCAATTACATTTACTGTCGAGCGAAGCGAGACAGTAAATATTGCCAAGGTAAAGAAAAAACACTTCACAGTCGCGTAGCATATGCTATTTTTTCCGAGGTAGCAGACAATGAAAAAACATTAAATATTAATCACTAATCAATATATAATAATAACAAATATTAGTACATACTTAAGACTTAAAAAAAGAAACTTTAAAAAGAGGTTACACTATAAGAAAAGATAAATAAAACGCATTGACATCTAGCGGATTTTAATCGTACTAGAAGCATTTCTACAAAGACTGCAGCGGTACTAACGGAAGTTTTGACAACTACCCGCCGGACATAAAAAATCTTTTAGTTCCTAGGACGTAAAAGATTTTTTCTTTACAGCTAGGAGTAATGAAAAGATTTTTTAAGTCCACGTAATGAAAAAATGGATTTTAGCTATGTTTTTTAGGCTCTAAAGTTACTATTTCACAGCCTACCTCGGAAAAAATTCTATTTAAATGTTCTTTTTCTTGATTTTGGACCTATTTTTATTTTATTATTTTTTTTTTTTAATAGTGAAGAAGTAGTTTAGGATTTAAAGAATAGAATATCAGTACTTTGGTCCAGACAAAATATTCATATTAACCGAAAATTGCTAAACAAGGTTAACTGAACAAGGCATTACGTTCCCCGCTCATAGATGGTTGTGAAAACATAAAATGAAGAAGTGTGTGAATATTCTTAATTTAAGTTAAAGTGGTAACTAAAAACTAACATTAAGTGAGTCCTCAAAAAGTTTTTTTTTTTTTTTTTTTAAATTTATAAATCTAAGTTATTATTCAATGTTTTTAGAGACAAAGTAGCTTTAGTTTGTAATAGCTCCTAATAATACTTAATTTAATACCTATTCTATTAGTATTAAATTAATTAATTAATTTACTAATTTTAGTAGATGAGTTACTAAGACCTCTCTTTTATCCTTAAAGCCAGCCGTACCCGTTGCGGTATAGCTGACAGGTAAACTGTTCAGGTAGCTATTAAGTTATGACATAACCAGTGCCGGATTTCCCACTAGGCACTATAGGCACGTGCCTAGGGGCGCCAGTACCAGGGGGCGGTAGCGGCCGCAGGACTTATTGCTAAGATGGCTGTTGACGACCTTATAGATTTAAATATCTTGGCAAGTGTGCAGTAAGTTAATTTGTTTATTTTTTATTTAGCTATGGATATTTTTATTAGTGTAATAAATATCCATTACATTCTTTTCTCCTTTCTGAAACAATCTTTTGTTCTGATTTCACAAAACAATTTACAACGTCAAGTAGCAATGTAACCAGAAATCCACCAGTTTCTTTTAAAAGATTTGATTAGGTTATGTACCTACCGTAAAAATTAATAAAATTAAAAAACTGTAACCGAACTGTTTGTATTTTCGTTAACCTAACCAACAATATAAATCATATTATGGGCTAAATATTATTAAGAAAACATTTTCAAATTTTGGTCTAATGAGGGTAACAATCTTTAGAACCATAGTACATAGTAAGCATCTTAGCACCCTCGCCTGGTGTTTTGTGTGACCTAAACAAACATCCTTTGACGAAATATAGTGCAGTGCTCAAAAATCAAGTTTTGACATTTTCATGTTTAGGCTATGGAACATAAGTCAACAACGTTAAGTTACTTTTAGCTTAAGAACTCAGAAAAGTATAACAGGGAGTTAAAAAGCTATAGGAGGTGTGTAATCCAGTCTCCAGCTGTAGTGCCTTCCCCTACCGCGCTTTGTAGGGCCGAAAAAAGTTGAAAAGAGTTACACTGCTAGCAGGGAACTATAGTTACTACTAGCAGTAAAAATAGTGCCTAGGGGCGGAAAATTGTTAAATCCAGCCCTGGACATAACTGCACAGTTACTATAGCACACACACTCAGGTACACCTGTCAGGATACCACAACTTGTTCGGCCGACTTAATGTTAATATTCTTTTTAATCTACTACCACATATCCAAACAATTATTATTAATACCAAAAATAATATCAATCATGACAATTAACCATCAACCAATAATAATAATCAACCATACCAAGATAGATTAACAATGGTTGGTGTAAAGTCTGTGTCAAAGTTTTGGTGAGTTGACAGCGGGGGAAAGTAAAAAATGGAGTGGGGAGCCAATAAGAGGTCAGGATTTTAAAATCCTGACCTCTTATTGGCTCACATCATTTTCTATCTTTCCCCCGCTGTCCACGCACTACAACTCATTTGACTCAGGCGCTAAGAAGATAAGTCGCTTTTAAACCATACTCTAATGGAATATTAAGAAAGCACCTCTATTTTAAAATATTATTTTAAACACTAAATTTCTTAAACAATTAAATTATAATAATTACCCTCTTTCAAATTATTCATAATTGAGTAAATAAAATTTGCACTTGAATTATCAAGCACAAAATAAAAATACACTTAATTTACTAAAATATATATATATATTATAAAAGGTAACAAGATTCCATTTTTTTTCGTTTTTTTCTATTCAATACTTTTCAGATCTTTATTAATACTGAAATGTGATACTTAAATTATTTTTTAACAGCACTCAAAGTAAATCTCTACGATTGCTAGGAAGACCAACAATTTTAAAATAAATATATAAGAGTAATTACCAACGACGACTAATATCCTCAAAAAAAACTACTATATAATTGTACAACATTAAAAAACACAGTTACAAGACAAATAAGGAGGGATCGATGTTCCGACCTGGTGATGATCCAGAGTTGGGTATGTTGCCGTCAAGGTAGGAAAGAGTGAAAACCTGGAAAATCTTATTAAGAGTAGCAATCGTCGGGTAATGAAGAATGCTATAGTTGTCATCAGGGGTGTGCCATACTCGGGGGAATGGTAACGGTATCACATGAAGTATTGGTACACCTAGAACACAGATAAGAAGAAAAAATTGTTAATTTTATCTCCTTAGATCTTTAAGATTGTTTAACTTTTTCCCTAATCAATAAGAAGCCAACTCTCAACGTAAAACTATTCTCCGTCTAATAAGCAAGTGTGGCTTAGCAGTTTAGTAGCAAACATTTATTTTGTATAATATATCATTATCTTTTTAATTTTTTCCTTAATTAAATCCAGCGGACCAGTCTGGTCTCTACTCTTTACTACAAGAAGCATTTACACTCTCAGCCAAAATACAATACAAATTATGTTTTTTTCTTTGAAGAAGCCTGATAAGTCAGCCTCAACTAAACTTCTAGGAGTAGTTTTTGATTCAACCTTATCATGGAATCACCATATCTAAGCTCTATCAAGAAAATTAGCATCTACTATGTTTTTGCTGAGAAAATTAGCTATTTCCCTAGATGAGAAAACTTTAAAAATGGCTTACTTTGCATACTTCCATTCCCTTATATCTTATTGTGTCATATGGGGCACAAGTAGTAAATCCAATAAGATTTTTATAATGCAAAAAAAGGCTGTCAGGATTATATGTAAAGTTAATGCTGATGAATCTTGTCAGAAATTTTTTCAAAGCCTGCGAATTATGACCTTTTATGGGTTAGTTATTTATAATTTGTTGGTGTCGGTGCACGAGGAGAGTGCAATGTGGCAATCAACTGATTGCACATATAACACCAGATTGAGTGACAACCTGATTATTCCTCAGCACAGATTGAGCAAAACTAACAGGTCTCCAACTTTGGTAGGGATCAGATGTTATAATAAACTTTCCAGGGAAATACGGAAGCTGCCTATCAAGAAATTTAAAAAATTCATTAAACTGTACCTAATTTCTAAAGCTTACTATTCAATCAATGAATTTTTGCATGAGAATGTCAATATTGAATTATAATGTAGTTTATTTTCTTAATATTTATTTGACTTTGTCATGAAATGTTAAAATATTTTAACGACAAATAAAGATTAATAAAAAAAAAAAAAAAAAAGTCAAACTCTAAAACCAAAGCCGTAGCCCCCCGCAAGCTACAGTAACTTTAGTTGTATATTATTATTTTATATAATTTAGGGCCAGAAAGAAAAGGATCAGTCGTATTGCCAATCCTGTCTCACTCATTACTATAATTATTTTCTTTCGTGTTTCATTTCCTACATTAGGATCAATAATTTTTAGTTCAAAGCTGGCTCTGCTAGTTTATCCATACAGCTGGTTTGATTCTAGAAAGATAATCAAGTAACATCTCTGAATTATATAAATATGTTCACTTCCGATTTCAAGCACAAGTGATAATAAATAATACAAATCGATAAATAGATAATACAAATCGATAAATAGATAATACAAATCGATAAATAGATAATACAAGATACTTAACCTTAACATAATTATCAATAATGTTATATGTTTATTAGTTGGATACCCGTGCTTTGCTAGGGAGTGTGTTATTTTTAATTTGATATGTTTATAATCTACCATCAAAAAACATTTAAATTATTTTACTAAGTGAGAATATCTAGATTCTATCCCTCCCCCTTATTTCTATACCCCCTCCCCTTTAATAAGATAATTTGAAATATCCTAAATTAGGCATTGACTCATTGATTCCAACTATCAAAGAAAAATTCTTAAAAGATAACTTTCCGGGAAAAGCAGTGGTATTTCCCTTCTGTATCCCCCGGTGTCTTTTCACATCCCTGGGTTGAAATTGGAATTACATTTTAATAATGTATTGCTTACATCCAAAATAGGAGCCAGTTCTCAAGTATAAACTTCCTGACTTTAGAAGATCAGTCTGGGCTCAATTTCCCTCTTTTCTAACTTTGTCCCCCCTTAGGGATAAAATTTTAGAAAATCCTTGTTGGCAAATAACACTATAATTTAGAAATTATTATACTATGTCTACACTCGTAAATTTTATTTTAGGGTTTTAAAGAAGTGGTGATAATTATGTTAGTAAAGGTTTAGGCATGGAAAGTTGTGATTTACTTCTTTATGATTTAAATAATATATGTGATATTTGATTTATTTTTTTTTTTTTTTTTTTTTTTTTTTTTTATATATAGCGATTGGAAACTAATTTCTTTAACAGTTCTTCCTACTGAAATTTTCACAGAACAAAATATTTTCTGTAGCTTCTTCTGCAACTTTGTGATTTGAATTTTTAAATCTATTTAGATGCCCTGTTCTCCGCCCCATATAGAGCTACCGAAAATTGTATAGCTTATATTTGCCGCAGAATTGAGCTTAACATTGTCAGCCGTTTGGACGTGATTGATGCAGAGACATCAAATTTTCTATACTTAAATTGGTTATCAGGACTACTCATTTAGTGTAAATACAAAATTTGAGCCCAATCGTATAAATGTACAGACACTACTCCAATCTTATATATATTTAATATTTTACCTCTTAGCATGAAAGGAACATGATCGTCTTCGATTGTGGAGTGGGTTGACTTCTCAATAAAATATAACGGTTGATTAGCTGGGATGTGTCCTTTAGCTTTCAGTTTCTTTTCAATACTAGCCAGGTGGAAGTGCCACCGCTGAGTCTCGGGGAAGAAACTGTAGAACTTTGGATTTTGAGCTCCCAACAAATCAAGTAAAACAAGTACATCCTAACAGAATAAAACAGAAGAGTAAATAAAATGTAAAACATAAAATCATCCAGATGTTATAAGTACAGTAGAGCGTCGATTATCTGAACGTCAGTTATCCGAACATTCAATTATCCGAACTAGCTTCATGAAAAAAAAAAAAAAAAAATCAATTTTTAAGTTTTTGGTAGTTTTCATACTACGGAAAGTTAAATTTTAATTTAAATCAAATTATAATTATTATTATCTACGGGAAACAGACAGTGAAAAATACACTCCAGCGCCGGGATCCCGGCGATGGAGTGTATTTTTCACTGTGTGTTTCCCGTAGTTAATAATAATTATAATTTGATTTAAATTAATAAAAAAAATAATAATAATCAAAAGCCACCACTAAATTAATTCTTAGAAAGAGCGGTGTTAGCTGTATAAAGGGCTACCAGATTTCGATGAATTCAGTTTGACGGGACAGACATTAACATTTGTCTACTAAGAACTAACTTTACTTTATCTATATAATTTCTAGAATCATTTGCAGCAATTTTCCACTTAATACCTTTCCATTCTGTTGGTCAGTTATGGCCCAATGCTCTTAGTTTCAAATCATTCATTGTGAGATATACATTGAATTGGTCAGATATTTTAAGGTGAAATGGGTCCAGGCATTTGCTATCAAGTTCGGTGTTAGTAAATCAACGATTACGGGAATAAAAAATAATTCTGAATCGATGCACTTAATCTTGACAGTGAGGAGGGGAGTTTAAGTCATAAAACTACAAAAAAAAAATTGAAATCCAAATTATTGAAAGATGCTGCATTCACTTGGTTTTTGCAAAAACGGGCCTCTGGATAGCCCATATCTAGACCCATATTGTGTGAAAAAGCAGTGGAATTAAACATGAAGCTTGGTGGTGACTCTTTATTCATCCCTAGTTCTGGGTGGCTAAAACATTTCAAATTACATGGGATTCATGGTGAAAAATTAAGTATAAAAAAGTAAAAAAATTAAGCAGACGAGTATTGCAACTTTCTTTATGCCAAATTAATCTTAGGTGATATAACATTTTTTTTTTTCACTATGCCCTAGATAAATAAAACAAAGATGCTTTTTGCATGAACGTGGTTGGTTATTTTTACATTTTCCCTTTTAACTTTTTACATTTTTTAGTGAATTCTGATTATCCGAATTTTTGATTATCCGAACCCCTAGTTCGGATAAGCGACGCTCTACTGTATTAATAAAACATAGACATTAATATTTCATACCATTATAGATTAAGATGGCTGGGACATGTTGAAAGGATGGACAAAAGGAGGCTACCTAAACCTCTACTGGATGGGACAATGTAGGGACCATAAAGACAACCCAGACAAAAATGTTTTCAGGATGGAAAAGAAGATCTAGGAAGCTGGGAGTGAGATAAATAATTTGCTTGTGCGTGAAGTCTCACGTAAAGAGGTAAAAGGGTTTCGTTGGTATTGTCAACATGAAATAAAAAATATATATATATATTTCTTTCCCGGTGACAGGAATTATCCACCATTTTAGATTCCTAGTTAATCAGATCATATTGCTATTCTTATTTTTTCTATGGCCCAGCAGACCGCACATTTTGCATATTTTTAGTAACAGCAGAAATATAGTTTTAGGGAGGCACACAAAATGTAGATTTTTTTTTTGACAAAATGCCATGGGAAATTAAACACTTTCCACAAGTGTTATATATTTTTATCTACGATTGATACGAAAAATAAACATTATATCTCTGTTTAGATGCGTAGAAAGTGATTCTTTACGTACTTGTACTCATTGCACATATGCGTTTTTATAACTCCTCTTTTTTCCGCCCTAGGGCGGTGAAAAAGAAGAATTCTTCACCTTAACGCATGATTAGCGAGTTTGTTTACACCTAACAAAACTAATTTGCTGTTTGTTAAATTAAAGTAACTGTTTATATCAAGTTTTTAGTGAAAAACAATGAGTGATTTAAGTGATAACACGAAAATGAGGAGAATAATACGCCTCCCAAAATAATTAACTCGGCACAAAATACAACTAATGAATTAATGACATCTTTATCAAAAGAGAAATACGAACTTACATACAGGAAGTTTATTAAACTTTTTTTCTGTATTTATTATTAAAATCTAACAATCGTAGATAAAGTACGGTACGCAATTCGTGCGAAATCGGCATTTTGATTTGCTCATGTGGTTTTACTACCCTCGCTATCGCTCGGGTGCAAACTCCACACTCGCATGCAAAATACTACTTTCTGCACTAGATGCGTAATGTACTATTGTAATCTACTCTTCAATACCTTTCAAACAATCTAATACATTTGATACCCCACTCAAAATTTTTAATTTTTTTTTCTCGTGAAGAGAATTATCCGCAATTTTTTATTTTTTATTCTGCATGCGCATCAAAACTTTGGTTTTACCAATGAAACCCTAAAACCAGAGCTAGCAAGTATAGAATAATGGATATAAATGTGCCACCAATGCCCAAATCAAGCTTGAAAAACTTAAAGTTTGAGAGGTTCATTTAACTGAAGGAATGCTTTATGATTGATAATGGCAAAATGTATTGATGAAATAACATACAAGCTAATTGTAAAACAACATTTATATTTAACAGTTTATAACCAAAAAACTATTTACCACATATATTGTTGAGCTTTTCTTTATACTAAAAAACTAATGTTGTGTAACTTACAATGGAATCCAGGACAGATGCTGCATTTCCTGCTCTTTCAAAAGGAGTCCCACTCCACCTCTTAGCCAAATTCCTAGAACCGTATAAACTGTCTTCAGCATTCCATTCATCAAAAGCTTCTTCACCATCAAAGAAAATCAGCTTTAAACTTAAATCCTACAAAATAAAAAAAATAAAAAAATTATTAACTATCATTAGGAACTGAAAAAAATTATAATTTATATAACCAACAAATGTTTCATCAAAAAAACATTTCTTCCATTACACAACTTAAGAATTATCTGTCGTCAATAGAATAAATGGAGAACAATTGTTGGCTTTTCTTGTACATTTCATAATAATAAAAAAATAATTTTTTAATTTAAAAAAATGATATATTTTCTGTATAACATATATAAATATAATATACATAATACATCCTATCCATGTTTTACTGTTTTCAACATAACAGATAGGCTCTAGTCCAAGAGTTATTAAATTTCAAAAACAGAAGTTTACAAACACCTGTTTATATACTTTAATATACAAAAAAAGGATTTTAAAAAAATTATAGCTTTAAACAGTGGAAAAAACTATTGTTACCGAATTGTCAATAGACGCCAATGTGTGATGTAAAGAACGAGCAATCTGGAGCATAATGGTACACGGCACAGCTGAGTCCGTCGCAGCATCGAATCTAGGTACCAAATACTTAGAATCATAGTGGCAAGCTAAAACCAAGAATCGACTGGCTGAAGGATTCAAGCTAGCGATAATATTTGAAAATTCAAGATTACCAAAGATTGGTGTACGTGCTGTAAATCTATCTTCTTCCACATCCCAACCTAGGCTTCTCAACTCATTAATTATATACTGAAACAAATAACACCATAAATAAGATCACTTTTATAACAAACATATAATAATATACAAATTAAAATTATTAAACCAAGTGGACCACTAATGTGTTCAACCATTTTCAGAGATTGAAGGTAATTTAGTGGATTGAAGATTTTCAAATCATGAAATACCTGATGATACTTAACCCTTAAATGCTAATGGTAATTGGATGGCTGGTATTACTAAACCTTTGTTAATTCGACTAACATATGCAGAAAATACATTTTTTGGGTTGAAACTACACTTTTATAAAGAGAAAACTATTAAGAACTCGTGAGATATACAAGCATTTGATGACAAATAACTTAGTAGGAACATCAGAAGAATCTGAAATTGAGTGAACATTAATGCACCAGGTCCCATGCCCCAGGCCAATAGCCCTAGGCCCTTTGCTAAGTGCTCCAAGCCCCAGATTATCGGCCACTGGTCTCTGGCCCAAGGTCAATTACCCTAGGCCCATTGCCCCTTACCCCAGGCCCATTTTCCCAAGCTATTGGCTCATTCGACGACCAATTATATTATTTCCTTACGTTTATAACAAAACGTTAGTCGAATCGACGAAGTAGCTTTGACGGGAATTTGCCAGAAAACGAGTGTATGCTCAAAAGGACTACTACCACTACACTAACAGGTGTGTTACTAACCAGTGCAAGCACTGCAGAAGGATGGGGTACACATCACCATCGCATACGAGCGTAATAGGTTAAGGTTCAAACTGTGCTTGTCGATTCGACTACCATTAGCATTCCAGGGTTAAGTGCCCTGTGCATAAGCTTTGGAATAATAAATCTTCCCCACTAAAGGCCAATTCATACAACGCCGAGTCGGGATAGTGTTAGGCCAAGCCGAGCTTTGTCCAAGGCACAGAGAGGTATTGTCTAATTTGGTTTTAATGGATTCGTTCATATTATAACGGGCCATGGCCAGTTCAGTGTGAATCAACCTCAAAACACATTTTTTCCCAACCTGACCTCCAAAATATTTGTAGAATATCTTCAAAACCCCAAAATGCAGAACACATTTTACTCTAAACAAAACACAATTCAGTTTTTTTTTTTGTTTATCTTCAGTAGGGAGAAAAAGTTATGATTTCAGATTAGTTAAGAGGGATTAAAGTAATTCTTTTCTTCCCTGAACTCAAAAAGTAGGGAGAAAAAGTAAAAGTAGGGTGAAAAAGTAAAGTAGGGAGAAAAAGAAGGATTGCCAACTTAATTATTTTATAAATAGTAGAGTTAGTTAAGCGTTTATTTCTATCTTAAATTCATTTAACAAATATCATAAAAAAACACAAACGAAAGCCTTGGTCATCTGACCGTTAGGCGAAATATAAATAGTAGAGAATGAATGGCTAAAGTAGTGAGGTTCTAGAAATCACGTTGGCGACACTGCTTTTTCGACCTTGTTTATCATTGTTTTTAAACCTGCATCTAAATAACCTTCTATTTAAGTTTAACTGCAATTCTTATTTGTTTTTAATATTGAATCTCTTATATCTGCCATTGAAAGTGCTAACAATTATTTTTATTTATTAAAATAATAAATAAAAACTGCAATGGATGAAAATGTGTATTTTCTCCCTACTAGAGATAAAATATTGTATGTACCTCGTGAGTAAAGTGCTATAATTCCCCTCGCGATAATTATCTACCTCAGCTGCGCCTCGGGAATTAAAAAGTTTGATTCCCTCAGCTGACAACAAACTTCGCCTCATGATTTAGGGGCCATGGTACCTTTGGCTTTGCCTCAAGAACCAACTTATTCGCTCAGGGAATAATGGCTTACTTTACTCCCTAGGTGCATAAATAACTATTTTATTCCCCCCCCCCCCCCCATAATTTCATTTTCTTTAATATCTGGTTTTTGTCCAACAAAAAACAATTTTTCATTATGTGTTATTTAATAGTAAAGAATAAAAGTAATGAAGCTCCATTGTTCTTTTTACAAGAGAAAGAATAAATATAGGAAACAGGGGAAGCATGTAAAAAAGCAGACACAAAATAAATATACAATAGTAATAGTACCAAAACAATCAAAGAGAACTCTCATTAAGTGCCTATTGTTCACGTTTGAGAGTTTATACAATTGATTTTTCTTTCTCCAAACATTTTATAATGGCATAAGCATAAAAAGAACAGGAAATATGCAAATATGGAGGTGAATCAGGCCCCAAATAATATTAATAAATAATAATGAATTAAACATTGCGGCTATTTCGTGTTGTACCAGAGAAATTTCCTAAAGATTGGTTACAGGTGGTTAGAGGTGGCTCTAAATCTCGGCCTGGCACGTACTATACAAATTCACCAACATTGCTAATTAAATAACACAATTGCATAAAAAAGTTATGTGATATAATTCCATATTTTTTTTTTTTTTTTTTTCTATTTATTTCCACCAAAACATAAAATGATACAAAAATAAATAAATTAATAAAATATAACAGTATTAATAACAAAATAAACAATTTGTGATAAGTTCAGTAAAATTAGTTGTCATACTGGTGATAAATCATTAGTTAAAATATTAAGTAATTGGTGAGGACCCTCAGTAAGTGTCAAAGCACTTAGAGCGAGGGCCCTGTCTCGAGTTTTATATTTTTAGCAAATTAACTGTGTTTAATCATAAGAAACATGTTATCATAGAAAAAAAAAAAATAGATAAAAAAAATAAAAAATAAATAAAATAATAAAAAACAAATAAAAAAAAATAAGAAAAATTAAAAGAAAGACACTATACTATTTATTAATTAAGGTATAGAAATATTTTTTAACCTCTTTTTTAAAATGTTTGAAATTATCAATATTTTTAAGTGATTTTGGTAGGAGATTGTAGAAAACAGGCCCTAAATAAGACGGATGTCTTTGTTTTCTCTCTGTTCGACAACAAGGTGTGGGTACATATCCAGAAGTTTGTGATCTTGTTTTATAATTATGTTGTACAGACAGTCTTGTCTGGTTTTGGAAGAAATTAAGTAAAACTGCATTTTTATATAATAAATCTAGAGGTAAAACATTGAATTCATCAAAGGTCAAAACTGAAGGATATACTCTTGGTTTTTTTAAACATATTTTTATAATTCGTTTTTGAATTATTCTTACTTGTTCTAGATCAGATTGAGCAGAACTTCCCCACGCTATTAAACAATAATTTAAAATAGATTCTGTAAAAGCATGGTAAAGTAGTTTTAAAACAGATTTATTAGCGAACTGTCTTACGGTAATGAAAGTATGTATTGTCATTCTTACTCTTTTAAGTACCCAGTCAATCTGTTCTTTCCAGTTCAAGTGACAGTCTATTATAACTCCTAAGTATTTAGTACTCCGTATTCTGTCAATCGTTGTGTTACATGAGCAATTGTCTAATTGTTTTGTATTATCACGTACAGTACGACCAGTAATTGAAAGTAAATTGTATGTTAATATGGTTTTACAGTCAGTGTCATGTATTTTCAAATTTCTAAAATCTAGTGGCTGTCCTCGTATGTCATGTGAGAAACACATGTATTTAGTTTTTGTCAAGTTCAAAGTCAGTAAGTTACAGTCAAACCATGCTTTTACTCTTGAGATTCCTATTTCTGCTTTTTCTAAGACCTCTTCCCATGTTTCACCCCTAAAGTATAAGAGTGTGTCGTCAACAAAAGATATAATATCAGAGTATGTGTCTGTTAGTTCTAGTAAGTCATTGATGTAGGTTAGAAACATCCATGGTGCAGTCACTGTCCCTTGTGGTGTTCCAAAAGTTACATCAGTAAGTTCACTAATAAGTCCATTAAGTTTAACTTGTTGTGTTCTGTTCTGTAGGTAACTTGTAAACAATTTGTGGCACGTGCCCCGTATACCTAAAGCGTGAAGTTTTTTTAATAATAAATCATGTGAAACTGTGTCGAATGCTTTTTTTAAGTCTATAAATACAGCTATACTTTTATTCCCCACGTCTAAGTCATCAGTAATGAGTTGAGTGAGTTTATACACAGCGTCTGCAGTGTTCTTGTTTTTAATATATCCATACTGTTTTGGTGAGATGATGTGATGAGTTTGTAAATAGTCAACAAGTCTATTTTTAACACATTTCTCTATTATTTTAGATATATTTGATACTATTGATATGGGTCTGTAGTTGGCAGGGTCTGTCTTGTCACCTTGTTTATGTAATGGCGTTACTATAGTACGTTTCAGTATGTCTGGAAATACACCTTGTTTAAGAGAGAGATTACATATAAATGTTATAGGTTTTATTAAATTGCACATAGAATTCTTTAAATATTGTGCTTTTATTCCATCTACTCCAGGAGCTGTGTCTGTTTTGAGTTCTACAATGTATTTTTCAATCTCCTCCTCTGTCACTGTAGTGAATGCATTAAAACTATTTCTATTAAAATTTACAGGCATATTATAATTTTGTGGATAATTTTTTTGATTCGACACTATTTCTTTTGCTAAATGTTCTCCCACTTTTCCAAAGTATTTATTTAGTTCATTTACGATTTCTCTACTGTTAGTATAAACTACATTATTACATTTTAGTTGTGTTATTGAATTTTGTGAGTATTTTTTCTTGTTAAGACATTCATTGACAGTTTTCCAAATTTGAGCTGAATCTGTAGAAGTTTTTGGTAACTTATCTGAAAAAAAATTATTTTTTGTTTTTTTAATTAGTTTTGTCAATAAATTTTTGTATTTGATGTACTTTTCTTTTAATTTGATGTTAAACGGTTGTTTTTCCAAAGTTTTCCTCATTTTATCGCGCATTCTAACTGAGTTCACCAAACAGCTCGTGATCCAAGGCTTTAATCGTTTGTTCTTGCATGTTATGTGAACTGTTTTTTTGTTTGTACATTTTTGTATAGATTCTTGTATAGTGTTTATTAGTAACTGTGTTGCCTGTTGTACGTTTGTCTCTGTATACAATATTGTCCAGTCTATTTGATCTAATTTTTCTTTTAGCCTATTTGTGTCTGTTTCTGATAATGTGAAATGTTTTTGATTATTATCATTTAATTTTTTATTTAAGATAATAGATAATCCTGTTGGGTAGTGGTCTGTTATTTTATTGTGTAGTATGAAAGATTTCAAGCGCTGCTTATCACCATATTTGATCATGATATGATCAATGCAAGAAACGGAATCTTTTTCCTGTCTTGTTGTACTATTAACACAACTAATAAAGCCGTGTGAACTTATTACATTTAAATAATTGGTTTTATAAGATGAATGTTCAAGTAAATCCAGATTAATATCACCGATTAGTAGATGATTCACAATATTATTACAACTGAGAAACATTTCTAAATTATTAATGTAGTTTTCTATATTTATTTCAGCAGATCGATATATAGCTGTAACAGAAAAATCTGTATTATTGATATTTAATTTAAGTAATATACTGTTACACCCTGTTATCGGCCTATTAATAACTTTTTTAACACTAATATTGTTTTTACAAAATATTACAATACCTTCTGCCCGATTTTTCCCGCCATCAAAAAAAGCATTGTAACCCTCTATATTAAAATATGTATCATATTGTTGGAGCCAGACTTCAGTTAGAATTATTAAATCAAATTTTTTGTTCAGATTTTCCAACAGTAAGAGCAAAGAATCATAGTTCTTCCTTAGCGATCTAATATTCGAATGAAAGATATTAAAAGAATTGTATCCAAGTTCATTTAAATTGTAATCTTTTATAATTATCTCTCTAACTATATCATGATCATCTAAGTTGTTAAAGAAATCACAGTTCATTTTTTAGAACCTAAAACCGTAGATAGTGTCATTCTATTCATCTGTTCAGCAAGCGTCTTAAACATGATTATTTGACCATGCAAAGCTGGTTTACAATGATTTATCAAACTATAATTCGGTTTCAAAAATAATAAAGTGAAATACATAATAAAAATGATACAATTTACTGTATTTATAAAATAAAATAATTTAACCTCTTTCCAAAATGTTATAATAAAAATAATAGAAATAAATAATAATAGAAAATAACAAAATGATTTATAAGATGTTATACTTACAAATATGAAATTATAAATTAATCTTATTGTATAACAAAAATAAGTCAAAGTAAAGGAAACAACTCGATAATCGATATTATATATATAAAAAAAAAAGTTTAAAAGAAAAGATGAGGAAGTGATATTAAATTTATAATAGTTATTACTATCGCCCTTTATATACATGGCTGACATTTCAAAAATCATTGACGTTAAGGAGGTTAATATTATAATTAAAATTAATACTTTCACATAATCTAATAATAATAAATAATAATAAAAACTTAATTGCTCTTTTAGATATTTGAAAAAAATTATGGAAAAAAATATTTGTTTTGAGATCATTTTCAAATAATATTATTTATTTTATTTTTTTTGTTCATAAACTGAAAATTTTAATTTAAAGATTTTCTAAATCATAAAAATTTTTTATTTGAATTACTTTGGCTCCATCCTCTTTTCTCACTAATATTTTATTAGAACTAAACCAGGTGTAGCGATATCCTTTATCTCTGGCAGCCAGTCTTGTTTTGTAGAGAAGTTCTTTATTCCATTGAGTTAGATGATTTGACATGAAAAATCTGCTGTTCTGGAATGAAGCTGAAATCAGTTTTGTTGAGATGCCAGGTTGTCCATCTTGTCTACTTGCAGATCTGAAGGCAGCTAACCATTGTTCTTTTTTAACTCGTCTTACAAATTTAATTATAATTGGCTTCGGTATATCAGTTTTAGTAGATGCAAGCCTATGAGCGATACTTATATCATTTTCATCATATTTCACTCCTATGACATTGGCAACTTGATGAATTACTGCATCAATTTCTTCATTTTTAGTTGATGGTATTCCTGATATGATTATATTGTCTGCTCTAGTATATTGTTGTAAATCCATAATTTCTATCTTAAGATATTTATTTTCTTCTTCAAGTGTTTTGTTTTTTTTATCTAAATTTTTTATTTCAGCCAAAATTACATCATATTTTGAACTTAAAAATTCTATGGATTGTTGTAATTCCCTTGTTGATTTTTCTATACAAGTCTCTACATATTTATTTGTCTCTACTTTATATTCCTCAAGTATGGTTCTCATTTCTTGAAATATTTGAGAGGACAGATTACCTTCACTAATATGTTTACATACAATACATTTCCACTGTTTCCTTGTAGTTCTGCTCATATCTTTAACGTTTAATTCAGATATACCTTGACAAGTGAAATGATAAAGACGTTTACAGCCATTACATGTAATTCCACCATCTTCAGAGACACTTTTTTCACACTGTTTGCACGACATATTAAAAAATATAATTGTAAAAGTAAAACAAAATTCTCAATTAACTTAATTAATTAATAAATATTATATTATTTCAATGTTCTTTTTTCTTTTTTTTTCACTAAAGAAAATTAATGTTAAGAAATATTAACGAAGTTTAGTATTATATGTATATATAAATATATATATATATATCTATAATAAAAGAAATAGATCTGAATTTTGAATAGTCTTTAACCTTTATACATGTATAAAGCGTTAGTAAATATCAAGATAAGAGAGCTATAATAAACACGACCGTTCCTTATCGAGTCTCGAGACCAACTGAATTTATTTTTATTAACTTGGAAGATACAACAGATATATATTTAAGCCCATAAAAAGATTCTTATAATGAACCAGGAATAATTACAAGATAAAAAAACTTTTTATATTCTACGTTTTTAAATAACACAATTGTATGAAAAAGTTTTTTGATATAATTCTATATTTATTTTTATTAACTTGGAAGATACAACAGATATATATTTATAGCCCATAAAAATAAATAAATAAATAAATAAATATATTCTTTATTACGTTGCCAATTTCCATCGGATGTAACAGGTCACTACGAAGTTTCTTATAATAAACCAGCTAAAAAGATTCTTATAATGAACCAGGAATAATTACAAGATAAAAAGAACTTTTTATATTCTAAGTTTTTAAATTTTCTGTTGAATCATATGTAATGTTGATAATATAATTGTCATTGCTATAATATAATGTTAGTGAAAAAATAGTTCCGAACAGGGCTCGATTTGAGGCGGAACGGTGTTCCGGGATCTCTCTCTCTCTGATAAATAAAAAAAAAATTTATCGGCACTATATTTGCACTAAGAGTGTGGATTTATGTCTAAAACTGCTTAAAATGCTGTTTTTGAACGTTTATTTTACAAATTTTTCCCCGAACCCCCCTTCTATAGGGGGGGGGGGGGGAGGGGGAGAGGGTAGGTTGCAGTTCCGGCACCTCAATTTCTAGAAATCAAGCACTGGTTCCGAATTTATTTACTACACATAAATGACAACCATCTAGAGAGCTGATCTTAAACCTATAAAAGGACAAATCTTTGTACAACGGATCTCGCCAACACCGAATCTAAACCGTGTCGTTGATATGTCCCTGTGTAGGGACAGTAAGAGAAGAAAAAGAAAAATAAGTACAGATGCAGAAAAATTAAACCGATACCTAGGACACAAGTGTAAACAAAACTGGTTGTCAACCGTCAATTAATTTATTTATTTGTTTACTTTTCCTTTTTCGCTGTCATTCAATGTTAATCTCTTAATAAAAAATCACAAATTTGAAACCGGTCAAAATGAAGATTGTAAATATGGGATATGTCAAAACAAATAAAATAACTTGCGGATTTTTGCCGAACTAACTTTTTATACAGCAAAATTTGCTGAAAACGAATTAAATTACTAAAAGTATTAAAATATTGCATTGTCATCGTGTCCTGAGCTATTCTAAAAATTTCAAATGTCTAGCTACTCAGGAAGTTAATTAAAAATAGATAGCAAGATTTGTACAAACAAGAATGCAAGCTAATAAAAACGTAGTAAAAAGTAGCAGTATTTTATAGTTTAAGTTTAACTGATTAATAAAATTTTAATAAATAATATCAAATATTATATCACATTTTTTTAAAATCATTTTATACAAATCTAGTTACTGCTTGGTAGTTTATAGGACCAAAAAAAAAAAAAAAAAAAAAAAAAAAAATACGCATTCATAAAACTATAATGTCAAACATATCTCAAGATATACAAATACACAATGCGTGATAGTAAAACCATTATACTGTCATTGAAGCTAAAAGCAATAAACCTAAAGCCAATAAAATCTCAAAGTAATAATTTATCAAGAATGCATGTTAATGTTAAAAAAAAAAAAATAATAATAATAAAAAAAAACAAAAAACAAGTGTAAAGGCTTGATAAAAAAAAACTGACATTTAAAATACTTAATTCCAAGATAGATTCATAAAGGTCAGAAGATAAAATAGTTACGTAAGAAAAGCAGGTTGTAAATAACAAACATATTAATCAAAAGTTAATATTAATACAGTAGTTCTTATCTTTTAAAAAAATACAATACAAATAAAAAAGATAATAATTAAGTCATGTTAATAGCTATGGTGAGAATTAAAAAAAAAAAAACTTTTAAGTTAAACTCATTTTCAAAAAAATCCTAACACCATGCGCCACACTTGGCTGACCTTTGCCGATGGACCCATTTACAAATATTTGCCTCCCCATGCTGCAATGAAGTACCAGTGGTTGTTAGGCTGGCAACATATTTGCCCAATGTTCCTTAGCCAATATTTGCTTCCAATACGTTCTCTAAGGGCTCATTCACAATGGGATTCCGGAATGCGATTCACGAATGCGATTCGTGTATGAGATTCAAAGAAAGTATCAAGATTCAGTATCTCGGCGGCTTCTTCCCCCCACTTTTCCTAGTTTTGATCCCACTTTTATTATACACTAAAATATATATGTATTTAATTTTTAAATAATTAATTATATTATATTTATTATTATATTCATAATTAACCTATTTTATTTAAAGTAAATAAAACAATTGAAAAAAATAAAATATTAAATAATATATTACATTGATTTATTAATATATTTATATAATTAAAATATTTTATGTAACGTAAATAAAATTATTTATAATAAAATATTATAATTAATGATATTACAGTAATTATTATGAATTTATAATTAAAATATTTTATTTAAAGAAAATAAATAGCAAGAGGATTGAAGCAGAAAGCGATTTAGAATCGCCTAGTCTGAATGGGCCCATATAGCGCAATGTATCATGAGTCGCTTTCTAAGAAGAATTCTAAAAAGAATCGAGGTGGCTCACGGGGACGGGATACTCGATTTGAGAATCTCATACGAATCGCATACCGGAATCGTAGTCTGAATGGACATAAGCAAAATACATAGGCCGCCTGGTATCATTAGAATCTTGCATTCGTGAATCGCATTCCGGAATCTCTAGTGTGAATGAGGCCTAAGAAACGAACTAATTGCTCTAGAACAGGGGTTCCCAAACTGTGGAACGCAGGATTGTGTCCAGTGATATGCGCCACATAAATATATTTGTGGTTGTTAGGAGTGTATTCATCCCTTATATACCTCAAAACCAAGTATAGAAACAGACTTTCCTGCGTTGAGGATGATTTAAAACTCAGCCCCATAATGCCAGACATTGTTAGTTTGAGCTAATTATTGCAGCACATCCCTCCCATTAACCTGCCTAACCACATTGTTTATTCGGACGTAGTCTTTCAATATGTTTTTTTATGAATGTTTTTTTTGTTTTTTTTTATACAATTTTAATTAATATTCTATGTTCTATTCATTTAACTTAATGTTCTAATTTTATGTTCTTTCATGAATGTTTTTTTTTTTTTTTTTTTTTTTTAAAGTACAATTTATATTTAGTCCTTTTTATTTTAACAATCATCCTGAAACAAATACTCTCTATTCAAGGGATTGAAGGTAAAAAAAAATAATGATACAATACTCTGGTCTGGTAAACTTAAATTTAAAAAAGGTATTGCATTAAAAATAATGTGACATGCCTACCCTTTTTGTATTAATGAATAGCATTATGTTTTTGAACCTTTAAAACTCAAAATTTTTCCCGGACCCCCTTTCTTCTGTAAAATCCCCCTGGATGTTCCAGTATAAACATCAGTGGTACATGAAAAAGTCAAGACTTATTAAGCGGTAAGCCACCAAAAAAGTTTGGGAACCCCTGTGCTCTAGAACATTTAAATTTGGAAGATATCTTCCTTATATAATATAAAAGAAAAATCCATTAGTGAAAGGGCATTCCTAAAAGGATAAAAAACCTTGGAATGTCGGCCAATAATCTTACCCCTGGGGGTGTGCACGGTTTAATAAAGACATGAGGAGGTGCGCACCCCTCACAGGACTAATATTATGAAACATATTTAAATTTGTTTTATTATTTTTTTAATTTATAAAATTAAAATACCCTTGTTTAGTCTCATCATTTGCAAGCACAAAATTAGTCAGTATCAATTGTAGTATTCATATTTTTACTTTTTTCTGTATATTTTTATAATTTTATTTTTAAATACAGAAACCGATTAATTTACTTTGTATTACATGTATAAATTTCACTAAAATTAGGGTGATACTAAAATTAAAGTGAAAGTGGCGTGAGTCCTAATATCCCTTTGTGTTAATAGTTATTTAGACAAAGGAACATATACAGAGGAGCATACATTCCTTAGTCTAAATTACTATTAAGACAAAGGGATATTTATTCCAATGTACCTTGGGACAAAGGAATATCACACTTGTGTATATAATTGTGATCATATCCCTTAGTCTAATCAACTAATAAGATAAAGGAATATTAAATATAAAACTGCCCCAGGAGTCTCAATGTCTTGGGGAGACAAACACACAAACCTTTGAGACTTTTGTAGGGCAGACTATTGTTTAGAACCAAGGGGGGTACTAAAGTAAAAAAGTGCTCCCGGACCCCCCCCCCCCCCATCATAACCGGAACTCCCCAATAATTAACTGCAGAGGACACCCATGACTTACAGTAAGATATTGTTCTGCAGTAAGCATCAGCATAACATTTTCTTGCGAATACGTTCTACTAAAACAGTTTTTTTTTTTTTTGGGGGGGGGGGGGGGGGGGGGGGGGGGCAGCTGCTTTGTTGAATAAGTAGTTACTTTTTCTTGTCACCGCTACGAATACCCCCCCCCCCCCCCCCCCAATCTAAACTGACTTAGAATGTGCCCCCTCCAGACCTAGCCGCTGGATAAGCCACTGCACGGTGCTATTATTTCTTTACTGAAAATAAAGGAGGCCCTCTAAATTTATGTTATCGTTAATTAGTCTCTTTTTCACTCTGGATATGTAAATCCCGTTGTCTTCTTAAACCATTTTATTATTTAAACATCTAAATTATAGTTATATTACTCTTTAAAATGATAGCTAACATATGTAATAATTATTGGGACATATGATCAATAAACGGCTTTCTAAGACGTTCTTACTCTTAGAAAGAAAAAAAAATTGATTTAAAATTAATATCTTTATATATTGCCAAAAGACTGGTCGGCAATTAAATCTAAAAGACTAATGTCATTTGTTTTTCTTAAGAATAGGACCGAAGCAAAACTCTATATTTACATAATTTATAAGTGACCTACTAAAATCTGTATGTAAAAACTTCAAAGATAAAATAACTATTAGAAGTACTTAACTATATTAATTTAAAATTAATACGATACCTTTCGAACATTCTGGTGGCCTGTACTTCCCACAACTCTAGGAACTAGAATGTGACTAAGAGCTTCATTAAAGTAAGACTCGTTGTAGAGAGACGCTATTTTTCCTACTTCATTGCTTGAAAATAACCTCGGACCATGAAGTTTCTGAAACAAGAAACCCAAATTTAAACCATAAAGCCATTTTTAGTATTAATACTTAAATTATTACAAGAATTAATTAATTAACAGAAAAATAGATTGTTCACTTGGGGTGCATTAAGTCAGTCTCATTTCTTCTTTAATAATATATATACAATATGTCCCCAGTTCGAGTTGCCTAAAGGTAGGGTTACCATACATCCGGATTTAAACATCTGACCAGTTTTGCGTCCGGAATTGAGAAATGTCAGGGTTTTACTAAGATGAACGGAAAACGCTACAAAATAAATTTTTGAATTTTGAATATGATATTAATAAATAAATATTAACCAATATTATATTAATAAATATATAACGTAATTTAAATATATTTGTAACTTCTTTATTTTCCCAATTTCCAAAAAAAATAAATAGGAATATGTGTATATATATATTTTTTTTTTGCAATTTTCTCACCAGACACCCCCCCCCCCAGGATTCCCTCTGTCCGGATCTGGCCTTCATAAATTATAGTAACCCTACCTATAAGTTATAAATGAAAAAAAAAAAAAAATCATTTTTCGAGAAAAAGTTAAAATAATTATTGCTTGTTTTGAAATGAAGAATTATCATATTAAACATGTTGTACTATGTAAACTGCACCCAAAAATTACAATTTACAAAAATAGTACCACGAGTAAAGTGGGGTTATTTTTAATTTTTCGAAAAAATGTTACTCTTTATAAAATTGTTTATTTAATATCCTAAGGTAATTTATGTCATAAAAAAGTGAAGAAAAAGATTATTTCAGAAATTACCCCTTCCCTTCTGTCCCCAGCATATTTACAGGTAAAACTATATCAAGGTCAACTAATGATATTTCATAATTTTAACAACCCATGAACCACAGTCAATGTTCCAGTAAATATCCAAATATTTTATACCTTTTTGTAAACTTACTACAATGCCATGCTAGCTTGTTTAAAGTCAGAAGTAGTTAAAATAAATTAAACCTAAAATTTTACTACTACAGCAACTCATGACGTTCATCTATATATTTAGCATATGCTGTCATTACGTATGTATTTAGCCATATTTGTTGACCAACATTTTTAAAGAATTTAATTTTGATCCTAGATTAATCTTTAATTAAGAGGAAAAATAATATATTTTACAAAAAAAGGGTATAAACAAGCTATTATTATTGAACATCAAGCTTATTAGCTAAATGTTTATTTACCTTATTATTGCATTTCAGCCTTAAGTAGAAGGGATTTAATACATATTAATGGGTTTGTTCGAAATCCAAACAAGCTTGGAACCATCCATAGGATCATCGCAGGATAGGATCTCTCCTTCCAAACAACCTATGCATGCATTTTTTTTGCAAATCTGTTTCCGTAAGGTCCAAACCATCCTCAGCCAAAACATAGGACCAGTTGGTGAGATATGCACAGTTATAGTCCAGGAGATGCAAAAAAGTGTCTGACTAACATCAAGCTAGAATTTTGTATAAAGTCAATCTTTTAACGCCTTTTAAGAATATGTGGTCGGCTAAGTTCGTCTGCGGGACATAGCTTGGCAATAGGCATTTGAAAATAACAAACCGGTGGAGAGCGGTCATGTCTCACCAATTATGGTGGACAATTTGATTTTCATAATTCTGAGTACAGAATTAGTTAGTAGACCGAAAATCAAGTTGATGTTAGTTTGTCCCTTGACAGGTGACCACGTTGATTTTTAGTAATATTTGAATAACTAACCTATCAAGTGTGAAAATAACATCGACTTGATTTTTGGTCTACTAACTAATTCTGTACTCAGGATCATGAATATTATACTGTCCACCATAATTGGCGGGACATGGCCGCCAATCACACCATCATCGACATCTCCACCATTTTGGTTATTTCAAATGCCTATTGCCAAGCTATGTCCCGCAGAAGAATCTAGCCACTAAAAGATTAACTTGTATACAAAATTCTAGCTTGATGTTAGTCAGACACTTTTTTGCACGATATCTCCCGGACTATTATGTCAATTGTAACGCATGCCAATAAGAAGGTTCTCTATCTGTTGGGGTTCCTTTTTTATAAATATGGTGTGATAAGAGTCATAAACCCGTTCCAACCTAATGAAGATAACAGTGTAAGGTAAGCAGGTAAGTAAATACTCATAAAAACTAAAAACTGTCCTAAAAAACGACCCAACGATAGGTGGGCTATGTAAAGGACGATACCTTATAAGGATGTTAGAACAAAATTAAAATGTCCACTAGCAAGAATAAGTTTAAATTTTGATACCTACAAGTAAACCGAGGGCTTGCAACAGGTAGGTGAAATGTGACTGCATAAAATATGGTAGAATTTGGAATAAATCGAACAATAATAAAAGTATTTTCATAGTTGACTGACCATTTCAAGGTTTAACAAAACCCGATACACTGTAACTAATAAAGAAACATAATTTATTTTTTGAAATAAAAAAAATTACCTTTCTGTCACTATATCTTAAAGAAGGAGATGAAGATGCGGTAAGGTAGAAATAAGCACAGGTGAATAAACAAACACTCAGCAGGCAGGACGTTAGTTTAGACATATTGCACACAGTATTGTTATAACAGTTAAAATCTATAAAATCATTAAAAAAGATGCATTCATAAAAACCTTATGAATGACCCTGTGCGTAACTGGGAAGTTAATAAAAGAATGGCTTAATTATATTTACAGATAAAAAATCCCCATTTTATATACTGGACGGTATTCCCAAACATCAGTAGAAGGGAAAACTCCAAGGTGAGTGGATGCGGAAGGGGGCGTAGTCGCAGTTCCTTGAACTGACAACTGTTCTAAAAATCATTCGTTTACTCAACAGTGAATACTCGAACAAAACTTAAAACAAAGATTTTTTTTTTTTAGCAAATATTTGTTATTGTAAATTTCTAATTACGCAACTTCCTGTTTGCGTATAATTTTCCTACGTTTGCAATTATTTTTCAAGTACTCCGTAATGAGATTTTTTTTAACTCTGTCTCTGACAAATAATAAACCCAGAGATAACTAATAACATAAACCGTTACGTTTTTGGTGAATAAAGTCGCAGTATCTTTTTTTGACATGACAGGGATAACCTTCAAAGAGGTTATTGTAATGTAAAGGTTATTAAAGTGTGTTTTCAAACAACTTAAACTTTTACTTAATAATTAATTATTTATTCTTGTTTTTCGAGCAGTTCTTATTTTATTATTGAAAACATCAAGTTCTTGAACAGTGTAATATTTGTTGTGAATTCCTAGGACATTTGTATGTAACGTTTCAAATACTTCAGTTCTTTCGTGATTAAATTATATCATGGGAAAACACGAAGTAGGAACTCCAAAGTTCATAGCTAATAAGATCAAAGCTAAAGGTCTTCAAAAACTGAGATGGTATTGTCAGATGTGTCAGAAACAGTGCAGAGATGAAAACGGTTTCAAATGCCACATATCTTCTGAATCTCATAATAGGCAGTTGTTGCTGTTCGCCGAAGATACTGATAAGTATTTAAATCAATTTTCGAAAGAGTTTGCTGACGGTTATTTAGAGTTGTTAAAAAGGCAATTTGGAACCAAACGGGTTCATGCAAATCGAATTTACCAGGAGTACATATCAGATAGGAATCACTTGCACATGAATGCTACTGAATGGGAGACTTTAACCGAATTTGTCAAATATTTAGGAAGAGAGGGAAAATGTGTCGTGGACGAAACTGAGAAAGGTTGGTTTGTAACGTATATCGACCGAGACCCGGAAGTGATCTCTCTTCAAGAATCGATGAAGAAAAAAGAAAAACTCGATAAAGACGATAACGAGAGGATGTTGGAATTTTTAGAGAAACAAATAGCACGCGGTAAAGAAAGTGGGAACAGCAAACCTGAACACGTTCCTACCGAACTAGTTAGAAACGAAGAAGAAACAATATCTCTCAACATGAAAATGACTAAAAAAGCGGATCCTTTTAAAATCGACATTAAGGCGTCTTCTTCATTACTAAGACCTAAATCTGAACCGAGTTCGAGCAAATCCAAAACAGACAAGTTTTCAGGAAAACGTAAAACAGCGTTGGATGAAATTATGGAAGAAGAGGAGAGTAAAAAGAAAGTTAAAAGGATAGATAACTGGATCATGGAGGATATCGTTGTTAAAGTGGTTACAGAGTCTCTCGGTGAAAAATACTACAGTAAAAAAGGAGTTGTCATTGAAGTTATCGATAAGTATGCGGCTAAAGTTAAAATGATCGATTCTGGAACCAAAATTAAACTGGATCAAGCCCATTTAGAAACAGTTATACCTGCAATAGGCAAGGGTGTTAAAATACTGAATGGAGGGTATCGAGGCTGTACAGCTGAGCTCGTAGAAATTGACACAAAACGCTTCTGTGCTAATTTGAAAATATCTGCTGGACCTTTAAGAGGTAGAATTATACCTAATATTCAATATGAAGACTTTAGTAAATTGGCAAGCTAAGAACAATATATTATAAATCATAAAACTTTCAATTGTACCTTATAATTTTATTTTAATGTAAATATACTTATACGTCTTATTTTTAATTGTATAGTAAATAACTTCTTTTTTTTTATCAAATACAAAGTAACTTCGTTTTTTTTATTTCACAATACAGATATAGAATAAATTGAATTCCCCTTATTTTCATAAAACAAAAACAAACATGGTACTTCTTTAGATTGTTACTCCCCTATGTTTTTTAGAATTTAAATGACTGACTTAAATAACTATTAAGACAAAGGTATGATTAGTCCAATGTACTTTGGGACAAAGGAATATCACACTTCTGATTCTATAAGGAGAGTAACAATCTAAAGAAGAACATTTTGTGCACCTTTTTTAGATTGTTACTCCCTTCTGTTTTTTTATAAGGGGAGTAACAATCTAAAGAAGTGCCAATAACCTTATACAGTAGAACCTCGCTTACTCGACCCTCAATACCACGACAACCTCAATTACAAGTGCAATTTTCAAATCCCCTTGAGATTGCCATAACACATAATGTTAAATTAACCTCTATAACGCGACTATTATTATCCAAACAACATTACAGCAAGTCATTTTGAGAAATCAACCTCTATAAAGCGTCTCTATACAGGAATGGGTCGACTTAAAGTCTAGACTTGAAAACCCCGCCCATTAACCTCGATAACACAACTGATAGCCAAAATAACCTTGATAACACAACCCTCAAGAAAAAGAGCACCTCGATAACTAGACTTTTTCCCTAATCCCCATGAGACACTTCTCATCGAGGTTCTACTGTATAATCTCCCCTGTTGAATTCTTTAAGTGATAGAGGATAATTCCTTCTTTATTATTTCCTGAAAAGGCTACCTCAATGAGAAGAAGAATGTATCCTCTCAGTCTTTACTTTGCATATTGAACCTAAGATCAGTGGTTTTATTAGTTTACTATAACGTCATTTTCCTTTCCTTAGTTTTGTAAAAATTTGCCGAATGCAGGCTTTAAATTTTGGTCTAATGTTTTTAATCCAATAATGCCAATAGAATACAACTGCAGTGCCATGCTAATGACTTTTTAACCTATTAGTAAGACTAGCTGGGTAGCTCCTTTCAATAAAATTTAAACAGTTCTCATTCAGGCATGGTCACAACTTGGACGGTGACCATAGATCTGCGTTCAATTGCCGGAACAGGAGATATACGTTATCTGTGAGTTTTCAGCTTTCTAGTTAGTAGATTAAAGTTAAATAAAAGCATAAAGCATGTAATTGAATATGTACATGGTACATGCATTGTAGCTACACTGCATGGCATGGCCATGCCATCTTTTCTAATTTATGTTGAGCCAAACCTCTACAAAATAATGGATTTTTTCGTACCTAATAATAAAATAGACAAATTTATGCCTACAAAATAGCCTTTATACTGCTTTTTGCAGGAATGTGCTATATTTAATTTGATTTGTTATTTTACTAAGAGAGAATATCTAGATGCCAGTTTCCCAAATCTCTCCCTCTTATTTCCATATCCTCTCTTCTTGGATAAAATAATTTGCAGTAATCCCTAATTAATTATTCTCCTAATAGGAGGGACACAGTTTTAAAAATTAACCTTTAAGAAAACCAGAGGTATTTTCCTTCACGGGTTCCAGAGATATCGTGATGTTTCGGTGTGTGAGTGGTACTTACTCCGGCTTGAGATGCTATAAAAGTAAAAAAATCATGGTTTTAACTTAGAAGGAATTAATTGAGCTGAGTGAAGTGAAGCTCTTATACTACACTTTGCATTTGGTTGGACATATTATACTCCTCCTGAAAGGCTGAACGTTGAACCGATCCACACAAAATTCGGCACGGTCTATGTGACCAACCACAGGAAGGTATAAATCTGAAATGATCCAAATTGGTACACAGGGGTACGGGGTGCAAAAGTTTCCTCCTGAATGACTGAACTGATTTGCACAACATTCGGCACGGTCAATGTGACCAATCACAGGAAGGCATTAATCTGAAATGGTACACATTGGTACTGGGCTACAAAAGTTTCCTTCTGAACGGCTGAACCGATTTGCACAAAATTCAGCACGGTCAATGTGACTAACCATAGGAAAGTATAAATCTGAAATGGTCCAAACTGGTACACAGGGGTACAAATGTTTCCTTCTGAACAGCTAAACCGATCCGCACAAAATTCGGCACGATCAATGTGACTAACCATAGGAAAGTATAAATCTGAAATGGTCCAAATTGGTACACTGGGGTACGGGGTACATAAGTTAAAATAGTATATGTCCTTCATGATGCATGTCATTGGAAAGCTCTTTAAGAGTACAGTTATTGTTGTTATGTTCACTTTTGTTATATTTTCATTTAAGAGGAGGGTAAAATAGAAAAACAGAAAAAAGAAAATGCTGTTTAATTAAAAATTAGAAATATTACTATTTTTTTGATCCTATTTCAGCTATTTATAAATAAAAATGTTTATTATTTAAGATTAAAATGCACGCTCAGCTCAATATTGCAAGCAGACAACTGCATTGCACACCTAGTTAGTAAACAGAAATTCTGTTTGCAAACTGAATTGTTTGTAAACAGATTAAGTTCTAATCTAAACCAAGGTTCCAATGTATGTTCCGTTTTATAAGTCTTTGGCAAACCAAGGCCTGTTTCACCACAGAATTAGCTAGTTAAGTAAGACTATGAGTATAAAATAAATTGTTTCTATTAGAGTGTAGTGGATATAACTCATGAAGAGATAGAGTCAAGCAGCAAAATCAGCCAGCTTTACGCCAAAAAACCATAATAGCTAATGTTTAATACATACTTGTTTCAGCCAATTTAGTTGGCTATTATCAATGAAATAAACTTATAACAAACTGAAGTGGTCGGAACCAGCCTATACTATAATCAGCTATTGAGCTTAAACTAAATAAGTTTTTATGGAAAATAGACTGATCAAGTTTTATCTTTTGAGTTATATTAACCAAGAATATGAATAATTTAATAACAACGCATACAATGTCATATTCCTCTTTTTTTATTTAAATCTTTTTACAAAGACAATTAATGCATTATTATAATTATTATTATTAAAATAATTATCTACTTAACTAGTTTTACACAAGTATAAAATAGTCTGGAAGCTATAAAATAAACATATAAAATGCAATTTTTACTTATTTATGTATTTACAAAAATAAACATTCAGTAAGCCCAAAAATACAAAAGCAAACTTAACGAATAACAATTACTATAAATAATAATTTTGGTCAAAATAATAACATAAAAAAAAAATTAATTAAAACATTTTTGATTATCAACATTTAAATGAATAAATAATACATTACTATGACACAAAAAATAAATGCCTGACCAGCAACTTTCTTTTAGAAAGTGAAAAATAAACAATTCTTGAAAAACAGGGTCGGTGTAGCATATCTGAGCCCCCAACAATTGCCAGTGTTAGATATTATATAATATACATAAAAATTTCTTAATTCATGGATACTTTTTCTCTTAAAAAATTTTTCCTCTTCAGTCCTCTATTATGGGACACACTATACACATGGTCGATATTGCATATGCATATGGTGTAGCATATCTGGGCATCAATGTAGCTATCTGGATTTTTGAGAAAAAGTATGAAATTAAATTTTGATTAATATACAGAAAAAACTTTAGTTTCATACATATAATACTTGCCAGTTTTTTCCATTTCTATACATGGGGCCCCAGATATGCTGCAACGGTAAATACAGTGTAAAAGAGATATTCTAATGTCGTGAATAGTGAAGGTAAAGAGATGAATATCCTCGTAACAAGATATGATTTAATTTAGGAGTAAAAAAAAGTCTAAGCTTTCAATTTTCAATGCTTAAATTTTGTTAAACATAAGTTTTCCTAGACTTCTAGCAATAGTACCTCAATGACTATCGCTGGAACAAAATTATGAAGGTGTCTTCCTCTACTCTTCTCCAGCGAATAGTAATGCAGCACATCAGTAGATAACTTGAAGTATATGTGAACTGCTTTGTAGTTTTGTGAATTTAATGTCGAGCTTCAAGAAAAACACTTCTTCTGGCATATTTACTAATGGAAGAAGAAGGTAATTATGTGACTGCCATAGACAAAATGTGTTCTTTCCAAAAAAGTGAGTGTATAACATTTAAAAAAAAAAAAAAAAAAAAAGGAGAAGGGCTGTTTCGCACAACTCATTAAAAATCATTGAGGCAAGATGTTGAAATGTTTCAGCAACATTTCAATTTTGATCAACCGTAGTTCAATTTTACATTGAAGGAGATGTTAAGAATGACAGCATCCATGAAATGTATACATGATCAGTTCAGAGGAGAAATTCAGAGCAGGTATTTTTAGGTATAAAATAAATATTTTTCAAAAACTGTATTCTGTTGAAATGGCACATTAAGTTAGTTAAAATTTTAAGCAAATGTAAAAAAAATTTGGTACTTATTTAGATTGTTACTCCTCTAGGTTGTTTTGGAATATAAATGACTGACTAAATAACTATTGAGAAAAATGGATGTCTAGTCCAATGTACTTTGGAACAAAGGGATATCCCACTTCTGGTTTTGTAAGGGGAGTAACAGTCTAAAGAAGAACATTCCATACACCTTCTTTAGATTGTTACTCCCCTCTGTTTTTTTAATAAGGGGAGTAACAATCTAAAGAAGTGCCGAAAATTTAATTAATAAAATTAAAATATTAATAATATTATGTCTCATTTATACGTACGTTTATAAATGTATGAAGATATACATTTTAACATTTGACGTCTATGAGTGTCTGAAAAGTAGCAACTGCAAGTGAAATTAAATAGATAAATATTACAGCAATTATAATTAAATGAAATGTTAGTTTGTTTATTTATTTGTTGAAATATTTTTATATGGACAAAAGTATCTAAATATTTATTGTAATTAATAAATAAATGGAGTTATATAAATATAAGTTTAGGAGAGATCTTCAGCAGAAAAGAAACAGCTTGGAGAATAAAAATACATGCACACTGGATAAATACAGGAGTCGAACTCACAAAGGGTTGCTAGCGACAGCAATTATGACTGCTCCAGGATTAGGGCAGCGGCAATCGCTCAGTGCTCATCTAGGAAAACGGTAACACACACTCAGAACAGCAGTCGCTCAGTGTCTATTGCTGGAGTCGCTCCTAGGAAAACATCCTTTCAAACCGAGAATGCTTTTTAAAACTAATTAATTTGATTTGAAACTTAATAAATAAAGAATAAATTCAGGATTAACTTAGCAAAATAACAATAATAATAGTCAATAAATAAACAACATACAATTATTTTTAAAGTACTCATCTACATGTTTACAATATGCAGTGCCTTAATTTAAAAAAAAAGAAGTGATAATCAAATTAAAATAAAATAAAAATGGAAACAAGTGAATAAGGCATAACTATAAATAAGAGCTTAATATAAGCTATAAAAATGAAAATTTCAAAAATTATAATAATAATAATACCACTAAAGCATTAATTAAATGATATTAATTAATTACCAAAAATATTTAATTCTTCATCATTTTTAATTATTTATTTTTTAATATTATCATATAATGTTTTTTTTAATTTATTTTTCTAGGTACGATATTATAAAAAATAACTTCATGGTATATTAAATATAATTTTATTTGGGAATAAGTTTAGCTAGTTTTCTCTATGATTTAACAGAATAAAAAAATAAAATTAACAGACCTATTAAAGAAAGAAATATATATATATATATATATATATATATATATATATATATATATATATATATATATATATATATATATATATATATATATATATATTATACTTCCAAAGAATTAAATTAAAAAAAAAAAAAATCATTTTTCAAATAACAATCTAAAATAAATTTCTGAAAGATTTCTGTCTTAAATTGCTTAGAAAAGAGATAATAAATTTTACACGATATTAAAAGACTGAATGTGTTTACGTACTTTTCAAATTATAAAAGTTAGATAATTAGCAATCTCGAATCAGCTAAGAGAAATGAAAATCACTTTGAAGTATCGAGACTTTTGAGGAATCAAAGTATGAGTTATCAAGGTTCCAGTATATCATTATGTTACGACAATAATTTTATTATTTATTATACTAAGAGTTCTATTGATCACATTGAATTCTGAAATTAATAAATTTATAATAAGAACTCAATTTTTATTGCAAGGCTTTAATTTAAAAGAACTATTATAGGTATATAACTAGGCTTGCCATAGTCCCAGGATTTAAGGCGCAAATACACATGCTAGCTCTCACACAAAAACATACGAGTAGCTCGCAGAGGAGAGCTAGTGGCATGTGTATACATCAAATAGCATGCGAGTAAATCGCACGAGGTTTGATTTTTGTCTTGCCAGTGGCACAAGTCTAGGGGTGGGGGACCTGATAAGGCACGTGTAAACAGGCCTGCCAGCGCAAGGTTGCTAGTAGCTAGCACGAGTCTCCCTCAGCCCTTCAGTCTTCAGTTGCGTTCCTTCCTTTCGCGGGTATCTGAAAACAACTCATCAACTTTCTTCGGAAGCATTCGCAATTGATTCCTAAAACCATTAACGTCCCCGAACCGCATTTCATTTAGTAGGCACTGACTCGCTCCATGTACCTAATTCCTTTCTAGCTATCTAATCTTTACCCACACTCTTCGTGTCTTTTTATTATTTTTCAAATGTTTTAAACACAGTTCTTTGCAGGTAACAGAACAATGGTTAATTTCGTTCCGCACCGATACATTCATAAGGTACATTGAAACAATTAATAAAACTATCAAAATTAATTAAATCAAATACAGTTATTTTATAATTTATTCCGGCAAAAAGAAGGCAAGACACGATTGCCTGTTTCAAAACTGGAACTGTGGCTGGAATGTGTATTGTCATGTGCTAGTAGCTCGCACAAGACAGATCATCCGGATGATACTAGCATGCTGCCATGTTTCACTGGCAAATGTACACAACGTCTACAGCATGCCAGCTACTAACGTGCTAGTAACTCGCCACTGGCATGCTTTTTTACTAGCATGTGTATTTCCGCCTTTACGCTACTGTCCTGGCCAGTTTCGTCAATGTCCCAGTCAGTAGTCAAAACTGGCTGTAAAACGATTTGGCATTTTCCTTAGAACGTCAGAAATAAAATGAACAAAGTCGAAATACCATTCACCACACAAAACTTAAACGACAAGACAGCAACAAACCCTACAAACTTTCACAGACTTCTACACTATACATCTAAACTCAGCACACATAACAAATTACTCATTTATAACACAATAATTAAGCCCATTTGGTCATGCGGTATTGAACTCTGGGGTTGCACCAAGCGTTCCAACTCTTATCTTATCCAATCCCTACAGTCCAAAATCCTAAGAAGAATAGTCCACGCTCCTTTCTATGTTTCTAACTTCACCCTTCACAACGACCTTAAAGTCCCCTTCGTCCATGACCTAGCCATATCCCGATACAAATCCTTCCATGACTCCATATACCAACATCCCAATCCTTTAATTCTCAACCTGTCATTACCATTCATTCCTGGAAATCCTCCTAGACGTCTAAAGAGGCAGTGGCCACGTGATTTGCTTAATTTCTAAATATATTATCAATTATTAATTATTGTATTAATTCAAGCTAGTATCAGTGAGTACTGTTAATGGACAGTTCCTCACTTCAAGTCAATCAAGTCATTGTAAAAACATACATTAATATTGCTTATAACATGTAAAAATATGTAGTTGCAATTTTTCTAATAAAAAAAAGACCATTCGAACAAACAAGCAAAAATGCTGATGATTGCACTAATTTTACCTATAACATGAGTCAAAGATGTTGTAACAACTTGAAAATATTGTGAACAATATAAAAGAACAATTTTTTTTTGAAAGAATCAGTATGATACATACTTAAGAAGAGCTAAAAAAAAATAAATGCTCTTTTCCTTATTTAACGATATTCTGCCAACCAAACCACTGGGAAAACTCACTGAGATAATTAATTTATTTAACTGAGATTAATTTGACTGAGATAATTAATTTATCAATAGTTATTAATCACTTTTAAATACAGTAAAAACATTTACCCAAATTATCTTTATCAAAAGATTTGGTTTATCCAAAATGTATTTTTTCCGAGGCGAATGATATCTACAGCTAATAATTACCACTTCCTATTAACCTGCTCAGGAATTTTTTGTTACTAACTGATTATGCTTTTCAATAGATATTTTATTATGATTGTCAATTAGAGCTGCAACATTAACGGTACTAAATGTTTTATATTTAATAAAGTTATTAAAATGAGTGTTACTTTCCTCGTGTTTCATTTTCTCACTAAAGTGTTTAAGGTCTCTACAGCCAACTTTTGTCCAAATGTGATCACTACCACTATGATCATTACCGAAACATAAACAATAAAAGCTTTGTTTTTCAATACTTGGAGTTCAACCAAGGCTTTTTGTCGAACCATGACGCATTAAAATTTCTATTACACTTACCATATGTTACAGCGAGCTTAAAATCCTTAGGTTGATGTGGCCCTAACATTTAAATTTCTGTTTTCACCTCTAAGGGCAAGGACAAAAACATCCTATTATATAGGATATATATAGGATATAGGATAGGGCCTATAAATCCTATTATCCAAAATTCCGTTTATCTGAAACAAGCCTGGTCCCAAATTGGATAAATGAGTTTTTAGAATATATCTAATTTATATAAGACAATTAAAATTTTTACTCAGGACAACAATTATGTAGATTTCTTATTAAAAAATTAATTATAAAATCATGTAAACTAAATCAAACTATATAGTATAAAAAGAAATTCACAAATGCAATTGTTGAGTTATGTAAATAAATTCAATTATCAACTATTTTTCATTTCTACATTTAAAAAATTTAGAAGCCACTTTTTATCTAATGCGAAAGTTAATGTTCAAAGAAGAACCAGTTTTAACCACTTTAATTGATTGTTATCAATACAACACTAATAATCAAATAATAAATTGATCATTTTTGTGCTTGATCCTTTCCTTGCTACGAGTTAACTTGAAAGGTAGTGTTGGGTTATATAGGAGATAAATATTTTGTTAAAGAAATCAAGATACCACAATATTATTGATAAGTTTTGACAATATACTGGTCAATTTTCTGTTATGAGTTTTAATAATTGATTTTTAGTAAATTTACTCTTCCTATGTATCACAATTACAACAATCATAACAAGACTATACTCATATACTTTGTTATTCTGACAGTGCGGAAAAATAAAACGGGAGCCAATGAGAGGTCGAGATTTTGGCGGGTAGTAGGTCAGGCCAATTAGACAAACAAAAATATCACTGGATAACCTTAAGATAACCGCCTAGTGGTTTTATTTTTTCCCTCACATAAGTTGGCTAATCTAAGCTGTCAGATTTACAAAGTATAATGGTATGAGTTTAAAATACCAGGTCAAAGAGTTGAATTTATCCAAGGGTGTACATATTGGTTAGACATTGTACCAATTGTGGTATATAAACACATATAATCCTCTAGCATAACTTAATTTTGTTTCTTGTATATCAGTATTAGGTTTACAGTTTAGCGGTAAATCAGTTACATTATTTTTCACATATTATATCAATGTAATTTCAATTATAAGTGTTGAATCTTATGTCAGAATAGACATTCATAGGAAAGTTGGTAAATGAAGCAACCAATATTCCTCTTTAATAGTCCTAATAAGACTTCAACTACAACAACTCTCGTAATTAAAGTTCAAAGAAACTGTCGATGATATTTCAAGAAATCTACAATAATGAGATCTAAAACATAAACATACCTAACTTTTAATAATTTAACGTTAAAATTTAAATATTTATACTTTACAGTAAACAACTTGTAATAAGAACAAGCATTAAGTCAGGATTACCACTGAATATAGTACTCTCTGACAGTGGCGTAACTATGGGCCCGCATTGCGTTTGGGCCCCCGCCCCCCTAGAGCATAATAATCTAAATCTTAGAATCATACTACTATAACATTGTCAGGGTTTTTCCTTTTTTCCTCATAAATTTTCTTAGGCAAGGGCCCCCAAAAAGTTCTTGCGGGGGAATCCCCAATGCCCTAGATACGCCACTGCTCTCTGAAGTTAATAGATTTCCTTTATATAACTTGTGTGGTTAGATAGATATTAAACAATTGAAAACTATTTTGTACCTTATGAATTAGAAAATTTAAATTTCAAACGACTATATTCAGTGATCTTACAATTTACATTCCTCATTCTAGAGAAGATTTCAATTTTACAATTTAACTTCCAGACTATCGACCTATACATAAAAATGTACATTTCATTTGGTAAGTTGTTATAATTAGTAGGTACAAAAACAAAAAAAAAAGTTAAATTAAAATTATTCAGATGCAAGTCTGTCAGACTGTGACCCGTTTCGTGTCTCCAGCAAGCCAATCAACTATCTGGAAAAAATGTCGACATATTACAAAAATAATAATAATAATGATACTATGTAAATTAAAAAAATCTAAGTTCAAAAATTTCACAATTACACTGGTGGACAAAATTAACACACCACCCTATGATTTTGTTTAAATAATGAAGTAAATTTTCTATGATCTATCTTATGTGTACGCTTTTATATGTATTTATCTAGTAGGTGGATCCTTGTTCAGGTAAAAAATTATTTTATCTCCAATAGGGAGAAAAAGTTATGATTTTAAATTAGTTTAGAGGGACTAAAGTAAGTCTTTTCATCCCTAAACTCAAAAAGTAGGGAGAAAAAGTTATGATTTTAAATTAGTTTAGAGGGACTAAAGTAAGTCTTTTCATCCCTAAACTTAAAAAGTAGGGAGAAAAAGTAAAAGTAGGGCAAAAAAGTGAAGTAGGGCAAAAAAGTAAAGATTGCAACTTAATTATTTTATAAATAGTAGAAAATGAATGGCTAATGTAATGAAGTTGTTGAAATCAGGTTGGCAGCACTGAGTTTTTCGACCATGTTTATCTTTGTTTATAACCTGCATCTAAATAACCAACTATTTGAGTTTAATTCCAATTCTTATTTGTTTTTAATATTGAATCTCTTATATCTGCTACTAAAAGTGCTAATAACTATTGTTATTTATTAAAATAATAAATAAAAACTGTGCAATGGACGAAAATGTGTATTTTCTTCCTACTGGAGAGAAAATATTGTATGTACCTCGTGAGTTAAATGCCATTATTCCCGTTGCGACAATTATCCCCTTGAGCTAATTAGAGTTATTCCTCGGCTGCGCCTCAGGAATTAAAGAGTTTAATTTCCTCGGCTTCGCCTCAGGATTTAGGGACCATGGTTCCTTCAGCTTCGCCTCAGGAAACAACTTTTTCACTCAGGGAATAATGGCTTACTTTACTCCCTAGGTGCATAAATATCTATTTATGGTTAATTTATTTTTTTATGTAAAATAATTGACACACTATAATGCTATATTTTATTATTTTTCACTTTCTTTGTCCTTAATGTTTCTCTTGCCAGTCCATATGTATTATCCAAACAAAGTTTAAAAAGCTAGAAATTAATATTTTCTACGAAACACAAATGCGTGCGTAAATTTTGTCCATCAGTTTATTTATAAAGAGAACTATCTTAAATAAAAAAAATGATAAAGAAAGCCATACACTTCGAATCCCTGGGAAGTTAAGAATGGTACCCAAAACTGGAATCCTTCGTAGAAAATCTACAGCAACTGGGAAGAAACCACTAAAACAAATTTAAAGCACATAACAATTAATTAAATTAAAATATATTCAGTAGCTTAACCCTCAGATGCACGCATTTCTAATAGAGACAAGAAATCATTGAATGATTTTCTCCAATGTATGATAGCGACTTATTATAAAAGAGGTGTATTCTAAAGCCCCGTTTACATGGTGATAGATTCTGTTGCGATATATCTATCAACCACAACTATCTCATCTGACGAGATAGTTGAGTGTTCTATCACAGCAGTCAGAGTACTCACACGGTAGATTTAAGAACTACCACACTAGATACTAGATGCTGATTGGCTTATTGTTTGTTCTACTTTTATATCGGTGATAACAGATCTAAAAGGCAAAAAATATGATAGCTTGCTTCATATTTGATATCAGATTTTGTTGTTTTTGACAATATAAATATTTTGTTAGCTGTATTGTATTAAACAGTAGAACCTCAATAAGAAGTGTCTCAAGGGGATTAGGGAAACAGTCTTGTTATCGAGGTGCTCTCTTTGTTGAGGGTCGTGTTATCAAGGTTATTTTGTGTGAAGACATTGTTTAGTTATTGAACTAGACCTCTTTTATAAAGAGATATAAGGAAGTGCACACCCCTGATAGGACTTAATCTGTTTTAAATGCCCACACAACAGGTAAATAAAACATAAAAACATCTTAACAAAATAAAACATATTTAAATTGGTTTAATTATTTTTTTTAATTGTAAAAAAAAATAGTTTTTAAGAACAAAATGAAGTTTGTAAATATGGGCCATGTCAAAAAAAAAAAAATAATAAAAACTTGCGCATTTTTTCCAAACTAACTTTCCATACAGCAAAATTTGCAAAAAACAAATTAAAAAATGCTGAAAGATGACTAAAAGTATTAAAATAATTCATTGTCATCGTGTTCTTAGCTATTCTAAAAGTTTCAAATGTCCAGCCACTCGGGAAGTTAGTTAAACATCGATTGTAAGATTTGTACTGGACACACAAACAAACAAACAAGAAAGCAAGCTAATAAAAACGAAGTAAAATTATCAAAATTTTGTCAATTAGAAAAAGGAACATTTAGCATATACCGAGCAAATAGATAAACTAATTAATGGACATTTTAGAGTTAGATATACATAATATATTGTATTAGTATACATGCACATAACAATAATTAAAATTAATAAATGCATTTTTTTCCTGTAATTTGAGGATAAAAAAAATATAAAGATTATAATACTAATAAAAAGAGTTACCTAAATAAGAGGATGAAACCATAAGTTTCAATGCACATGCCGATTAAAGGCCAGCCCAGGAGAACTACCGTTATGCCTCCAAGGAAAGCACATGTAGCTTTCACTTTATGTCTCTGAAAGAAAAACCTGAAGGTTCTTTGTAGACCAATTACACTTGCCAACCCACTCAGAAATAATATCTGAAATAAAATTAACACAAAAGCTTTAAAAATAGTTTATAACTTGGATTGATAATAGATTAAATAGGCTACTATTTAAGAGGTTGTTGTTATTGAAGAGGTGTTGAATTATAAGTAGACTCGACTAAATAAGAGGAGCCTAGTATCAAAGACGGACATTCGACATTTTTTCCGAATTTCAATTATCGATGGTTTCTAATAGATTTTTGGCCGCTGCATCAGATTCTGATATCCATATGCATGAAAAATGACCAGAAAAGGGGTAGAAATGCAATAATAATTGTAGTTTTGTTTCAAATACGGACAAGTCAATACAGGTTTTGCTTCAAAAGTGGACATAACCGAAACAGCCAATCAGGAGGCTGCATTTTACTAACTCGTTCCTATGATGCACTGCGGGCTTTAGCATCTGAATACCTACTCCTACCATTTTGTCATACGTGTTTAGAAAAATGATACCCCGAGGGGAAATTGAGAAATCAATTTTAGCTCTAAATTTGGGGGCACTACCCCCAAAAACTCTGAAAAACTCTGAAAAAAAATTATTTCTCCAATACAATTATTCTAACAATTATTTTCCACGTCGTTTTGCTTCAAAAACGGACAAAACCTTGTTTTTGTTTCAAAAGCGGACAACTCGACTTTAACTCCATTTAGCAGCTAAAATATCAAAGAAATTCACGTTTTCAGTACTTCTAACTAGTTTTGAGTCTATTAAGAATCTACAGAAAAAAAAAATCATTGCTCTAGCACCTGTAGAATTTGAGCTACAGTTTTTCGGCTCTCCTGTAAAATTTTGAAATGTACTCTTGTCCGTCTTTGATACTAAGCTCCTCAAACATTGTCTGTATAATAACACATATGCACATTTTTCAGAATGGATATTAACGTTTGTTATTTTGTATGTTATAAGGCAAATTTATTTTAAATAAACGTTTTTCTTCCTCAGATAAGGGCAAATACTTGGTACAAGTAAGTAGTGGTGGTTGTAAAATGATAGTGGATTATATTACTATTATTATAATCCATTCAAAGAGAATCATCGCTTTGAAAATGGAGAGAGGCACCCAATCCACAGGGCCGTTTCTACTAATAGGCAAGACTAGGCGGCCGCCTAGGGCGGCAAAATTTTAGGGGCGGCAAAAGGAAGGGGAAAAATGAATGTTTAATCAAAAAACGAAAAAATCGAGCAAATTAGGAGAGAAAAATAAAAATTAAATATAGGAAAATTTGTATTGTTTTCAAATGCATATACCGAACAATTACTTAATATGTGCTTACTTTGACTAAATAAATTCAAGTGGAGACAAATTAAGAACTCTTTTGGTTGAAAAGAGGCCAAAACAAGTGAGATGAAAATTTTGTTTTGATAAAAAACTCAAATTAATAGAAACCTATCTGTGCAGTTCCATGAGCCAATAAAGACTCGTATAGGACTAGCCACAATTTTATTAGAAAAAGATATTACTTACCAGCTGGACATTACAGATATTATTAAAGACTTTCCCTAAAATGAAGGTAAGGAAGGTTCTACACAACCAAAGAAACTTAAAAGAAAGAACCTAACATACCGCTAAAGTTATAAGAGATATTTAAAATGAAGAGAGAAACACTTTATTTACAAAAATAACAGTGATGCTGCCCAAATAGAATGGGTTGCTAAACAATATATATAACTATATATAACTTCTTATTTAGATATTTAATTTTTGATGGGATTATGTTAGATACAAGTTCTTTTGTATATAATACATTAATTTCTTTTAGCCTGGATGACAAAGGGAAGGGGGGGGGGGGGGGGGGGCAATGTTTAATTTTTGCCTAGGGCGGCAAAACACCTAGAAACGGCCCTGCCAATCCACACTGAAGAGGTGATGAATGTTGGCGTGGTGCATGCAAGATGTGGCACAGGCAAGTGTAAGCTCCACAGAAAGGGAAGTCAAGTGGCACAATAAAAACCAGAAGCCAATAATAATATGCCACAAAAAAAAAAAAAAACACTGAACGAGAGAGGGAAGGTTGCAGTTCCGGCACCTCAATTTCAAGAGATTGAGCACTGCATTGCCCCATAGGGTTACAGAAAGGAGCCGTAGAAACATTGTGCTTCACGCCTCGCATGTGTCATGCCCCTTTTATGTGCATTGGGCTTTATAGTGACTTCGCTTGTGATGGCCACCTTTTTATTTAAATATGGGTTTCACTTGACCAAATAGAACACCCTTCACTTTACCAAATAGAACACCCTTCACTTTACCAAATAGAACACCCTTCACTTTACCAAATAGAACACCCTTCACTTTACCAAATAGAACACCCTTCACTTTACCAAATAGAACACCCTTCACTTTACCAAATAGAACACCCTTCACTTTACCAAATAGAACACCCTTCACTTTACCAAATAGAACACCCTTCACTTTTGGTAGCCAATCTGCTTTGATAAGTGTCAGTGGAGGCAGTCAAAAAACAATAATTCATATCAATCATCTCAAGGTGTGGGCCAAGAGGAGAAAGAAGAAGATCATGTCCTCCTTAATTTTTTTCTTTTTTCTTCTTTTTAAGTTTTAGTCCCGATCAACTGCCAGTTAATTATTTTTTAATTATTACCTTAATTATTTTTCTTTTTATGTCAACAACTTTTATGTTTGGTGTGACATACTATTACTTTCATGTGGAAAACCATTTACGTTTCCAGTGCGGCAGATACTTTCTAAATTTAATAAGCATCATCATGGCTTTTTTTTAAAATAAATTAACATTACATTAAATTTATGGATATTATAGGTACTATTGACTATTCCTTGACAAGAACTATAACGATACTGTCAATACTTTATCTTTCCACCAGCTCTCCTTTTTCTTTTCTAAATGGTCTACTAAAGATTTGTTTATACTTGCATTATTCATATAACATCTACAACAATATATTAAACTAATCCAGAAAACACTACTAGAGCAAGCAGCAAAAAAATCATTATGTTTTTCTGTATTCTAAAGTTTAATTCTCAAACAACTTCTTCAAAGATACAGATAATAATTGTACGTTAATATAATATGAAAAATAAAAAAAAGTACAGCTTTGTTAACTTACATTTCCGATAGCCAGTAAACCTTTATCAAATAATAGAAGTACTCCTAAAAATAGGAAAAAAATTCCAAAACCAGCTAAACCCACACCAATCTCTGAAATAATACAACATTATTATTAGAACACAAAACAATTGTCACTTCCACAACCACTTGTTTGTAAATGGTAGGTTACAGTTGGTTGTCTTTACTATATATAGAACAAACAGATAATTCCTAATATAACAAGAACTATGAATATAATCACAGACTATGTAAGTCTAAACCCTACATCGGTATGCTAATCACTTAAGTTAAACTCTCACAAATTGGTACTAATGATGACCTACTAATAGATTGAAAGTGCTTTAGAATAATAAAACTACACTAGGCTACAAGAGGCTTGGGTATTTTCCTTTCAAACAGATTATACTTTAGAACAGGGTTCGGCAACCTGGTGCCCTCAGTGTACATTTAATACGCTCTCCAATAGTTTGCCGGACCCTGCTTTAGCACATTACTCTTATAGAAAGAGAGATATAAATTTATTTTGAACTAAATTAGATAGGCTGATTTTAACCCTTCTTGAGTGAACATTGATTGCACCACAGGTAAAAAAAATCTGTAAATCCCAGATTTATGATGCGAGAATAATAAACCCTCACTTAACCCTACCACTAGAGACCCCTAAAACAGATGAAACATTCTGCTTTGATTATTGTTTCGTTCTGCATTGTTTTGCCGTATTTATTTGTCTTGGTGCACTGTATATGCTGCCCGTGCCACCATGTCTGGTAGAGAAATTATGCCTTCCGATCAATATTATTCGGTTTTGCATGAGTTGTCGGATTAGGATGATGGCTGTGAGGAGTTATCTTAGGACTTTGACAACTAATAACAATTAATTAAGGTTGAAAGCCCGATATTAAGTCAGAACGCTGAAGGAGTAATTACTGATTTTTTATAGTAATTTTTACTTTTATAATTAAAGATATCATTGAGAAATAAATATGTAATACATTAATTGACTTTTCCAAAATGTAATCTAGATAATCTAGATTTGACCTATTTATAGTTGGAAAAATGCATTGGCGCATAAAGTACGCCAACCATGCCTCATTGTTTGTCCACTGTAGCCGTGCCAAAAAGGGTTAATGGGCCCAGTCCAAAATAATTTTATACATAGGATGTAGGACCGTCTGAAAGAAAAACTTAGAATAATTGAACAAAAGTAAATGAGTTCTAAATTTCAGACTCTTAGGACAATTTCTGGAGTGAAAATTGATCGATTTTAACGAAATTTGGCAGATACGTACATTTCAGCATTGTAAAGATGGCAACCAATATAGTAGAGGACTAAAAAAAGTTTTTATGAGTGGGAAAAGAATAAGTAACTTATTTTATTATTACATTTTCATTTTCAGACTTATGTTGTTGATGTCAAAAAGGATGATTCACACTCTGCCGAGTCAGGGCTGTGCCAGGCTTTGGTTGAGGCACAGTAAGATATTGCTGATTGGGTAGTATAATCATTCACATTAAACCATTTTTACTTGGCCCTGACAAAGTGTAGTGTGAATCAGCCTAATTCTCAAATAACTTCTTAAATGTTATAGATAATAATGTATAGACATCATAATTGGGCAATAATTGTAGTAGTTTAAAAGTTGAAATACTCATGTTTGGCTTTTCAATTTTTTTTTAATAAGGTGAGAAAAGAAAGGTTGGTAAAACTGAAGAATATGAGGTGGTTTATAGAAAACATGGGGGGCCTCACTCCAACGTATTTTTTGGACAAAGGGATATAAACTCCTACGAACAAATCATACATATATAATTTCTTGGTAAAACTGAAGGATATGATACGGTTTATAGAAAAGATGGCGGACTCTAACGTATTTTGACTCTTAACGTATTTTTTTGACAAAGGGATATAAACCCTCCTATGAACAAATCATACATATATAATTTCTCAAATGTTTAAATCATACAAATGTACTGTTTGACAAAGGAATAATCTCTGAAGCGTATAAATTAAGCAAAGTTGTGCCGCCAAGCGATTCTCGACCGTATCATCTCCTTCAGTTCAGCCGAAAGGTTGATTGTACATTAGAACGTTATTATCACAGCTGGATATAGAGGTAGATAGTAGATGAGCAATTTAACTCCTTGATAAGAAAAATTCTCCTCCTGTGACTATATATCACTAATGGTGACATTAGTTCTTCCCAAAATGGATCGTATAAAGCTCAATATTAACCATACAATATGAAACAAGTTAAAAAATTAAACGTATACTAGTAAGTGTGCTTAGGAACTGATAAGATAAAGCAAAATTAATTTTAAGGCAATTAGAAACAATATTTCTAATTATTGTTATTATAATAAAGCAGAAATATACTCTTCAAAGTAAAGTTATGTCTTCATAAAGAATCCATCCATAAGGGGACAAACATTATCAATAGAAATACATGTTATACATACACAAAAGCCAATAATGTGTTTAGTACTAACTTTGCGTGTCGGTTATCTCAAACATGATTGATGTGTGTCCTGTTTAATCCAATCGATATTAAAATTAAAGCGATAATTCATGGATTTCTTCAGTGTTCAAGGGAAAACAAATTGACTGTTACAAATACGACCATCATGTGAAACATGAGTCCGAAAAAGACTACGACAAATACAATGAAATAATTATCCCTCCAATAATTATAAATTTAAATTACAAAAGCCTTATAAAACATTAAAGTTTGTTCACATGGAAATAGAGCAATAGATTTAAAAACAATCGTCAGAACATAGAACACCGTGACGTGTCAATGAAATATTATACGTTTATTTAAGCATTTACACTAAAAACAAATTGAGATAATCACAAGGATAAGACCGCTTCAAACAACTGTTCTTAGTTCTTAAGAGATTAAAATATTTAAACCGTTTTTATGAGAGAATTCAATTTATCAACATAAGTTATCTAAAGTTGAAATGAAATGTGAAAATTTTTAAATGAAAATTCCGTTTTTTTAAATTTACACAGACAAACCCAGATTACTTTAAAATAAAAAAAGTCATGCAGGTTTGGCATCTAGTCAGTGTCGCCACTAATAGAAAGTAAAAACAGGATCAATTTTTTTTGGGACGCTTCACCAATCATCCTTCCTATATCTACTAAATACTTAGAAGAATTTATCGTCTGAAGTTTATAAAAGGAAAAAATAATTTAGATAAGTGTACAACCATCAACCATACCCTGTAAAGGAACGATTCTTCTTTAAGTGGAGGCTGTAGCCCCCTTAACATTTTATAATTCATGATCAATATTGTTGCATTCCTACTCATTCGCATAAAACAAACAGGACTTTTCACAGTCTACTGCAGGACCTATTTATTTATGGTTTTAATAAAACATAGGATCTATTTAAACTCAAAGTAATAATTAATTTGATTTGTATAATGGCAATTTTGACCCCCCCCCCCCCCCTCTCCAATGCTGTTATCAAGTACAGACATGTGAGGGGAAGAAACTTCAATCCTTAACTGCTACACCTTTCTCACCTCCTTGCAACACTATAACAGTTTTATTGGTTCTCAGTGGCGTATCCAGCGGCTAGGTCTGGAGGGGACACATTATGTCAGTTTTGATTGGGGGGGGGAGGGTATCGTAGTGGTAACAAGAAAAGGGAACTACTTATTCAACAAAGCAGTTGTTTCCCCACCCATAATTTAATTTATCTTATGAGATTAGTCGCTTTCCCAGCAAGAAATTGAGTTAAGTGCATTGGAAGGGTTCCCCGAGGCGAATCGAGAAATGAATTTTAGCTCAAAATTTGGGGGCGCTACCCCCCAAAAACTCTGAAAAAAATTATTTCTCGAAAACGGTTCCGACGATTTTGATTAAAAAATTCTAATATGTAGTCCATTGGAATACGAATCCAACGATATAAGCCGTTTTCCCGGGAAAAATCTAGTTCCTGAGAAAAAAGCTTAAAACGCGGACGGAGAGAGACTGGGTTCGATCCCCCGCCCAGGAGTTATTTTAAAGTTTTTTTTAGTTATTTTTATGATAAATTTTGATGAAATGTTCAATAATAATTAAATGTACATACGAAAACTAATAAATGGAAAACACTGGGCTATGTAATTATGAACTCGTATATGAGAAAGTTTGTCTGAGTTGTCTCGGACCAATTTTTTTTGCTATAATAATTAACATTTATATGTTTTAAGTGTTATTATTATGAAGTCATAGTGGAAAAGGCCTTAAAAGAAATATATAGACAAAAGAGGGTTGAATGCATAGTGTAGAGGTGGGGTAAGTCCCGATCGTACTCCACTCGTCTCTCTGCTTCGGCGACTTTTTTTTGTGTCCCGAACGTCTAGTCCTTCTAGGGGAGTGGGTAGAGGAAGGGTAGGTTGTAGTTCCGGCACCTCAATTTCTAGAAATCGAAGCACTGTTTAAAAGAACTGAAGAGTTGATGGTTTTAATAGAAGGGTTTACTGCTATGATTGAACCAACCATACCCACTAATATAACCAGATAGTAATTTCTAAATTTCAACCATCACTAATAACAGATATCTTCATTGTAACAATAATTAAATTAAAGGATCAAGCTTATATCTAAAATAATTTACCGCCAGAGAAATAATTCAATCAAGAACAGCCCAGCCAAATCTAGTAGTTAAAATGTTATAATATACTTACCTCTTAACCCTACAATGAGGGTGGATCCACGCCGTGCTAACGCGCCTGGCAGGTGGATCCAAGCCCTCTGTAGCTCTATTCTCCGTGCTCTATTCCTCGAGTAGAATCATCTTGCAAGGCTCCGTCAGGCCCGCTCACGTTTGTATCCACAGTGTATCAAACACAGTTGTAACCAAACTTTTTTTTCATTTATTTTTAAATTAACTTTTAAAATCTTTTAGATATATACTGTCACTAAGGTAGGTTCATGAATTGGATTACGCATTGAATGGGTTAAACGGATAGATCATCCTAAATAACTTAAAGATGAATTTTGGTCCTTCAAACTTCTAATAGAAGAAATAAAAGAACCATAACCATGGTGACTCATCTTTGAATTTTACTTTGAAAAATGTTCTCTACTGCCAAATACCAAGAATGATAAGAAAGAAATTTATATTTATTTATTGGAGCAATGATTTCCAATTTTTATTGACCTCTAGTGGGTGGGGGAGGTCCAAGGCCTGGTACATCAGTGTTCGTAGCTTAATCCAAGATAAAAAGCTTCGAGCAAAAGATAGAATTTGGCAGAAGTGTTCAATTCTATTATTGCCCTGGCACCGGGCCCCACCTCTAAAACACCTAGCACACATTTAAACCACTCAGGGTCAGACAAACAGAAAATAACCCTGTCAAAATGTAGCAGCTATTAGAGAAAAAGAATAAGATAACCCTTGTCAAAGAAAGTGTGGAAATAAGACTTTCTTCAGGAGAGAGGAATCCATGGATCAATCTTTTGACAGGAAAGCACCCACAATAATTGAACGAATCAAAAAAAAATAAAGAGCTTTAAATAAAGTTTTAGTCTTTTTATCAAACTCAAATTCATACAAATAAGAGTTTGAATAAAATAAATTTCTTAACAAAGCGAAAAATAAGTTATTCGATATTAGCTAATACAAATTTGTACGAAAATTATTTGATATGAATGAAGGATAGGATCAAAGGGACGAGGGCAGGAATTTCTCCCGACAAAACACCCAAAACCTTTCAGACAACAAATCCTTTTTTTAATTTTATTTACGAAAATCAAAAAGAAAAAAAAAGTTTAAACAGAAAAAAATTTGGGAGGATTTTACATCTTTTGTTTTCTTTTAAATATTATTATAATATATATATACAAATAACAATATATAGGAGGCAATCACAGATTGCATACAAGACAAAATAATAAAATTGTTTCGAACAGAAAAATAATTAAAATACAGCGGTGTCACTAAATTCTCTTATTTTTAATAACCGGAAAAAAATATCTCTTGGGAATTATTTTTTTAAATAAGTTTTTATGTTTAATTAACACTAACTACAATAAGACGACTGTTACAATTAATATATCCGTGGAGTACCAGCCCGAGCGGGGCCACCGCTCTCTGGAATGATGCATATTATCTTAAAATCAATTGTTGTCCCATTTTCTTCTTTTCTAGTGGATATTAAGACGACACGACGATATCACGATGTTAGTAGATGAGCCAGTGGAAGGCGGGGGTGGCTGGTATTTAGGCGATCAAAGCCTTGAGTTCGTCATATAATACAAGTACGAGAGCACCACCGGTACCCCTGAGTACGTTGGAGAAGGCGCCCTTGAAGAAGGCAGCGGTACCCTCAGTCTTGGCTATGACTGCCCAGCAGTTCATTGTGTTCTTGTAAGCCCTCTCAGCGACAGGACGGCCAGACTGCATCATCATACGACGTCTCACAGTGTCGAATGGGTATGAGATGATACCAGCAACAGTTGTTACAACCTGTGCAACACAGAAGAAACAATATTAATATATAAGAGTTTAGAGTCTTAACAACAAGTCAAGAGTCAAGCTTGAATTTTGTGTATAAGTAAATGTTTTGGCAACTTTTAAGAATATGTTATAGCCGGCTAAGTTCGTCTGCGGGACGTAGCTTGGCAATAGGCATTTGAAAAAAACAAACCGGTGTATAGCGGCCATGTCCCGTCTATTTTGGTGGACAATGTGATTTTTATGATCCTGAGTACGAACTTAGTTAGTAGACCAATAATCAAGTTGATGGTAGTTTGTTACTTAATAGGTTAGTCAGTAAAATATTACTCCAAATTAAAGTGTTCCCCTATCAGGGGAAAAACTACCATCAACTTGATTTTTGGTCTACTAACTAATTTCGTACTCAGGATCATGAAAATGACATAGTCCACCAAAAAGGGCGGGACATGGCCGCTCTCCACCGTACTGTTTTTTTTCAAATGCCTATTGCCAAGCTATGTCCCGCAGACGAACTTAGCCGACCACATATTCTTAAAAGGCACCAAAACATTTACTTATACACAAAATTCTAGCTTGATGTTAGTCGGACACTTTTTAGTACGCTACATCCTGGACTATAATATGACCCAACAACACAGGAAATGTGGGAGCAAAAGGTTCACTTATCTTTGAACCTAATCACAAACAAAAACCTTTTGAGATTATAAGTGTATTCATACACAATAATATTGAGGTGCAAATAGTAAAAATCTATATAATTCCTCTATGAGCATTAAGTTAGTCAATTTCTCTTTGACAATAATATATTATAATTATTACAGTAATTTATTACATATATTTTCAAAAGCTAAAAACACCACAATACCCATTATTTTCCCAAGTTATTTAACAATTACAGGGGTCCCAGTGGTTTTTGAGGTAAAAAAAGTAGGAAAAGTAGGATATTTTTATTAAAAAGTAGGAGGTTATTTTTAAAAAAGTAGGAAATTTTGGTAAATAAATAGGATGTGTAAAAATGTACTTAGATTTATTTTTATGTTTTTATTATTATCTCGTGCACTTAATTAAAATATAAAAATAATTAATTGATTAATAAACACATAATAATATTAATATTATAAATAATATCCCCCCCCCCCTAAAAAATGGGCTGGATGAAGTAGGATTGTGTTGCAGGTAAGTAAAAATTAAACCTTGTATAGATAATTAACTGAAAATTAATTCTAGATTTTCAAATAAACAGCACAATAACATGTTTTAGGTATTTAAACTTTGGAATATTCAAATTATGAGCAAAATTATTCTAGAAGCATTATCACAAAATATTTAAGTGAAAATGAATAATAAGGTAAAACATAAAAATTTATCATTTGACAAAAAAAAATCAGTTGAGCTATCAAGTCTCTGAGGTGTAAAGGTGTGTTTCATAAAAGTCTTCTTATTGATTCTTCAGTTAATCTATTCTTTTTCTTTTAGGGCTCATTGGATGATCATTAAAAAAACATTTCTATTTTTTAAAAAAATGATATAATTGGTGCAAATTTTGCCCCATTCCTGGGCATCAGGTGGAACTGTTACTCAGAATAACAGCTCAATGCTTGTAAAAGAATGTTACTCACCCCTTGTTGTTAATAAAGAGGAGTTTGAAATGAACACTCATTACTCAGATAAAGGCCTGATGATGCTCAGTAAATGGGTGAAAATTTGCACCAATTATATGGTTTTTTAAAAAATTGAATTTTTTTAATGATCATCCCAAGAGCCCAATAAGAAAAAGAATAAAATAAAAGTCTAAAACATTTAGTCTAAACACGTAAGGTAATTGTAATATTCCTCATTAAACCAATCAGTTGGTTATTTGAGTAAATAAATCAATATTTTTAAGCCATTTAAAGTTAGATTTTTAGATTGCGTATTATTGTTTTTTATTTTCTTCGTTTGACTACAGAAAAAATTGTCCAGCATGGTTCTTTTATTTTTTTAAATTTCCTTTTGTTCTGTTCTTACTAAATTTGAATAGGACATTTCTTGGTTGACTTTTTTGAAGGCAGCTTCCACAATTGTTTGGCCTATTTTACAAATGTATTTAAGATTTTATTGCATTCAAATTTACAGATGATAATAATCAAATAAACCACAAACGTCAACATACTTGCAAACAAAATATGCTCCTAGCTTTATTTTTTTCTACAACCTATTATCTCTTACCCTTCTTACTGGGATGAAAACAAAAATGAACATCTCATAACAAGGAAATCCTAAATAAAAATTTAAGAGGAGCAAAGGATTGAAAGTTTCAGATTAATGTAAAAGAGTAGTAATACCTCTCATACTGTTAATAAAATCAAAACAAATCAAAGATTAAATGATACGCGAGCAAAGGATATTAATAAATAATTTAACTTAATAAATGGAACCAGAATAGCTAGAAAGATAGTGAAGCTCACACACAACAAACTGGTAAACTATATTAAATAACAAATATTTTTTTAAAATATTCAAAAAATAAAAATTAAAGATATCTATGAGGTAAAAAAGTAGGAAAAGTAGGAGGTTTTACTAAAAGTAGGAGGTTTCCTACTTTCCTACTAAAAAAGTAGGAAAGTAGGAAAAGTAGGAGGGTCTGGGACCCCTGCAATTAGATAAATAATAATTCTTCGTTGATACAAAGCTTTTTTGTAACACCAGAAAAATAATAGGAGAGGGAAATAGAATAATATGGGTGGGGGGGCTACTACTATACTCCAATTAAAGCAGTTAAATAACTCTAATTTATCTTGAGCACTTGTAACTACTATTAAAGGAAATGATGGTTAAAACAAATACTTTAGTGCTATTAACATTAATAAGGGAAACTCGGAATAGCTTCTCTCTTTCTAGTAAATCAATATTAGTTGAGTTATTTCTATTATTTATTTATACTAAATTGGGACAGTTTAACTCCGGGCTCCACATGAAAATAAGTAAAGCAACCAAACAAGTAAAGCTTGGAAATGGGTTGACTAAAAAATGTGCTCTAGAGAGTTGGAGGTGTCTGTTTTACACATAATGGAAGCGGTATAATCAGAAGTGTGGTCATAATGGGGTAATCGAGTAATCACGGCTTTTATCACACATTCCTCATAATAAAAAAAAAGGTATTTTTTTTCTATTAACCACTGCATATTGTCTTATCAATTTAAAAATATCATGGGAAATACAATAAGAATAAGGTAACATAAAATAAAGTTGTGTATATAGTGGATTTTAATCATACTAAGAAGCATTTCTACAAAGATTGCAGCGCTAAAAACGGCAGTTTTGATAACTACCCGTAGTACAAAAAAATTTGTTTATCTCCCAGGAGGTAAACAAATTTTTCTAACACCTTAGGAGTAATATATTTTTTTGTTAAGTCCACATAATGAAAAAATGGATTTTAGCTATGTTTTTTAGGCTCTAAAGTTACTATTTCACAGCCTACCACGGAAAAAAATATTTTGTTAAAGGTTTCAGTATGCTTTAGGCAAGGATTACAATTTTGGGTCATTCAAGAAAAATAAGCAAAACCTGTTAATAAGTATTGTAGTAACAATACTAGTCATAACTGTAGAACTGAAAGATCTTTTAATCATGCCTTTGAGTTCGGCCTTTCTTTTTAAAATGCCTGAATATTTAATTTTCCTTCGTAATCTAAGTCACCACGAGCCTCTATATTTCCAGTATAGACGCTCTAGCCAACTAAGCTAAACTGGAGAATAATTTCCTCTGTCGTTAACGATACCTAGTCCCGAATATTAAGCTTTCAATTTTTCCACAAGTGTAGGAATCGACATTTACCATAATAGAAAACCATCGATAACTGTTACGATAACTTTCTATTATCGTAAAAATTGAAAATTATTAGTTCTTCTACATTTTTCTTAGTAAAGAATCATGTTGTTGCATTGAGAATGACATCATATATTCAATGCTAGTTAAGAACATGTATTTATATGATGGAGGGAACATTTATTATCTAGTTAAGCAATACTAGCACGTATATTGTTTGATTGATATGATCATTGTACAATTGAGTTAGAATTAAGAGCCTAACATCTGTCCCTTATTCCTTTCTTAAAAAATTTAATTATGTTTTCACGGTTGTAAAATAGCAACAAGATAAGAAATGAAGAGTAGAAAGAAACAAGTTAAATTAATAGAGTGAGACAAGGAATGAGTGAATACAGCTAAAATAGAAGAAAAAAGGTTGAGGTAGCGTGTCTGGGGCATCATGTATAGAAATTAAAAAAACTGGCACATAAAATTGAAATCTTTTCTGTAGATTGATCGAAAATGCATTATTTATGGATACTTTTTCATTTTATACTCTCTCGAAAAATCAGATACCCTACATCAAAGCCCAGTTAATCTACGACAGATACATACGCCCAAGATTCACAAAATCGACCTGCGTACAGCTGTGTCTCAAAATAGAGGACTGAATGTGGTAAGTGTATTAAGAGAAAACTTATGAAATGAAGAAGAATCCATAATTGGATTCCTAAATTTATACTTAAGAAAAGAAAATATACATGATGCCCCAGATATGCTACCTCAACCGAAAAAAATGTTAAGATAATATTGAAGTACATACCTGAGCAATACCCCATGAAACAAAGAAACCAGCCTTCTTAGGGTCGGGAAGCATACCCTTAGCTGTGTCAAAGCAGCCGAAGTATGAAGCCCTGTAGATGATGATACCCTGGACTGAGACTCCAAAACCTCTGTAAAGACCTACCATACCGTCAGCCTTGAAGATCTTAGAAAGACAGTCTCCCAAGCCCTTGAACTCCCTCTTTTCTGCTCCCTTACCTACATCAGCAGCTAACCTAAACAACACAAAACAAAAAATTCATTAATTAAAGTTAAAAACAACAGAGGATTCCATAATATAAATCAACGTCTGGACACAATATACCATTTTCTGACACCAGCTAAAAATTAGGTTTTAAATCTTTTGCAGAGATTATGCTTATAGTCCAGGAGATAGCGTGCAAAAAAGTGTCTGACTAACATCAAGCTAGAATTTTGTATACAAGTCAATCTTTTAGCGCCTTTTAAGAATATGTGGTCGGCTATGTTCGTTTGCGGGACATAGCTTGGCAATAGGCGTTTGAAAAAAACAAACCGGTGGAGAGCGGCCATGCCCCACCCTTTGTAGTGGACAATGTGATTTTCATGATCCTGAGTACAGAATTAGTTAGTAGACCAAGAATCAAGTCAATGTTATTTTCACACTTGATAGGTTGGTTATTCAAGTATTACTAAAATTCAACGGGGTCACCTGTTAACGGACAAACTAACATTAACTTGATTTTTGGTGTACTAACTAATTCTGTTCTCAGGATCATGAAAATCACATTGTCCACCATAATTGGTGAGCCATGGCAGCTCTCCACCGGTTTGTTTTTTTCAAACGCCTATTGCCAAGCTATGTCCCGCAGACGAACTTAGCCGACCACATATTCTTAAAAGGCGCTAAAAGATTGACTTGTATACAAAATTCTAGCTTGATGTTAGTCAGACACTATTTTGCACGCTATCTCCTGGACTATTAGTTCAAAAAAGCCACATTTTAACCTTATCTTAAATTCACTGCCTTGTAATAAAATACTTAAATTAGCACTTCTTTAGATTGTTACTCCCCTCATAACAAAAACAGAGGGGAGTAACAATCTAAAGAAGGTGTACGAAATGTTTTTCTTTACACTGTTACTCCCCTTGTATAAATAGAAGTGCGATATTCCTTCGTCCCAAAGTACATTGGACTATACATCCCTTTGTTTAAATAGTTATTTAGTCAGTCATTTATATCCTCAAAAAACATAGGGGAGTAACAATCTAAAGAAGTACCCTTAATTTCTACCAATGTTTGCTAATAAGCCTATATTTTCATCTTAACAATGACTTCTCAAATTATTATACTAGACGAACGATGAAAATTTGATTGTGGGCTTCTAAGCATAACTTAGGAGTTATTATCACGACTTCATCAATGTACATCGAGTAAGACCTCGCTGCAAAACCAAACAACGCAGAAGTATGCACAAAAAACGCAGGACATCGATAACACAGAAGAAAATTAGTGGTTTTTTTCCATTTATTAATATCAGTTTCAGAACTGTTAATAACACTACAGGTAATAACTATGTTGTACACTGAAATGGATTTTTTAGTTTAATAATAATATTTATCTTTTGTTTATCTCACACATTTATCAGCCATTTATATGATTGATTTTAAAAGCCACGTTTTTGAACATCAAAACCAACCCTGGATTAACGAGTATATCCAGTCCTAGACAGAAGTGGTAAGAGGTATATAATTTTTTTTAAAAAAATATATACTTCTTTAAGCTCTATGTATTTAAGCTTATTAATATTGCAAAATTCAAGAAAATTGAATCTTCTATATCAGCGGTTCTCAACCTGTGGTACGCGTACCCCTTGGGGGTACGTGAAAATGTTTAAGGGGTACGCAGTGAATTAAAAAAAGGCTTTTGTTTACTGTTCTGTCTAATAAATAAAAACTTTTTAGTAAAATGTCTATTAAAAAATCTTGTTTGGAATTAAAATTACCTATTTACAGCTGTTTCTACACACGGCAGTAGTTAAACAACCCTTCATCTAATATAAAAAGTATTTATAAAAAGAAGGGGTTGTTTTTAGGGGGTACGCACAGTTAATCATACAAAAAAAGGGGTACGTGGGTTGAGAAAGGTTAACCGCTGTTCTATATAATAAAAAATATATTTTACAATTATATTTCAACTGTAGAGTCACGTTGAAGTCAATAAAAAAGCATTGTCTTTCAAGTGACTGAAATGAATACATGCTTGCAATATTTTCTGTATCTTTTATCTCTACAGCCAAGCAATTTTTTATTTTCAAGCAATTTTTTTCATTTATAAGCAAATAGGAGTTGACCATTCTCATGTCCTACTTTATTTTATTATCAAAAAAGTGCAATTATACTTTTATGGATAAAAATAGGGGTGTATTTATATATAAATTATGAATGAATGCTTTTCTATTCATCTGAATAAAAAATTATAAAATTTATCGGGAAAGAGATACGGATAGTGTAAAAGGAGTTCCTTAGAGAAATGTCTACAGAGAAAAAAATGCTTCAAATATATTTTTTCTTAATCAGCATTGAAAAATTCATATCTTCATTCATTAACACTTAAGTGAATTACTCAATCAGTACAAATGAGTCTTGATCAACAGGACAACTAGTAGACAGAATTAAAAATATTGTGTAAGGAAAATATTCCAATTCATAATTAATATTGCTAAACAGTTAAGACATTTATTTGCACAATAAAAAAATGACACACCTCTTTAGACTGAACAGCTGTTATATATTTCTTTTTCTTTCTTTGCTAAATTTAAACCATCAAGACAAAAGTAAAAGTGTGGACACAACTGGCAGTTATCCAGGGTTAAAAATTGTAACGCCTGTAGACGCCAGAAATAAATAGGTTAACAAAATCCAGGCTTAAGAGATAAATGAACACTTTTATAATAGAACACATGACCCAACAACACATGTTGGGTCAACATTGACCCCATTTTAATTTTTAAAAGTTGGTTAACATAGGAAACCTTCTCCAAGAGTTAGCTATCCAATTTAAAAAGCCCTATCTTTTACTGAGATCTATAAGAAACAGTTACCATAAGCAAATACCTACAGTATAAGAAATAGTAACCATAAGCAAATACTTACAGTATAACCTGCTCATGTGACCTCCTGGTCAAGTTGACCACTTTTCTATTGTCCCTATGGAAAAATTTCTTATTTCCAATAATGGGTAAGGTGGCCACCTTTGGTTGTTTATCAGTCTCTCGCTTTTTATCTTTAAAAATGATTTTTTTAAAGGGCTATATATATATATATATATATATATATATATATATATATATATATATATATTTTTTTTTTTTTTTATCTGCCTTGATTGAATTATTAGGTTAATGGTTTATTATTATTTTACACAATTTTATATTTATAAGTATTTTGATGAAAGATTTTACTTGTATATTAACCCTCAGACTAACATTATTTGTTCAAGGTAAAAATAAAAAATGTTTAACACTAAACATATTGTACAAATATGATTAAGATAATCATTTTTTTGTTAAAAAAAAAAGAAGCAATGCCAATCTAACAATATTATATTATGTTATAAGTTAAGTAAAGAAAATAAACCCAAGGCTTTTTAAATGATACAATTTTATGGCTTCTGAAACAAGATTATTTCCAGGGTAAGCCAAAGTAACAAGTTAAAATATTATCACCTCAAAAGTAAATAAGCGATCAGTTATAAAAACTGAAAGTTTCCTCTTTGAGACTAATTTAGCACACTTAAGAAACTAATAATTTAAGTAGGATGCTGTATTAAATATTATCTTAATCTTTCTAAATTCCACATAACGACAGGATTTATTTTTAAATTAAGTTTTTAATATACTTTTATTTTGAGATCAAATAAGTAACTTGAGTAATTATATTGTTCTTTTCTGTTGATTAAATAACAAAAGTAAAATTATACAAAGTATTATGTATCATTGAGTCCTGGAATCTCATTCATAAAAGTAGCCTTGAATTCACCTTGAGAATTAAACCCATTGATGTAGAACCCAAACTTTGCTAAGAGACTAATTAACAAACATCATTCTATTTAATTAAGGGGTGGGCCGATAATCTTCAAATGAAACAATTTCTCGTTAATTAATGGGAGAATTGTTTTTAGGTCCGCATACTGTAAGGAAAAAAGTTTTTATAGAGTAGCTGGACTATTTCAGTTTACTTTAATATTCCAATAGCATTCTCATTCAAAGAAATGTTTAAAATAGATGAACCAAAGTAATAATTTCAAATATAAATGTTCAAAATAAAATCTATCTTTTTCGTTATAACATTGTTACTTCAGTTTGGAAATGAACTAATTACTTGGTTTACAATTAGAAATGCAATTAATCTATTTTTTTTTACAACTTAATTAAATATAAGATCAAGTTTAAAGAATATACAGGGTGGCCACGATAAACTGGCTCACTGTTATCTCTTTTATTTTTGAAGATAGAGAAAAAATGTAAATGGTAACTCACCTTGGATTTTCATGTAGTTTTATAAATATGATTTCCAAAAATATTTTTATTTCATAGTTTCGGTGTTATCTCTCTCAACTTAGTAATCTTAAATGGCAACCTATATTTTTTTCTTAAATTAGATTGCTTTACAAGAAAAATGAGCCTTGAGTCAACAAAATTGGTTGAGAATTCAATATAAAAATTCTAAAAAAATTCTATCTAAGAATGTAAAATACGGTAAACAAAAAAAATGCTAATCAAAATAATATTAATTCTGTTTATTTCACTTATTTAGGTTAGTTGAATGCATTTACTGATCAAAAGTCAAAACTTTATTCCATTCCATTCTTAAACTAGAAGCAAAGTAGTAGAGAAAAGGAAGATTGTCGACACACTGATCGAAAGAGGTCATACTAACGATGATCCTGAATGGAATGGAAAAAAGGTTTGACTTTTGATCAGTAAATGCATTCAACTAACAGTGAATAACAAAGAGAAATAAACATAATTAAGATTTTTTTTTTTTTAGATTTAGTGTTTTACATACTTAGATAGAATTTTTGTTATATTGTAAACTGAATATCTCTGTCAATTCTCTACCGATTTTGTTGATTCAAGGCACATTTTTCTTCTAAAGCAATCTAATTTAAGAAAATAATATAGGAGAGAGATAACGCCGAAACTATGAAGTAAAAATATTTTTGGAAATCATATTATAACTACGTGAAAATCCAAGGTGAGTTACCATTTATATTTTTTTCTCTATCTTCAAAAATAAAAGAGATAACAGGGTGAGCCAGTTTATCGTGGCCACCCTGTATATTTATTAGCTGATACCTGAAAAAAAACTGGTAATAGAAGTTATCTAGGTCAATAATAAAAATACAATGCATATAAAATAACTAAGAACTACTGTGCTGAAATGGTAACAATAAACTAAAAATAAACATCGAGAGAACTATGTCCTACTGGCAATTTTTATGAATAACCCAGCGTGAGTACAATAAATTATTATTACCAACTCTATTACTATGTATAAATATTTACTATAAGACTGTTTTGAAAAAGAGAGTAGATCAAGAATCTAAAATGTGAATGATTTCTTACTTCAGCTACAGAGAGAAATTATTAACTTTTTTTTATTTTTTATTTCTTTAACATTTTGAACAAGCAGTTGAACATGATAAATGTAAATAAATAATGTAGATCAAGAGCTCTACACTACAACCTACTTACGCACTTCTTTATATTGTTACTCCCCTTATAAAAAAAGTAACAATCTAAAGAAAGTGTATGGAATGTTCTTCATTAGACTGTTACTCCCCTTATAGAAACAGAAATTTGATATTCCTTTGTCCCAAAGTACATTGGACTAAACATCCCTTTGACTTAATAGTTATTTAGTTAAAGCTATTTATATTCTAAAAATAACAGGGGAGTAACAATCTAAAGAAGTACCCCTACATAAATATAAGTACAGAGGAAACTGTTAAATTACCTTGTTCTGGCAAAGTCGAGGGGATATACGAAGCAGAGGGAGGTAGCACCGGCGGCACCACCTGAAGCAAGGTTACCAGCAAAGTACCTCCAGAACTGGGTGTTCTTGTCTACGCCACCGAGGAAGACCTGCTTGTACTTGTCTTTAAAGGCAAAGTTGAGAGCTTGTGTGGGGAAGTACCTGATAACGTTGGCAAAGTTACCTCTCCAGAAAGCCAAAAATCCCTGTTCCTTAGGAATACGAACGAAACAATCGATCATACCTACAAGCAAGACAAAAAAAAGGTACCATCAATAGTGTGCTGAGACAATATATATATATATATATATATATATATATATATATATATATATATATATATATATATATATATATATATATATATATATATTAAATAGAGATAGTAATATAAATTAACTTAATTTTTCATTCCACATAAGGGAAATATATCCTATATTGTCTATAAAAAGATCCCATGCAGTGAATAATAGGTATGTTCTTCCGCTACCACCATAAAAGTAATAATTTAAATCTACCTTCTTATTTTTAGAGAAATAATTATCTTATAAAAATAAAGCTTCATCCTATATAGTGGATTAAGGTAAACCTGATAACTTTATATTTTTGTCTGATTATGATTTTTTTTTTTTTTTAAATGTTGCATTTTACCATTTTGAGATAAATTGTTAAGTATCTAGAAGTGACGATATCCCTTTGTCTAACAGTCAATTAAAACTAAGGGATATTATTATCACTTCTAAGCACAAGAGAGATCATATCCCTGAGTCTAATTAACTTTTTTATACAATGGAACATTATTCTACTATAAAAAACAATACAATCTTTTTTACAATTATTACTTAGTATTTGACATAGATGTTTTATTTTTGTCCTTTTTTAAAAATCTGGCAATTTTCCCAAGATTTAGCACAATGAATAGTATTAAAAAAATTGGCACATAAAAGTAGTTAGCAATTCTACAGATGCACACACAACAAGCAGAGATATTCGATAATATATTAGGAATATAATTTTAAGTTGTGACACAATACAGGGCAAGAAATAAATGTCTACAAAAAAAAAACCTAACGAAATACAGAGACAGGAAAATTGCTTGGCATAAATCATTTTAACTTGTAGCATAATCCTGTTTCTTTAAAAGAAATCAGCCTGATACTTGGTAAAGTTCCAGTAAAAATATTTAACTCTTCCATTCCCAAATGTATTTTAGAGAATTTAAGTTACTGAAATGAAAATTTTAATTATTGTACTACACCCTTATAGTAAATTCATAAATTTGACTGAAGATGACCTCTTAAAAGGGTCGAAACATCTCTATTAATGGAAGTGTAGTTTTCTTATAGGTAAAACTGCAGTTATCCAGCCACATAAGAAACGAAGTTAGAAAATAAGGGGGCCCTCAATCAAATGCACTGTTTAGACAAAGGGATATTATACCTAAAATGTATTAATTATATAGATATAATCTTTCAAATTTATAAATCTTAAAAATAAACTCTTTTGACAAAGGGATATAATCTCTTAAGTGTATAAATCAAGCAAAACTGTGCCGCCAAGCTATTCTCGACTGTATGGATAACTGCAGATTAGCCTTCTTATTAAATAGACACCTTATTAGGCATCTGAAAATTTTAATCATGCCTTAATGGTCCTCATTTACTTAGTAACCAAGTAAATTAGGCACCATTTGGCAAACATTTAATTGAATTTCCCACTGGTTATCCACTTGGATGGTATTTGTTTACTATTTATAAGGAATTCCATTATTTTAAAAACTATCAAGACACAAGGATATTAAATCCAAAGAACTTAGGGAGAAAGGAACATCACACTTCTGTGTAGTTAACAATAGTCTAATTACCTATTAAGATAAGGATACACCTACACAAATGAGTAATTTGGGGTGGGTAACAAGTAAATGAGTTTCATTTACTAATGCTAACTGATTTAATTTATTTGTGGAAAAATTTCTTTTACCTTTTACATATATTTTTCAAAAGTAGCACAGAATCTTGGAAGAAACCACTAATTTCAACACAAATTGATTCCAACCAACACACCGCAATCAGGCATTCACAAATGGTAGGGAATAACTAATATCCATGTTGGCCAAAAAAACAACCTAAATGCTTTTCTTTCTTGAAAGTTGACAGCATTTAACCCATTATAACGACTTATTGGGGTCCCTCAGACCCCATACAAACTATAATTAAATTTTTATAGTTTTTTTTTGTAATTCTCTAAACCTAGACTCCCTTCTAATTAACCTTTTTTTGTAAATACTGATAACAATAACAATGTTTTTAGTTTTCTTTATTATTACTAGATTTTTCTTTATTAGAATTAGAGTTCCAGGGTCCAATAGACCCGTGTGTGTCATTTACGTAATTGTTTAATATACCACTGTTAACTGTCTTTTTTTTTGTATTAAAAAACTTATTTTATATACATATATATATATATATATATATATATATATATATATATATTTTGGGCTGCTAAAATGTTTAGGACTGTCAAAAGTTCCAAGATATTATTAGACGTATATAACTTCATTCAAGTTGAAGGTTTAGTGGTCACAGTAAAGATTTAAGGCCAAATATGCTTTACAATTGACAGAAGAGTATATAAGAAAATCTATAACTTTTTTTTTTTTTTTTAATCATTTTTATTCCTGTTTTCTGAAAAACAACTCTTAATGTATATATATAAATAAAAAATATTAACCCAATCTAACAAACACCAAATGTTATTTACATATTTTTTCAAAGTACAAATTTTTCTAAAACAATTTTGATGAAAATATACATGTATACTATTTAATTTTAAAATCCTTATTTGTTATGGTCAACATTAAATTGTATTTTTAGTATGACAAATTATATTTACAAAAATTTAAGTAATAGTATTTAATTTAAGTAACCAAGAATGTGCCGCATCTAGTATCAATATATTTCAGTTACAGTGCTTGTTTGATATACTATTAAAAACACTTTTACACAGTTAAGATTATGTAAGTCGAACAGTGGTTTAGACAAAATAATTCCTTGTAAGTGGTAAATATAAGTAAGCATTAGAGATGCCAGAATTCCGTAAGTTAAAACCGAGATAATTTTTTTTTCTAGGAAACTGGGATTTTAAATCCAAAACCAGGATGGCTGGCAACCGTAGTTGGTAATAAATTTAATTTTTGCCGCACGGCACCAAATCTTGCCACATCTAACATATAGGTGGGTGGGTATCAAGCAAATTAGTACTGTCATTTATCTTTATCGCTACACTTTTCCTTTTTTTACCCATCATAGCAGAAAAGAAGGAGGTAACAAAGTAAAAGTGTGCTCCTTTACCTAAAGAACTGTTACACTAAAATCATCCTAACTATATCAGTGCCTTTATAAAATAACCCTTTATATTAACAGTTCATATAATAAGTCCTGCAACTGAAATACATAAATTAGGACTAGATGAAGCATCTCCAAAGAAGCCAAAAGTAAAGTAGTAAAAATAGCCAGTTAAGCAAAAAAGAACAAAACTTAATTGGCACTTTTATAGAAAAGGCCCTCCACTTTTTTTTTATCTAATGTACTTTCTTAAAACTTAATACACACTTGTTTTTATATATAAAAGTGTGATATTCCTTTGTCCTAAAGCACATTGGACTGAATATCCCTTTGTCTTAAAAGGTAGTTAGAATAAGGGATATAAACGCTTTTTTAAAAAACAAAATTGGAGCCCCTTTTCCATAAGAGTACCACGGCAAAATCGGATTGTACGTGACCTCGAAATTTCTTCGAGTTTGACCTCTACCTGGTTTATATACAGGAGGGTTGTTTTTCTTCAGGAAATGAGCGGAGCGGCTATTGAAAATTCAAAGGGGACACAAAATTAAGGTTTTTAATTTAATATGCCGGATTTTATCACCTAAAATTAATGTGGGTCACGTACAATCCGAATTTACCGAGTACCACTTAATTAAGGAAAAAAAAAATCCCCCAGAGCATAAATAAATGGCGAAATTGAATATGATACATTTCATTTATTTGAAAATATAAGCGCTCAAATATTAATTATTTTTTAAAATGCACCAGGTGCATTATTAATAAAACAATGAGTGGACATGATCTCAAATGTGTTTCGTAATTTATTTTTAAATGTTAATGATATCTTTTAAAAAATAACTTAGCGAGAAATATTCAAATAATATTAATCTGCTTCAAAAGACTTCGTTCTATCAATTGAAATCATCCAAAGTTTTTTATAACGAAACTTAATTGCACATTATTGTAAATTTGGACGAAGAAGACAACATTTAAAATGAAGATTTTAGTTCAAAATAGGTTCGAAGAAAGTCGGATCAATTTTAAGTAGGTCATCCATCAGATCAGCTGATAATTTACCGGCAAGGAGACGGACCACGTAAAAAATGTACCGCATTTTTTTAAAGTGCTCATTTCTAATTCGTGGTCTATATAAACCTTGACGAAAAACGTAGAAACGCACATATATTTGACATATATATATATATATATAAGACATTTTTAAGTTGAGGCTCCGACCTTTTTAAAGGCGAACATTTTTAATCTACTAAAAAAAAAAACCCTAATTTATTTCATTAATCTAGCAAATGCTTCAGTAATTTATTAGAATAGTCCACTAGAGCAAGGATCTTATATAAAGGGGATAGAGGGTTGAGGCAAAAAAGTGACCCCATGAAGATATGTAAAATATTAGCTCCAATGGGACAAATTACCTTCCTCTTGGTTATAGTTTTCCAAGAATTTGTTTATAAGTGTCAGGTTATAACCTGTTAAAAAAGGTAATTTGTCCCAGTTCAAAGGTCGTGGAGCATGCGCAGTATGATTTTTTCTCCAATTTCTCTTACCTTCATGGGGTCACTTTTTTGCCTTAAACCCCTTCTTAACATTACATCCGCTTTATATAAGATCCTTGCACTAGAGGCAATGTGACCTAGAAAAAAGTCTGAATAAAGAGCCTTGAACTCAATATGATTTTTATGGGGGTGGCCAGACTGAAAAATTATTGATTGGGTCGGAAAAATGGGGCGTGATTGGATTAAAATGCAAGACGAAAAGGATAATTGCAGGGAACACAAATAGAGAGACAATAGGATACATAATAAAAAAGATTCTATCAACGTTAAAAAGAACATGCGGGATATATTCGCCATTTTGTCAAGTCCACCACATATTAAATTATTTCAGATCCCGCTGAGTGCGAAAAAGCTGCCTGCAAAATCGACCACGCGCATGCGCCCAGAAATTTTTCCACGTTTTAACCGGGTGTGGTGGAGAAGAAAAGTTTATATTTTTAATTGAAACCTTTAAGAAGGATGGAATACGTCAAAATATCGGGTTAGCTGTCGAATAATCTGTATGATACGAGTATTTCAAAAACAGGTAAAAGCTAGAAGTTAACCTACAAAGATCGATATTAAAAGTTCGGCCGGCGAACGGGGTCACGTTGTCACATGAAAATTCTGAAAATTAATGCTGTCAAAGCTCATAAGTGATAAGGGTAACGATATTTTATTGAAAATTACTAAAAATTGGGTTTGAAAACACGTGGAAAGAGAAGAACGGAGGTTAAGCGACAAAACGTAATTAGTGGGTTAAACCGCAAAATTTTCAAGGTTGAGAAAACGAGGATAAGAGTCAAAAACGTATAATTGAATAGAGATATTGTCAGATTATTTAAAGGTATTAGAGTGAGGATAGGAGTTGAAAAAGGTCGATTAAAGCCAGGAGCTAGGTACATTTTAATTGAGTAAAGTAATTTAATAAGGTAAAATCGGTAGGTCAATGGATTCGCACTTACCCTTGTACCTCTGATCAACAGCAATCTGTTTGGAAATGTGTTGTACTTGTAGAAGAAGCTTGACTCGCTCGATGGGAGCTACGGCAGTCTTGGAGATAGCCGCAGATATACCACCGGCCATAAAATCTTTGGCGAAAGAAACGGGATCGGCTAAAGCTGGCTCCATGACGGTATTTGTCTCTAGACTATATGCTTACTCGGCCACGTACACGACGGTAAAGAGCGATCCACACGACTGCGCTCACCCTGGCCACAATCGATGCTCCTCAACTTCGTCAAAGCAGGTTTGTAACATAACATCGTCAAATTTACTTAACTCCCATCCCTGGCGGCCCCCCTCGTGTCCTTGTGTGTTGAAATTTTGTATATAATTAAATTCAAGTCACATTTTGATTTCTTTCCGTCAAAAATAAACACCGGTTTTCATTTTTTAACATTTTGATCGATTATAAGTAACAATTTCGTTAAAATGTTTTTTCGGGCAAAAAGAAAGATAATTGGGGGCAACATCTTAAGAGTCATATGATGAACAGTGACGTAATAAATTTGGCGAACCACCAAATACCCTAAATTATTTTTATAGAGGACAATGAATGAAAGTCATAGGAAACTATTGTTTTCCTTCAGGAAAAAAATGATTGAAGGTATACAATTATGTTCATTCTGTAGAAATTTATTTCTATACTCTATCTATAGATTACTTAATCTATTGATGCTTAATTAAATCAGTGCAGCCCTTAAAATATTACACAACAATAATAAAACAAGTGGAAATGTTAAAAATAAATTAACTCCTGACCAGTTCAAACTTTAACTGAATGAAAAATTACGCGTCATCAATAGAGCCCCTTTTTTTTTTTACAATACTTTTATTGGAAATATAATTTATAAAAAAGTAATTTAATGCATCAAATTCCTTAATTCTATAAATAGTAATAATTAATTATTACTATAAAAAAAGTTATCTCTCCACTAGAGAACTTTTATATGTCCTGAGCTGTGAAATTTGGCAGACTTCTGAAGTCTGAAGGCCACCAGAAATCATTCCATGATCTGGGTCTCCAATTAATTTCAAATAGATAAAATTGCCTAACTTGTTTTGAATCAGCTGTCAGCTGGTGCTGTAAATGTCTTGTATGTTAATGTTTGGATAGATTTGTTTTTGTTAGTTTGTTAATGTAATATTAAAAAGTTTAGTTTAATTGTTTAACTAAAGTTTATTACTGTAAATGACTCGTCACGCCAGAAATTGCACTGCTGGTGCAGTTTATACCTACTACGAGAAGAAAAAGGATGCCGAAGCAGGAGGATACGGGACACAGAGTAGACGAATAGGTAAAGATTCTGTTAAAGATTTCGACTGTTGTTGTTTAACTCTCCAACCATGTAGGGATCCGGTCATAACACAGGAAGGATTCCTGTTTGACAAAGAGGCCATCCTTCAGTACATTGTTTCTAGAAAGAACGAGATCAGTAGGAAAATGAAAGAATACGAGAAGCTGAAGAAGAAAGAAGAAAACGAATTGGCCGAATTAGCTGAAGCTGAAAAGAGGTCTCAGGTGAGTAAATTCGTAACGGGAGAGAAAAATATTGCCAGCGCTCCTTCGACTTCCCGAATGAATTTAAATCCTGAAGCCTCAGTCTCAAACATGAGAAACGGCAGGGAAAAACAATTACCGAGTTTTTGGATTCCTTCGAAAACACCTGATGCGAAGAAAAAGGCTGCTGAAAAGCCAGACAAAACAGTCCTCTGTCCTATGACTGGTAAGCCTTTAAAATTGAAAGATTTAATTGACGTCAAGTTTACTCTCGTCAACGATCCTGACGATAAGAAATCTTTGATTATTAAAACAAATCGTTATATGTGCCCTATTACACATGATATCCTTGGAAACAATGTACCATGTGCTGTTCTCCGGACTACTGGGAACGTTGTTACCATGGAGTGTGTCGAGAAAATCATCAAGAAAGACTGGATTAATCCAATAAACGGAGAAAAGCTTAAAGAATCAGACATCATTGAAATGCAAAGAGGAGGAACTGGATATGCTATTACGAATTCTAATCTGGAAGGAAAATATGAACAGCCCGTATTACAAGCATAACTTTAAGCCTTTTGAGAACGTTTAACATAATTTGGCTTATTTTATGGAAAAGTAGCTAAATCAGTGAATTAACGCAGCATTGAAGATTTGATCTGCTATCAACAGGATAATTTGTTTCCTCGTAAACTTAAAAGGTATTTTTTTTAATGATTTATTTCTGTATTATAATCGACCTACTAAGTTAAAAGGCCACCTTAGTTATTTTTAGTTGAAGAAGTGTCAATCCGTAACAATTTCATATTAGAGTTTTGAGATAAATACAGATCGGAACAGAATAATAATGCAATGAAGAGCAACTATCAGTTGCTTTCTAATTAAGAATAATTACCTGTTGGTTATTTTTTTTTACATTCAAGCTGAGGTTGGTGTCTAAATAAACTTCTCATTGTAAATAAATTTGACAAATATGTATATTATTATTGTTAGATTAAACTTTTATTATTTTAAATAAATAAATTTTATAATATAGTTGTGTGTATTTATTTATTATATACATAGATATTCATATTATATATTATGTACATAGATATTCACGTTCTAATTTCATCCAGGTCTAGTCTACCACCACCTCTCTTAAACTTACACCTGCTCATACCCACCCACCCGTCTCTCTATTAGTCTGTCAAAAGCAAGCAGTGTAAAATAATCAGGTAACTGATGATGAATTTACTTAGTTTGGTATACTAAAGTCGAAAATTCTTGTGGTCAGTGGCGTAAAAACCGTGGAGCAGTTGGAGCAATTTGCTCAAGGCGCCGTGCCGGCTTAGAAAGGGCGCCATGCCGAGAAAAAAATCTAAACAGTGGCGGCAGAAATCCGGCGCCCCCCACCCCATAAATTTAGAAAATGCGCCCCTATAACTTACAATATTCACCCCTATCCCTCTCTCTCGGTCTTCGGGGACAGATGAAGTGAGGACGATAAAATGATATGTTTAACCTTCGGGCGGGCGCGTGATATTGGTTAGCAGCAGCGGGCGCGCGGCGGCATTTACACCGCTTTTGTTTCCTTCCATATTTAATACTTGTAGGTCCTTGTTTTTGTGGAAATTAGTTTCCTCAATAGGTAATTATAATAAAACATTCATTTCGAATTAATAAAAAATTATTGAACACTTCTTTTTAAAAAACAAATTACACTTACGCATGTAGGTAACATTTTTTCAGGATTGTCATAAAAAAAATACAAACGCAACTTCTAACACTTTCTCTCCTATCCTGGTATTGTAATAAATATGTCTATGTAATTAGAAAATGTAACTCTTTTAAAATGATCAAATTCTTTTGCATAAGAATACAGTAAACAACAAAAATATCTCTAATATTTACACCGTACTAACTTGTGTACTATAGAGCTTGTCGATGTTCAAACTAAAGTGAGGGCGACCCGATCATGTTCCGGGTATACCGATGGCTTTATTAAACCTAGGAAATAGTTATTGGAGAATACCTAGAAGAGCTGATAAGCTGGAATACAGTAAAATCAAAAGGGGCGTGTTTTTTCAAAAAGGCGGTGTAAATGCTGCCCGCCCGAAGGTTAATAAACTCAATATTGCATTTTGTTTATTAAAACATTTAATTGAAGTCATAATATATAGTAGATATAGAGTCAAACTTTTTTGCCTCGTATACCTCTAGCTGTTTTTTTTTTTCCATGGACTCCCTATCTGCCTAATATTGAATTTTAAAATATGTTGTACACGGCTGACTCAGTGTTGCTCAATTTTTATTATTTTGTATAGTAGCCAATTGTAAATAAAATAACGTATATTACACTCATATTATTTATATTGATACTGTACTTAAATCCTATAATATCTCTTAATTGATATGTGAAATATATATTTTTGAGTTCCAATAAAATCAGATTTATTTTTATAAATATCTCGAAAACTAGATGTTTCTTTGGAAAATGACTTTTTACATTCTTATTTAAAAACACTTTATCAAAATCGTGGGAACCGTATTAAAAAAAAATTTGTTTTGAAAAAATTGTTTCCACGTTTTTTCAGTTTTTTTTGGGAGTTAAGTCATTCAATTTGAATTTGGAGCTAAAATTCATTACTTGATCATATTATTTGGTATGATTTTTTTTAACATACATGTATAAGCTTGCACAAAATTTTTTGTTCTAAATGAAACTGAAATAGATACACCCTGTATATCTATAAAATATATATGAGAAAGTAAAACTAATAATCAGCAAGTATAACATAATATAAGTAAAAATTAGCAAAAAAACAAAAGGAAGGTCGCTCGAGCACTAGTTTGGTTCTTATAGCATCTTGAAATCTGCACTGGAATTGAAAACCCTGCCAAATGCAAAGTTTGAGCTGTTATAAGGTTTTTTACATCAAAACAATATTTAGCAGCAGCTATTCATCGAGAACTTTGTGCAGTGGTATGGATGGACCAAGTCTTATGAGTAAAGGAGTTGTACATAATTGGGTTTGTTTTACAAAAGTGGACGAAAAAACATTCATGATTAAGAGAAAAGTGGTAAGCCATCATTAGTCACCGATGAACTCGTTCAGAAAATTGATAAACTTGGAAATTGACGTTTTGGAACTGTCTAATGAATTTCCACAAATTTCTAGGTCTGTGTTTTATGAGGTAGTGACAGAGAGGTTAGGTTACCGGAAAAATTATTGATTGGGTAGGAAAATGGGGCGTGATAGGATTAAAATCCAAGACGAAAAGGATAAATGTAGGGAAGACAATAGGATACATAATAAAAAAGATTCTATCAATGTTAAAAAGAACATGCGGGATATATTCGCCATTTTGTCAAGTCCACCACATATTAAATTATTTCAGATCCCGCTGAGTGCGAAAAAGCTGCTCGATGAGTGTCCAAAATTCTTATTGAGCACCACAAAACTCACTAAAAACTTGTATTTGGCTGGGTTTTCAATTGCAGTGCAGATTTCAAGATGCTGTAAAAACCAAACTAGCACTCATACGACCTTCACTCAACAATTGGTCCAGAGGACAAGCTAAGTCAGCCATCAAAAAGTGGATCTGGGAGGAATCAGAGAGGACCTGGATAAGAACAGAAGGATGCTGGCAGACCAAGATGATGCTGCCAAAACTAAATACAATGGGACTGAGTAGACCAAAACTAAGAATCATGGTTGGGGTCTTAACTGGACACTGTCAGCTAAAGAGACGTCTGACATTATTAAAGATCGAAGAGGATCCTACAAGTCCAGTGTGCAGTGAAGAAGAGGAAACAGTCTACCACTTGGTGGGAGCTTGCAAAGGATATGGGAGACTACGCTTTCACTATTTAGGAATGGGGGTAATCAGAGAGGAGGAACTTGACACACTTAGGTGGCAGGATATCCTCTCCTTTATCACCCAAACTAGGAGACTTGAGTAAGACAGAGGTGGTTCGATGGTCGTGAATACCAGGAGTTGGCAAAAAGGACCCGAGTCCAGTCTGCCCCCTTACTACTACTACTAGGTGAATAAATCTATCATACTTTGAAAATTTATTTCTTTTTTAAATTTTAGTTAGTAAGATAAGATGCTAAGGGGCCTGGGTGGCTCGGAGACTAGAGCGCTTGCCGTGCAATAACACAAGTTAAGCAGCATCGAGCCGGGTCAGAAGGTGACCGCAGCTCTGGGTTCGATTCCCGGACCAGGCCCCCTGCTCAATGTCCACCCAGCATTGTTTAAACAAATGGGAAGCTCCTCGAATGAGTGGCGCCACCAGGTTTCGGCCTGGAAACCATGATGATGACACTCTTGGTTGTATTACAACCAGGAGGGGAGTCATGGTTAACGACCATATCTTCACACGAGTGTGAAGATTTCGGTCCCTAACCCGGGTTTGTTCAATGGGCCCACCTAAGTGGCTTGCGTCTTCAGGTGTAAAAAGCCCCCCGGAATAAAAAAAGGATAAGATGCTTGTTGGGGGATTTACTACTTTTCCTTTTTTTTATAGGTAAATTTGAATTACATAATACATAAATCTTAGTTGATTGGTAATGATCCACTGAGGTAAGTTGGGGGAAGTAACTGTATAAAACAAGCAAACTGGGTTCAAGATGGCGGAAAATGATGATTTTCTGGGTGGCACAACTAGAAGTAAGGGCTAATTTTTCTGCCAATTTTCAACTCTCTAGGTTAAATACCCTGAGCGCTACGATGATAACACACATACAGACGTCATGCTGAAAACCACTCAGGAGGTCTTTTAAACACCCAAAACGGATAATTCAGTTGAAATTTCGAGAAAATAAACAGGTCAAGTGTGTGCTGGTCAGCACACAGCGAGGGTCCGTAGGCCACACTGTATAGTGTTTAACTGTAAAGTGTATAAACAGTGTTTTTTTAAAATGGTAAAAAGCTTACTTTGAACCATTCTAAGGGTCTGATATTCTCAAAACACACTCTGATAAAGTATTTTTTTGCCACTGAACCGGACTACAACCATATAAATACATCGAAAAGACCATAATTTAAAAAAAACGTATTTTGTCAATAAAAACTAAAATAATATTTTTTTCGAAATTTCCAAAAAGTGGTATCTTTTACTATTGGTCGAAGGATGTTCAGTAATTTTTTTCAGATTTTTTGCACTTCACATAAGCGAGATAGAGGGGGGGGGGACTTTTCAAACTCGCCTACGCTCGCCCTATCAAAGTTATAACCAAAGAATTATATATTTTTGTAATCAGCTCGACGTACCCTTTCATATGATACCCTCACGGTGCCGAAAAAAAAAAAAAAAAAATTTAACCCTTAAGTTTTTTTGAAAAATATTTTTTTTAAGTCGCTATATTTTTAAAATATGTGGGCAGCTACAAGACACATACATGCCAAATTTCAAAGTGACCGGACGAAAGGTGTAGCTGTGAGAGCACGCGAGAGGACGGACGGACAGACACACGCAGGAAAATATAAGGGTCCTTGGTTTTGCCTACGGACCCTAAAAAAAGAATATTGAACCCTGGTACTGAAACAACTCCCTGTCAAACTTAGGTTATTTTGACCTACAATACACGCCCCAAAATTGACGCATCTTGAGCGTGATTGATATTTTATGTCACACTGACTTCAACTAAGATAAAAAAAAATTGTATAATACTTTGTTGGAGTATGTTGCAAATTATGACGAAAAACTATGACAACCAATAGGGTAATTAACTGCAAGAAGAAGGAACATGGATAAGAGAATTGCGATGAGATTAAAACAGCAGCAGTTCAAATAAACAGGTCAAGTGTGTGCTGGTCAGCACACAGCGAGGGTCCGTAGGCCACACTGTATTGTTTAAGTAGTACCCTATTGATGGTGTTTTTTAAAATTCTAAAAAGCTTACTTTGAACTATCCTTTGGGTCTATGATATTCTCAAACTGAACCGGACTTCAAACAAATAAAAACATCGAAAAGACCATAATTATAAAAAAAAAAAACGTATTTTGTCAATAAAAAATAAAATATTTTTTTCGAAATTTCCAAAAAGTGGTATCTTTTACTTTTGGTCGAAGGATGTTCAGTAATTTTTTCAGATTTTTTGCACTTCACATAAGCGAGATAGAGGGGGGGGGGGACACTTTTCCCACCCACTTCAAACTCGTCTACGCTAGCCCTATCTAAGCTTATAACCAAAAATTATATATTTTTGTAATCAGCTCGACGTGCCCTTTCATATGATACCCCACACGTTGTCGAAAAAAAAAAAATTTAACCCTTAAGTTTTTACCCTAATTTTTTTAAGTTGCTATATTTTTAAAATGTTTGGGTAGGTACAAGACACATATAAACCACATTTCAAAGTGATCGGATGAAATGTCTATAGCCGTGAGTGCATGCGACAGCCGGACAAACAGATACACGCAGGAAAATATATTTATCTACGATTGATACGAAATATAAACATTATATCTCTGTTTAGATGCGTAGAAAGTGATTATTTACGTACTTGTATTCATTGCGCATGCGCGTCTCATGGTTTTAAAGAATTCCTCTTCTTTACCACGCTAGTGCGGTGAAGAAGAGGAATTCTTCAGCTTTACGCACGATTAGCGAGTTTGTTTACATTTAACAAAACTAATTTGCTATTCTTTTATTAAAGTAACTGTTTTTAGTGAAAAACAATGAATAAATCAAGTGGCTTTGACGAAAATGTAGAGAATAATACTCCTCAAGACATAATTAATTCGGCAAAAAATACAACTCAAGATTGATGCCATCTTTATCAAGAGAAGAGATACGAACTTTATTTTTTTCTGTATTTATTATTTAAATCTAACAATCGTAGATAAAGTACGGTACGCAACACGTGGGAAAACGGCATTTTGCATTGCTCGTGTGGTTTTACTACCCTCGCTGTCGCTCGGGTGCAAACTCCACACTCGACGCGTAATGTACTATTATATTACGGAAAATATATTACGGTTTTTTCTAACCTTAAAGGGCGGTAGAGCCTTTAAGTCATGTAAAAAATCCAAGCAATTTTGACAGATTTAGAAAACGGGGGAAACACTTAAATAAATGATACAATAATGGGTTGTAAAAGCATAAAGTAAGTGATAGAATGCGAGGAAGCTATGTGCCACACTAATTGACAGTCTATTTTTATTTAATCATATCTTGGTAGAAATAGCTAACTTAATCTTATAAAAAAAAATATATAAGCATTAAAAACTATTTTAAGATAAGTTTCAAGTTTTAAATGTCATAATTCTTTGAATTCACAAATGGATTGCGAGTTATTGTATAATTTTTATTGAAGGGCTTCTTTTCCGGGAAGCGGTGGAAAAATCAATGTATCAGAGCCTGTGAAACTAGGGTAACAGCCAGACCTTGACCTTTTACTCTTCCCTTCCAATTATTGGATTCTGGAAGAATAAATTATAAATCTCTTAAATATAATCTTTAATCTTCAATCAGGATTTATACTTGAAAGATTATTTCTTTAATGTTTACCCCATAAGATAAAATTTGCTGTATCGATAATTCCCATTATAGTTGATATCTTTCATTTTGAGTTTTGATATGTTTAATTTTTGAAAATAATTATGTTTATAATATTGTTAACTTCTTTACTAGAGCATTATTGGATTAAAAGATTAAAATGAACGTTATATATAATGAAAAATTGAAAAATACATAAATATGAAAAAAAAAAAAAAAATACACTTATAATTTATGAAAAGCCGAAGATTAACTGTTTCTACATTGACTTTATACATTTAAACATTTTGCTAAAAAATGTTTTAAAATTTTACTGAAGGTTGATATTTATTGAAGAAATGTATGACAATTTTAAAATCAACATTTTTCTTAATATAGGAGCCACGTGTTTTTTTCGAGAAGTTTCTAAAAAATAATTAACTTCTTAAATGAATTTCAATGGAAAATGATACAAAATAAATATTATAATTGTCTGGCAGTCATTTTTGGGCAGATTTAGATAAAATTTCGTTACTCATATCATAACTCATATCTCATAAAAGTATAGGGTTTTACCTTTAGAGAACGAAATTATGCTTATGTCTCCGAATTCAAAAATTCCAAGACTGAAAACCGTTTCATACATCAAGAAACATTTTTGGTTTCGTATCGGTTTGTCGTTCAACATTTATGCGTAGCATATATCTTAAAAAAAATACGTGTTGTGTCGTGGGACACCCTCCGGTAGGAACGAAGTTCCTTACACTTTTCATTAAATATAAATTATAAAATCACACTGCTTAGAATAGTTGCTCAGTGGCGTAGCTAGACCTTTCGGGGCCCCTTGCCAAAAAAAATTGATGAGCAAAAAAAAAAGAAAAACCTTTTTCGTTCAGGATTGGGGGCCCCTCGACGTTGGTACAAAGGTAGTAATTTCTGGATTTGGGGGCCCCCCGCAATGCGGTCCCGCGCGGGCCCATAGTTACGCCACTGTAGCTAACTACTTATACATAGCGGAGTTAAAAAAGAGACAAAATTAAAACTAACTAACTGTTTGTACTTAGCGGAGTTAAGGCAAAAATTAAAAGAAAAGCTTTATTTTTATCATTAAACCAAGCGTCTTGCAATAAATATGAATTGATTATTGAGAAAAAAGTTAATCATGATGAGTTTATAGTTAAAGAGTATGTTTGTTGTTGGTAGGAAGTAGGACTGTTCTCTACCTACCCGGCCTACTAATTTAAAATATTATAAAATATATCACCTCATTACCTAAAAACTTATTCTTGTATCAGGTTGAAATTTTGTACTTTAGGACGCTGTGTAGGAAGTTTTATTAAAATCGTTACGTTAGAACGTAAGATATCGGTAAAAACGTTGTTTTCTTTATTTTAAAGATTTAGGACCGCCTTAATAAATTTAGCGATCTTTATCACTTCATAGCGGTGTCGGGGTTAGTTTTACTAAAATAAAAATATTTAAATATGTTGATTGAATTTTTTTCCCGTCCTAAAATTCTAATTTACATTTGAAGTTCACGTTTACGCGAGCGTTGAGCGTGAACGCTTGGGCGGATAACGTTGTCCAACGTCCAACTAACTCATTCTGGCCATTGGTAAAATAAACATGTGTACCAAATTTCAACTAACCCGGTCATCTTTTACTCAAGTTTGCATTGCACGTGTGGTTTTACTACCCTCGCTGTCGCTCGGGTGCAAACTCCACACTCGCATGCAAAATGCTACTTTCCACACTCGACGCGTAATGTACTATTATATCTTAAAACATGATCTATCTTTATATCGATTTGTGTATCATATCTGTGAATTATTCTATCTTTGTCCTTTGTCATCTTCATCTACTTACCTGATATTGTACCTTTATAATAATTATTTATATGCCATCCTTTTATACATCATATTCATGAACAAATTTATATTTATTTCCCATAATTTGTAATCTAATATCCTCTCCTCAATAAATACAGTCTGCGCATGCTTTGTAATTTTCTTTTATAATTTTTGTTATTATCACCTGTAGAACTTTAATGTTATTTTTTTGTTTATGTTTGTAACTATAACCCCTAAATAAATATTTACCAGGTAGTTGGAATTATTTTATTTTTATTTCTAGTTTTAGGTAATTTAATGTAGGTAGTAATATTTTATTTGCCACACCTATAATTACAGTGACAATAATATTTTTTTACAGTATTTTTTCCTCGAATATTATTATATAAAACAGTTTAAAATTGTTATCTCCGACAATTGTTATCAGCAGTTTCAAGGTGAGACGTTTTATTACAGGTAGCTAATTTTAATTATTAATAAACAATCATAAAAGTATTTAAATTCTTTTTTATTTCAAATTATATTTATTTCCATTAATAATTTTTCAATATTTTCCGATTATGAAAACCAATCTTGAATAAAATCATCAATGTTTCTGTAAATTATATATTTATCTTAAAATAATTAAAGAAAGAAGTAATTCTAAAAAACAAAAAAAAAAAAAAAATAATAATAAAGAAAAACCACCAGACTCCAACTACTAGACTCATTAATTCCCGAGGCGCAGCCGAGGGAATAACTCTAATTAGCTCCCGAGGCGCAGCCTAGGGAGATAATTATCGCGAGGGGAATAATGGCACTTTACTCACGAGGTACATAAAATATTTTATCTCCAGTAGGAAGAAAATACACATTTGACCCAAGTAAGGTTCAAATATTGCAAAAGTTAGTTTTCTATAACCATTTATCCTTGAATATCATTTTAAAGTTATTCAAGAATTGGATTAACTTAAAAAAGAAATTATTTCAAATTGAAATTAAGTTTTAAATATCTTTAGGAGAAATTATTTTATTACTACGTTTTTATTAGCTTGCTTTCTTGTTTGTTTGTCCAGTGGAAATCTTGCAATCGATTTTTTACTAAATTCCCGAGTAGCTAGACATTTGAAACTTTTAGAATAACTCAGAACACGATGACAATGCATTATTTTAATACTTTTAGCCATATTTCAGCAGAATTTAATTCGTTTTCAGCAAATTTTGTTGCATGGAAAGTTAGTTAAAAAAAAAATCCACAAGTTATTTTATTTGTTTTGACATATCCCATATTTACAATCTTCCTTTTAATGGGTTTCAAATTTTTTATTTATGACAGAAAATTTAAGAACGTAGTATATAACAAGTTATTTTTATCTTGTAATTTATTTAGTTATACTTTTAGTCACTTCTTTTTATACAATAACTAACTTATTTTCTTATCCACATTTATAAATAGTTATTCTAAAATAATAAAATTATAATACTATTTAACAATAGTTATAAGGTTCCATGGCTTATCGTGACTTAGTTAGGTGATAGAAGAACTTACGGCTCTACCACCCTTTGAGGTTAGGAAAAACAGTAAAATTAAAATTTTACTGGTTCTAAGCAAGATATCAAAAATCTAATCACAGGCATCATTCCTAATTTTAATTCTGCACAATTTGAGCCCTATTTCAACTTCCTATGATAAATAGTACAAGCGCCATTTTAATACAACGAGTTTTATCGTTGTATTGAAATGGCGCCTGTACTATTTATCATAGAAAGTTGAAGTAGGGCTCAAATTGTGCAGAATTAAAATTAGGAATGAAGCCTGTGATTAGATTTTTGATATCTTGCTTAGAACCAATAAAATATTCAATTTAATGATTTTTCTAACCTCAAAGAGCGGTAGAGCCTTAAATACCAGCTGTGCATCACAGAATGTGCGTGAGAAACTTTCATTGCCCTCAATAACAAACCAAATCTTTACCATTTTATGTTGCATGCTTCTAAAAACAGTAAAAACTATTCTTTTAGAAATAGAGAAAGAATTGTGGTAGATAGATTAACATAGAATTGTGACCTTTTTATTATTCCTTATTCCAATACCATTAATACTTGATTGCGCCCAAAGAGGGATTAAGATGAACATTTTTTTCCATGCATACACGACAAAGGGGCAACTCTTCTGTCACTATATACTCAACAGTACCTAGTTTGAACATAAATTCTGAAAACTGCTAAATCAAGTTTTGTTGTGTTAAGTTATTATAACTAAAATAAATTTTAATTGCACGAAGTACGTCATTTTTGTACATAAAAGATTTAAGATGGCCGAAACTTAACGGTTTAGTTAATGTGGACTGAATTAAATATTTGTGGTTTTGAAATGGATTGAGATTCAATCAATAAATATAATGATGTGGAGATAATATATTTCTATTTTTCTTTTTGGAATCAAGGAATCACTTCTAGCTACATTGAAGATAGGGTTGCCAGACGTCCCGGTTTTGGACTCAAAGTCCCGGTGTCCCGAAGACACTTTTCGGGACGCCAAAATGTCCCGGTTTTTACTGGAGACGTAATATAATAATAATTTAGGTGCAAGAAAACGCTGATAATTCATGTTATAAAATAATTCATAAGTGCGTAGTTTTAGAAAGCAAAGGTACAATAGTTTTATAGATAAGAAATATTTTATAAATCAAAGATTTTTTTTATATGATACCGATATTGTACTGCATTGAGGATCCATATATTTTATGATAAGTTACAACTTACAGCACGGGCGTCGCCAAGGAACGGAGACCCCCCCCCCTCAATGCTTGAGGTTGGGGCAACAACGAAGAATGATTATCATAGAATGACAGTTTATTATAGATTTTAAATAATATTGCATAATGGCTATTGACTGATCTATTTAATCTACAATGATTAGGTGCACAACTTTTATTGTATTACAATTACTATTTTTTTTTAAATTTTGTATTAAAAGAAAAATGTGTACTTATGTTCATATACTTTTTTGCCAACGAACTACCATAAGTTTACTTTTATGACAAATGACAAAGTATTAAAATCAAATGTCACCTCATAAATGCATAAAAGCCGCTGTTTGAGAGGTCATATTTCAAAATTTTCCGGGGGGGCGCCCCCGGACCCCCCGGAGGGGGGGATGTCCCGGTTTTTACATTCAGAAATATGGCAACCCTAATTGAAGAGTATCTTCTATCCGCTGTATTGTTGTTGTATACATTTCTTTATTCGTTATTCTAAAGCTGCAATTCAATCTTTTTAAAAAATAGTTAAGCTAAGATTGGTGACATTATATAATAATAATCCGTTTACAAAAGCCAGTAGAAGGCCTGTCAAAGAGCTTATACAATTGTTTATATGTTATATACAACTTATAAAGCGTATATACGTTGTGCTTCATCGCTCTTTTAGCCGTATAAACCAATAAACCGTTTACAAAATTAGAGATTGGGCTGAAGATTACTTAAGACATCACCATAAGTTGTCTTCATAATAATAGTCTGCGCCTTTAATATCATATACCTAATTGTAGTTGTGCAGTAAAAGTATCGAAATAAGATCTCTGAAATTTATCAAATAATTAGATCAGCTATAAAACCAAATCATCTAGGTTTTTGGATGTTGGTTTTGAAGCTTGAATGTAAGCAACCTGTACCTTCCACTATTGGCAACCCTTTCTTCTTTCTTCATGACAAATGAAAATATAAGTTTGAGATTTTCCAGAGAAACTTAAGGTGTCTCCTTGGATCTTAAAAAGGGTCACAATGTTTTTTATCGGTAATAATGACAAGATAAATTACATTTTTTCAGGAAATTTTTGCATTTTTTTTTGGGTGAAATTTTGGCGCTAAAACTAAAATATTGGCGGTAAGAAGCACAGTAATTATAAAAAGTCATATATATTTATTTGTAACCTACTATTCTGCAGATTTCATTTGATACTCCACTCGAAAATTAAAAAAATATATATTTTTTTAAGTTTACCATATTTTTGCGAATTGCTTATGCGCATATTTAATTTTTAACTTTTGTATATTTTTCCTGAGGTTGGGCCCAAAAGTTGCGCCAGTGTTTCAAATTTCAGGTCTTTAGCTTAAACGGTTCGGGCTCTATGAACCAAAGAGCGACGGACAGATGGACACATCACCCTCGGCATAGCGGTTTTGAGAAGTTGTAACTGTTTAATGTCTTCTAAGTATAATGCGCGAATTAAACAACAATTTACTGTTCAAAATTGAGTATTCATGTCAATTATAGCTTCACAAGCTCATTGAAGTCTGTATATCCTATAAAAATGTATAATTAGTAATATTTGCAGTCACTTGTTGGATATTAAACGATTATACATGATTACTTTCTGCTTTCTTTCTCTCCTTTAGTAGCTGTTTGCAATTACTATTGGACATTGGACATTGGATATTAAACGATTACATGATTGTTTTCTGCTTTCTTCCTCACCTCTGGTAACTGTGACTGCGATATGAAGCTGGGTTTACCTCAGTAAAGCTTTCGTAGAGACGTTTTATTACTTATGATTTTAAATTCATATTTTACGATTTTGTTAAAATTCATACTACGGAACGATTAAATTTTAATTTAAATCAAATTATAATTATTATTAACTATGGGAAACAGACAGAGAAAAATAGACTCCAGCGCGGGGATTTGAACCACTGGCCTCTATATTTCCAGTATAGCGCTCTAACCAACTAAGCTACTCAGGAGAATGAATTTCTCTGACGTTAATGATACCTTGACCCGAATTTAAAGCTTTCAATTTTTCCACAAGTCTGAGAAGTCAACATTAATGACAAAGAACTCGACCGAGAAATAACGCTTATAATTATAAAGTACCCAATTAGTACCTGTACCTCGTACAATCAATTAGAAATTCATATTTTACGATTTTGGTAGTATTCATACTAAGGAACGATTAAATTTTAATTTAAATCAAATTATAATTATTATTAACAACGGGAAACAGACAGAGAAAAATAGACTCCAGTGCGGGGATTTGAACCACCTATAATTCATGGTTATACCTTATTGTGGGGCCCAGTGGCGGATTAAGGGTTTCATCTAGGGGGTGGCGATCTGACCCTCCAAGGGGTTTCGGGAGTATGGAAAGCCCTAAGGAAAGGGGGGGGGGAGTTCCTAAGGGTCCCCCCCCCGACTGTAGTAAAATATCTTAACCGTAAGTCATAGGTGTCGTTAGCAGTTAATTATTGTATGGTGCATATAGCGGGGGGTCCGGGGTCCTCCCCCGGAAAAATTTGAAAATATGACCTCTCAAAACAGCGCTTAAATGCATTTCTGAGGTAAAATTTGATTTTAATACTTAGTCACAAAAGGGTCATTTTTGGCTCGATTATATGGTGTAGTTTGTTAGAAAACAAGTATGAACATGAACACAAGTACATTTAAAAAAAATTTTAAAAGATTTTGTTAGTATTCATACTACGGAACGATTAAATTTTAATTTAAATCAAATTATAATTATTATTAACTATGGGAAACAGACAGAGAAAAAATAGACTCCAGCGCGGGGATTTGAACCACCGGCCTCTATATAGAGGCCGGTTAAATTATGATTTTAAGTTTGAGATTTGATTTTGAAGTCGATAAATAAAATTGAATAATACTAGCCCATAAAAACGAAATAATTAATTTAAAATTATTAATTAGTAAAATTTAATTAAGTAATTTTTTTAGAATGTTTTAGTATTGGTAGAGAGTCGATATGCCAAGTTACAGCTCGATTGGATGACTGGAAGAGGGTTAACTCGCCCTCCAAAGATTTTATATACCTACCAATTAATTAAATTTATTAATTAAATTTTTATTTTATTTTTATTACTTTTTTTTTTTTTTTTTAATTAATTAATCCATTCATTTTTAAAAAGATAATTAATTAAATTTAAAAATTAATTAATTAAAATGATTTTGTATTGGTAGAGAGTCTATGTGCCAAGTTTCGGCTTGATTGGATAACTGGAAGAGGGTTAATTTAATTTATTAACCTTCCAAAGATTTTGACGGTAGGCCGGCAACCCACCTACCCATACATCCACAAAAGTGAAGTTAATATAAAGGATTTAAAAATTGTATAATTGAAGAAATTTAATTATCAGATTTTATTTCTCAAGCTTATAATAAAAACATCTTGAATAAGTAAATTAACCAACTTTTTTCACAATTAAATTAGACTTATTATGTTAATGACATAATCAATTACTACGTTCACACATCGTTTTAAAGAGTTTCGGATCCAATTCGTTTTCAAAATGATTCGCGTTCCTACAACAAAAAATACAGGTGATCGAAATATTTGTTTTCGATATTTCATAACGGTGACATCCCGAGTAAAACCATCTTTCTTGTTAACTTAAATGTCCCCGAATTTTCACATTTTATTTACAAGTTATTAAAAGTTTTTACAGGTTCTTTATAGTAAACTTTTATTTAAAAACGTTTTTGCAGTTTAACAAAAAGAAACGGAAGCTCACGAAAACAAAGAACTTGAAAAGTGAAAAAAAGAGTAGAATAACCTGATATCTCGATCCCCTCCACGACCTGTTCATACGAGCGTTTTGAATTCGATCCCCCGTTACGATCACGTATTTTTGGTGGAGCGGATCTAACCCGATACGATCCGTCGATCTCCGTTCGTACAGAGTTTTGAACTAGCAGACCGTTTTCAAAACGATGTGTGAACGTAGTAAATATTTGATGTTAACGAATACCCACATATATTTTACAATAAAATATCACATTATTTTTAAATGACTAAAAATTATATATTTTTATTTAAAAGAAAAACTTGTTTTTATAAAAGACACAAAACAGCAATTTAAATACATAATTTACAATGAGAACATTTTATGTTTATTTAATTAACATAAGATAATAAAATAGAATATGTTATTAATCACAAATATTTGTATAAATGCTTCAGATTGATTAAAAAAAAACTTATTTAATAAATTATTCTATTGAGCAAAATAAGTTCAAAGTTGTCAAGTTTTAATTAATATTAGAATAATTAGGTTAACGAGGTAGGAAATTAATTGACAAAATAGATTTTACATCAACAAGCTTGAAGCTGGAGAAATTATCTTAAAAGATTACTAATTTAAAAATAAACAATGATAATATTCTTATATTTAAATTTAGAAATGAAAGAGGCTCAACTTGGAATTAATATGCGATTAAATATTAAGATTTCAAGAGAAGATGTAACAGCAGAGAAAAAAGAAAAAATACCCTTTGATTCGCGGAGTGTATTTTTATTTTTCTACATCTGTCTTTTTTCTTTAATCCTGAATTTATTATTATTTGTACTATCTAGACATAGATTGACTAAATACGAAAAAAATGCAATTGCTAAAAGCAGCAAATATTTATCAAGGGCATATTAAAATGTTTGGTAAATCTGAGATATACGGTGCTGTGGGGGGGGGAAGAGGTTAGAAAAAGGTTGGGTGCAGACTGCAGACCTTACTGGAATGTATATTATTTTGACAAAGGGATATCAACTTCTATGTACATATCATACATATATAATCACTCAAATATATAAATCATACTAGTATAATGTTTTAAAAAATTAGTTATCTTATACAGGGTGGAGCGCGGCAGACGCATGCATTTGAAAATGTAATAAAACACAGAATGTTACAAAATAATTTTTTTTAAATTTTTTCCTGATTTAATAACATGGGAAATTTAAATTTACCTAGATTTAAACAAAGTATCGGATAAATGGTTCCCCTCACACTCCAAACACTGATTAAGCCTTTTTTCGAAGTTGTTGTGCACTCTTTCGAGCATTTCCACAGGAATTTCGGCAATTTTGGCTCGAATGTTGTTCTTGAGGGCTTCCAGGGTTCTGGGACGATCGCTGTGCACCAAGGATTCAAGGTATCCCCACAGAAAAAAATCACAAGGAGCCAAATCAGGCGATCTTGCTGGCCAGTTTAAATCGCCTCTTAAAGAGATGAGACACCCGGGAAATCTGTCTAGCAAAAAGTTTACGCAAACCCTTGCTGTGTGGGCTGTGGCCCTGTCCTGCTGAAACGTGGAACATAAACTTCCCGTCCCCCTCTTTCAAACGACCCTACTCTCAACCGTCTAGGACCAATAGGAAGGGAGCAATCCCCTCTTCAAATCCATACGTCTGCCGCGCTCCACCCTGTATAATATCTATTTGATTTCTATTTGCAGCTCTGTCGATCAAACCAAAATAAATTTACAAAAAAAAAAACTATAACTTTATTTACTTGGGTCTCAAAGTAAATTCTAGATGTAATTAGTTAATTATACTGAACACTTCAATTTACTATTGCATGCTTTATTCAATATATTTAAAACGTCAACTATTTTGATTATCAATTAGAGTATTACTAAATGAATCATAATTTTTACGAACTTTCGGGCCCTAAGAAACTTTTATCTGAACATTATGTTTTAGAGGTTGTTGAATCCAAATCTGAAGTCAAAATTTCTCCAATACGTACAGTTTTCCCGGAAAATGCGCCTAATGTTCGGAAAAATTGTGTTTTTGGGGGTTTTAGACCCAATTTTTCTCCAATTTTTTCTCCAATTTTTCATAGCTGAAAAAGCAAACGATTTTTCATAAGCTTTTATTTAACTTGCAATGTTTGTATATATATGTATGTATGTATGTTGGGGTCAAATCTCAATCGATTGAATTGAAAATTTACATACACGTTTAGTTTGGATGACCATGCATGGTTAGCTAAGTAACGTCCTTCTAAATCCAATATGGCGGACAGCCCAAGATGGCAGACTAGTTATTTTTTAGCACGTCCATCATATGGGTATGGGTATCATATGAAAGGGTTTGGTGAGATGAATGCGAATAAAAGCTTGTATTTACAAATATATTTTTTTTTTTTGGTTAGAGCGCTATACTGGAAATATAGAGGCCGGTGGTTCAAATCCCCGCGCTGGAGTCTATTTTTCTCTGTATGTTTCCCGTAGTTAATAATAATTATAATTAGATTTAAATTAAAATTTAATCGTTCCGTAGTATGAATACTACCAAAATCGTAAAATAGGAGGAAATTTAAAAAAAAAAAAAAAAATCAACTTGTTTAATTTCTTAATTTTCAATTTTCTTAAAAAAGTAAGGTCTGCAGATTTCTTTTTTTTTTTTTTTTTTTTACTTTAGATTCGTGTTCTTCATGGTTTGAAGATATTAAAACGCCCAATATATATATTTTTTTTACAAATTTTGTTTTGGGCGAAAAATTGGGTTGAAAACCCCTAAAAAACACAATTTTTCCAAACTTTAGGCGCATTTTCCGAGAAAACTGTAGGACTTTAGATTCGGATTCAGCACACAAAAATATTTTAGAAAAGGACATTTTCATTCTGAAGCTTTTTTTTGCAGAACAGTTTTATCAATTAAAGTATTACTAAATGAATCTTGATTAATTATTAGTTTCTGTATTATACAATAAAGTAAGGAACTCTTAGTTTTAACATTATAGTAGGAATCGGTTTTTAAAACAAACAAATAGCATTAGAGCTAGACAAAAAGTATACTAAATATAGTTATTATATTTTAATTATCAAATTGAAAATAATTACAGGCGATCTAATCACTTTCACGTCTTACTTTCTCATAAATCAACTAAAGAAGTTCCAATTTGCATTGAATTACTATTAATTATTATCAGCAATTTGTTCTCCGAATTATGTTACTTTTGTTGTAACTTCGCCACTTTATAATAGGTGTAGATACGGACTATATTCATTAATAATTGGGGAAACAATTTACGATCACATTAAAGATTTGATTTCATCGTAAAGTACTAGAACGAATGCGCCACTGATTCCTCTGAGTACGTTGGAAAAGGCTCCTTTGAAGAAGGCTTTAGGTCCTTCTGTCCTGGCAATGACTGACCAGCAGTGCATGGTGTTCTTGTAAGTCATTTCAGATGGGCTACGACCAGACTGCATCATCATCCTTCTTCTGACAGTATCAAACGGGTACGGCACCAGAGCTGAGAGGGTAGTAATACCCTGCAACAATAAAATAATATATTATGGTAAATTGATTTTATCTCCAGTAGGGAAAAAAAAGTTATGATTTTGAATTAGTTTAGAGGGTTAGAGAGTTTATTTGTCGAAACGCATTTGTGAGTTTATGTGTAATAAAAATTGTGGTGACAATATTGTTGTGTAACTTTCTACCAACCTCTCTAGTCATAATTATGAAGTGGTACCACAAAATCTCAGTCAAAACAACTAATTATTAGTTTAGAGGGACTAAAACAAGTCTTTTCATCCCTGAACTAAAAAAGTAGGGAGAAAAAGTAAAAGTAGGGCGAAAAAGTAAAGTAGGGCAAAAAAGTAAAGATTGCAACTTAATTATTTTATAAATAGTAGAAAATGAATGGCTAATGTAATGAAGTTGTTGAAATCAGGTTGGCGGCACTGCGCTTTTTTTGATCATGTTTATCTTTGTTTATAACCTGCATCTAAATAACCTTCTATTTGAGTTTAATTCCAATTCTTATTTGTTTTTAATATTGAATCTCTTATATCTGCTATTAAAAGTGCTAATAATTATTGTTATTTATTAAAATAATAAATAGAACTGTGCAATGGATGGAAATGTGTATTTTCTTCCTACTGGAGATAAAATATTGTATGTACCTCGTGAGTAAAGTGCCATTATTCCCCTCGCGATAATTATCTAATTAATCTAATAATTAATCGAATTAGAGTTATTCCCTCGGCTTCGCCTCGGGATTTAAGGACCGCATGGTTCCTTCGGCTTCGCCACAAGAACCAACTTTTTCGCTCAGGGAATAATGGCTTACTTTACTCCCTAGTTGCATAAATAACTATTATTATTTTTTTTTTTTAAAAAAAAGGATTTAATAATGAATTATTTCACTCTTACAACTAACAATTATCAATTTGATTACGTTAAACATGAGATAAAATTCCATTATTGACCCTGAAAATGTTTTTAGGGTCCGTAGGCAAAACCAAGGACCCTTATATTTTCCTGCGTGTGTCTGTCCGTCCGTCCTGTCGCCTGCTCTCACGGCTACACCTTTCGTCCGATCACTTTGAAATTTGGCATGTATGTGTCTTGTACCTACCCACATATTTTAAAAATATAGCGACTTAAAAAAAATATTTTTCAAAAAAAGTAGGGTAAATAAACTTAAGGGTTAAATTTTTTTTATTTTTTTTCGACACCGTGAGGGGTATCATTTGAAAGGGTACGTCGAGCTGATTACAAAAATATATAATTCTTTGGTTATAACTTCGATAGGGCGAGAGTATAGGCGAGTTTGAAGCGGGTGTGAAACGTGTCCCCCCCTCTATCTCGCTTATGTGAAGTGCAAAAAATCTGAAATAATTCCTGAACATTCTTCGACCAAAAGTAAAGACATCACTTTATGGAAATTTCGAAAAAATATTATTTTATTTTTTATTGACAAAATACTTTTTTTTTTTATAATTATGGTCTTTTCTATGTATTTATATGGTTGTAGTCCGGTTCAGTGGCAAACAAATACTTTATCAGAAGTTTGTTTATGTTTTTTGAGAATATCAGACCCATAGGATAGTTCAAAGAAGCTTTTTAGCATTTTAAAAAACACCATCAATAGGGTACTACTTAAACTATACAGTGTAGCCTACGGACCCTCGCTGTGTGCTGACTAGCACACACTTGACACTTGACCTGTTTATTTAAACCATGATTTGAATTGAAACAATAATCAATAACATATTAAGTAACTTCCTTAATATGAATTTTGATAGAGCTTTGGGCAAATCTTTTTTCTCCCAGCATTCTTATTATAACCTTTAGATTCTGACTTCTGATGCCGACAAGCAATAAAATCCGGAGTTTCAGCGCCCCTCTAAGACCGACGCCCTTGGCAAATACCCAGTCTGCCCTTTGGTAAATCAGGGCCTGATTGTTCTGAGAATCCATTGAGAATAATTGTCCTAATTGCAGAACTGTGTTTGGAATAATTGGGGACTAGATAATATGAGCAATGCTCTTATAATAACAAGGATAGTAATGGGATTGTACACTATAAAAGTTAATCAATGTGAATTTTGATTCTCTAAGTTTTAATTTATATTGTAAATATCATTTATTTTGTTAGATAACTTGTTGGTAGTGGGTGTAAATACAGTCGCATGCGTTAGGTTGTAAAAAATAGTGCTGTTTGTGAATGTAAAGTTTTATATCTTGATTATTCTAGATTTCAGATCATATTTATAGATTTCGAAGAGCGAAAACTTCGATAACATTTTAATAACTTGGACTCCAGTTTTAAACCAAATCTTTTATAGAATATTTCTATTTGTTTACAATATTTTATTTGTGTTTAATGTAGATAATTGTTTTTAAGATAGATAAGAAAAAGAAATAAAGAAATCAAATAAAATAATCAAATATAATTTTGATAAAGAAATTTGTACAATAAAACAGATCAAAGAAGTACACTACAAGCAAAGGAAAGAGCGAGGTACTACCTTAACTCACAGCTGCAACATTAAAAGGTAAGAATGAATAATCTCAAGCCTCCTGATCCAGGGGGCCTTCCAAGTGTAATGTTTGACAACAAATGTCAAAATGAATCAAATTTAAAAAGAAATAAAAGATCAAGGACGACCAATGAAGTGATTCCTACACCCACAGCCCCTAAACCGAATTTGTCATTTCTAATAGTAAAAAGAGCTGACGGAGAGTCTATAAGTAATGTATCACCGTTTCTCTTAGAAAAATTACTTACAACTTCCTGTGGTGCTGTAAAAAATGCAAAAAAACTAAAAGATGGATCACTTCTTATTGAGACATTCTCAACAAAGCAAGGTGAAGCGCTAATAAACAATTTACCTCGAAATATACATTTGCCTCTCGTTGTAGAGCCTCACAAAACTCTTAATAGAGTTCGCGGGGTTATTTCTTGGACAGAGACTGTCCAAGATGGAAATTAGAAAAGAAAATTACAGAAATTAAAATAACCGAAAAAGTATCATATGTAGAAGCTAAGAGAAAAATAATTTCACAACAGATAGAACAATCAAGATCATATGCTAGCATGGTAGAAGCTAAACCGAAAACAACTAAGGAACAAGGGATCCAATGTGATATACCACCACTAGGGTTAACCACCAAAACAATCACGCCATCTCAATCACAAACTGTATCTATCACGCCACCACCTCAATTAACAACCTTATCTGTCACACCTTCACCAGAGCAATCAACCTCCACTACCACTCTAGAAAGACAACCAAAAAATGATCCAAAGAAAGACGAAAAGAAAAACAAATCATTAAAAGCTGCAGAAGAAAAGAAAACAGGATGTGGATTGGAAGAATCGCCAAAAGATTCGCACTCAAAACATCTAAAAGACAGTATTATTAATACACAAGAAGAGAATCGCATGATGTGGGCTAACGACTGGGATTCGACCTTGGAGAATGATGACGACGACAGACAAAGCAATTCTAGTACTGCAACATGCACGGAGTCCAGCACATTATCTCTTGGTTCAGGGTCAAAGGAAAATTCCTGTAAGAGGAGAAAGAGGAAATCAACTAGACGCGGACGCCGCTAGTTGATTTCTTCCTTCCCTACTTTTATTTTATCCTTTAGATTAATTACATAAATATCCCTCTATCTATCTATCTATCTCTATCTATCTTTATCTATCTATTATTTTTTTTATATTATCTTTATAAATAAATAAAATAATGAATAATCAGACGACAAAAATTTGCAGTTGGAACTGTAAAGGAGTTAGATCTAGAAGTACTGACATTAAACTACTACTAAAGGAAGAAAGCTTGCAAGTTTTACTAGCTCAAGAAACTCACTTACCTTCAATAACCTCAATAAGAATTCCTGGCTACAAAATATACCGACTTGATCCAACCAATGGGCGAAAAGGAGGACTTGCAACTATAGTGTCCAACAATTTACCCAGCCGACGAATCCCGATTAACTCTAACCTACAAATTATGGCAATCAGAATTGGGGGGACATATCCAATAACAGTAGGAAACATTTATCTAGAAAGTAACCAAAAATTATATAGATCAGAAATAAAAGAAATTGCGAAACAACTACCAAAACCGTTTATCCTAGCAGGCGACTTTAACGCTCACAGCACACTGTGGGGTTCTTCAAAACTAGATCGTAGAGGCACAATAATCGAGTCGATACTAGACGACCTTAATCTTTTCCTCTACAATGAGGACCAACCAACTTATATAGATGCTCGAACAGGAAAAAAGGACGCCATAGACTTAATGATAACTTCACGTGGCCTATCCCAAATTTCCAAATTCCAGGTATCACATTTTCTGTATGGAAGTGACCATTTCCCACTTTTCGTCACACTATTCCCTAATGGAACCTCCCCAAACAAATCACCCACCCGATGGTTGTTCAAAAATGCCGACTGGGACTTATTTCACAGTAGCCTAATAAAAACACCTGAATTCCAGACTAAAACCCACGTGATGCAATCAGAAGAACTCCTACAATATATTGTGAATGCTGTGTTAGATGCTGCCCACAAGGCTATCCCAAGAACTACCCAAAGAAATAAACGTTTGCCAGTACCCTGGTGGAACGAGGCGTGTAAAGTTGCCCTGAGAGAACGAAGAAGAGCTTTAAAGCGATTCAACGCGAATTCTTCTCAAGAAAACTTAAGGTTATATAAAAAAGCTAGATCAACTTGCAGAGACGTATTCACAGAATCTAAAACAAAATCATGGAGAAATTACATTTCATCAATCAATCAAAACACACCAGTTTCGGAAATTTGGAAAAAAGTAAAATCTATATCAGGAAAACCAAATTCTGACACCATCCCATCACTGAAAATTGCTAACAAAGAAATTACAAATCCCCAAGACGTAGCAGAAACGTTAGCAAATCACTTTGCTGAGGTAAGCTCCAATAAGTCATACCCTCAAGAATTTCAAACAAAAAAGTCGGTCGCAGAAAGCCACAGTGTATTTGATGAAAGCGAAACAGATGAGGAGCAATACAATACAAATTTCACCATTTGGGAACTAGAATCAGCAATAAAATCATTAAATTTAACAGCACCTGGCCCTGATCAAATTCACAACATCATGATTAAAAACCTGCCTCTTAAATTCAAAGGGTATCTCCTAAAACTCTACAATATTCTTTGGACTGAGCGTAAATACCCTGAAGACTGGAGGGACTCAATCCTCATTCCAGTTCCCAAGCCAGGGAAGAATCCGACAGACCCAACATCTTACAGGCCTATAGCTCTTTCTAATACGTTAGGGAAACTTTTAGAAAAAATGGTAAATTCGAGACTAGTTTGGGAACTAGAGTCTAGAAATTTGCTGTCAAAATATCAAAGTGGGTTTAGGAAAAACAGATCTACAATGGACAATCTGGTTCGAATAGCTACTTATATTCAAGACGGTTTTGTACAAGACAAAGAAACAATAGGGATATTTTTCGATTGCGAAAAAGCGTATGATAAGACCTGGAGACACTTAATATTGCTACAACTAAAGAAATATGGATTTAAAGGACATTTACCTATATTTATCAAGAACTTCCTAGCTGAGCGAAGATTCAAAGTAAAAATAGGAAACACCCTTTCGCAACCAAAAGTACAAGAAAATGGAGTCCCACAAGGAGCAGTCTTAAGTGTAACCCTATTTATTCTGGCTGTCAATGAGGTAGAAGAAGTTATACCAGCAGGTGTAGAAAAATGCTTCTTTGTAGATGACATGACGATTTTACTAAGGTCAAAAGATAGAAGACATGCCACCGCTGTTTTACAGACGTGTATAGAAAGAATGGACAATTGGGCTAAAAGAAATGGTCTCAGCTTCTCAACCTCAAAAACACAGTGTATGCTATTCAGTCGCAAAAGAAATAGTAGGAAAAGACCTCAACCAACACAAATTAGACTTTTCTTAAGTGGACATCCAATTCCCTTAGTGACTACAGTGCCCTACCTCGGACTTATATTAGATCAAAAGCTAACTTGGAAAAACCATATAGAGCATATCAGAGCTAGATGTAATAAAAACTTGAATTTACTGCGAATGTTACGTGGACTTAGGTGGGGAGCAGACAGGCAATCACTTCTCTACATTTACCACCAGGTAGTTAGAAGCAAACTGGACTATGGTTGTGCCATTTACGGCTCAGCGAAACAAAGGGTTTTACAAAGGTTAGAGCCAATCCAAAACTCTAGCATACGACTGGCAACTGGAGCGTTTAAAACAAGCCCCGTAGAAAGCCTTCAAGTAGAAGCCAACGAGCAACCCTTAGAATACAGAAGAAATTTACAACTACTCCGCATTGGATACAGGCTCCTTCAATTCCCAAACAATTTGACAAGAAAGAATTTTAAATCTCCAAACTACCTGGAACTTTATGAAACAAAGCCAAGCCTACCACAACCACCTGGAGTGCGTTTTAAAAAACTAGTATCTGTGTACCAAATTGACCAGACACAGCAGATTACACAGTTTAACTTGCCAAATATACCACCATATATTCTGCAAAAACCGTGCGTACACTATCTGTGCAAATCACATTCTAAGTCAGAGACCCAACTGGAGAAGTACTTACAAGAATTCAGGCGCCACAAATCAAAACATCAGGAGGAAAAACATTTTTATACAGATGGATCCAAAAACTCAATAGGAACAGGCTGTGCGTTTGTAGTCAATGATACCTTTAAGCAATTCAAATGTAACAAGCTGAGCTCAATATGTGCAGTGGAGTTAGAGGCAATTTATGAATCAATCAAACACGCAGTCAGGGAGAGAATGGACAGAATTGTGATATACTCAGACTCAAAAAGTGCATTACAAAGTCTAGAAAACCTTCAGTGTCATAACCCCGTGGTATCAAAGATTCTCACTTACATACACCTAACTAATCTCAAGGTAAAGTTCTGCTGGATACCTAGTCACATAGGTATTCCAGGAAATTCCAAAGCAGACCATCTAGCTCAAGCCGCAGTAACAGTGGGAGAACCACTAGAAACTACAGTTACGGCCAAAGATCTCAATGGAAATATTAGAACAGCCTTACAAAGACACTGGCAAAACCAATGGACAAATAGTTTAAATGATAAGTTAAAATATGTAAAGCCGCTAGTATCAGATTGGCAAACAAGTTACAGAAACGTTAGACACGAAGAAATTGTACTTGCAAGACTAAGGATTGGACACACTAGACTGACTCACGGATATTTAATAACAAAACAAGACAGACCCATATGTACCCTCTGTGGCCAGAGACTGACTGTATTCCACATTTTATGTGAATGTCAACAATTAGAACCTCTACGAAATCAAAATTCACTCCCCCAAAATATGCCTGACATTTTAAAAGACGACGAGACGAACATACAAAAGCTACTCCAATATCTACATCAAGCTGGGCTTATGGAAGAAATATAACTTTTTTCAGATTTTTACCCATTACAATACAAATTATAATTAATCACCCTACTACACGCACATCTATAACAACACACACAAAAACTACTTAATACTAGTACATTCATCCGTTCATTAATACCAATATCCATTTATTTTTATGTATTTATATTTATTTGCTCTCTATTTATTTTTATAAATATTTCTAAATATTCTCGGAGGAAAATAACCTCAGCAGTTAAACCTCCAAAAAACAAAAAAAAAACAAACAAACAAACAAGATAGATAATAAGTTATTAAAATTTATTTTTTATAGATAATTATTTATGTTAAATAATTTTATATTATAGTTTAAAGAGTATTTAATCAAATCTAGTTTAATAGAAAAAGTTTATTGATCGAGTTATAATTAATTTGACTTTAATTAAATAAGAAAAACTTTCTAATTTATTTATTAGTTAGTACCTAATTAATATGTATTTTTTATATTTCGAGTCGCCATTTAGGCTTATTTGAAAAACATCAATATAACAGAACTTTTCAAATACTGCAGAAGCCCTTAAATAAAACATTTAACGATTTACGCTATGCAGAGATATCGATGTATGCCGTGACGTACCCTACTAAAAATGTTTCTTTATTATTTATTTTTTTAATTAAATTATTAATAATCTTAGTAGAAATTAATTGAAATTGATATCTTGACTGCATAATATCAAGAAGTACTTGAACCCGACTCTTGATCGTTGCAAATCAGGAAATTTTATGTCCGATCTCAACAGAAAACGCTTTAAAGTGTATTATATAAACATAATATATATGTTTATATATTTATTTATTTTCTGAGAATAATCGTAAAAAGGATTTAATAATGAATTATTTCACTCTCACAACTAATCATTATCAATTTGATTTCGTTCAAAATGAGATAAAATTCCATTTTAATTGACCCTGAAAATGATTTTTAAACCATGATTTGAATTAAAAAAACAAACAAAATCAATAACATATTAAGTAACTTCCTTAACATGAATTTTGATTCTTCAAATATGTAATTTAGTTTTGTAAGTTCACAACCTGACTTCAAGAGATTATATTAGTGTGGGGGATATTCTTCGCGTCTTATCAAGCAACGAAATATCACATTAGTAAAACAATGTGTTATATTGAAATAAAAAACTATTAGGGTTTTCCTAAAAATTCCAGTTACACACCTTGACTTAATGAGCGAATTTTCAAAGAAATCTGCGTATTATAAAAGATACAAACAATAGATTAAAAAAAATAAAATGGTACACGGGGTACGGGGTACAAAAGTCAAAATATTATATACCCTTCAAGATGCATGTCGTTGGAAAGCTCTTTAAGAGTAGGTACAGTAATTGTTATTATGTACACTTTTGCCATTTTTTTTTTCATATAAGACGGGGGTAAAATGGAAAAAATCGTTGTTATGTTATTTTTGACCCTAAAATGGACTCCGAAAATTCTGGCCCACGAACTCATCCTTTCTTTTGATATTATTGACATTTTAAAATTTGTTTGGATTTTTTTTAAGTGCATCCTAGCGTGAGATATCGTCTGAAGTGACACATTCATATTATATACATACATCAAAAAAGTGTTAAATTTCAGAAATCGATTAAGAATGGTCTAAAACGGATTGCCATGGAGAAAATTTTCAAAAATTAGCATTACAAAGCCTTGGCAATAGCTTAATTTTCTTCGAAAATTCGCTAAAAGAAAAAGTTTTTCGCGCAAAATAAATTCTCAATATCTATTTATTGGTTGTCCTCTTTACTTAATGTTGAATTTTCTTCTCTTTTGTGTCAATATAGGGATTTATAATTAAAAATGAAATAAAGTTAACTACCTAGTTATAGTTAACTATATAGTTAAGTAAAATATTATTGTAAAAAGATCTGTATTTCTAATGTTTGTCAATTTATTACAGTTTTGATAATGTTCCAATGTGGAATGAAATATAGCCAAATGAAATGAGGTAGTTAACTTTATTTTATTTTTAATTATAAACCCGTATTGACACAAAAGAGAAGAAAATTAAATTCTCAATTATCTTTACAGATTTTTAAAATTATTAATTAATTAAATGATATATTTAAATCGATATTTATAGGTCGACCTAACCCAACATAATCATTATTATATCCATATGATTTGTTTATTTTAATATCGATACCCATTTAAAATAATTAAAGTGTAATACACAATGAAATTTTTTATACCTAATTTAAGAAACGTTTATTTTCTATTTTAGATCTGATATGTTGTTAAGGTTGTTCTAAAAGGATTTGTTTAATTACTACGTTTTTATTAGCTTGCTTGTTTGTTTGTTTGTTTGTTTGTTTGTTTGTTTGTTTGTCCGGTACAAATCTGGCAATCAATTTCTAACTAACTTCCCGAATAGCTAGACATTTGAAACTTTTAGCATAGCTCAGAACACGATGACAATGCATTATTTTAATACTTTTAGCCATCTTTCAGTAGAATTTAATTAGTTTTCAGCAAATTTTGCTGTGCGGAAAGTTAGTTCGGAAAAAATCCGCAAGTTATTTTATTTGTTTTGCCATATCCAATATTTACGCAATCTTTATTTTGACTGGTCTCAAATTTGTGATAGATAAACATTGAATGACAGCAAAACAGGAAATATCGATTATAATATTCATATTATTTCAAATATATCGATGGCATGCTTTAGATTTGGTGTTGGGGAGATCCGTTGTACAAAGATTTATCCTTTTATAGGTTTAAGACCAGCTCTCTGGATAGTTTACATTTATGTGAAGTAAATAAATTCGGAACTATTTTTTTTTTTCACTAACATTATATATTATATAACAATAACAATTATATTATCAACATTACATACGATTCAACAGAAAATTTAAAAACGTAGTATATAAAAAGTTCTTTTTATCTTGAATTATTTTATTTAAAAAAATGCATGGTGCACCTGTTCATGCAAGGTCGACTTTCCGTAGAAAGATGTCTCAGTGGCAGTTGATCTGTTGTACCTCCTCTGTCGATAAGTCAGTTAAGTTTTTGTTTTCTTAATTCTACGTGTGATATAAATAAAGTTAGTTATTTCATTCTGCTATAATGTCCAATTGTTAATTTTTATAAATGTTCCTAATTACTATAAGTTCCACGCTTTTTAAAAATTTAAAAATTTAAAAAATTCAAAATTCAATGTACATTGTGGTGTGGTAAAGAGTTTTAATGTTATAAAATTGTATAGGTTGGATTTTTTTTTTTTTATTGGAGCCTTAAACGTGCTTACGAAGAGTAAAAAATTAAAAGATATAGGGTAAGATGTATATAAGGAAAAATATAGCTTATTAAGTTTTTTTAGTTTTTTTTTTTTTTATTGGAGCCTTAAACGTGATCAAGAAGAGTAAAAAAGTAAAAGATATAAGAAAAATATATCTTATTAAGAAGTTACTTGGTAAGTCAAGTATTTTTTGTTAATTTTTGCTTAAAATGTCTTACTACTTCAAAATATTAAACAATTAACAGAATAATGGTATTTAATAAAAATATGATTAGTAAAAAAAATAAAAAAATAAAATAATTTAAAAAGATAGAAAAAAAAGTTAAAATCAATTGTATAATTATTTAAATGAAAAGATGTTATTTTAGTTATAAACAATAATATAAAATTAATCTTAATCGATCTAAATGCCAAAATATTAGAGTTTCGTTTCACAAAATCTAGCATTGTTTCCTTGATATAAAAAACCTAATTCTATTTTTGTTATAATAATTTTTTATTAAACATTTTCCAACACAGTTTTATTACCTTATTAATCAGTCAAAAAAAAAAAGAAGTTTAATTTTTTCCAAGTGTAATACAATGTTTAACTGATACTAAGTCATAAAACAGTACATTTGTACGATTTTTTGAATACCAACTCTTCGCTGGGCTATACAATTAAAAATCAGAAAGGTAAAACTGTTATGGGGTTTATTACGAGCAAGTTAATTTTTAGCAACTAATTTTTTAAAACAGTAATTTAACCACACAACCGTAAATTAATGTATTTTAACTTTAAATGTCTGTATTTTTAATGCAATTTAAACGAAATAAGAAATAATGTTAAATAATCACAAGATATCTACATGCACCGACTAGTCCGCACATTTAAAGGATATCTATGTTTTCTAGCTCAGTTACCGCTGCAACTGTACCGTCTTCGCACCGGTTTCAAAACTGCGCACTTTTCCTACCTACATGCAACGTTTTATCTGCAACGTGTTGAACTGTGCAGACAAAAGGTTGTGCAAAACGTAGAACGTAGCGTCTGGACCGGCCTTAATTCAAGAAAAAAAGTATTCGATGTTTCTTGTTTCGCTTCAGACTTGTTTGCTTTTTTGTAATAAACATTAACTGCTCTGTATTAAATATTACCTTTTGTCTCTACTTTTTTACAATAAAATAATTAATTTTATCTCCAGTAGGGGAAAAAAGTTATGATTTTGAATTAGTTTAGAGGGACTAAAACAGGTATTTTCATCCCTGAACTCAAAAAGTAGGGAGAAAAAGTAAAAGTAGGGCGAAAAAGTAAAGTAGGGCAAAAAAGTAAAGATTGCAACTTAATTATTTTATAAATAGTAGAAAATGTATGGCTAATGTAATTAGCGTTTAATTAAGTAGAGTTTAATTCCAATTCTTATTTGTTTTTAATATTGAATCTTTATATCTGCTATTAAAAGTGCTAATAATTATTGTTATTTATTAAAATATTAAATAAAAACTGTGCAATGGACGAAAATGTGTATCTTTTTTCTACTGGAGATAAAATATTGTATGTACCTCGTGAGTAAACTGCCATTATTCCCCTCGCGATAATTATCTCCCTCGGCTGCGCCTCGGGAGCTAATTAGAGTTATTCCCTCGGCTGCGCCTCGGGAATTAAAGATTCTAATTCCCTCGGCTTCGCCTCGGGATTTAGGGACCATGGTTCCTTCGGCTTCGCCTCAAGAACCAACTTTTTCGCTCAGGGAATAATGGCTTACTTTACTCCCTAGGTGCATAAATAGCTATTGCGCTGAGTTTATTTCACCATAAATAAAGCATTAAGTTATTTTATCATTGTAAATAATAAGGGAAAGCATTATATACAACTTCAATAAATACATAATCAGATGTTTTAAAACCACATGTTTTTAAAATACATCATTAGTGATACAGAAGTACGTAAAAAAGGCTTAACACTAACATCTTTAAACATAGACCACGCTGAGAATGAGAATTGTATCGTTAAATGTGAGAAGTCCTAATTTCATTAGGTCATTTCCTATCATTGCTGATAATAAAAGGGTTTATAAATAAATAGAAAGTAAAATCTAAACAAAGAACTTCGACCATTTTGTTTAAAAAATTGTATTTATTAATATTTTATTAACATATTAAAAATAATAATCTTTTGTTCGGAAAATATATGGAGTTTTAGAATAATCTAACATGATTTATACAGATTATAGTTACGTAATTAAACAAAATTCCCCCTTTTAAGTCTATAAAGGAATACAATGTATCTATATGTCTATATGTAGATCTAAGTGAGTTGACATAGTCAAAATAGCGTTAAAAAATCGATTAATTTATCTACCATTATAGAGAGAGTTAGCTATTTCTTAAGCAAGTTAATGCCGTTTCTCAACCCGTTTAGCAATCTAATTATATCGAATAGACGAGTGCAAGGTGATTTATAGAGTTATTATGGTTGAGCCTCCCTCCTATTTACGTCAAATTTGCTTACACACGTAAGAAAGCGAGAAGGCATTGCTTTATACATCTGGCAGTACGCCATCTTTATTAACCAAGGGGGAGATGTAGTCATCTGTATGAGACGTCAAATTTTATCACTGTAATTTAAATTCTTGGTTTATTTCTGATGGATTAATTAGAATCATATTGACACACTTTTAAACGCATGTGGTGAAAGACGTGGGTAGAGAATGTCACTGTCACATCTTGACGTATATACGCGTTACTTCCGTTCAGAGAGGGATTATTTTTTAAGTGAAACTTCTTTGGCGGTGGTAGAGTGAATTTTTTCATATAGTGAAATCGTGTAACGAAGTTTGCGATTCGAGACTCGTCCAAGTGTAACATTTTTACAGATTATTTTTATCAATTTAAAGACCAGCAAATCAAAACAAACACTTATTTTTATTGGAATAAATGTGGTTGCCTTAGCGTAGCAATATATATTTTTTTTTTTCAATTAATTTTTTCAATTAAATTTCCCATTTTCCGTAACCATTCCCACACATTTTTTTTTTTTTTTTTTTTTACTCACTGTAAGAGTAGAACTTCTAATTAGAAAAAAAATACGGACAAGTATGTACTAAAAAGTCTTCCAATTTTTGAAGAGCATAGTAACTTCAAGTCCCATCGCTGGCTATCTATTGGTCATAGATGTATAAATAGTTATTTATGCACCTAGGGAGTAAAGTAAGCCACTATTCCCTGAGCAAATAAGTTGGTTCTTGAGGTGAAGCCGAAGGAACCAGGTCCCTAAATCCCGAGGCGAATATAATAATTTTAATATAAAACAAATAACTGCTTTTATATTTGTAGAAAACAAGGTATTAGTCCAGGAGATAGCGTACAAAAAAATGTCTGACTAACATCCAGCTAAAATTATGTATACAAGTTAATCTTTTGGTGCCTTTTAAGAGTACGTGGTCGGCTAGGTTCTTCTGCGGGACATAGCTTGGAAATAGGGGTTTGAAAAAAACAAACCGGTGGAGAGCGGGGATGTCTTACCAATTATGATGGACAATGTGATTTTCATGATCCTGAGTACAGAATTTGTTAGTAAACCGAAAATCAAGTTGATGTTAGTTTTGTCACTTAATAGGAGATCACTTTGATTTATAGAGTAATATTTGAAAAACTAACCTATCCAAGTGACAAACTAACATCAAATTGATTTTTGGTTTACTAACAAATTGTTTACTCAGGATTATAAAAATAGCATTGTGCACCAAAATGGGCGGAACATCTCTTTTTACTACGTTTTTATTAGCTTGCTTTCTTGTTTGTTTGTTTGTTTGTCCGGTACAAATCTGGCAATCGATTTCTTACTATCTTCCCGAATAGCTAGACATTTGAAACTTTTAGCATAGCTCAGGACACGATGACAATGCATTATTTTAATACTTTTAGCTATCTTTCAGCAAAATTTAATTGGTTTTCAGCAAATTTTGCTGTATGGAAAGTTAGTTCGGAAAAACGCCGCCAGTTATTTTATTTGTTTTGCCGTATCCCATATTTACAATCTTCATTTTGACGGGTTTCAAATTTGTGATTTTAACATAGGTTTTACATAAGAGATAAACATTGAATGACAGCAAAACAGTAAATACATCGATTATATTATTTATCGATTATATTATTTCAAATATATCGATGGCACGGTTTAGATTCGGTGTTGGGGAGATCCGTTGTACAAAGATTTGTCCTTTTACAGGTTTAAGATCAGCTCTCTAGATGGTTGTTATTTATGTGAAGTAAATAAATTAGAAACTATTTTTTTTTTCACTAACATTATATATTATACAACAATAACAATTATATTATCAACATTACATACGATTCAACAGAAAATTTAAACACGTAGTACATAAAAAGTTCTTTTTATCTTGAAATTATTAAATGCCTATTGCCAAGCTATGTCCCGCAGACGAACTTAGCCGACCATATATTCTTAAAAGGCACAAAAAGATGAACTTATAAACAAAATTCTAGCTTGATGTTAGTCAGATACTTTTTTGCATGCTATCTTCTGGACTATATAGGCTGTAGGTAGTTAAAGTTAAAGTGACCTTAAATTTGTAGTTTTGTTAATTAAAAAGCATACATTATGATATTTTGGAGAAAAGAAAATACTGACCTGGGCGAAAGCCCACGTAACGAAGATAGATACTTGTTGTTTATCAAGGTACAATGCTTTGACAGTGTCGTACAATCCAAAGTAAATAGACCTGTAGATGAACACTCCCTGGACTGAGACCAGGAAACCCCTGTATAAACCTGCCAGTCCATCGGTTCTAAATACTTTCACAAAGCAATCCGTCAGTCCTTTGAATTCTCTATTACCTGATGATCTAGCTACATCCGCAGCTAGTCTGCAACACAAAACAAACATATACCAGTAGAGCATCGGAGTGGTTCGGATAATCGAAATTCACTAGAAATTTAAAATGGATGATGCAAAAGTAATCAACCACGTTTATGCAAAAAGCATATTTGTTTTATTTATCTAGTACATAATGAAAAAATCGGTCCGAGTGTCCGAGACAACTCAGACAAACTTTCTCATATACGAGTTTATCATTACTTAGCCCAGTGTTTCCATTTATTAGTTTTCAAATGTACATTTAAATATTATTAAACATTTCATCAGAATTTATCATAAAAATAACTTTTCCTGGGCGGGGTATCGAACCCGGGCTCTCTCCGTCAAAGTTTTAAGCTTTTTTCTCAGGAACTAGATTTTTCCCGGGAAAACGGCTTATATCGTTGGATTTGTATTCAAATGGACTACATTTTAAATTTATTTTTATCAAAATCGTCGGAACCGTTTTCTGATTTTTTAGGGGTAGTGCCCCCAAATTTGGAGCTAAAATTCATTTTGCAATTTCATTTCGGGGTATGATTTTTCTGAACATGTACGCTAAATTTCGTCAAAATCGGCCCAGTCGTTTAGGTTCCAGCCGTCTGCACAGACAGACGACAGACCGAAATTTTTTAAAAACCACGTTTTTGGACTCAAGGGACCTCAAAACGTGTAAATCCATAAAAAGCTCACAATCGAATTTTCGTGTCATCACAATACGTTAATACTTTCTCTTTATATGAGAAAGTAAACTCAGGTATCTAGCTAAAGTTTGATGAACTCAGGTCACTGCAGGTCCAGTCTCTCTGGGGTAAAGAGATAAATCTTTTAGGTCTGACTTAAAATACAAAATATATAAATATTCATAAATTTTTGTGACTAATTCAGACGAATAAAGCTTCAAATGTAATTATCAGGTCAGGTGTGAGCTCGTCAGCACACAGCGAGGGTCCGCAGGCAACACTGTATTGTTTAAGTAGTACCTATTGATATAGCTTTTTAAAATACTAAAAAGGCTACTTTGAACTATCCTATGCCTATGAGTCTGATATGCTCAGAACACATAAACAAACTTTTTGCCATTGAACCGGACTATAAACGTATAAATACATCCAAAAGAGCATGATAAAAAAAAACAAATGTGTGAGGTGGGTAGGTACTATACACATATACAGGGTGGTCCAAAAGTCCCCCCCCCCCCTCTTAACTTTTGAACGGTTTGAGATAAATTAATGAAACTTAGGGGTTCTCTACCATGCAAAGGGAAGTTTGTTTTCATGCAATCACCCACTATAGGGGCAACCACCCACTTTGCCCCCAGGCCACCCAACTTCAGAATTTCAAATTGGAATGTATATTTTTGATAGCATATTTGGATTCTACAGTGAAAAATAATAAACTTTTACTTGAAACTATTTTTACTATCTCCAATATTTTTCCCCCCACAGGGGGGCAAAGATTGCTTGTAAAATCTAAACGGTTAGAGATAAATTAATGAAACTTAGGGGATCTTTACTATGTAAAGGGAAGTTTGATTTCATGCAATCGCGCAGTAGGGGCAACCTCCCATTTTGCCCCCAGACCACCTAACTTCAAAATTTTAACCTGGAATGTATATTTTTGATAGCAGATTTAGATTCTACGGTAAAAGATAAAAATATTTACTTCAAACATTTTTTTATATCTCCAATATTGGCAAAGGTATAAAAATGGTAGATTTCAGCGCCTGGGGGCAAAATGGTGGTTGCCCCTAGTACACGAGTGGATGATTACACACTTCCCTTTACATGGTACAGATCCCCAAAGTTCTATTACTTTATTTCAAACCGTTTAGATTTTATAACGATCTAAGTGTTATTTTTTTACTATTTCGGAAGGGTTATTTCGCTATCTTTACCCCCCTGTAGGGGGAAAAATATTGGAGATAGAAAAAATAGTTTCAAGTAAAAAATTATTATTTTTCACTGTAGAATCCAAATATGCTATCAAAACTATACATTCCAATTTGAAATTCTGAAGTTGGGTGGCCTGGGGGCAAAGTGGGTGGTTGCCCCTAGTGGGTGATTGCATGAAAACAAACTTCCCTTTGCATGGTAGAGATCCCCCAAGTTTCATTAATTTATCCCAAACCGTTCAAAAGTTAAGAGGGGGGGGGGGGAGACTTTTGGACCACCCTGTATATGCCAAATTTCAAAGTGATCAGACGAAAGGTGTCACTGTGAGAGCAGGCGACAGACAGGCAGACACATGCAAGAAAATATAAGGGTTCTTGGCTTTGCGTACAGACCCGAAAAATTGACTTGTTCAGTGTCAAAACTGTATATTTACTAAATAACTGTGTTAATTTAAAATAGCCTTTGTTTATTAAAATGTTTAGTATTAAGATTTATATACTCTGAGTAATTTTTAAACTAAAACGGTTCTAGTCTTCCGTCTTCCGGTACTTTGTTATTTTAAATTAGTTTTTTAAAACATTACATATTTTTATAAGTACAAACATAACATTACATATTATTTTTAAATAAGTTTTCAATTTACCCTGAAACTTATATTGTGTCCTTGAATAAGAAATTACATTAATTATGTTTATGTATCTTTCTGCAAGATAATAATATGTACAAGTAGCAAGACAATAGTACATTACGCGTCGAGTGCGGAAAGTAGCATTTTGCATGCGAGTGTGGAGTTTGCACCCGAGCGACAGCGAGGGTAGTAAAACCACACGAGCAATGCAAAATGCCGTTTTCGCACGAGTTGCGTACCGTACTTTATCTACGATTGTTAGATTTAAATAATAAATACAGAAACAAACTTGCTGCATGTAAGTTCGTATCTCTTCTCTTGATAAAGATGGAATTAATCTTGAGTTGTATTTTTTGCCGAATTAATTATATCTTGAGGAAGATTATTATTCTCTCCATTTTCGTCAAAGCCTCTTGATTCATTCATTGTTTTTCACTAAAAACTCGATATAAACAGTTACTTTAATAAAAGAATAGCAAATTAGTTTTGTTAAATGTAAACAAACTCGCTAATCGTGCGTAAAGCTGAAGAATTCCTCTTCTTTACCGCGCTAGCGTGGTAAAGAAGTGGAATTCTTCAGAACCATGAGACGTGTATGCGCAATGAATACAAGTACGTAAATAATCACTTTCTACGCATCTAAACAGAGATATAATGTTTATATTTCGTATCAATCGTAGATAAATAAAGTTAACACCTTGCTGTGAATACGTAAGACAGCGTAATACTAAACGCATTATTTTGTTATGAGGTTTAGTTTCAAGTTTGCAGACTAAACACAATATTACTAGATCAAGTTGCTACAGTATTAATTTACTTCAGATGCCAAAAGCAGTTAAATTCTAAATAGAGAGAAGGGATGCACCAAAACACGAGTGAAACTCTTTTATATTCGATTTCTTGACCTTGTTTGTCTAGGGTTTTGTCTTAGGTACAAAATAATTACATACAAACAAAAAATAATTCCCCTGCTTTAAAATGGTTTTTACAAACAATATAATAGTCTATTTCTATTTTATTCCTTTTAACTTCTGAAATTACTCCAAGTTAATCAACTTCTGCGCGTACTTGCGCACACGAACATTTTTTGATTGTTTGTTTATCTACGATTGATGCGAAGTATAAACATTTCATCTCTGTTTAGATGCGTAGAAAGTGATTCTTTTTGTAGTTATATTCATTGCACATGCGCGTTTAATAATTCTTCTTTATTTTCGCACTAGTGCAGAAATAAAGAAGGATTCTTCTTTCTTCACCTTATCGCACGATTAGCGGGTTTGTTTACATTTAACAAAACTAATATGCTGTTTGTTTAATTAAAGTAACTGTTTTTATCAAGTTTTTAATGAAAAACAATAAGTGATTTAAGTGATTGTGACAAAAATGAGGATTTTCTGTATTTATTATTAAAATCCAACAATCGCAGATAAAGTACACAACTCGTGCGAAAACTACATTTTGCTTTGCTCGTGTGGTTTTACTACCCTCGCTGTCGCTCGGGTGCAAACTTCACTCTCGCATGCAAAATGCTACTTTCCGCACTAGATGCGTAATGTACTATTCTCTTGTTATAGAATTTTTTTTTAAAGAGATACATATTCTTTCTTTTTGAATTACTATTTCAACTATAAGTGTTTAGGAGATGGCTCACTCGTCAATTTTAGTACTTTATGTTTCTTGATGTTTATGAAAAGTTATCTTTTTTTTTTTATGTAAAACTTATAAACTATAAAATAACATAATTATGTTAGTCGCAGATATACCTTGTGCGGATAAAGTCAAGTGGGTAGACAACGAGAAGAGAAGTGGCCCCAGCTGCGCCTCCTGACGTACAGTTCCCTGCTAGATACCTCCAGAACTGAGTGTTACGATCTACTCCAGCTATGAAAATCTGTTTATATTTATCTTTAAGGGCGAAGTTGAGTGCTTGAGTTGGAAAATATCTAAGAACATTAGCTAAGTTTCCTCTCCAGTAAGCTAGCACACCTTGTTCTTGTTTAATTCGAACTAAACAATCTACCAATCCTGTAAAAACAAATAATTCGTACTTATATTAACAGAAGAATTGCTGTTTCTTTAAGAATAATGTAAAACAACAAAACAGTTTGTTGTTGAGTGATTTTCGCCAACAATAGGAAAAATTGGTTGTGCGTGAAGTCTCAACGAAAAAAGGGTTTTGTTGGTATTGTGAACATGAAATTAGTATAAAGAGGGGGAAAGGACGCCAAATTTTGATGTTTTTGTGGCAAAATGGCATGAAAAATTAAACACTTTCCACAAGTGTTATATATTTTATTACTACGTTTTTATTAGCTTGCTTTCTTGTTTGTTTGTTTGTCCAGTACAAATCTTGCAATCGATGTTTAACTAACTTCCCGAGTAGCTAGACATTTGAAACTGATTGAACATTGAAACACGATGACAATGCAATATTTTAATAATTTTAGCCATCTTTCAGCAGAATTTAATTCGTTCTCAGCAAATTTTGCTGTATGGAAAGTTAGTTCGGAAAAAATCCGCATGTTATTTTATTTGTTTTGACATGTCACATATTTACAATCTTCATTTTGACGGATTTCAAATTTGTGATTTTTTATTATAGAGATAAACATTGAATGACAGCGAAAAAGGAAAAGTAAACAAAGAAATGAATTAATTGACGTGTAACAACCAGGTTTGTTTACACTTGTGTCCTAGGTATCGGTTTAATTTTTCTGCATCTGTACTTCTTTACTTGTACGGATTTTTATTTTTCTTATCTTACTGTCCCTACACGGAGGCATATCAATGGCACGGTTTAGATTCTGTGTTGGCGAGATCCGTTGTACAAAGATTTGTCCTTTTATAGGTTTAAGATCAGCTCTCTAGATGGTTGTCATTATTCATTATTCTGTGAAGTAAATAAATTCGGAACTATGTATTTTTTTTTCACCAACATTATATTATAACAATGACAATTGTATTATCGACATTACAATTACATATGATTCAACAGAAAATTTAAAAACGTAGTATATAAAAAGTTATTTTTATTGTAATCTACTCTTCAATACCTTTCACTTGATACCTCCCTCATTTTTTTTCCGTAACAAGAATTATCCGCCATTTTGGATTCCCAGTTAATCCGATCAAGTAGCTATTCTTATTTTTTCTATGGAGACCGCACATTTTGCATATTTGTTTATATTTTTAGTAACAGCAGAAATATAGTTTTAGGGTGGGGGACACGTAAAATGTTGATGTTTTTTGACAAAATGGCACGGAAAATTAAAATCTTTCCACAAGTGTTATATATTTTTGTAATCTTGTAAAAAGCATATCAAATATAAAAGATTTTTACTCCAGTTTGGGAACCTAACCAAATCCTAGAGAAATAGATTTAAAAACTGAACACTTCAAATATATTTAGACAACTTAACTTGGTTCATAAAAATTTAATCATTTCACATATTTATATATGTGTAACATATATTAATAATATTAGTGTAACATTATTATTTTATAACATAATAAGAATGGGAGTGAACATTTTCTTATTTAACTGAACATATTTTGGTTAACATAGTAAGTTAAAATGAAATATAAATCAGCTTGTAGGTCAGATATTGCGAGTCGCCAGGGTAATACAATCAATAGAAGTCTTTACTGAAATACAGTTATATTCAGATACCCTTCAAAACTCAATTCAGACATTATACTTCTACTCTGTGGAAATAAATGAAGTTTTGACGACATACGAATTACTCGTAACTGATAATTGGTATACATATATACATGCCACCAGTGAAATATTAGTTTCATTTTAAATAATTACAAGATAAAAAGAACTTTTTATATACTACGTTTTTAAATTTTTTGTTGAATCATATGTAATGTTGATACTATAATTGTCATTGTTATATATAATGTTAGTGAAAAAAAAAAAAAAAAAAATACATAGTTCCGAATTTATTTACTTCGCATAATAATGACAACCATTTAGAGAGCTGATCTTAAACCTATAAAAGGACAAATCTTTGTACAACGGATCTCACCAACACCGAATCTAAACCGTGCCATTGATATGTCCCTTTGTAGGGAAAGTAAGAGAAGAAAAATGTGTACAAGTAAAGAAGTAAAGATCCAGAAAAATTAAACCTATACCTAGGACACAAGTGTAAAATAACCTGGGTGTCACAAGTCAATTAATTTATTTCTTTGTTTACTTTTCGCTGTCATTCAATGTTTACCTCTTAATAAAAAATCACATATTTGAAACCCATCAAAATGAAGATTGTAAATACTACGTGATATGTCAAAACAAATAAAAGAACTTGCGGATTTTTTTCCGAACTAACTTTCCATACAGCAAAATTTGCTGAAAACCAATAAAATTCTGCTGAAAGATAGCTAAAAGTATAAACTAATGCATTGTCATCGTGTTCTGAGCTATTCTAAAAGTTTCAAATGTCTAGCTACTCGGGAAGTTAGTTAAAAATCGATTGCAAGATTTGTACTGGACAAACAAACAAGAAAGCAAGCTAATAAAAACGTAGTAAAATGAATGTATACATTCATAGTAAGGAATAAGCTTTTTCACACCGTTTAAGGTCGAATCACACCGTTCTGTCATTTCCGTGATGTATCAGTCAAAACAAATTTTCTTTTTTACTACGTTTTTATTAGCTTGCTTTCTTGTTTGTTTGTTTGTTTGTCCAGTACAAATCTTGCAATCGATTTTTAACTAGCTTCCCGAGTAGCTAGACATTTGAAACTTTTAGAATAGCTCAGAACACGATGACAATGCATTATTTTAATACTTTTATCCATCTTTCAGCAAAATTTAATTCGTTTTCAGCAAATTTAGCTATATGGAAAGTTAGTTCGGAAAAAATCCGCAAGTTATTTTATTTGTTTTGGTATATTTATAATCTTCATTTTAACATGTTTCAAATTTATGATTTATGACAGAAAATTTAAAAACGTAGTATATAAAAAGTTCTTTTTATCTTTGCAATTTTTTGGAACTGAAATGGCACTGAGCTGGCGCCTATCCGAATCAGGCCCGTTTCACATTTCTCTTCAACGATATTTTTTTTTTGCTAGACGAGTTTTCCGTACTTGAAAAAACTGCTAAACGTTCTTTGGATGTTATGGCTTTTCTCCAGTGAGTATCTTGTTTTTAAAATTAATTTATAATTTACTATGCAGTAAATTAAAACAGTTTTCGGTCATTCTGAAATACTAAAAATACTTGGTTTCATCATCGATCAATTCTTTAAATAACGTTATAAAATCTTCTTTTTCGTCATGCATCGTGAACCCATTTTCTTTTCCTCTTTTGCTTTAGTGCCTCTTCTTCGTCCAAAATTAATGCTGTGACAGCCAATTCTCTCTCCGAAAACTCCATCACAGAAATATATATATTTATTCAGAAAAAACGACTGCTGAAAAAAAAATGACGGAACGGCGACGGTTAGGTGTAAATAGAGCCTCAATTTTCAACGGTCATAAAACGGTTCGGATTCGGAACGATGACGGAACTGTGCCGTGACCGATGACCGATGAGTGTGAATAGAACTTTAGTAAATATAATATGCGTTATGCGTGCATGAACAACAAATTAAATCAGAGTAAAGTAAAACATCTAATATAATTTATATTATCATGTAGTTAATGTCAAATTATATTTTTATTACAATTTAATTTGTTTCTTTTATGTCTTCCCCCCCCCTTTTTATTGTGTCAGTTCAGATGTGCTCATATTTAGATTAGAACAAGACAAACTTTTTTATTTGCTGTTATAAATCGTTAAAATTTATTGACCAAGGAAAAACATAAACAAACTATTAAATAAATCACTTAAACTATCATTTGGTAGATAAATCAATCTAAATTACACGTATATTACTTGAAGTGAATACACTACCAACTACAATAAACTATCTACCATTTGAACACTTTTATTGGTGAAAAGATTTTATGTTTATAGCTTTTAATTTTTTTATTCATTCATAAAAAACAACTACAATGAATATGATGAATTTAACTGCGTGGTGTGGTGTAATTATATTCGTTAATTAATTTGATTTAAATTCCCAGGATGTATTCAACTATACAGGGTTGTCCAAAAGTCTCCCCTCCCCCTCTTAACATTTGAATGGTTTGAGATAAATTAATGAAACTAAGGGGATCCGTACCATATAAAGGGAAGTTTGTTTTCATGCAATCGCGCACTTGGGCAACCAAACTACTTTGGCCCCAGGCCACCCAACTTTAAAATTTCAAATTGGAGTGTATATTTTTGATATCATATTTGGATTCTACTGTGAAAAACAATAAATTTCTACTTAAAACTTTCTTTTCTACCTCCAATATTTTTCCCCCTGTAGGGGGTCAAAAATAGTAAATAACCTTTCTAAAATAGTAAAAAAAAACACTTATATCGTTATAAAATTTAAACGGTTTGAAATAAATAAGGGAAACTGTACAATATAAAGGGAAGTGTGTATTCATCCACTCGCGTACTAGGGGCAACCACCATTCTGCCCCCAGGCGCTGAAATCTACTATTTTGATACCTTTGCCGGTTGCTCCCCTATAGGGGGCAAAATATTGGAGATAGATGAAAATGTTTTAAGTAAAATATGTTATTATTTAAATTTTTAATTTAAGCCATAGAATCCAAACCTGCTATCAAAAATTATACACTCGAGTTTGAAATTTTGAAATTAGGTGGACTGGGGGCAAAATGGGTAGTTGCCCCTACTGCGCGATTGCATGAAAACAAACTTCCCTTTACATGGTACGGATCCCCCAAGTAGGTTAGGCTAGTGTTCATAACATGAATTGATAGGTCTTTCTTGATAGGTTAGTGTTCGTAACATGAATTGTTAGGTCTTTCTTGATAGGCTAGTGTTCGTAACATGAATTGTTAGGTCTTTCTTGATAGGCTAGTGTTCGTAACATGAATTGTTAGGTCTTTCTTGATAGGCTAGTGTTCGTAACATGAATTGTTAGGTCTTTCTTGATAGGCTAGTGTTCGTAACATGAATTGTTAGGTCTTTCTTGATAGGCTAGTGTTCATAACATGAATTGTTAGTTCTTTCCTGATAGGCTAGTGTTCTTAACATGAATTGTTAGGTCTTTCTTGATAGGCTAGTGTTCGTAACATGAATTGTTAGGTCTTTCTTTATAGGCTAGTGTCATAACATGAATTGTTAGGTCTTTCTTGATAGGCTAGTGTTTGTAACATGAATAAACCCTTTCAAGGAACTAATACTACAACTAGAGGTCGACCAAGAAGTCATGGAAATGTGAGGAGTGCGCTAGTGTCGTCATGCACAGTCAGTTTTTGATATAATAGACCACGGTCAAAAAACACAGTGTTGTTCTTTTGTTATTAATAATTTTATTTTTGATAACTTCTATATTTTTTTAATATTTTATACAACAGGCAACACTGTAACTGATAAGAAATCACTAATAATTTACGATAATATCTTTATATTATTATTCATAATAATATTCTTTCAATTTAAATCGATTTTCTTCTTTTATAATCTATTATTTCTTCCTCTCTATTTCTGAGTTATTTGGATTTAGGACAGGTGTGACTATAATTCTTAGTGTATAAAAACAAACAAAACAGGAAACCTAACAGATTGGAAACATTCTTGTTGTTGTTATTCGTGAGATTTGACGTAACTGCGCATGTCATACAAACTAGAAATGGGTATTGTCTTAGCACCCGACTGTACTGACTTCGGCACTACTCGGAAGTTCCGATTTTAAACGAAGTTAAGCTTTCCGTTTCTCCCGTGTTCATGACTTCTTGGTCGACCTCTAGTAGACAAACATAAACAAATTAAATAGCTGCATTAAACATTCAAATAAAACGAGTTTAACCTATATAATAGTGAATCCCAAAACTCTAGGGAATGTTGATGGGAAGTCCATTCAAATGATGGCAATACCATTGTCCCCATTGTTAAATTTAGAGTTGTGATTTGTATCCATTTATCTGCCTGCCAAGAGATTTTACTTTAAATATTTTATCGTTGACAGCTGAGCATTATTTATAGCTAACGCCACTTTTAGACTTTTAAAATTCCAAATTTTTACTCTCATACAGGTAATTTAAAGAACGTAAATTAGACATTATTAATTTTTGATATATAAGACACAAGAATATTCCGCTGATAAAATAAAAAAACAGAAAAATAAATATATTTTTTAATGATTAACGGCCTACGTAATCAAAGTATTAAAACATAAGTGACAGTATATTAATATTTAATCTTAAATCTCAAGTGGAATACAAACAATTAATAAGTATTTTAAGATTTGTTTGTTATAAATTGTTTAAACATTATATACATAGTTGTTGGTTGTATTAAGATTATTTGTCAATTTTCATAAAAAATTGTATTTTGTTTAGAATTAAAAAAAAAATCTAGCAAAATAATCAAAACATCTGCCTGATATAGAGTGGTTTAGTTTAGATTTAGAGAACATTAAAAAATATACCATAAAAATCATTTCTCCCCGGCCGAGAGTAGAATCCGACCTTTCACCCTATGTGCACTATAGTTATTTTCTCAGGAACTAGATTTTTTTTGACCTATATAGTCGTTTTTCGTGACCTATATGGTCGTTTTTCGTGACCTATATGGTCGTTTTTCGTGACCTATATGGTTGTTTTTCGTGACCTATATGGTCGTTTTTCGTGACCTATATGGTTGTTTTTCGTGACCTATATGGTCGTTTTTCGTGACCTATATGGTTGTTTTTCGTGACCTATATGGTCGTTTATCGTGACCTATATAGTTATTAACGCTAGATGGAATCGGACTTGATTTTTGGATTATTTTTATAAAAAAACGTTAGAACCGTTTTCAAGATATAAAATGTATATTTTACTTCCTCTTATATAAAAAGATATTATGATAGCGCGAAAAATTCGAGTTTGATATTTTAATGGATTTACACGAGTCCAAAAAAGTGGTTTAAAAAAAAATGTCTGTCGTCTGTTGTCTGTGTAGACACGTGAGCCTAAACTACAACTACAGGGCCGTTTTTGATTAAATTTGGCATACAAATCTCCAAATTTAGGGGCGCTACACCATAAAACTCTAAAAAAACGTTAAAAAAAATTCTTTCTCGAAAACGTTTCCAATGATTTTTATTTAAAAAAAAAACAAAAAAAACTAAAATATAGTCCATTTAAATACGAATCTAACAATATAAGCCGTTTTCCCGGGAAAAATCTAGATCCTGGAGAAAATAGCTTTAAACGTGGATGGACAGAGGCCGGGTTCGATTCCCCGCAGAGGAAAAGTTATTTTTATGATTAATTTTGATAAAATGATCAATAGCAATTAAATGTATCTATGAAAACTCAAAAATTAATAAATGGATAGACATTGGACTAAGAAAAATTATGAACTCGTACATGAGAAAGTTTGTCGTAGATGTTTCGGTCCGATTTGTTTTCAGAGTTTTGGGGCAGCCCCACCATTTATACATATTTACGGTGTACATGTTTCTGAACATCTATCCAAATGCCATCACAATCGGCCAAGTAGTTTAGCGTTCATGCGTCTGCACAAACTATACAGACAGACTTTTTTTTTCTTTAAAAAAAATCACTTTTTGGACTCAGGGTCTTTAAATGATGATATATATATATATATATATATATATATATATATATATATATATATATATATATATATATATATATATATATATATATATATATATATATATATGAGAATATAAAAATGGTAAGGTATAACTAATTTATAATTCTATTTCATACAATAATGTAAATATGTCAGTATCGATTAACTAATATCTGATGTAAAATATTAAAGGTTTGTTACGTGTACAACCACGTCGTTCAACACCCGAAAATTTAAATAAATAAATAAAAATTTTAAGAGACAAAAAGAAAAATAGAATCAAAGTTAGTTTGATTCACAAGAAAGCATAATATCTTAGACAACAATATAAATCACACATAATAAATCCAATTCAGGTCACATGATTATTATTTAATAGCTCAAACAATCTAGTGAAGACTCAGAAGTTTAATTTCACTCCCATAGTCCCATGCCAGACTAAAAGATAAATCGAGATAAAAATATGACTGTTAGAAGTTTGGGTTGAGGTAGCGTATCTGCGGGGCTTCATGTATAGAAATGAAAAAAATCGGTCCGAGACAACTCAGACAAACTTTCTCATATACGAGTTCATAATTACATAGCCCAGTGTTTTCCATTTATTAGTTTTCGTATGTACATTTAATTATTATTGAACATTTCATCAAAATGTATCATAAAAAAAACTTCTCCTGGGCGGGGAATCGAACCCGGGCTCTCTCCGTCCGCATTTTAAGCTATTTTCTCAGGAACTAGATTTTTCCCGGGAAAACGGCTTATATAGTTGGATTCGTATTAAAATGGACTACATTTTATAATTTTTTAATCGAAATCGTCGGAACCGTTTTTGAGAAATATTTTTTTTTCACGTTTTTGGGGGGTAGCGCCCCCAAATTTGGAGCTAAAATTCATTTCTCGATTTCGCCTCGGGGTATGATTTTTGTGAACATGTATGCCAAATTTCGTCAAAATCGGCTCAGTAGTTTAGGCTCCAGGCGTCTGCACAGACGACAGACAGACAGACATTTTTAAAAACCACTTTTTTGGACTCAGGTGACCTCAAAACGTGTAAATCCATCAAAATCTCAAAATTGAATTTTCGCGCCATCACAATACTTTCTCTTTATATGAGAAAGTAAAAACTGGCACATAAAATTTAAGTTTTTTCTGTATATTGATAAAAATGTACCAATTATGGATTCTTCTTCATTTCATAAGTTTTCTTTTAATGCATTTTCCATATTCAGTCCTCTATTTTAAGACCCAGCTGTATACAGGTCGATTTTGTCAATCTTGGGCGTATGTATCTGTCGTAGATTAACTGGGCTTCGATGTAGTGTATCAGGTTTTTCGAGAGAGTATGAAAAAGTCCAGTCATGCACCATGACTTAATGAGCGAATTTTCAAAGAAATCTGCGTATTATTGGCTTATGATAATATAGGAAAATTTTGGTTTAGAATTTGCATGGGTGAAAAAAAAAACAATTGGTACACAGGGGTACGGGGTACAAAAGTCAAAATCCAAGATGCATGTCGTTGGAAAGCTCTTTAAGAGTACAGTAATTGTTGTTATGTACACGTTTATCATATTTTCATATAAAAGGGGGGTAAAATTTAAAAAAACACGTTTTTATGCTATTTTTGACCCTAAATTGTAAAAATTTGACCCCTAAATGAACTCCAAAAATTCTGGCCAACGAACTCATCCTTTCTTTTGTTATTATTGACATTTAAAATTTGTTTGAAATTTTTAAGTGCATCCTAAGGGGAGATATCGTCTGGAGTGACACATATATACATACATTTATAGATACATATATACATATATACATACATATATAGATACATATATACATGTATACATACATACATAAAATAAAGTGTTAAATTTTAGGAATCGATTCAGAATGGTCTAAAACGGATTTCCATGGAAAAAATTTTCAAAAATTCCATTACAAAAATTTTGAAGCCATTGCAATAGCGTAATTTTCTTTGAAAATTCGCTAAAAGTATTCATAAATAATGCAATTTATATCAATATACAGGAAACACTTTAATTATATATGCATTATATTTGTTAGTTTTTGCATTTCTGTACATGATGCTCCAGATACGCTACCTCAACCGAAGTTTGAAAAAGTTTTTAATTGCTGAATAATTCTAAACTTAATGAAATTCACAAGGTGTATTTGTTATCACGTACGTCTTGAATCAAGGGTGTATAGATGTTAAGCGACCTCTGAATGCTTCTGAACTAACTCTTCTAAATATATATGGTCTGTTTCAAATAATTGTTTTATTCTTAGTAATGATCTTGAGGCTCATTATATTTAGCCTTGTCGTATGTGTACAAGTTACACGTGCCAGAACGTTAAAACAACTGATAAAAATCTAGGTCACAATTTTCATATTTGAATTAGTGTTGCTTGTTAAGGACATAATGTTTATTAGCAATATGATATTTGAACAAATTCGTGTAAATTAGCTAAACTGTAAAAATAAATAGAATATAAAAGATATCTTTGAACTTACCAGAAAATGTTACAATGATAGAAAAGTACAAAATAAATATGAAAATTATATTTAGATTAGTCCGATACACTACGAACTATAAACTTAAATTACTTGGTGCGGTATTTTACAAACCGCACCAAGTTTAAAATGTTCAAAATGTTCAATAATAATTAAATGTACCTACGAAAACTCGAAAACTAATAAATGGAAAACACTGGGCAAAGTAATTATGAACTCGTATAAATGAGAAAGTTTGTCTGAGTTGTCTCGAATTGATTTTTTTTTAAATAAAAATAATCGGAACCGTTTAATTTTTCTTTTTCGTTTTTTCAGTTTTTTTATTTTTTAGGGTTTGGAACACGCAATATTTCCTCAAAAGTAGTTTAGACTCCACGCATCTACACAAACGACAGACAGACATTTTAAAAACCACTTTTTTTTACTCAAGGGACCTCAAAACGTGTAAATCCGCATCTCAAAATCAAATTTTTGCAACATCACAATAATTTCTTTCTATAAGTAAATGCGAAAGTAAAAATAGATTATAATAAACTATAATGCATGAATTTGTAGTGGCGTATATTATTTATACGTTTCTAAATAAAAGATACAGCCAAACGAGGGATTTCGACTTTTTAAAATTGATAGGCTCTAAACAATTTTTGAAGAACAATAGTTACTGCAGTGAGTTAAGTGCTTTAATATTAACACAAAACGACATTACAAATATTGATACAACTCTTCTTATAAAATATTTCTTATTATTTGCGTAGCCTCGTATTTCATTGAGTAATTAAATATTTAATAATTAAGGGTCCACTGGACTAAAGATAAATGTTATGCAGGAAATTAAACTAAGCAAGAAGTGAAGAGAGCGTTTTATTAATATTTTTCTATTAATTTAAATGTTTTATCTACGATTGATACGAAATATAAACATTTTATCTCTGTTTAGATGCGTAGAAAGTGATTCTTTACGTAGTTGTATTCATTGCGCATGCGCGTTTCATAATTCTTCTTTATTTCCACACTAGTGCAGGAAAAAAGAAGAATTCTTCACCTTATCGCACGATTAGCGTGATTGTTTACATTTAACAAATCTAATTTTCTGTTTGTTTAATTAAAGTAACTGTTTTTATTAAGTTTTTAGTGATATACAATGTATATTTGATTTTGAAATATTTCTTTTCTGTATTTATTATTAAAATCCAACAATCGTAGATTAAGTCCGGTACGCAACTCGTGGTAAAACTGCATTTTGCATTGCTCGTGTGGTTTTACTACTCTCGCTGTGGCTCGGGTGCAAACTCCATACTCGCATGCAAAATGCTACTTCCCGCACTAGACGCGTAATGTACTTTTATCTACGATTGATACGAAATATAAACATTATATCTCTGTTTAGATGCGTAGAAAGTGATTATTTACGTACATGTATTCATTGCGCATGCGCGTCTCATAGTTCTGTATAATTCCTCTTCTTTACCACGCTAGTGCGGTAAAGAAGAGGAATTCTTCAGCTTTACGCACGATTAGTGAGTTTGTTTACATTTAACAAAACTAATTTGGTGTTCTTTTATTAAAGTAACTGTTTATATCGAGTTTTTAGTGAAAAACAATGAGTGAATCAAGTGACTTTGACGAAAATGTGGAGAATAATAATCCTCCAGAAATAATTAATTCGGCAAAAAATACAACTAATGAATTAATGCCATCTTTATCAAGAGAGAGATACGAACTTGCATACAGCAAGTTTATTTGTTTCTGTATTTATTATTTAAATCTAACGATCGTAGATAAAGTACGGTACGCAACTCGTGCGAAAACGGCATTTTGCATTGCTCGTGTGGTTTTACCACCCTCGCTATCGCTCGGGTGCAAACTCCACACTCGCATGCAAAATGCTACTTTCCGCACTCGACGCGTAATGTACTATTCCCTCTTTTATCTTAACCTATACTAGTCTTATAATTAGATTTTAAAAATTGTATTTAAAAATTGGAGTGGGGAACCAATGAGTGCTCGAGATTTTAACGTCTTCAAGGTCAAATATCAAAATGTCGAGTTCTCTTTGGCTATCACTTTATTTTCCCACGCTGTCACAAATCAATTCTAATTTTAAGACTATAGTGCAGTTATATATTTACATGAAATGACAATATAATATAAGTAGTATAATAGACAAGGGGAGAAAACTCTCATGCCAAGACCTCTATTTTCTTCAACGGATACAAACTTGGAACCCGTCCAATATGCAAGATTTTATTATTACCTATTTTTATCAGATTTAGTGTTAGGGAGATGTTTTTTATCGATGAAAATTTAAAGAAATTGGTTGTGCGTGTTAAGACTCACGTAAAAAGGGTTTCGTTAGTATTTTGAACACGAAATTAGTTAGTATAAGGGGGGGGGGGGGGGGAGCACGCAAAAATATGCTTTTTTGACAAAATGCCATGAAAAATTAAACGCTTTCCACAAGTGTTATATATTTTTGTAATCTACTCTTCAGTACCTTTAAGCTTTTACCCCTCGAAAATTATAAAAAAAAAAATCGGGTGACGTGAATTATCCACTATTTTGGATTTAAACAGCTGATCATTTTGAGTTCGCTATATTTTTCCTGTAAGGAGCTGTAAGTTGTGCGCGTCATAACGATCTTTAATACTAGAAAGTTTCATGTTTTTTAGGGTCCGTAGGCAAAACCAAGGACCCTTATATTTTCCTGCGTGTGTCTGTCCGTCCGTCCTGTCGCCTGCTCTCACGGCTACACCTTTCGTCCCATCACTTTGAAATTTGGCATGTATGTGTCTTGTACCTGCCCACATATTTTAAAAATATATAGCGGCTTAAAAAAAAATATTTTTCAAAAAAATTAGGATAAAAACATTTAAAGGTTAAAATTTTTTTATTTTTTTTCGACACCGTGAGGGGTATCATATGAAAGGGTAAGTCAAGCTGATTACAAAAATATATAATTCTTTGGATATAACTTTGATAGGGCGAGCGTAGGCAAGTTTGAAGTGGGTGTGAAACGTGCCCCCCCCCCCCCCCTCTATCTCACTTATGCGAAGTGCAAAAAATCTGAAAAAATTCCTGAACATTCTTCGACCAAAAGTAAAGAAACCACTTTATGGAAATTCGAAAAAAATATTGTTTTATTTTTTATTGACAAAATACTTTTTTTTTTATAATTATGGTCTTTTCGATGTATTTATATGCGGTTGTAGTCCGGTTCAGTGGCAAAAAAATACTTTATCGGAAGTTTGTTTATGTGTTTTGAGAATATCAGACCCATAGGATAGTTCAAAGTAAGCTTTTTAGCATTTTAAAAAACACCATCAATAGGGTACTACTTAAACTATATAGTGTGGCCTACGGACCCTCGCTGTGTGCTGACACAGCACACACTTGACCTGTTTATTTCTCTTTTGATTCAAAAGTTATTGGAACCACACAGAGTGACAGACAGACAGACGCAGGAACGAAACTATAAGGGTTTCATTTTTTGATTTTACCAACGAAACCCTAAAAAAGGTTCCACTCGTAGTGTGTTTACTACTATGTGCCTTTATTACTATAAAGGCACTTTTGATATTAAAGTAACAAACTAAAATCATAGATTTTAATTTTTTTTAAAAAAATGAACGCAATGATAAAATTGTAGCCCTCGCATCATATCTGTCTTAGCAATAAAAAAAAAAAAAAATTAACTTATAAACTGAGTAGCCGATTTCCAAAAGCAGCTATATCCAAAAATAATATCAAGATAAAAAGAACGTTTTATATACTACGTTTTTAAATTTTCTGTTGAATCGTATGAAATGATGATAATATAATTGTTATTGTTATATAATATATAATGTTAGTAAAAAAAAAATAGTTCCGAATGTATTTACTTCACATAAATGACAACCATCTAGAGAGCTGATCTTAAACCTATAAAGGACAAATCTTTGTACAACGGATCTCCCCAACAGCAAATTTAAAGCGTGCCATCGATATATATTTGAAATAATATAATCGATAAATAATATAATCGATATTTCCTGTTTTGTTGTCATTCAATGTTTATCTATCACAAATTTGAGACCCGTCAAAATGGAGATTGCGTAAATATGGGACATGGCAAAACAAAGAAAATAACTTGCGGATTTTTTCCGAACTAACTTTCCGTACAGCAAAATTTGCAAAAAAACGAATTAAATTCTGCTGAAAGATGGCTAAAAGTATTAAAATAATGCATTGTCATCGTGTTCTGAGCTATGCTAAAAGTTTAAAATGTCTAGCTATTCGGAAAGTTAGTTAGAAATCGATTGCCAGATTTGTACCGGACAAACAAACATACAAACAAACAAGAAAGCAAGCTAATAAAAACGTAGCAAAAATGAAAAATTTAGATATTGGTACCCCTGGATTTGTTTTTTTAAAGCTCTACAAGGTTCTGCCGTCAAACAGTTCCAAAAAAAATTATAAATCTATTAAAATCTATATTGAAATGTTAGTGAGGTAGTATACCCCTACTGTACTCGGATTCAAAAGGAGCTATATCCATAACTGATCCAAAAACAGCTATATCCTATGTACACATTATAGAGTTACTCTGAGTAAGGTTGCAAAATCATCTATATCCTTCTTTACACATTTCTATCTTCTTTTAAACAGAAAAAAATATGACAGAAGAGAAAGAAATATTATAGTGGCTACACTGAATAAATAATAGAGTTTAAATAGTTAAAATAATAGTTTATAACTGCTTAATTTATTGGATATAACTGCTTTTGCTGCAGCACACCAATCCAACATGGCGGTGGGTTTGGTTGCAAAAGTAACTATAATCAAAAAAACTGACAAAACCGGCTATGTGGTTATTTCTTTTGTTTCTTAAAAAGAAAATAATAGCCTGAGATTATAGGGCTTTTGTCCACTAAATAAATTATTAGTTATTGACTTTTAAAAAAAAAATTAACCTGATAACACAATTTAGTGAATTGCTAGACTTTTTTCGTGCCTTGCCAAAAAAAGTTTCAAGTGGATATAGCTGCTTTCGGAATTCAGCTACTCTAACTAAAGAGTTATTTTTTTAGATTCAATATGCCTGGTAGAGTGAAGGCGTAATATTAGGATTAGGTATATAATTTACGTTCAACTATAAGACAGAGACCCAAAATGAATGAAAATCTTTAGAATGGATCCAACACATCAGTAATAATAAATATACGTGTGGTGTCGCGGGACACCCGGTAGGAACGAAGTTCCTTACATTAAATATAAATTATAAAATCACACTGCTAAGTACGTATACATTGCTAACTACTTATACATGGCGGAGTTAGAAAAGAGACAAAATTAAAAGTAACGAACTGTTTGTACCTGGCAAGAATTAAGGAAAAACTAAACGAGAATCATTATTTGTATCATTAAAGCAAGTGTCTTACTATAAATATATATTGAATATAAGAAAAAGTTGATCATGATGAGTATAGTTAAAGAGTATGTTTGTTAAAGGATGTTGGATTGAAATAGGATTGTACCTACCCGGCCTATTAATTTAAAATATTATAAAATATATCTTATGTTTTCGATATTTACAAAACCAAGTGACATTTTTACATATAACAAAAATTGACAAGTCAAGTAACAGGCTTCCATAATAACATTTTTTCCCGTCTTTTTTAGGCTTACGTTTACGCGACGTTGCGCGTGAACGCTTGGGTGGATAACGTTTTCCAACGAACTCAGCCTGGGCATTGGTAAAATGAACATGTGTACCAAATTTCAACTAACTCGGTGATCTTTTACTCAAGTTATCGTCAGCGGTAGATTTCGTGACGGTTTTTGCATGACGGTTATTTTGTAACGGTGATTTTGGTCGTTTTTTTTTTTGGATTCACTCCCGGGCTCCAGAACGTGCCATAAGGAACTTCGTCCCAATAGCTGATTGTAAAATTAATAGAGACAAGACTAGAGTGCGCCACAGTCTAAGAAATTTTATAGGAAGTATTTATTATTTCGACTGTGTACCTGCAATACCTCGTAACCCTCAAAATCGAGAGTTTTTTATTGCATTTATTGATAGATATTATTAATATCTACTATGTGCAAAAGCTAGTAAGCCTTAAGCAATTATTTTTTATAGAAATTATTGTTAATACTTCGTATTCATCATTGAACTAAAGTGTACAAAAAACCTCTTATACGACAAGGTTTCAAAACCTCGTTACCCCCCATGCATTGTAAGTCTTTAACTAGTTGTGGCATACGTTTAAGTGTTTCAGTAAAATTAATTAAAATCAAAATAAATATAAAGAAAATATACAAATTAACTTTTTTTTAAAACAACGTTTTTTGCTACTCCTGAAATATTTAGTTTTTGGGGTTACTTGGTTTTGAAGGTACACAGTCGATTTATCAACCCTTTCGCACCCGATTTGTTTTGTGTTGATAGTAAAAAAAATTCTTTTAGAGGGCCAATTCCTATTGACCCCTAGATGACTCAGTATTTTTTTCAAAATTTTTGGACCACCCGTTTTTGAGATATGAAATGTCCATTATAGTGGACATTCAGACTCAACTGTAAGATCCCAGATGTACATGTGAAATTAATAAGTCCACTGCAGTGGACAGTTCAAACACTGTGATCACTATGATCATGATCACTTTGATCAGTTATATTCCACATTAGCTTAAATGGCTGATATACCAGTTTACAATGATTATTATCAGTAAAATCACTATATTTGAACTCACCCTAAGGTTCAAAATTTCAATAAATAAATAAATAAAGCATTTATAAAAATCAAATCGTTAATAATCATAATATAAGACTAATTTGCAATAAAACAAGTCAAATCAGAAAGAATAAACATTAGAATTTTAATTGTAGGAATTGTGAAAACAATTTCAACCTTTCACAACATTTCTTTAAAAAAGTAAATAATTTAAAAAAAAATCATATTTTTAATGATAATAATTAAAGAAATATTTGGAATAAAACAATCTAATTTATCAAACTCATTTTCATGTTCTAAATCATTACCTCCTTCTGAATTCATTACCTCATCTTGAACATATTACAAAACCAAATGTTACCATAAAGTTCAAATGTCCAGTATACTGGACATCAAATTTTGACGATAAATTATGTGCAAAATTTGCACATTTTTTGTGATTGAAAATCATTATTTAACAAATTTTAACTTTTATCTTTACAAAACAATCACTGCCTATAAGAAATATTGAAAATTTAAAACAAAAAAGTGAAACATATATACATTCCTCTGGACGCCATGTTGTTGGGACGAATAACACCTGTCGAAATGATGTTTATCTAATAGTTACAATTATTTTTGTTAACACTGATGAGTTAAAATCACTAAAGAAGGAATAAGGTTGGCCCAAAAATAAAGATAAAAATGACTTAATGTAGATTAAAACTTGTACTGAAAATGATGTCCAGTATACTGGACACCTGGGACGAAAGGGTTAAGAAATATTATTAAAATATTTTGCTTCCGAGCTTACCGATAGTTACGGGAGCATTGTAATTATCCTAAAGAACAAAATATTTTGAGGTTTCCAAATTCAAATTATTTTGGACTGAAATTCGTTTTAGATATCAGGGAATTTTTTTGGTTCCGTATCTGTCTGTCGGTCAGCCTGTCCAAGATTTTTGTGAATCACATAAAAACTACTCGATTGATTTCAATGCAATTTGTATGGTAGGTCATAATTAGCTCACTGTTGGTCCCATATTAATTTCAACCTTTTTCGATTGTTTAATAAAAATAGATGTGGTCCCACTGAGAATCGAAACATCTCAACTATCCCACTTTCATAGCGAAAAATCATTAAAGTAAAAATTACTAAATAAAATTTCGGAATAATATTTTAAAATTTATCTATAACAAGATAATATAATATCAAATCCCTTAATTTTATATTGTTATGTTATAAATAAAAAATATGTGTGAGGCTCTCACGCATTAGAAGTGAAACTTAAGTTCTAGAATGCATTGCTCTTTCATTTTTTGACGAATTTATTATTTCCGGATTAAGAAATGGTCATGGGAAATTTACTTGAAAAAAAAAATATAGATACGTTAAGGCAACCACATTTATTCCAATAAAAATAAGTGTTTGTTTTGATTTGCTGGTCTTTAAATAGATACAAACAAATAATCTGTAAAAATGTTACACTTGAACTAGTCTCGAATCGCAAACTTCGTTACACGATTTCACTTTTTGAAAAAATTCACTCTACCCCCGCCAAAGAAGTTTCACTTCAAAAATTATCATTTTAGAAACGTATTTAAGTTTTTAAAAAATCATTCAAAAGAACATTATTTTTTCCCATGATTACTATAATGCCAATAGTATTTTTCATGTAAGTAAATAAAATTCAAATTTGACTAACGTAAGATAGTATGAACATTTTTCATTGTTCAAATCGATATAAAAATTAATAACAGCGACGGTTAATTGCTAGTCCAATTTTTTGTCTGTTTTAATTCAAACCCTTTTCGTATGAAAGCATTAACCGTTTGGTTCCCCGCCGGTCCTTGATAATGGTTCCGTTATAGACTTTTTTTTAAATAATATATTTTCCGGATCGATCCACCTTGTGCCTATGTAACCAAGAATACGGTAATGTATGTTCTCCTTGACCTAACCTTGGTTGTACAAAGAGGGGGGGGGGGGGGGGTGCTCCCACCACATTGATTTTATATCAATGGGAACCAATAACTAAAATCCGCCGCCTTCTATCATGAATAACACTAGTTTAAATTCGTCTCTTCCTGTAGCTACTTGTATTTCCGCTAACTCTATAATTAGGTTTTATCCTTTTAAACAAAATATAGGAAAATATATACATCACATTGAGTAGTGTGCACTTTCTTATAATTATAATAACATAAAAAAAAAAAATAAATAAAAAATGAACTAACCTTTATATCTATGTTCGGGTTTAATTCTATCAGATACTTGTTGAACTTGCAACAAAAGTTTAACTCTTTCCAGCGGAGCAGCAGCTGTTACGGAAATAGACGCGGCGACTCCACCGGCGACGAAATCCTTGGCGAAAGAAAGAGCTTCGCTATTAAACGTCGACGCCATATGGTTTCAAACTGATTTGAAATGTAACGAATTCTCTCAGAGAAGCGAAATCCCACCAGGTAGTATAAGAATTATAGAAGAAACCCCAGCTGATTCGCCAAAGTCAAGGTCGTTGAAACTTGGTTGTGTAGTTTATATATAATAATAAATTATTCCTTGAAATGGGAATTTCTTTCAAATCAACTCAAATATCGGATGTTTTAATAAACATTTCAGAATATAAACAAAATTATAATAAACAATACCTCGAAAAAATTATTCAAATTATATAAAAGAAAATAGAATTATAGGAGACGATGTATCAGAACAGTTATAATTGTTATAAATTCCAGCGTTACTGTAGTGGGGACACTGAACACATTGTGGCCTTGACAGTGTATTTGCAATGCCGTCGGCTACACCATCGCTTATCTCGAATTCTTTATTTTTTTTAAATTATAAAACCATATTTTTTGACAGTGATCTTAGGAATTAAGAGTTCACAGGAATCTTATTTATCTTTTTAGTTACACTATAGAATTGAAACTAATATACGAAACCGATAAAAATGTCTCTTCTAAGTGTCTTTAATTTCCTTTAGTGCCTTTTTACTTTCTATTTAATAAAGGGAAAGTATTGTGATGGCGCGAAAATTCGATTTTGATGGATTTACACGTTTTGAGGTCTCCTGAGTCCAAAAAGTGGTTTTTTAAAAAATGTCTGTCGTCTGTCTGTGCAGACGTCTGGAGCCTGAACTACTCGAACGAGTTTGACGAAATTCGGCATACATGTTCAGAAAAATCATACCCCCGAGGCGACATCGAGAAATGAATTTTACCTCCTAATTTGGGGGCACTACCCCCCAAAAACTCTGAAAACAAATTATTTCTCGAAACTAGTTCCGACGATTTTGATTAAAAAAATTCTAAAATGTAGTCCATTTAAATACGAATTTAACAATATAAGCCCTTTTTAACGGGAAAAATCTAGTTCCTGAGAAAATAGCTTTAAACGCGGGGTTCGATTCCCCGCGAGAAGAAGTTATTTTTATGATATATTTTGATAAAATGTTGAATAATAGTTGAATGTACCAACGAAAACTAATAAATGAAAAACACTGTGCTAAGTAATTATGAACTCGTATATATGAGAAAGTTTGTCTGAGTTGTCTTTGACCGATTTCTTTTCCTCCAGAACAAACATCAAAGTCAAGAACATTTTTATTTACAGTGTGCCCAAGAAGAAAATTTGTCTTATTTTTGGGTTTTCGAAAAAAATGCATTCATAATAAAAAAAATCACAGGGAAGTACTTGCGTCCAAGTACTTTTTAGGGTTTTGTAGAAGATTAAGCATGCCCGTTATGTAATTATGATTTTATTCTTCGATCTCAAGGGTCCGGGTTCGATCCCCTGGGGGGTCACAATGTTTTTCATCGGTAATAACGACTAGAAAAATTCATTTTTTCAGACCATTTCCATCGCTTCACCATAAGGTATAACCATGAATTATTTCGAAATTTTAGGACCACCCGTTATATAGTGGTTGGGGAGGGGGGAAATTTTTGGGGTATATTTTGACTTATAAAATTAATAAAGAATGAAAAATTTAAAAAAGCAAATATATATTTGAATCCTACTCTCCTCCAGCTTTCATATGATACCCAACTCAAAATTTTAAAAAAATAAAAATTTTGGCACACTTCAAATTTTCGCGCCCAAAATTGGCAATTTTTTAAAATTTGGGATGAACTCCCGGAATTTTCATCGCCCCACAATAAGGCATTAGCATGAATTATTTCGAAATTTTAGTACCAGCCGAAGTATAGTGGTTGGGGGGGGGAAAATTTTTTTTGGGTATATTTTGATTTTTTTACCCAATAAGGGATGCAAAATTTAAAATTGTATATATATCTTTGCGTCCTACTCTTCAGCAGCTTTCATTTGATACCCAACTCAAAATTTTAAAAAAATAAAATTTTTGGCGCACTTCAAATTTTCGCGCCAAAAATTGGCAATTTTTTAAAATTTGTGATGAACTCCCGGAATTTTCATCGCCCTACAATAAGGCATTAGCATGAATTATTTCAAAATTTTAGGACCAGCCGAAGTATAGTGGTTGGGGGGGGGAAAATTTTTTTTGGGTATATTTTGATTTTTTTACCCAATAAGGAATGCAAAATTTACAAAAGCATATATATATTTGCGTCCTACTTTTCAGCAGCTTTCATTTGATACCCCACTCGAAAATTTAAAAAAATATAAATTTTTTAGTTTACAACATTTTTGCGAATTGCGCATGCGCACATTTAATTTTGAACTTCTGTATATTTTTCCTGTGGTTGGGTCAAAAAGTTACACCAGTATTTCAAATTTCAGCTCTATAGCTTAAACGGTTCGGGCCCTATGAACCAAAGAGCGACGGACAGACGGACACATCACCCTCGGCATAAGGGTTTTGAGAAGAATCTACAAAACCCTAAAAATCGGGTACGGGTACGGGGCACCTCGGAACTTTTCCTCACTTCTGAGGTCTCCAGCTGCTTCGCAGCAGGAGGAAGCAGTATTGGACGTGCTCAGTACTTGGATGGGTGACCGTTCTGAACTAACTGATTTATTATCATTCTTCAAAAATAACCTTATTATTAATAGCTATATTTTATTTAATTATTTGAAGTTTGGCGGCAATTTGACAGATGTAAACAAACTTTGACGTCATCAAAATTATCGCATTAATAAAAATAATTATATTCGCTTATATCTTTTAAACTAATAAATGAAACTTTATCGTTTTTTTTTTTTTATATTTGTTCCTTAATTTTTTCCGGTTCCAAAGATATGCTATAAGTCAAAAACCTATTTATACTTTCGGTATTATTAACCGTCAAAGTTTAAAAATTTAATAATTGATAACTTCAAAATGGCGGCCAATATCAAAACGAAATTTGGTGGGCTTGTTTGTCATACAGAGAGGTACATTGGTGCCAAATTTCAACTCGACCAGGACCATAATCGATTAATTACGATTTTTTTTAATTTTTTGCTGACTCAGCAAACTGGGTTCAAGATGGCGGAAAAAGTTGATTTTCTGGGCGGCACAACTACAGGTTAGGACTGATTTTTCTGCTAAGTTTCAACTCTCTAGGTTAAATACCTTGGGCGCTACGATGATAACACACATACACACATACATACGTCATGCTGAAAACCACTCAGGAGGTCTTAAAAACACCTAAAATGGATAATTCCGTGGAAATCTCGAAAAAAATTTTTTGGTGAAAACAATACTTTTCCTACTATTAGTAGTGAGGAAAAGTAAAAATGCTGGTGGTTCTTGGCAATATTTTCTTGATTTTGAGTAAAGGGGGGGGGGGGGGGGGGGGTGATCAGTTTCTTGAAAAATTACCAAGAGTAAGCTTTTCATATTTGTGATGATATCGAAAAATATTATTTATAAAATTGGTTCAGAATTGAAAAAATATTTAAATATTAATATTTTATTTTATGAAAATAAAATAAATAAATTACAAATCAAAATATTTTTACCTGATTTTAGTTTATTTTCTGCAAATAAACAATAAGCTAAGAACAACAAATAGTTTACACCGCATTTTAATTATAAACAAAAAAAATGTTTATACTGAATGTTATTTGGCGTGAATGAGCTAATGGTAAGAATTACAGGTCATTACCAATATTCTCCTTGACCACATTAAAATTTCTTGTTAAGAATTTATAAATTGAATCGAAATTTGTGAGGAAATAGGTGGAAAAATAATAATTGTGATGAATGATATTTTCTTTATTTTTTTTTAACACTGTTAAAATGTTTGTGATATTGCAGTTGTTTCCTGCTAAGATGGAAATATTAGAATCATAATTTCTCATTGGGATGGATACATAACAAACATTTTTTAATTTTTATTTCCTATATTGGTTTATTATTTGATTTGTAAGTAATTTATTTTATTTTTGAAAAATAATAATAATAAAATAAAAAAAATGTATACGTTTTTTTTTTTTTTTTGCAGTTCTAATCCTTTTTTCTAAATAACATGTTATGATATTTATCATCCAAAATAAAGATAGTTTGCTCTTGGTAATTTTTTAATTAACACAGGCTTTTAATTTGGGATTTTTTTTTTTTTTTTTTTTTTTTTTTTTTTTTTTTTTTAAAGAAATTGAACTCCCTGTACACAAAATCAAGAAAATATTATTATTATTAGAGGTTAAAGAACACGCAGAAGTTTTTATAAAGAATACATTTTTTTCGAAAACCCAAAAATATGAAAAAAATTTCCTTTTGGATCCTTTATGTTGGGACACACTGTATATTGAGGATTTAAAAAATTAATTATTATTATTAACAAATGGTTAGCTCAACTCATTTTGCTCAAATACTGTTGAGAAAAAATTAAAAGGTACCTAAATAGTAAAATGCATATAATAAAATGTTAAATGGAGCAGTGGCGTAGGAATTCATTTTTGACGGGGGTGGCTCGGCTCCTCCGCTAAAGGGGGGGGGGGGGGGGGTAGATACTCTTTATCAGACTGCAACCTATCCTCTCTCTACCCCCCCCCCCCCCCCCTATAGAAGGGGGGTCCGGGGGTCCTCCCCCGGGAAAATGTTGGAAAATAAACGTTCAAAAACAGCATTTTAAGCAGTTGTAGACATATTTTAGAGCAGTTCTAATATTCGTAGGTTTCGACTTTTTAGAGAACAAATTTAAATAAGTATTTCTCTCATGATGTCTATCATAATTTAATAAATGTATAAGAATAAATTGTATACACTGTTTAAAAAGTAAAAATTAGATTTTATGCACTATTTAAAAGTATGAAAATAAATAAATTGAGATTGAGGTAAAGTGAATGGAGTCAAAAACAATTTACCATTCTCAGTTTGACACGATTCGCGAGAGAGCTAGGACCTGACTAAAGAATCAAAAAAGGCCGGGTAAAGAGGAAAGAGAAGAGAAGTCTCCTTATCTAGCTAAAATTCATAGTTGATAATGTCTAGAAGAATAAGGGTGGTTCAACCCCCTACTACGACCGTGGTTGTTTTTTGATAAACGGGGTTTGAGCCGCGCTTCTGAAACTACTGATAGCAAGTTGACATAACTCAGTCTGATAAATCGAACGAAACTTTCTTGTCATCAGCGACAGAGCAGGTGCTGTTTATTTTGATTGACTCAGTTTATCACGTGATTAAGATTTTATTTAGTTTAGTGTTGGTGAGAAATAGAAGTCATGATAACTCTTCTTGATGTGCCGACTGCCGACTTGTTGGCTTTACTAGCCGCCCTTATCTTCCTATTTAAACCCACCCGTCGGCACTTCAAATAAATTAAATGTTTATAATATATACCATTTTATTAATGTTAAAAACATTTATTTGAAATAAAATATAAATGTATTATTTTCCAAATCATTCAACAAAATTTTAAGCATGTAATAATTTTTATTTTATTTGTAATTTTTTTGCCCCTTCAAATCTGACGGGGGGGGCTCGAGCCCGATAGCCCCCCCCGTTCCTACGCCACTGAAATGGAGCAAATTTTGCATATAATTATAATACAATATAAATATTTTAAAATGTGCAATTCGTCCAAAATAATTGGATATTTCTAGACCACCTAGATACTTGTGGTTTTTTAGAGTTTGGTCGAAAATTGGTCCAAACCAATTGGAAATCTCTGAAAAGTTTACCCCCCCCCCAAAAAAAAAAAAATTAAAGATGGCGGATGCAACTTTAACGTTTATTTGGAGTCTCATTGCGACTAAACGGTAAGTCGTATCGAAAACCAGATTGCACCAGCGGTAACTGATTTTAAAAGATCTACAACTTTGGTCCTATGACTTTTTGTCATACCTCCATCAGTTCTTCCTTAAATAGAGCTAAATTTGATTTTTTTTGTTGTTAATTTTTGACTTTGGGCTCTTACAGCGTCCGGAATTGTTGGCCGATTACATTTCTGATGAGGTGTTTAAACCTTACACCTAAGCTCTTCAAATCGAGTATTTATTATTTTATTAATATTTCCTAGAACCAGAGTTACTAAATATTTACTGGTGCAGCTGCCATATTGAGAAGAGACTGGTAATTAAATGAATGCACCAATGCTTGATGGTTGTTCTATGACTTCCCAGTCTGATTGGTTTTAACTGCTTTAATTTTCTCATTTATTTTATCTTTTTTTAGCATTGTTATTTATTACTATATTACTAAGTTTTGATTGGCTATGTTCTTAAATATATCAATAGACTCCAAACTACGATTTAGAGAGTATTATATTTTTAGTAATGGAATGAATTATGATTATGAATAATATAGTCCTGATTCTACTCCTAGAAGGCTTCGGAAACAAAACTATTTAGATATCTCATTTAATACAACATAATATCTATAAATGAACTGCTCCGTTTAATACATAGTAAATCCATTTAATACATAGTAAATCCGTTTAATACACAGTAGTATATATGCAGTTATTAAAAACACTCACGGTGTTGGACTGCATTAGTTTATAAATCATTAAATATTAATATTTCTCATAAAGTGGAAATATTTATCAGATTAGTTCAATAAAATAAACAAATAAATCAACTCACTGATTATACTTTCCATAGCTGATCATTTTAACTCTTAATTTGATGTACTACTTAATAATAGTAAGAAATTAAAGGATTTAAAGAAAGGCTGTTATTTCATACAGAGACAATTTGATAGAAGTCTGAGGCGTGGGGCTTAAACTAAACTAGGCCAATTTCAATTAAATTTGGCATATATCTTTAGAAAAATTATACTCTAAAGCAAAATCATTCTAACTCTAAATGTGGAGGCACTGTGGTGCTCCCAAAAGCTAGAGAAATCATAACTTTGTGATTTGGTGGCAGGCTCCGTGAAAAAATAAAAAAAAGTAACCAAATAGAAGTGTTTAGATAGTTTTACTTGTAGCTTTTAGATCCCCAACAATATATTTTAAAAATAACAGCGAAGTACTTCCATCAAACAATTTATCAGTACTTTATAGGGCATCGTAGATTATTCGGCATATATATGCTATTATTTGCTAAAATAACATATTAGTATATCCCCATTCCGCCTTATATGAAAGTAAAAAAAAAATATAAACAAATTTAAATAGATCACCCCCAAAAGAGAAAATAGTGTAGAGTAAGAAGAGCAGAGTAGATGTCCCTGATTCGATTCCTTGGGGTGTCACAATATATTTTATCGGTAATAAATAACAAAACGTTAAATTAATTATTTTCTGGACATTTTTTTGGGGTAAAATTTTGGCGCTAAAAACGCAATATTGGTGGTAAAAAGCACAGTAGTCATAAAACTTAATATATACTTGTAATCTACTCTTCAGTAGCTTTCATTTGATACCTATCTCAAACATTTTTTTTTTAAATTGAGCTTTGCACATTTTTGCGCATATTAAATGTTAAACTTTTATATGTTTTTCCTATGTATGGGTCAAAAAGTTACTCCAGTATTTTAAATTTCACACCTCTATTGTCAACGATTCTGGGGATATGAACCAAAGTACAACGGACAGACAGACACATCACCCTCGGCAAAATCCTTGGTATGTATTTCTTTCAGTTTATTCTTTATAAATGAAAGAAAACATTTTAATTTTTAAAGGGCAATACCACCTGACCAGTCCTTTTATGATTTGCCACCCGACCCTAGATCCTGCATCCGGTTCTGTTAGGCTAGTATTTGTAAAAAAAAAATTCTATCCTTTATTTGGTGTATAATAAACACTTTTTATAGCTACAGTATGCGTACTAAGAGTTGTGAATTTTGACACTCAGATTGACCAACCTAAATAAGGAAATAAATAAAGCCACTAGGCTTGTGGGAGGGATAGAGCCAGTGACATTTTTGTTTGCCTAGTTGGCACGACCTTCTAGAATTCACAATCCTGACCTCTCATTGGCTCCCCACCCTAATTTTTCAGATTTTCCCGTGCTGTCAAAAGTCACAATTCATAACTCGTAAACTGTAACTACTCGTTATTGCTATGCTTGCAACTGGAATCAAGCTAACCAAGTTATTTTCTATTCAATTTTTAAGTTTTAGGTAGTATTCATACTACGGAAAAAAAGATTAAATTTTACTTTAAATCAAATTATAATTATCATTAACTACGGGAGACATACAGAGAAAAATAGACCCCCACACTGGGACTTGAACCACGGGCCTCCTATATATCCGTTACAAGCGCTCTTACCAACTGAGCTATACGGGAGAATGATTTTTCTCTGTCGTTACCGATAGAAATTCCCTGAATCCAAGCTTTCAATCTTTTCTACAAGTCTAGCAAGCAAAATATTCACGGCAATAGAACTAGACCGAGAATTAACGCTTATAATTATAAAGTACTCAATTAGTACCTGTATGTCTCCCGCAGTTAAATAAAAGTTAAAAAAAAAAAAAATTGATCTTTCCGTAGTATGAATAGGTACTACCTAAAAAAACTTAAAAATTCGAATTTCTAATTGATTGCACTAGGTACAGGTACTAATTGAGTATTTAATAATTATAAGAGTTAATTCTCGGTCTAGTTCTATTGCCGTGAATATTTGGCTTGCTAGAATTGTAGAAAAGTTTGAAAGCTTGGATTCAGGGAATTTGTATCGGTAACGACAGAGAAAAATCATTCTCTAGTATAGGTCAGTAGGTAAGAGCGCCTGTAACGGATATATAGGAGGCCCGTGGTTCAAGTCCCGGAGTGGGGGTCTATTTTTCTCTGTATGTCTCCCGTAGTTAATGATCATTATACAGTAGAGTCTCGCTAACCCGGGTTTAACGGGACCGAACCCAGTCTGGATTACCGAAAGTCCGGATTAAACGGAATCAGTTTTAATGTGTCTGTAGATCAAGCTTTAATAGAATAAAATTATTCAAATCGAGGTTTTTATCGTAAAAATTACTTCTATTAGTCTCCAAAACATGCTTGTACAACGTAGGTCCACTATTTAAGTTAAGAGCTGTTCGGTCACCAGTCATGTCAAATATTAAATGAATTAAAATAAAATTACAATCTATTGCGCAGGTGGCAGGTATAGAAGGGACTTCCTGAGAAACAGGCTGAGTTCCGATATGAAAATCGAGGAGCGATAATCATTTCACAAAAAGTTGAGACATTAGACATTGTTGGCTTGGCAAAATTTCATGGAACTGGGTTGAGCCGCCGCTACATGTTTCTTAAAACCCTTCCCCATCTCAGTCACATATAATTGTACTTCCTGGAATACACTTCCTTTATACCTTGTGCCCAACATTTCTATGGAACCAAAACAGATTTATCGATGTTCTTACTTATTCTTAAATCTGTTAATTTTTAACAAAAACCGGGTATTCCTCGTGTTAGACTGTTTGAATATACACCTATAAACTATACTAGAGGTCGACCAAGAAGTCATGAACACGGGAGAAACGGAAAGCTTAACTTCGTTTAAAATCGGAAGTTCCGAGTAGTGCCGAAGTCAGTACAGTCGGGTGCTAAGACAATAACCATTCCTAGTTTGTATGACATGCCCAGTTATGTCAAATCTCACGAATAACAACAGGAAGGTTTCCAATCTGTTAGGTTTCCTGTTTTGTTTGTTTTTATACAGCACGAACTATAGTCACAACTGTTCTAAATCCAAATCAAACTCAGAAATAAAGAGGAAGAAAAAAAATAGATTAAGGAACAAGAATATCGATTTAGATTTAAAGAATATTATTATGAATAATCAATAAATTATAATATAAAAATATTAACTTATATTATTAGTGATTTCTTATCAGGTACAGCAGGCATGGGCAACCTTTTCTTGTCTGGAGCTGGATTGTCACGGTTCCTCCGAGTCGCGGGCCGGATCAAAATTATATTAAAAAATGCAGGGGGGGGGGGGGGGGGGGGGTAGTCTGTAGAACACACAAATGTAAAAAAATTACTGTGTGCTTTGCGCTAGATATTGAATATGCATGAATGGTGAATATCATAATTGAGTATAAGATATTTATTGTCATGAGAGTTTTAAAATGACCTGTTTTTTAAAGGAAACTTGAAAGTACGAATAAGTATTTTTCAAAATAGTAGAAAATTCTCCTGAGATCCTTTGTCTTAATTCATTGCCATTGTTCATTTCCATTGTTTTCAATGATTTTATGATTGGGATTTATTAAAATAAAACAAAGTTGGAATTTCGAGTAGTAAGTATATGAATTAAAAAAAATTGATACACAGTATAGAAATACTATATAAATTTAAAGAAAAACACAAGTGATACATTGATACATTATCATAATATTATTATAGATATATCTAATTTTTTTTAACCAAAAGTGGTAATAGAAAGTATTAAATTCCCATTTTAAAAAATTGTTGTGGATTTTTCTCGTTCCACCCAAGCATTTTGGTAGGTACCGTACCTACTAAAAGTATTGTAGGTGACGTTTTGTTTTTGCATTCGAACTTGAATTTCTCCATGAAATCGATATGGAATCGCAATGTTAATTATACCGTTCGAAAGGATATTGAATGATAAAGTTTTTGTGAGATTTGACACCCTCCAAGAGTTGTTTTTTTTAGGAAAATATTGAGTGAGCATTAAAATTTTTAAAGTAAAAAAAGATCCAGTTGGAGTGGACTAAATTGTATTAGCAAAAAACGTGTTCTTCAAAAAATTCTAGGGATGTTTTTTTGTCTAATTTTATTCTAAAACTCACTAGGCATTAAAAAAAAAGAAACTTTGATAAAACTCAGCCACTTTCGATGTTTTGAAGTAACTAATAGACTTTTGGTAAGGTAGAAACTCTGCATGTCCACGGGCCGGATCAAAACATGCCACGGGCCGGATCTGGCCCGCGGGCCGGGGGTTGCCCACATGTGAGGTACAGTGTTGCCTGTTGCAAAAAATATAGAAGTTATCAAAAATAAAATTATTAATAACAGAAGAACAACACTGTGTTTTTTGACCGTGGTCTATTATATCAAAAACTGACTGTACATGACGACCCTAGCGCACTCCTCTCATTTCCATGACTTCTTGGTCGACCTCTAGGAACAATTTTATACATTTTAATAGACAATAAAAGCAGAAACTCCAATTATCTTAACAATTAATAAATCTTAACTGGCCCTGGTTCCAATTTGTACATGGTTTTTGGCCCTTCCGGATTATACGGATGTCCGGACTAGCGGGGTCCGGATAAACGAGACTACTGTAATTTGATTTAAAAACTATAATTTCATTAAGCCCAATATTTATTACTTTTATTGAGAGACAGAAAGTTAATACTGACGACCTTATTCTCACATTTGGCTATTAGTTAAATACTTTAAAAAATATCCATCTGCATTTTTAGAATGTAATAGTTAATTTCCAAATTATATCAACGTAACATAATAAGGGGAAGAATATGTAAACAAATAAGACAAAATAAAAATAAAATATTTAAATTGAAATAAAAGTGTATTATAACTAAATATCTAAAGCTAACAAAAAAAGTACGAAGTATGGAATCTGTACATTTACAATTTGTCAGTCAGTAAAAAACATTACATTAGATTTTTTTTTTTTTTTTTAAATTGATTTAATTTAAAATAAACCATTCTTTCACTTTTTCCAAAAAAAAAGAAACAGCATTAAAAAAAAATGTATTAATTGTAGTACATATATTATATTATATGCTGTGAATAAAATATAATTAAGAAATTAGGAACAATATAATCTTGATACCCTAAAAAACAGAGGTAATTCATCAAATTAACCAAACATAAAATTAATTATTTAAAAAATAATGATTGTTGTTAACTATTTTAACTTTTAGAAATAATTTTATTTTTTTAATTTTTATTTTAGCACAATGAGGAACAAACATATATTATAATGTAATTTTTTTAATTAAATATACAGTTGTTCAAGTCAATAGTGTAAACAGAAATAGTAGAGAATGAGAAGCTGATAAAATAACAATTAAAATAGATAATTATTAGTCTGTATTCATTTATTTATTTAATCTCTTAATGTTCTAAGATTATGTAAGACAAAGATTATTTGCTCAACATAAATTATTTATAACATTGATCTTTCACTAACATCTCTTGCAAGATGGGATCATCGAAGTTCATAAACAATGAGAGTTATACATAATATTTTATTTAAGTACAAATTTAAAAGTATAATGCTAATAAAAAAATTAATTGTCGTAAGTGGGAGTTTTGGCGAGTTAATAAATACTTGTTTTAAATTTTTGTTTAGAGAATAAACTTTAATTTTGCTTCAGCCAAAACTTTTGAACTTAAAAAAAAAAAAAAATAATACAGGGAAAGCCCTCATAGGGGGCCTGGGTGGCTCAGAGGCTAGAGCGCTTGCCTTGAGATAAGGCAAGCTAAGCAGCATCGAGCAGGGTCAGATGGTTACCGCAGCTCTGTGTTCGATTCCCGGACCAGGCCCCCCGCTCAATGTTCACCCAGCATTGTTTAAATAAATGGGTAGCTGCTCGAAAGAGTAGCGCCACAAGGTTTCGGCATGGAAACCATGAAATACACTCTCAGTTCGATTCACATCGAAAGAGAGTCATGGTTAACGACCAGACACTTCACTCTAGGTGAAGAAGTTAGGTTTCTAACCCGGGTTTGTTCAATGGGCCCACCTAAGTGGCCTATGTCTTCGGGCGTAAAAGCCCCCCGGAATAAAATAAAAAAAAGCCCTCTTAACCGGCTACTACCTTAGGAGCTGGGAAGAAAATAAAAACAGAAAATGAATTTTAAATAATTCATACTTAGGAATCACAACTAAGGTATCAGTCAGGTATCTTCATAAAACAGTGGTTAACAGTAGGGATGGGCAGAACTGAACGTAACTATAAAAATAACTAGTTCCTGTGTTGGAACGGTTCCAATCGTTCCAAGATTTCATGCAACTACGTTATTTTTGGAACAGGGTGTCCAGCAATATTAAAATGTAAAGTTCAAAGCATATTTAAAGGTTTTCAAGGCTCAATTTTATAAAATTCAAGGCTGGGTTTATTAACATTAGTTATTAAAATAGTGATTTATTCACAATTTCTTGGAATTATAGAAAAAAATATGAGAAAAATAGTATGAGTTCAGCAAAATAATATAAATTACTTTTATAATAGAAGAGATTTTATTTTTTGGACTTGTAGAATATTATAGTAGGCTGAAGGGTTTATTTGGAATGAAAGTCCTTTGACTATATACTTTTATTTCATCAAAGCTTTCACCATGGGAACCTGAGCTTCTTCAGTGATCACTAAGCTCTGATGAAATATAAATAAATATCACTCGAAGGACTTTCATTCCAAATAAACCCTCCAGCCTACTATAATATTAATAGTATTAATTCAACTTAATTACAGCAGATGTACCCCAGAGAAGTGAAATACAATATACAGTAGGTGCATCGATTATCCGAACTAATAACTAATGTTGTTTAGGGTGGTTCGGATAATAAAAAATTCAAAATGTATTGGTACTTCTAGACAACCTTGGGTCTTTAAAATTCCCGATTTTTTCAAAATTCAAGCATATTTCAAGGTTTTTTGAAGCATCCTAAAAATTCAAGCATAATTCCAGGAGTTCAAGGAATTCAAGGCTGCTGGACACCCTGTGGAACGAATTTGAAGTTTTTATTTTATTGCTTGTATTGATTCACATTTGTTACTCCATTTATTTTTTTAAAAATTATATCTTTTAAGTGATTATGGAACAAAATGATACAAAACGTAACTGATTAAAGAGGAAACTTTAACGTGAAAACATCGACGAAACTAAACAACTAAACTTGAAGGGAACGTAAAAAATTCGTTTTGCTTGGAACAAAAACGACAATTTTCATTCCAAGTTCCAATAAAAATAATACGTAACGTAACTGATTAAAGAGAAAACGGGAATGATAAAACATAATAAAACTGTAACTAGCTCGGAGGGAACATAAAAGATTCGTTTCGCATGGAACGAAAACTACCGTTTTCGTTTCAAGTTCCAGATCCAGCCAAGCTAGAACGAAAAAAATAAAAGATGTTATCTTGTGCATGTATAGTAGAGTAGAGCAATGGAGTAGGGATGGGTTTCTTTGGAACGTAAACTGAAACGTTCTAAAATTAACTTAGTTCCTGGAACTAGTTATTGGTGTGGAACGTAACTTGTTCCACGCATGGAACTGTTTCTCCCATCCCTAGTAAACAGGCCTTATAACTGTTATAAACCAAGTCAGAAATGTCGGAGACAAGTGACTTATGAGGAGTCACTGAACAGTTAAGTAAACAGATGGTCAGTAGCTGGAGAACAGATAAGATGGTTATCACTAAAAGTTCTCTGATGATGACCAAATCAAGTGGCCGAAATTGGTTCTATACTAAACAATAGCTATTGTGTTCTGAAAATAAACTGACTAATTTTACTATTTTAGTAATATTTAATATTAAATACAAAGATGAGAAAGGAAGGATGATTATGATTCCAAATTCACAACAAAACAAAATAAGGAACAACATTTTTCAGCAAAAATAGTTAATAATTCTTGAAAGTTATTGCTATATGAATGCTATGAGAAAAATAAACCAATATATTGTTTTGTTTTGAAATTCGTTTAACTAAAATAATTTTAATTCTATTAATATATATATATTTAGAACACCTTAGACATAATCATACCGGCACTTCTTTAGATTGTTACTCCCCTTATCAAAACAGAAGTGGGATATTCCTTTGTCCCAAAATACATTGGACTAAACATCCCTTTTTCTTAATAGTTATTTAGTCAAAGTCATTTTCAATCTAAAACAACAGGGGAGTAACAATCTAAAGAAGTACCATCATACTTAATTCCTCGTTGAATAAGATTTTCCAAATCTTACCATCTAATCCATTTTAGTTCTAGATCCAAAGAGTACAAAAGAATGAGGAAAATCACAACAAAAATATATCTACACGGAACTTTGACTAATCTTGTCACAGATCAATTTATACCAAAACACAGTTTTACCAACATCTAGAAAGTTGTGAATAGCTTCTGTCAAACTGTTAGTTATACGTTTGATGATTTAAAAATTAATTATTATTAATTTAAAAAAAACAATCTTTTTCTTAGTTACTTTTGGTAAAGGTTATAAATAATTTTGTAACCTTCACCTTTTATAACCATGTCTTTTATTACGTATTTTGACAGATTTGACTACAGTTTCTAAAGAAATACGCTAGGTGCGCTCACACCCATGCTCTGCGCATGTCAGGATCGAGTTCAGGTGTTTCCATGCAACTCAATCCAGATACCATCCCAGAATTTAGTGTATCGTATTTTGATCGAAATCGTATTCAATCCCGTATTTGAATCTAGGTTTCCATGTACACTTTGGATCCAAAACTGTATTCAACCCGTATTCAAACATCATGGAAACATAGTAGTTAAACCTCTAGTTTTTTTTTTTTTTTTCATTTTAAATTTTTTTTTTCTTTTCTTTTGGGTTTTAGTCCTGATCAACTGCCAGGGTTATTACAGGATGGGGGGTTAACCGGCCACTTTACTCATCTAATCGGTGAGATCATTAGTGTGAAACATGTCTTACTCCGCTGGGATTATTTTTAAAATTTATTTGTTTTTTTTTTAGATTTTAACACTAATTGTGCACTTTCTACTAACAGTCTATCCAATTTACACAAGGGTTAATTAGCACTTTAAAAACTATAAGGTTTAATTTAATTTCGGTTTTTAAAAATGTTTATATTAAAGATGTTCATCAGTGCACCAATTTAACTGAGGACAAGCTGTTATGAGATATTTGTTCGTAGATATAAGGCAACATGTATATTCATAATAAGTGTAAATTTTCTAAAGGTAATCGGAGATTCTGTGTATTAATATTCAAACCCAAAGCAGGGATTAGCATTAGGAGTTATTAGCAACTGAGACAGTTGTCAATGACTCACATTAAGCAATTTCCTCAAAAATGGATCCCAAAAAAAATTAGGGATTCAGTGATTACAGAAATAACTGATGCTGTCTTCTCTGGAAGATTTAGATTCATTGAAGCCAAAAAGTGAGGTTCTAGAGAAGACCATAGCTTTATTTTTCTTTAGGTCCAAAACAATAAAAACATTTATGCTATTGCAGGTCCAGTCATGTTTCATATCCAATAAAAAACATGTCACACGACTCTGAGAATTAAATACAGATTATAATTGTGTTCAACAAGGTACCGAAAAACTACTTAAAAACTCTCCCTCATTGATCAAAAATATTTAATCTAGGTGTAGAAGTATAGATATATATTTACATACAGTCTGTCCCAAATAAGAGTTAGTGCGTTGATAGCGTTGGAAAAACTAGCAAATGGGGTGGGGAGCCAATGAAAGCTCGAGATTTTCCCAGACAAAAGGTCGGGCCAACTAGGCAAAGATAAATGTCTCTTGTGGAGGGGAGAGCCCCCTAACCACAGAGCTAGTGGCTTTATTTTTTCCCTTAAGCTGGGTTTACACGATCCAAGTGGATTTGGACAAAGTAACTTTGATCAAATTCACTTGGTCCAAGTGGTTGTGCAACTTTTGAAGCAGGGTTTACACGATCCAAGTAGACTTGGTCCAAGTAGTTTGAACAAAACTGTCAAAATCATAATTCTGATACTCAAATTTTTCATAAATTTGAATAATTTTGCAAATGAAATAAAACAACAATACAAAAATAACTGTAAGAACCAAACAAACCAAACTGTACCTTCCTGTAAACAAAAAGTACAAACTCGTCATTTTTGACAGCTCGTTCTCATAATTTGCAGGTGGGCGCCATTTTTATTTCCATCCAAGTCTACTTTGATCAAAAAAAGTTGGGGGCCATCCAACTCAACTTGGATGGTCCAAGTACACTTTGATAGCCCGTTTACGCGATCAAAGTAGCGTCAAATCTGACTTGATCCAAATCCACTTGGATCGTGTAAACCCAGCTTTAGAGAGGTTGGCCAATCACTCGATTTCCCGTGCTGTCAACATACTAACTCTCGTTTGGGACAGACTGTAGATAATATGTCTGAAATGCATTCTCTTTATTTTATTTTTTTTTGATAAAAATAGAAAAGTATTCTAAATATTTTGTTAGCATTGGTAAGATTAACATCTGACCATATTTGCTTTGTTTTTCATGAGGATAAAATTGTTTAAATTAATTAGGCTCTTGGCTACAGATTTGAGGTTTAACCTGAACAAGATTAGCAAAAAACACACATTTCAAGAAATAATTCCTTTAAAAACAGACAAGTAAAATATTATCTTATTTTATACTTGTGTAAATTACATCATTGAATTAACAAATATAAAATAAATTGTCAAGTTATTTTTTTAAAAAATCAATTATTTCCATAAATACAAAATGCATGAACCTCATTGTACTAAAAGAAAAAAAAAATAAATAAATAAAAGAAGCAAAAAGGCCAAACTATATAAAATAACTAAAGGCCTTTACATATTAATGTAAAAAAGTTTTTATTTTTATTACCTACAAGATAGAATACAAATAAAAGCAGAGTAATATAATTGGCTCTGGAAGGTATGTACACCTTTGAAAATGACAACTGTCAAAAAAATAAATTAAATAATTAAAAACAAAAAAAAAATGTTTATTTGTAATAATAAAAAAAAGAGTTTATAATAATAATAAAATAAGGAAAAAGGAAAGAAGGGTAATTTTGGTAAAATTAAAAAATACAAAATAATTATTAAGGGAACATTGAAAAATTTAAGTTTTTTTTTTAAAACAACACTGGCAGATAAAAATTATTAATTTTTTTTTTCTTTTCTTAAAAAATATAATTTGAATAAGATTAACTTGGGAAAAATAAAATCAAATGAAATTCTATACAATGCAATGTTTCCACTTAGAGAATAATTACAGTGCCAATCAAAAATAATATATATATATATATATATATATATATATATATATATATATATATATATATATATATATATATATATATATATATGAACTAAAATTATTAATAATAATAAAAAAAAATTCAAAAAATACATCTATTTAAAAATATACATATAATTTACACATATTTATAAATAAATAATATTCACAAGATTGTTTCAGTGAACATTAATATTATTTTATCCAATTTTATTTTTTCAAAAATTTAGATTTGTTTTTTATATTATTTTTATGCTCTGGGCATTTAAAAAAATTCTAAAGAACATGATTTCATTTTTTTTTTTTTTTTTTTAAATCCACATTTAATTAATTAATTAATTTTATAATTTTTTTTTATTTTGAGATCTTAGAAAAAACATCTAGGAAAAAAATAATTATACATACATACATATATATATGTATAAAATAAAAAAAAAACTTTTTAGATGAGAAAATAAAATAAATATTGATAATAATAATAATAAACAGGAGGGGGGAGGGGGAAGGGGGATTAAAAACACTTTTATTTGTACAAGCTTGTAAAAATTACACATTAATTTTTTTTTTTCATTTTTTTAAAAGGTTACGGGAGAGAAGTCAGAAATTTACGATTAAAAAATGTTTACTTCCCAGAGACAAACACGAGCTATAAACATTAAATTGGGGGGGGGGGGGGGGGAAATAAGTTGATATATAAATAAATAAATAATTTCTCATACCATAGCATGGAAATTGAATTTAAAAAAAAAATTATATAAATAAATAGATTTATTTATATATAAATATATAAAGTAAACAATATTTACATGATCAGGTGGGTCCAGATATAGAGAATGAGTGCAAATAACTAGTAAAATACAATTTGTCACAAATTTAAGTCTAAGAGGGATTAGCAGGTGTGATCAAAAATTGGTACATTATAAGGTTTTTTAGCATTTTTCTTAATTTTTAATCCTTTTAACAGTTTACGATTAATATTCATGTATTAATTAATTAATTTTTCGATTAATTATTAATTCGGCTTTAATTCATGGTGGAAAAGTGTGTTGAAAAACTGCGATCAGTGCGATAGAGCACCGAGAACATAAAATATTTCAAGTACAGGCAGGTTTGTTGAATATACTAGTTTATACTATTCACTAACTACCTGAAGAGAATTATATCACTCAAATTGTCCACAGAAATGAAAGGATTTTAAAACAAAACTAAAAAAAAAAAATCAATAACTAGAAGTAGAAATATTTTATTTGAAAATATTAAACGAGTAAAGATTTCTGAATAAATATTAAATCTCTTAAGTGCCTCAAAAATCAATTCTTGTTTAGGAGAAATAGCTTTACTAGACAATAAAACATTTTTTTTTTTTTTTTCAGACATTTACAAAACTGTCAATATTCTATTCAAATTTTTTATTTAAGACCTCAAAAATTCTTGAAAATGTGAAGCGTCCATAACATACTCCAGTCTTGATGCATTATTTATTTGTTTATCAGGATTAAAAATAAAATTCCATCGTTATAGTAGACGCTTTTACACATCTATTGAAGTTAACATTAATAATGTTGAGCATATTTAACCTTTTCTTTAAAATAATATACATTGGTGTTCGGACTTTGGTTTACGGGAGTTTCTTAAGCTTTTAGCCCTTTAACGCCTAAGTATATAAAAAATGCACCATGTTCTTAACGCCATGGGGTCCCTCCAGGGGACCACCCTTCAACCCACTTGTTTCATGTTGTGATATTCCATCGATAGTTAAGGGGTTTTTAGAATCGATGTGGTAAAGTGGATTTGTCATGAACATGGACTTGAACATGAACATGGTTGTGGAAACACATTGTTTCTAAAACCTTCCAGTTGAATGTCAATTATAGAGTAAACAAGTACTGCATTGTTTGCACCTAGCTTTTCTACCTTTTATTTTTTACTATTCCAATTTTTTTTTTTGCTAGAGGTCGACCAAGAAGTCATGGAAATGTGAGGAGTGCGCTAGTGTTGTCATGTACAGTCAGTTTTTGATATAATAGACCACGGTCAAAAAACACAGTGTTGTTCTTTTGTTATTAATAATTTTATTTTTGATAACTTCTATATTTTTTTATTATTTTATGCAACAGGCAACACTGTACCTGATAAGAAATCACTAATAATGTATGATAATATCTTTATATTATTATTCATAATAATATTCTTTCAATTTAAATCAATTTTTCTTCTTTCATAATCTATTATTTCTTCCTCTTTATTTTTGAGTTATTTAGATTTAGGACAGGTGTGACTATAATTCGTGCTGTATAAAAACAAACAAAACAGGAAACCTAACAAATTGGAAACCTTCTTGTTGTTGTTATTTGTGAGATTTGACGTAACTGCGCATGTCATACAAACTAGAAATGGGTATTGTCTTAGCACTCGACTGTACTGACATCGGCACTACTCGGAAGTTCCGATTTTAAACGAAGTTAAGCTTTCCGTTTCTCCCGTGTTCATGACTTCTTGGTCGACCTCTAAGTGATAATTTATTGTTTAAATTACTTAATCAATAATAATAGTCCAGGAGATAGCGTGCAAAAAAGTGTCTGACTAACATCAAGCTAGAATTTTGTGTACAAGTCAATCTTTTAGCGCCTTTTAAGAATATGTGGTCGGCTAAGTTCGTCTGCGGGACATAGCTTGGCAATAGGTGTTTGAAAAAAACAAACTGGTGGAGAGCGCCATGTCTCACCAATTATGGTGGACGTGATTTTCATGATCCTGAGTACAGAATTAGTTAGTAGACCAAAAATCAAGTCCATGTTATTTTCACACTTGATAGATTAGTTATTCAGATATTACTAAAAATCAACGTTGTCACCTGTCAAGGGACAAACTAACATCAACTTGATTTTCGGCCTACTAACTCTGTACTACTAATTCTGTACTCAGGATCATGAAAATCACATTGTCCACCATAATTGGTGAGACATGGCCGCTCTCCACCGGTTTTTTTTTTTTTCTAACGCCTATTACCAAGCTATGTCCCGCAGACGAACTTAGCAGACCACATATTCTTAAAAGGCGCTAAAAGATTGACTTGTATACAAAATTCTAGATTGATGTTAGTCAGACACTTTTTTGCACGCTATCTCCTGGACTATAAGTTAATGTGTTTCATGGTGTTTTTATTTACTAAAATAAGTTATTTGTTTTGTAAAATACATTACGCCCATTGCTCCAAGTTATATATAAAGGGCTTTAGCTACTTTTTTTTCCTTGAATCTATTGTTTTGGCCTCACTTGAATGTATTGTTTTGAAAATGGGGTATCTCCTATGTACACACACATCATGCAGATATGATCTCTCAAATGCATAAATCATAAAAATATACCATTTGACAAAGGGATATAATTTCTGTAGGGTATAAATGAAGCAAATTTGTGCCATCGAGCGATTCTCAACCTTATTGTCTCCTTCAGATCAGCCATAACAGTAATCATATAAATTTACTTTTTTTATCATAATAAAGACTTTTTTTTACATACTTTTTTATTTTTTCATCATAATGAAGACTTTATTTATTGGATTTTCATAAATATATTTGGTTCTTTATTAATCATATTTTAGTAGTAATCAAGTAGTAAAAGTCATTGACCAAGGCGCTTTGTGGTTCCTAAGTGGAACACACTCTTTATTATAATTCTGGCTTGAAAATAATTTTAACATAATTTTTAAAATTGTTATTTTGGGCGCTTCGGGCATTTTTGTGTGGTCCAAATAAGGACCACAAAGCGTTAAAGGGTTAAGACTCATTAATACCCACTTTTTCTTTTTCTTTTTTCTTATCAAACACCAACGTATATTAAAGGTATAATAGAAAGTTTAATTGTAATATTGTAATGATAACAGCACACGTGGCGTTACTAATCCGCATCTTAATTCTATCTAACTTAGAACAATCTTCAAACAAAGTTAGACTAGATCAGGTACAAACAAGGACAAATGCCGTCATAATCATTTTAAAGTTTTACTTTTATTTACATCTGTGTAAAGTATAAGACGTAATCACAATTGCTTATATTTCATTTATTTATGATTAGTTTAAGTTCTTATTTGACACTTGCTTTAGAACGTCTGAACCCACCTCTACGGCGGCTATGGGTGTATTATAACTTTGTAAACCTGGAAAAACTTTTTTTTTTTTTTATGAAAAATACAATACACTAGAATAGTAATCCATAAACAGCGATATTCTCCTTTGTACAAATAACAAATTAACAAGATTTTTTTTCTCTCTCTCTCTCTCTCTTTTATTTTTCAAATTTGGTAAATTTTATTTCATATTGTTTTAGTGAAGAATGGTATATCCTGATTTCGTTTATAAAGGTTTCAAGTCAATCAAATAAATTAATTTTCTTTTTTTTAAAGTGATTTCTTCTTCTTTTTTTTTAAGTATAAAACTACCATAAACCATATAAAATTCATAAGTTAAAAAAATTAAACAAATATATATATATATATATAAATAAATAATACTAGTACACTCTTCATATGTCCGATAGACATCCAAATATATTTTAAGATATTCTTAATTTGAAAAAGGGGGCTAGAAAGAATTAATGAGGCGAAAATTGAGAAATTTGAATTCTATTATACAAATGGAAAAAGACGAAGATCAAAAGAAGTATGGGAAAAGAAAAAAAATGCAGCATCAGTTTCTTAATTTACCTTTATTTATTTATTTTTATTTATTTATTTATTTTTATTTTGTCAAAACTTAATTCCATGACTTTAGTTTAATTATTAGATTAGTTGTTTCAAATTTATATATTTAAATATAAATAAATAAGACAGGGTGTAGTGTATAAATCTGAACAGGGTATAATAAAGCTTAAAGAGGAATCAGTATCACAGAAATGTGATACATTTATCACCTCTCATGGATTTATACGTCGGTGACAGTGATAGTATTTGCTTCAACCATTTTTTTTTAATATAACCATTTTTCAAAATACTAATAATTACTACAGCAGGTTTTCAAAATTTAAACAAAAATTTCACCATGTGCAATTTTCACATAACTTAAGTTGAAACAACTAAATTACTTTATAATTTCAATGCACTATTCAAAGATATAGTGCCTATGATTAATACTAATTCACAGTCATCTACAGTCCACTATAAATTAATAACGGATGCCACAATAGATAATATTATATATAAGAGAAAAATGATCTTTTATATACATGTAAATAGAGAGCTCCAAATCGGAAGCTATAAGATGAACGAGTATCACAAGAAAACATCTAAATTTTAACAAGAGACAATTTAGAAGAGCATTAAATGTTATGAATTTTACAAAGTTTGGTAGTTCACAGAGAAAAATTATATTATAGAAATCCTTAATTTATTAAATACAAGAAACGACTGAATAACAAAATAGAAAATGTCTGTACATCAATATTATTTATATTTTTTTATATGTTTTTTTTTTTCTTTTTCTTTTTTTTTTTTAATCTTATTTATTTATGTATAAGTTATCGCTTTTATATACACACAAATGTTCTTGGTTTGATTTTCACATTGTGCGTGGACTAGAACCCACGCTGGTCGATAAGGTAAAAATAAAAAAAAAATTGTAGCGTCCTTTCTGCTTAGAAGGTTGTCCCTTTTAACACCCAAGGTACCTCTGACCAATAAAACAATTAGAAATTACTTTTTTTCTTTTTTTTTAACGTTAAACTTTTTCTTTTTATTAAAAAAAAAAAAAAAAAAAATGGGGATATTACACTATGTACCATGGGGGGGCGTGTGAGCGAGTATGGAGTCAGTCCGTACGGGCCTACAGCCATCGTTAGTTTTCAGGGATCGACACGACACACACCTTGACGAGTTGGTCAAATTAACAGGCGGAATTATACAAAGTTTAAACAAGCTGTTTCCGGTGTTTTCCTCTTTATGTTTCGTCAGCCATAAATGAATTTTGTGATTTCAATTCTTCCAATGTTTTGATTTGCTGCCGTAAAAACAACACCCTATAATAAAACAAAACACAATGCCACATTAGAATATATATAAAACAGTTGAGATAATAAAAGTTCATTTCTTTAAAGCTATTGAACGATATTAGATCGCATGGAAACAAATTTAGAAAAATGTTGTAATAGATCACCGAAGCAGCAGCTTGTGGCTCAAATCAGACATGTTAGGAAGTAATCTTTACTGAGACATGAAATGAAAGGCAAGGACATGAACCTTGTAGTCTCATCAGATTATAACTAGACCTTATTTGAGACAAATATATCCTTCTATATGTAAAAGGTAAGTCATCATTTTTCATCTTAATCTTAAATATATATATATATATATATATATATATATATATATATATATATATATATATATATATATATATATATATATATATATAATTAGAGTGGTGTCTGCACATTTATCCACGATTGGGCTCAAATTTTGTATTTTCACTAAATGAGTAGTCCTGATAACACATTTAAGTCTAAAATATTTTATGTCTATTTGTCTGTGCGCCAATCACGTCCAAACAGCTGAACTGATTTTGCTAGTTTTTGGGTACAATGTTAAGCTCAATTCCGCGTGTAATATAGGCTATAAAACATTTTGGTAATATAGGTAATATAGGCTATAAAACATTTTGGTACGGGAAACAGACAGAGAAAAATACACTCCAGCGCCGGGATTTGAACCACGGGCTACTATATTTCCAGTATAGCGCTCTACTAAGCTACGCAGGAGAATGAGTTTCTCTGAAGTTAATGATACCTTGTCCCGAATTTAAGCTTTCAATTTTCCACATAAGTCTTAGAAGTCAACATTAATGACATAGAACTAGACTGAGAAATAACGCTTATAATATAGAGGCCCGTGGTTCAAATCCTGGTGCTGGAGTGTATTTTTCTCTGTCTGTTTCCCGTAGTAAATAATAATTATAACTTGATTTAAATTATAATTTTATTTTTTATAAAAAAAAAAAAATAATTTAACCTAAGTTGTAGAAAAAGCTACAGACAATATTTTATGCTTTGTGAAGATTTCTGAAGGAAGAACTGTTCAATCGCTGTCAACAAATATTTAGATTCATTTTTTAAACAAATAACACATATATTATTTAAATAGTTTATAAATCATCAAGAAGACATTTTTTTAAACATCACACCTTACCATGGCTAAACCTTTACTAACATAATCATCACCACTTTTTTAATAAAATCTACAAGAGTATACGTAGTATAATTATTTCTAAATTATATTGATATCTTCCAATAGGAATTTTATCCCTAAGGGGAAAATAAGGACACAGTACGAAAAGAAGGGGAATCGAGCCCAGACCGATCTCCTAAAGTTGGGAAGTTAATACTTGAGAAAGAGCTCTTATTTTAGATGTAATCATATAATATAATAATAAAAGATAGATATTCCAATTTCAACCCAAGGATGTGAAAAGACATGGGGGGGGGGGGGGGGGGGGGGTACAGAAGGAAAATATCGCTGAAAGGTAACTTTTAAAAATGTTTCTTCAGTAGTCGGAATTAATTAGTAATTTGGGATATTTGAAAATTATATTATCAAAGGAGAGGGGGGTATAAAATAAGGGGGAGGGATAGAATCTAGATATTCTCACTTAAGTAAAGTAATTTAAATGTTTCTTCATGGTAGTTTATAAACCCATCAAATTAAAAATAACACTCCGTTGCGAAGCAAAGGTATCCAGCTAGTAAAATAATAAGTTATATAAAATAGAATTATTGTGGAAGCTGGTTAAATTTAAGTACTTGATTTTTCACGGTTATAACAATAAATAATGTAAAACAATTTTTCCGAGTCAATACTGTTTCAAATCAGATACTATCTAGCGATTGAGATGTCATCATCAATAGATTATCATGGAAGAGTCCATATCAATATCATCATGTTTGAAACATACGACTAGTATTAAAACAAAAACAACATCAAGCTATTAAGAATAATTTTATGATTTACAGGGTGACTGGAGTTATAAGTGAAAAAATGAAGTGGGTTGTTCTACGTCTTATGGACCACAAAAAATGCTATATAAACCATGGGTCAAATCTTAACCGTTTTCCCTCAAGGTCAAATTTTATGATTTTTTTTTTTAAGATCGTATACTTTTTATTATAAAAACACTTATTGGTCAGAAAGTATAGAAGCTAGAACAAAATGTTTGGTATCCTTGTAAAGCTGACAATTTTCCAATAAGAAAAGTGTAATTTTAATTTTCATGTCCTCAAATTACATGACAAACAATGTATACAAATTTTATTATTTTTTTAAGTCTTATTGCTTCGAACTTTTTTAAAAAAGAAGTCCCCCGGAAAAAAAAAAAAAAAAAGTGACTCAAGAAGTCTAAGTTAGGTAAAAAGTAAAAATCCTCCTTTAGCAAGATAAAAATGTAACTTAAGCCCCATAAGTTTCCATTACAACAAATTTGTCCCCCAACATGTTGCCGGCACAAGTTCCAGGATTTTGTTGAAATGGAAACAGTCTGCAACATGTGTCGGGGACAAAAATGTGCCAAGCGACTGTGGGACAAAACTTGTGCCACGGGCAATGGAAACACTTTGCAACATATCCCGGGGAAAGGCGCACGAGCGGTGCAGTCTATACTCGCTGCCCAAACCATAACTAAACCGTGCTCCCTACCTAAACGTGCTCTCTTGTTTGTAGTTGAGGTATTTTCAGTTTTGAGTTACTAAACTGTTGCGGAACTGTTTCCAATTGCACCACTTGTCCCGCAACATGTGCCTGCAACTTGTTAGAATGGAAACGGGGCTTTAGATAACATAAAAATAATTAAAACTAATCTTCCCTAACATATTTTTCTTGCCTTAACTTAGATAGTTACGAATCTAACGAATCTTAAAAAGGTGACTATGTTTCAAATCAGATACTATCTAGCGATTAAAAAATTAATCATAAAGTGACTTTCATGGAATTACCCAAAATTATGTCATCATATTTTGAAACATAGTCAATTATTATTAATTAGAAAAAAATATTTATTAAGTAATCACTGTGATAAGATGTATAATAATAATAAATGTATTTGACATACAATAATATCTTAACAATCACACAATAATATCTTACAATAGGATCTTAACAAAACAAATTAGAATGTCACAGTGATAAAATGAAGTTAAAATACCTCTGTTCTTGCCGTGTAGCCTGTATTTCAGTCTGTCTTACAATGGATCTGGGGCATTTCAGTTCTGCAGATACACGTGCACACATTGTACCTAACTGATAAGCCTCTTCTCCTGATTTTTGGGCCTGTTATAACAAACAAAGAACAGTGTTAGATCAAATATATAGAAAATAATCCCAGAAAGATAATAGGTAATAGTTTTACTGAAATCCCATGAACAGGTTTTTAAGTCAATAAGTTATAATATTACATTTGAATAATATTGGTAAATTACCATTATGTACGAGGTGTGTTCAGAAAATAACGGGAATTTTGAAAATTTCGCGGGTTTGAGAGTCCAATTTTCAAGTTTTTTTTTTTAAAATTAAGTTGGTATACAAGCCCCTGAAGTATGATAAAAGTTTCAGCTGTATTCAATGTTTACTTTGTCTGTGACAGCTGCTAAGGATAAACGTGTTTTTATGAGCTCGGGGATTTTCGTTTCTTAAAAAAATGGATCAAAGAATTTGAATCAAATTTTGATTGAGCCATAATTTCGACGTCTTATCCGTAAGCACGTGTTTCCTCACCTGTTACAACACGTTTCAGTAATTCTGCATCGTCGTTGACTTCATTTAGTGACACCTGAGCGACTTCCATTCACTGCTGTTTTTGCAAAAATTTTGCTGCCACACGTTTCATACCCAAAACATGCGAAAAAATTGCATGGCATAAGCCAACATCATCAGCGACTTCTCTGACTGTGATTCGGGAATTGTTCATAACCATTTTTCACTTTTTCCACATTTTTGTCGGTTGTTGATGTGCTGGGGCGGTTCGTTATCTTCAACGTCTTCTCAGCCATCTTGGAAACGCTTGTATAACTTGTAAACTCTTGTTTTACTCATAGCAGACTCACCATAGGCCTTCGTTAACATTTCACACACTTTATTACTTTTTATTTCATTTTTTAAGCAAAATTATTTTGCTCCATTTTATTAACAAATGAAAATTGCCGAGCTTATAGAAACACATCTAACCTTAGCAGCTGCCAGAGACAAAGTAAACAATGAATGCAGCTGAAAATTTTATCGTATTTCAGGGGCATGTATACCAATATAAAAAAACAACAAAAAATGACAACCAGACTCTCCAAACCCGCAAAATTTAAAAAGTCCTGTTATTTTCTGGACACACCTCGTATATGTGTAAAGATAGAGCTCAGCAAACTTGAGGCCTGGCCTCAAGTGCTCAGTGCACAAGTTACTAAAAACATGAAATACAGGTAAATATGTCCAATACAGGCAGGCCGATAAATTTACTACTTAATGTCTCCCTGGCACTGCCTGAACAAAATATCTCCTTTGTCCCCTACACCACACCATCAAACCAGTTTTAGTCTTTAGTTTCTTTCTCCAGCTTGTAAATCAAATTATTTAAGGAAGCATGATAATTTTTACAAGTATACTTACAAATGTCATTAGGTTTCAAATCAGATACTATCTAGCGATTAAAAATACAATCATCAAGTGACTTCTTGGAAATACCCAAACTAATATCATCATGTTTGAAACATATCATTAAAGGGGGACAAATATTAAGTAAACAAATTAACAATAAATTGTTAGTTTTAGGCTGAAAATCTAGAGGCTACAGAGGTAAAAGATTGTTAGTTACCTGTTTTTCAATCAAGTCCGCAGGCCAACCCCTGACATGGTTGACGAGATCATCCCGATAGTGGTTGGCTAGGGATGGGGTGAGGTTGGGGCCCTGTGGCCTCAGAGCTGCCAAACTGCTTCCAGCTAATAAACTACCACCGACCTTAAAAAAAAATACAATAAAATACAGGTAACATTTAATAAGAACAGGTAGAATAAATATTATCAGATGAGTTAATTATACTAGGTGTTTAATATTGATAAAATTGTCTGCCTATATTAAGATAAGTTTTTTATAATAATTATTTAAAGATCTAATAATTACAAGATAAAAAGAACTTTTTGTATACTACGTTTTTAAATTTTCTGTCATAAATCATAAATTTGAAAACCATAAAAATGAAGATTGTAAATGTGGGATACATGAAAACAAATAAAATAATTTACGGATTTTTTCCAAACTAACTTACTATACAGCAAAATTTGCTGAAAACAAATTAAATTCTGCTGAAAGATGGCTAAAAGTATTAAAATAATGCATTGTCATTGTGTTCTGAGCTATTCTAAAAGTTTCAAATGTCTAGCTACTCGGGAAGTTAGTTAAAAATCAATTGCAAGATTTGTACCGGACAAACAAACAAACAAGAAATAACTAACAGAAAAACTAACAGTTATTTTTATTGGAATAAATATGGCTGTCTTGGCAATGATATATAAACAAACTATACTGTCATATATGAGAATCCTAGAGAATCTTAGATATATAGTACTAGTTTTTGATTTAAAAAGAATCTACCAATCTAATAATAATTTACAAAAACCCAGATCTGGTATTTTAGCTAGTTTTCTTTCTTCTTTTTTTTTCCTCTCACATCTTCTAAGTAAGCTTTACCAACATTATTTATCTTTTATCTGATACATTTGGGGTCCCACTTTTCTTTGTAAAACTTAACCATTTAGAATCTCATATTCATCTAATTATTTACAAAATCAGGTTTGCACCTTGGATCCACTCATGAGGTCTTATTGCTTCGGACTTTTTTTTTTTATTAAAAAAAGTCCCCCGGAAAAAAAAAGAAAAGCTATTTATGTCACTAGGCAGCAAAATGGAATTTTGCTGACAAGTTTTTTAAGTTTTAGTTGCGAGCCGAAGGCGAGGATAGGCTAAACAAATTTACTGCTGAGGCGAAGCCGAGTCAAGAAAATTACATTTTGACTGACGAGGTGAAGCCGAGGCAGGAAAACGTTAATTACCTGCTGAGGTGTAACCGAAGCAGATAATCTTTAAACGAATCAGGAATGTTTCCTTGGCTGCATAGTTACATACAATATTTTATCTACTAACGGCAGAAAATTACACTAAAGATTTTAGAGGGCAATAAACTTTCCTTGTATGATGTTGCAATATTTGCAATTTCGGGTGGCGTGTTATCAAACAAGTCTTCAACGTCTTGCACAACATTATCATCCATATTTTTATTTAAACTTTATTTAACTTTATTGAAAACAGTAGTAGTAGTAGTAGCCTAGTACTTCCTACTAGAACGGGTAGGACGAACCACTTGTTCGAACCTTGCAATTAGGCACCTTGTGGTAGAGAGTTCCAGCCACTTCACACATCATACATATGTACATTGTACCGCCTAGTATGATGTGATCAATAGTGAGCCATATAAATCAGAGCGCCACGGCGAGGAATTGAACCCCATCTCGTTCCACTCATGATTCAGTGATAGCCGAGCAGACATGGTTTAACCCACACGGCCACACTGGCTCTCCCGATTGAAAACAGTACAACAATGCTTAATTTTGCTGCTGTGACTGGATAAAAGAATATATTGTTATAGATGAATAATACTAAGAAAGATACCTTGCAGTCTTGGTTCTCATGTATGGGAGTGGGAGGGGAGTGATCATCAGGGCGGTGCTGGTCTGTAGTAGGACTGACTCTAGTCGGCGGCCCCGGTGTATTTGCACCGCCCTCACATAACATGGCAGGCCCTATTCCACCGGCGACTGCGCCAATGCTGTAACTCGTCTCGGATGTAGGAGTACTGTCACCTGAACAGATTTCCATGTCCGTTGCCACACCATCCACCATTCCTAACAACATATCATCCCTTCTGTTTTAGTTCTTATCAAATTTAACTACTATATTCATAGTTACAAGCTAACATATCGATTCACGTTTAAAGGGCGTCAAATGGATCAATAATTATTCAATTTTAAATAAAAATCTTTCAGTGCTAATAAAACATTTTAGATAAATTACAAATGGGTTCAAAATAAGCATGCTTTCTATAATAAATGGACTTTTTATTCATGCAAACTGAAAAATTTAAGCTTATAAGTAATAAACCTTCTTTGATTGATACTGTTAAATCATTTAATATCTTTTAGCTTTAACTTTTTTCAATAACAATGAAATTAATTAATTTCTTATTAATAACAGAATCCTTAAAAAATATAATCAGAAAAAAGGCAATGACTGCTGTGTTCATCTATTTCTATGGTTTTCACCTCTGAATATGAGACATGGAACTTATTTCTTTATAGTTTATGTAATTCAAATATTTTGGTGTAAAATAAAAATAAACTTTGAATTTTAAAAATACTATTAATAAAAAAGTGAAGATGAAATCCCTTAAAATGTTAACTATTTTTATTACAAATTCTCTTAAATGGAGCAACATGCATTTCTTAACTAGGTAAATGTAATCTACATAGATAGGTATATTTTTTATAAAAGTTGTTAAAGTAATAGAAAAAGCTATTGGATTTTTCAATGGAAAAGATTCCAATTTATTTTAATTTTTGATTAAAAAGCCAATATTTAAAAATATTAAGTCAATTCAGAAAGGTGATTTTAAATCCCCATTGAAAGCAGCAAAAAAAAAGTATCAATGAAATTGTCTCAAAGTGTAAATAAATAAATAAATAAACAGAATGATTAGGATGGTATAGCAATGAACATTCTCTCGGCATTCCACACAAATACAACAACAAATAAAATAATGATTATAGTCTACAAAAAAAAAATAAAATAAAAAAATAAAAAATAAACAAATAAAAAAATGAATAAACTAAAAACAAAGCCTTGTCTATAACTAATAACATTAAAAACATAAATTTGCAAAAATAATATGAAAAAAGCATAATACATAATACATGTCAGAAAATTAAAATAATAAATAATTTAAAAAAAAAAAAAAATAATAACAAGCTCTCTATACTGATAAATGTGATAGAGAAGGATTTCTATAAATCTTAAAAGAAGTTGCTACGTTTCAAATCAGATACCATCTAGCAATTAAAGAATCTCATGACAGGGTCCAAAATAGTTATTTATGTAACTAGGCAGCAAAATGGAATTTTTCTGACAAATGATTAAGTTAGCCTCCGAGCCGGAGGCGAGGGCAGGTTTTTGAAATCAACAACCGAGGTGAAGCCAAGGCAGGTAATTTATTTAATTAACTGCCGAGGCAGGCAATATATCAATGAGGCAGAAATGTTTGCCTTGTTGCATACAATATTTTTCCTACAAGCGGCAGAAAAATTATTCCTATAGATGAAGTATTTATAAATTTTTTTTTATATAAATTCGTAATATTTTTAAGGTAAATTGTTCAAATAATTTAGGTTAAAGATAATATAAAACAAAAGGTTGTTTGTTTATTTATTAATAGCGGGAAATAAGGGAGTGGCTTAGCCTGGAAAAATCCTCAGCAAAATACGATTTTGCTGCGAGTTGTAAATTTTTCTTAAAACCTCTAAGAAATTAAATTTGCCTAAAAAAAAGTTCAATAATGCGTAATTTTGCTGCTGCAAGTAGGAAAAAATGTTATCACAATTTGTTACATAAGCAGTTATCAAATTGAAGAGGAGGTTGATTAATTTAACAGTTTACTGATGAGGACCCATTAAATTGATGAAAACTGTTCTGTGTAGTATATTTAACAATAAAAATCATTTCCCAAAGTGATTATGAGTTAAGTTTCACACTACTCTTGTAAAATAATTTATCAAATAAAAAGTTTAGAAACTATAAGGATAATTTAGAATTGACACAATTAATCGTGGAATGTGTGTTATATGCTAAAGTAGCACCTTTTAAAAACGTTTCATCGGTAATATCAAATGAATTTCCAAATTAATTTTAATGTTCAGTTAAAGGCTACACAATTAACACTGCCAAAACAAATTTCGTTAAACAAATGGAAAACATTAATTACTGAATAATTGATATTCTAGAATATTAAATTTACTTTATCAGATTCATGCATGTGCATTCATACAATTATCATATTGTATTGTATATACAAATATTTACAGAAAGTAGTTTAAATTAAAATAAATAAATAAATAACCGGTGTCTTGGAGAATAGAAGTAAAGGATGACAAGATTAGAGAAAATGAGGATGACTGATAATCTATTTGGATCTTTAAATATAGATAATTGTTTTGGATTTAGAAAATTCTAATGTTTTGAGAACCCTTTGCAGTAGTAATTCTCAATGGAACTGCTCATGCATTTCATTAATAACTGACTCACATTATAAGTGAGGGAGTATCCATGCTATGGTGCAATGAAGTCTGACACATGGAGTTTACCTAATCTGTGTTGATCTTCTTGAAAATCATTATGTAGATTTATCATAGGTTTATCTTATTTAGGAACTTTTACTCATAGAGAATAAAAACCAAATAAAATTGTTCAATTTATTGTTAAAAAAAAACAAACAATACATTTCTTTTTGAGGTTTGCCTCACTGACCCTAAAAATATACTAAAGGCGGAGATACACATGCCTGTAGCTTGAACAAAAACATGCTAGCTACTTGCACGTGCAAGCTACTTGCACGTGTATATGTTAAATGGCATGCCAGTAGCTGGCAAGCAAGCAGATTGCACGACATTTGATTTTTTGGCATGCAACGAGCAAGTGGTGGGGTGGGGGCATAAAACCGCATGCCAAAAGGAATGTGTAAACGCATGTGACAGCTACAAGGGCGGTCATTCCAGTAGCTGGCTGCCACCGATTGAGGACGTAAACATTGCGTTATTTATTTATTGTTTTGTTTTGTTTGTTAATAGAATTTATGACAGTTCTTAAAAAAAACTTCTGATTTAGTGTTTAAATAATGCCACGAATCAGCTTGCATGCAATTTTACTTGCAAATGTATCTTCACTTTGCCATTTGGGCATTGCACAATGCAGGTTGCATGCAATTTTTACTTGCTACTGAATAAATAAAAATCTTTAGTATGCCAGTTACTGGCAAATACCCTCTTTTGGCATGCAAGCTACTTCCCCAATTTGACGGCATGTGTATCTTCACCTTTAAACATATTTATTTTTATAAAGAGTCTAAATTTATTTGAAATGCTAAGTAAAGTTGCATGCAACACAATGCAAGATGCACAATTGAATAAATAACAGGATAAATTATCGACAAAATTTGTAATCATCTTGTTTCACATTATTTTTGTATTTTATCATTTCTCTCAAATAGACAAGGCTTAACAAATCGTAAAAGGAAATAAACTCTTCACCCACTAACCACAAATTGATAAGCCACAAGAATTTAGTTTAATAATAATAATAGATTTAATTTTTCAAATAACTCTGAACAAAATATTATCATATTCTTGAAGTGCAAGGTGACATATTAACTCTACATCTACAGGCCTTTTATTGTCAATCTTACCTCCAGAGTATTGCACTTAAATGTCCTCTACAATAATAATTTTGGTTAGAGAAACAGATAAATTTATTTCCTTTTAATTCCAACTCATATTTATTATTACAGGAAAGAACAAAAATTGCACTAAATTAAAATATGAACCGCACAAAAAATTTAAAAAGATTTACAGGACATGGATTTATTTGTGACATGGACTTGGGGCCCTTTAAAGAAGGGTCAAATCTGCTGGAGCATGGTCGGAACACAAAAAAGGTCGGATAATCCGAGGTAGAAAGAAAAGCGAATATTTCAGAGTAAAAATTAAACCACTATGGTTAAAAATAAATGTAATCTAATATACCTATATGTATATGCATACTAATCTTGTTAAGGAATAGGCTTCTAAGTCTTTCAGAACCTTTTTCCAATCTTTAATTGTTGTTACACCAACTCCTAACTCTGAAGCTAGTTTTAGAATGGAATCACCTTTGTCAAGCCGTTTAAGAAAATCTAACTTCTATAGTAATGTACACTCAACATGTTTTTGTTTCAATTGAGTCTCCGTATTCACTAAAAATGTAGCGCAACACTGGATTATAAGTATAGGATGACACGCACGATAATAAGAAACGTGTAGCGATCAGTACGATAGCAAAAAACCGAATGATTGCTTTTTATTGTTTTATAATCAATATTATGATAAGGATGAAGTTCGGTCGTGTCAGATTAAACTTCTTTCTTTTAACCAAGAGGTGTCATGGTCACATATACCGAGGAGTCGGATATCCCGAGGTCGGATATGAGGGGTTCTACTGTAGTCTGTTTTTGAGGTATTTCTCCCCTTGAAAGATATAATATTTGCTCGGTTTAGATAAGCTATATCAGAGGTTATTCTGAGACGATAAAATTGTAAAAGGGAACTTGACTTACAAAATTTTATATAAACCACAATAAGGTTAATCTTATATCTTTTTACTTTCTCACATAAAGAGAAAGTATTGTGATGGCGCGAAACTTCGATTTCAAGATTTTGATGGATTTACACATTTTAAGGTCCCCTGAGTCCAAAAAAGTAGTTTTTAAAAAATGTCTGTCGGTGCAGACGCCTGGAGCCAAAACTACTGGGCCGATTTTGACGAAATTTGGCATACATGTTCAGAACAATCATACCCTGAGGCAAAATCAATAAATGAATTTTACCTCCAAATTTGGGGGCGCTACCCCCCAAAAACTCTGAAAAAAATTATTTCTCGAAACCAGTTTCGATGATTTTGATTAAAAAATTCTAAACTGTAGTCCATTTAAATACAAATCAAACGATATAAGACCTTTTCCCGGAAAAAATCTAGTTCCTGAGAACACAGCTTTAAACGCGGAGGGAGAAAGGCTGGGTTCGATTCCCCGCTGAGGAGAAGTTATTTTTATGATATATTATGATAAAATGTTTAATAATAATTAAATGTACCAAGGAAAACTAATAAATGGAAAACACTGGGCCAAGTAATTATGAACTCATAGATGAGAAAGTATGTGTGAGTTGTCTCTGACTGATTTTTTTAAGATTGGCCCCTCTTGCATTCTAACTACTGAAGGGTTTATAATAATTGTAACTAATTGATCTACCTAAACACAGACATACTTAAATTAATTTGGCAGTTAAATATTTGAACCTATTTTAAAACATTTCACACCATAAGTGTTAAAAAAAAATCAATCAGAGCACTTAAAATGTCTACCTAAATAGCGAAGATTAAATTCTGGTGGCAAATGACAGAATTGTATGTTATTTAGACTAGTGTGAAGTAAACAGATGATGTTTTCATAAATGCATTGATAATATAAGAATCACTGAATGGTAAAGCTATTATCAGATTAAGGCAGGAGGTGTAAAGTGGGAGGTTGCTTAGCCTTGAATTAAAAATTCAATGATGGAATTTACCATTAATAGGGAGACCTGGTATGATGCTATTAAGGTATGCAATTAACACTATACACTGTCCATATTCAATAAATTGAATGTCATATTTACGTTCTTTTTAGTACTTTTTTTGAAATTGATAAATGCTATTTACAAAATAACATATGAACATCCTGCTATTTTAATAATAAACAATAATTTGTTCTTTATATGATTATCAATGATAATTGATCCAGGAAGAATATTTCTTTGAGACTAAGTATTGAAGTGAAAATTATAAAACCTTGACACATTCATAAGAAAAATTCACATTGTATAATAATATAAGATTATTTTTCAAATGATACAACCTAATGACATATTATTTTTCTTGTTTAGAATGAGTGTTTTATTATGTTATAATTTTCACTTCAAACAATACTTTAAACATATAATAGAAGAAGGGAAATTCTCAACAATTAACTATGATAAAATTATTAAAGAAGGAGGACTGAGAAGAGATAAGAGAAGGGGACAATTAAATAATAACTGGATTATAATATTGATGAAAAATGGAGAACAAAGCAAATAAAAGCACTATTAGTTTAATGAACATTATTAAGATGGATAAATGTTAAAGAATGCAATAGTTTGTATACTGATCAGATCAGAGCTTTAGTGTCTATGTGAGAAATAAGAACGAGATTTATTTATTTACTAAACCTTATCATATTGCCCTCCACCACTTGAAATCTTACTATAGATCCCCCCCCCCCCCTGTGCTTACCTCTAACCTTGCAAATACTCATAGTTTGAGATAAGAGTAAATTCTAGGCCCTTTCTGCGATAACAGTGGTAAAATTTCATAAAAAAGGCAGTAGGGTACTGCTGTCTGTCTGCCGTTAAAATTTTTTGCGAACTAAAAACTACTCCTACGATTGTGATGAAATTTATATAGTTGATCAACTTTACTCTAGAGTTGGTCTCTATATAAATTCAAGAAAAATGTAAGGAGAGGGTGGGGGCTTCAACTCCCCCGTGGGAGTGCCACTACATTTATTTTTTAAAGTCTATGGGCATATTGACATAGATGCTGAAACTGTAAATCAAACTTATGAACACTTCGCGTTTTTGGAGACTCAACAATACACTTGTTTGAGGATATGGTAAATTTGTTAGTCCCCAGGCCACCATAAGAAGTGAGTCGCTGATTGATAAAGTTTTCTTACCTCATGGAATCGCTTATTTATGCCATGTCCACCGATGAATTGGGTATATGGCAACTGGGCACTGGGCCATTCCTTTTTTTTTACAAGCAAAACATGCCGTTCTGTGGGAACATTGAAAAGAGATATATAAAGTTTTGATTTTCACTGGATCGTTAAATTAAATTATTTAAAAAACAGTGGTACAGGTGGCCACTGATATGAGTGGGCCGTTCACTTTTCAACGTCCCTGCAGAGCGACATGTTTGGGGGCAATGGACACCCCAAACGGCCCACTCATATCAGTGGCCACTTGTACCACTGTTTTTTAAATAATTTAATTTAACGATCCTGTGAAAATCAAAACTTTATATATCTCTTTTCAATGCTCCCGCAGAACGGCATGTTTGGCATGTCAAAAAAAAAGAAATGGCCCAGCGCCCAGTTGCCGTATACCCAATTCATCGGTGGACAAGGCATAAATAAGCGATTCCATAAGGTAAGAAAACTTTATCAATCAGCGACTCACTTGTTATGGTGGCCTGGGGACTATGTGGAACTTTTTTAGATAAGGAGGGTAAAGAACAATAGGGATCTAGAAAATATCTCTAGAGATTCTGCCCAATGGCTGAAATTGGGAATTAAACCATTCTAGCAAGACAAAACAAAAAGGCAAAAAAATTTAAATCCCAGAGCAAAAGAAGGATTTCACACACAAATTTAGGTTCTTTCCTGTACTGTTTAAACTACTACTAACTTATAAGTAAGTAATGATGGTTTACCTGAGTTATTGTTGGACTGCGAGTCTTGTTTACGTGGATCAGCAGCCGGGGTATCAATAAGGTGAGGTGTGGACCAGTATCCGGAAGGAGGAGGTACACCCGTAGGGGCGGGTACGGGTTGTATAGAGCCTCTTCCCACGGACTGGTTTTGAGACATGGATACGCCCTGAGAAGGGATCATACCCTGAGGAGGGGGCAGGACTCCCTGAGGAGGATGTACACCCTGAGGAGTCATTACTCCTTGAGGAGGCGGCACCATGTTCTGCGGAGGCGGTACCATACCCTGAGGAGGAGGCACCATACCTTGCTGAGATGCCTGAGGAGGTAGCTGACCAGATTGAACAGACTGAGGGGGTAGGATGGGCTGAGCTTGGCTCTGAGACACCTGCTGTCCTAGAGGCTTACTTGAGCCTCCGCTGTTACTCACCCCACCACTACCTCCCCGTGAATTGGAATGTTTCTCTACTACATTGCTCCCACCTGAAACAATTGACAAAACCCAAACTGATGAGATAATTCCAAAAGGGATTGGACTTACCATTCCGAAGAAATGGTCCCATCATCATTGAACTATTATGTAAAAACAACAGACTTGTCACATATCTAAGAAACAGACATGCTCACCAGTGAGAAGGATAGTTCCCACCCCATGCATTACTCAGAAATGTAATCAATGACTGTTTTTAAGGTTTACATTGGTAGAACCAAAAAAAGAAACCCTCTTAGTTTCGTTCCTCTGTCTGTCTGTCACTCTGTACGGTTCCAATAACTTTTGAATCAAAAGAGAAAAAAACATGGAACTTTCAAGTATTAAAGATCGTTTTGACACACACACACACAGGAAAAATATAGTGAACTAAAAAATTATCAGCTGTTCAAATCCCGAATGGCAGATAATTCATGTCCCACATAAAATATATTTATTTAAAATTTTGAGTGGGGTATCAAATGAAAGGCATTGAAGAGTAGATTACAAAAATATATAACACTTGTGGAAAGTGTTTAATTTTTAACGCCATTTTGTCAAAAAACATCAACATTTTGTGTGTCCCCCCTCCCCTAAAACTATATTTCTGCCGCTACTAAAAATATAAAAAAAATGTTGTGCGGACTGCTGGGCCATAGAAAAAAAAGGAATTTGATCTAATTAACTGGAAATCCAAAATGGTGGATAATTCCTGTCACGAAAAATAATTTTTTCCCCCCCAAAATTTTGAGTGGAGTATCAAATGAAAGGTATTGGAGAGTAGATTACAAAAATATATAACATTTGTGGAATTAAATTTTTCATGCCATTTTGTCAAAAAAAAACACCAAGTTCTTGCGTGCCCTCAGGCCCGTTTTAGACGTTCACTGCGCCCTGGGCACCCCGTCACGATGCTCCCCCCCCCCCTTACTTGAATACTTATACAAATAATATGTTTAATAAAATAATATATCACTTGTACAAAAAAAATTAAGCGTAATAATTAACATTGGAGTAAAAAGATAATTTTTGAAATAATAATAAATTGGCTAAATAATTATACATAATAATTACTTATAAATAAAATTAATGATTATATTTTGGAGTTCTTTTCTCGGTAACGAATATTGGGTTATCGAAATATTAATTTAATCGAATATTAATTTAATCACTATAATATCCAAACTAATTACTAATATTTCAGGAGATAGCGTGCAAAAAAGTGTCTGACTAACATCAAGCTAGAATTTTGTGTATAGTAAATCTTTTAAAAATATGTGGTCGGCTAAGTTCGTCTGAAGGACATAGCTTGGCAATAGGTATTTGGAAAAAAAAAAAAAAAAAAAAAAAAAGAGGTGGAGAGCGGCCATGTATCCTTTTTGGTGGTCAATGTGATTTTCATGATCCTGAGTACGAACTTAGTAGACCAATAATCAAGTTGATGGTACTATGTCACTTAATAGGTGAGTTAGTCAAATATTACTCCAAATCTAAGACTTCACCTATCAAGTGACAAACTACCATCAACTAGATGTTTGGTCTACTAACTTATTTCGTTCTCAGGATCAAGAAATCACATTGTCCACCAAAAAGGGCGGAACACGGCCGCTCTCCATCGGTCAATTTTTTTTTCAAATGCCTATTGCCAAGCTACGTACCGCAGACGAACTTAGCTGACCACATATGCTTAAAGGGCACCACAAGATATTTACTTGGACACAAAATTCTAGCTTGATGTTAGTTAGACACTTTTTTGCACGCTATCTCTTGGACTATAAATAATAATAATACCTACATCATAATAAATACTTATGATAATACAAAAATAATCAGATGGAACAAATGTTGGGTATTCGGCGAACACCGCGTGTGTGGATCCACCAGTATACGATTGCCTTTTTTTCTTGCTTTTGCTCTGGCAAAATCGGTATAGTTAATTTCTATCGTTATGTGGCTTTGCGTGGATAATAACAATAACAGTAAACTATTCAGCTTGTCATTACACATTGTAGACCGATTCACTGATGTTATTCTGTTAAGAGCCGAAAAGCTCCTCTCCGCCGAGCAGTTGGTTACTGGGAGAGTTAGGTATATGCTAAGGTTATATACAAGGGATATTTGGTTTACTTTAAACATTCTCATTTATATTTTTTGCCCTTGCAATGTTTAGCCGTGCCACTCACCCCCCCCCCCCCCCCCATAACCTTTTGAGTTGCGCCCCAAACCTCTTGCGCCCCTGGGCACGTGCCCATCGTGCCCCTATAGTTAAATCGGCCCTGCGTGCCCTCCCCCCCTTATTCTAACTAATTTCATGTTGACAATACCAACGAAACCCTTTCTACTTGATGCACAACCAATTTATTATTAATTCACACAATTCAACTCTAACATTTCGTATACCTGAATGATAAGGTGTCCAAAACTACCATTTCTTCTTTTAAACCACGATAAGTCATGTTATCCTTTTACTACTATAATAATACTCATATTGTAAGTATTAAAGATAAATATAAAGCATACCTGTCCTCGAATTAGGATGCGAGGAAGAAGAGTGGTGAAGATAAGAAGAAGAGGAAGAGGTGTGCCTGTGGGATCTGTCAACCCATTCCCTAGGCTTCTCCCACTGTGAGACTTCAGTCTTACAGTTGTAGTAATATTTCTTACCAGAGGAGCTCACATGTTCCGACCAGTCCCCCACCCGCGTCACTCGCTCCCTATCATCTCGTTTATCCTAATAGATAAACAAAAAAAGGTTAATTAGAGCTAAATCAAAATACATCAAAAGATAATAGTCCAGGAGATAGCGTGTAAAAAAGTTTCTGACTAACATCAAGCTAGAATTTTGTGTATAAGTACATCTTTAGGTGCCTTTTAAGAATATGTGGTCAGCTAAGTTCGTCTGCGGGACATAGCTTGGCAATACGCATTTGAATGAAACATACCGGTTGAGAGAGGCCATGTCCTGTCCTTTTTGGTGGACAATGTCATTTTCATGATACTGAATACGAACTTAGTTAGTAGACCAATAATCAAGTGGATGGTACTTTGTCACTTAATACGTCGCGTCAGAGAGGTTACGTAAAAGTGACAAAGGTTGCTGTGACGTCATGCACCCTCCACGATTTTTCGTCAGGTTATCTTTTCTGGCTCATAATAAACCATTGTTTACTAGTGTTCTGTAAGCATTTTATAGTTTTTTCCTCTTTTTATTCTATTAAAAGCTTTTTTAACCTTATCATATATTAGTAACATCATTAATAAGCCAACAAATGTATACATTATAGATGATAAAACAAATAATTCTCACAAATAACTCAAATAAGATGTAAAATAACTTACTTACAGATGTGCTCTTTTTACTCTATTAAAAGCTTTTTTAACTGTTTTTAACCTTATCATATATCAGTAACATCATTAATAAGCCAATAAATGTATACATTTTAGATGATAAAACAAATAACTTAAAGAAGATGTAAAATAACTTAGTCACAGATGTGCTCTTTTTACTCTATTAAAAGCTTTTTTAACTGTTTTTAACCTTATCATATATCAGTAACATCATTAATAAGCCAATAAATGTATACATTATAGATGATAAAACAAATAATTGATTAAAAAATAACAATAAAATAAAATAGCACTGATAAAACCCAGTCGTATATCCAATGTTATGAGCCAGCTAACCTAACAACACACACTTTTTTACGTAAGTGACGTCACACTTCCCCGGCGTATAGCTTAGTTAGTCAAATATTACTCCAAATCAAAAAGGTCACCTATTAAGTGATAAATTACCATCATCTTGATTTTTGGTCTACTTACTAATTTCGTACTCAGGATCATGAAAATCACATTTATTCACCAAAAAGGGCGGTACATGGCCGCTCTCCATGGGTTTGCATTTTTCGAAAGCCTACTGCCAAGCTATGACCCCCAGAAGAACTTAGCCAACCACATATTCTTAAAAGGCACCAAAAGATTTACTTATACACAAAATTCTAGCTTGATGTAAGTCAGACACTTTTTTGCACGCTATCTCCTGGACTATAATTATTTACTTAACTATTCAATAAATTAATTGCGATATATTCATTTAACAAAGGTTGATTGTATAAGCAGAGCCCATAATAAAAAAAATACAAAGTATTTTTTAAAAAAAGGTCACAGAAACAGAATACATTACTGCCTATTCAATTTTAATTAACATACTCAAGATAATTTATGAAAATAAAGTGTATAAAATAACTATTGAAGGTGAAACAAATAAAACTATTACAGTAATAGAAAGTTCTAGACAATCATCATTAAATGTTGGTATGCTGCTCTTCAAAATGATCCCTTATCAGAGATAAGGGGGAGTGCATCAGGAATAATAAGAGGGCTACACAGTACAATCAATTGTAGCTTGTAAATCAATAATAGGTTTTGTTTGAAATAGGGGAAAAAATAAATATTACCCAGATTTTAAAACATATTAAACTCCCTTTTGTTTTCCTTATTTTTGTTAGTTAATTTATTTTAGTTTTTCTTTAAATCAAATTATAATTATCAATAACTATGGGAGACATACAGAGAAAAATAGAAAATGTTAGGTATAGACTCTTAAAGGGTTGATCTTAATGATGTACTTGATATGGAACTTCATATACTTAATATCATCACAAATATAATAAACATGTAATCTCGTACAATATACAACAGAGTGAAAAGTTGCAAACATTTCTCTGACACCTTGGTTATGACGCCATTAATTAACAAACAAAAAAATCATTAAATGATAAATACTCTGACACAAAACTAACATACTATCCCGCATAATAAATTAAAATAATATCACAGAGTCATTACAGACATATTGATTAATAAAAAAGAAATATACCTGACATGAAGAACTGACTTTACGTTGTGATGTTTCTCTTGAAGAATTTTGTGAATTTTTGACTGAATTTAACAGCATTTTCTGCAAATAATAAGATAATTATATATTAGCAAAACAGAAAATTCTTATAGTTCCCAATGAGTTGTACTTCATAGTTTTATATAATTACCTTCATACACAAAACGAGGAAAATCTTCACTTAACATTTATGATTAAAAAGGATTGGAATTTAATGGATGTATTCTACTAACTTGAAAGAAATTATTTTTCTGAATGTATTTACCAAATTTTGTAAAAAATTGACTACATACACAATATATTTTTTTAAATGAATTTTTTGGACTAAGATGACTTTAAAATAAGTACACAAATTTCCATTACGTTTTCAATGCAGATACAGGATACTAAGGAAGTAAAAATAATTTATTTTTAATTTATATGATACATACAAATTATTCTCTGAGAATCAAACCCAGAATAACTGTTGGTTTTTTTGGTTCAAGAAGAAAACAGTAAAAAAGACTTTTAATTATGTGAGAAAATCAAACAGGGAACTAAGACACCAATATGTAATATGAAATAGTGATTTTGGATCTTATATTGTTAAATCTGTTAACATCTATGTTTGTAAATATCTGAGTAAGTACATATGGCAGTTTTTAATGACTGATTCAAAAATGATAAAGTAAAGTAAACACCCTTATAACAAACTTATATACAACAAATTTATTTTATGTGCTACAAATTCTCTATACAGTAGAGTCTCGCTTATCCGGACACCGCTAGTCCGGACATCCGTGTAATCCGGACGGGCCGAAAACTATGTACAAATTGGAACCAGGGCCTGTTCAGATTTATGAATGATTAAGATAATTGGAGTTTCTACTTTTATTGTCTATTAAAAATGTATAAAATTGTTCCTAGTATAGTTTACAGTTGTATATTCCAACGTTCTAACACAAGGAATACCCGGTATTTTTGTTAAAAATAAACAGATTTAGAATAATTAGGAATAAGTAAGAACATCGATAAATCTGTTTCGGTTCCATAGAAATGTAAGGGGCGGAAGATATAAAGGTAGTGTATTCCAATAAATACAATTTTATGTGACTGAGATGGGGAAAGGGTTTTAAGAAACATATAGCGGCAGCTCAACGCAGTTCCAAGAAATTTCGCTCAACGCAGTTCCAAGAAATTTCGCCAATGTCTAATGTCTCAACTTTTTGTGAAATGATTATCGCTCCTCAAATTTCATATCGGAACACAGGAAGTTCTTCTCAGGAAGTCCCTTCTATACCTGCCACCTGCGTAATAGATATTGTTGTTTTATTTTAATTCATTTGATATTCGGACTGGTGACAACAGCTCTTAACTTAAATAGTGGACCTACCTTGTACAAGCATGTTTTGGAGACTAATAAACACATCGATTTTAATAGTTTTACCCTACTAAAACTTGTTTTACGGACATTTTAAAACTGATTCCGTTTAATCTGGACTTTCGGTAAACTGGACTGGGTCCGGTCAAATCCGGATTAGCGAGACTCTACTGTATTAAAGAGTTTCTATAGAATGAAAATAATTTCTCTACAACAAAAAAAAAAAGATAAATATCTGACAGATAAACATTCTGTGAATTAATATTGAGCTTGCGGTATTTTTGCATTCCTTTATTTTCTAAGAACTGTTTTTAAGAGTTTCTTGCACTAGCATTCTAATAATTTTGCTTATTATACCACCATCAGTTTTAGTGGAATTGGAATCATCTTTGATCAGTAAAGAGAAATCTCTTACTCTCAGTTTAGAATTCGATTCGGACGTCTATAAAGCTCATGACTAACAGTACAAATGTCAAAAAGAAAATTACTTACAGAAAAAAAAATTGTTCAAAGGTGTAAATAAAGGTATGAAGAACAAAGAAGTATCACGTATATATGAAATATCTCCGAGAGTTCAGTGTCTACAATTTTTGAAAAACCGGGATTCAATATTTAAACTATACTCGTACGAAACAAGTAGAGATATCTAAAAAGATTCTATGCATGAAGACATATATGAAGCAGTTCTATAATGGGTGAAAATAGTAAGGAATAAAAATCATGTTCTTTAAGGACCACTTAATTTTTCTCTCTTTAAAAAAAAACAACAACTATAGAACGAGATTTCTATACAGCAAATTATTTTCGGAAACGACCAATTTCATTATATAGAGGTCCAATTGTAATAACTTGTGACAGGTGATTAGGGTAAATCCTTCTAGATCCACCTTTGTACGTGATGATAGAGGAGATGGTTATTCACTTCCTCAAATATCAGTAGTTATCCGACAACTTAAGAGAGCTAATGTATTTACATCTACCCTATATACACTGGAACTGCCAAGTACAAGGTCTAATACCCACCTCCTTTTAACATCAAGAACAGAGGTGGATCTAGAAGGATTACTCCTATCATCTGGCATAATATAAACAGCTTGGTTTTTGTGAAATTCGCATCACAAATGGTTTGAAGTCCGACGTTTCACTTTCACTACTGGAAGCAACTTGTGTTTGCTTCGAGTCAACATCACGATGCACCACAACCCTGAAGATGCTTCCAGTAGTGGAAGGGAAATGTCGGACTTCAACCCCTTCGTGAAGTGGATTTCACCGGAAAACTAAGCTGATTATAATAAGTCTACCCGCGGACGCCTACGCACCAAGTCATCTGACACAAGTTATCATTTTTAAAACAGTCATTACAAACTACCATAATACTTAATACAAGTTGTTGTTTTTTTTTTATATAATTTTATACCTGAACCCTAGTAACTAGTTATATGCTATACTTCAATTTAAAACAAAAATTAAATCTGTCAACTGCAAAGGTTGAGATAGAAATTGCAACAGAAGTCTAGGCTTACCTCTGAACTATTCCTATCATGATTGGTCCTGTGATCAGAGTCAATTCTGCTCCTTTTGTCTTTAGGGGATCTGACGCAGTCTGCAAAACATAAATCAAACAAAACAATAAGCAATAAGCAACAATACTAATAAGCAATGGTGATGTCCTGCGACAGGTATTAAATACATGGTAAATCTGAGAACACAAATAAATAATTTAGCTGCTGCTCTTTTATTATTGATACCTGTCAATTTTTAGGTTCCTGTACAAAGTACGAAAAGAAAACATATAACGGCTCTGTCTGACTGTTCGTTGGCTTGTTTCAATTCATAAACTTTAATTCATAAACTTTTGAACTACTATAGTAGTTTAGCTATTGAACTACTATAGTAGTTTAGCTATTGAACTACTATAGTAGTTTAGCTATTGAACTACTATAGTAGTTTAGCTATTGAACTACTATAGTAGTTTAGCTATTGAACTACTATAGTAGTTTAGCTATTGAACTACTATAGTAGTTTAGCTATTGAACTACTATAGTAGTTTAGCTATTAAACTACTATAGTAGTTAAGCTATTGAACTACTATAGTAGTTTAGCTATTGAACTACTATAGTAGTTTAGCTATAGAACTACTATAGTAGTTTAGCTATTGAACTACTATAGTAGTTTAGCTATAGAACTACTGTAGTAGTTTAGCTATTGAACTACTATAGTAGTTTAGCTATAGAACTACTGTAGTAGTTTAGCTATTGAACTACTATAGTAGTTTAGCTATTGAACTACTGTAGTAGTTTAGCTATTGAACTACTATAGTAGTTTAGCTATTGAACTACTATAGTAGTTTAGCTATTGAACTACTATAGTAGTTTAGCTATTGAACTACTATAGTAGTTTAGCTATTGAACTACTATAGTAGTTTAGCTATTGAACTACTATAGTAGTTTAGCTATTGAACTACTATAGTAGTTTAGCTATTGAACTACTATACTAGTTTAGCTATTGAACTATTACAGTAGTTTAGTTAGCTATACCTAGGAACATGAAATTTGGCACACAGGTGCATCTCAGCATTTGAGTGTCAAGTGAATACTTTTTGGAGTTTTCACACTTAATATTTTCAAGATGGCGGCCAATATGGCGGACGACTAGTCACAACATGTTATACATCAATTTAAAGGTCTTGAAGTGTAGAAAAAGAAAATGGAACTATTAAAATATTACACTTAATATTTCAAGGGTCTTGAAGTGTAGAAAAAGAATATGCAACTATTAAAATTTTACACTGATAATTTTAACTTAACCGTACAGAAACCGGCGATTATCGCCTCACGTACTAACGTGAAGCGCGCCTTACTTGTTTCATATGAAATTTAACTAGTATGACAGCATTCTGATTTTAGCACATTCAAATAAATTAGTTTGATTAACCTTAAGTAGGTGATAACAAATAGTTTAAAAAAGTAAAACCAACCTGAATATCTATCCCTCGATTTGTAATCTCTGTCACGAGATTTTGAGATATAAGAGGAAGTTTTAGTATGGTAGAGTCGGTCCCTGTCTCTGGGACTGTCGCATTCCGGGCTGTCCGACCTATACGAGTTGCCATTGGGTGAATCCCTCTCTCGCATCCTATCCTTATCATAGCTACTCTTTGACGAACTGTACTTGGAATTCTACACAAAACAAAACAACAATAATTATATATAAGATATTTTGTGTAGGAACTTATATAAAATAAATATTTATTTAAATTACAGATGAAAAGTTGTGAAGTTAAGCAAATGCAATAAAGAACTTAAGATATAAATTGGAACAAGAGTGGTGGATTGAAGAATATTATTTGCTTTATCTGTTCTACATCTATATACATAAATGTTTTATATTATAACCTTAGCAACGCCACATACGACGCTCCCGCCCTCTGATTGGTCTAAAAACTTATCACTTTATCACGACCCCAGCGCTACAGGTAGTTGTGGAGCTTTTTGGAGTTTTCTCTCTCTTCTTTCCTAGACGCCGTCGAGGTTGCAAGCACAGCGCTGCCCACTAAGAAGAGCTCTGGCTGGCCAGCCAAAGTTCCAGTATAGTTTCGCTTTCCGCTGTTAATTTGGAACTCATCTTTAAGGCTCTACCGCTCTTTGAGGTTAGAAAAATCATTAAATTGAAAATTGTATTGGTTCTAAGCAAGATATCAAAAATCTAATCACAGGCTTCATTCCTAATTTTAATTCTGCACAATTTGAGCCCTATTTCAACTCCCTATGATAAATAGTGCAGGCGCCATTTTAATACGAGTTTTATCATTGTATTGAAATGGCGCCTGTACTATTTATCATAGGAAGTTGAAATAGGGCTCAAATTGTGCAGAATTAAAATTAGGAATGAAGCCTGTGATTAGATTTTTGATATCTTGCTTAGAACTAGTATAATTTTAATTTTACTGTTTTTCCTAACCTCAAAGGGCAGTAGAGCCTTAAGTGTCGTTGTTACGCGTCCGTGCTATTACACTTTCAAAATTTAACAAATACCAGAACCGATCTTCTCCACTTGACCCACCAACATCCGAAAACATCGTAAACCAGGTAATAAAGTTAATCGGCATCAAGGGTGACCTGTTAGCTAAGGCTTATCTGTTCTATCTTACCCATCTTCTTATTTTTATTATCTCATACAGTTCTTAAGTTCACCATAGTTCCCCGCACTCCGCACTTTAGTCCAGCGTGCTAGGTGGGACGGAGAGTTTTCTTACTAATAGAATCTCCTCCCAATTTTCCAAAGAGCTTAAGATCAAAGTACTGGTTTTAGTTATTTTTATTTATTTATTTTTTTTTATTTTTTTTTTTTTCCGCCGATAAGTCTGTATCTTATATGGTACAAACTTCTGGCAAACGTCAAAGAGAGTACTAGGCAAATAATATTAGAAACTGCATTCAGACAGAAATTCATCTACAGAATAAAATGCTTGAGAGATAAGGTAGTTTTTGAGTTTTGCATCAAATTGCTCCAGTTTAAGGTTTTTAGCTGCTTGAGAGAGTACATTGTAGCTTTTGACCGCAAGAATGTCAGGTGAGTTGGTTGTTTTAGACAATCGGTGAGATGGTACCACAATATTATTACGATGCCTTGTTAGATATGGATGTTCTTGACTATTCACCAAGTTGTTGGCTGCTTCCTTGTGAATATCTGAGAGAATAAGATAAATAAAGAGTGATGGGAGCGTAAGACTTCCAAGCTTCATAAATAGAGGCTTACAATGCTCTCGACTGTTGGTTTTAGCGACGGTACGTACCGCCTGTTTTTGTAATCTAAAGATTCTTGAGGCTTTTGGTGAACCAGCCCATAATTTGGCACCATATGTCATTCTGCTGTGGAAATACGAGAAGTACACAAGTTTTAGAATATCACTTTCTAGATACGTCGACAGTTTTCTTAAGATAAAAATAGATTTTACCAACTTGTTGGATAGATTGTTGATATAATGTTCCCAGCAGAGAATTGGGTCAAAGTTAATACCAAGTACTTTAATAGTCTCTTTTCTATTATACTCTCAAGGGAGAAGGTTATAGTTATACACTGTCATCAGCAAGAAAATATAGAACACTACCATTGTAAGTAGATTAAGGAGTTTACTTGGGAGAATTAAGTCCAAGAAAAAAAGGTAGAATATAAGGCAAGTAAGAATTGAGAATAAGTAAGCACAGAATCTCTCTTCATTAGTGTCACAACCAGAAACCTGATGGACTCTGTCAAGCTGACCATACACACTGCGGTACACTCGCCAGTTAACCCTTTGACTGTGGTAGGACGCACCATGTGCGTCACATATTGTCTCTTTAGAGAAACTGCATGACGCCTACGGTGCGTCATGGACAGAAAAAAAGCCTCTCTCCGAAAAAGGAGTGGGGGAGCCATATGATATCGGTTTGGAAGAGGGGTGGTCATGTTCGTACTAGTCCAAGGGTTTTATGGAGTGAGTCGATATTTTCTGTCCTAAATTTCTCAAATAGGGTTATTGATTATTTTTAAACAACTCTGAAATGCACCCTGCTAATTTATACACTTGTGTTAATTGCCTCGAGAGAATGCAATGTGGCTGAAAGCTACGACCGACTTATAGCTTTTAAGCCACTCCCTCCACTCAACTATTCCTTGTAAAAAAAAATTATTGATTAGACATATAAGGCCCTTTTAGCCTTAAGAGTTCTGGATGAAAAACATGCATATTTATTCTACTTCCACTTAATCACTTCACCGACTAACTAGTCGAAAGATTATTTTCATTCATTAACACCAGTTAGTAGTAATGAAGGCATTTTGATACATTAAATTATTTGAAAATTCCTCTCCTGGACTATTATCATAAAAAGTGGTGTTTTATTTCACAGAATACATTCTTAGTTATTAAGAGCAAGTCTGAAGTTTAAAGAAAATTAGTTAAAGGGTGGTATTCTTTTACTTAAAGCTTAATTCTACAATAGAAAATGTCTAAACAATACGTCGCGTCAGAGAGGTTACGTAAAAGTGACAAAGGTTGCTGTGACGTCATGCGCCCTCCACGATTTTTCGTCAGGTTATCTTTTCTGGCTCATAACAAACCATTGTTTACTAGAGTTCTGTGAGCATTTTATAGTTTTTTCCTCTTTTCATTCTATTAAAAGCTTTTTAACCTTATCATATATCAGTAACATCATTAATAAGCCAATAAATGTATACATTATAGATGATAAAACAAATAATTCTCACAAATAACCCAAAGAAGATGTAAAATAACTTACTCACAGATGTGCTCTTTTTACTCTATTAAACGCTTTTTTAACTGTTATTAACCTTATCATGTATCAGTAACATCATTAATAAGCCAATAAATGTATACATTATAGATGATAAAACAAATAATTGATTAAAAAATAATAATAAAATAAAATAGCACTGATAAACCCCAGAAGTACATTGTTTGTTATGAGCCAGGGCAGCTTAGCCAACGTAACAACACACACTTTTTTTTACGTAAGTGACAATTTTTAAACAAAAATGTTGCAGGTAATACAACACTCGTCGGCAGCATAATACATTGGAAAAAAAAAAAAAAAAAAATCCATTGGCTCTTATTTAACAGGAATGTCATCAAAGAGGTAAAAGATTAAACCGTATTACTCTTTATCTCCTTTATAATCCTTAAGTCTTAGAAGATATTGTTGAGCATAACATGAGTTACTCTCTTAAGCCCCGTTTATACGGTAATAGTTCTGTCAAGTCAACGTCATAGAACTATTGCGGAGGTTTACAGTCTAAACGACGAGAGTTAACCTACATCAAAACTTGTTGTCTTGTACTCAAAGCTATATCCATATCCTACATATCTGAATTGGATACAGAAACAGAGCATTAAATATATTATAACACATACATAGCAAATGGAATGGTTGATGTAGCATATCTGGGGCATCACATATAGAAATGGAAAAACTGATAAATATAATGCATATATAATTTAAAGTGTTTCCTGTATACTAATAAAAACTGCATTATTTATGGATACTTTTTCAAAAAACCTGATACGCTAGATTGAAGCCCAGTTAATCTAAGACAGATAAATATGCCCAAGATTCGCAAAATTGACCTGTATACAGCTGTGTCTCAAAATAGAGGACTGAAGATGAAAAATGTATTAAAGAGAAAACTTATGAAATGAAGAAGAATCCATAATTGGTGCATTTTTTTATCAATCTACAGAAAAGACTTTAATTATATGTGCCAGATTTTTTCATTTCTATACATGATGCCCCAGAAACGCTACATCAACCAATGGAATATTTATATTGTCAAAAACAACAAAATCTGATACCAAATATGAAACAAGCTATAATATTTGCTGGCTCCTAGATCTGTTATCACTTGATGCATAAGTATTAACAAACAATAAGCCAAACAGAATCTAGTATGTAGTGTGGTAGTTCTAAAATCTGCCACGTAAGTACTCTGACTGCAGTGATAGAACACTCAACTATCTCGTCAGACAAGATAGTGTGATGTTTGATAGTTCTATCACGACAGAATCTATCACATAGTCTACACAGTGATAGTTAATGCGATAGTTGCTATCATGACTGCTACTAGCACCATATAAACTGGGCTTTAGTATAGGTAAAAAAAGTGAAGCCCCAATTGGGATACTGCTATTCAAAATCCATTTCTTATAAAACTAACAAATAAGAATATTTTCCAAATGAAGAATATTAGGGTTTGAAGATGTGGATGGTTCGTCACCAATATTACAGATTGATATCTTTTATAACTATCGATAAAATCAGGTAGTTGAGAAAAATAGTTGAAGTAATATTTAATAACAAAACATACATAGAAAAAAAACAAAAAAAAAAAAAACACCATAACTGAACTAAGTATAATGAAAGTCAGCACATAAACAAAACTAAGCTAATCAATTGAGAATTTTGATACATATGTGTAAATTTGAAACTTTAAATTTTAATTGCCTGGGCAAAGCCTCAAATTAAGATAAATTTCCTATGATAAAATTAATTTAAAAATCACCAGGAGCTATTTTGTCACATCAGTTCTGAAACTAAAAAAAAAAGTCTGGCAATTTGTGAGATACATAACTTCCGGTTGGACTAGCCTGTATGGGGCATCATGTATAGAAATGCAAAAACTAACAAATATAATGCATACATAATTAAAGTGTTTCCTGTATATTGATATAAATTGCATTATTTATGTATTCTTTTTCATTTCATACTCTCTTGAAAAACCAGATACGCTACATCAAAGCCCAGGTAATCTACAACAGATACATACGCCCAAGATTCCCAAAATCGACCTGTATACAGCTGTGTCTCAAAATAGAGGACTGAAGATGGAAATTGTATTAAGAGAAAACTTATGAAATGAAGAAGAATCCATACTTAATGCATTTTTTATTAACATAGAGAAAAGACTTAGCACATATAAAATTGTATGTGCCAGTTTTTTTCAATTCTATAAATGATGCCCCGTATAGGCTAGTTCAACCTAACTTCCTCCCTATTATTGGACAAATGATCACATTAGATGTGGGTCTCTTTCGATTACTTGTGGGGTTACATTTATTTCCATGCAATATTAAATTTGCACAGACGATTAAATACTTTTCAAGATATAAACGTCAATCAATAAAGAAAAAGTTTGATTGTACAAGGAAGAGAATGTGTCCAGAAGGTTGAAATTTATATTTGACCAATAATGGGCTAATTAAGATATATCCTTACCATTTAATCAAAATCAGATAAATAGTTATGTCCTCATTATGGTAATTGACAAAAAATGTTGAACGATGGACAGACACAAGACCAAAAATATTTCCTGATGTCTGAAACGGATTTCTGACTAGGAATTTTTGAATTTTTAATAAAGATTTTGTTTTTAATAATGATTACAATGCTTCCATTACCTTCGGTAAGCTTGGAAGCCTAAGTTTCATTCCTAAAAATAATAAGGAAAATAAAAGTTTAAGATCTATTTCATCTGAGTGTTTACTTATCGAACCCTCAATATTACTAGTGCTTAAATTAGTAAGCAATAACAATAATATTGTTAAATAAAACACAATTTTTAAAAATAATTTAGTACCACAAAATCACCGTCAAAACAACCAATAAATTAATCAATAACAATAAAGAGTAAAATTTTTCTATGAAAATCATAAAAATAGAATATGAGAAATGTTAATAATAATTAAACTTTTAAATTAATTATGATTTAGAGAGGGATGTCAATAACGAATTGGTATTCCTCACTCGGTTCTGAAATGAACGAGGAATCTTCTAGCTTGATGATTTTTATCAGTCTGAATGCAAGTTCAGTAAATCTTAATCTCTAAAGATCTTAGTCCAGGAGATATAGCGTGCAAAAAAAAGTGTCTAACTAACATCAAGCTAAAATTTTGTATATAAGTAAATCTTTTGGTGCTTTTTAAGAATATGTGGTCGGCTAAGTTCGTCAGAGGGACATAGCTTGGCAATAGGCATTAAAAAAAAAAAAAAAACCGGTGGAGAGCAGCCATGTCCCGCTCTTTTTGGTGGACAATGTGAGTTAGTTAGTCAAATATTACTCCAAATCAAATATATCTCCTATTGAGTGACAAACTACCATCAACTTGATTTTTGATCTACTAACTAATTTCGTATTCAGGATCATGAAAATCACATTGTCCACCAAAAAGAGTGGGACATGGCCGCTCTGAAACTTAGAACTATGAAAAAACTTAGAACTCTGAAAAACTAAGAACTTAGAAAAAAACTTAGAACTCTGAAACTTAACTCTGAACTTAGCCGATCACATATTCTTAAAAGGCTCCAAAACATTAACTTATACACAAAATTCTAGCTGGATGTTAGACACTTTTTTGCACGCTATCTCCTAGACTATCTTAGAATTTCATTTCCAATTCAACAACCAGAATAATAATTCCACTGAACCATCCCTTAACATTAAAAAGGCTATAGATTACGATATTCATCTTAAAATAGATTTATTTATGTGAAACTATAATAAAATTGTTATGAAACTGGCTCACAGGGAGATTTTACGAATGATTCTAAAACTAAAATAATAGTAAAGCTGGGTAAAACTGCAGTTATCAAGCCATCTTAGGAGAAGAGGCTAGAAAATTGTGGGGGGGGGGGGGGGGGATCACTCGAATGTACTATTTAGACAAAAGGATATCATCTCTAAAATGTATTATTTGTATAGACATAAGCTTTCAAATGTATAAATCTTAAAAATAAACTGTTTTGACAAAGGGATATAATCTCTTAAGTGTATAAATCAAGCGACATTGTGCTGCCAAGGGAATCTCGACTGTATCGAGCACTACAGAATAGCCTAAAGCTGACATGGAGAATTTAAGAATGATTACAAACATAATGGTTAGGCTTAATGTGTGATATCAAGAAGAATTATAAAACTGCAGCAGGGGTGGTTAAGACCAACCCTTAGAATTCAAGAATATTAACAAAACAAAAATAAAAGTAAATCTTGCAGTAATGATTATAAAAGCAGAATAATAGCAAGGCTCAAATCTTCTTTTAAATTAATAAGCTTAATACTTGTTTTCAGCTTATTTTAATCAATATAACATTATTTTTATAAACAACACATTTTATAAACAAAAATCAAATTCAATTATTGGTAAACGAAAAAAAAGCATCATACTATAAAGATAAAGTAATAATATAATCACATATTCCTCTTGGGTTAAAATAGAATAAGAAGGGAAATTAAATTATTAGTTAAGTTATTAGTGTATAAATTTGAGAAAGATGTTGTTTTCTGAAAATAGATATGATAAATGTAGGTCTACATAAATAGTTAAATTTTAATTTATTTTTCTATGCCTACAATTTTTAATAACATCTATTTAGTTCGGAATCAGGTCAACCGCCAGTTTCTTGAGGGTTAGTGTTATGACAGCTTCAATTAATTCTTTGGAAGGTAGCGGTCAGTCAGGTTATAATTATTAACTGTTTTGGTTTAAGTGGGAAGCTAGTGCAAGTTTTATCTTAATTATTTTTGTTATGGTGCTAGGTGTACCCTGATATAATTGTTATATATAGTAGGTGGATCCTTAAAGGGCATGAAAGACAATGATAATAAAAACACTACTTTATGTTTTACTGTGGCAATGTTTCGGCTTTTCAAGCCATAAGTACTACGTTCCTATGATGTTTAAATACGGATTGAATACTGTTTTTGGATCCAAAGTGTCCATGGAAACCTAGATTCAATACGGATTAAATACAATACCGATCCCAATACAATATACTAAATTTTGGGATTGTATCTGGATAGGTTGCATGGAAACAGCTAAACTTGATCCTGACATGCGCAGAGTGTGTGTGTGAGCGCACCTAGCATATTTCTGTAGAAACTGAAGTCAAATCTGTCAAAATATGTAATAAAAAACTTGGTTATAAAAGGTGAAGGTTACAAAATCATCTATTGAGATGATTAGTGTAACGTCACAAGAGCTTTCGAAAATTTAACTCAGTGTTCCTTTTTCTTATCACTTGTTATTAACCACATATAATTCTAATGGCGTTTTTTTAGTTAACTTTTATATAATTAATTACTAAATGATTACTGATTTCTAAGACTTTTTACCCTTTGAACGTTAATATAGTAAGTCTATTTTAACAAGTGCAATAAGGAAAACATTAAAAACTTTCATTTTAGATGTTTAAAATGAGTACTTGTGTGAAGGATCGTATCAAAGAAAAAGCTATTTGAGTTATTAATCTTTATAATTGATTTTTGGTATTTCCTGTTGCCATTGGGGTGTGTTCGTGTTCATATTGTGTGTCTGAAAATAAATTTTCCTCAAGTGTTGAAACTCAATGAAGTATACTCAGGATACAGGACTTGCAGAAAGATAGTGATACTTAATCTGCCAGGTAATAAAAGATTATTTGCAAATAATATTTTGTTCCTGGTTACTTACAATGTGCATTATATTTCACCGATGTTGGAACATAATATATACTATAAAATAGATCACTGACCAGCCTAGGAAAAAGACGTTGATGACGAGATAAAGACCAGACTTTTATTATTATTAGTATTTATGTATTTTTTTGTTATATATAATAACGAGTATAATAATATAAGATATGACTACGTCGCATATATATTTGTTTAAAATTTTGGTTAACAAAACTATTTGAATACATTAACTTAACATTACTTAGTACTCTGACATACTTTTTCAAAGAATATTTTTCTCCTCCGAAAAAAATCAAGTATAGATGAAATTTTTATTATGCTCAAGGAGGTAGAAGACACAATATACAAACTAAAATAGAAAACCATTTCAAAAATGAACAATAAATAAGAATAGACGCGTAGGGTATCAATTTAATACAACAACCTCACAATAATACTTATTTTAAACCACCAGAACGGCCATTTTTTATGTTTTCTTATCTTACATTGTTAAAATAGACTTAGTATAATATCATTCAAAGGGTGAAAAGTCTTAGAAATCAGTAATAATTTAATAATTAATTATTAAAAAAAGTTATAAAAATTCCCTCATTCAAATTTCATGGGATTGATAACAGGTGATAAGGAAAAGGAACAAAACAAACCGAATCGAATAAATTTTCGAAAGCTTACGCCGTTTTGTGACATCATTACTAATCATCTCAATAACCTTTACCAAAAGTAACCAAGAAAAAGTTTGTTTTTTTATTTTGTGTTTAATACGGATTCAATGCTACTTATGGAAACACCTAACTTGTTAAATCCCAAATTAGGATTCAATCCGTATTTAAACATCATAGAAACGTAGTACTGGTTAGTGAACCAGTAAATTATTAGCTAATAATTAAATTACATATTGATATGTAGTCATAACAACTAAGGAACACAATCTTACATTGTTTATGTTAATTGTTAATGTATCTCGAATCAAAGGAATATTAAAACCTAATTTAAGTTGGTTATACATGGTAAACTGGAGAATCCCACTACAAATATATTTAAGTTTTTAAAAGTTAGAAAGGGATAATGGACAAAATGTTTAACCCCTAATTACATCCATCTTACAGCTGATTTGACACATTAAGAGAAGACAAAATATTAAATTCTGTTATACACCATCTATCTGCCTATTTACAATCGACTTCAGACCAAAATTTATACACATAGAAGAATTAGTGTTTAAGTTAGTTGTTACTACTAACTGGGACTTTGCAAAACTTAGTAGCAGTGAACAAAAATTATACTTATTATTGTATTTAAACTTATGTCTTCAGGGGTTAATAAAAACACTTCATATGCAACACTTGATATCTTCAAACCTTGTTTTGAAGATATCCCAAATGAGGGATGAAATATAACCTTTTTTATATAAGAAAAGCGTTTTTATAAACCCTGAAGACCTAAGTTAAAATACATTATTAAATATAAAGGGGACAGCAAAAGAAAAAATGAAAAATTATACTTCTTTCCCTTCTCAGTAAAGTATTGATGAGCAATATGAATTAATCTTACAAAAAAATAGTACAGAAAAGTTTGAAATTGTATCATTAGAATGTGTAGCCAAAAACGAGGACACTAATACGTTCCTGTGCTTGTCTGTCCGTCAGTACTGTCTATAACGCACCTGTTCCCTGAAAGTACCCAAAACCAGGTAGTAAGTAACCAGTGAAATGGTTCTTTTTGGAACTAAATAAATGTTTCTGGGGGGAAGGGGGTTGCTTTGAACAAAGCCAAAAGTCAGAAGTAGAAATTGCAAATAAAACACTGGAAGAGCATCAGTTTGATTCTTTCATGAATATCCAGATTCAGAAAGGGACATTGATAGCCCTGAGGAGAATGAAGTTGTTAGTAGGACAGGGATTAAGGAACTAAATTATTGAAAATCCCTCCATAATCCATCAAAGACTCCCAATACATCAAATAGAACCACAAAATAAATGTTAATCATCTTCCAAGGGTAATATAAAGTCTATAACAACGACAAAATCAAATAAACACCAGTAAAATACTGGCAACTTTTTTATCACAGACAATATATTCCCGATATGGAGATTGCAGGAGTGAAAATGAAATAAGATATAATTCGATTACACAAAATTAATGTTTCTAATATACTTTTTATAAGTTTTATTTTATATAACTAACCTTAAGAGAAAGTGAGAAAAGTTATGCAAAAAAAAGGTCAAGCTAGTCTCAAAGGTAAAAATTTTAGGTAAATAATGTAAAAATGGTTTACAAATAAAAATATTCTAAGAAAAAAAGGGAGGTTTCTTACTTATAACAGGTTATGCATTCAAAATTATGAATATTTTGCCCAATTGAAACGCATTTTTGTTATATATAAGGGACATAAAACTCTAATCCAGCGGTTCTCAACCCACGTACCCCTTTTTTGTATAATTAACTGTGCGTACCCCCTAAAAACAACCCCTTATTTTTATTAATAATTTTTATATTAGAAGAAGTGTAGTTTAACTACTGCTAATAATTCTACATCATAGAAACAGCTGTAAATAGGTCATTTCAATTCCAAACAAAATTTTTTAATTGACATTTTGCTAAAAAGTTTTTATTTGTTTGACAGAAAAGAAAACAAAAAACCTTTTTTTTTAATTCACCGCGTACCCCTTACACATTTTTGCGTACCCCCAAGGGGTACGCGTACCACAGGTTGAGAACCACTGCTCTAATCGATTGATAACCTTTAAAACATGATAGAGGAAAGCAAAAACTAAAGGAATATGAACAACCATCAAGACAACTTAGATAATATATAACAATTTAAAACAAATAAATATTGTTTTAACAAAAGCAGTTGTATCAACCAAGATTTTGCAGAACTTATTAATGCATTTAAAGAATTGAATTGATCAGTTCATTGTCAACAAATTAAACGACATAGATGGTGTTTAAAGCTTACTGGTTTTGACTACTTTAGTATTTAAGTTAGTAATCATTAGTGAAGTAATGGAAATAGACTTCTATATAAAATCAATAACCAAGTCAATTTTGGGGAGCTCTTAAACATAAATTTACTAAATTAACATCAGAATCCAACTTCAATAGTAATAGTCACTGTATATCCCAATATAATAGCAAAATGAGGAAATTAAATTGTTATTAACAGATACTAAGTGATAAAATTATACAAAATGAGGAAATTAAATTGGTCAATAACAGATACTAAGTGATAAAATTATACAAAATGAGGAAATTAAATTGGTTATTTACAGATACTAAGTGATAAAATTATACAAAATGAGGAAATTAAATTGGTCATTTACAGATACTAAGTGATAAAATTATACAAAATGAGGAAATTAAATGGGTCATTTACAGATACTAAGTGATTAAATTATACGAAATGAGGAAATTAAATTGGTCAATAACAGATACTAAGTGATAAAATTATACAAAATGAGGAAATTAAATTGGTCAATAACAGATACTAAGTGATAAAATTATACAAAATGAGGAAATTTAATTGGTCATTTACAGATACTAAGTGATAAAATTAAACAAAATGGGGAAATTAAATTGGTCATTTACAGACACTAAGTGATAAAATTATACAAAATGAGGAAATTAAAATGGTCATTTACAGATACTAAGTGATAAAATTATACAAAATGAGGAAATTAAATTGGTCATTTACAGATACTAAGTGATAATATTATATGATTTACTAATGTATTGATTATATTATAGTTTTTTGTGTTCATAAAATTTTAGTTATTTAACAAAGTTACACAATGGATTCAAAATTATATTAAAATCTTGAAGAGTTAATGGAAAAAGCGCTCTAAAATCAAATTAAGAGTTAAGGGACTTAACTCTTTTCCAGTTTTTGGAAAAATTGTAACTTTATTACAAAAAATAATACCAGTTGGGGTTTTATAGTAAACATTAATGTATGTATATTAAGTGGTCGATGTAAGTATTCAAAGTTTTAAACCGCAGACATTTTTATGTAAAATGTTTACTGGTCAAAAATTATCAATAAAACATCACCTATTGTACATCAGGTAATTGACTTATGCATTTCAAATTGACTTATTTTTGTACACTTACTGCAATTGTACTGTATAGAGCTTTTAAACAGTTTTGAACACAAAACTTGAATGCAACTGATAGATTTATACTTATGAACATACTTCTCTACTTCACTATATAGCACCAGATTAGTTAACTACTGTGTATTAGAAAAAAAAGTCAATGAGTAAACTAGGTATGAGGCAATAGGTAGATTACCTTTAATACCAATCAATAAATAATACATTATTTAAGAATAAATGGAAAACAATTAATTAGTTTAATTAACTAATGAATAATTTGTAATTATGTTTAATTAGTTTAATGAAGTGAAACATTATTACACAATTGAGCACTTAAAACATGTAATTTAACCAATAATAGTAGGAAGGAAAAAACAAAATATTTTTTTTTTAAATTCACAAAAACAAAATTGATTAAATTTTGATGTAATTAAATTTTGAGTCTAAATATAATTGTACCAAGTTAAATGGGAAACTTTTGTTACAAGAGAATTACAACTATTATTGATATAATATTTGGGACATTTGAATAACTACATATTTCTTCGTTTTACGATTGAATGGTTAAAAAGGGAATTAATTAACTAATACACCTGATGGTCAAATTAATAGGGGAGAATTATTCTAATATCAGAATTGAACTGTCAATCATCTAAAAATGATGAAACATTAGAAAATATCATTTTAACTTACATTTTACGTAAATATATGTCGAACTTCTAAATAAAATTCGAATTAGTGTACATGAAAATGTAAAATTAACTAATGAAAAGACAAGAGAAACAAGAAAACAATATAACCTAACAAGACATAATAGATGACATTCCACCACATAATAATCAACAAAAACTGAAAATACGTGTTGAAATCAATTGAAAAACGGATAATAATGAAAAACTAGAGCGATAAGACACAAAATCGAGCAAAAGTAAGGGAGCACTTTAAACTTTGTCTTGAACAATATCAAACAACTGACTGATATTGATTAGTTTGCTTACATACATCTCAATCACATATAAGGGCCAAATTAATGAGCAAATAAACTGGAATTGACAGGAATAATTACTGATTATTAATAAACGGGTCTGAATACAAGAAATATAACCGTGGCTCTAATAGATGGGGAAATTATGCCTTATTATAATGCTTACTATTATGCCTACGACGAATCGACGTCCTTCATTCTCGCAAAATCGGACGATTTGGGCGTACTCTAAACGACTGGAGATAAATAATCGGATCGAAACTGACTGGAACCGAGGATAAAACACGTACATAACACAAGTATACAAATATAAACTTTTTAACCTGGAGAATAGATGCCAATGCCCCGAGTGAAATACTAGAAAAAATAATTTGCTATATTACCGATTTTCCGCTTGGAAATCCTTCTTACCTGGTACGGATGGGCTTGGTGTTTCTCGAAATGGTACCTGAAACAAGATATCGGCATTAGATTCGACACGAAATTGCCAGTTACATCAATAGGTGCACGGCTGAATATGGCGATAAGAGGATTGTCGTAAGACAAGTTGCAATAAGTAAGAAAATTCACCTACCCATCGCCGATCCGTTGAGGTTTCCTTGCATGCATTACCATCAATGCAAGTCTCTAAAGAATATGAGTGGCTAAAATATTAGCCCCCCTTTAGTACAAATATCATGAAAACAACATAAGAAGCATTCAATGACAAACTTTCAATACAGACGCCATGTCACATTATGGATGCGAACCGCAAGGCAGGTCGGTCGAAAGCCCAGCCGTGATTGGTTGATTCATTAAAAACTCTTCTATAATTCACCCGTTATTTCGTACATCCTCATAAATAATTTTGGAAAAAATCTAATTGTTCTTTTAATTTATCGATTATATTAATAACAAATAAATTGTTATTATTTTTTTAACGGACCGATATTAAAAAGAAATTTTAGATTTATAAAATATATAATATACCCTTGATTCATCTAGAAGGAAAACTGTCTTTCAAAAATTCCGTCGATGAATGTTTTTACACTAGTTTCAAGAAATTGTTTTTAGACGAAACGGATTTAAATAGATTTTTTTAACTGAAATATCTCCGAAAATTTAGAAAAATATTAGTGTAAGTAAAGAAAAAAGTTGGAATCGCAAAAAGATCGCAAGATCGCAGTCGGGGACAAAGTAATTATGGAAAGCCTTCTACATTTGCCACCGTCAAGAAAATGACGTGAAGTCGACGGGTGTTATTTCGTATTTGTAAATTGTTATATTATTTCTCTTTATTAAATGGGTGTATTTGTTAATCGAGCCCTGTGATACTAATTTAGTTATTATTCTTATCGATATAGTACAATATCACATCTCTTTTTCTAAATTACGAGTTAACCTAGGTATGTCTTATCTGAGCTTATGAACAAGGTAAAACAACTTTTTGTTTTCCAGTCTTGTCTTCATATTATTTTTAGAGCTTACTTTTGTTACGTTTGTTGACACCAAGTCCTTTGGAATCGGTTACTTGGTACGTTCTCCGATCAGATAGTCCCGGTTCTATCGACCTGAGTACGTATTTCATTTCGATGTAGGTAGGTACGTGCGTTCATGCTTCCCTTGATTTTTTTGTCCGAGTACATCGTGCCAGTACATTTTTATAACTCGCCCTTGATTAATACCGACCGTCTGTGTTTTTCAGATCTGTTGTGCTAATATTTTTGTTTTTATCGTAACCGGATATGTCTTTTTGGAAGCACAACCAATCTTCATCTCCTCAAATTGATGCGATCCTAGCTAAAGAGGTAATTTATATCGTTACAATTGATACCGAATATTATTAAACATCTGAACTAATTGTGTCTAATTAAACCGTTGAAGTTGTCTGTTGCATAATAATTTAAATTATTTTTTTAAGGATTTGACCCTGAACGAACTGTTCGATCAAGACTGTTTGTTTCAAGAACTCAAATCGTCTAACAAAGCTCTGATTGATTTGTAAGTATCGTCGTAATATGTATTCACTCTCTATTGTTTAGCTTGTAATAACCATCAGTTCAGTTTGTAAATTTATAACATGTTCTGCAGAAAGACACTAAGTAAATAGGTTAGGTATGAAATAATTGTTCTTCTGGTTCTAGACCAGGAAATCTGATGAAATATTAAATTTAGGATTCTTTGATTGCAACCAATGCTTTCTTTGGAACTATTATCAACAAATAAAAGGAAACCTCCCACTTATTTGTCAATCAACCCTTTATCTGCCTTATCTCATTCAATAATATCATATAAAACATTTGTAAAATGGCAATATTAATTTACTATTCCCTTTTACCTTCCTATATTATATTAACTCTTATTTACTGTTTGTTACTTTCTTGATTATTAATAATATTATGTGAGCAATGTAGAAATAAGTTGAAACATTTATTTCTTCATTGTTTATAAATATATAATATATCCTCTTCTGTTTATGAGATTTATTTATAGATTATAAATTAAATAATGTAGACTGTATGGTTAGTCAATTATACCCAGATACTGTTAAAAATCAGAAATTTAGAATCAATTAACGATATCTTGTTTGAAATTCAGTGATACATTTATTCAAGTACTTCAATAAACATAGGAGTACTTAATGAATGAAGATCTTTTGTTTTGATTCAGTGACATATTTACACAAGCACAACAAAGAACTTTATAAATACTCAGTCAATTGACAATTGTTTGTTTCAATTCATTGATACATTTTCTAACATAACAAGAACTTGAAAGAACCATAAAAATACTCAGTCTTTTTTTTATGATCTTGTGTTTAAATTCATTGATGCATTTACACAAGCAGTGCCACGAATCATAACAATACTGTTAATTGATGATATCTTGTTTCAATTCAGTGATACATGTATAGAATTACGGCATAGAACCATAGAAATACTAAGTTTTTTATTCATGATATTTACTACGTTTCCATGTGTTTAAATACGAATTGAATCGTGATTTGGGTTTTAACAAGCTAGGTGTTTCCTAGAGTAGTATTGAATCCGTATTCAATACAAAATTTAAAAAAAAAAACGTTTTCTTGGTTACTTTTGGTAAAGGTTATAAATAATTTTGTAACCTTCACCTTTTATATCCATGTTTTTTTATTACGTATTTTGACAGATTTTGACTAAAGTTTCCTTCAAGGTGGGTTCACAGCTAGCGGATACTTATTTGCGGAGGGCTATATAGATTACAATATATTCTTCGGAGAACCGCCGAGACAGAGGACGGAGTCGTTGTTTCCCTCCCCTCGAGTTTCGGTCGGTCAGGTTATAAACAAAGCCAATTATAACATCGTTTTTTCAACTTGAATTTAGTTCTCTTGCTTAAAAATAACGTATATAATAAGATTATAGATTAGGACTTTTATTGTTTTATGAATAAGAAATAGGTATATAATCAAAATAATGAAGGAACAGATATAATAAGCACAGATATAAAAATAACACGGACATAATACACAGATGAAGATAAAACACTGATAAAAAAAAAATTAAACACAGATGCTATACAGATTATAATAAAAATAATGTAGGAACAAATTCAGATACACAATATAATATAATAAACAATTGTAATATAAAAACAAAAAGGAAAAAAAGAAGAGGACAAAGTGAAGGTTTCATACAGGTTTTAAAGCGGCACCGCAAAAAAGATAGTTTGGAACCAACTTTCTGCGGTGCCGCAAAAGAGTTGCCATAGATGAATCCCTCCGGGCCTCCGTAAATATGTATCCGCTAGCTATGAACCCACCTTCAGAAATACGCCAGATCCGCACACACCCATGCTCTGCGCATGTCAGGATCGAGTTCAGAGGGCCGATTCTGTAACTTTTTTTATATATATCCACTATGACATTATATATCAACCACCTTTATAGATCAAAGTGTTGTTATATGTATAATGTAGTGAATCTGTAAAGGGATGCCAGCGCTTGTATGTGGCCGAATATGTTGCATCAGTGAGGTTTTGTAAAGTGACAAAGGTTGCTGTGACATCCACGATTTTTCGTCAGGTTATCTTTTGCTGGCTCATAACAAACAATTGTTTACTTATGTTCCTCAAGCATTTCATCGTTTTTTCCTCTTTTTATTCTATTAAAAGCTTTTTTAACCTAATAATATATTAGTAACATCATTAATAATCCAATAAATAAAACAAATAATTCTTACAAATAACTCAAATTAGATGTGTAAGAACTTACCTACAGATGTTAAACCACACAGAAAATGGATTAGAATTGCGGTAAAAGTGACATTTATCTTTTAAGGCTCTATGGTTGCACCCAAATTCAAAGCATTGAGACATTTTTCATTCTTAAATTAATAAAATTGATTAAAATAAAATAAAATAGCACTGATAAAACCCATTTATATATTCTTTGTTATGAGCCAGCGCAGATTAGCCAACGTAACAACACACACTTTTTTTTACGTAAGTGACGTCACACTTCCCTAGCGTATACCAAACTACAGATTGGCAGCGTCCTTTACAGTGGCCATTTTGTAGTTATTTCATTCAGAAAACAGAAAAAGTGAATGAAAACATCAATAATGGTGTCACTTTGTTTTGGTTTTTAGCATTTGATATATAACAACATAACCTGAAGAATTATATCAACAACAATTTTGAGTGGATATATATCAAATTTCTCCTTATATAACAACAGACAAAGTTATAGATTCACGTTGACAGGTTGTGTGCCCATGTTCATAACAGTTTGATATATAACAACATGAAAAGGGAGGTTTCACAGTTACAGAATCGGCCTCCAGGTGTTTCCATGCAACTCAATCTAGATGTGATCCCAGAATTTAGTGTATCATATCGGTATTGGTATCGTATTTAATCCATATTGAATCTGGGTTTCCATAAACACTTTGGATCCAAAAACTGTAATTAACACGTAATTAAACATCATGGAGACGTAGTAATTTTGTTTCAGTTCACACATAAGTGCTGCAAGAAATCATAGAGATTTTAATGCAGTTGTCGAATGTTGTGACTCATTTAGACAGGTATTTCTATTGTTAAAGGTTCTATTGTTGTAGTATATTTGTTTGTATTTCAGCATTACGAGGAACGATGTACTGGGAGAGTTGGTACAGTTGGTTACAGAGGAGCCCCCACCGGATATCGATGAGAAAGACCGATACAAGCTCGCTAACCTTGCTTGTGAAGTCCTCACCACCGATACACCCACTATCAATGAGAAACTTTCAGATAAGCTGCACTTGAGTAAACTCTACGCATTCTTAGAATCGGATCCTCCACTCAATCCTCTTCTTGCCTCCTTCTTCAGTAGGACTCTAAGCATGCTGATCTGTCGAAAACATGATCAGGTTGGTTTTTATTTTATCATTTTTACCTATTCTACTGTTTGATATTTTGGTAAATCTGTAATTTCTGGTGTTGGAAAGGAGATTTTGACCAGCTACAGAAGTCTAACTACCACTAATTACACTAGAGACAGCAAATTAGCCAATGTTTAATAACAAGAGGGTAATTGTGTTTATTTTTTAAAGAGCAATGGGCCGTATAGAGATGAGTGGTAATGACGTCACAAATGTTGTGCTCATGGTGCACGACTGATCTTTTTTCTTACTGACAAAGAATGACTGACTTGCTTTGCACAACCTTATTTTACTTATCTTACATTGTGGGGGTTCTTAACTAAACTACAGAAATCTTCTTTTTTTTTTTGCTGTGATCATAGTAGAATATTAAATTTAATTATTTATTGTTGGTGTCACACAAAGTGACTAAAGTTTGCACTTATGTATTATTTTCAACCCACTTTAGAATAAGTAGAATTATTTTGTAAGTGTGATATCTTTGGAGGAGTTTTAACCACCATCAAACAACCACTAACCAAATAAAAAACACAATATACTGGAAAACCCTATTGCATTTCGGTAATTTAGACTGTAGATTAATTCTTGCAATTGTAGTTATATTAGAGGTCGACCAAGAAGTCATGAACACGGGAAAAACTGAAAGCTTAGCTTAGTTTAAAGTCGGAACTTCCGAGTATTGCCGAAGTCTGTATAGTCGGGTGCTAAGACAATACCCATTTCTAGTTTGTATGACACGCGCAGTTATGTCAAATCTCACGAATAACAACAGGAAGGTTTCCAATCTGTTAGGTTTCCTGTTCTGTTTGTTTTTATACAGTACGAATTATAGTCACAACTATCCAAAAACGATTTTTATACGCTCCACAAATCCACGGGATAATGCAAATGCAAAGGACGCTACAAATAACAGGGTTGAAACAAACCTAATACGTATTTGTTATTATAAAAATGATTGCTCTCCGTGACAATTAATCAAAATAATAAGCGACTTTCTAGTTTGTTTTCCCCCATTATATTTTTTATAAATCAAATAACCAATAATCGTGAAACTTATCTTAGAATTATTTTTAAAATGGAATTTTGAAGTTATAAAATAGATATTAATTTTATTGTAATACAAATCAACTTTTAATATTACAGGACTAGATAAAGTTTACAAACTATTTACGAACAGAAATAAAAAAGTAACAAATCAAACTCAGATATAAAGAGGAAGAAAAAATAAGATTAAGAATGAAGAAAATCTATTTAGATTTAAAGAATATTACTATGAAAAATCAATAAATAATAATATAAAGATATTATGGTATATTATTAGTGATTTCTTATCAGGTACAGTGTTGCCTGTTGCAAACAAATTTAAAAAATATTGAAGTTATCAAAAATTAAATTATTAATAAGAAAAGAACAACACTGTGTTTTTTGACAGTGGTCTATTTTATTAAAACCTGACTATACATGGCACGAAAACAACGACACTAGCGCACTCCTCAGATTTCCATGACTTCTTGGTCGACCTTTAGTATATGTCTTGACCAAAAAGTAATTTATCTTTAGTTAGTTATAATTTATAGAGTATGTTATTGTTTTTTTTTATAGTTATGTATCATTAGTTATAAAGTGAGCAATCTTCTCAAATTTTACCATAGTTTTGTCAATTTTTAAATCTATTACTGAATTTAATAAGTCCTAAATTATTTCCACTACTATAAATCAGACTGAGTCAGCTTCAGATTTAGCTAGTGTTTTACTGTTTGAATTGAGTTTATAATAATTAATTATGATTTAAAAATATGATATATTTTATCTCTAATAATATAATCAATAGTGCCAGATTGTTTTGAATATTTTCAAAGATATTACATTTAATTACTTCAGCTGTTCAACAAATACATTTTTAAAAAAACATTCAAATTCAATTGAAAGCTAGCAATTTAAGTTAATTTTCTATAAGTTACAAACTACATATTAGATCTTTAATACTTTCGATAGTTCTGTTTCTTGATCAGGTAAAAGTAATTTGTTTATCAGAGAAAATAATAAAATCAACAAATTGAAACACATCCATACATACTTTTATTTTGAATTTAAAAAAAACATTCAAATTGAATTGAAAGCTAGCAATTTAAATTAATTTTCTATAAGTTGCAAACTACATATTAGAGATGTTTAATACTTTCGATAGTTCTGTTACTTGATCAATTTGTTTATCATAGAAAATAATAAAATTGACAAATTCAAATATAGCATATCCATACATACTTTTATTGTTATCATATATGATGTTTTAAATATGTGTTAATGGATTACTTATTTTTTAAGTTCAAACTTTAATTTAAGAATAAGGAAACTGAATCAATCAACCAGATTAGAGATAAGATTCATATTAGTTGGGTTAATTACATTGTTCATTCTTTTACTTTTAGGATACATAGTTGATTTATTAATATTTTTTAAGGTGGGAGTGCATTTAATTTATGTATTAGAATTTCAATGACATGGAATGAATGAATGAATGAAAGAACCTTAATAAATGGTCTGCAATATGTGGTACTTTTTTTACTTAACCCTTCGAGACACGGGCTGGCGCATGGAGTGCGCCACGAGTAAAAAAGTTTCTGCAAATCACAGATTCACGATGGGAGAATAATAAAACCTTAATTTACCCTACCACTAAAGACCCCTAAAACAGATGAAAGAGATGAAACTTCGTTCTGCATTGTTTTGCCGTGTTTATTTTTCTTGATGTACTGTACTACCTGCACTTCTGTTTTTCTTGATGTGGTGCCCATGCCACCATGTCCGGTATAGACAAATTATGCCATCCGATCAATATTTTTCGGATTTGCATGAGTTTTCGGATTAGGATGATGGTTGTGAGGAGTTATCTTAGGACTTAAGCAACTAATAATAATAAATATGGTTGATAATTAAGGTTGAAAGCCCGATACTAAGTCAGAATGCTGAAGGAGTAATTACTAACTACAGTCTATAAGATTAGAGTTGGCACAATCGAAGGCGGGAAACAACAAACGTGGAGGTAGTTTTGGGGTTATAAAAAGGGAAAATCAGTGTTGCCATGTTATATTTTTTTTGTGGAATAGGGGTAGAGTAGGGCATTTTTTTTTCTAAAGTTGCATTCAAGATGGCGGACCAATAGAATCGTTTCCCTCTCAAATTTTCCCGCCTTCGATTGTGCCAACTCTAATCTTATAGACTGTAGTAATTGATTTTTAACTAAATAAACATGTAATACATCAATTGACTTTTTAGTTCAACATTTCCAAAACGCAATCTAGATAATCTGGAATTTACCAATTTATGGTTTAAAAAATGCATTGGCGCATAAAGTGCACCGCCCGTGCCTCTTTGTTTGTCCACTATAGCCGTGCCACGAAGGGTTAAGCACCCTCATGTATGAGTATTTCTTTGTCTTACTAGTTATTTAGACAGAGGAACAATAAAACAAAGTAAAGAATATTTTTCTAGGTTTCTTTAAAACAATAAATTAATTCCTTGAAAGTAGTATGTAATTTGTTACCTACTCTAACACAGCCAAGAATTATTCAAATTTCTATTCACTTATTTTTATTTTATAATTAACTTAATATGAATGAATCAATATTCATTTGAAAGAAATTCTAACATAAAAATACATTTTAACTTTTTTTTTTTTAAAAAATGCTGAATTTTGTAATTAATTTTATGGCTCTTAAATAATTTGAAGACCTAGTTTGTTATTTTTGTATGTCTCCAGTCTCAGACGAGACTGTGAGTCATTTGTTTTTCTCTTTGACTAGTTAATTATGAGTTTGTCAGATACAAAATCAATTTAACCTCTCTCTCACTTTTTTATTATTTTACTCACTCACTCACCCCAATAAATCAAATTATATTGTCAATTACAATATTAGTCAGTTTTGATATTTTTCTTTAAATTCTTTTTGTGCTTTTTAATTCTACATACTTAACTTACTTTCTTATGTACGTACCTTCAATACATTACCAATTTTAATATTATTTATTTAGATATAAATGTATTTTTTTCTTTTAAAATTAATAGTAATAAAAATAAAATAAAAAAATATTGCACACTATTAAGAAATAAAAATGTTAAAATAAAACGTAGCATTTCATAATGCTTTAAAAATTATTTTTATTTCAATTATTTTTAAAAAATATTCTGATGGTGTGTCACATAGCTTCCTCGCATCCTGTCACGTAGTTTATTGATTCTATACGATAGATTTCTAAGAAAGTCACTAAATTTATATAAATATTAATTATATTTCGATAAAAGAATAATTAAATTAAAAAACAAGTATTTTAAAAATTAATTATGCATTCTAGTTTTAATAATGATTAGAATTTAAAATAAAATCAATTACTTAATAATCAAATTGTATAAATTTTTTTTTCTTAATCATTATCCTTATTTAAATTTCTTGAATTAATGAAACTTTTATTGAGACTGATTGACTGTATGAAATTATGAGTAAATTTGATAAAAATATTCTGGATACTATATCGATGGATTTTTAAGATGAAAAATAAAAACGAACTTAATCCATTTTTTCAAAGAAACGTTTCAGCTCTTCTTAGAGCCATCTTCAGTCTTTTAATTCTAAATTTAAAACAAACAATCAGTTAAATAACAATTAATTTTATATCACAATTTTTAACTATGGCATGTTATAAGACAACTAAAATTTATTTAAAATTCCAAATACCTACATGCAAATGTTGTAGTCAAAAGAATTATTGGTATGAACTATAAACAAAATCAAGTTCTTTCTCTTTCTCTAGGATAGAGAGCGTCACCTTCGTACATAAAATAAGTTTTCAGTCAAATTAACCACATTAAAAATTTAAATTAACTACATCGTAACAATATTCTAAATTAAGATTAATAATATAAAATTTATCAAAATGTAAAATTCTAAAAATTAAAACACTCAACTTGCAACTAAACCTGCAATACCCAGAGGTATAAATGCTATTTGACTTTACATTTTTAACCGAGAACATTCAAGTCTCTAAATTTAATTTAAAATTAGAATGAATTATAAATTAAGATAAACCACTTACAACTTTATTGACAAAGATGATACTTAATTAATCAAGATGGATATAATAATAATTAATTCGTTTACATTTTTAATGTGGTTAATTTGACTGAAAACTTATTTTATGTACGAAGGTGACGCTCTCTATCCTAGAGAAAGAGAAAGAACTTGATTTTGTTTATAGTTTATACCAATAATTCTTTTGACTACAACATTGCTTGTAAGTATTTGGAATTTTAAATCAATTTTAGTTATCTTATAACATAGTTAAAAATTGTGATATAAAATTAATTGTTATTTAACTGATTGTTTGTTTTAAATTTAGAATTAAAAGACTGAAGATGGCTCTAAGAAGAGCTGAAACGTTTCTTTGAAAAAATGGATTAAGTTCGTTTTTATTTTTCATCTTAAAAATCCATTGATATAGTATCCAGTAATAATTAAAAGGTGTATTCAACATATCATATAAAAAATATTCTTTAATTTTATTTTGTGCAGTATTTTTTTTTTTACATTTGTATAAAAAATTATAAACATGATGTTGCTCAAACAATTAAGAAAAACTATTTTAAAACGGAATTCAAAATAACTAAATAAATAAACTCTCTCTCCCCTCCCTCTAATTTTTATTGATTTTTGCAAAAGTGAATTAATGAAGAGGAAGAATTGCCCTCCTTTTTCATCCACACCTTTCAAACTCAGATTTTTATATTTATAATATTTTATTTATATATACTAATATTTATAAAATATTAGTTAAAATGAATTAAATATTAATTAAAATATAATAGTTTTCAGAAATAAGGAAATTTGAAACAGTGTTGCACAACTTTATGCAATGTGGTCATTTGTTTATTTCTTAAGATAGAGATAGAAATACTCATTTGTGATTTGGTTTGAATGGTTTTGTCTTTAATTCTACGTAGAGATACAGTTTTTTTAGTTTAAATCGAAGCTTTTCTTGTTATTTTCTTCTTTTTTTTTCAAATGAGTTTCTCCATATTTGAAACAATGTTCACAAATATGTATGTTAATTTAAGACATCTGATAACAAGTTAAATTTAACCCTTTGACTCTGGTACAAGCTGGAGAGTGAGTGTGTCCTTGAGTCCAGCAGCTGGTTGATACCACCTGTACCCCCTATATCCAATATTTCACAAGAGACTATCTTTTATCTGTAAATTTAAACAGAAGAATACTATTGACAGTTACCTTTGTACAATGGATAAGTAATATCAAATTTAAATTTTGTGATAATGTCATATTATAATCACTAGATAACTAGGCATCGCCTAGCTCTATCATTGAAACGAGCGTATTGCAATAAAATACTGAATATTGAAATTTATTAATCATGATGAATGTCATAGTTGAAGATAAGTGGATGAGGGTAGTGTGTGGGCGGGGGGGGGGGGGGGGGGGTTACTTGGTACAAAGCTCACCTTCCTAGATAAACCTATATAACTTACACTCTTATAAGAATCTTAATCACTCACAGTAGCGTTTAAACTATTATTATAAATTAATGTATCACTTCTCTATTCAAAAACCTCTTCTTCTATCAAGTTGAAGTTTTACATGCCTGTTTCAATTGTACTTTAGATTATGTAAGATATCGTATTACGTAGTTTTCTCTACTATAAACGTTTAGGCTTGCTTTAATAGTTTTAACGATCTTTATTAATTCACAGCTGTGCTGCTGTTGGTTTTACTAAAAAATGTTATTTGAAAAAGAAATGTTTATCTTATCGAATAGGTGATGATAGAATCTTTTCCCGTCCTGAAATACCAATTTTACATTTGAAGCTTACGTTTACACGAGTGTTGCGCTCAAACTCTTGGATGGATCACGCTGTCCAACGAACTTAGCCTGAGTATTAGTAAAAGGAACATGTATACTAAAATTCAATTAAATCGGTCAACTTATACTCAAGGTATCGTCGGACTCGTAAACGTTACTGACAGACAGACAGATAGAGACAGAAAGGATGCATAGTTTGTTGAATTTAAGAAGCTCGCTTCAATAAGAGTTAAAGAGTTTTCTGTTCAATGTAACTTCTCTGAAATAGAGGAAGGAAAAACTTGCCTTAATAGTCCTAGAAAAGAAATTGGCTCCACTGGTTTCTCTCTTGCCAGCAGAGAAGCAGTCTTTCTTGCAGTCCTGGGGGCTTGTACACACTCCTTCTGGTCAAGCAGTCCACTTAGAAACCCTCTTTCTCTTGACTGCTCATGCAGCTCAATGGAGTCAAAGGGTTTTTGTTTTTTAAAGGATTTTTGTTGAGACTGTTTTCTATTTATTTAATTTATTTATTGTTATCAAGTAGTAAGTAATGTAATAATACTTATTATTGTCATTGCCCCAAGGAAAAAACCAAATTCTGTTTGGTGCTGGGTTTGCTACAAAAATGTAAATCTATATATGTCTACATCAATAAAGAAATTTTAATTTTTAAATGGAGTGAAAGAGTTAAGTAATTTCATCTGAAATTGATTAAAGTTAGCCGGGTGAATTTCTGATCATTGCCCTTTCAAAAAATTGACATTTGGCTTTACAGAGCCAGATTCTTTTAAACTTTTTCCTAAAATTTAGTTAGTTAAAACAACTAATTAATTTGTATAATATGACTTCTATAAATAATTTAGTTACTTCTATGTTGAGTATGTTAGAATATTGTAAGTTACACTTTAATAAGTTGTCTTTTATGATTACTGATTACTGTCAGACTTTATTAAGTTTTTCATTTTGTTACAGCATTGGTATTCTTATCAGTACACATGTCTTCAAGTGTTGGATTTCCTCAAGTCCCAGTCAAAGAGTTTAGACCTGTTGGTGAAACACCTTGGTACTTCTGCCATTATGGAGCTCACACTTAAGTTATTAACTCAAGTAGAAGGGGCGGAAATGCAGAATACTTTAATCAATGTATGTATTTTTAGTATTTTATAATTTTACATGAATGATATTATTAATGCATTTTATATATAATTATTTAGTATACATGATAGTTACTTTATACAGGATGATTCATTATTAATGTAAAAAAAAGAAAAAAAAAAAATAGATCGTGCACTTTCTGTTCCATCAATGGAACAAAAAGTTCCAACAAACCATACCTCGATTATTACTCGTTTAGCAGCCATAGTACATCACTACTTTATTAAGGAAAATGTACAAATATTATTTTCTATTTAAGCCAAAACAATATACTAGACCGCAATAAACTAATACAATAAACAATAAACTAATACCGCTCCTGTAGCTTTACTTAAGCAGGTAAAAAAGACAGTGAAATACCTCGGGATGCTCATTGATAAGAAACTGACCTTCTGGGACCATATTAAAAGCACAGCAGACAAGGCCACAGCAATGACAACAAGGCTTGGCAGACTAATGGCTAACATCGGGGGACCAAGACAATCAAGACGGCGACTTCTCATGTCAGTCACTCACTCCATCATGCTTTACGGAGCTGAAGTCTGGTCAGACAGCCTCAAACATGAGAAATATAGAAAGAAGCTGGCATCAGTACAGAGGATCGGGGCCCTGAGAGTAGCATGTGCTTATCGCACAGTATCAAAAGCAGCCATCCTGGTGATAGCAGGGATCATCCCTATTGATCTCCTGGCACAAGAAAGAAAGAAACTTGCTGAGAAGAAAGGCGAGGACAAGAAAGTAGCCAGGCTAGAGATAAGAACAACAACGATGATGCAGTGGCAGACTAGATGGAGAGGCGAAACAACAGGAAGGTGGACTGCCAGGATTGTTCACAACCTGACAGAGTGGATGGACAGAAGCCATGGCGAGGTAAACTTCTATCTGACACAGTTGTTGTCAGGACACGGGCTGTTCTGCGCGTACCTCTACAAAATAGGAAGAGCAGCTAGTCCAAGCTGCATGCACTGTGGGGGGGAGAAGGATGATTCTTACCATACCTTCTTTACCTGCCCTAGCTGGAACGAGGAGAGGCATTGCCTGACAAAGACGGTAGGAGATATAACCCCAGACACCCTTGCGAAAAAGATGCTGGATAACAAGGAAAGTTGGACAGCAGTAGCCTCCTTCACAGAGAATGTACCAAGAAAGCTAGAGCAGGTTAGGAAACCTGAAGAAGAGAAAAGGAAAAGGGATGTTGCCACAAGGGCCACAATAGAAGGCACCAGCAGGAAGTAATGTGAGAACGGTACCTTGCTGGACTCTGCCTAGGAATAGGGTGGTCTTTTTTTTAGTGGGTCGGAGAGCCAACCCCACACAACCTATAGAGAGGCTTCTCTTCTCTTAGGGAGTCTGTAGAACAGATTTTTTTTTGCTCACCCTATATAAAAAAAAAAAAAAAAAAAAAAAACTTAAGCAGGAGTTACAAGCTTTGAAATAAAACAATTTTCCAAATCTGGTCACAATTTTGATCTGTCATATCTACCTTATTCTTATAATCAAGGTATGTGTTAATTAAGCTTAAGAACTACCCTATTTTATTAGTTTTAATTTGACATTTGCCATTCTTAACATAATCATTTAGTAAAAGTCGCATAAAAATCATTGACAGCCACATTCTTCTATCTACAAATTAAGTTTTCTATGACTTTTCTTATTTTAAAGCAATTTGATTAAATAAAGCTACAGGAATAAGTGTTTTAGTAATTTCAAAAGGAATTTTATGCCCTTCAAAATAGTGTTTAGTTTAATTTAGCTTAAATAGAAAATTACAAGATAAAAAGAACTTTTTATATACTACGTTTTTAAATTTTCTGTTGAATCATAAGTAATGTTGATAGTACATTTGTCATTGTTATATATTTGATGGTGTTGCGCCAAAAGGGCCAATCTGCATTTTGTATTTGAATTCTAAAACTTGCAAAGCTACAATGAAAAATTGATATTTGAATGCCTTATTTATATTTTTATTCATTTAAAATATACTTGGATACCTAATTAATAAGTCAAAAATAACCACATTTATTTTAATAATTATAAATAAAAAAACAAACGTGATATTAGTTGCAGATTGGCCCTTGTGGATTTTTTCAGATTGGCCCTTTTGGCACAACACCATCGAATATAATGTTAGTGAAAAAAAATAGTTCCGAATTTATTTACTTCACATAAATGACAACCATCTAGAGGGCTGATCTTACCTATAAAAACCCAAACCTATAAAAAACTATAAAAGGACAAATCTCTGTACAAAGGATCTCGCCAACACCGAATCTAAACCGTACCATTGACATGCCCCTGTGTAGGGAAAGTAAGAGAAGAAAAATGTGTACAAGTAAAGAAGTACAGATGCAGAAAAATCAAACAGATACCTAGAACACAAGTGAAAACAAACCTGGTTGTCACACGTCAATTAATTTATTTCTTTGTTTACTTTTCCTGTTTCGCTGTCATTCAATGTTTATCTCTTAATAAAAGATCACAAATTTGAAACACGTCAAAATGAAGATTGTAAATATGGGACATGTCAAAACAAATAAAATAACTTGCGGATTTTTTCCAAACTAACTTTCCATACGGCAAAATTTGCTAAAAGCGAATTAAATTCTGCTGAAAGATGGCTAAAAGTATTAAAATAATGCATTGTCATCGTGTTCTGAGCTATTCTAAAAAAAATTCGGGAAGTTAGTTAAAAATTGATTGCAAGATTTGTACTGGACAAACAAACAAGAAAGCAAGCTAATAAAAGCATAGTAAAATAAAATATTTACATTTTTCTTGAAAAAGTTGTGTTTTTTTTAAAACCCAAGGTGGTTTAGTGGAACTTTTTTTGTTCCATTTAATTTTCCTATCTAAATTTTAATTTTTTTTAGACATTAATAATAATGAATCACCTATATTTCCATAATTACATTTTCATTAAGTAAAATGGAATTTAACAACAATCTTATGTGTATTAAAATATGACCCTGGAGTGAACTTCAGGGTTCTTTTTCTTTCTACATCTAAAACCATTAGTATTATTAATTTAAACCATTTGAATGTTTATTTTATGTTTTAATTTGTTTGTTTTCTAGTTACTAGAGAATGAATGCTTAATAGATAATTTAATGGGACTTTTCGACCCGTCTGTAGATGAAGATAGGCATTACAATGTATCTGCTCTCCTCTGTGAAACCATTTACAAAGCCAAAGATGATTTAAATAATTCTGGTGAGAACGGTGAAAAACGGAGGGATACCAATCCCATCTTAGATAAAATTCAATCGTAAGTATCATTTCTCTTTTTTTTTAAATGAATATTATTTTACTTCAGCGAATTTTCAAAGAAATTTTTGTATTAATTATTTATTATTATTATTATTTATTTATTTATTGTGGTTACTTACAGAAAGTTTCACAAAAGTCAAGGCATAATTATAAAGTACTCATTATGTTAATGATAATTATAATTTGATTTAAAGTAAAATTTAATCTTTCCGTAGTATGAATACTACCTAAAACTTAAAAAATTTAATTTCTAATTGATTGTACTAGGTACAGGTACTAATTGAGTACTTTATAATTATAAGTGTTAATTCTCGGTCTAGTTCTATTGCCGTGAATATTTGGTTTGCTAGACTTGTAGAAAAGATTGAAAGCTTGGATTTGGGGAATTTGTATCGGTAACGACAGAGAAAAATCATTCTCCCGTATAGCTCAGTTGGTAAGAGCACCTGTAACGGTTATACATATAGGAGGCCTGTGGTTCAAGTCCCGGTGCGGGGGTCTATTTTTCTCTGTATGTCTCTCGTAGTTAATGATAATTATAATTTGATTTAAAGTAAAATTTAATCTTTCCGTTGTATGAATACTACCTAAAACTTATTAAATATATTTTCAAGTTGAAATAATATATTTTCTTAAACTATTATTTTTTATAAAACTGTCAATTGAGTTTTATTTTACAAGAATAAAATCAATATAATCATGGTTGATATGTCTATAATGTTATGTGAAAAGACTAGAATTGAGACCAGTCTGATATTTTCTTTTATAGACTATTATGAGGGGAATTAAAATTAAACAGTAACTAGGATTAATGGAAGCTTTAAATGGTGGGAGTTACCCCCCTGCATATGATTATCTAGTGTGCAGTAACTATGATCAAGTGGCCTTTTTGCTTGTCTTGTTGGATCAACTGATAAAGTGGCGCAACCTTAAGTTCTCATTGAATCCCCTTAAGTGTACTAATTTATTTCGATTTCCTACCACTGCTGCAAAAATGTGTTCCGTTTACTTTAATAAATAATAAATACAAATCCTTACACTAAACAACAATTTTTTTTTTTTATTATTTTTTATTGTTTAACACTACTAAAAATATAAATTGTAACAAGTGATGATGATATTACATAGGTCATGTGGACTGATATTACATAGGTTATGTGGACTGATATTACATAGGTTATGTGGCAAGTAAGTAGTCCAGTGACTACACTTCCTTAGCAGTAAATATTGTAAAATAATTATAATACTAGATAACTAATAATGATTATTATAAAAATTTAGAAATAGATAGTAATCAATTATTGTTAAAATAATTATATTTAATATAATATCAGGGGCAAAGATATTTTTTAAGATAAGAGATGTCTAGGCCACCTCCTCTTCAAACATCTTGGTGGATTGTTTAGTATGAACTGAGAGGGCAGGAGTTGTACAAGAGAATTAGGATGGTGGGATATGGATTCATGGAATTTTCTATATCGGGTTAAGGTTAGATTTCGGATAAAGGGTTCATTCAAATCTTCATGGAGAGTAAGGTTAGAAACATAGAAAGGAAAAATGGTTATTTTTCTAAGGGTTTTGGACTGCAGGATTTGGGGACGACGGAAATTGGAAGGCTTGGTGCTGCCCCTCACTTCTAAACCATAGGTCTAAGCTGGTTTTAGAACTACATTATAAGTACGAAGCTTGTTAAGAGAAATCTTAGACCTACGATCAAGAAGACTAAGCAATAACTCTCTTCATTGTGGAAGACTATAAGTGTTATTTCAAAATAGATTTACCACAACATTGTTATTTAAAAATTCAATGTTTACCTCTTGTTACAACATTTACTTATAGTTTTTTTGTTAAGGCCCCCATACACGATCAAACCTGATGTTGGGCTAATTTAGGCCATACATGTCAAACATCAAACAGCCCCATACACGGTCAAAATGTTTGCGTAAACATCATGTTTCTGCAAACATTTTGACCGTTTATGGGGGCCTTTAGAGGAAAAAAGTTTAAATATTTTCAATTTTATCTCATAATTAAATGTTGTAATATTTTTAAATAAATTTAATTTTTTAACTTTGTTTCAGGGTTTTGATGGTAGAAAAATTATTAAAAAATTGTTTTGGAGAGAATGTGTCTGAGAGTAGTATCGTCTCTGGGATTTCTGTACTTCTTGCCTTATTATGCCCTCCTCCTAGGTAACTATAACATGAGTTATCTTTAATTTTATTACCATCTTTTATATTTGTTTGGTAAATTCATTGCAAAGTGGTGATATCTCAAATTTGAAAAAAATAATATAATTTTGCTGCTATGAATAATATTAATGATATTTTTGTAGCACAAATCTAAACAGGAGAGGTTGTGATGAGCTAGCTAGTGGTTCAGGTGACTCCCTTCATGCTATCGGTAGTCAATTGAATCTACTACCGATACTATCGACTATTATGCCTTTCCTTCCTCGCCTTCATCAGCTTCTTATAGAACCACCTAAGGTAATGTTAAGTTAATTGATGTTACTTAGTAGATAATTTATAGAGCCGGTGTGGCCGTGTGAATTAAATTACTTACCACGTCTGCTCGGCCATCACTGAATCAAAAGCGGTACGAGGTTGTGGGTTCAATTCTTCGCCGTGATGCTCTGATTTATATGGCTCACTATTGATCATGTCATACTCGCTTCGGCGGTACAATGTACAGAGGTATGATGTGGGAAGTGGCTGCAACTCTCTACCACGGGGCTAGTAAAATGGGCCTAAAAGATGGCCTAATTGCTAAGTTCCAACAAGTGGTTTGTCCTACCCATCTAGTACTAGTACTAGCACCTTACTATTACTACTACTACTACTGAGAGCCAGCGTGGCCGTGTGGGTTAAACCACGTCTGCTCGGCCATCACTGAATCATGAGTGGAACGAGGCGGGGTTCGATTCCTCGCCGTGACGCTCTGATTTATATGGCTCACTAATGATCACATCATACTCGCTTCGGCTGTACAATGTACAGAGGTATGATGTGTGAAGTGGCTGTAACTCTCTACCTCGGGGCGTAAAAAGGGCCTAAGTGATGGCCTAATTGCAACGTTCGAACAAGTGGTTCGTCCTACCCGTTCGAGTAGAAAGTACTAGACTACTACTACTGCTACTGCTACTACTACTACTACTACTACTATTATTACTACTACTACTACTAGTAGATAATTTAATGTATGAAAGCACAGGTAGGTAACACCTGGAATCAGAATCTTTCTTCCCTTTTTAAAGCTAATATTCACAGTCTATACCATACAATTATTCTACTCTTATTATAAACTCTGAAAATGGTTTTCAAAATGTGCCAAGCAAGTATATTTGAGTATTTAATGTGTACATTGTATTTAAAAGAAGAGAAAAACAATTGTCCTACAATTTTACATGATAATTACACAGTTCTGCTTTTCCATGGAACTAATCCTGATGGTTTAGATTATGAAACAGTATAATGTGTTATAGGATTCTTAGTGTTGAGTTCTGAAATGGTTTGCTTTTAAAAATGCAAAATCTATTTGCCTGAGTTATCCGTGAAATGTTTTTACTATTCACTAAAAATAAAATACATTATACTAAGGTCGAGCAAGCCAGTTCTGCAAGAATTTAGTGAGGCTGGGTGCTGGGTCAAGTTTCTTACCCTTGAAAAACTTCAAACCAGCCAGAATTGGCTGCCAACTTCAATATCAATTCATGGAAAATTCCCTCTCATGGTCAAGGATAAAAGTTTGGTACAAGTTTTGGCAAGGCCTAGGACCCTAAAAGCTAAAATCGTCCCCGATACACACGCACACCAACCTAACTAAATTCATCTGTGACTAGCTTCATGCGTGACATATCATTATTCATTCTTTGATAACGGGATAAAAAAAGTACCTAAAACGTTAGAAGAAAACCGTCTTAAAGAGGGAACTAAGCAGGGGAAAAAAATGTTGTCTTTACTCTAGTACTTTATTAAAAATGAATGATCAAAAATGGCCAGTTTATGTTTGATTAACCTATTTTGATTCAGTCGTACAACTTTTAGGCTGTGGAATCATATTTTTGGAGCATCTATTTTAAACCTAAAAATAAATTATTGCACCTACAATCAAAAAGTAGTAAATAAAATCTGTTCAATTCTAGGGTAATTCTTCTTACAGTTTATTACATTTAGGCGAACGATTTACTTAGAGACAAATTATTATTTTTTTATTGATTTTGTTATTTTAATTTGTTTCAATATTTAAGTATAAGATGTTAGTAGTTGTATATCAATGCATAAAAATGCAGGATATATTTATCCAAATTGTAATAAAATGATCATAGCTATCTCTAAACCCTTCTTATTTCTCATCTCTGTTATACTTGTTAACTCTTCAGCCCCCTTCTTCAATCCTTGTCCTAACCTTTACTAAACAGATCTTTGCCAAATTAATTTTTGATCACTTACTGTCTAGTTTTAAGCTTTATAATTAATTCAAATTTTTGTTGTGTTATAGAGAGAAGCTATCAAGCTGGCTTGTGGAATGGTTGATCCTCCGTTAGGTCAAGCCAGGCTGAACATAGTTAAACTTTTGGCTACGCTTATATCCACAAACACTCCAGAAATCAACGCTAAATTAGACGAGCTCAATACAGTACAAATACTATTAGTAAGTTTTATTTGCCATTTTATGATATTTTCTTAATTTGCAATAGTTTTATTATTTGTTGATGATAGTAGGTTTGTTCCAACCAAGCATTGTACCGTCCGCGGGATCGTCATGGGCATGCACAATGGATAAATGCCGTTCCAAGCCGACTTGTGACAGTGTTTCGTATCGTCAATGAAACTGTTCCAACCTGGGGAGGGATCGCTCACTGTTCGATCCCAACGATCCTCTGACAATACCATGTACTGGTTTGTATGACATGCGCAGTTATGTCAATAGTCACAAATATCATCAGAATGGTTCTATAACTGTTAAGTTTCCTTGAATGTTTTTACAGTGTGAATTACAGTTCGAAACCCGTTCCAACCTGACATGATTTTATTACAGTACAATGTTAGCGCATGCGTATAAAACCTGTCCTAAACGATTCCCGAACGATCCACGGGATGATACAAAGGACGGTACAAATAGCGGGGTTGGAACAAACCTAGTATGTTTCTGTCAGTGCAAAATCTGTTACTACGTTTCCATGGTTTAAATACAGGTTAAATACAGTTTTTAAAACCAAAGTTTCCATGGAAACCTAGATTCAATACGGATTTAGATCCAGGTACAATACTCTCAATCCTGGGATCATTTCTGGATCGAGTTTCATAGAACCACATGAACTCAAGCCTGACATACTCAGAGTGTAGGTGTGAGCGCCCCTAGCGTGTTTATGTAGAAACTGTGGTCAAATCTGTCAATACACTGCTCTCTACTCATCCAAAAATTTTTGTTTTATAAAAAACTTAAAAACAAACATAACAAACTTGGTTATAAAAGGTGAAGGCTACAAAATTATTTATAACTTTATCAAAAACCTAGGAAAAGTTTTTTTTTTATCAGCTGATTGGATACAAATTCAATATTACTCATAGGAAACACCTAGCTCGTTAAATCCCAAATCAGAATTCAATCCATTTTTAAACTTTTTGGAATCGTAGTATGTGTTTAAAGATGATTCAGTAGAACCTCGTTAGGAAGTGTCTCAAGAGGATTAGGGAAACAGTCTTGTTATCAAGGTGCTCTTTTTGTTGAGGGTCGTGTTATCAAGGTTATTGTGGCTATCCAGTCGTGTTATCGAGGTTAATGAGCGGGATTTTCAAGTCTAGACTTGTTCAAGGTCGACCCATTCCTGTATAGAGTCGTGTTATAGAGGTTGACTTCTCAAAACGACTTGTTATAGAGGTTCTGAGTTACATTATTAATTAGAAAAAATCCGTGTTATAGAGGTTGTTTGGATAATAATAGTCGTGTTATAGAGGTTAATTTAACATTATGTGTTATGGCAATCTCAAGGGGATTTGAAAATTGGACTTGTAATTGAGGTTGTCGTGTTATTGAGGGTCGTGTAAGCAAGGTTCTACTGTATTTTATCCATCTTTTAACTAAGTACAACCCAGGGGAAAACAATTTTCTAACATGCCAGCCACTTAACCCTTTGACTGCGGGACCTTTCCCTTAGGGTCTATCCAGGGGGTGAAGTGTTGCGGTTCTGCAAAAAAAAGAAAAGAGGTCTGTAAACCAGCATAGCAGGAGTAAACGAATGAAATGACGTTAGGTCATCCCCTCTCTCGAATAATGCATGCCTTTCCAAACCATGCGGTATCACCAAGTGATACCTCCCGCCACACAGTTGAAAATGCTAGATATCACCTGGTGATACCTCCACAGTCAAAGGGTTAAGCCTTTAGGTGTAACAAACATTCATCTACCTAATATATACCCATACATTTCATTAGTATTAATTTTACTATTGTTTTTATTTGTTTTAGGACTTATTTTTCCAATATACATGGAATAATTTTCTTCATGCCCAAGTTGAAAGGTGTTTAGCTTTAGCTCTCAATTCTTCCAGTAATGAATCTGCTCAAAGTAATCCTTTGTTACCTAATGTAAGTAACTTATTATTTTTAGCATATTATAAATTATAAAGTTCAATTTTAACCTAGTACAATTTGAATCTGTTTCAAATATAAGAAGCTTGTTTCATATGTAACATTAAATAACTAAATTCATATTTAAAAAATTACTAGAATACCTTTTTGAAACTAGCTTCTCAAATGCTGTTACGAGTAACAGCAATAAAACATAAACTTTTTTTTTTTTTTTTTTTTTTTTTTTTTTTTTTTTTTTTTTTTTTTTATATATAATTCTGTATTGTTTTAGATTTTTGTTAAATGTCGAATTCTCCAGAAAATACTCAATGCTTGGGAAGAAAATGAAATTGAACAGTAAGTGCTTTTACTTATTATTATTTTTAGGGTTTCGTTGGTAAAACCAAAATAAAGAAACCCTTATAGTTTTGTTTATGTGCCTGCCTGTCTGTCACTCTGTACGGTCCCAATAACTTTTGAATAAAAAGAGATAAAAACATGAAACTTTCCAATATTAAAGATCGTTTTGACGCGCACACAGGAAAAATATAGCGAACTCAAAATTATCAGCTGTTCAAATCCAAAATGGTGGATAACTCACGTCATGCAAAAAAAAAAAATTTTTTTTTTTAAATTTTGAGTGGGGTATCAAATGAAATTGAGGAGTAGATTTCAAAAATATATAACACTTGTGGAAACTGTTTAATTTTCCCCGCAATTTTGTCAAAAAACATCAAAATTTTGTGTGTCCCCCCCCCCCCCTTTACTAATTTCATGTTTACAACACCAACGAAACCCTTTTTACGTGAGACTTCACGCACTACCAATTTATTTGGATAAAGTTTAGTTCATTGATAATGACAATGTAGAGTAAAAACATAATGAAAACATTCTTATTCTCACAAGATCTATGAAAATAAACCGCCAGAATTAAATGGGGGGAGACAAAGCATTATCCTTATTCCCTCTTTACCCAAAAATCAAAATTGGTTTGATTCTAGAACGATTGGTTTATTTGTGCATCTCTTTAGGTCTACTTGCATCCCCCACTCTCCATGGGTATACTTTATTGAGGAGTACAATTAAACAAGTAAGGCGCGCTTCACGTAAGTACATGAGGCGATAATCACCGGTTTCTGTACGATGAAGTTAAAATTATTAAGTGTAAAATTTTAACTGTTGCATATTCTTTTTCTACACTTCAAGACCTTTAAATTGATGTATAACATGTCATGGTGGCTAAAAACTGTTTTTAGTCACCTGCCATATTGGCCACCATCTTGTAAATATAAGTGTGAAAACTCCAAAAAGTGAAATTCGGCACCCAGGTGCCGAATTTCATGTTCCTAGCTATAGTAGTTTATGAATTAAAACATGCCAACAGACAGACAGACAGAGCCGTTATATATGGTTTCTTTTCGTTCGTCGTACAGAAACCTAAAAGGTGTATCCTTAGCTTCACCTTAGAGGGTTGAAAATTTAAATAAAAATGTGGAAGGAACTTCAATAAATAGACAATAAAATACCTTTTAATTATAAATTAAATGTATTTAGTAGCTATTTAGGTTTTTGTTGACATAAATTATTGCCATTAAAGTTTTTTTTAAATTTGTTTTTAGGTCTAAAGGTAACCGGCGAAGAGGTTACATGGGTCATTTGATTAATATAGCGAATAACATTGATAAACAGTCGGAAGACGAGAGCCTTGCGAGGTTTATCCGAGAAAATGTAGACTCGGAAACCTTGGAATCTTGGAATACATTTGTAACAGATACATTGATACCTATTAACGACGTACATAAAAAGTGTTTGGTATGTATCATTCACCTTGGTTTGTTATTTTTATTATCAGTAAGTAGTTTAACTTTAAAGATTTATTTATTTCTTATTAAAAATAATAGAGCATGGAATCTGAAGAAATCATTAATTTTAGGGTTAACAGATTTAAGTGTTGAAGATATATTACAGATTGAGTGTAATATTCGAGGCTAAGATAGATGGTTTACACTCTAAAGGAATTTCTAGATGTAATTATCAGATATAAATTCCTTGAGTCAGAACTATTTCTATTAATCATTTAAACTCTCTATTAAGCATCTCCTCAAGATATTACTGTTTATATTGTAAAATACAAACAAGTTGCAGCTGAATATTGCTCGAGTGGTGTTAAGCCTAGTCCACACCAGTAGACACGTTGCGAGACATTTCTTTAGATGGTCTCATAGACCGTCTATAGAAATGTCTCGCAACGTGTCTATAGACATCTTCTGAGACCGTCTATGGTCTAGGTCTAGCGTCCACACTTGTAGACACGTTGCGCAACATGCCTAATGTTGCACCATGTCTACCATTTAGAATGGAAAACCATAGATATGCGATTTTGGTCTAGCAACGAGACCGTAGACACTGTTTGTCTCAGCCGATGTCTATAGACAAATCGCTAGACATGTCTCTGAGACCAAAATCGCGCAACATGTCTACTAGTGTGGACAAGGCTTTACATGCAAATTACTATTCAGAAGTCTTTGTGTAAATACCAAACTAAAATTAGAGGATGATAGGACACAAGACATATTATATAATTTTTTTTATTTAGGAACATACGTATGTACATACACTTATGTAAACACATTTTTACAACTATTATTTACAGTAGGCCTACTGTTTTTTGAAAAAATCTTCTATCTTTCTCTCTATTTGTATAGTGCAACTCTGTTTGTAAGAAGTATTGTTATAAAATTTAACAAATATTGGTTATCTTACCCTTTATTTATTTTTTTTTTTTTCCTGGTTTGCGATTGTTCCAGTCGTACTGTATTATTTTAATCTTAATTAATAAGTTATCTTCTTTTAACTAGCTTGAGAATGGATCTTGAAATAAATAAAAAAAAATCAAGATAATTTTTTTTAATCTCTTCTGTTAAATGAAATACCTAACAAATTTTTGAAGAGCATTTTGTAGTGAAATATTACAATTTGTTGTTTTTGTGTAAATTCAAACATTCATTAAATCAATTGTGCTTTGATATAAATTTCAATATATTAGAATTTAAATTCTTACTAAAGTAATTACTCTTTTACTGTTTCCTTATTTTTTTAAAAAGTTATTTTCATAAATGAACTGTAATATTTTTTTTTTTGTGATTAATATTATTTATTTGTTTAGGGTGGACAACATCCTTCACAGGTATCTGACGATGAAGAGGTGAACATGAAGGGAACGTTTGACATGCAGGAACCTCTTATTAAGCTTCAAACATCAGATGTTAGTTCTATTTGTCTTTTAATGTTTTATTTTCATCTATTAATTCTAAAGTGTTTGAATAAGGACTTGCGTTTATTTAGTATTTAAAAGGATATATTTTTTTTTTATTAATTATTTGGCTTCTAAAATCTCTAGGTGTCTTCTTGAAGGCATAATTGGTCAGAGTTATAAACTGCTTTTTGTAAATTTTTTTAAGAGCCAAAAAACAACTTCAACGTTTTGAATTTTAGTTGTTTTTTTTTTAATCTGTAAATTAACTCACTTTCCACATTTTTACAGTTTGTTTTAAGTTTTGGTGCTTATTTATCTTCATTTTAAAGAGGGCATTTAGGCTCTGTTGAAAACTGACAAAACACAGTTTTGCAAGCTTTCGCAGTTCTTATGTGTGGGATTGAATGCCTATTGGAGAGTTGTCACTTCTGGAAGACCCAGGTAGTCCAAAAGATTGCAAAAAAGTGTCTGGCTAACATCAAGCTAGAATTTTGTGTACAAGTAAATCTTTTGGTGCCTTTTAAGAATATGTGGTCTTTGGGATATAGCTTGGCAACAGGCATTTGAAAAAAACAAACCTGTGGAGAGCAGCCATGTCCTGCCTTCTTGGTGGACAATGTGATTTTCACGATCCTGAGTATGAACTTAGTTAGTAAACAAAAAATCAAGTTGTTAGTTCCTCACTTAATAGGTTAGTTAGTCAAATATTACTCCTAATCAAAGAGGTCATCTATTAAGTGACAAACTACCATCAACTTGATTTTTGGTCTACTAACTAAGTTCGTACTCAGGATCATGAAAATCACATAGTCCACCAAAAAGGGTGGGACATGGCCGCTCTCCACCGGTTTGTTTTTTTCAAATACTTACTGCCAAGCTATGTCCCGCAGACGAACTTAGCCGACCACATATTCTTAAATGGCACTAAAAGATTAACTTGTATACAAAATTATAGCTTGATGTTAGTCAGACACATTTTTGCATACTATCTCCTGGACTAAGGGTTTTAAGCATTTTAATGTTTTCTTCTTGATTTCATTAGTCACTAGTCTGATATTCTGGAGACTTAATTGGAAATAAAAGTCCAAAATGTGATGCTTTGCATCAGATTTATCTTAAGGATTTTAAGCATTGTAATGAACATCATGGAAGTAGCGTAATATTGTGGAGTCTCTTTCATCTATTTAAAGAGCTGATAAAAAAAAAAACTATTTCTAGTAAATATTTTTGTGGAAATGATAGGAGATTAATTAAACTGCATGAACCTACATTCTATCCAAAAAAAATATTCTAAGTGATTAAGATTAATTTTTGTTTTTAATCTTTATTACTCTTATTCTTTTTATTTTTTTTTCTATAATGTATGATACCTTTAATGGAAGTCTTTGAATATCCTTGAGTAATGTTCAGATTTTTTATAAGAAATACATTTTGTAATTTGATTTCTCCGTCAATATAGTATGCTTGATTTATATTAATTTCTCGTTTCTAATTTTCAGGATAACATGATGTCTGACGATCTTAGAACAAATATCCAGGTAATTAATCCATTTTTTTTTTTTTTTTTTTTTTTTTTTTTTTTTTTTTTTTTTTTAATACGTCAATGTTGTAGCTTCTTTGTCCAAAATTTTGAATACTTAAAAATTTAGGCATTCGTTTTTTTAGGATTATAGTTTATGGCCTACTATACATGGAACAACAACTAATGTGCAATAGTGATTTTTGGTGGAAGCATAAAAACTTATGCTTCCACTATGGAAAGGCAACGACAAGACTTAGATACTGATTTAATTATCAATGAAGTTAAAAAGTTATAGCATAGAATATGCTTTTACGATAACCAACCCTGTGAAATTTGAGAGAGATGGGTCTAGGTCTTGTTACCCCAGGTCCCTTACCCAGCTTGTGAAAAACCTGCGGCCTGCTGAACCCGGGGGCCTGTTGTTGAGAGCCTCAGGCTAATTGCCGTTAACTTGGGACCTGAAGCCTAGGGATCTTAGGCCTGGAGCAATAGGCCTGAGGCATAGGGCTTGTGGTTTAAACCTAGAGCAATAGGCCTGAGGCATAGGTCTTGTGGTCTACATTGGCAATGGGCCTTGGGTAAGAGGTTGAGATTGTGACATGGGACATAAAAAAGTAAAAAGTAGTTACCTTTACACCGTGAACGTTATTAACCATAAGTAGAATATCTTAATGACATTGGGAAAAGCATGTTCTATCTTTTATAGTTTGAGATGTAGTCTGTAAATAATGCTCATCCTGAGTTTTTGCCTCTTTTAAATAAAGTAAGATTTCGGGGGTTTAAAACAGTGATATAGGAACTGAAGACATGCTACTAAGGGCCCAGTGCAGTTTTGGTGCTAAAATCACTATAAACAGCTTGGTTTTCCGGCGAAATCTGCGTGAGGAAGGGGTTGAAGTCCTTAGTTTCGCTTCCACTGCTGGAAGCATCTTCAGGGGTGTGGTGCATTGTGATGTTGACTCGAAGCAAACATAAGATATACTTTTGTTTGCTTCAAGTAAACATAACAATGCACCACACCCCTGAAGATGCTTCCAGTAGTGGAAGCGAAACCAAGGACTTCAACCCTTTCGTGATGCAGATTTCACTGGAAAAGCAAGCTGCTTATGACGGGTCTAACAACGAGCCTATGCACAAATTCACTAGTCGTGTCTTCTCGGTCCTTTATGAATCTAGGGTATGAACAAGTGATTGGTTTTAGCCCACACCATGGCACTATAATTCATATGGCTCATTATTGATCACACCATACTCGGCAGAATATTGGTGGGTGAATTGGCTGGACTCTACTTGGGTTTAGTGTAACCCAAGACATGGTACATCTTAGATAAAACTGAGCTATATCGAATGCCATTGTGTACACATTCAAAAAGCAATTTATTAACAGCAAATATATAAACATTGACAACAAAATATAGCATTGACTTAAATTTGTACATTGCCAAAACACCAAGGAATTTAATTCCTTTTTCTTCCTATTATTTATTTATATATTTAATTGTTATGTTAATACAGGCAGACTTTTCAACCATCATTGAAAACATCCTTCCGAATTTTCAAGATCATTTAAAGTAAGACATTATAATTTTTTTTTTTAAATTTTATTTTTACCAAAATAATTTTTCTCTCTTTATTTTCCACCAACATTTTTTTTTGGCTCGGTTTTAATTTTTAATTGATTTGTGTTCAGTTTTCAAGAGGACGACATTTTCTTGAAGCAATTCTGCTCTATGAAGGATTCCACTTGGCAAAACATGTAAGCGGTATTTTATTTATATTTTGCTTCCGTGCTATGTAAGGAGCTAGGATCGTTCTGGAGAACGATATTTTTTTTTGTCTCCGATTTCAAAAATTCCAAGACAAAAATCTGTTTCAGACATGAGGGAATATTTTTTGATCTGTGTCTGTCTGACAGTCTGTTGCTCAATTTGTGCGAACCAACATATCTTAAAAACTACTCGTCTGATTTTAACGAAATTTGTATGCCACTTCATAATTAGCTAATTGTTGGTCCCATATAAGTTTCAATTGTTTCTCTTTCCACAAGTGCACAAACATACATTTATTTACACCTATATCTTAAAACAGACTCATCTAATTTTTATGAAATTTGGATAGTTTGTCAAAAGTGTAGCCTCAGATTAATATAGCCTCAGATAGCCTCAGATTAATTTCAACTGTCTGCGCTCTTTAAATATTGCTAAATTGATACTTTAAGTCATGTAAAAAAAATCAAAACAATTTTGTCAGTTTTAAAAATTGGGGGAGGAGGGAAATTAAATAAATTCAACAATAATTGGTGGTAAAAGCATAAAATCATTAACTTATACAAAATAGGATGCGAGGAAGCTATGTGCCACACTAATTGGCAGAGTATTTTATAATCTTACTAAGTTAAATTAAATATTACTATTTTGCTAAAAAAAAAAAACTAATATAAATAAAATAACCACCTGTCTGACATAGCAATACTTTTTACTACGTTTTTATTAGCTTGCTTTCTTGTTTGTTTATTTGTCCGGTACAAATCTGGCAATCAATTTCTAACTAACTTCCCGAATAGCTAGACTTTTAATACTTTTAGCCATCTTTCAGCAGAATTTAATTGGTTTTCAGCAAATTTTGCTGTGTGGAAAGTTAGTTTGGAAAAAATCCGCAAGTTATTTTATTTGTTTTGCCATGTTTCATATTTACGCAATCTTCATTTTAACGGGTTTCAAATTTGTGATTTTTATAAATAAGAGATTAACATTGAATGACAGCAAAACAGGAAATATATTGTTTATATTATTTATCGATTATATTATTTATATTATTTCAAATATACCGATGGCATGCTTTAGATTTGGTGTTAGGGAGATCCGTTGTACAAAGATTTGGCTTTTTATTGGTTTAAGATCAGCTCTCTAGATGGTTGTCATTTATGTGAAGTAAATAAATTCGGAACTATTTTTTTTTTTTTTTTCACTAACATTATATATTGTATAACAGTAACAATTATTTTATCAACATTACATACGATTCAACAGAAAATTTAAAAAGTAGTATACAAAAAATTATTTTTATCTTGAAATTATATCTTTTTAATCCTCCTTCTAAATAAAAAAGTACATTCTTATATGCTTATATTGACCAGATGTCCTTAGTTTTACTTGATTTGAGGAAACATGTTACTCATATTACTATTTTGTATTGTTGTTTAAGGCCATCTCTTTCAAATCCTCCCTGCAACAGTTCTGATGAAGAATTGGAAGACGATGAAGATGCTGTTGTTGGTAAGATATAATCAACTAACGTAAAACTTAATCTTAAATTAATGGTAATAACAAAACCTAATTAATTGATTAACTATGGTAAAATAAAAGAAAAATTCCTCAGTTTGGGATATGAAAAACCTATAATAAATGTATCTCTCAATATTAGTTAATAGTTTATCACCTTAAATATATATATTTTTTTTTTCTTTAATTTCTTTGACTAGATAACTCATTTCCATGATTATATGCTAAGTACGGAGATATTTTGGGTAAATATGTCGTATCTGACCCACTTTAACTAGTAGTAGTAGTAAGGGGGCAGGGAGGCCAAGCCTGGCAACTAGACCGCATTCGGATCCTTTTTGCCAACCCCTGAACTCACCTATCGAACCACCACAGAATTACCCTCAAATCTCCTTGTTTGGGTCACAAAGGAGAGAATGTCTTGCCACTTTAATGTGACCAGTTCCTCTTCCTTTATTTCCCCTGCTCCTAATAAGTGAAAGCCCAGTCTGTCATATCCTTCATACACTCCCACAAAGTGGTAGGCTGTTTCCTCTTCGAGCCCGCACAATGGACATGTGGGGTTGTCTTCCATTTTTAATAGTAGGGTCTACTCAGTCCCATCTGGTTTTCCCTTGATCAAGGTCAGGCAGGAGCATTTTTGACTGCCTACAGCCCTCTGTTCCTATCCATGTTACCCTTGCTTCCTCCCAGATCCACGCATTGATGGCTGACCTCGCCTGTCCTCTAGACGAATCAATGGCGGGTTCCGGTCCACAGAATGGCATGGAGGCTCCTTTCTTGGCTACTTCATCTGCCTTCTCGTTCCCAGGGATCCCTGTGTGCCCTGGGACCCAAAGCAGTGTGACCTCTTTCCTTTCTGTGAGCAGTTCTAATGCCCAGCCCACTTTAACTATTAAGTTACAGTGGGTCAGATAAGACATACTTACCATATTTTGTTCCGACAGTTTGTGTCCGCTAAGGCTATGAACGAGTATACTCATTAGCCTAATTGTATTTTGAAATGTTTTGTGTTTGGTACTCCATGCACTTGACCACACAGGGTTTTGAGAACGTCAAACTTGCCTCCTTGTCCCAAATTTAGAAATATAAGGGTTAAACAATGCTGTCTATTTTCTTTTTATATGATCCCTTATGTTTCAATGTATTCTTATTAAAAGGTCTCTAGGGATGAAGAAAAGATCAAATTTTCTTTTTGTGCAGTTATATTTCGCCCATTCCTGAAACTGTATTTCGCCTTGAACTGTGCTATCCATAAAATATCATCACAATATTTACAATTAACAATTTGCAAGTTTGGAGTAACCGTTAAAACAAAACCAACTCTCCCATTCTATTGTTAACGAGTTACTCCAGTAACTCGTTAACTCTAGTAACTCGTTAACTCTAGTAACTCGTTAACTCTAGTAACTCGTTAACTCTAGTAACTCGTTAACTCTTGTCAACTCTAGTAACTCGTTAACTCTAGTAACTCGTTAACTCTTGTTAACTCTAGTAACTCGTTAACTCTAGTAACTCGTTAACTCTTGTCAACTCTAGTAACTCGTTAACTCTAGTAACTCGTTAACTCTTGTTAACTCTAGTAACTCGTTAACTCTAGTAACTCGTTAATTCTAGTAACTCGTTAACTCTAGTAACTCGTTAATTCTAGTAACTCGTTAACTCTAGTAACTCGTTAACTCTAGTAACTCGTTAACTCAAGTAACTCGTTAACTCTAGTAACTCGTTAACTCTAGTAACTCGTTAACTCTAGTAACTCGTTAACCATAGAATGGGAGAGTTGGTTTTGTTTTAACGGTTACTCCAAACTTGCAAATTGTTAATTGTAAATATTGTGATGATATTTTATGGATAGCACAGTTCAAGCCTGAAGATGCCCAGGTATGGTCGAAATATAGCTTAACAAAAAGAAAATTTTATCTTTTCTTCATCCCTAGAGACCTTTTAATAAGAATATAATGGTATTTCTTTTATTTTGCCCCATACCAGACTAACACACAGAGTAAAAAGTTTTAATCAAAAATACTGCTATCGTAGAGTTAAAATTGGTCGAGATTAATCTAAAACACCTGCATATTTTCAACAATACTAACACTTTAGCGATGTGCGATTGGTTTTTTAGTGTGGAGTTCTTGCAATACAGGAGGTCCTCTGCTGGATGGAGCAAATCCCTGGAGAGGCCTGGATGCCGGCTACGATGTTAACGATACAGAAGGCTGGGCTAACTTCGACTCAAACTTCTCTCAGGGCTTTGCCTCCGATCCTGTTTACAAGCCACAGAATATGGTTCCTTTACCTCAGCTTCCTGTACCCAATCTCAGTAAGTAGTTATATCATTTTTAACATGATCTTAAATTAATTTATCATTTCAATAGTTTGCAGATGTTCAAAATGATATACTGTGCGGGATGTCTCGTGTAATAATTTTGTTATCAATGTTTTCGTTAATCAAGTAATTTCCCTTTAACATTAAATTGTAATTTTGCAATGTATTACACTTGCAACAGTATGCTCTTTTCTTAGACCAGCATTTTGTTCTTCCAAATTATTTGGTTTGTTTTCTAGTTTTTCTTTATTTATTCTAAAATTGTTTCTCAATTCTGATAACAGATAATATTTTCTGGGCAGCCAGGTCAAGCAAATAAAGTAACTGTGAGCTATTTATAGCACAATTGCAAGAAAATTTACTCAATTGATTTTTTTTTTTAATTCCAAGCTTTCGAAGTTGCTTTAAATTCTGCAGTTGGTTCTTATTCTTAGGTCTTCATACTTAACTCATTAAACTTAAGCTTATTTTAAATTTGACCCTTTGCTAATGCAAAACTAAGGTAATTCTGAAGAAAAACAGAACTATTTTTTGAATGTACAACTAAAAATAGTCAGTATTTGTCACTTGGTGTTACATATATCATAATAATTAGATTCACTGAAATTGAGAATATAAAATTTGTTTAGGATTCTAATTTTATTGATACAGTTTAGTTTAGTTTATCCTCTTATTTTATTGATACTTTTTGATATTTTATAACTCGCAACTTACCTTATAATACTATTTATTTACAGGTGATTTGGAGAGTGGAGTGAACAGTTTGGTCGCCGATGATGAAGATTGTAATCCTCCGACGGAATTTGAATTTGAAGATTCAATCGAGCCTGACGAGGATACATTCGAACCTGCTGTCAACTCTCTCGAACCTAACACTGATTACTATGAACCTATCAAACCACAAATTGAACCCATCCAGAATCCGGTGGCTCTTTCCAACATCATATCTGAACCGACTCCGCCTAGCAAAGAAATCCCTGCTTTAGAGCACCCAGATCCTAACGCCAATAAACCGACAACAGTGCCTAGCCAACCTACTTCCGAGCCTCAAACCCTTAAAACAAGCGGGCAGAGTGTGGAAGGTGACAAGATACAGGTCGAAACACCTGATAGAAATAATCCTAATCAGCCTATTGTGAACGAATCACAGGACAATGCTAGTTCTAGGTAATGATATAAACTTATAATAACTCTATAACCATTATTTATAATTTAATAGAGGTGGGAATCAGTGAGCAAGATATGTTTAAGGCTCTAAAGCAAACTCCCCCCCCCCCCCCCCCCCCCCCCGGGGGGACTTATTTTTTTATAAAAAAAAGTCCGAAGCAATAAGACCTCATGTGTGGATCCAAGGAGCAAACCTGGTTTAATAATCCACTTGGTTTAATAAGCACCTTGTTTAGGGGAAGTTACTTAAGTTCTTCAATTGGCAGGATGGCTAAGCCAAAGATTCTCCACCTCAGGCATGTTAATGCAGGACAGCTGCTAATAAGATGAGAAGGGGTTTCATCCTCTTCCTCGCACAGCCTGCACACTGGGCTTTCTGCTAGGCCAAGTAGATGTAGATGTCGATTTAGTCTACAGTGTCCAGTAAGAAATCCTGTCAAAAGATGACAGGATTGTTTTTTTAGCGAGAGCAGCGATCTGGTAAGATGCTGAGATGGCTCCCACATTATCATTTTAGAAGGGAGCCAGGGTAACCGAGCGTCTTAAGGCGCTCGCTCAGCTATCAATAAGTCGAGGCAACTCGAGGTCGTGGGTTCGATCCTGCGCCATGATACTCTGAATTGCATTAATGAATCGCAGACGGTGCAGGGCGAGGGACACCATTTATGGGGACACTTTCCCCACTCTTTGATGTGGGTCCGATCCGTGTCATGATGATGTAATTTGTATCTATGGTTCGAGGACGGAGCAGAGCGAGGGACACCCTTTATGGGGACTTCCCCCACGCTTTGACGCACGCTTATATAGCTTACTAATGACCACACCATACTCGCTTCGGCGGTACAATGTACAAATGTATGATGTGTGAAGTAGCTGGAACTCTCCACCATGGGGTGTAAAAAGGGCCTAAGTGATGGCCTAATTCAAAGGTTCGAACAAGTGGTTCGTCCTACCCGTCTAGTACTAGTACTAGACTTTACTACTACTACTTATCATTTTAGATTGTCGCATACCTGAAGCACTGTTCTCTATTCAGTTCATATCTAACCTCATGAAATGAATGTCCTTATGGAATGTTTCACTCCACAACATGGCACGCCAACAACTGGTTCTGGTGTAATTGGAATCGAATTGGAACCAGTTTTTGCTAACTGGTCAGCAATCTCATTTCCCTCAATGCCACAATGCCCAGGAACCCATATCAGTTGTACCTTGTTAAGTTGACCAAGAGTGTTGAGATAGCTTTTACACTCAGCAACTAGCTTAGATGTATACCTTGGTGCAAACAGTGCTTTGATCGCTGCCTGGCTGTCAGAGTAGATTCTGATTTGTCTGTTAAAGATTTTTTTATTCAGGATATTGAGAATTGGAAATTGCATATATCTCTGCCTGAAATACAGTGGCATATTTGTCAAAGCTCACACTAAGCTCATATTGGGTTTCTGCGCAGAAAACCCCAGCCCCTGATAATACTTCGATTCGGGACCTGTCGATGAACCACATGTCTGTTCCTGGTGGCATTGTACAAAAGCAAACCTTACACTTAATATATATTTTTTTCCTCTTGAAGCTATTTTCAATTCCTACTTTGGAAGCATCCTCCCATTTTTTCTATCTAGCAATGATAAATTATATCAGGCCAATTGCCTCTTAATTAATCTGTTGGGGATAGTTGGTTTCTTAACTCTTGCGTCAATGCGTACCCACTTCCCTTTAGTATTAAATATTATAAGATGTTGTGGAAGGAAAGCTGTATTTTATCATTTAAACAGTTTTTACATTTGTTGCTGCTATGAGTTGCTAGAAATAGTTTTAACCCAAAGATTCACTTTGCTTTACTTTGCCGACTACCTAGTCCTTTGTTTTATAAGTTTGTTAACCAATTATGCAAGGTACCGAAACACAAGTACTTGGTTGTTTTCTTCCTTTTAACAATTATTAGCTATGTTTTTTAATATGATGATTTTAATTTTGGGTACTTTCATGAAAGTAACTTAATGATTGTCTTTTTAATCGCTAGATAGTATCTGATTTGAAGCATAGCAACTTAAAAATTAGATTTTTTTTTCTATTTTAATGATAAAAAATAATTTATTAATTTGTATATTGCTTTGTAGGTTACCTGAAAAGGCAGGAGAGATTGAAAGTACTGCTTCAGCTAAAGTGATGGTAAGAGATGTTGAGAAAGAAAAAGAAAATAAAGTACCTGAAAACAGGTAATGCAAATTTTTATATCCTTTCTTATTCTAACATTTGTTATAATCTTTATTATAATATTAAAAAATATAAAAGTCGTTCATATTGAATTTTAATTACTAATTAATATGACTCACAAAATGGAGTGTTTCATGTATAATATTTCAGAGTTTCCCTGTGCAGTATGCCAGCAACCAATATTTGTTTGCAATTAACACTTTTAATGAATTTGTTCGTTTTGAATCACTTGTTGAATAAATGAAAAACACTGTACTTGTAAAATATAAGTTTATTGGTCTACCACAATTTTAATTTAAAACAAATAGTCTAAGATCCGGTATAAGAAATATATACCCTCATCAGTTATTTACTCGATTTATATATTAAATGGAAGGTAATTTTATTCCCAATCCAACCGTTTTAGGTTGCCTTAAATTCTTAATTTTAGATTTAAAATCTAGTCAACCATAGATTCAACCAACTTTTTGATAAGGCAACCTAATACGGTTGGATTAGGAATATAATTACCTTTCATTTAATATATAATTCGATATAATAACTGATGAGGGTATATTAATTACGTTTACTCACCTGTTTATACCCAGCAACTCCATGGTTGGCCAGAGGGGAAAGTAGGCAACCCTTATTTGTTGAATTCCTTGGGGTGAATTCTCTCAGCTAATGTTCAATTTTCATAAATAACACATTAGGGAAGTTGAAGTAAGGGGAAGTTAAGTAAACATTTTATTATTTAACATCATCGGTACGCGAATTAGCTAGGAAACCTATTTGCGATGTATCAATCTATAAATTCTCTATCATATATTCTTTATTATCATTAAATAAAAGATGAGGGTATATATTTCCTATACCGGATCTTAGACTTAAATCAGACCGGTTTCAGCCTCTTAAATACTAAGATATAACAGTTTATAAGAATATAAAACAAATGTAAAGTATGACGGCTATCTTCAGTGACTTATATTTCTAGACTGACAAGAAGGTTAGGTGGCAAGGGTTTAGGACATAAGGTCGGGTGGGTAAAGGTGTGAAGGGTTTGCAATCGGATTAAGAGCTAGGGCAAGCCAAGCTCTAGGTTTGGGTGTGAGAAGGAAGTATGTATTAAGAAATTACAGGCATGAAAAATTACGACACTTAGTTATACAAGTTACTAGGATCTAAGAAAAGGAGAGACTCTAAACATATCAGGAAATAACAAATAGTAAAAATGAGATAAATAAAAAATAAGAAGAAATGAATAAGTAGTATAAATTATTAAACATTATTAAAGGTAATTTTGAGCACAAATAAACATAATTGTACGGTTAGAAAACATTTTAAGGTGTAATATAATAAAAAATAAGATCTAAATGTTAATGGCAACTGTAATTAATAATAACTAAGGTTGTTTGTGTACTTATTATTTAATAATACTAAGTCAGGTTACTTACTAAGAAAGGAGGGGGGAGTAAGTGAGGAGCTTATTATAGGGGTTTGACTAGTATGGAATTGTTTAGCTTGGTTATTTCATTAACCCTTCGTGGCACGGCTATAGTGGACAAACAAAGAGGCACAGGGGGCTCACTTTATGCACCAATGCATTTTTCAAACCATAAATTGGTTAAATCCAGATTATCTAGATTGCGTTTTGGAAATGTTGAACTAAGAAGTCAATTGATGTATTACATATTTATTTTTCAATGATATCTTTAATTATAAAATTAAAAATTACTATAAAAAATCAGTAATTACTCCTTCAGTGTTCTGACTTAGTATCGGGCTTTCAACCTTAATTATCAACCCTATTTATTATTATTAGTTGTCAAAGTCCTAAGATAACTCCTCACAACCATCATCCTAATCCGACAACTTATGCAAAACCGAAATAATTTCTCTATACTGGACATGGTGGCACGGACGGCACATACAGTGCACCAAGACAAATAAACACGGCAAAACAATGCAGAACGAAGCAATAATCAAAGCAGACTGCTTCATCTGTTTTAGGGGTCTCTAGTGGTAGGGTAAATTGAGGTTTTATTATTCTCGCATTGTGAATCTGTGCTTTGCAGAAACTTTTTTACTCGTGGCGCACTCCATGCGCCAGCCCCTGTCTCTAAGGGTTAAAGCAATCGATATGGGGGTTAGCTATGGCTCTGTGGATTTCGAGATTTTCTAATAAATCAATTTTTTTTTCCTTTTTCGCAGATATGAATTAGTTGGTAATTTTGTTTTGTAAACGTGTGATTGGTTTCTATTAGATGGTTAGCAAAGCTGGATTTATCTGTTTTGTTGGCCCATGCTGAGTAACGTTCTTTTACACGTTTTGAAACTTTTCTTCCGGTTTGGCCAAGGTAGACACTTTAGCATGTATCACAAGTAAGTTTGTAGATGCTGGATTTATATGCCGTGTCTGTTTTTTGTTTTATTGAACCTAGACATTTCCTGAGTGTTGTGGATGGTTTATAGGTTATTCTGGTATTATTATTTCGTATGATTTTGCCTATCTGTGTTGAAATTTTTCCTAGGTATGGTAAACTTCCCAGGCTGGAGATTTATCAGTGGTGTTAATAAGTTTTATTGCGATGTGTATGGCTGATTTGTCTAATTTGTTACGTAGTATTTTTATTAGTGGATATCCGTTGGTTTCTGCTATATTTTAGTATTTAAGAGGCTGAAACCGGTCTGATTTGTTTTAAATTAAAATTGTGGTAAACCAATAAACTTATATTTTACAAGTACAGCGTTTTTCATTTATTACAACAAGTGATATAAACGCATTATGTTTAATTACCACAAAATCTCAGTCAATACAACAAACTTATTAACATTTTTGGTTCATTGTGTTGAGTAGTTTTTCGTCTTAAAATGATAAATGTTTCTCATTGTGATGAAATTCACCAAGAGTATATTCCACACAAATCTCACTAGAAACTAATGATTTTGTAACACTTTTTACTTTTGAAACCATTTTTCTTAGATCCTTTGCGTCGAGTTGTATGCCCTGATTTTCAAGTGGCTTGCGAAATATCATCATGGAAGCTCTCTGATGATTTCACTGTCTAGAAGCCGTGTTATATAATAAAGAAATACAGTATGGGTTGAAGTTCCATCGGACTTTTTTTGGATATCTTATTCTCCTTTCAGATTTGAATTGTACCAAAATAAATATGAATTAACAAATGATAAAATCTTTTAAAAAGGGATTAACTTATTTATCCGCTCTATAGTTTGTAAAGAATTATAAAAAAATAAATATATATATTTTTTTTAAGAAATCAATAAATTCTTATATTTATTTTAAAGTTATATTAATGTATAACTATATCATTTTTGTTTGTATTCATTATGTTAAGGTAAGCTATCGTAATTTTAACTACATATTGTAGAAATATCCATAAATCTGAATATTTATATGAAAAAGCTTAAGAAAAAATAAATTATATTAGCCACCCACTCGTGTACTGTTTATTTGATGGTTTGTAGTAAAGATAAGTTAAACTTGCTGCTATCATTAAAAAGAAAGAAAAATTATGATTTTAGAAAATAAGAAAGCTATTTAGCTAATAGATTGGGTGTTATGACGGCACTTCTTTAGATTGTTACTCCCCTTATAAAAAAAAAAACAGAGGGGAGTAACAATCTAAAGAAGGTGTAAGGAATGTTCTTCTTTAGACTCCCCTTATAAAACAGAAGTGTGATATTCCTTTGTCCCAATGTACATTGAACCCAATGTACTTTGTCTAAATAGTTATTTAGTCGAAGGTCATTTATATTCTACAACAACATAGGGGAGTAACAATCTAAAGAAGTACCGTTATGATTAGGGTTAGTTGGCTACGAGTCAACCTCCATCAAAACTTCAAGGCCAACCTCCCCATACCCAATATCATGACATAGATGGCCTCTGTATAGCGGCCATCTACTCATGTTCTTTAGTTTATTCCTATATTAGTCCAGGAGATTGCGTGCAAATAAGTGTCTGGCTAACATCAAGCTAGAATTTTGTGTATAAGTAAATCTTTTGGTGCCTTTTAAGAATATGTGGTCGGCTAAGTTCGTCTGCGGGACATAGCTTGGCAATAGTATTTGCACAATATGCATATGGCAATACATTTGAAAAAAACAAACCGGTGGAGAGCAGCCATGTCCCGTCCTTCTTGGTGGACGAAAAATCAAGTTGATGGGTGTCTGTCACTTAATAGGTGACCAATTTGATTTGGAGTAATATTTGACTAACTAACCTATTAAGTGTCGAACTATCATCAACTTATTTCTTACTCAGGTATCTTGAAAATCACATTGTCCACCATAAAGGGCGGGACATGGCTGCTCTCCACCGGTTTGTTTCTTTTCAAATGCACATTTCCAAGCTATGTCCCGCAGACGAACTTAGCCGACCATATATTCTTAAAAGGCACCAAAACATTTACTTATACACAAAATTCTAGCTAGATGTTAGTCAGACACTTTTTTGCATGCTATCTCCTGGACAATATCAAAAGTACAAGGTCAACCTCCCCATACCCAGTATCATGACAAAGGTGGCCTCTGTAGTATAGTGGCCACCCACTCGTGTTCATAAGTTTATTCCTATATCAAAAGTACAAATCCAACCTCCCCATACCCAGTATCATGGCAAAGGTGGCCTCTGTAGTATATTGCCGTCATATGGTAAAAGGCCCTATATCCAAATAACAAAATTTTACAGGGTTTTTCCTTATTCTATTGATTAAGGAAAACCAATTTCTTCACCTGCATCAAAGTTTTGATACTTTTCAAGGCTTTTATTGTGTAGATGTTGTTGTTTTAATGTACACAACTTTATGTTAACGTTAGTATAATTGATTTTTAATTATTTGATAGAAAAAAATGGATTTAGGGCTTTTGTTAAAAAAAGTTTGCTGCAGTAAACTAACTCTTATAAGGGAGTTGGGGCTTTTTATCTTCATAATTATCACGTTTACAAACCTTAAATAATTGCAATGCATACAACAACTCTTTGTGGATTTAGGGTGTTTTTAGTATTTATTTGTAGTCCAGGCAAATAAGGAATAATAGGGGAAATAATTTATATAGTTTTGAAACTTTGTGATAACACTTTTAAGGGGTGTAGTAGTAAGAAACAGTAAAGTTCCCCCCTCCTGAGGGGGCGCGTCCCCCCCTCCCCCCTCCTTAAAGTCCAAAATTTACTTATTTTTCACTTTTTACCCAAAACGGTTAATTTTTTGAAGTGTTATTACCAGAATTATTCCTCACATAATTCTGCACAAAAAGGTTCTATGCATGTTTGAAGTGAGATATACCGTTTTCGAGATATTGTAGTTGGAAAGAGATAAAACGTATTTTTGCGAACCAAGATATCTAAAAAAAACAACACTTCCGATTTTAATGAAATTGGGATGGTAGGTTATTCTTAGCTCATTGTTAATCCCATATAAGTTTCAACTTCTGCGCCCATTATTTTATCCTCTACATGCACACAAACACACATTTATTTAGACCTATATTTTCAAAAGTACTCAACTGATTTCTATGAAATTTGAATGGTTTGTCGAAAGTAGTCCGCAGATAGCCTCACATTAATTTCAACCGTCTGAGCTCTTTACATTTTGATAAATTGAGACTTTAATTCATAACAGACAGACAAAAAATTGATCAATAGACAGACGGAAAGGGAACCAATTTAGAAAAAGTAAAGAGCGCAGACGGTTGAAATTAATTTGAGGCTATCTGCAGGCTACTTTCGACAAACCATCCAAATTTCATAATAATCAGTTGAGTACTTTTGAAGATATAGGTCTAAATAAATGTATGTTTGTGCGCATGTGGAGGATAAAATAATGGCCGCAAAAGGTTAAAACTTATATGGGATTAACAATGGGCTAAGTATAACCTGCGATCCCAATTTCATTAAAATCGGAAGTGTTGTTTTCTAGATAATCTTGGTTCGCAAAAATACGTTTTATCTCTTTCCAACTACAATATCTCGAAAGCGGTATGTCTCACTTCAAACATGCATAGAACCTTTTTGAATTATGTGAGGAATAATTTTGGTAATAACACTTCTCTTCCAAAAATAAACCGTTATGGGTAAAAAGTGAAAAATAAGTAAATTTTGGACTTTAAGGAGGGGGGAGGGGGGACGAGTCCCCTCAGGAGGGGGGAACTTTACTGTTTCTTACTACTACACCCCTTAAAAGTGTTATCACAAAGTTTCAAAACTTTATAAATTATTTCCTCCATTTGCTGTTTTATTTACTAATTTGCCTGGACTATTGTTCCATAGGGCCTTCTTTTATCGAAAACAACCTCTAACTGGAGTTAGGGCCAATATAAATTTCAATATAACTCATCACTATATTGGTTTTAGGGCTTTCTAATAACATAAATATGTGTATTATTTTAGACTAATTCGGAAACGCTAAAAAAATGCATTTAGAAAAAAGTTGGAGTTAGGGCTTTTTAACGTACGACGGCAGTATAGTGGCCACCCACTCATGTTCTTTAGTTTATTTGATCGTGTGTAGTAAATAATACTAGCTCTTACCATTAAAAGAAAGATATGTAAAGAAAAACAGAATAATTTGTCATTTCATTTTAGAACACTTCATTATAGGTGTAGGGACTGAAGTTAAAGTTCATGCATGACCTCAACTTCACTGACCTCTACTGTCCCCTAATTATTTATTTTTCTTAATTATGTTTTATTTAGTGTATTTTGTTCTCTTTATTATTATGTGCTAGTCTAATATTAGTGTTAACTAAACAGTGATAATGCAGTAGTCGGAGAAGTGAAGAGGGAAGATAACATAGTGGACGATCCAGTCTGATAGTGGATACTTGCCCCGTCCCGTCAAAGAGCACACCCCCCCGCATATCACCATATACATCCTGTGATCTTACTCCACTTGTATCTTTACTTGTATATTATTTAAACGAATCTAATTAAATCAACTAAAGAAAATATTAAAACAAATGAAAAAAAAAAAAATTAATACATTTTTTTTAAAAAATTGTTTTTTCTTAGGGATTTTAGATTGTAATAAAATGAATTGCCACTGATAGCAATTTTTACTCAAAATAGTTATCATTTGAAATTGAAAAAAAAAAAAAAAGTTTTTATGTAAAATGTTGTGAGGAGTTGGAAAAAAAAGCACATTATATACATTTTGTAAATGTTTATCAGAAATATTAAATTGACTTTCTGTTTATCCTCCAAGAAAATAAATGTTGCCTTTTTCTACTAAACGCAAATACATGTCCAAAATCGTTAAACGTGTTGTTATCCTGAAAATTTGAAAGGTTTTGTTTCCTTTCAGGAAATATTAAAAATTCAGAAAACATTTTATACTAGGGGAAGTGCTGTCACATTTTTTGTATAAATTCCTGCCTCGTTTAAATTTGAATTTTATTAACTAAGAAGAATAATTTGGGAACAAAATTTTTGAATTTGGTTATTTCAAGGAAAAATGTTGTGTAAACATCCCTTGAAAATTTAATGTTATTTCAGTCTTATGCATAGTTTTAAGCATTTGTTGGTTTTTTTCCCAGCCAATTAGTTTCAATTGAAAATATTGGAAATTCAAGACTTTTAATAGTGTCACAAAGCAGTTATAATAAATGTATGATTTAATTAAATTATTAAGCCAAATTTAATTAATTACTATACTAAAGAGGTGAACTATTTTTTGGTCCATCTTTAAGTATGGTTTCAACCTTTCAAGTACAATGAATTAATGCTCTTATTTCTTCTAAAGTTGCCAATTCTAATTTTTTTTTAAAAAAATAATAAAAATCATAAGAGCCTAAACTTCATTTTTTTTTTTTTTTTTTTTTTGGAAAAATTGACCACAAAAAATGTCTAATCTTCCCTTAAGTATATATATTTGAAGTATTAAATTTGAAAATTTGAAAAAAATACATTTTTGTACTCCAAAAAACTATCTTCGTACTAAAAATTTGTGCCCTATAGTTAACCCTTTGTCCCCTTACTTCCCCCCTCTTAAATATAATTGTAGTGAAAAAAAATATACACTTTTAAGCATTAAAAATGTTATTAATGTGTAAGAACTGACAAAATAAATAAATAAATAAATAAATGGATCATTTTGTTTCATTAAAAAAATATATGGTTATCAGATTTATATATTCATCAACTTACATTTTATTTCTCACAAATTGAAGACTTCTACTTGATCTATTTTGCTATTTTCCTAATTTAAAAGAAAAATTAATAATAAATGAGATAAATTAAAAAACTATTTTTTATTATTAGTAATTTTATCTAAGATTATTTAATAATTTTTTTTTTTTTGCTCTAATAAATTTCTATTGATAGAGACTGTTGTGCTAGTAAAGAAAAAAAAAATTATGTAATTGTACTTTAATTTTCTTTCTATCAAATTTGAAATTATTTTCATATTTATGATTCATTTAGTCTAAAAAAAAAGAAGTATAAACTGTATGTTGTAGGCATTTTAGATTATTAAGCTTGGTGCCTAATGTCTCCTTTCCTTTGAACCTACAGTATTAAAACAGATGAAATATTGTAAAGTATAAAGTTTTATTTTTTTTTAGGAAAGAAACAAGAGTAAAGGATTTATTTTTTAGGGATTACTGACTTCTTTTTTCTGTTTGGTATTAAGGCGGAAATACACATGCTAGTTACTCGCACAAAAGCATACGAGGAGAGCTACTGGCATGTGTATACATCAAATAGCATGCGAGTAAAAAGCATGCGAGTAAATCGCACGAGGTTTGATTTTTGTCTTACCAGTGGCACAAGTCGAGGGGAGGGGGAACTGATAAGGCACGTGTAAACAGGCCTGCCAGCGCAAGGTTGCTAGTAGCTAGCACGAGTCTCCCTCAGCCCTTCAGTCCTCAGTTGCGCGTTCCTTCCTTTCGCGGGTGTCTGACAACAACTCATCAACTTTCTCCGGAAGTATTCGCAATTGATTCCTAAAACCATTAACGTCCCCGAACCGCATTTCATTTAGTAGGCACTGACTCGCTCCATGTACCTAATTCCCTTCTAGCTATCTAATCTTTACCCACACTCTTCGTGTCTTTTTATTATTTTTCAAATGTTTTAAAACACAGTTCTTTGCAAGTAACAGAACAATCTGGTTAAATTCATTCCCCACCGATACATTCATAAGGTACATTGAAACAATTAATAAAACTATCAAAATTAATTAAATCAAATACAATTATTTCATAATTTATTCCGGCTAAAAGAAGGCAAGACACGATTGCCCGTTTCAAAGCTAGAACCGTGACTGGAATGTGTATTGTCATGTGCTAGTAGCTCGCACAAGACCTATCATCCGGATGATACTAGCATGCTGTTTCACTGGTAAATGTGCACAGCGTTTGCAGCATGCCTGCTACTGACGTGCTAGTAACTCGCCACTCGCATGCTTTTTTACTAGCATGTGTATTTCCGCCTTTAAGATAGCCATTAAGTATTGCATGGCTTAACGGAACATGACTTTTTTTAGCCCTCTAAGACATTTTATACAATTACAAAAAATTAGCATGAGGAATTTGCGTATGCTACTAGCATTCCCTTGTTTGTATTATTAGAAAATTCTTGCAGATTGCATAAACCTTTTTAATGGTTAATGGGAGAAATGTAGCATGAACACCTACCTTGAATAAGTTTCTACACCTGATTATTTTTGTTAGCACGAAATGTGTAACCAATTTCAATCCATGTCTTTTTGCTAAGGAATATTGAATCTTTTTGTAAATTGATGTACAGTATGTGCAACGATAACTTTAATATAGTTTTTACAAACTGTAACTTATATTGAATATTAGTAAAGGTGGCTTTGAGAAGATCAAAAGTAAATGCTTACAGCTCTTTTATAATGTGGACTTAATCTGGTGGAAAAAATTATTTCCACTTTTAATTCCAAGGCAACCAAATTAATTTCCTGGCAAAGGGCTAATTTTTAGTTATTTCCTGGTGAATTAATATTTAAATTTTGTCAAATATGGTCTGTGGTAATTCAAATTTCTCAATATAATTATATTAAGTTAATATAATTTTAAAGGAGTCTATAATTTATGACTATTTTTTTTTTTAAATTACATTGCTTCCAAAAGCGCCATTATTTATTGGAACAAAATTTAAAATAAAAGTATAGAACACTACCCACTAATAACTGTACATTATTTGTCTGAAGTGGCCTTCATTCTCTTAATCAATAAAATAGCTATCATTAGTATCAGAGTAGCAGAATGGAAGCAATGGTTATTGCAGTGTGCGTTAATGAAATGTGCACACATTGTTATAATCCATTTATCATGTGTTCATTTAAGTTTATATTATCTCTAGGAACTGATAATTGCAATTATGAAGTAGAAAATCCGCTAAATTGTAGAGAAATGGTGTTTATGTAATATAAAAATTTACTCAACCTCTCGTCTCCTCTTATAATTAAATTTGTCTAAAAGAAAAGTTTAATCTGAAAACTTATCATTAAAAATCGGACATCTATTTTCATGAGCAATACATTCTTCTGTTTAAAATAAAATAAAAATATATTTTAATTAAAGATTTTAATATATTTTTTAAAAAAAATTAATTTGCTCTTAAAAAATGGGCAGTCTTATAATGTGAAATCTATAGCTCAAGCTTGTAGACTTAACAATTTTGGACTTAAAATAATTATTTATGTAGATAATATTGAAAATCATGGAAATAATATGATTATTATAGTTTATTAATAATCTCATCCCAAATTTTTAATTATAAGGTGTAAAAAAATGAAGGAAAAACAAAATTAACTTTAAGAGAAAAGAAATGAAGATTGGTGCCTCTACTCCATTATGACTAAATGATGTTTCTTTTTCAAATTTGTCTTCAATATGTGAGAAATAAAATGTATAACATTGTAAAGATTCAGAAATAATAATTAATTAAGCCTCTTTATGAGGCAAGGAAAAAGTATCTTTTGTATAAGAAATAAGTTAAATGATAACAAGTATATATTGTGATATTTTGAAACGTCAATTCATAAATATGTTCTAACCAAGCTGGTTTCTGTGATTTCACGGGGATTTACGTGATTTCACAGGGATGTTCGTGATTTCACAGGGATGTACGTGATTTCACAGGGATGTACATCATTTCACAGGGATGTACATGATTTCAGGGACGTACGTGATTTCACAGGGATGTACGTGATTTCACAGGGATGTTCATGATTTCACAGGGATGTACGTGATTTCACAGGGATGTACGTGATTTCACAGGGATGTACGTGATTTCACAGGGATTCATGTGATGATCTCTTGAATATTGGTACAACTTTGGTTTCCAGCTTGGTTGAAACAAACTTGTAATAAATTTGAAGTTAAAATCTCATCATTGTGTATTATTTTTTCTTCTTTTTTTAGATATAATTTTTTAAACAATATAACTGTGTGTTTTGAATATAAATGAGATAAATGAATAAACTATAAACAAAATTATCCATTATTTATAAATATCACGATGTATGTACTATTCACAATAAGGCTTCTTGGAATTGAGAGTTAGAACTTATGATATTCCCTCACCCATTAATTTTGAACTAAGAATTATAAAATATTTTTGTATGTTTAATTAATAAAAATCTTAATATCTAAACGTTATTTTCTTTGTTTTTTGTATCATGAAGTTAAAGATAATGCAAGAGGTTAAATGATCAAACATTTTATTACTGGTAATAATAGTGAATGTTTTTTTTTTTTTATAGATTAATAAACAGTTGGTAACATTTAATCTTTTCTGTATTTTAGGACTTACAGTTCTTTTTTTAATATAAGTTGTTTTTCTAAATATTTAGTTGGTAATACTTGATCTTTCCTGTATTTTACTGAAAACAATTTACTATTCTTAATTTATAGGTAAATTTTCTGTGAAAATTACATTTCTTATTTTAATTATTTTTATTTATATTGTGATTTAAAAATTTGCTCTTCAAGCATATTACATTACATAGCAGGTACTACATATTTACAGTTAACCACTGCAGTAAATTATGACTGAAATTATTCTATTCTTTTGAAGTGTAGTTAGCCAATTTTCATTTGGCATGTGGTAACATTTTTCTGTGTTTTACTGATAAATATCACGTGGAGCCCTCTAATTTTACAATTCTTCTTGTTTTTAGTCTCGTAAAATTGTTCACTAAGAAATACATTTTTAATTTCCTGTTTTTTCCTTATAAATACTAAATAAGGAGCCTAGTATCAAAGACGGACATTCGACATTTTTTCCAAATTTCAGTTATCAATTGTTTCTTATAAATTTTTGGTGCTGCATCTGATTCTACTATCCATTTGCATCAAAAACAACCAGAAAAGGGGTTAAAATGCAATAATATTTGTAGTTTTGTTTCAAATACGGACAAGTCAACACACATTTTGCTTCAAAAGTGAACATAACCAAAACAGCCAATCAGGAGGCTGCATTTTACTACTTGTTCCTATGATGCACTGAGGGCTTTAGCATCTGAATACCTACTTCTACCATTTTGTCATACATGTTTAGAGAAATTATACCCCGAGGGGAAATCAATAAATCAATTTTAGCTCTAAATTTGGGGGGCACTACCCCTTAAGAACTCTGAAAAACATGAAAAAAAAATTATTTCTCCAATATTATTATTTTCAACGTCATTTTGCTTCAAAAACAGACAAAACCTTGTTTTTGTTTCAAAAGTGGACAACTCCACTTTTTAACTCCATTTAGCAGCTAAAATATCAAAGCAATTCACATTTTCAGTATTTCTAACTAGTTTTGAGTCTATTAAGAATCTACAGAAGAAAAAATCATTGCTCTAGCACCTGTAGAATTTGAGCTACAGTTTTTCGGCTCTCCTGTAAAATTTTGAAATGTGCTCTTATCCGTCTTTGATACTAAGCTCCTCAACTACTCTTAAGCCTTGTCCACACTAAGTAAGCCATGCTGCACTGTGCGCAGATTCTATTCCTTTGATGTACTGACACAAAGTGGAAGGATTGCTTATTGGCGCACGGTGTGAACAGGGCTTTAGTTAAATGGTTTCACTCTAAGAAATTACATTTCTTCTGTAATTTCAATTATTTTAGCTGTATGAAATTCTTTAAATTTTGAACTCTGCCACCACCTTTTTGCTAATAATATTAAGCTAAGTCTCTGCCAAAACCAGACTTACAATGAGGCTTAAATATTGAATATTAAAGGAAACAAAATCATAGAAATAGTATTCTATACTAATTAAAAATTAATTTTACTTGTTGAAATTTTAATTATTATTTAATTATATGATTAAATACATTATATTCTTACAAGTAAAATACAATATTTTTAAGAAAGCAAAAAATATAAAATAAGACAACTAATAAAAATCTATGTACTTTTTAAATAAAGTTATATCTTCATTTGTTTCAATGTGGTAAGAATATCTGAATATTTTAACTCACAATTCTAATAGAACCTTATTATATATATATATATATATATATATATATATATATATATATATATATATATATATATATATATATATTTATTTAATTTTTAATTTAAAAAAAAGTATATATGTATATATATATATATATATATATATATATATATATATATATATATATATATATATATATATATATATATATAAACTAATAAGAAATATACAAATTCTCACACGTAACCACGTATTAAAAAAAATAAAAATAAAAATATATTTAGCCAAATTGTATTGACGATGCAGTAGCTATGTTGAACATTACTGTTGGAATTTTTTTTTTCTGCCCAATTTTTTTTTTTTTTTTTTTTTTTTTTCGTATATAAAAGAGCATGTGTGATTTAGCATACTACTTTTATAACAATTGTGCTCTTTTTTAATTATTTTTTAATTTTTTTTTGCTTTTAATTCTAGTGTTATTAATTTTTAATTATTTATTTTTTAATTGCACTAATTAATGTTTAAAAAAAATAAATAAATAAAACTATGTACAAAGTATTATTTTTATAATGGATATAGGGATGTGTCAATTTTATTCTGAAGTTAGATCCATGAATTGCTTTTGAAAAAAAAGAAAAATTAAATTTAAAAAATATTATCTTAAATAAAACTAGTTTAAATAGTTAAAAGCTTGACAAATTGTTAAAGTACTTTAAAAAAAATATATATATTATATATTGTATGTTGTGTGATGTGTATAGTTAAAAAAATATTTTTTTGTTTATCTAAAAAAAACAAATATTATAATTTATCCACCTATAAAAATTTATTATTTATTTATTTTTTTAATGTCAATTTTTATATTTACTAATAAATAAACAGCAATGCATTCAGGATAATAATATTAATAATGTCAATATATTGGGGAATTATAATCATTTGAAAGTCTAGTGTTAAAAGAAAATGCTAACAATTTATAAGTTAGCACTAGAATTGTCTATTTTTTAATTTAAAAAAAAGTTGTACAAGAATTATCATAATACTTCAATAACCTTTGGTAAGGTCTGGAGCAATGGAAGACCCTATAATCTATGTTACAGGAATATATCTTTCTTTTTTTAAAATTTAAATCATATTATTATAACTGTTCCCTTGAATTTTTAAAAATTACAGAATTCTGTTTGGATTATTATTTTTATCTTCGATTGATACAAAATATAAACATTAATCTCTGTTTAGATGCGTGGAAAGTGATTCTTTTCGTAGCTGTATTCATTGCGCATGCGCATTTCATAACCGTGCGATAAGGTGAGAAATTCTTCACCTTAACACACGATTACCGAGTTTGTTTACATTTAACAAAACTAATTTGCTGTTTGTTTAGTGAAAGTAACTGTTTATATCGAGTTTTTAGTGAAAAACAATAAGTGATTATGTTGAAATTGAGGAGAATAATACGCCAAAATAATTAATTCAATGAATTAATGTCATCTTAATCGAAAGAGAAATACGAACTTATATACAGGAAGTTTATTACATTTTTTTCTGTATTTATTATTAAAATCCACAATCGTAGATAAAGTACGGTATGCGACTCGTGAGAAAACTGCATTTTGCTTTGCTCTTGTGGTTTTACTACCCTCGTTTTTGCTCGGGTGCAAACTCCACACTCGCATGCAAAATGCTACTTTCTGCACTAAAAGCGTAATGTACTATTACTAATTAATTTGTGCTTGAGTTAACATCTGATTTTCATTATTAATGATTAATTTCTTTCACTATGGATTGTTAATTAAATCTTAATTGATATTTTGTGGTACACCTAAAAGAATTTCTTTTTATAAAATTAAATAAATTAATGATTATTATTTGAAATTATAAAATCTTTAAGAACTATATTGATTTATTGGTTCTTTTAAAACATTTCTATTACATTGAATATTGATTTTTATCATACATTAAATTATCCTGGACAGAAATTATTTATTTATTTTATGTTATTACAACTGTACTAGTCTATCTGTTTAGTCTTATCTGTGCAAGAAAACCCAAATTATGGAATCTTTGTTTGAACACATCTGAATACATTTTTATGAATATATTCCTATACTCTCCCAGTCTCTAATGCTTTAAGATGCTTTGCACTGTATCATAAATAAAATGCAGAAAAAAAACAATTTTATTTTTTTGTTTTCCATATTTATTACATTTTTTTGTTTTACCTTAAATAGGGACTTCTTGTTATTTAGCATAAAATGGATCTACTTCTTCCCAGTGAAAATATTTATTTCATTTTTTTTTTTTTTACTTTTAAAATGTTTCATTAGAGATATCTTAACTATATTTTATTAATATATGCAATTTTTTTTGCATAATTGCTAAAAAATAAATTATTTATTTTCACTGGATTTATCTTAATATGTTAAAATGCATTTTTCTCTCCTTCCTCTCCCGATAAATTCCTTTTAACCTTATTATTTTTATTTTTATTTGTGCAATAAAAATGTAACATGTACTGTATATATATATATTTGAGTGTTTAACTTAAAAAAAGAAATTAACCTAGAAATTTTTACCCTTTTTTTTATTTATTTGGATTTTTTTTGTTATCTAGTCTATAATAACAAAGATTAAAAAAAAAAAATTATTGGACTATTTTTTTAAAATTAAAAGCATCGTCTCTATAACATTTGTAGATAGAGAAGATTAGATATATTTTTTCCCTGTGTTTTTTTTTTTTTTTTTTTTTGTTTACACTTCTTAGTTTATATGTACAGTTTTTGTATATAGAATAACACTTTTTTGTTTTTATTTTATTAGTTTTTTTTTTAAGATTTAATAATATAATTAGTTCAAGTTTTGAAATAACTGTGGCCTTTTTTTTTTTCTTTTCTTTAAGAATAGCAGAGTTGAATTTCACATTGTGTTTTTTTTTTTTTGGAAGTTTGCTTGAATGCGAAAAATCAAATGAGGTGGCTGAACCATTTAATGGTATTTTCGAGTTAATTTTACTTGTTCATAAAGGGAATGGGTCTGTTCTTCCTTAAATCCTGGTCTAACCTCCAACATATTAGTTTTTGATGATACAGTAGAGTCTCGCTAATCCAGACCCCTCTAGTGCGGACATCCTGTTTAACCTAACGAACCTCAATAATTTTTCTAATAATGTACAATCAATAAACTTTAAATTTATATCAATAAGATGGTAAAATTTTTATCCTAAATCAATTTATATGTTTAAAAAGTGGATCCTTAGGTCCACTTTTAACATTGATTTTAATAGTTTTACGGAGCTAAAGCTAGTTTTACTATATTTTACATTTTACAACTGATTCTGTTTAATCTGGACTTTTGGTGCCCGGTCCCATCAAATCTGCATTAGTTAGACTCTACTGTATACGAATATAATAATCTTTATCTACAATTGATACGAAATATAAACATTGTATCTCTTTTTAGATGCGTAGAAAGTGATTCTTTACGTAATTGTATTCATTGAGCATGCGCGTTTCATAATTCTTCACCTTAACACACGATTAGCGAGTTTGTTTACATTTAACGAAACTAATTTGCTGTTTGTTTTATTAAAGTAACTGTTTATATCGAGTTTTTAGTAAAAAAAACAATGATTGATTTATGTCATTATGACGAAAATGAGGAGAATAATACTCCTCCCGAAATAATTAATTCAGCACAAAATACAACTAATGAATTAATGTAATCATTATCAAAAGAGAATTACAAACTTACATACAGGAAGTTTATTAAATATTTTTTCTGTATTTATTATTAAAATTTAACGATCATAGATTAAGTACAGTACGCAACTCGTTCGAAAACTTCATTTTGCATTGCTCGTGTGGTTTTACTACCCTCGTTGTCGCTCGGGTGCAAACTCCACACTCGCATGCAAAATACTAATTTCCGCACTAGACGCGTAATGTACTATTACAGAGCTTAAGCTAGTTTTACAATATTTTACATACATTTTAATAATAATTCCGTTTAATCCGGACTTTCGGTGATCCGGACAGTTCCCGGTCCCATCAAATCCGGATTAGTGAGACTACTGTATACGAATATAATAATCTTTATGCGTCAATTTAATCTAAAAATTTAGTTAACTTTCTAATAGTAGAAAAAAGTGAATAGGATGGATAAGATTATTTAAGAATTTGTTAACCTTGATTTATATATTCAAGATACCTGATTAAATTCCAAAGAAGTGGGAGATTTTTACACTCAATTTTTTTCTCACTCAAATGAGAGGGAACCAGAGTTTACATATGATGAAGTAATTCCACTTTAAGAGGGCCTACCAGCTCAGAGAACAAATATTTCCAAGCTCAAAATTTAAGATCTGGCTTCGAAGGTTTAAATACATTCTAAATGTGATTACAACTCTCCCTTTACCTATTACTCTCTTTCAGATGTGATGATTTGAGTCTCAGCCTACGTTTCGACTCGAATACTATGTTTGATATTCATGAATTCTTCTTCAAACAGGTGCATACGAGGTCTGTTCAAAAAGTACATGGACTGACGTCGTAAAACAAAATGTACTTTATTGAGAAGTTACAAGTCTTGGTCCCCTTCAAAGTACTCTCCTCCCCAATGCACACAGTTATCCTAACGGTATTTCCACTTGTTAAAACAGTTCTGGTACACTTCTTTTTTAATGTCCTTCAGCTCCTTCGTCGCATTTGCCTAAATCTCGGGAATCATCTCAAATCTTCTTCCTTTCAAGGGTCTTAAAGAGTTTGGGGAACAAGAAAAAGACACGAGGTGAGTTGGGGGGGGGGGGGGGTGGACAGTGATCGAGTATTTGGTGGAGTTTTGAAGTACGAAAAGAAACCTTATATAACGGCTCTGTCTGTCTGTCCGTTGGCATGTTTCAATTCATAAACTAATATAGCTAGGAATATAAAATTCAGCACGCAGGTGCATCTTGGCATTTGTGACAACTGTACCCTTTTTGGAGTTTTCTTACTTAATATTTTCAAGATGGCGGGCGATTAAAAAAAAGTTTTTAGTGACCATGACATTTTATACATCAATTTAAAGGTCTTGATGTGTAGAAAAAGAATATGTAACTATTAAAATGTTACACTTAATATTACAGAAACCGGCGATTATCGCCTCATGTACTTACATGAAGCGTGCCTTACTTGTTATATATTGATGATCAATTTAATTACAGTGAAATAAATTTAACACGAAAAACGCTTAACTTGACAAATTGGTTAACACGAAAAAATATTGTGGCCCAGACAAAATACCAGGTATTTTCATACATTTTTCTTCTTTTAACATGAAACAAAAATTGCTTAACACGAAAAGATTTTGCTTCCCGGAATGAAAAAGAATACATACACCTTATTTAATATGGTGAGAATGTAGAAGGGTCTGAAATAAAAATGAGGCATCCAGGAGAGACCCATTTAACTCGGCTTTGAAATACTGACTTCAAAATCAATGGGAGAGTCGTTGAAACAAGACGATAATGTTTATTTAAACAACCTCCCTCCTGTGACACTGTGTGTTTCTTTATCTCTGTAATTACATCTATCTCTTAAAACCAACTTCTTTTCTTACTTGGAATTATAACTCGCATATGTATTTTAAGAATTATAAAGAAATATTTAATCAGTTTGTTTTCGAATTCGGTGTTGGGTGTGAAAATTGCATTGAAATAGGTGTAAACATCAGATTATTTTCCAAAAACAAATCTATATATTTGTTTTTATTAAAATTTTTAAATTATTAAAGATTATTAAGTTTTGACATACAGTAGAGTCTCGCTAATCCGGGTTTGACGGGACCGGACCCAGTCCGGATTACCGAAAGTCCGGATTAAACGGAATCAGTTTTAAAATGTATAAAACAAGTTTTAGTTGGGTAAAACTATTAAAATCAATGTTTTTATCGTAAAAATTACTTATATTATTACTGTCCAAAACATGCTTGTACAATGTAGGTCCACTATTTAAGTTAAGAGCTGTTCTGTCACCAGTCGACAATCTATTACGCAGGTGGCAGGTATAGAAGTGACTTCCTGAGAATAGACTAAACTCTTCTTTTTTCTTTTTTTTAATTCGGGGGACGCCCGAAGACCACTTAGGTGGGCCCATTAAACAAACCCGGGTTAGAAACCTAACTTCTTCACATTAGAGTGAAGTGTCTGGTTGTTAACCATGATTCTCTTTCGATGTGAATCAAACTGAGAGTGTATTTCATGGTTTCCAGGCCGAAACCTGGTGGCGCTACTCTTTCGAGCAGCTTCCCATTTATTTAAACAATGCTGGGTGAACATTGAGCTGGGAGCCTGGTCCGGGAATCGAACCCAGAGCTGCGGTAAGCATCTGACCCGGCTCGATGCTGCTTAACTTGCCTTATCGCAAGGCAAGCGCTCTAGCCTCCGAGCCACCCAGGCCCCCTTCTTTGTTGCCTTGAAGTTTTCTTCAGCATTGATGACTGTAATTTTAGTATTTAATTAAACAGAAAAAAGAGAGGAGATGATTGTACTTTAAAGTTTTGTACCTTCTATATGAAGAACATGTGTGACGTGGATTAGGATCATAACAAACATGACTAGGCTTGTTGTTCGAACAAGTTATTAGGATATGAATGACAGCTTCATTCTTTTTCTTATGTCGTTATCATAATGATAGCTGCTATACCTCAGGCCCTACACTAGGGTGGGCCGAAAAAAAAAAAAAATTGAATTTGAAAAAGTCCAACCTTGTAATACTTGTGTATGCATTAGAAACTATCATACGTAAAATTTTGGCCCGGTCGAATGACACCTAGGTGGTGCACAATCGCTTCAAAGCTTTAAGAAACAATATTTTTAAGATTTTTTTTATATTTCAATTTTTTAAAATATTTTAGTTATTTTTAGTCACTTATTAGCACCTATTTGCTCTTTGCTGACATATTATTTGATTGCAGAAAGAAAAAAGTTAATTATAGGCTGAGATAAGTCGGTACATACATAATACATATGTGTACCATTGAGTTATTCCAAGGATATTATTAGGAGCTGCTTAACACTAATTTCTCTATTATCTTTGGAATAACTCAATGGTACACATATGTATGTACCGACTTATCTCAGCCTATAATTAACTTTTTTATTTATTTTTTCTCCCTGTGATCAAATAATATGTCAGCAAAGAGCAAATTGATGCTAATAAGTGACTAAAAATAACTAAAATACTTTAAAAAATTGAAATATAAAAAAAACTTCAAAAATTGTTTCTTAAAGCTTTGAAGCGATTGTGCACCACCTAGGTGTCATTCGATCGGGCTAAAATTTTACGTATGATAGTTTCTAATGCATACACAAGTATTACAAGGTTGAACTTTTTTAAATTAAAAAAAAAAAAATAATTCGGCCCACCCTACCCTACACCCGTCGATACCTGGTCACCAATATAACACCTTAAACTTTATAATAATAGCTTCTTCTCATCTATTTTATTTTTCAAACATAATATTCATAGGATTGTCTTATTGAACTTAGATATTTCTTAAAACTAAAATCTCAATACAATAGTTATTTATGCACCTAGGGAGTAAAGTAAGCCATTATTCCCTGAGCGAAAAAAGTTGGTTTTTGAGGCGAAGCCGAAGGAACCATGGTCCCTAAATCCCGAGGCGAAGCCGAGGGACTTATACTCTTTAATTCCCGAGGCGCAGCCGAGGGAATAACCCTAATTACCTCCCGAGGCGCAGCGGAGGGAGATAATTATCGCGAGGGGAATAATGGCACTTTACTCACGAGGTACATACAATATTTTATCTCCAGTAGGAAGAAAATACTCATTTTCGTCCATAGCACAGTTTTTAATTATTATTTTAATAAATAACAATAATTATTAGAACTTTTAATAGCAGATATAAGATATTCAATATTAAAAACAAATAATAATTGGAATTAAACTCAAATAGAAGGTTATTTAGATGCAGGTTATAATGTTGTAAACAAAGATAAACATGGTCAAAAAAGCGCAGTGCCGCCAACCTGATTTCAACAACTTCATTACATTAGCCATACATTTTCTACTATTTATAAAATAATTAAGTTGCAATCTTTACTTTTTTGCCCTACTTTACTTTTTCGCCCTACTTTTACTTTTTCTCCCTACTTTTTCAGTCAGGGATGAAAAGACCTGTTTTAGTCCCTCTGAACTAATTCAAAATCATAACTTTTTTTCCCTACTGGAGGTAAAATATTTTTTCTCTTATGCTTTCATTTTCTACAAAGCCATCATCGGTGTTTGGTTTTAGTTTAGTTTTGAAGAAATACTTACCAGCTAAAGCCTGGTTAGAAAACAGGCTTAATTAAACAACATTGGCTGAATAATAATTAACTGTAATATATAAATAGACAGAGCCTTCTGTCAAAAACAAAAAAAACGATTAATTCTTTGACGTTAAAATCATCCACATTCATTAATGTAAAAATGTTAATACAGTAGAACTTTGCTTACACGACCCTCAATAACACGACAACCTCAATTACAAGTGCAATTTTCAAATCCCCTTGAGATTGCCATAACACATAATGTTAAATTAACCTCTATAACACGACTATTATTATCTAAACAACCTCTATATCACTTTTTTTTCCAATTCACAACATAACTCAGAACCTCTATAAAAAGTCGTTTTGAGAAGTCAACCTCTATAACACGACTCTATACAGGAATGGGTCGACTTTGAACAAGTCTAGACTTGAAAACCCCGCCCTTAAACCTCGATAATACGACTGATAGCCAAAATAACCTTGATAACACGACCCTCAACAAAAAGAGCTCCTCGATAACAAGACTGTTTCCTTAATCCCCTTGAGAAACTTCTTATCGAGGTTCTACTGTATATACAATTCTAGATTACTATAAGTATAAACAATTTTTTACAGATAACTATTTAGTGTTTTTTCCCCCTTAAGAAGTAAATTCCTTGAATGATCCTCATGTGTTCAGAGTTATCTCATGTATTTTGTAAACTAAACTTTTTTTTTTTCAATGAATACTCAAATATTAATTTGTTCCAACTGTGCATTACATGCGTGAACAGACTTCTTTCCTATAAACAGACTGCTCTATCATAATATATTTGTTCCTCAATTTTCAAATAGAATTAATTATTGAAGAATAATTCCCTAACGTTGATAAATGAATAAATCAACTTCTGAGAAAATAAAGAGGAAATAGTCACTAGAAACATCACATTACTCATAATTTTTCCTTTATTTAATTTAATTAAATTAATTTTTTTTCTATTTGTCGTACTTATTCCTAAATTCATTTCCTTATGGTGGTTTTTTGTTTTTTAGTTTTGTCTCCTTTTTTTGATGATTTATTTATTATTTAAGTGCCTCTGCAACATATATTTCATATATATATAAAATTAGTGTAAAAATTAAGTATAATTTAGTTTTTTGTATGCTTAGAATAATTTAGGTATCTCAAATGTCATTTTACGTAATGTTACCATTTTGAAACGTCTCTATTTATTTATTTTTTTCTTATTTTGGTGTACTCTTTTTTCAATCCTCATATGATTACTTAATTAATTTAATATATTTTTGATGGATTGACTAAAAAAAAAAAAAAAAAAAAAAAAAAAAAAAAAAAAAAAAAAAAAAAAAAATTACATATTATTGCACATCTGAACTGATCTTATCTATAATTGATAAACATTTTTTTACCTCTCTTTATCTCCTTCCAGAACAAATTGCCTTATTTAGATTTGATCTCAGGTAGACAAATTACATTTGGAATTTCATGTAAACTTATATCATTTGTATTTTAAGTTATTGTTCATGTTTTTGTTTCATTTTAATCTTATCGTTCATTTGTAATATTAAATATAATTAATATTCGACCAAATTTAATTATATTTGATTTATTTATTATATATATATATATATAAATCTGTGTATCGGAGGTAAAGGGCACTATGTGCCAAATTGTAAATTTTTCAGGAGAACTATTTTAATGATTTTTTTACTTACTTTTTGTAATATTAACAAGGCAAGGCGCAAGGCCATACTAATAAGACTAGTAGCTCTCTCACTCTACTAAGTGGATTGGGTATAGGGCACTATCTGGACATAGTGCTAACTTATTCTCAATTCTCTGGAGGTAAACAGCTACATGTCCAAATAGTGCTCTTTACCTCCCCAGCATGTTGGTTCATAGTGCTTTTTCCAACTGGCTAAATCCGTGAGTTTTAGTTTTAGGACATAGTGCCTTGTACCTCTAAAAAAAAGGGGGAAAATATAAATAGGAAACTGTTAAAACCTCAATTTCGTAAAAAATGGAGATAGTGCCCTTTATCTCCCATACACAGATATGTATCAATATCTTTATTTATATTCCGCAACTAATTTTATTTGTTATAATACTTTTTTTGCTTAATTTTCATAATTTTACGTGTATATTATTTATTTTATTTTTGTGGGATCATAATTACTTTCCATTTTAATGCAAATAATTTAATAATAGAATAAATAAAAAAGTTTTGTTTATTCTTTAATTTTTTATTAACTTAGGTAACTGATTTTTATTCTTATTTTAATCACTCAAATTTTTCTTATTTGTTTTAAATTACAATTTTTCCTAAATGTACCTGTTGCAGTTAATTACATCCTGTGAATAGTAAATCTAGACCTTCTAGAGGAGATCTCATCAGATATTTTGTGAATAGGGATCATTCTTAAAGTAGTTACTCATGTTGATAAAACTTTCTTTTGGCTCTTCAGTAATATTTCATATTTTACTCATATGAGAGTCATTTGCAAATGACTCTCCTCATGAGCAGTTGCAAATGACTTTAATCTTGAGCATTTCCTTGAGAATTATCTCTTTAAGGGCCCGGTTGGCACAAACAAAGACGAAGCAACTGTTTTGCTGCGTTCACACTGTGCCAAATTTTCCAACAATACCATGATCCGGGTGGTGGGGGGCAAGCTGGGCACAATTTGTTGTCCTCAGTCAACTCCTCAAGACAATGGCTTGCCAGCATAATTGTCAGGGCAATTTGACCAAATTGTTCTTTCGTAGCCATTAATCTTGTCTTCTGATAATTGTCTTTTTTTGGCATTAAGTCTTTTGTCTTGACAATTGGCATTAAGTCTTTTGTCTTGACAATGGGCATTAATTTTTGGCATTAATGGCGGAGATGCACATGCCTGTAGCTTGAACAAAGACATGCCAGCTACTTGCAGGTGGATATGTTAAATGGCATGCCTGTAGCTGGCAAGCAAGCAGATAAAAACTTAATAAAAATCCTTGGTATGCCAGTAACTGGCAAATACCCTCTTGGCATGCAAGCTACTTCCCCAATTTGACGGCATGTGTATCTCCGCCTTAAGTCCTTTGTCTTGACAATTGGCATTTATTTTTAGCATCAAGTCTTGACAATATGCACCTTTAACCACCTCTTGACAATTGGCATTAATGGGTTTGTAAAGGATTCACAAAATCTCTCGAGCAGTTTTCTCTGGAGGATCTAGAATTATTAGACTTTCACGGGGGAGTCTATGCCATTGAAACTCCTGTGAATGTTTGTTTTGATTAAATAATTTAAGGTAATGCGCAAATTGATTTATTTTTTAAAAGTAACTATAATGCAACTCCAGTACAATATATTCTCTTTTTCACTAATAATTTATTATGTTTCATTTTATTTCTTTATGGGTAAATAAACGATTTAATTTTTGAATTTTATAAAGACTGGTTTGGATACTCTTTACTGTAATAACTCGTCTATTTAACTAACAAGGACTGAGTGGTTAGCGTACTTGCAACTAGAGGCGGGTCGAAAATTACAGAACAGTTCACAATAACATGTTATTGGAGAATAGCAGTTCGTCCGATAACATGTTATTGGAAAAGTCCTGTTATCGAATAACAGTTCACATTATAACAGCTCAGATAACCGAACAGATTTGATAACAATAACAGATTTTTCTGTTATTGTTATTTTATAACAGAATGGAATCAATAACATTTCAAGTAACAAGAACAAGATGCAATGAACTGTTATTGTTTTATGATAACACTTTATTGCTGTTATTGTTATAGGATAACACTTTATTGCTGGTATTGTTATAGGATAACACTTCATTGCTGTTATTGTTATAGGATAACACTTCATTGCTGTTATTGTTATAGGATAACACTTCATTGCTGTTATTGTTATAGGATAACACTTCATTGCTGTTATTGTTATAGGATAACACTTTGTTGCTGTTATTGTTATAGGATAACACTTCATTGCTGTTATTGTTATAGGATAACACTTCATTGCTGTTATTGTTATAGGATAACACTTCATTGCTGTTATTGTTATAGGATAACACTTTGTTGCTGTTATTGTTATAGGATAACACTTCATTGCTGTTATTGTTATAGGATAACACTTCATTGCTGTTATTGTTATAGGATAACACTTCATTGCTGTTATTGTTATAGGATAACACTTCATTGCTGTTATTGTTATAGGATAACACTTTGTTGCTGTTATTGTTATAGGATAACACTTCATTGCTGTTATTGTTATAGGATAACACTTCATTGCTGTTATTGTTATAGGATAACACTTCATTGCTGTTATTGTTATAGGATAACACTTCATTGCTGTTATTGTTATGGGATAACACTTCATTGCTGTTATTGTTAACATTTCGTTAATGTTATCCTGATGTTTTCTGTTCTCTGCCCCGTTTCTGTTATCAAAGTTTAAATAATTTTATTATAAACACCAAAGATTTCAGTGTTGTAGGATCGAGCTCGATTCTAACTTGCATGGAACCCTTTTCTGCTCCGAGTCCCAATGTCCCTTACCTTTTGGCTTAGGGCTGTTTATTACCTCTATCTATCTGTGTTGTTAACTCTAACTCCTCTTTGCCTTACCTATCCAGAGAGTCTCGCCTCTCTTTGAGGAGGGCCCGCCTTTCAGGGTATCTAATACACACTATCTCCAGTTCTTCTGAACAGATTTTCCTCTAAAAACTTTCATTATAATTATATTACACCTCTCTACGACGTCACATTACTGCAACTATTTTTGACGTATCATCAATTATTATTATCATAGACTCTTATCGGTTTTAAAAAGAGTATTTAATTTTATTTTGCTTGTCGGTTCGTACACGTTTTAAGATTAAGGACCCCTGCTTTATTATGAAATTATTTTTTATGTAGAGTTATATTTTGCCCTTCACCTTCATTCAACAAATTACTATAAACAATAATTCATAATTCACAATAATTTTATTTTATTTTAAATACCTCCCCCCCCCCCCCTTGGAGGCTTGAAAGGGGGCTGTTACCTGTTACTCAAATAACATGTTATTGCCTGATAACAGAACAGTAATAACATGTTACCGCCAAATAACTGTAATTACCCACCTCTACTTGCAACTACACTTAACTATAACAATAAATGTTAACATGTCTAGTTAACTTAACGCGGACTGACGTAGCCAAGTGATTAGCGTACTTTCAATTCCACCTGTAACCTAGGTCTAATAACCGCTTTAAATGGTGAGTTGGAATCCCAGTACAGTGAGACATGTTTCTCACTGATCAATACAGCGAGTAGGTGATTTAAGTCCCTTGATCCCTCTTTCCTGCTATAACCTAATACTTTGTTGATCAGGACAAAAGAACAGCATAAAAATAATAATATCAAATCTAGTTTTATAATACAAAATTATGTTACGAGTTTTGACCCTAATATTTTTAGTAAGCATCCAAATAATCTTTACCAAAATAACTATGTCAGAACCATTTTTTTAGCTCACACAAATTAAACATTTGTGGAAAAAATATCTCCTTTGTGTCAATTTCACTCCCAAAATAAGTGTTATTGAGGTACGATTTTGTTTTCAATTTTTATTTTTATTTATTTTTATTTTTTTAAAAAAATCAACATTGAAACTTTCTTTTGGCTATTCAGTAATATTTGATATTTTAGGAGATATTTTCCCCACGAGTGACAATTTGTGAATTCTATCCCCAAATCTTTTGACATTTGTTTTTTTTTTTATTAACAAAAAAAATATATATACACTATGTAAACTATAGGCACAAACCTATTTAATTGTAGATATTAATATTTCTGGTTATTTCTATTGTAATAACCAAATTTTAATTTAGATAAAAAATTAAAACAATTTTAATTATGTTTATTGTTTTAAAAATGATTTCTTTCCTAATTAACCTTGTCCCTCCTTTTTTTAATAAAATGAATGCATTTAATTTATATTTAATTAGGCAAATATTGTATTATTTTTTTTTTTTTTTGCTCTCTTTTATTATTCTTTTCAATTAGCCTTTGTTTATTTTTTTTTTTTTTTTTGTAAGTAGAAATAAATTGTGCCTTGCAGTTAGCCTGCCAAGTTACTATATATTTTTGGTAAATATATTTTTAAAATAAAATTAAAAAAAAAAAAAATAAAAAAATGTCTTTTACCAATATGTGAATATAACAAAGTAATAATTAATAAATATTTGTAGATGTAGTTTAAAAAATATATAATAGATTTGTAATTAATTGATTAATATTGTAAATTCTTTAAATTCATTTTTTTTTTAAATTTAATTATTGTATTATTTTTTTTTTAATCAGAGTTAAAAAGAAAGTAACAGTTTTGTCCAACATTTTTTTTTTTTGCTCTAAATCAAATACAATTGGCTAAAAAAAGAATAAAAAAAATAAATTTTTGTTGTTTCCATGTGATTGAAAGCTGTGCCTCTTTATTAATATTTAAAAAAAAAGACAAAAAATAATAATAAAAAAAAAAAATTATTTGCCGTGTTTGTACACCCCTTTCCCTTTATACAACCCTCTGTAATTCATCAGATAATAAAATTACCAATCATGTGATAGCATATTTAATAAAAAAAAAAAAAAAAAAAAAAAACCTTCTTTTTTTTAAATATTTATTGATATCACTGTTTGGAAAGAAGTAATGCCTAATTTTTTGCGTTAACAGTGTATAATAATAATGAAAAAACATATTTGTATTATAATATATAAACGTTTTCATAAAAAAAATAGTAAGTTGTTGAAATTATTTTTTCCTTTTATATTTTGGGTTTTATTTAGGGTCCATACACATAACTGTGGACTGTAGGGATGAGCTAAACTATTAAATCTGAGTAATAGGTTCCAGCTCAGACCTGGTAATAGGTGCCAATACTTATTATTTTATTAATAGGTGACAATACTTATTTTATTAATAGGTGACAGTCACTTGTGAAAGAAAGTGCTGCTACTTGATACGTTCCTCTAAGGATCCGTGACCAAACCAGTGACAGTGACAAGATTTAATAGTCTTAAAACACCTAAAAAAGAACACACCTAAAATATCCTGAACATCGAATCTATACCTCGAAATATTGGGCTCTCTTCGACCCACCATTTTTTTTCAAATTTTCCCGTGTTAACTCTTCTCTCAATTTATATTATATTTATATTTTAACTTATTGTTATTGGAAAAATAAATTATATAAAATATGAGTACAGTACATATTTATGTGAAATATTTTTTTTATAAAATAAAAAATATTTAATTGGTCTGACTTTTCGAAAGAATTAATAGTATATTATGTTACTAGGCTGTGAAGTGAGTTTTTTCTTTACCGCGGCAATTACATTTACTGTCGAGCGAAGAGAGACAGTAAATATTGCCAAGGTAAAGAAAAAACACTTCACAGTTGCGTAGCATATGCTATTTTTTCCGAGGTAGCAGACAATGAAAAAACATTAAATATTAATCACTAATCAATATATAATAATAAAAAATATTAGTACATACTTAAGACTTAAAAAAAGAAACCTTAAAAAGAGGTTACACTATAAGAAAAGATAAATAAAACGCATTGACATCTAGCGGATTTTAATCGTACTAGAAGCATTTCTACAAAGACTGCAGCGGTACTAACGGAAGTTTTGACAACTACCCGCCGGACATAAAAAATCTTTTAGTTCCTAGGACGTAAAAGATTTTTTCTTTACAGCTAGGAGTAATGAAAAGATTTTTTAAGTCCACGTAATGAAAAAATGGATTTTAGCTATGTTTTTTAGGCTCTAAAGTTACTATTTCACAGCCTACCATGGAAAATATTATTTATTAACCCTGCCTTACTAACACTGTCTAATAGTCCATTATTTCTAACACTACGCCTCTCAGACGTAAATTAAAATTAGACCAGCTTATACACGTTTAAGATTTAAATGCTGATAAAATCGTGAACTTGAAACATTTCATTATCTAATAAAATGGTTAAAAGGTGCTCTTTAGGGAGAAAATTATTACCAAACTGACCCTTTAACCTGGAAAGAGCAGGTCAAAATATACATTTTACAATTTTCCTCACTAGCACCTGCTGCATTTAAATCTGAAATTATGTTATTGTTGAAGAGTATATGAACTTGCATATATATATATATATATATATACATAAATATATATATGTCTACTGTGCATATTTTGATATGACAGTATAGATGACTTGGTTAATTTGATTTGTATTTTTATCAAATCACTTTCTGTTTTAATCTTGATGTTACATTTGTATTGAAAATATATTAGTGCTTTCTTTCCTCCACTGAAATCTTGCTTCATCAACTTAACACGCGCCTGGAGAGTCTGCAAATATTCTCTTCTCCAACGTCCCCAAAAGGCTTCGGCTAGACTTAGTACTTGCCTCCACCTTCTTCTAGCATACGTGTCCTCCGAGAATGAACCAATAACTGAAGGCACGGGACCCTTAAGCTGAAGCAAATGACTTGGTGTAAGAGGTGACATCCCTTCATCACTAACCAAAGCTGTTATAGGTCGGCTATTTATAACTGCTTCGCATTCGATGAGAAGAGTTCGCAGACAGTCCTCGTTGAGTTGCCCTTTGTGAGTGCCTAGTAGATAGTCTAATATTCGTCTGACAGAACCAATATGTCTTTCTACCGCACCTTGATTATGACTTGCCTTTGGAATACCTATCCTAAATTCAAATTTACAATTCTGATCTGCCAAAAAACGCTGTAATTTTAATGGATCTATTCCTAGTGCTGCTTTACGCAGCTCCTCCTTCCCCCCTACAAAATTCGTCCCTGCATCTGTTCTAAGCAGCTTAATTTGACCTCTACGGCAAACGAATCTCCTAAGTCCGTTTAACGAATCCGTGTCTAGGGTATCTATTATATCCAAATGTACTGCCCTACTAACCAAGCAAGTAAACACTATACCGTATCTTTTGATCTGTCCCCTACCTTGTTTTACATAAAATGGACCGAACACATCTGCTGCGGTATATGTAAATGGTGGTGATGGTGTTACTCTTTCTGGTGGTAAATCGGCCATTTTTTGACATTCGAAAGCACCTCGAAGACGTCTGCACATAACACAATTTTGAATGTATCGAGCTACTACCGAACTGCCTCTTACTATCCAATAACCCTGTACTCTTATTTGTCCTAGCGTAATGCCTCTACCTTGGTGAAATACCTTTTCGTGATAATGCCTTATGATAAGCTCTGTAATTTGACCCTTTTGAGGCAGGATTATGGGGTGTACTTCATTTTCACAGAAAGGTGAATGTTTTACCCTTCCTCCAACCCTAAGTAGTCCGTTATTGTCTAATACTGGGTTTAATCTAGCTAAATGTGATACTTTATTCCTTTTAACTTCTCTTTGGGCTAATGCTATCTCCTGCTTAATACTAAATTTTTGATATGTTTTTAAAACCAAAATTTCTGCTTCTTTGATTTCCTCAGTTTCTAATGGGTTTTCTTTCTGATAAATTCGCTCTTCTTGATGGAGAATTTTTTTATTTTTTAACTTAATGCATTTTTCTTTTAAATTATATTTTTTGTTTTCCTGATTTTTCTTGTTATAAATGTTATATTTTAAAACCTTTACATACCTAATTGCTATTGCTACTGCTCGACGTAAATTTTTCCAAGATGAGAAGTATTGTAATCTTTCTAGAAAGTCATTGTGGCTGCTTACTTTTATATCCCTTATTTTAGCACCTTTTACTTCTGGGTCCTGTGGGTGCACCGAAAAGTTAACGTCCTCGATAGGTAAAATATTCTCCCACAAGAAATCTGGACCCTTCAGCCATTTTGACGTAAGTAAATCGGACGCATTTAATCCTGTAGACGCATAATCGGCCGGATTAGATTTAGATTGCACATAATACCAATCCTTTGTATCCGAGCAATCTCTTAATGACTGAATCCTGTTAGCTACGAATAAATGAAAGCGTTTTGATTCATTCCTAATATACCCTAGAACGACCTTGCTATCTGTCCAAAAGTATTGCTTAGCTGTATAATCTATTTCGCGCCGAATCGCCTCACTTGCCTTAGCTACAGCTACGGCTGCCGTTAACTCTAGTCTGGGTATAGTTATTTCCTTTAATGGCCTTACTCTAGCTTTGCCAAATACAAACTCGCAATGAATTTTTACTTTATTATACAATATTCTAAGATACGTCACGTGCCCGTAACCGCTAAAAGAGGCATCTGCGAAATGGTGCATCTCAATTCTTTCTATTGAACTGCACTCTTTTGGCTTATAGCACCTTGGAATACTAATATTAATATTAGCTAATGTACCTAATTCTCTTAACCATCTATCCCACAGGAACTTAGTTTTTTCTGGTATAGGATCGTCCCAACCTGCATCTTTATTATTTCTATCTTCCCTACTAAGATCTTGTAGAATTATTTTTCCGGTCATAATGAATGGTGCTAGAAACCCGAGAGGATCGTAGGCAGAACAAAGCGTTGATAGTATACCGCGCCTTGTAAAGGGACGGGGTTCTACCGCGACTTTGAACAGAAACTCATCTCGCTCTACGCACCAAGATACCCCCAGTGCTCTTTCCATTGGTAACGTTTCGTTCACATCAAAATCTTTAAGACCCGACGCTCTATCCTCCGGTTTTATATTTTTTACTACTTCTGAACTGGAAGAAAGTAATTTATGGAATCTGAAACCCCCTTTACTGCACAGATCTTGCAACTCTCGAATCATAGCTATGGCTTCTTCTTCCGAGTCTACCGACCCACACCCATCGTCCATATAGAAGTTGCGGTGAATAAACTTAGCTGCTCTGTCTGTTACCTTGTGGCCATGGTCAATAGCTGTTCGTCTTAAGGCATAATTGGCGCAACCTGGTGAAGACGCAGCTCCAAACAAATGTCGTGTCATTCTGTAAACCTTAGGGGTTTTTGTAGTGTCCCCGTTTTCCCACCAGAGAAATCTAAGTAAATTCCTATCACTTTTCGGAACAATAACCTGCATGAACATACCCTCAAGATCTCCCACAAAAGCAACCCTTTCCTGTCTAAATCGTATCAAAACTCCTATGAGTGAACTCGTTAAGTCTGGACTCGAAATTAAAACGCTATTTTAAGAAATTCCCTGATAAATAGCTGAGCAATCAAAAACAACTCGCAACTTATGCTTTTTTGGGTGATACACTCCATGGTGAGGTAAATACCAAACTCTACCTTTAATTATGTCATCTTCTACCACTTCCTCAGCATGCCCCTTTTTGAGTGTATCATCCATAAAAGCTAAGTAGTCTACTCTAAATTTATTGTCTCTAAATTTTCTCTCCAACGATTTTAACCGTCTTTCAGCTAATATTCTATTTACGGGTAATATTATGTTTGGATCCTTTAGAGGGAGCGGCATCTCATAACGATTATCCTCTCTTTGGATAATACCCTTTTCAACCTGATCTATAAATCTTTTGTCATTTACAGAAAGACCCAAACCATGATCTCTACTTTCCGAAGTACAATCTAAATTAAACATGTTTATAATTTCTTTGACAGTTATTTTTCTAACTTTATTTTGAATAAATGATTTATACCCTGCTGGACGGGGACCAATTATTCCCCAACCTAACTCTGTTCGCAAACCATATGGCTCATCCTGTTGCCCCTTGATAACTTCAACAGGACACAGCGCACGGGGGCAATTGTTGCCTATCAATAACTTTATTTCACAGTCCTTCATTAAAGGCTGCAAACTGTTTTTTAAATGACTAAGATGTTCGAACTGTCCAGCAATTTCCGGGGTAGGTATCTCATCTGCTGATCCTGGGATAAAATCTTTTACATATGTATTACAAGGGAGATTGAACTCTACCTTACCGTCAAAACTTTTAATTTGAACCCCTGGTACTCTTTCGGTGTACTCATCGGTTTTTTGATTGATTGTACTTAATTCTAATCTAGTAGGTATTCCCTTTAACTCTAGGTCTAGTTTTAAACTTTCTGCTATAAAGCAAGCATCGCTACCGTCGTCCAACAATGCATAAACTATTTTATTCTTTAAATTACTAGAATTTTGAACCCTAACTGGTATTATAAATGATGTGGTGCCTTTAAACTCTGTTTTTACCTTCCTTGTACTTGCTGTTTCCATCACTATTTTATGTCCTACTTTGACATCTTTACTTTCCTTATTATACGTTGGATACAGAACATGGAGACTAGTTGGATGGGTTTTTTTGCAATCCTTGACAGTGCATATAGCTCTTTTCTTACAATCTTTGCCCCTATGACCACGAACTAAACATCTAAAACAGAGGTTTTCACTATAAATAAATTTTTTAATAATTTCTGAATTTTGTTTAGCCAACTCTGTGCACAACTCAACTAAGTGACCGCCTTTGCAATAAATACAGAATTCTCCTTGAATTTTACTAGACTGCCCCAGATCCTTAGGTGAAGCGAGGTATTTTGTTTGTTTTAAGGACGATTTTTCTAAATTTAGACAGGTTTATTTTTTAAAAGAAAAGTCTGAAGTTTCAACAAAATTAAAAGATTTTCTGTGTAAGGCTAAGGTTTTAGGTCATACGATAAAGGAGTTTTTAACAGATGGAGGGCGTGAATTTGATTGCTCTCAAGTTAAAAACTTAGCATCGATGACAGGGTTAAATCACAGGATTGTCATGCCATATTGTCCCGAACAGAATGGAGCGGCTGAAAGGGAAAATAGAACCCTTGTTGAGGCTGCTAGAACCATGATCCATGCCAAAAACCTTCCCGAGTTTCTGTGGGCAGAAGCTGTAAATACAGCTTCCTATATTTTAAATAGGTCAGCACCAACACCTGTTGCTGGAAAAACACCTATAGAACTGTGGACAGGAAAGGCGGAAAGCTTGGATCATGTTAAAATTTTTGGGACAGAGTGCTATGTGCATGTAGTGAGTCAAAATCGCAGGAAATGGGATAGAAAAGCCGTAAAGGGAGTCCTGGTAGGTTACTGTGGTTATGACGGTTATAGGGTTTGGGTGCAAGATAAGAGAAGTGTTGTTTCTAGTAAACATGTCACATTTAGGGCCGAGAAGGCAGTAGAAACGGTAACACTAAAAGATCAGGTTAGGGATCAGAGTGAACCAGAAATATTAGGTTCAGTTGTCACAATTCCAGTAGGGGAGGGTAGTGAAATTCACAATCTAGCAGTGTCTGAGGCAAGGGGGAGAGAAGTTAGAGTTTCAGATGTTACCTCTGACACTTTAGGTTCCACAACTCCAGCACCAGCTAGGGGGAGGCAAAGTGTGAGCGCTAAAGTGAGAGATTCAGACTTAACATTACACCCCTTAGGTTCCTCAACTCCAGCTCCAGATAGGGGGAGGCAAAGTGTAGACACTATAGAGAGTTCTGTCCAGACATCAGATGATGGGACAGACGAATCAGAAATCTCTCACTACTCACCTCCGCGCCTCAGGGATAGACAGAAATTAAAGAGGCCAGATTTTTACGGAATTGCTAATGTGGCAAATGTAGATCCTAGAAATGTTGAGGAGGCATTGTCATCTCCAGATGCTCCAAATTGGAAGGCTGCAATGGATGATGAAATGCTATCTTTATTAGAAAATAAAACGTGGGAACTAGTTAATCTACCTCCAGGGAGAAAAGCAATATCTAGCAAATGGGTTCTCAAGCGAAAATACAATGTAGATGGCACAGTTGGTAGATTTAAAGCTAGACTTGTGGCATGTGGCTATTCTCAGAAGGAGGGGATTGACTATGACGAAACCTATTCCCCAGTTACTAGATTTGACACCATTAGGATAGCGTTGGCTACAGCAGCCAAAGAAAATTTGTATTTACGTCAGTTTGACGTAAAGACCGCCTTCTTATATGGTCATCTCGATGAAGAGATATATATGGTGCAGCCAAAGGAGTATGAGGATGGGACAGGTAGGGTCTGTAGGTTAGTTAAGAGCCTTTACGGTCTTAAACAAGCACCCAGGTGCTGGAATCGTAGGTTGACGGAATATCTTAAGAAAATAGGACTCCAGCAGAGTGCAGCCGACCCTTGTCTCTTTGTCAGGAAAGGTGAAAAGAAACTCATCTTGTGTCTCTATGTAGATGATGGCTTAGTTGCAGGATCAGACAAAGAGACCGTAGATGAATTTCTTTCAAAACTCGAGAAAGAGTTTCAAATTACTTCAGGTCCCTTAGAGCAGTATTTAGGGGTAAATATTAGGGACGATCCTAAGGGAATTTTTTTAAACCAAGAGGTTTATGTTAATAAAATTTTAGATAAGTTTGGTATGAGTAGTGTCCATCCCAAGTCAACACCGATGGAAGCAGGTTTTGTATCTTCTACGTCTGAAACAAAACAGTCTGGTTCCAGAGTGCCATACAGGGAAGCTATCGGATGCCTTATGTATCTGGCAGTGGCCACCAGGCCAGATATAGCTTTCGCTGTTAACCACCTTGCTCAATCCACAGAAAATCCTCAGGAAAGGCACTGGAAAGCTGTCAAGAGGATCTTCAGGTACCTAAAAGGATCATCGAGCCATGGACTTTTCTACTCGAGAGAAGGTGGATCACTAGAAGCCTACTGCGACGCAGACTATGCTTCAGATCCAAGTTCAAGAAAGTCAGTGTCTGGTGTAGTATGCCGCTATGCAGGAGCAGCCATCACCTGGTTCAGCAGGAAACAGCGATGCGTAGCTACGTCCAGCACTGAAGCAGAATATGTCGCAGGAAGCGAAGCAGCTAAGGAAATAGTCTGGCTTAGGCAGATTCTAGAGGACGTCTCAAGCCAAAACGAAGAACGACCAACTCTCTGGGTGGATAACATGGGAGCTGTTAAACTAGCTAAGAACCCAAGTTTTCACAGACTCTCTAAGCATATCGATGTTAGAATTCACTTTATCAGGGAGAAGTTCGAAGAAGGAGTCTTCAACTTGGAGCATATTGCAGGAGAAGATCAAGTTGCTGACATCCTTACCAAGCCACTTCCATTCTTGCGATTCAGTAAGCTCAGTCAAGATCTAGGACTGAAGAAGCAAGTTCAAGGGGGAGTGTTGAAGAGTATATGAACTTGCATATATATATATATATATATATATATATATATATATACATAAATATATATATGTCTACTGTGCATATTTTGATATGACAGTATAGATGACTTGGTTAATTTGATTTGTATTTTTATCAAATCACTTTCTGTTTTAATCTTGATGTTACATTTGTATTGAAAATATATTAGTGCTTTCTTTCCTCCACTGAAATCTTGCTTCATCAGTTATGATAATCTAATTAATTTTTTGTTAGGCTCGATAGGGTTCCTGAGGCCCAGTAGACTAAAAGAAGTGGTAAATTACTAATATAAAGCACAGCAAAGACCCGACTTTGACACGATCTGAAGGTTAATGAAGCAGAGATAGCATACCTAGGACTAATGGCTGGCAAGCTTGCGCACCGAGAGCTATCAACTAAAGTCAGCATGTACGCCTAAGAGACGTAGTGTTAGAAGTGCAGGGTTAATAACATGATGTTGTATCCTTAAGGTATATAATCCTCAAATGACTTAAATTTTATAATTATCACAATATGATACATAATGGTTAATGATATTAAATTATTAGTCGTATTCCCCCGACCATAAGAGGAGGGTGCGATATTACATGTTATAGGAAATAAACAAATATATATTTGGTTTCATTTTTGTACTAATTCATCTTTGACTTGGGGCAAGAGTATAGAATTTCCTCGAAGACAACTTGCCACTTTTATTTTTCCAAAGGCGTGCCTCATATCGATTTTTCCCTAATATGTTAACTTTAAATGTGTTTTTTTTACAGCTGACACCTAATCACTTTGATAGGGTTTTTTGTTGAGTAGACAATTGTAAAAAAAAGAACATGCACAATTTTTATTCATACTTTTATTGTAAAGAAACAAAATGTTATTAAATATCTGGATTTAGAATGGAACATTAAAGGACGGGACATGAATATCTTTCACTGCTGTGCAGGATAGGTGTTGTGGGTGTAGGTGATGTGTGTCCTCTATGCTAAGAAGATGAGATGGATGGCCTGCACCTCCCAGAAAGCTCTGCATTGAAGGATTTCATTGCACACAATATAAATGATTTAGATTATGTAGACAGTGGCTAGTTTCACCATGGCGAAACTATTGGGCTGCCAGGCCTTGTTGCTAATGGTTTAGGCCTTAATAAATAAAAGTTATACATAGTATAAAACCATAATCTTTAATGATAGTTTCCTCATTTTTAATGTTCATTTAGAGAACTATCTTTACTTTCTTATTTATTTTAAATCAAATTATAATTATCATTAACTACGGGAGACATACAGAGAAAAATAGACCCCAGCACCAGGACTTGAACCACGGGCCTCCTATATATCCGTTACAGGCGCTCTTACCAACTGAGCTATACGGGAGAATGATTTTTCTCTGTCGTTACCGATACCCTTTAGACCAAAGAAACTGTGACACTGGACCTTTCACCAGTAATGTTATACTTGCAACTGGAATCAAGCTAACCAAGTTATTTTCTATTCAAATTTTTAAGTTTTAGGTAGTATTCATACTACGGAAAGATTAAATTTTACTTTAAATCAAATTATAATTATCATTAACTGCGGGGGACATACAGAGAAAATTCGTTGACTCTCGGTCTATTTCTCTTGCCGTGAATATTTGGCTTGCTATATTTGTAGAAAAGATTGAAAGCTTTCTTGGGCTCTCAATTTCTGGAAGCGGATCGTGAATAGCCCGGCGAACAGTCTGACTAAAGCATGTTACTTTACTATGATTAATTCTGAGAAGAACTCTAGGAGCAAAATAGAATACAGTTGGTTGACTCAAATAAAAGACCTGGTGTACAACACTGATTTGGACAGTTATAACTTTGAAGAAAGCCCAGAAATAAGTAAACAAAGTATAAAATCTAGTCTAGAAATATGGTCTAACAAATGTTTCTCACAAGACGTCGAAGCTGTTGTGGCATCCTCCTACAATCCCTTCTACAGGCGAATATGCAACTTTAACTTCTCAGGTGAAGATCATCTCAAATTAAGATTAAAGATGCCTATGATCAGACTCATTACTCAGCTCAGACTAAGTAACAAACAGCTGCTCAGATTTTTCCTGAAGGGTATTAAGTATCAAATTGATTCGGATGCCCTTTGCACAATTTGTAACAGGCAAACAGAAGAAACAATTATTCACTTCTACTTTTCTTGCCCCATTTATCAGGACCTAAGGATCCACTACATAGTACAATATACTAGTAAACACACAGAGCTAAGTCTAGCTCTAACAGATCTACTCAATGATCTGACCTACAAGTAAATTAAAAACATATATTGCTATACGAGCGAAGCGTTAAAACTAAGATCCTTCATCCTGAACGAGTAACTACAAGAGTAGACTAGTCACTAGTTAAACTACAATCCCAGGGTTTGTAAGACACCTTTGCGCAAAAAATTAAAAGATGAAAGAAGGAAACACTCATATAAATATTATTTTATATAACATAAAAAATATAAAATTATTTTTTTAATTAATGTGTTAATGTAATATCTACGTAAGGACTCTGAACTCCTATTTGTACAGTTTTGTAAAAAAAAAAAAAAACTTAGGGGTTAATACTTATAGCCATATTTCAGCAGAATTTAATTCGTTTTCAGCACATTTTGCTGTATGGAAAGTTAGTTCGGAAAAAAGCCGCAAGTTATTTTATTTGTTTTGATATGACCCATATTTATGATCTTCATTTTGATGGGTTTCAAATTTATGATTTATGACAGAAAATTTAAAAATATTGTATATTTATTTTAATTATTTGTTTTGTGAAGGGTGTTGGACTGCTTGGAAAACATTGTATATAAAAAGTTCTTTTTACCTTCTTATTACTTATATAGATAAGTTCTAAAAAGAAAGATACAATTGTTTATTATTTTGTAAATTTGTATTTAATTTATAATATGCTTATGGGAATGAAGGGTTAAAGCACCTAGAATGCTCCTGATATTTGTACAGTTTCTTTTGTTCCTGTTCCTGATCTAAGCCTCGACAACTTGATTGAAATGATTCAAACTGTTTTATGATCCTTCTGAGTTGCACTATTGCTTGTCGCCGTTTGACTTTTGCCTTCTAGGTTTTCTGCACACTAAATTCACTCCAGGACCAAACCATGCGTCGTATTTAGGCCTTTCTTCTATTTTATCTGCTTCTAAACTGTTCACATAAATTTTATATTGTGTCGTTAACATTTACTCCGATATTTCTATTATTTTTAAAAATATATTTTATAACGCCAGAAGGGAGAAAAACTGGTACTTCTTTAGACTACACTATTTTGTTTTAGAACATCAATGACTGTCTAAATAACTATTAAGGCAATAAGGAATGTTTAGTCCAATGTACTTTGGGACAAAGGAATATCACACTTCAGTTTGTATAAGGGGAGTAACTGTCTAAAGAAGAACATTCTGTAGGCCTTCTTTAGATTGTTACTACCTTCTGTTTTATTTATAAGGGGAGTAACAATCTAAAGAAGTGCCGAAAAAGTTATGTTTTCAGTTTAATTTAGAGGAAGTAAAGTAAAACTTTTCATCCCTAAACAAATAAATACTAGAAAACCCGGGAATAAAGCAATATAAGAATAAGCTGGTATGTATTTTCTCACAAATGCTTGGCCTAGCTGAAAGCCCAGTGTGCATGCTCTGTAAGGAAGAGGATGAAACCCCTTCCCACTTTATTAGCAGCTGTCATGGATTAACAAGCCTTAGGTAGAAAATCTTTGGCTTTGCCATCCTGCTGACTGAAGAACTAAGGTTGCTATCTCTAAGTAAGGTACTTACCATCTGTGGGTTTTTCAGCTTAGTGGATAGAGTACTATAGGGTGGACGAAAAAAAGAAAAACTTTTCGAAACCTTATTGCTCAGCTTCTGTAATAGATAGAGATATGGGGTTTGTGGGGTCTGAAAACTACATTCTTCTTCTTTAAATTTCATATCTATAACTTAAAAAACTATTGGGTGAAAGCCATGCAATCACGATTTCAATTAGGGTCTTAAAAAAAGTCGTCCGTATTAATCGTTGTCTGATATTATAGTTTAGATAGAATAAATAACCACATGGTGGAGTGGGTTCTTTGTAGGTAAGTGGGAGGAGTCCCTCAGTGTTATAATATAACAAACATTGAAGATGAGTTAAGCACAATGTTGCCTGAAATCGAAGATGGTACCGTCTGGTATGCAAGATGGTACCCTGTCCCATCCATCGCTCCTTGCAAACAATTCAATACTTGCAAGAGAATTTCCCAGACTTGATTTAGCCTAACGGGTGGCCACCAGAAATAGCCTAAATTTAAAGTAGAAGAATGTAGTTTTCAGTCCCTACAAACCCCATATCTCTATCTATTACAGAAGCTGAGCTATAAGTATTAAAAAAAGTGCGGTTTTTTTCCCCCCACCCTGTATAAGAAGGAATGTTAAACAGGGTTTGCACCTTGAACCCGCATGTGAGGTCTTAATGCTTTGGACTTTATTTTTAAAGTCCCCTAGAAAAAAAAGGCAAGTATTTTCTCCCTTCTGGAGGTAAAATATAGTATGCACCTTAGAAGGAAAGGGCTATAATTCCCTCGTGGTAGCTATCTCCCTTAACTGCACCATGGGCGATAATGAGCGTTATTCCCTTATTGTGCCTCAGGATTTAGGGACCACTGTTTCCTTCAGCTTAAAGAACCAAATTAGTCGCACAGAGAATATTAGCTTACTTTACTCCCTTAGTGTATTAATAGCTATTTTGAAAAAGCAAAACCATTTTTTTATTATTATTAGAATTCAATTTACTTACTATGAGTCATCCACTTCCATATTAGTTGTAATCTTATCGAATTGCCCACAAAATAATATACCAATTATCTAGAACAATAAATAAGAAGAAAAAATACAATTAAAAAATAAAGCAGATATGAATGCAATTGTATCTTAAGAGGTTTTTTTTTATAATTTTCATAATCTGTAAATCATAAAAAAACTCAAGTAGTAAGAAAAGTTTAAAAGAATGTAGTACAGTTAAATTGAATTATTTTTAACACTTAATTAATAGTAACATTTTAAATATACATTGATTTAAACCTGCCTAAATGTGTTAAATATTGCTGTAAAGAATTATTGTTCAATATTTCTGAATGAAATATATATTATTAAAAGAGATCTCCAGAAGGGAGAAAAAGTTATGTTTTTAGTTTAGTTTAGAGGAAGTGAAGTATATGACTTTTCTTTTATGAACAAATAAATAATCGAAAACCAGGGAAATACAGCGCAAATATCTATCACTTGGACTTTCAGAATGATTATACCCAAGGAAAAAATCGGTCCGAGACAACTCAGACACACTTTCTCATATACAAGTTCATAATTACTTAGCCAATGTTTTCCATTTATTAGTTTTTGTAAGTACGTTTATTTTTTATTGAAAATTATATCAAAATTTACCATAAAAATAACTTCTCCAGGGCGGGGAATCGAACCCGGGATCTCTCCGTCCGCGTTTGAAGCTATTTTCTCAGAAACTAGATTTTTCCCGGAAAAACTGCTTATATCGTTGGATCCGTAATTAAATGGAATACATTTTAGAAATTTTTAATCAAAATCGTCGGACCCGTTTTCGAGAAATATTTTTTTTCACGGTTTATTCAGAGATTTTGGGGGATAGCGCCCCCAAATTTGGAGCTAAAATTCATTTCTCGATTTCGCCTCGGGGTATGATTTTTCTGAACATGTATGCCAAATTTCGTCAAAATCGGCCCAGTACTTAAGGCTCCAGACGTCTGCACAGACAGACGACAGACGATAGACGACGGACAAATTTTTTTTAAAAACCACTTTTTTGGATCACAATACTTTCTCTTTATATGAGAAAGTAAAAATAGAAATGATCAAATCAATAATTTGATTAAAAATAAACAGGTCAAGTGTGTGCTAGTCAGCACACAGCGAGGGTCCATAGGCCACACTATATAGTGTTTAACTGTAAAGTGTATAAACAGTGTTTTTTAAAAATGCTAAAAAGCTTACTTTGAACCATTCTAAGGGTCTGATATTCTCAAAACACACTCTGATAAAGTATTTTTTTTGCCACTGAACCGGATTATAACCATATAAATACATCGAAAAGACCATAATTATAAAAAAACGTATTTTGTCAATAAAAAATAAAATAATATTTTTTTCGAAATTTCCAAAAAGTGGTATCTTCACTTTTGGTCAAAGAATGTTCAGGAATTTTTTCAAATTTTTTGCACTTCACATAAGCGAGATAGAGGGGGGGGGGGGGGGGGGGACACGTTTCAAACTCGCCTACGCTCGCCCTATCAAAGTTATAACCAAAGAATTATATATTTTTGTAATAAGCTCGACTTACCCTTTCATATGATACCACTCACGGTGTCGAAAAAAAATAAAAAAATTTTAACCCTTAAGTTTTTTTACCCTAATTTTTTTGATAAATATTTTTAAAATATGTGGGCAGGTACAAGACACATACATGCCAAATTTCAAAGTGATCGGACGAAAGGTGTAGCCGTGAGAGGAGGCGACAGGACGGACGGACAGACACACGCAGGAAAATATAAGGGTCCTTGGTTTTGCCTACGGACCCTAAAAATCAGACAGATATAGGTGTCAGTTTTCTAATTCTAATAGAGTTTAAAGTTTAAACCCTTTTGTTGTTTGTTCTTTTTTTAATATTTTATAATTAAATTAAAGTAGGGAACTTGTTAATTAGGAGCCCTCCCTAAAAGTTAGAGGTGATATCTAACCACCTTTTGCTTCAAAAGTGGACATAATCTAAACAGCCAATCAGGAAGCTTAATTTTACTAACACGTTCCCATGATGCACTGCGGACTTTAACATCTGAATACCTACTCCTACCATATTTGGCATACATGTTTAGAGAAATTATACCCCGAGGGGAAATCGAAAAATTAATTTTAGCTCTAAATTTGGGGGCACTACCCCCCAAAAACTCTGAAAAACGTGAAATAAAATTATTTCTTCAATATTATTCTAACAATTATATTCTACTTCGTTTTGCTTCAAAACCTGGTTTTTGTTTCAAAAACGGACAACTCCACTTTTTAACTCCATTTTGCAGCTAATATATCAAACAAATTCACGTTTTCAGAACTTCTAACTAGTTTTGAGTGTATTAAGAATGTACAGAAAAAACCACAGCTCTAGCACCTGTAGAATTTGAGCTATAGTTTTTCGGCTCTCCTGTAAAATTTTAAAATATGCTCAAAGACGGACATTTGATACTAAGCTCCTCAAACAAAGGTTGTATGCTGATAGCATTTTTTTTTTTTCTAAAATACCAACACTGGCCAGCGGTTAACCATGCATGTTAAAAGTTTCAAATTAGTACCACTTTAGCATATCCTTCGACCTTTACCTAAGTTATCTTCCCTACTAAAGGGTTTCATAGTACATATATTTATTGTCAATGGAGTTATTTATGTAAACATTAATAATAGAGACAAATTGCATGCATATGACATCTTTGCGTAAGTGTGAATGGTTGACATTTGCCAGGGGGTGAGCACTATGCACACCCCCTGGGTTGAGAAGTGTCGCCGCATGAACTTGGAAAAAATCTACATCAAACTACCGCTTGCGCGCGCATAGGTAGGCCCAATTTCTTCCCGACTGTTATCCAAACAAGGAAGAAAAAGCATAACCTGATCGAATTTCTAAGAATTTTTTCCATTCTTCTTGATCTTCTACAGTTATAACCATTGTACAATCATACGGGAAGGTAATCGATCCTACTCGGATCTTACTAGATTTTCCAAGTTCTTGGCGACACTTTTAGCGCCTAGTGCTCAATCCCTATTTTATAAGATCCTTGACATTTGCCGAGAATAATTTTACTTGCTGTAATTAACAATTAATAAACAACGCATTAACGGTCACCTTCAAGTCTTGTAATGTCTGGAAAAAGCTTATTTCAATCTGCTTACAGTATGCGCGTTACGAGTTATGACTTTTGACACTTAGATTGGCCAACCTAAATGAGAAAAAAAATAAAGCCACTAGGCCTGTGGGAGGAGTGGGGCCAGAGACATTTTTGTTTGCCACATTGGCCCGACCTTCTATAGCATTCAAATTCCTGACCTCTCATTGGCTCCCCACCCAAATTTTTCAGATTTTCCCGTCCTGTCAAAAGTCACAACTCATAACGTGCAAACTGATGTGTCAAAGACACATCACAAACTGTAGTAAACACCTATTTAGAGATAAGAGAAGATAATATTTATGTAATCTATATATATTTTATATAATCTATAAGTGAATACCCGAGCAAGTCTTCTATTTAAGTTTTTACTCTCTTGCTTATGATTGAGGATGAAGTGATTGAACACACTTTCATGTCTTGGTGGATTATTGGTCAATCCTAACTGGAATTAAAAATAAACAATAATGTGTTAAATTAAAAATGATTACAATTAGAACTATAAAATTCTACAACATAATAATTATAAATCTTTCATACTACACTGGAGTAGAAGCCCGAGGTCCCGGTTTTCCAGAATTTATCCCGGTTTTGGACTCACAATTCCGGTGTTTATTTTTATTTTATTTACTTATTTATATCTGTGGCCTACTTTTGACTAATCATCCAAATTTCATAAAAGTCATATGAGTAATTTTGAAGATATATGTGTAAATAATTGTATGTCTGTGCGCATGTGGAAGAAACACAAATACAAATAGGCGCAGAAGGTTGAAACTTATATGGGACCAATAAAGGACTAATTACGACCTACGCATCCAAATTTCATTTAAATTAGACGAATAGTTTTTAAGATATGTTGGTTCGCAGACCAGTGGCGTAGCTAGGGTCCCCCCCCCCCCCCGCAAGAACCTTTTGGGGGCCCCTCGCCAAACAAAATTAATGAGCAAAAAAAACCCCCCTCTTGCGTTTAGAACTAAGGCCCCCCTTGATTTGGGGGCCCCCTAACGGTGGGGGCCCTCCCGCAATGCGGGCCTGTGCAGGCCCATAGTTACGCCACTGTCGCAGACATTGAGCTACAGACTGAAAGACAGACACGGAACCAAATATGATCCTTGATGTCTGAAACGGATTTCTGTCTTGAAATAATAGAAATTCTTCAGAACGATCACATAGCTTCCGTTACATTCAAAAATAAAATAAATAAATTCGGCAGCAAAATTATACATACAAAAGTTGCGGCAAATTTTGACCTCTATACAATATTGATAAAAACTATAGCTGCTCCCTGATGCATTGAAACAAAAATATAAAGCAAACCCTGAAAAAATTCGAGATTTTTCAAACACCACGGCTAAAACTCTACTCGGAACTCGGGGTAAACTCAGATATCATATTAAAAGTGATTTAACTGAAGATAGAGAAAAATAAAATAAAATAAAATAATATGATCATAGGAATAATTATGTATTTACTATTTATTAATTAAATAATAATATATATTTACCACATAACATTCAAAGACCCAATCAAATAATTCAACTATGGCATTTAAAATAATTATAGCTGTAAGCCGTGGGAGAAGTCCATAAAAATATCCACAAATCCCATTACTAGAATAGGTTTGGAACAATCCAAATACAACTGCACTGAAAAATAATAAATATACATACTTATAATATATTTTTAAAAATTATTTTCCATACATATACGTGGTTTTTATTTAAGAATGGTTTTAGCGGATTTTCATCAAGTATACTTTCTTATGTGTTTGATAAAATTTGAAAATATTTTTTAAAAATATTACTCTGATAATAGGAAATGAACAATTAATTTTAGCTCTTTTGAAAGCTCTGCCTCCAAAAAATGTTTTTTACTGAGCTGATTGAGATAAAATGTGGCAGACATGTTCAGAAAAACCTTACCCTGAAGAGAAATTTAGAAATGAATTTTAGTTCTAAATTCATCTTTTTGATTCATAAATTCTTTTTTTTTTTTTAATAAACTCTATTTTGTAGTCCATATAATATATAAGTATAAACATTAAACATTTAAGTTGTTTTCCCGCAAAAAAAAAAAAAAAAAAAAAACAATTGGAGAAAATTGAGTTAATTGCAAAGGGGATGAGTTATTTTTTCTTTAACATTTTCGGAATAATTAAATGAAGCTACTAAAACCCGCAACAACGAACAAACAACGAACAATTGAAAAACACCGGACCAAGTAATTTTACACTAAGCACTCGTTTGTGTGAAAGTTATACAATTACTATTCAAATCACCTTTCGAACACTTTTTAGTTATTTTTACTAGAAGAATGTATTGTGATGGTGCGAAAAATCGATTTTGAGATTTTGATGGATTTACCCGTTTTGAGATCCCCTCAAAAAGTGGTTTTTAAAGAAATGTCTGTTTGTCATCTATGCAGATGCCTGAAGCCTAAATTTAGTCAAAATCGGCTCAGTAGCCGATTTTGACTAAATTTGGCATACAGGTTCAGAAAAATCATACCATAATTATTATTTACTACGGGAAACAGACAGTGAAAAATACATTCGCCGGTACGGTCTCCTGTATACAGGAGACCCGTGGTTCAAATCCCGGTGCGGGAGTGTATTTTTCACTGTCTGTTTCCCGTAGTAAATAATGATTATAATTTGATTTAAATTAAAATTTAAACTTTCCTTAGTATGAAAACTACAAAACACTTAAAATTGAATTAAAAATCATACCCCGAGGCGAAATCGAGAAATGGAATAAATGGAAAACACTGGGTTAAGTAATTATGAACTTGTATATGAGAAAGTTTGTCTTAGTTGTCTCGGACCGATTCTTTCTAGTATGTGTAGTTTAGTAATAAATTGATAAAAAAATACGTGTGAGGCTCTCACGCATTAGAAGTGAAACTTAAGTTCTAGAATGCATTGCTCTCTTTCATTTTTTGACGAATTTATTATTTCAGGATTAAGAAATGGTTATGGGAAATTTAAATGAAAAAAAATATATTGCTACGCTAAGGCAACCACATTTATTCCAATAAAAATAAATGTTTGTTTGGATTTGCTGGTCTTTAAATAGATATAATACAATTAATCTGTAAAAATGATACACTTGGACGAGTCTCGAATCGCAAACTTCGTTACACTATTTCACTATATGAAAAAAATAACTCTACACCCTACCGCTGCCAAAGAAGTTTCACTTCAATAAAATATTATAAGAATTAAATTCAGTATCACAATTTATATGAGAGTTTTGTTCGTGTTTTTCAGACCGATTATTTACTTTCTTATATAATATATTATATATTATAAGAGAAAGTATTGTTACAGTATGCAGCATATGATTTTTCTGAAGATGTTCTAAAACAATTATTTATGTAACATGTAACTAGGCAATAAAATGGAAATTTACTGACAAGTGATGGTTAGCCTCGGCGAGGGTAGGCTATGATAATTAACTGCCGAGGCAGGCAATGAATTACACGAGGCAAAAATGTTTCCTTTGCTGCTTTCATGCAAACAATATTTTATCTACAAGCGGCATTACAATTACGGCATTACAGAAAAATGGAACTGCTAAAGTACCATCTTATTATATTTATTAATATTAACTATGTATATTATAAACTAAAATATTATTAAACTAAAATAAATGGTTTATTTAAAAAAGAAATCAAATAAGAAGCTTTGGAATAATAACAATAAGTGAGAAAAGTAAACTGAATCTATAACAAGAATGAATCATCAACAAAATACAAAACACCGTTAAGGAAAGAAGTAATTAGGATAAATCAAGAAAGCAGCTGATCTAATCTAGAATGACTTCAATAATTTTATGAATGTTCACTTGAAGATGCAGTGCTGCCAGTTACTCCGCAGATTTTTTCTCTTTTTAAATGAAGAACTACTATTCTTTTAACTTATTAAACAGGATTAATAAATATAAACAAATTATTTTATAAATTAAGAGGTTATTAATTAAACTTTACTTATTAAACTGTAATATATAATATTATCGGGGATAAAGATAAAATGTATATAAGCTGTTATTGCCAACATTATAACAGTAAAAATTTCGCTGTCTAGACAGTCTACTAGGCGGTAAAATTTTTATAATTTTACTGTCTAGGAAGTAAAATAATGTTTCCCTGCCTGAACTTAGTTCAATAATGCCTCATTTTATCTAACCATATAAAGGTGGGGATACACTAGAGCATTCGCCCCGAATGAACATGCATTATGCATTTGCTCCGAAACTCCGAATGAGCATGCATTTGCCCCGAATGAGTATAAAATTCGCCCCGAATGAGTAATGAGCGTGCGTTCGCCGCATTTTGCTTAGATATGGACAGGGCGAGCCGAACGGAAACGCATGCTCATTCGGGGCGAATGCTCAAGTGTATCCCTATTTAAAGTTGTTTTCCCTGGAAAAATCTGGACTGTGAAAGGAGTTATTTTTGTCATATCAATTCGATTTTGGTGGATTTAATCGTTTTGAAGTGACATACACGATTTTTCCTTGAGTCAAAAAAATGGTTTTTATATCATGTTTTATAAAATATCTGTTTTTGTAGGCTGTCGTCTGTGCAGACGCGTGGAGCCTGAAATTTTCTGGGCCGATTAGGATGAAATTTGGCATACAGTTACTGAAAAATAGGCATATACTTAATCGAGAAATAAATTTTATCTCTAAATTTGGGGGTCCATCTTCCGAAAACTTATGAATGGGAGTTGTATCGGAGTGATATTAACTTGTTGCATGGGGAGCCTGGGTGGCTCGGAGGCTAGAGCGCTTGCCTTGCGATAAGGCAAGTTAAGCAGCATCGAGCCGAGTCAGTAGGTGACCGCAGCTCTGGGTTCGATTCCCGGACCGGGCTCCCCGCTCAATGTCCACCCAGCATTGTTTAAACAAATGGGAAGCTCCTCGAAAGAGTGACGCCACCAGGTTTCGGCCTGGAAACCACGATTATGACACTCCTGATGGTTGTAATACAACCAGGAGGGGAGTCGTGGTTAACGACCACATCTTCACACGAGTGTGTCAAGATTACGGTTCCTAACCCGGGTTTGTTCAATGGGCCCACCTAAGTGGCCTGCGTCTTCGGGTGTAAAAGCCCCCCGGAATAAAAAAAAATAAAATAAAAAAAATAAAAAAAACTTGTTGCATAGTCACCTGTATCTAGTTTCCTTGCCGACGTACTGAGCAACCTGTCGAGTTTGAAGTACGTGTATGGGATGAGTACATATCGCTGCTGCACATTCACGAATAAACATCTTCGTCATTCTGTACCGCAGCTTCAACTGGCTTGGCAAAAATACATTATTTAGTGAATTGTATCGTAAATAAATAGTTCTTGTTTTATTATTCGTATGTATTAGTTTATAAAGTATAGTTCAACACAGTAATTATTACTAAAAACTCTGCCACCCGAAACGAAGGTCTAAACACCGATAAATATGGTGAGTTCAAATCCCAGAGAGGTGAGACATGTTTCACCATGATGATCACATCGAGTTGATGAGGAAAGTAACCGTTTTCCCCATCCTGTAACAACCTAATGTAATCAGGACGTAAAAGAGCAGTGTACCGTCCGCGTAATCGTCACGGGCATGCGCAATGGATAAAAGCCGTTCTAAAAGGCCCCCCCCCACTTTCTGTGAAAATTTT